>JAKKIB010000174.1:7707500-9010000 GCA_023089585.1 Melophagus ovinus | reverse complement strand
ACACACACACACACACACACACACACACACACACACATTATATAAATAAATTAAACAACTAAGAAATAAAAAAAAAGAAATTTAAAGGCTAAAAGAAAAAAGCTTGCATCGAGTGGTATTAAATCGAGACAAGTAGTAAAGTAGAAGAAGAGAGTGCTGTTGATTTTATTGCTGCTGTCATTTGTATATTGTTTTGTGTTTCATTTACTTTGGGTAAACTTGGAGACCAGAAACTTGGATACCATGAGTAACAATAACTGCGCATCAATAAAAATTTTAACAACAACGTTAGCAAGAACAACACCAGCTACAATAGCAACATCAATAACAACTTTCGCAAAATCCATATCGAACTTTACGGTCACTTGTCTTGATGATATAACTAAACAACAACATCAACATCAAGAGCAACATCAACATCAAGATCAACATTTATATCAATGTGTGCATACAAATGATTTAAGTAAATCGACAAGTCCAATAGTAACATTGGCAACAACAACAACAACAACAACAACAACAACAACAACAACAACAACAACAACAGCATTAGCATCAGCACAAAATTTCAATATAAATATTGATGTGAAGTATAGCAGCCGTGGTGCTGTTATGCCAGTCCATGCGGCGCAAACAGCTGCTGGCCATAAAATTCAACAAAAGGATATCCAATATAGTAACAACAGCAACAACTACAACAACAATAATAATAATAATAATAATAATAATAATAATAATAATAATAATGAATAATAACATTAATAATGAACATCTTCATTATGTGACCGCTAACAATGATCCAGCCACTGTTATCACTTATACCAATACAAGCAATGATAATAATATTAATGATCATAATGTTAATGATGATAATGAAATGAGTGATGATTATATGAAATTATGCCGCAGTTGTGGCAAACCAAATATAGAACTTTATGATCTCTTTAATACAACAAATATAAAAATTACAAATGCTCAAACAGCAAGTACAACAACACCAAATACAATTGCAACAGCAACAGCAACAGCAACAATAGTAACAGCAACAGTAAACGACATCACATCATTATCATCCTTATCATCATTATCATTATCAAGAATATCATCAGATGAAAATATGGTAATGGCAACAACTGGTGGCAATGCAACAACATCAATTGCCAATATCTCAACAACTGCCATCTGCGATTCAAATTTAAATATAAACATGGCAAGGCAATCGTTACAACGACCAACAACAGCAACATTACCCTTAAATGCTTCTGCTCCTCATTCTGATGCTGTTGCTACTCCTTCTCCTGCTGCTACTCATGTTTCTACTTCTATTGCATCTGCTGCTTTTGGTTCCAGTACCAATGCAAATGCATCCAATTCATGTACAATGACCTCGACAACAACAACAACAACACAACAACAACAACAACAACAACAACAACAATGAATATAAATGAAAATACAAAGCTGAAGATGAAAGGGAATGCAGTACCGGCGTCATCGTATCGTGATGGTGAAAATAGTGGTGCCATATTTGATAGTGCAACTATAACTGCTAAAGTCACCGCTAAAGGTCAAAATAATATGGAAAGTATTTTACAAGAAATGCTTATATGGCAACTGCAGGTGAGTCCATTATTTTTTAAATAAAGTAACATTTGATTTGATTTAGAATGAAAAAAAATAGCCATAAAAATTATTTTGAATTCAGCTGGCCATTTTTTAGATTAAAACCTAAATTCATAATAAATATCATTAAATTATATTAAACTTTTATAAAAATTTTTGCGATATGACTTTCATAACTTTCATAAATTTTCATAGACAAAAAAAAAGCAATTGGATGGACAAGTGGACGGAGAAAGTAGACTTTGGCTTCAAAGATTTGCAACTCGCCTTTTATTATAAAAAAAAAACAGGTGTTGCATAAATCCGTACAAACTTTTAATGCCTGGCATGAAAACTCCTGGCCTTTTGAAAAAGATATTTACGATCATTTTTTAATTTTATCAACAGGAACATGTGGGATAAATCTGTTGTAGTCAAGAAGAGCCATGAAAAAGCCATCATTAGACAGTGTTTTATATAAAGTTTTCTGTATAAAAAAAAAAAACAAACTAAGAAATCAAAAAAAAAAAAAATGAAATTGCAAAAAGAAAAAAAGAATAAATCTCGATTAATTTGTCACGAAATGATTTATGTTACAACTGTTTAACAACTTTTTTCCTCTGATTGCATCACATTACGGAACATATGTTGAAAGTGAAAACTTTTCATTGAGAGCATTTCCATGTATTTATATGTTTGTAGTACATAAATTTCCTTATTTTCTTTTACCTCATTTAAGTTGTTTGTTTGTTGTATGAATTTGTGTTGTATAGCACATTTGCGATACTTTGCTTTTGCTTGGGACAATTCCAAGCATATTCTTATAAAGTTGAAGTGTTTAGATTTTTTTTTTATCGTTTTTCAAGACCAGAAAAACAAAAAAAAAATACTATTTCACATTGCTAATAAATTGCTCTAAAAATTACGCGCTCTTCTTTTTTATAACTTTAATAATGTTTGGCAACTACTTGAACTTCTTGAGTTAGCCTTTTACTTCTATTTTAGTAGATTTAATTAACCAGAAATAATTGCATTTATTTGACTTTCATAGAAAATTGTCTAAGTTGTCTTCTTACTTTCAGTTGTAAGGAAATTCTTTGCACTAGTTCCTAACGCTCTGAGTCTAACTCAGCCGGGACGCCAAGTTAGATATATATATGTATAGGGGACTCGATCGTGCACTTACCCGGATATTTGGTATGGAAAAAAGGGGAAAATAAAATTCCAGCTATTGCCTTTAGCTTCGATCGCCTTTAGAGTTATATTCTTGAGCAAAATAATCTCCTCCTCTTTAACAATAATCACTAGTTCTCCGCTCTTTTCCTTTTAGTATTTATTTACTTCTTTTCTTTTTATTTGCCTTTTTTTTATTTGTAATATTATTTTATTTTTTTATTGAAACGTCCGAATGCATTTATTGCTAAGCATCCAAAGCTCCGTTGAATAATCTTACATGTCTGAACACTTTTATTGCTCAATATCGAATGTCTCGGTGAATCACTGTACACGTCTCATCACTTTTAATCACAAACATTGAAATGCTAGAAACATGAAAGCTCTCTCTTCTAACCTCGCAGTCAAAGATAGCAATGACTAATAGGACTCCTATGAGGGATGATTTAGAAGGCCGAGGGAGAGAAATGGTGGTTAATAGGTGTGGGAAAAACGAGGCGTCCGAATTTAACTGAAGACTTTCTCATACAATACGAGGAAGTTTCCTGATTATTAAATCCATATTTTTTGACAGTAAATGTTTTCACACTTTCAACTTATAATTTGTCTTAAATTTCTTTTCAGATTTATCTATAGCACCCCTTTTTTGATCCGTTTTTTTTTTTTATCAAATTCCATAAGAAGAATATTATTTTTTGTAGCACTGCCTGCATTATTAAGATCGAAATTTTGTTTTGAAACTAAAATATTTTTTTAAATTAGTTAAAACATGAAACAGAAAATTTACTCATTTAATTCGTAAGCGTATCTTAAAGCTAATGAATGCCATTTGTTCCCTTCGTAGATCAAGCAATTAGTTTAATTAGTCTTTTTCCATTTCAATTACAATTCCTAATAATGTTTAATTACTGCTGTAGAAAAACAGGTAATGTTGTGATGAAATTCCTATCATTTATTTTTTACTTATTTTATTAGAATTTGGAATTAATTCAAATTATTCGAATTCATATAATTTTTCAATTCATAAACTCTCCCAGAAGATATTTCATGAATAATATTTTTGGTCGTTCATAGTGCATAAAAATGTTTTTTGGTGGTTCTTTGTAGTCAACTGAGTTTTACACTTTCTTTTATTATTTTAAGTTTTTATTAATAATATAATTTTTTTTCCAAAGAAATTTCTCATATATATAAAAAAATTGTATGGTTTACTATTGAATATCTTTAAACTCTTGAATGTTTGCTTTTCCCGTTTTACACTTATTGTAAATTAAATTAAATTACACATTTTTATTTATATAAATTTCTATAGCTTTGTTTTTATAAGTGTAATAAATTTTTAAATATTTGTATGGTTTACTCATTTCATTCATACATTCATACAAACATACATTTATTCATTCATTTATTTGTTTGTGCTTTTGCTTGTATGGCTTTGTTTCGGTACATTTCGTTTTTGTGTTTCGTTAACCTAAACCGTTCGTTAGTTTCGTTTAGTTCAGTTTAGTTTTCTTACTTCTTCATTCATTCATTTATTTGCTTACTTTAATTTTTTTCTTTACTGTTTTGCTTTATGCATTACACACACGTAATTCTATATGTATGTATGTATGTTTGTATGTTTGCATGTATATATATATTGTATTGTAGTACAAAGGCACGTGATTATCTTTTTTTTTCACTTGTCGCTTGCCATTAGCGGAGACCTTTAAACATATCATAATAATAAAGTGTTACATTAGAGATGAGAGAAGAGATGATTAGATGTAGCCGCTGCTCTTGTTTGCTCTCTACTGTTCATTAAAAAGTAAAAAAGAAAAACACACAAACTTGGATTGACTCATTATGTAATGGCATGGCATGGCAAAAATACAAAGTCATCATAGAAAAATAAAAACTAAAAAATTGACAAAAGGAAAGCAACAAAACAAAAGAAAATAAAAATAAAACAGAATCCAAAACAAAGCAAATGAGACTTAAATGAGATGATTGCCGCTGGCAAATTAAGTAGCAGCTACAGATGATGATGAGCTGACTACTGGAATATTATTTGTCTACTTAACGTGAACTAAATCTTAACGTATATTTTTCTATTATGTTGTTATTGTTGCTGTTGTTATCATAAATTTTTGTAGGTATGTGTAACTTTTGAAAGTCCTTAATGTGGTGAGATTTTTTTCTTGTACTCACCAATTCAGAATCATTTACTGTTATGATATAAGCCTGTTTGTCCGTCCATCCATCAATCCGTTTGCATGAAGTCTGTTCATGCAAATTTGTCGCAATTTTGGAGATATTTTGATGACATTTAATACAAGAGCATTTTTTAGCACAAAAACGGGTTCAGCACTTCCCAGTTCCCAGTTAAATTTGTATTACTACCACTCGCCATGGGACGAGTTTTTATGCTGAAAAAAAATCAAAATTTCAAGCATTTATAAAATGTTGAGAATGTTGGTGTGCCATCTGGGATTGGCATTTGACATACATAATAAATATTAAAAATTTGATACAAATCTGAATTTTTACCAGTCCATGTAAATTATTTATCAAAGTGCAGGCATTCTCTTTAACAAATATATAAATAAATTTTCTTATGTTTACGCTTAATTTGACCCAAATCTTTTGTTAAAAAAAATTTCGAATGCACCAATTTAATTCATATTTATTGCCTATTTTTTTGAAACTGAGCCATCGGGGACGCTTGTTTGAACTTCTTGTGATATTAAAAACTCTACAAAGCCCTTGAAAAGTTCACCCGTTTATTTTATTTCAAATATAATTCACATTTTTTTTTGACTTTTGCTAAGCAAAATAATATCGGGAATTTGAAAGTCGATGCCGATCGATATAACATTTTTATTTGTTATTTTTATTATTATGATAACTGTTATTACATTTGTAAGCTCATTTGTTTGTAGAAGAATTTGAAAAAATAAATTTTATATAAATATATTTTCATTTGCTTTTCATGTTCTTCTCTTCTTTGCACTTAATGTTTATAATGTTTAAGTTTTATTGATGCACATTTTCCCACATAATTATTGTTGAAATTTTAAGATTATAATAGCAACAACAATAGCAATAATAATAATAATAATAATAATAAATAAAAATAAAACTAATAACGATCGTAAGCACAACAAACATAATAACAAAAATATTTACTAAGAACATTCAATTTCAACGAGTAACATGTAAACTGTCAGTGTGAAATTGTCCTTTGATACTTGTAGATATATTTAGTTATATTTACGGTATTCATTACACATAGCACAATAAAATTTGTTGCTATTGTTGTTTCATGTTGAAGATTTTTAGTGTATTTTCTTAGTTTTGCTTTTCATTTATTTCTTTCACCGTTTTTTTTTTTTTTGGTCATTTGCCTCGCTACTTCATTTTTGTGCAACATTCAACCAACACATAGCCAACGTTATCATCATTATCATCATAATCATCATCTATATTCAAATTGTTAGTGCTATAAAGCTTTTCTATGCTTTTCTATGCATTTCTATGTATATATATAGATATGTCTTTATATATATGTGTGTGTGTGTCTGTTCACGGAGCCATTCACGAATTTAAGTGTTGTTGACATGTTTTCTCTCTCATAAAGAGCATCAATTCTTTTTTATTTATATTTCTTATATGAATATACCACAAATATATATGCATGCATGCATATATATATGTGCATGTATAAGCATGTCTAAGCATGTATAATTATAACATAAATATTGTGCGTTTTTGTAAGCATCCATTTCTATGGTCTTCCGCTTATCGCATTCTGCCTTTCGCTTTCTTTCTGCACCAACCATCCACGCCATCAACGCCATCAACGCCATCATCAACAACTCTTTTCATTTATTGCCTTATGCAATATGTATGTCTAGATGTTTATACTATTTATGTTTGTGCGTAAATTTGTGCATTTTTAGAAAGTGTTGCTTTATGAAACGACGATTATATTTAAACGAAAATATCTCTTTATATGTGTATGATGAATGCCTAATGCATGCTTCTTCGTTTATTTGTTTGTTTATACTTACATTTCATATTTTATTTGTATTACATCGCAAAATTACTTTCGAAATTGTATCCAACAGAAATGTCGGAACAGGCAGGAATCAAGAACATTACAACATACAGTAACAATCATACAACAATATAAAAAAACAAACACACACACACACACACACATTTTCCATTTAGTAGGCGTTGAAGTGAAAGCAGCTCAGACTGAGAAAGAAAGCTTAAACCGCATATGTTTAAAAAGAAATAGACAAAGAAAGAAAAAATGAAAGGAAACAAATGGACGAATTGAAACAAGAATAGCAAATAAAAAAGGAATAATATCTATAAATAGAAGAAGAAAAAATAATAACAGTAAAAAGTTCTCATATTTACCGTAAGGCTTTATTTTCACTTAACGCAAAAGAATGAAAATTTATGACGAAAGTTTTTCTTTTTTTTTTTTTTTGTTTTATACAAAACAAAAATGCAAACACATACATTTATTCTTTACATTTCCCTACATGCATACGTGCAGGTATATGTTTGTAGTATCTAACATATATATTTGTGTACATTTGTGTAAGTAAGCATATTATTTTGCAATACATTTGATATTTTTGTGTGTAAGAAAGAAATTTTTTGCTTTTGTTTTTTTAAATCTACTTTAGTTTTACAAAAATGCTTTGTCCGTCCATAATAGAACGTCCACATGTTTTCGTTTATTTTTATTGGATGTTTACTTGAATTTTATTTTTAAGAAATGTTGCTTTTTTTTATTGGAAGTACGGTCTTGTTTATCATAAGTAAATTTAAAAATAAAAATACGAATAAAAGAAAATATTGAAATGTTACAATAAATCTGTTTGAAATGTAAACGAAGAATAAATTGAACCGAAACAATAACATTTGCATAAGATTTTATACATAGAGGCACATGCAGTCCATGGATAAATGTAAGAATATAGAAAATACGTTTCATATCAATAAGAAACAATATGAAACATTTATGGAAAAGATTATGCTGGTAAATATGTGCGTAATTGAATAATAATAATAACAAATAAAAATATATAGAGTTACTTAAGTAATGCCTGCATTATGTAACATAATCATAGTTATGCCGTTTTATATGCTTTACATCATTTATGGCACAGACTATTAAGGCTTTACGTCACAAAGAATTGAGATATATCCCAATTATGTAAATCTACGGACACTTATAACGATCTATAGAGAATTATTTTCTAATTGGTTTAACAGTTGTCTAAATATTGTCCGTCCATGGAAATTTTTTAAATAAAATTTGATATGTGTGAATATATTTTAAATCAGAGATTACTTGTTATCGGACAAATTTTTACCATCATTTTCTATAAAAATTTCCACTTGAAAAATGAAGTTCTCAAATTTGATTATTTTTCTTATATAAATTTAAGTCATCAAAATGATTGAATAAATCAATAAATCAATAGAGCAAGTCTGTCTTCTTTTGAAATTTCAAAAAAAACAAAAAATGATTGCAAAAAATTTATCAAGGAATTCAAAAAATTTATATAAAATCCGAAGATTTTATATAAAATATTAAATATTTGCTTAAAATATTTTGACTTGTTTGAAAAAGCGGCATAATTAAGTGATGAAAAGTTAGATTTATATATCAACCACATACAAGAAAAGTCGGTTAGTTGACATCACCACAACATTTTTTTTTATTGGTTTTCAACATTTTAGAAGTCCTTAAATTAATGTTAAAGCAAATTGGCCAAATTTTTTGGAAATCATGGAAAGAACTCCTCAATAACCTTTTTAACAAAAGTGATCTAAAAGCAATGAAGTTAAGTCACATAAAAGTTAGGATCCAGAGATATCGAGCGGTATTTCTGAGTGCTACCTTAAAGGGCAAATTCATATTCAAAAAAATTATGGCTTGATTTTTTTTTTTTATTTTGCAATACAAAACATTTTATGCAATTTGAATGCCACGATCAAGATTTCCTTTTTATTATTGTTGCCCCTTAATTCTATATCTCGCAGGCATTTTAAATAAATTAGATAAGTTGGAATGAAATATTTTTGTATTTGTGCTCTAAAAATATAGAAAATTACATGAAATTCACTCACTTTAAATAAGTAAGAACTTCTATAATAATTCTCCTTCATTTGATTGTTTGTGTATGGGCATGTGTACACTTGTTAATTGAAATATAATCTCCAAAGTTTTTGTGAAAATTTGCGATTGTTTATTAAAAAGTAAAAGTCCTTGTTGAGAGCAAAACAAAAAAAAAATAAATAAATACATAAATAAAAATAAGAAACGCTGAAGTAAACTGAAACTGAAAAACTGAAGAATCTAAATGTCTTTTTATATATATATTTTTTTTAGTTTATTTAACGTCTACTTATCTGTCCATCTATCTGCCTATTTTCCTAAGTAAATGTTCATTTATTTAGACTATCAAAAAAAAAAAAAAAAAAAGAAAAAGAGAGAGAAAAATTAGATGAAAAACGTAAAAAGAAATTCATAGCATTTAATTTTCTAATTCCATTTGTACAACTCTT
Source organism: Melophagus ovinus (assembly GCA_023089585.1). Classification (NCBI taxonomy): domain Eukaryota; kingdom Metazoa; phylum Arthropoda; class Insecta; order Diptera; family Hippoboscidae; genus Melophagus; species Melophagus ovinus. Next base: position 9,000,649 of record JAKKIB010000174.1, on the reverse strand, counting down.
TCGCTTCTCTCCGATCTCAACTCTCTCACTTCATCTATACACTTTTTGCCTTTATTATGTTCTTTCTTTCTATTCAAACTACTAACAAACATACAGATAAATTGTAATTTTTTTCTTCCTTTTGTTTTGCCATCTACTTTTTTTGAATTTATTCGTCCTCTATCTCTTTCACTCTTACGCTCTTACGCTCTTTATCTATTTGTCTTTTTATTAACTATAGCAATTTTTTTTTTGCTTATTTTGTATTTAATGGATTTTAGTTTTCTTGTTCTTTCACTCTGCTTCCTCTTTTTTTTTATTTTTATTTTTTATTTTCATTTTTGTTATGTACAAGTTTTTCTTGTAATAGCTTTAGTTGGTATTTGTCCTTTAAAGTTTTTTTATTTTGTTGCTCTCTGTTCTCTCATTCTTCAATGTCTTTTTTTTTCTATTCTTTACCTTTTGCTTTTTTTTCTTTTTATAACTTTTCCATTAAATTATCGATTTTCTGGGACCAAGTTAAATGAGAATGATAAGTAATGAATGATAAAAACTGAATTCTTAAATAAAATATTAAGCGTATCGCCTGAGGATGAAGCCGTTTATAGAATGGAGAATGGAGAATGGAGCTGCACAAAATGTTTGCATTTTCTTCAAAATAATTCATGGAATATGCAAAAATGTCTAATGAATTAAATTTTTCACGTTTTATTTTGTATTTTTTTTTTATGTTTTTTACAAAGGCATCCATACACATGCATATATAAATATACATACATATTTCTCTTTTTGTGATGCACACTTTTATCATCAACAATGCGATCCGATCTGAGCGGATTATTAGGCCCAGCACCCAAAGGTTGCGGGTATATTCATTTTGTCATTAGGTTGGTAATATCCAAAAAAAAAAAAATCGAAGACCAAACATAGTGACATATATATTTTTTATTAAGATCAAATTTTGAAGCGATTTAGACATGTCTGTCCATCCCTACATGTGTCGTTAACGCTCTCCTGATCGCAAAAAAGAAACAGCGAACTTAAATTTTGTACAAACATTAAAAGTTTTTGAAGGCAGTTTGGTGTTAAAAATGGAGGAAATTAGTCAAACGACGCGCCCACAGTGCAACATTAACTGAGACTATCTAACTATTTTTTTATTAGTTTCTTGTTAATTATTTGCAAACTGCAGAAGATAGAAAGCAAAAATTTTGAACATAGATAGAGACTATTCATCTATAAATCTATCCAAAAATCCTGAAAATTGGCTACGCCTACGAAAAATTATACAATATAAAATTTTCACTTTTTTATATTTACATTTTCTATTTTCTACTGAAAAACTGAAACAAACTCTCAAATCGTAAGAAAACGATGCATGAGTTGAGTGGTGTGTTTTCATGATTTGGCTTTGCTGAAAATTAAGTTTATTGCTCTTTTCATTTGTTTGTGCACGAGCTCTCCAACTATTACTGAAAAAACTTTCTCATTTTTTTCGTTCGTTTATTGTTTCTTTTGTTGTTGTTATTATTATTATTATTGGGCTAGTTACATTTCGTTTTAAATTACAATGGCAGACGAAGAGAGATTTCAAGTGAATATCTGTAATTGTAAAGTGAAAAATGTTCACTTAAAAAGGTGTTAATGTTTCTATGTAATAATGTGTCAATCTAATGTAAAGTAGCCGTAAGGACGGAAAACTTTCTTTTTATAATATTTTATCATAACATTTAACGTTGCACATTTCATGGAAAACTAAACTAAACTGAACTAAACTAAAGTAAAGTAAACTGGAGTAGAGTAAAATAAAATAGAAAAGTGATGACAGCAGAGTGAAGAATGAAAAGAGGAGAGTAGCAGAAATTTGTAAAAAGAGTATAAAAGAAGAAGGTAAACTGTCACTGGCATCACTATGTCAAACTATTCAATTGATCTATCAAAAAGGAATTGAAAAAAATTTCTTACAGAAAATATATTGACAGTTTTTCTTATTTGAGAATTTTTTGAATGGTAGAAGTTTTCTTGTAAAAAACAAAGCAAAACTAAAATAAAGTTCAATAACAAACAATACAATATGAATAAATAATAAATAAGAACAAAAGAGGAGAAAAAGTAAAGCAGAGAAGAAAATAAGCGATGAGATCATAGCGTAATATTATTATTTTTCTTAGAAACAATTTATGTCGGAATGTTTAGAGAATTGTCCAATTGTTATATTTATATTTTTGTAATTTTCTTTTTTCTTTAAATTCTTAGTCATTCTGGAATTTTGGAATTCTGGAATTTCAGAATAGCTAAATATAAACAATAATAAATTTTAATTCAACCAAATTGAAAAATTCTCTTTCTTTTCATTTTTATTTTTAATTTTTTTTTTTTAACATAAATAGAACATTTTAAATATTATGATGAAAATAGCAAAATAGAAGAAATTACATTAAATTAATATCTAAAATAAAAATTTCTTAATTGTTTTCATTTTAAAAGAAACGCATCAAATTTGTGAAATATAAATAAAGTAATGACTTTTATTGTTGTTGTAACCGTTTCTTAAATACGCTGCATCACTTTAATTAAAGCAAGCAAAATGGCAAGAAAATGAATTCCAAAATAAAAGAAAGACTGGTACATTTTAGGTTACTTAAAAAATTCGTTAATTGGGATCGAGCTGAATGAAAATCTTCTCTATTTGAAATAATCAGTTTTTCATTCAAAAATTTTTATAATTGTCACCTTTTTTAACTTTTCCTTATTTTTAAATTATATTTTACATGAAGAGTAGTGGGAAAAATATTCTTGCAGACGGATAAATGGACAAATGGTAGGCTTAAATCAAATCAAAAACTGATTCAGAATTGATTGATATAATGAAAGATGGATTTATCTCAAGACCTTTCTGGCTGATTGTACAAACTAATTATCCCTGGCGCTGCATGAAATGCAGGATATAGAAAAAAAAAGATAACGAAAAGATTTTGTTACTTATTTCATTTTGTCTTTTTCGTTGACCATTACTTCTTTCTTTTAGTTTAGATGAAACTTTGCAATGAGCTGAATAGTAAATATCAAAGTACTTTATTTTCTTTTTGTTATTAGACAAGATTTTTGGTAAAATGTAATTTCTTCCTTCTGTTTTGTGTTTCTTATATTTGCTTTAAAAACTTTGTAAAATAAATTAACAAACATGCGGGCTTAACATTTATTAAATTTATCCATTTTCTCATCCACCACTTTAAAGGCATTATATTGAAAGGTTTTTCAACTGTGACACAAAAAATCTCTGGGACCACTTTTTCCAATACATTTTTCCATAAATAATTAAATAAAATGTTTTTAGAAAGGGATTTTATATCACTCACTATAAATAGTGAATCCACCTCTGTTACATATGTCCGCTTAAGTCCAAATACACCATAAGTTATGTAATGATGATGGTTAATAAACTATTTCTCAAAGGTTATTCTCTTTGTGAGTTCAATTCAAAATTTAACTTTTACATATGTAAAAGTGAGTTATTTAATGAATCGTTTTTAAATTTCAATTAATTGGGTCTTATGTTTTAAATGCAAAATGTTATTATTAAAAATCCATCTACAATTACTTAGGGTTTTAAAGAAGTCCATTTGTCACAACGAAAAGCGCTGACTGTTTTATAAAGAAAGTTTAATAAAGTAACAGTTGAAATAAAGTGAAACCAAAGTAAATATGTAAATAATAACGGGAATTACGAAGCAATAAAATGGAAACCTAACGGGATTGAGTGTCGTCTCTCTCCGCACTCACAAAACTCGCAACTATTGTTTTCCTTAGTTCGTTTGTTATTTATTTTCATTCTTAAGCTTTGAATAGCAATAATAATAATAACAGTAATAATAATAACAGTAATATTAATAACAGCAATAATTATAATAATAATAATATCAAAAACAATAATAAACAAGAATAGCAACGATATTGTTGTCGCTTATTTAATCTCAGAATAATCATTAACAATTGTTGTTTTCCATTTTACACACATACATAAATGAACGTGTGCCTGTGTATGCAGTCGCGCCTCTGCATCAAACCCCGTTTTTATTGTTATTGAATTTTAATAGCTTTTTTTTCTATCCATCGTTTCTATTACATTCCATTTCATTCTTTCTCTTCCTGTCTCGCTTCCTTTTCATATCTATCTTGAATCTTTAGGGTAATTTAATCATTGCCATTTATTTCCAGTACTAGCAAATTTTATTTAAAAAAAAAAAAACACAAAAAAAAAAAAACAAAGAAAAACAAAACCGTAATAATAACGGAAAATATAAAAGAGACGGAAATAAAACACGACAAAAAAAATATTACGATTTATATATCAAAATCGACAAATTTATTCTTTTTAAAAATTTTTTTCATCTATAGCAAAAAAAATGTCCTTAATAAAAAATATGTCAAGTGAAATTCTTATTTTTCTATTCTTACTAAATGCTACAAAAGATTTGTGTAATTCTATTTAGAGCAATGTGATTAACTTTTCCGTAAACATTCATTCACATTGTTATTTTAATACCAAAACTCCATGATCTGTTGCTTTGAAATTTTGAATAAATATAGATTTTATAGAAAAAAGATTCTAAAAAAAAATATGAGTTATTATGACATTTTGGGTTGTACATCAAATCGAAGCAATATACAAACTTCATGATATTGCGGTCTTCTGTTGCATCAGAAAAAATTATACCGAATAAATCACTCTGCTACTTATGAAAAATGGGAGACTAAGATATTTAGAATTTTCCATGTAAATTAAAAAGATGGTTCTTTTGGCGCCTACCGTTTCTTTTATGGATATGGCATATCAAGGAAATTACGCCTCCAGTCTGTAAACGGCAATAAAAACGCCAGATCATTTAGAGATCTAAAATTATTACATTGAATCTTGCTTCAAACTTCATGACTTGCTTTTATTTAAATATTAGTCACATTCCATCTTCCATTCCATCACTTATCATCATCATGTTTTCCATTTTACCATTTAAAATTTTGCAAAAATTTAATGTATTTCTGTTGCTTAATTTGAATAAGTGATATAAATCTTACCGAGTTAGCGTATTTCTTGCTTTTATTTAATTTTGTTATTTAAATTTTGGAGAATAGTTGAAGGAGAACTTACATTTTGAATAAAAGGCAACACTTTATTTATATGTAAAAGTGGACTTGAAAATTTTCTTCAATAGTTTTGAATTTTTATAAAAATTTTATGCAAAAATTTTAGCTACAAAAAGTTTTGCTGCTCTCAATTTGGATTAACATTCATAGAAAGATTCGTCAAGTTAATTATAATAAATCTCAATAGAAAATCAATTGATATAAAATATTGAGTGCCACAAAAACACTTTCAATGATAAGCAATCTCTATAAATGAACTGTTGATCTACTCTACGCCAGATAATAAATCATTTCTGGTATAATTGTCTAAAGTAATTCATATGCTTAATGTTTATATTGCTTTTTTATTGAATTTGTGTATAAGATAAGAAGCAGAAACAGAAGAAGAAGATAAACTAAGTGAAACGAGCTTCTGCTCGTTTCACTTAGAAAACCTTCTGCTTGCTTTTTCTTTTGTTTCGTTTAATGTGTCACGTATGTAGAATGTATGGGAGTTGGCTTGTTGGTTGGTTAATTGGTTGATTGGTCATGGCCAACCCTCAAATTCAAATTGATATGACATATGGATAACAAAGCTTTTCATGGTCAATAAAAACTAATTTTACTCGATTAAAATCATAATGAAACAGACAAAGAAGCATAATGAAACAAACAGAGGAACGAATGAACGAACGAATGCACGACGAGCGAACGAGCGAACGAGCGAACGAAGGAACGAACGTACAAATGAACGCAAAAATGAATTAAAAAAAAAAAAAAAAACTAAAATTGAGTGTGAACAGACCAGACAGAAACAAAAGACCTTTGCTAGAAATTCAATATTGAGCAAATAGCGTTTAATATTTAACATTCAACATTCATAAAGGTCACGATATCCTTATTGTTGAATAAAGGAAGGAAAAAATTTTAGAAATTGAGTAAATTTCATTTAATAATAAGCTTAATAAACAAATCTGATATACAGACAGGCAGGGTATGCCATACGTGTATTAAATTTGTTGGTTGGTTTTGTTCTGTCAGTAGCACACACATGAACCGCAAAATTATATATAAACATCCAAAAAGCATGCATGTCTGTCCATCTGTCTATCTATTTGTGTGTATGAATGAATATCGCACTGCATAAGATTTCTGTTTTCGACTTTTCAATAATTTATACTGGGCGATTTGCCGGAACCGTTAAATTGCTAAATTTCACTAAACAAACACACACGTATTTATGTAGTATGTATGTGGTATATAGTATGTGTATATGTGACATATCTGGACAGGACATCCTTATATAAATAAAAAAAAAAATTTTTTTTTTTTTTATGGATATTAAAGATTTTATGTTGGTCCAATGAATGGCTGAAAGTGAAAGTGATGTTTGATGGAAGATGGCGATAATGAAAATGGCGTTATGAAAGAAAAGGTGACTTTTATAACACACTTACACGTTTACACATTAATGCATCCAAACACGCACAAATAACTACAAATGAATAATAAAAAAAAAAAAAAACTATACCGCACAAAAAAAAAACAGGAGCCAGAAAAATGACAAATCTAAGTGGGATGTAGATAAATACATTAATTTGTTCGATTTCTTTTTTCTAGTTTTTTTTTTATGTCGTTTCGTCCATTCAGCCACAACTATCTCTAAACGCACACCCAAGAAAATTACATAATTTGACCGTTGAAGTGAGTTTAAAAAAAGTGATTTAAAGGAAAACAGGAAGGTGGAAAAAGTTGAGAGTTGAAAGAAAGAGATAAAAAACCATTGTAAAAATGTAATAACAACAACATTAAAAAAAACAGCATTCATCCAGCTGGAAGAAATCTCAACCGCATTACATTCAGAATAACAAACAACAAAACCAAAACAGGAATTCGAATTTAATGTTTGAAAGTTTTCAATGAGCGCCTTTCGATTTGTGTAAACACATGCCCACGAATACACATACGTATACATACACGCACACATATACACAGATCATATATAGATCTTAAAGGCTTAAAAGAAAACAATTTCTCAAGTTTTAGTCTTTTCTATTGGGCCCCGCATACCTCAGCTTTTTGACCTTTGTTTAAGTTTCTTCATTTACACTTTTGTAGATTTTAATTTTCATGCAGACCTCTTAAAGAATGGTGGGTTGGTAGGTTGGTAGCTTGGTGAGTTGGTGGATTCGTGGGTTGGTGGTTGCGTGGGTTGGTAGTGTAGTTTATTATTATCAAAAGGAAAAAGGTCAGCTTCAAATTCTAAATCAATTTAGATATGTCTCTCTGTCTGCCTGTCCGTCTGTCCTCCTACGTGCCCTTGGTAAACATTTTTCTGAACGCAAAAAACTAGCTATCGAGATCAAACTTAGCAAGTTCATATACTTTGCTTTGGTTGATATTAAAAATTGGCTAAATCGGTCAGTGGACCCATTTTTAAAAAAAAAAATTTTTAGTTTTCCCTTTATAACTTCAAAACTTATATTAAAAAAAAAAAAGTTGAAATTTTGTAATTTCGCCTAACTGAAATAAAAGTGTATCTGGGCGTTGGCTCCAGCCAAATATAATCTTCTTATTTGTTTTCTATTTGGCTTGCTCTTTACCCAGCTCCTTGTTGTGTACGTTGCTTTTTTGCTTGGAAAAAGTTAATTACACAAATTAAAGAATATAAACACACATATATAAGGAAAAGATTTTTAATTTATATTTATATATGTATAAGTGTATACGTATGTACATATTTTTTTTTGCTTTGTATTTTTCATACAACTATAAACATTTCGATTAACGACTAACTGTTACTCAAGTCACATTTGCAATGTACAAACATACAAATATAACACATACACACATATACATATACACATATACATATATATATATATATATAAATATATATGTATATGTAAAAGCACATACACGTCCTTGTAATATAAATCCTGCATGAGGCACGCGTTTGCCAGTAATTGTTTACTTTAATCATGTTTTTTTTTTCAACTTATTTTGATGATTATTTTTTTTTTTTTTAATTTTTATTATAAACATGCAAGTTTACTACTCAAAGATTGAGAATGCACTTATTGCCTAAATGATATGGTTCCTGAAAACCCTAAAGAAAATCTAATAAATATTCCAAAAAGTAGTTACATTAAAGATTCTTGATAATCACTAAATTTAGAATAAATCAAATTTTGGAATAAATTTAAAGCGCTTAGCAAAATATTAAAATATTTCATAAAACGAATTTCCTCAAATGCGCCGATCCTAATAATTTTCAATAGATTTCAGTTTTGGTCTTTTGAGTACCGTTATACGAACTTTCATAATTCCAAAAAAAAAAAAAAAAAATTGTAACTTGTAGTTTAAAAACTTAATCACGCATTAGATGGACAAACAGTCCCAGCTTTCATAACGCATCATAAAAAAATTCTAAATAGTGCGTTTTAATTCAAGAGAGTTACATTTAGCCAAAAAAAATTTTGTAAAGTACAAGCCGTTGCCAACCGTGTCCAAATGAAAGGTTACATATTGGATTGATGGAAATTTGTTGTTTATATAGGGCTCCTTTACTTTGTTTACTGTTCTACATTTGTCGTTTGTTGTTTGTCCTTTCGTCAAACGGCATTAACGTTGCCAGTCTTGTAATTGTTGTTGTTGCCAACAATATCATCAACATTTTACATATTATTGATTTCATCATTATGCGTGTAGTGGTTTAGTTGTCGTTAATTGCGTCATCATCATTCTCATCATCATTCTCATCATCATTCTCATCATCATCGTCATCTGTCTTGTTGTTATTACATTTATTATTATTGCCGTTTGACGGATTTGCACGAAACTCATTAACATCAATTTTCATCAGCATAAGTGTGCACATTTTTAAGTATATTTATTTATCCACATCGACATTAACCAAACTCAACTTATTCTTCGCCAAACTTCTTTATGTTTGTTTTTTTCTTATTTATTTTTTTTTTTTAATTTTTTTTTTTTTTTGGTTCAAACAATTTTTATACACAATGAGGGTAAATAGTACGTGTGGACTGCGTGTGTATTTAGATTCCATTCTACAAAGAAATTTTTATTTTTGATTTTTATTTTAACATTTTCTTTTCCTTTCAGTTTTTTTCTCTTTATTTCTTTGCCATTCCATTCGATTGTATTTTTCATATTTCTGCCCTTTACAATTGTTCAAATCAAAATCAAAATGAAAATTTGATTTTATTTTTGCCCAATAATTATAAATAGAAAATAGAGAAAAAAAAATATGGAAAACGTAAATTGCAAAATTTTATCCTACAAATCATTTATGGGGTGTGTCCAATTTGTAAGAAAACCAAAAAAAAAAAAAAAAAAAAAACAAACAAAACAATTAAAAATTTATATGAAATTTTAAATTTGCAAATCGAAAGAAGAAGAGTTTAATATATTCCAGACATATCGAATAAAATACAATCAATAATGTTGCAGGAGAAGCAGGAGAAGTAGGAGAACAATTAATTTGATACTTTTGAAACGATAAATTTGTCACAATAATAAAATTATTATGCGTTCAAGAAGTAACTTGAAAAAAAACTTGAAAATTTTATTTTTCATACCATAATCGTCCCAGTCGCCATTCCATTGAGGTGGCAATTGGGATTTTCCTACAACACATTTTTTTAATCTAAGTAAAAATTCAGAAGAAAAAAAATAATGATTTACAAGTAAAGAGGGGCATTTGAAAAGTCGTTTTATAGAAGAGGATCTAAAAAATGGAGGGACGCTTATTTAATATGTTAAAGGATTTAAAAAATAATCTGATTTAGATCCAATTCGGCACACTTATTTAATTTTTCCATGTAACAACGAATCGCCGATATTTATTAAAAAAATTTTTCCATGGTTGGACGAAAAGCTCTAAATTGATTCAGAAATTCCATGATTATGAATGGTTTGGTATAATAAGAAGTGAAATTATCTCAAAAAATATTTTCAAGCTTATTATAACTTGTACCCCAAAATAAGTGATCTACCTTAGAATAATCTGAAAATAGGGAATGAATTCAAAAAAAAAAAAAAAAAAAAAAATGACAGTCTAACAAATGAACTAAAAAAAAAATGCAAGAATAATGAAAATGAAAAATTTTCCGAATTTATGGTGTTTCTGTTTTTTGTAGGCTCCATTTTTCATATAAGCAAATTCATTGAATTAGATTGGAATCAGGAATAAAAACTTAACTTAAGAAAGTGAATCAAAATTTATCAAAAATTATAAAATGAATTATCTATGAAAATTGAGAAATCAAATAGAGCAGAATTTTAAAAATAAAATAAAAAATTTTTTTTTTATGGTTCGCGTTCCCCCGATCGTTTGCTACATCACATCCGTATTAAATTCAAATTAATAAATTTAAAAAAATGTTTTCTAGAATTCGTTTTAAATTTGAAAGAATTTCAACAAAATTATTTTTGATATTTATTTTTTCATCCTTACACTGCTACAAAATTTTCTTTCTTCTTTCTATCTCTTTGTCTCTCTTTAATTTCTCCACCATGTCTCATCCCACTATGCCTTTAATACTTTCGATTTCTATATTTATGGCTACTGTGCTGTTTCGAAAGCAAATATGACGCACGCCTTGTCCTTCCTCATCCTCTATATTAAATAGACTGTTTGTGCTGAATTGCGGTAACTGCTACAGAACACTTGAAAATGTGCACGTGCGTTTTATTTAATAAACTGGTTATCATGCCTGCCCATCTCTACAGCATCCTCACATTATCGCATACATTTAAAAAAATTTTTTTTTTTAATACCGATTTAATTTTATTTTTATTTGCTAACAACGTCATCTCTTCTTCTCTTCTATGTCTATTTAAGAGTGAAAGTCAGTTCAATTTTTACACGGTGATTACCAAATTATTTTATATTGTTGTTATGATTATTGCTGTTGATTTTTTACCTTTCAATTCATTATGTTATTCATTCACATTCTACACCACTGTCCGTTTAATGTCTGACGTCTCAAAAAGTAAATTCGTGCTCAACCATTCAACTGTGATTTATGTACAAATTTATTGTGGATACGGGAAAAGTGTAACTGAATATGCGAGTGCATGCGAGTGGTGTGCATTGGAGGCGCATGTGAGGCAAATTTTTGAGTATGAGTTTAAGTGCGTGCTTATTATGGTATCCAGGCTACCCAGTAACTGTACTTTCCTTCTTTACTACTTTCCTTTTCATCACCATCATACAATCATATTTGTCAAATATAAAATACATTCAGGTCGTCATGACTAGAAATCTACCTATGTCTTTATATTTTATTTATATATTCTTCTTCTTCTTGTTGTTGTTGTTGTTGTTTATTTCTTCTTGATTTTTTTCATTTGGCCATGAAATTTAAATCCCCTGTAAAATGAAAGATGTAAAATGTAGAAAAGCGAAAGAAAAAAAGTGAAATGTAACGTAACGGAGTCGAGAACGAGATGTTACCTTAACCTCATGACTTATAGATGAATGTGTACTTTCATTAATTGTTGTTGGCACGTACAATTTTAATTTAAGTTTATTTGATTTTATTCCATATCAATTTTGTTCCGATTGTTATATTCTTATGTTATTATTGATGTTGTTAATGCTTGATTCATGTTGTTTAATGTTGTTGATGTTGTTAATGGTGCTTCTATTTCTATTTCTATTTCTATTTCTTAGTTCTATTTAATTGAAAAAGCGTAATCATTAAGCTGGCGTAAAGTTCAAATTATTGTTTATAATTGCTCTTGCCAACTTAAATCAAAGTTTAACATGACATTGCCCTAAAGGAGTATGGGAATCGCAAATACTTCTATTTATATATTATTTTTTTTATTTTACAGCTTAACATACACTTAACTTATTTAAGAAGTTCAAGGTCTCTGTGCGTACAAATTATAAAGCATAACACGTGGCATTTATTTACAATAATATTTATTTATTTATTTATTTTTTTTTTTTTGTTATATTTCAATTTTATTACAACTTTCTAAGAGCCCAAAAGGAGCAAGTAAATAAGAAAAATTTTTGATCTATTGTGATCGACTACAAATCGCATGAAAAAATTCATTGCATAAATATTGAATAAATGTAAATAAAATTTAGATTTTATTTGTATTTTATATATAAATAAATAATTTTGTAAATTTTTTTTAATTTGAAAATCGTATTCCAAATATGATTAGATTTTTATAAAGGCCTCGATCTCGATATCGACTTCAAATTCTATCAAAATATTTTTATATTTTATTAGAGAGAGAGAGAGAGAGACAAATGGATCAAATAATTGTCTAATAATTATTAGTCCATTATTTCATTTTCCTTAACCTTTTTTGTAAGACTTAATCTAATTTAAAATAAATTAATTATAATTCCAGCATGAATTATAATGTGACGCAGGAATTAAAGAGACATAAATCAAAATAATAAAAATGCGCTAATTATGAATAATTGTTAATTAATTTCTTAATTAAAAAACAAAAACATTCTATGAATGAATATTTTCTATGGAGAGAAAAAATTCTTCTTAAATTCAGAATTTTTGATATAAAAAAAAAATCTTCTCTAGAAAAATGTGTTTCTTAGAAATCCGTTACAAAATCAAAGAAATGACATTTTCAATGAATAGATTTTGCTTTTTGAGTTCTCAATGATTTGTTTTATGGAAAGAAATTGCTTAGGCCACAAATCTGGCAGTATTTGAACAATTACAATAAATGAAAAGTGTAGATCAAAAGGTGACAACAGCTAAAATAAAAAGTTACATTGATTTTAAAATTATTCGAAATATATGAAAAAAATCTAAAACTGCTGCACAAAAAAATTGTGGGTGAATATGAAAAAGTTGTATAAAACTAAATGCGAAATTTTGAAGTAGTTTATTCGATTATTTACCCATTTAGAAATTTCGTTATCATCGATGGTTTAAATTTAAAAAGAAAATTGATAAATTGATTTTTTTTTTATATCGATGGTCTTATAAAAATTCTCAATGAATAGTTAAACATGAGTATCATCCTTAGTATCAGAAAATATATTCCAAATATTCCAAATATTCCAAATTTCAATATGATTTTTATAACGGTACTTTCATTATAAATTTTGAACGACAACAAATTTTATGAAAAAAATTTTTCATATGCAATCAATCGAAAATGCAAAACAATTCATCAATCAATTGATATAAATGATTTCCAAATATTTAATTAAATGCAATCTCATCCATAAACGCATTTCTATATTTACATAGAATTAATAAACAAGTTAATGAAAATTCAAATTTTTTATGCCAAATAAATTCAATTATTCAATAATTCAATTTATTAAATAATTTTTTGCAGACTACAATTTTGTGAGAAATTTATTAGCGATAAATAAGAGATTTAATTTAATAAGAATTTGACGCCACTTGAAATAATTCCAAGTCACCAACGTTCACGTTCAGCCATCATAATTCACTTATTTTTTGTCTTTTTTTTTTTATTTTTCTAATTTTTTTTTTAATTTTTTATATGTTAAATAATGTTAGTGTTTAACAAAATAAATTTATTTTTAGATAATTTTTCCCATTGTGAGTGCTATAATAATTTTTTTTATTAACAACTTGTAGCAGTAACAACAATTTGTATATTAAAATCGAATGCAATCACTCAAAATGCATTGTTTTGTTCAATAAAAGATAAAAGAATATATAATTACAAAAAAATAAAAAAATAAAATAAAATATAAATAATAAACAATAAGTATTTTAAAAAAGAAAAAAAAATCGGCAACTTTGAAATGCCTTGACCTGGAGGCCAAAATTTTTAATAATTTACTTATTGTATTAAACTAAATAATTTACTTATATATAAAAAAATTATATATAAAAAAAAATTATAACTATGAAACCCCATAAATTTCAATTAAAATTTTTTTTTAGATTTATGTAAAAGAAAATTTTTAATAATTATTGAAAGATTTTTATTTTAATTTTAATTTTTTTTTTATTTTTTACTTATTTCTATACAAAATATTTTAAATCTAAAGACAACAACTCAAAATTATTTTTCATTTTGTTTATTTTTAATTTTGTGTAAGACACAAAATTTTATCTTAGACATTTTTGATATAAAATTTAATTATGCGTGTGCATGTAACACTCAAAATGATTTGTATTAGATTTATTTTATAAAATATCAATTCACTTGAGATCATTGAATTTAATCGATGTACATTTAATTTGTCGATGATTTAGCTGCATAAATTTATCATATCGATTTAATTTATAATTTTCAATTTTTCATGTACTTTAATGAAATTTGGCAAATGGTCTTGTTTTGAAGCAAAGTTAAGGGAAATTACATCAGACAAAGGAAACTGCAAGCATACAAATTCGCTATTTGATAAAAGTTTACAATTACAAAAATCTATGTCTTGGGATCATTTAGGACAAGTTAGGTTTAAATGAATCCATTTTTTTTTTAAATCTCTCTCATTCTCTCATTCTCTCATTCTCTCTTTTCAAATCATTCAAAAATTACAATTTCCTATCATTTTTCACTTTTTTCACTTTTTTCACTTTATGCTATTTCAGCATAATCAGACCTACCTATTTTTTTAAAATATTTTTCTTGTTCTACAACATTTTATTTTTTAGTTAAATTAATAATATTAAAGGAAAAATTGAAAAAATTCTTTGAGAGGCTTTGTATTCATCTTTTACCTTTTTCTGTTCCCTATAAAATTTATACGAAATTTAATAATCATTTGCTTTGTCAGTTGGTGTAATCTGCTTGACAAGATTTATGATATTGCTTTGATTTGTTGGTACTTTTAGTAAACATAAATTCAAATAAATATAACTGAGATCCTTAAGCTTCCCAAATAAAAAAAAAAAAATCATAATGAACTGCAGAAAAATATAGAATAAATTTTTTTAACAAAGACGACAAAACTTTCCCTTATAGGTATTCATTAGATTTGTAGTAGCAAAATTGAAATGAAATTGTTTTCTTTTTGATTTTTAAAAAAGTTTTTTTTTTTTTGTTTTGTTTTTTGAAATAGATTTTTAAAGCCAATTTATGGAATATAAAAAATGGGCTAAGTATATAAAATGAAATGAACATAGTTTTTTGCTATACCTTAATAATTAAATATATAAAAGTCCTTAAAGGACTTTCCAAAGGAATCCTTTGAAAAATCTCTTTACATGCGTTTATTTCATTTTTATGAGGCAAATTTTTTTGCTAACATTTTTTTGGTATTTCAATAATAAAAATTCGAAAATACATTTCAGAATTTAATCACTTTCGTCTGATGCTTTACATTGATAACATAATTAGCTGAATCGACTTAAGCAGGCCCGATCACACGATATTAATCCATTGTAATTGTTTAATTATCAAGGCAATTTTAGAAAAATTTTGGCAAAATTTTTAGAATATAATTAAGATGAGATTGCTTTTAGAGCCTCTGACAATATAATGCATTTATTTTAATGGCAACAATTTGCAATGTTTACAATTTTATGGCCAAAATCCGTGTGTAATAACTTTTCACATTAATTGTTAGACTAAGTACATAAAAGTTTACATAATGAATTTTTACGAAAATGTATACATCTCAAATGTAATGTATTCCTGTAGGATGCTTAATAAACGGCTCCGAATCGAATATCAAATTTTTATTAGTTATATCTGATTTGTGAAATGTTAGTTGGAGTTTGGGGTCATTGATTTTCGAAAATCATAAATTTCAAATATTTTTTACAAATATATTAAATATTTTATTCTTATTGATCTTTCGCATCTCACTTTCTTTAATATTTTATAAAAATATTTACCTTTCTCGGAGTAATTTCTGTTTGAATTTATTTAGTTTATCTTCCTTATTTTAAAATTTTGGTTCATTCATTCATTCATTCATTCATTCATTCTTTATTTGTTTCATTCCTTCTATTAAAATAAGCTTCAATAAAGTCAAGGAAAAAAAGAAGCGAATGGAAGAATTTGGAACGGAACAAACGAGAACAGAAAACGATTTTTGTGATGGATTTTTATTAAAGTTCATTTATATATTTACACATAACACACACACACACACACACACCACACATAGATATATATATATATATATATATATATTATATATATATATGATTCATTGGTCATATTGGGAAATTATTTAGCGATATTTAAAGTCTTCAAAATTCTCTGGGAATAATCTTTTTCCTTTAATGCAAGCGACTGCTTTATCGCCTAATTTTTGTTTGGGCTTCTTCTTTTTTTTTTTTGTATTGTCTTTATTCTTGCTTTGTTTACAATTATTTTGATATATTTTGTTCTTGTTGTTGTTATTATTATTTTTATTATTGTTATTGTTATTGTTATTACTGTTGATTTTTCTTTGCCTTTGTGTTCTATCTATTTCGGTTTGAGTTAAAATAATAGAGACCAGAAAGGCAATGTGCGGAATAATTGTTTTCCACACGCATCGTTGCTTTATCCAAAAACAATCACAACATTAAATGAATGAAATGCTTACAAACAAAACACACACACCACACACACACACACACATCCATGCCACATTTGCCTGTGTTTATTTATGTATGTGCGCTATCTATTT
Organism: Melophagus ovinus; assembly: GCA_023089585.1. Lineage (NCBI taxonomy): Eukaryota > Metazoa > Arthropoda > Insecta > Diptera > Hippoboscidae > Melophagus > Melophagus ovinus. The sequence continues at coordinate 8,983,917 of JAKKIB010000174.1, read as the reverse complement.
GCCATCAAAGAATAATAATGAAAAAAAAAAAAAATAAAAAAAGAAAACAACATACTGGGAGCAGTACAAAGGCAACTAAATTTTTGGGATAACATGTGATAACAAATCTATTTAAAATTTTAAATAACGAGATGGGCCACAGCAGTAACAAAAAACACCAACAACAACAATAACAACAACAACAACAACAACAACAAACTTTATCGTTTTCATAACTATCTGCTTAGACTTTTTTATACCCTATTTACTTGAACATCCCTTATAAAATCGGCCGGATGTTTTGTAAAATTCGTAAGAGTTTGAAGTAGATGCAACTTTGATCGATCGATTGATAGGTTCAGGGTCAATTTCTTTTTTAGCAATATGCAAGTTAGAATTTTCGACAAATTTCTTATACATAGATTCCTTAAACCAGGATGAATTGTATGACGCAAATTCGGTACATGAGAATGCTATTTCAATAAAAAATAAAAGGCAGGGCAGTTACTTGATACATTGCATATATGACCTATTTTATGGAATCGCTTTTATATAACGTAATTTTTTAAAAATAATTAAATTAACGAATTTTAAACTCAATATTTTATAATCATTATAAGCAAAATTATGTAGTGTATTTCAAAATCAGCCCTGACAAATTGTAACTGTTCTCAATTGTTTTCCTCATTTCTTATTTGCTTTCATTCTTTAAACATCATCATTTATTGAATGATTTGCTCAATGCGATTTCATATTTATATTAAGAAATTATGATAGAAAAAAAACGGATGACAGTTTCTTCTACTCATCATTTTTTACAATAGAATTGTAAACACTGATTTCACATCAATTGAACGTGCTTTAACAATAATTTAATGATAATTATGATGAAAAGGGTATAATGATAGAAAAATGGAGGCAAAAGTTTAATATAAACGTTTATTTTTTAATGGAATTCAAATTATAAATAATAAAGTAAAAAATATGAGAAATTTTTTTTTTTTTTAGAAACATTTCAAACTGTCTATAAAATTTCCATTTATTTTATAAGTTTTGTTATTTTCTCTATAATGGATATTTTTATGTTAAAACAAGCATCTGAAATTTATGCTAAATACAAAAATATGATTTCTTAATAAAGTTTTCCTTTGACTGATTTTCTTTAGGAATTTGTAAGCGGTTCTTTCTAGAGCAGTGATACCCAAATTTTATGATACTGTAGCCATCTAAAGTCTATAATACCAACCATGTGTTTCTTTCCGTTGCCCCTCCTTTCTGTTTTTCATTACCTAACAAGTTATGCTAATAATAAATAGCAAATGTCTCAGTAGCAACTAGTTCCGCTAGGAATTCGCTTAATTGAAAATGGTTTTGATGGTAAAACAAATTTGAGTTATTTAATCGAACAAAAAGATTTATTTGATTACAAGAAAAGTGGACTTCAATTTCAGGCAACACATCCAGATTATAACTAATACACATCACAAGTTATAAATTTTCAAGGTTAATTCGCATCAATATTAAGATCAATATTACGTTCTGTTTAGTATTGTGATACGAAAATAATGAAACTTGTGAAAATTTAATTTTGTCAAGTCTCGTATTAAGTCCGTCCATTCATCATCATTGCTAAATTTAATAATTGGAACGGCTTTTCTCCTTTAATCCAGTTTTCGATAATTGATGCATAAAAAGAGAATTTTTCATTTTTAAAAAGAGACTTTGAGCGACTTTCACAATTAAATTTGAATTGAACTGCCAAAGTAGCAGATTATATTTCATTTGCTTGCATTATCGCTATCATATAATTATTACTTTTATTCTTGATAAATTTTTTAAAATTATTTAAAAATTCTAAATTTAAAATTTTCCAATTCTCTAGCATCTCAAACACTTTTGCCTGATTTAAATGATTTAAATGATTTAAATGATTTAAATAAAATAACTTCTAAATGAGGTTACTGATAAAACTGAAATAAGTGGAATTTAGTGACTCTACATTCTCTCACCTTTTTCAAGCTATTATCATAGAAGAGTCAAACAGACAAGGGCTTATTTGATTAATCAGTGGTTAAGCCTACAGCATCTAAGCATATGCTCCTCGATAAGTTTTATTGTTATTATTGTTGTTAATTTTCTGATGAGCGAATGTCGTACATATTTTGTTATAATGATTATTATTACAATCGTTATTGCTGTTGTTGTTGTCGTTGCTATTTTATAAAATAATTGCCGATATAATTTGCTTGCGTTTTCCTTTTTTTTTTTTTAAGGGTGCACTGCTTTTCATTGTATAAAACGCACTTTTAACACTATTTAAAATTGAAGTAAAGTAAAATAAAGTAAAGTAAAAGGAATTGAATTGAATTGAATTGAATTGAATATATAACCCTGAGCCCGTCTATCCAACACCATGTATATTTTTTTTTAAATCTATATCAAAATAAAACATATCGAAAAATAATAGCGATCCATTTAAAAAGAATAAAGAAAATCGCATCGTTAGTTTAGTAATAAAAAAGAAAAAAAAGCAAAATATGGAGTAAAAAAAACAAAGCAAGATCCTACCAAAATATTTCTATTTTTTATTCATTTCATTTCATATCATTTCATTCCATTTACATTTACATTTACATTTACATTTATTTCTTATTTATTTTTTCAATAGTTCTTCGAGAAACGAAATTCATTTAAATTGCTGGCAATTTAAAGAGATATGATTAAATTCGTATGATGTTTAATGCTGTTATTGTTGCTGTTTACTTTTCTATATAAAACTTATTGTTTTATTTATTTATTTATTTATTTTTATCATCAATCTTTATTTTTTGCTTCAATTCAATTTCAAATCGATTTAAACTATTTTACTGTTAAATTACACTCGATTGTTTTTAATAATTTCGGGAAAGATCACTTTTTTTTCATATGAGTTTAATCTTCTAAATTTGAGTTTAATCTTTTACATACCGCATTGTCATTCCTTCTCATCATCATCATGATTTTGACTTATTGAATAACCGTTTTCATTGTATTCGCTCGAAGATCTTTTACTCCATTTTACTTTTCTCCAAAAATAATGCTAAAGAGTCCCGAAATATGGATGCTATAAAACCGTATTGGATAACTTAGACTCAACAACCGATCTTAAAATTATATTGTAATAGATTCATGTTTCATCCTTTGATATCTTGGCGATTTGAGTCATAGCTTTTATGTTACTTAAAGAACGTTTTACAGAGCTTTACGATTCGGCAACACTTTACGCCTACTTTTAGACTGATACATGAATTGAAAAATGGAAGTTTGAAGTAAAATTGAAAATGATTTACTTTTTGGACAAAAACCATACGAATTATTTAGCAAAAAATTTTTAAAATTCATTATTTTGAATATTAAAAATTGATTTTCTTAATATAAAATACTTTTTACGCCAATTTCTTTCAAGTCACTTGTTTGGCTTCAAATATTATGAAATTCTGTCAGTGCTTCCTTTGAAAATTAATACAATTTTAAAATCATCAACGCTTTGCAAATAATTCTACAAAATTATTCACATATCAGATCGAAAACTTATTGATTTATGGTGGTCTAAAAATTGTTAAATCGCAATTATTTGTTGTAATAGTTTATTGTTAGAGCCCGTTGAAGAATCTCACAAACAATCTTTTGAAATTTTCAATGAAAATCTTATTAAATTGAAATTTCATTACATTAATAATCCTTTGTAATTAGTTTTCTTATATAACTCTATTTTCTTTTTTACTTCTAATTTTCTTTACATTTTCATTGTTGATTTTTCTTTTCAATTCCCCTTTTTCCTTGCTATTACTGGCGTTTTTTATAAAGTGCAATAAAAAATCTAAACTAAGAAAAAAAAAAAAAAAAAGGAGGATACCTAAAAATTTGCTTTTTTTTAAATACCCTACACCATTTGTGATACTCTATGTTTGTTGCAGATATTTGTAACACCCAGAAAGAATTTAGATACCTTTTATAATATCGATCGACTCAGAAGCATTTTTTGAAATGATATTAAGGCGATTAGCCTAACGTCTGGCATCTATCTATGAGCATTTGTTTGCAATCTTTAAAATAGTTTGATGAAATTTAATAAGCCGTAATGTTTTGACTCAAAGACCAACCCTATTAAAAATAATTAAGATCAGGCTAATTTTAAATAGGGAGAGAACTCCCTATTTAAAGGCTTTTTAGGAATGAATCTTGTTATATGGAAAAGATGTACAATTTTGGATAATTTTATATCAAATTCGGATCGTACTAATATTTTGATATATTTTAGTAAATGTATCAAATTTAGTTCAGATTAGAACCACTTTGCAAATCACTTGAAAATTGGAACTTTTGCAAGAATTGACTTCTTAATTCTATTACGTTAAAAAAGGTCTAATGTTTAAGAATCGACTTCGATGTTTCGATGAACTAAAGCAACTAAAAAATAACCAAAAAAAAAAAAAAAATCAAGAAAATAAAATGAAAAAAAAAATTACATTAGAAAGTAGTTTAAAAGATAGAAAAATGTTTCCATAAACATCTATTAAGATGCACTCATCAAATAATTAGGAAAAAGAGGGAGGAAAATGTACGTGAACAAATCTAATAAGTGTATTAATTAAATCGATTGTATTCAATTGAATTTTTAAATAAATAGATTCTTTTCCCCTCTATTTATCTATCTACACATACAAACACCCTACACAAATATATTTATATACAAACACACATGGTATCTGTAATTCCTTTTATAAAGTACTTTAAAGTGCAATAATCCTCCTTAATGACATGAAAATAACTCAGATAAGTGTGCTCTATGTTTTCTTCTTTCTTTTCGTTCTCTGTTTTTTTTTTTTTTTTTTTTTTGGTTTTTTTTTTCTCAATTGATTGCATTTTGCTTTGTTTGCTTTTTGTCATTAATTAGCCACTTCTAAAGGGCTTTTAAAAAACCTTCAAAAAATAGTCCCTTCTCTTTAAAAATTATAACAATCAAAATGTTTGAGATTGAACAATGAATATCAATCTACAATTATTCACTTTGATTTTTTTTACAATTTCATTATCAGCTCAGCTCTTCACACTCAGGATCTGTTTAATGTTTGCTAAGCTGAGATGACTTTGTTAAGGATACCTTAATCCTTGTTAAGGATAATTTTTAGCTGAATATGCAATTAAGAAATTCGAGTTTCTTCATATCAAACTCAGAGATATTAATTTTGAAATACTGTAAATTTTTCGAATATTTCAGATATTTTTAGGTAAAAAAAATTATTTCGAAACTTAATGTTCTGGAAAGTGTGATAGATCAAATAATTATGCTTATAAATTACACTTGCACTGAATTTTACGAAATTCAGTCTTATCCATTATATTTCAAATTTTAATTAAGTATAAACATGCAATTTATAATTAGTTTATTTTTTTAGATAAATAATTGCCTTGAATTTCTTCTACTTAAATAAATGATTTTAAATTTATTTTAAAAAAAATTCAGTTCGAAAGTTCAAAAAGCAATTTGATTTGATTGAGTTTTTATTTATCACTCTTAGTTTTTTATTTCTTTAATTTGTTGTTCATTTGAAATTTTATAAGTGACCTGTATCGTTCTTCATATCTACAAACCAAATTCATATGATGTACGAATTTTTCTCTATTTTTATCTATAGAAAGCAAAATAAGTGATGCATACAAAAAGCCTATTAAAAATCATCCTGTTACACTTACGTTAAAATTATGTTCTATGAAAAGTCCGTAGTTGATTGAGACCGATAATTAAACGTTCTACATCGTATTGATTAATTCATTTAAAAAGTCAAGAAAGTATTTTATAAATTACGACGATAGAAAATTGTAATTTTGAAATGATTTGAAAAGTTTATCATATTGGAAGGAGGGTCAAAAAAAATAAAATGACCCAAACCAAAATTATGGCATATACTAAGAACTTTTAACTATCACTATGTACTAAATTTGGTTATTAAGGAACTAAAATTATAAACTTTTTCCAATGGTCACTTATTATAAAAGTGATTCAATCGTAACTAATTTTAATAAGATTTGCCTTTGAGCTAAAAGTTGCCATTTTCTGCTTAAACAAGTATACATCAGACGGACGTATGGACATATAAGCTTAAAACGATTCAGAGAACAATTCTAGGATGCACGATATAAGCAACTATAGAACTCAGATTTCAATTGCGATTTTGCTTAATAATATGCCTTATGGACCCACTGTTACAATTAAATTGAAATAATTTATAAGAGAATTTTAAAAGAAAAATCATGGCATTACTTGAAGAAGCTTTCGAAACGTACAACTATCTAAAAAAGAAAGCAGTTCTTAAATCTCAGCATATTTAAATCTTATTAGAAATAATCTAATAATCTGAATAATTTAAAAAAAAAAAATGAAAAATAAAAAAAAAAAACTGTTAAAAAGTTTCTGATAAGTTCGCCCGCGCCTTTTAATTTTCTATTTATTTTCGTTAGTTATTTGCATTTTCCATGTGACTGTTGTGTATAATTATTATCTGGCTAATACATTTTGCGGTTTTAGTTTTGCGATTTTGTTTTGCCCATAAAATGAGATAATAAATTGCACATTAGCCACCTGGTGCTTACAAACTGATCAAATGTCAAGGCGGTATATTACACACTGTTTGCAATAATTAATATGGTGCTACTTGTATGGGTACACTGCCTTGGGAGCCTTAGTTTAATGGCCAAAAGTAAATGTGTTACAATCAAATGTCACGCTTGTGATACCCGGTAATTTATAAAGGGCGGCCTAGGAAATTTTTAATGGCTTTAAAATTATTTAATAGTATTCAAGCTTGAAAGTTCTTGTAAATTGCATATGGCAGAGGTCCGTATAGCTGTATAGCCTATAACAATAAAGGTGTGTTGGAAAATACAACCAGATTGATTTCCATGCATCAAGGTTGACTCGCAACATTCCGAAACCATTCAATACTTCTTCGGTTTTTGGTTTGTGATATGTCGCTTGCTCACCTTAGTCAGTATAATCAAAATCAATAAGAAAGAACTAAGCTTGATAAAATTCGTTGCCATTGGCTCGCGAAAGCGCTCTTTAAATCACATCAAATGTTAATAATTAACAGAAGGCATTACTTAAATATTATTTCTGGCATTTTGTATGTTAAACAATTAACTAGTTAAAGGCCTTCGATCTGAACGAATTAATGGTATCCTTTGGCGAGCTTTTGCTTGCTTTGGCTCACTCAACTACCCGTGATATGCAATGTAGATGAAATGAAATGCAATGAAATAAATCAAATGAAATGGAATGGAATGAATTTATTATAACTAATTAATTCCTTTTGTTGACAATTTCAATTTATTTGCATTTTAGTGTGATCTCATAAATTTGTTATTCGTAATATTTTCCTATTATTTCGCTATTTGCTTTTTTCTTCCAATGCATAATTTTATATTTATTTTCCTTATAAATGATATTTCTTAGTCTTATTATCTAAATGATTATTTTTTATATGCACCAGTAAAATTTTTATATGAATATGAATATGAATATGAATATGAATATAATTGAAAATAACTTAAGTAAATTTCATGCCAAATATATAAATTAATGGAATGAGTAGCAAAATCTGTATCAAAGCTAAAATCTTTCAACAAATAAGAAATTCCAGTAAATCAAGAATCTATGTAGATTGTCAATTACCTTGATTTAGTAGCTGCAATAAAAACGTGGCTCAAGTGATATTTTCTACCAATTATGACCAATTATGCAGCAAGCATTACGCGCATTCCCAAACAGTCCAACAAGTATACATTTTTCCAAATTGATACAATATTTATTAAAAGTACAAGTAATTACATCTGTACCATTCTAAATAACTTGTACTTTGAATTTCATGGTCTACAATATCATTTCTTCTTCTTTGTCATGCGGGAAAGATCTTCCACGTGATATATATTTTTATTTATCTAAGACGTTTGGCAAAGTTATTCAGAATGTACTTGGGAATCGTTTCAGGTTTACTTCCATAATTTTAAAGTTCATTTTAGTCTTCAGTGCATATGGAATCATTTGATAATAGTTCCACGTATGCTGCCCATTCATCACATTTATTTTTAAGGGCCACTATTCTAACTTACCTATAACAGATGGATGACTTTATTCAAGCTACGGGTTTACAAAACATTTTTCTCGCATACCTATAAAATTACTTCGATCAAATAATTAAACCAATAAGTTCCTTCAGTCAATCATAATCTCTATTGCTTTTCGTCATGAACATTTACAAAATATTTTCAATTTGGCACTAATAAATTTTAAGTGATATTATTTGGAAGCAAACCACATAGTTACTCTGCCCAAAGGATTTGCAAAAAAAATATTATAAAAATTAATGAGGCTGCCTATTTCAATGGTCTTGATATTCTAATTGAGAGTAGATGGCATAATTTCAACAAAAATAAAGTAATAAAATATTGAATATTTTTAAAGAATATTGCAATTCACATGTTTCAGGATTTAACTATTCTAAAGGCAAAATCTTTGCTTCGCACATAATTGAAATTTGTTTTTTCTTTTTTTTTTGCATAGTTTTGGTGTACTCGCATTTTAAAATAAGTGATTATGTCATGAAATAGTTAAATGCATATTAGTTATAAATATCTGACTATTATTGCACACACACACACACACACACACACACACACACACAAGAAAGAAAAATATATGAATTGCATGTTTAAGAAGATAATAACAATAAATTTTTTATGGATGATAAAGTTTTATTAATTTGAACTTTTATTCGGGTTATTGTACAATCTTGTCAATAAATTGATAATAATAATGATCACAATATATTTTGAAGTGAAGAGTGAACTCCATGAACACACATTTATATTTAATACTTTCATCACATAAAAATTGATTTGCCGTTTAAATTAAGTTTCATGTATAAAATATTCCTTGATTTATTGTCAGTGTATACACTCCTTAATTTCAATGGACACATCACAACTAAATATGCGCATATAATTTTTTTTTTTTTTTTTTTTATTAGTTTAGTTTAGTTTTAGATTTGTGGTCTGTTGGGCCAGTTTAACCAAAATAAAAGCAAAAACACAAAAAAAAAAATAATAATAATAATAAATTATTATAAATTACAAATTTTCAAATTTTCAATTTTAATCTTTTCTTTCTATCTGCATATCTCACTGTCTATGCTGGGATCTATTTCAGTAACATAGAGCTAGGTATCACATTAATGAGGCTAAATATAATCGAAAAACTCAAAATATCAAAGTCCATGATTCAGTATTCCATTTGCATTATTTTTTTTTTTTATTAAACAAATCTCAATTTTAAGTTTGATAAAATTTCAGAATTGTAAGAATTTTATAATTTTTTATATTAAATTTTTATGTACAGAAATTACATTAAATTTAACTTTTGATCAACTTATCTATAACATAAATTATTATTTCTTGAAAATTTTCATCTAACAATCAGAGACTTTGCTTATTTGAAAAATCATTTTAATTGATTCCGAAAGCTTTAAAAATGTTCTATATCAAAAAAAAAGTTTCCTTCCTAGATTATTTTAAAGTATATGGTTTAAATATTCTGGGCACATAAAACTATCAAAAAGTAAAATAAATGGAAACGATAAAGCGAAGAATCATACAATCGCAGTATTAAAATATTTTTACATTCGATTCACATGGCACATTTATTTGTTTTTTATACCTTATAATTTATTATATTTATTATTTTATAAGGTTGTACATATTTTTTCTAATAACCAGAAGTAGTTGAGATAGATTCACCTTTTTAATTCAGAGGCTTGAGGCATTTCTGTCCATTGGCTATCAAGCTAATCAAGCTAATGGTCGCATTTTTTGAGATACTTAAATAAAATTTGATATGTTTGATATGTTTTAGTCCAGAGACAAATTCTACTAAAAATGGAAAAATATATGAACTAAATTTGGAGCAGATCAAACCATTTTTTTAAACTCCCTCTCAAATAATCAACTTTCACTTACTATTCTTCCAATTAACTTTTATTAATATATTAGGCAATGTGGTGTAAGGTAAAAAGTACCCGGCTCCAAACGACTCTAAGATTCTTACTTATATTTAGCCACATTTGGGTCATACATGATATTTGGTGGTTTGAACTTATTATTGCAATAAATTTCTATTTATACATGAAATTTACAGTTACAGTTACAGTTACAATTGCAGTGGCAGCTAAAATTAAAAGTGCCATTAGAGTTAGAGTTATAAATGCCGTTACAATTACAGTTATTAAAAAAAAAATTATATGCAATTTTTTTTTTCTTCTTTTTTTGCATTTGTATATTGATTGCAAAAATTTATAGCACGTCATTTGTAATTACGTCATTTGTATTTACTTTTCAAATATATACATATATATATATAACACACACACAACACACATGCTTATATATATATATATACAGGAATATTCACATGTAATACATTTGATTGCTTATTTGAACATGAAATATATATAATATACCTTAGAGTTGTACGATGTTGTTGTACTCATTTGTAATAATTGTCATCAATATGATGTAAATATATTTAATAACAATGATGTGTACTCTTAAAAACATATGTAAGTGACTCGCGTTTCTATGTAAATAATTGACTTGAATAAAATGGTTTTGCTTTTGGTTTTTTGTTTAATACAAAACTACAAAATGCGATCAACTATTTCAATAACTTTATATTCCATTGTTACAATAATAATCATACTTAAATATATGAAGAATTTACATTATGTAAATATGAGTTAGATGTAAATGTATGTATACAAATTTATATACATATATGAGTATTAATGTAGAGTATTAATGTAGAATTTCAATATTTTCATTTTAATACAAAATGTAAACAAAATTTGATGTTCATATTTATATGCTTTTGATATTTATATAACATTACAAATAATTGTCAGAATATTCTCTAGGCGGTTATACAATGGTCAATAAATTTGCACATTTAATTGTTTATGATGCCTAAATAAAAGTAAACAGACACTGATGTAGTTATATATCAAAAAGTATCTCTATAACTTTCTGTCATTCTGACTTTATTTTGTTCATTTGCTTTTCTAAAATTTCGAAAAAAAATTTTATTAAAACAATTATTTAATGTATGAATATGTAAATGAAACTATAATAAATGCAAAACATTATGCGCTGCAAATAACAAAAAAAAAAAAAAACAAAATCATTCCATCTTTTTACAATTTTCTCTAATTGCTTATTTTTATAGTCTCTGCCACTTGATATGCGGTATAAAATAAGTTGGAAGTAAGTTGAGCAATAGAGTTGCAGCAATTGATATCAAAAATATAATTTGGTACCCGCTTTTGACCATTAATGGAATTGAGATTGTATTTTTGATGGCTGCGCTGTTAATATCGGGAGTGAAGATTTGGTTTAGAAATATTTAAGGGCTTGCCAAGTACAGTTCTTGTCGCTAAATTGTTCAGGGCTGGCTTTGTATTAAAAATTTGATTAAAATATTTTAGGTAAGCTCCAGCTCTTCCCGAAAGTATAAGTTCCATGGATAAAGTGTACTACAAACTTTAGATTGACACTTTTTGGGGATATAATTGCATACGCTACACTCAGGTCAAGATTGAACGTAGGTCTACCATGCCATTAGGCTTATACAAAACACTTACTCAAAATGTCTGCAACATCTGGTATTGCTTTAATTGTATTAAGCGATGCCTCAGCAATTTAATATGAACTGTCTTATTAAAATACGTCTGATTATTTTTGAGATAAATGTGCAATAATTTGATGATATATTTTGCAGAGAAATATTTTGATACATTTGAATCGTTAATGATAAAAATTAGAGCCATTTTGATTACATTGAAGATTATTTAACAGAAAGATATATATTTGTAAAATCAATTTATCGGTGAAATTCGAAAATGTGTAAATTTGATTCTTTGAATTTCCGTTCATCCATACTGATGTTGAAATCAAAGTGGTGATAAGTGTATTTAGTAGATATTAGTTTCAAAATGTATCCTCTGTTTACTTAACATTTACTTAGATGTTCTTGCAAGTAATTCTTTTTATCAGATTATTTGTTTATTGTATGCGCCAATTGCTCTGCTTTTGTCACATTCTACTTTTGCACTTCTAATTGCATCATCTGAATATATGTAAATATCATTATTATATATATATATATATATATATTATATATACATGTGTATGTATGTGTTATGTGTAAGTAGTATGTATGTAAAAAGTTTATATAAAGTGTCATGTCCGATGGTCGATTTAAGTTTCCATTTGGCTCTTTCGTAATTCAACATTATTTTTTAGTTCGTCTTTTTTTCTCTTCTGTTTTGTACTTACCATTATTTTATTCTATCTCTTTGCTTCTCTTCATTCTCTATATCTCTATTTCTTTCATTTTCACACTACTACTTTATTTCTATATGACTCTCTCACTCTTTGCTATGCACTAACCACTTTGTAAATTCAATTTTTTCGAAATCTGTTACTCCGTTTGGCCACATAAAAACTATGCAATAATCACAAATGACACCAATGTAAAATACTACACAAAAAAAAAAACAAATAATAATAATAAAATTCTTTTAAATTGGCCTTGCATAATATAATTATACTCTTGAATGCTTTAACAATAAATCGTAATGATAATAAAGAATGACTTTTATCCATAAGAAGACATTTTTATCTTACCATCATGCTCGTTTACATTTACCCCTTTTTTTTATAGAATTCCTTCTATAGAATTGTGCAACAGAACAAAAATTAAGCAACAGCACTGATAAAATATTGATAATACTTACTTATGGTTAAATAGCTCAACACATGAACTTATAAAAGCGTATCGTACTCAATTTGTATGTAAACTTGAAAATAATACTTACCCTCAAATAAATCTACATTTTTTATATGTATATATAAATATATATAGCAATATAAATATATTCACTTGATGAGTTGACAGTGAATTTCCACTACTATTCATATCGTTTTATTAATGTCTTTGTATAAGTGTTTTATTTTTATTTTTTTTTTTTTTGTGTGCAAGACCACTTTACACAAAGATATTCTTCAACGTACTTATTGAGGTTAAGTTGTATAAGCGGCAAATAGGGTAATAAAGCGTGAAACCATGAATTACTCAAATACTGCCATTGAACTCAAACTCTTTCTCATTTACTCAACGTTTTTAATCTCCGTTTCTCATTTTACATTTTCTTAACCACTCATTCATTCTTCTTAAAATTGCTTTCTTATGCAATAACTCTAAAAAACGAGAATGTATTCGTTTCGTGAAAGCATTTGTAAGACTTAAAAAAAATATTGTATATTTTTGATCATATTTTGCGAAAAAAAAAAAAAAAATTAGAAAACTGCTTGTCTCGCATTGGAGTTTATTCCTTAAGTCAAGCAAAATGATTTTCTATTCTCTCCTGCACACACGAAACAAATTACACACGAAGCTCATTATAAGGGTGTTCATATGAAAAGTGTCATCTAATCGACTCTTTTATTGAATTTACAACAAGTTTCAATGATGAGTAATCAAAGTTTGGCTTCAGCTAAATATAATTTTCTTACATTTTACTAAGTTTTCTTTTTGTATAATCTCTCATCTCCATTGAATAATAATATTGATCTAAGACTGCATATTGTAATAAAATTACAAAATCATTTATAAGAAAATGTGTTAGGAAGAGAAGAAACTAGTGAATATGTAAATGGAGCAAGGAATAAATATTCCACATGAATGAATTTTTACAACCAAATAAAATTGTCAAATGAAAAAACAAAAACCAAAAAAAAAAATCAACAAAATCCGAAAAAAAAAATAAGGCAAATCTCATACAAATGTCCTAATAGATAGACATTCTGTTTTACACAGTTTTAAATTAAAATTGACTCATTGAACAAACAATACGCAGAATGGATGGATTTTGTTATTGATTTAGATACTTTCATAATTAAATGCACATAGATTTGTATTGGCTTTATAGATGATAAAAAAAAAATGAAAAAAATTTATAGCCCTGCAAATGTGGTTGTTAAAATTTCATATCGAATGAACTCACAAAATCGTTTTTGAAGTAACTGGAAAGTGGCAAGTAAAAAATGGAAGATAGAAGATGAAAATTATAACTCCATTGAAGTCTGACTGTAGTTTTAGATAAATTAAATAAAATTGGAAAATGTTTTAAATAAGTTTTAGAATATTCTCGAAGGCTAAGACTAAATATTAGACGGCCCAAGATTCATCTTTGTGAGCAAGTCCCTTAACTTGTAACAATGTAACAGGTTCCATATAAATTCGTTCTTAAGAAATTAAATCAAATTTAAAGATTGACTTTTGGACAATGTAGCACAGTTTGCCATTGGCCTGAAATGAATTGTCTTGTGTATAAAAATTTAAGTAATAACTAGCAAGTGATGTAGAGAAATTGTAAATATACAAAAGAAAATAGTTTGTGTATCTTTTAAATCTCTTAAGACTTTAAGATTTTAAAGTAAATCTTCGCCATGTTTTATAAGGAACATTGAACACAGAACTTGATATCTCGCCTTGAATTATGAAAATAGCATGAACATTAATAGAATTTATATCAAAATTAATTGTTAAATGAATGAAGTTACTTTAAATTATTTTCTTAACTAGAGCACGAAAACGATTCTCAACTTTCAAATTTCGCGACAAATGTATAAACAGGCACTCACCAGCGTTCCATTTGTAAAGAACTATGAAAGTTTCGCTTGGTTAAGGTGATATCACTATTACAGAGCAAAGTATTAGAGGGTGTCACATTAAACCCCATTCAGAAATGAGAATCTATCTGCTTACTCTTGAATTGCTTTTTTTCTTAAAGTTTGATCAAATAGAAACATTTAAAGTTTTCTTGTCGCAAAGAGTTGTCGAAAAAAGTGAATGAAATACTGAAAAGTGATGTTGATATTGAAATGAGAATGAAGTGAAGACACGAATATGGAATATTTTCATTCTCAATTTGATTTGATTTGATTCATGCCTTCAATTGTTATTTCAAATCATCACCACTTTGTACGTAAAAGAAGCAAATTAGCAAGAAAAAAAATTTTTAAATAGTTAAAGTAAATTATACAACATAAAAAAAATTTAACCCCTTTTAAATTTGCAATGCCAACTGATAAGTATATGAAAGTGTAAAACTATCAATTTATTTGTTTTTAATTATTTATAAATTCAATTACATTTCAAGTGTTAGTTTTATGGTAAATTATTTTTGATAATCTAATGCAACAATGTATCTCGACGTGCTCTAAAACATTGCATTGCACCAAAATTTTATAGAATTTAATAAATATACTGAAATGTGAACGTTTTTGAGAGCAGAGATGAGGGATGAATCGAAGTTTTTCTATTTCCCCAGACTAATAAAAAAACCAAACAAAACAAAAAGTAAAAACAGAAAACAGAATGCAAGAATAATATTTGCAATAGCCGTAAAAATAACAGTAAATAAGAATAATAATAATAATAATAATAATAATAATAATAATAATAATAATAATAATAATGAGTACAATTGTAAAGGCACTCATTTTGGTAAAATTTTAACGGTCTCTGATCATAAAGAGATAAAGCAAATGAATGGTAGAGAGCTGGCAACTTAGAGAGAAGTAGAGATATGAAAAGAGAGATAAACCTATTACTCATGAATATTAATGTATATGTGTGTATGTATTTGTATGTATTTATATTCATTTAATTTGATTGGAATTTCCGTTTAGTAATTGAGTATAAAACAGGAAATAGACAAATAACAAGAAAGTTACACTCTCATGCATTATAGAGAAATCTTTTTACATATCATATGTGTATATGTATGTGTATGTGAATGTGTAATAAGGAAAATTGTTAAACAAAACATGGCACCCTACCTGTTTCACATCCCTTTCATTCTACATTTATATTCCCATTTTTTCTCTTGCCTTAATTCAGTTTCCATATATCCGTTATTCCATTTATGTACATAGATATCTCGCTTTATCGCCTTGACTCACTCTCTCTCTCTCTCTTTTCCTCTCTAAAGCCATTTATATAACATTCATGTTATATCTCTCTCTGTACCTATCTGTCTCATTTTACTTTCTAATGTAATTATAATTTTCTTAAAGTTTTCTGTTGTGCCACTTCCTTCATTTTATTTGTTTTAACAACTTTTCATGATTAAATTGTGTTCAACTAAATGGCAAAAATTACTAACTAAATCCATTTACTTCAGATAATAATAAGGCTCAAAAAAAGAAAAACGAAAAAAAAAACGCCAAAAAGAAAATTTTTAAGAAAATTATTGACGCAAAAATGTGCAAAAGATCTGCCAAAATGTCAGAAAAGTTAAATTAAGTTCAGTCAAAAATGAAATGAAACAAATTTTACCACACACACACACAAATTAATATATATATAAAAAAAAAATTAAATATACTGAATGCACTTGCATATACTTATTGCATACACATTCTTATAGATAAATATAAATGGTATCACGTCACACAATAAATAAGACACTTATGAAAATAAGAAAGTAAGAAACTAAGAAAGAGATAGTTGCGAGAACATGGCGTTCATGTAAATGGAATGTTAAGAAAATGTACTTGCGAGCAACTTATACAAATTTTTATACAAAATATATTTATTATTTATATATAAATTTTGCTTATGTGTGTGTATGTATTTATATAAATGCTTTATTATAAGCAAAAAATGCTTCAAAATCTGCATGACAATAATAAAAATTGAATTTGAATTATAATAACAAAAACAATAATAATAAAAACAACAATAACAAAAGCAACAATAATAGAAATCATAGCAGCAATTGTAACAATAGCAGCAGTGTTATTGCCATCATGAAGACCACAAAAATTCCTTGTAAATGTAAATATTGGCCACATTAACAGCAGTCACCAAAACTAATAAATATCTCATAAAATTGAATACATTGTATGTATGTATGAGTGTTGTTATTGTCTGTATTGTAATAACAATAAAATTATATAAATTTACAATATTTATCGCATTCATCAGAATCAGTTGCACAAGCAATTTTTTTCTCTTCTGTTTATTGTGGCCTCTGTTTATTTACGCAATTGTAGCCGGCTTCATCATCCTCCAACAGCTCAAAGATATACCAACATACATTTATATGGGCCGATTATTTTTCAGTTTCATTATGTTTCCTTTATCGCATGCAAAAGTTAATTTAACGTTGTTGCATTATTTATATGAAAAAACGAGGGCAGTTTGATAAGTGTCTCACACTTGACTAAAGCTATATATATATTTCTCAATCGAGTCTCTTTTTAGTTCATTGCATTTAGGCATTTTTTTAAAGTTCTTTTTTCGCCTCTTAACCATTTTTTCAAAAAAATCTTCAAAATAGAAATAGATTTCAGTAAATAGCATTTCCTTTCCATTTGCCTTTTTTGCATTTGTTTTAAAAGACTAAATTATTGTTTAAATTTAAGTTTAAATTTGCTAAATAAACTACGTGGAATAAAAATAAAAGATTTCAGTCCTTGCGACTGCACTCATGTACCTCAAATACGTAGCCTTTCGCCTTTCTGGCCTTTCGCCTTTCTGGCATTTAAAAAAGGGACGAAAAACTTTAGTGCCCATTGTCGTTTTTCTCGATATATCTACTTTAAGTTTTTTTTTAGTACAAAACCTAATAAAACCATCTAGATTTTGTTTTCTTCGTAACCAGTAATAAAACTGTCCAAAAATTTCGCTCGAACTTTTTTGCCATTTCATTCAGCTAAGATAATCGTAAACATCTCAGTGCTTTAATCAAGTGTGAGATATATCGGCCCGCATTGTGCGTGGAGCTTATACAAATTGATCCAAATTCAAACTGCGCTTGTCTAACATAAAACCATGCATTTTACTGAGTATTGTTGGTAGAATCACAACAGAATACAGCAGTGCCCTTTTTAACTAAAATTAAAGTTGATGCTGTAGAATCATCACAAAAGTTTTCTTAAATTTTGTATGCTAAAACTTTTCACATACAAAATAAAGCGAAATTTTTTAACTAACCATTTTCATTGATTTCCATGAGATAGTTTTGATGCTTTCAACGGTTCCAATCCAATAAAAATTAAGAGGCACATTTTACTTAACATTTAAACATTTAAAATTATTTTGCGGGTAATTCAAGAATTCATTGACTTATCAAATTGCTCACGTACATGTATATCTATTTATATAGCATATTCATTGCTTCATGTACGCTATTTTCATTCTTGTTGTTGTTGTAGTATCGTCAATCAAGCGTATATAATAAAATTCATATAAACAGAATATCGAATTAATTTTTTATTGTCAATTTCAGTTTATTTGCCTATTTTTACACACGCACACACACACACACACACACATGCACATATATGCACATACACATACAAATACCCACAAAGAATGATACAGACGAGGAGAGAGTAAAAAAGAGATAGAAAGAAAGTTAGTGATAAACAAAATAGCGCGTGCTTGATGTTAAAATTATTTTATTTATACGCTACTGACACTGATTCTCCTACAATTTTTGCTTGATTTTCATTTTCTAATTGTGTTACTAATTCAAATTCAATTCCAAATCCCGCCTCTACACTACCATAGATATTGCAATTTTATTCAATACTTGTTTCCATTTCTGTTTATAGTTATTTTTATTGTATTGCAAATTAGATTTCTATTTAAAATTTTTCCTAATTTGCTGTTTAGCATTTTATTCAGACTTCTAGGCTGCACTGCATCTATAGAACAATGATGGAACAAATACATTGCCATGGATACATGTAACATTCGAAAGCATTAAAGGGGCATGATTGAACTGCACTAGAAACTTTTACAACGATTCTTATCTTAATTAAGATTGTCAATTTAACTCTGAGAGATCTATCGTTGTATTCTCGTGAATACAAGAAATTTCATGTACACATTTTATATATGGATTTTAAAAGTCCAAATGTCATTATTCGTTAAAAAAAAAAAATGGAATACATGCCACGTTTCGCTTTCCTTCTAAAGCGGCTTAAGCCGATTTATTTCGATTCGATTTGTGTATCTCAAGCAGAACAGTCCGCAATTTTTGTGATATATAATGATAAAATTTACTTTGTACGGATGCTGTGGCACAAGAAGAAGAAGAAGCAATCCAATTTAAAATGGAATTAGATTGAATCATTTTTATTGGGCATTTCGCCAATTAACGCTTTAAAGTTTTATTTTATAACTTAAATTTGCGAAATTTTTTTTCGTATTCGTTTCGTTTCTTAGAAATTTATTCAAACTTTCCATTAATTGAATTTTTTATTTGTTTTGCAACTTTTCAATGATATTTAAAACAAAAATAAAACATTGTAAAGTTTCTAAAAAATTTACTTCAATCGACTGGAACGTTTGCTATTTATTTTTCTTTTTTTTTT
This sequence comes from Melophagus ovinus, assembly GCA_023089585.1. Classification (NCBI taxonomy): domain Eukaryota; kingdom Metazoa; phylum Arthropoda; class Insecta; order Diptera; family Hippoboscidae; genus Melophagus; species Melophagus ovinus. The sequence goes on along the minus strand of JAKKIB010000174.1, from coordinate 8,964,396 downwards.
TCATTTTACTGGAATGTGTTTACATACTTTATTACATTATACACACACACACACACACACACACACACATGTATATATATATATATATATATATATATATATATATATATGTATATATTAGATTGTTTAAATTTGTTTTTCATTTTTCTATTTTGCATAGTTTTAGAAACAACTTTTTTAAAATATAAACGTGCCTCCAAAAATCAAATATGAAAAGTACTAAGAAATAACTGTATAATAATAATAATAATAATAATAATAATAATAATAATAAGCTTATGCAATAACTTCAATAACTACAACAACAACAACAACAATAACAAATAGAAACATTTTTCATTACAATTGATTGTTTTTTTCTTAGCGATTTAAAGTTCCATTTCAATCTTGCTTCAAACGTTACTATGAAAATGTAAATATGCATTTTATACATACATACATACATACATACATACATATATATATATATATATATAATATATATATACATATGCATACATAAATATAAATATAAATACATGAATTTATGAAATTTTTATATGAATGAATAAAGTCATATAAACAGACAAATGCTTATGCATCTGAATGCAATGACTTGAATATTTTTATGGTTACGATCGAAAATTATGAATATACATTACAAACGTCATTGTAATAAATTAGTATCGAAAGTTAGGTCAGTCAATCATCACAATGTATATTAAATCTATTTAAGCATGAGGGAAAACATTACAATCGATACGGATCGATTGTTAAACATCCTATGTAAACATTTTTTCTCAAATTTGTTTAAGAAGTTTAGAAAATGCATTTTGCATAATGCAAAATGTCTAAAATATGGAAGACGTTTTTAAAAACTGGATAAATATAGACCACCTGTGATATGTCTCGTAAAGAGTCCTATCTCTTAATATATTTTTACTGGGGCAGCTTGTCGTTATCTCTCTTGTTCTTGCTTCTTTTGTTAGTTATAAAGTTTTTTATATTTTCTCCGCTTGCTTTCCTTTTGTTGGTTTTTCTCTAGTACTGTCTGCTTATGCACGACTGACTGTTTTCGGTTGTTCTACTTCCGAGCTAACCTCGGTTTTTTTCTTTCCTTTCCTCTCCCCTTATTCAATTATTTGTGTCAGTGTTGGGCTGTGTAAACACAAGTGTAGTGTTGGTTAGGGTAAATATATGGGAGAAAAGGAGTATGTGATTTTCCTCCTCACAGTACATAAAATAGATGAAATAATTTTCCTCGATTTTTAATGACATTTTTTAAAATGCAGCGTTAAATGGTGTATGGCCATAAATATTGGCCGATTTTGTTTAATGTAAAACCGCCCACCTAACAAATTATAAAATCTTAAACATATTTAAAATTGTGGCTGGTAGCTTCATAAGAAGGTGCCTTGGAGGAACAACAGCTAGATCAAATTGAATGAAAAAGTTATTTTACAAACTAGCTTCATTTCAAATTTTTCTCAGTAGTACAAATATCCGCCCATACAACCCTTTGGGTTGCAGCAGAAGTATCAAAAAAGTAGAACGCTTTTATGCAAATGTACATTTTGTATACATTTTTGTAAAATCCAAAGGGCCTAGAGATAGATCCATTGCATTTATTGATGTACACTTTTGTCTATCTGAAATTTGATTATGTCGTGATATTAAAATGTGTTAAAGATATTTGAAGCAATTTTCTCAGTATTTAAAGATTTAACAACGGCACAGTATTGAAATTGATTGATATGAAATTTATTTTAAAATTCTGCTCTCTCTACTCTTTTCAGATTTATTACGATATTGTAAAAAAAGATTTAAAAGAATTTCTATTTTATAAAATTCTGTTATATCTCTTGCCACTTTATAGGTTACGTCTTGCCACAATAAAATTGTGTTATGGCAAAGAATAAGTGGCACATACAATAACAATAATAATGAAATTGAAAATTGAAAATGAAATAAGAAATTAGCAAGAGAAAAAAGGAAAATGCAGAAAAAGAATTTGCCAAAATTAATTTCATGTTATTTCTTTTATGAGGATTATTATTAGGTCGACTGTTAAAACCTAATTACGATTGTTGGTTGATGTTGTGCCAAATTATTAATTAAATAGCGTTAGACATGCACAAACAAGCATTCAAATAGTTTCATTCAAACATATTCACACACACGCACACACACACACATAAATACATTTAACCCCATTGTTACACACTCAACTCAAAATTATGCCAAACACTCAGACTTTCTTTAATTTTTTTGTTTTTTGTTTTTTGTTTTTTGCTTGTTTTCTTTCTTATTGTTGTTATTGTTGGCAATAACAATAACAACAACAACAACAACAATAATAATAATAATAATAATAATAATAATAATAATTAATAATAATAATCATATAAAAAAAAAATCGCTACCTGCCATATAAATAGTTTCTTAATGATTGTGATGATTTCATTATGAGTTGAATAAACCATAAACAAATTCACATACACGCACAAACACCCCCACACAAATATATAAAATACATATATACGAATAACCACAATAAAATTTCATCATTGTTCACAACACACGCACGCACACATACACACATCCACACCACACACATGCATACATGCTTACCTAACAGAAATCACTTGTGGTTTAAAATAAGTTTATATAAATATCACTCTTTCCCTTTCTCTTTCCCAAAAATTCTATATCTATTTGTTGCTTCTTAGTTATGTATGTATACACTTTTTTTTTTCTTGTTGACTCATCTCTTTTTCACATTTTTCACATTTTATTTTATTTTATTTTATTTCATGTGTACATTTTCTTCTTTTAACAGAATAATCAAAACAATTCAAATAATCGCATTGTTTCCATCCATCCATTTTTATGTGTGCACACATATGTACAAACTCATACAAACACTGTTAATGGAGTCTAAAGAGATTATCTTTTAAATGAAATATAAAATTAAAAAAAGTGAAACAAAAACGAAAGCAAAAGCAATACAAAAGATAATGATAAATGAAAAAAAATCAAAATAAAAATTAAAGCAAAACTTCTGCTTTTATTTTTAGATAGATATTGCATTTGCCTTGGCCATTGTTCTTCCTTTCGTTCTATCTTTCATTCACCATCTATCTTTCTATCCGTCTTCACTCTTCATTTTTCACTCTTCACTTTCTCTCTCTCACTCTCTCTCACTCTCTCTCACTCTCCTCACTCTCTCTCTCTGTCTCTCTTTAACTTCTTTTATCTTTCCTTCTCTTTGCCTCTCTCTGTATGTTGCTATTTCTATCACTAACCGTACTTAATATTTCTTTCACTTTGTTGTCTATATATATTTTAACGTCTCTCAATTTAATGCTAACAAGCTTCCACAAACAAACCATACAGAGGCAAACATTTACATTACCATTCAAATTAATATTCACATTCACACTCACACACAGTTAAATAGAGAAACGCATATACAAATCTATGTGGTCTCTGTTGTACATGATAAATGAATAATCTCTATTAAATGATAATGATTTCATTGTTGATGTTCATCTTGATCATGATCATGATAATTATAATGATGATAATAATGATAATGATAATGATAATGATAATAGTGTTTTATCTATTATTGTCGTTTTCTCTTTCATTTCACTTAATTCAATTTAATTCAATTCAATTCAATTCAAGTGGATTTTAAATTTCTAACTTATTTTCATTTTCCTTTCATCCATTTATAAAAAAATGCTCTTCATTGTTCAATTTCTTTTCCATATTCTCAAAGATTGAACAAGTCGATTATCATGAGAAGTCTAAAAAGTGGCTTTAAAGTGACCTCATCGATGCATTAAAGTTTATGCTCCACTTGGCCTATTTAAATTTATAGCGCTGTTACTTAACTCAAGATATCGCCTTTATCGCTTTTATAAGAATATAAGAAAAAGTAAATAGAAAATATCAAAAATTCTAGCACGCAAATATTCAATAAAAATGATCTAAAGAATTTTACTATTTATATTTTATTAATTCTTATTTTATATTTTTTCGTTTTCTTTGCCAAAAAAAAAAAAAATAAAATAAAATAAAATAAAATTTCATCATACGTTTTATGCGGAAATTAAGAAAGACATAAAAAGATTTTTATATATCCATTATTACCCAAAAGATGAAACGATCAATATTTCATGAAGTATTCAGTAATTTGTTGTGTTTTTTTTTTTTTTTGGAAAATTTTTCAAAAATTGAAAAATCCCATCAAATAAAATAAATATTTAGATAATGTTTTTTTTTGAACCATTAAATTAACGATGTGCCAGCCAAGTTTGACTTATTGTAGAACTATTATATCTTAAAATAAATAAAATAAAAATGGCAAAAAAAAAATTGACCTATGAAAAACAAAATAATAATATTCTTAAGCTTAAAAAATAAAATATAAAACATTTAGGTACATAAATTTATGTGACAGTAATGGGATTTATTATGCGAAATCATTTTCTGAATTGTTATTAGTGTACCCATCCATCTGCTTAAGTAAAACCTGTTTGTAAAGATTTTGTCATAATTTTCATTAAAAAGTTTTTTGAAATTACCCAGGATTCTTTCGCTCTTAACGCTTTATTTTAAAATGTATGGTTAACTGAAAAAAAATTAACATTTATGCTTTTTATAGTGTTTAAATTATTAATCGATAATAATACGGTTAATACGTGAGTAAGATTTGGTCTAGTCCATTTTAAAACTGTCAAACAAATTTTTACAAATTTTTCAAGGCCGTGCCAAATTTTTGCTCAAATATATTCAAAATTAACATTTTAGTCTATTTTTCTTTAAAAGATGTTATATTTCATAAAATGTCATAAAAATGTATCGATCTGGACCAAGTTTAGTCCACATATTTTCTATATTAAACTAAAATTTAAGGCCAATTTAAAATATATATTAAAAATTGTAACTTTTTTCCATATTTTATTAAGAAGGGCATATTATGGGTTGCGATTGTTAAAATGGTCCGAAAATGTAACCATTTTCAATAGGATTCATCTCTGGGGTGTATCAAATTTCACTAAAATATTTGAAAAATTTCAATCGTAGTTTTGATAACAAATTTGCATGGACAAACATTAGACAGACAGTAGGACAAGCAGGCTTAAATCAGGAAGCAGGTAGTGATCCTGACTGAGTCTAAATTTGATATAGTAAACCATGGATCTATCTGAACTTATTTTGAATGTTACAAGCATCTGCATAAACTTATAATATATTGTATCACAGTACCACAGCAGTAGTGTAGGGTACAATAATATACAAAAAAGTAAACTGAGTACAAGTTTGATACAAAATATGTTCAACATACCATTTAAATATGCAATATAAATATCCATGCATATATGCGTTAAGATGCACCACGAACAATAACTAGAAATAATGATGGAAATATAAATAAATTAATATGCATTTTCTCAATTAAATAACATTTTAATAAATAATAAGGTAACTAACCAACTAATTACAATTTATTTGTAATATAATTACAAATATTATTATTATTATAAAATGAAAATAAAAATCCTATTTTTCATAAATTTAATTTTCATTTTGTTAGTAGTAGAATTATACGATTCTATGTAAAACTGTATATAAAAAAAAAAATCTGAACTTTTTAAAAGACATGAATCGATATTAATTTAATAATTAATTGATCCATTCATTTTGATAAATGATATAAATCGAAAATATTGTAATATTTTCAATACTCCGGCAATTGGATCAAATTGAAAGTTTTAGCATTCTAAAAAGTTATTTTACCAAAATTTTAATGAAGAAGCTACTGGAAATCCCATTAATTGATTAAAATATATCGAAAACGAAAAGAAAGAAAAAACAAACAATTGGCCAAATGTAATTTTCTTCTCAAATATTTTTACTGTTTTGTTGTATTTTATAACAAAATGAAGTGTTATAAATAATTTGGCCACCATAAACCACGAAAATTATTTATTCATGCAAAATACGTATAATTTTATAAAACGAATCATTTCAAATATTAAATGCAGAAGTACGTATTATTTCATTGTACCCTACACCCTACATCTCTTGTGGAGTGTATTTTATATGGAATTTATATGGATATTTAAAACCTTTAAAAGAACTTAAAATCCGTGATATATCTAAGACTTATTATACTGACCAAGTCAGAATCACTTTCTGAAAGGGAATTAAGCTTCTCTTTTTGATCTCTGTCCATATCCAGATCATAATTTGAAAGATACTTGATTAAAACTTTATAAGTCTTGTCGATTCAAGGTTGTATGTGACACTTTTCCAGATAATATTGTCGTATCATGATACAAATGGATAATTTTATATAAGAAAAATTTTCTTTAGATTGCTTTATTTTTTGAACCCACTTCCAACTTTTCACATCAATAGAAACTTACTTACAAATTATTTATCTACTCTATTAAATTGTTTAATATTTTATGTTGATTTTTAAAAGTCCCCTGGGGCATATTGCTTCAGAATACCAAATTTACAAAATTTTCGTAAGATGAATAAAAGATTTGCAATTTTAAGTGATTGGTGGCCAATCACAATTATAATTGATTATAAGACTGTACGCTAAATTATATAGACGAATTTCAAATCTATAGATGGAGATTGAGATGGAGATGGTTAAGATTAAGCTAATTTAAAAATGATATTAGACTGCATTTAACTGCATGTAATTTATATTGCAAATTTAATAGAGCATTAATTTTCCCCATAACAAAATGTAGTGTATTACATTTTATTACAGATTTTATATTCTGTGATATACGTAAAACTATGTCACATGCCCATATAAATAAAATAATTCAAATATTTTGTATCACGTATCTCTGTGGACTTTAAAATCCTATACATATAAATTAGTTATATATTTAAATCGTTTATAGGCAAAGCAACAACAAATGATAATAAATTAAATTTTCGTAGCATTAGATCTTAAATATCCAACATTTGGTTATTGCATTATGTTTGACGAGTGTAAAGGATTTTTACCAATATTAAATATTGAATGTTGAATATTGAATATTGTATATTGTATATTGAAATATAGCAAATTTGATATTTAACATAGCGGAGTATAAGTTGTTTAAAGAATTTTAAAAAAATCAACTAAAGTTTACAATTATAAATATAAAAAGCTTTACAATTTTTTAATTGAATTTATAATTCTCGGTAAACTTGAGAGTGGTACTTCATTGTTGGGAAAATGTGCAGGCATATTATGATCCTATGACAGAGAAATATGAAATATTAAAAAAAAAAATATCTCCATCCATGAGCTCTATTGCAACTTCTAAATAATCAGTAATATGTAAAAATAGTTAGAGATATTTTTAGTGGAAGGAGAGGTGTAAATTTAAGGAAATTGTATGTGGATCAATAGAAATATTATAATTTCTTTTACCTTCTGTAAAACTAATTTCAATTTATAAAATTAGTCTCCTTCGAAAAGCTCCTTAAATACAAGATGGTTCAAAAAGTTCATCAAGAAGTTCAATAACTTTTTAAAGTTGGCAAACTGAAAGATTTATCAGACTTATTAGGACCAATTGAAAATCAAGACTCTTATTCCTTTAGTTCATTACGATTCATTGGCTTTATGTCCCAAATGTTTTTAGTCAATGGATTATTTGCCTTTTTTGAGGTTTACTTGAATTTTTCAGATTTAATGCCAAATTTCTTTGATTGCTTTTATTATAATTATAATTTTACTAGATAAAAAATTTTGTTATATACAAAATTAAATGTATTTTCACTTTTGGAATGGACATAAAATTTATCAGCCTCTAAATATTCAGACAAAGTAAAAATGTAATGTCGGCTTTTTTCTTACCTTAAATGCTAAGTTATCGAAGTATTTTGTGAATTGTGTGTGTGAATTATTTCTTTCTTTCTTGCTTAGTTTATTTGATTAAATTAAATGAAGCATTCATCCAAATAATTCCCATAATTCTCGATATTTGATTGTCATTTCTTTTTACTAATTCTTTTTCTATTAGTATCTCTTGGACTTCATATGAATTCGATGCACATTTTTACATTGAAATAAATTTTTGTACATTGAATTGTTTTTTTCTTTTTGTATTTTTTTTTCTCACTCTTCCTATCTATACCTTTTGCTTGTTGTGTCGCTCCCGTTTAGCTTTTCAATATGATTATTATTTTTATGTCTTTCTAATTTTTTTGGCATTTTTTTTTGTATGAACTATATTTACAGATTAAATATGATGATGGTCTACCACAGCGCATATGTCCCAAATGTACGGCCCAATTCTATTATATACATAAATTCCGACGGAAATGCCTAAAAGTTCAAACGCAATTGAGAGCACTTTATGAGGAAAGGCAGTTGAAGCATATGGCCCAACAACAACAACAACAACAACAACAACAGCAACAGCAACAGCAACAGGAGCAGCAACAACAAAATGATGCAACGACAGTTAATAGAGATATTATTCTGGCTGATGAAATTAATGCTTATACAAAAGAAGTTACAACAACAACAAAAACAATAGTAAACACAAAAGCTAAAGCGCTACCGGCTTTGGCATCAGCATCGTCACTGGCATGGACAACACTATCGCCAAATGTACCTACTGAATTAGTTAATATTGCCAATGTTAAATATGGTCAAGATAAACAACAACAACAACAACAACAACAGCAGCAGCAACAGCAGCAGCAACAAGGATGCCAACGCAAGCAACAAGAACAACCAGAATCGTTGGTAGCCTTTGACAATAGCGCATGGAATGCATACGATTCAATAGCAATAACAACAGCAGCAACAACAACGTCACATCAGTCAACAACAACAGCATTATTAAGCAATGATAAAACAATGATCAATAACGAAGTGACACTTGAACAAATGTCGGCAAACTTTGATAACAAAGTGACCGCCATTACCTCATCACCTCAAAAGCGTATGCCACTAAAATGGAATGCGAAAAATAACAATAATGATAATGATAATGATAATAATAATGATAATGATAATAATAATGATAATGATAATGATGATGATGATGATGATAATACTAATAATGCTAATAATGCAAATACTAATAATGATATAATTAATAATCATCATGATTGTAATGCATGGAATGAACTATCTCCAAAAGTAAATAAACTTAAAACAAAATCTACTAATAACCATAAGCAATTGGCAACATTTGAGTATTATGGTGTGATGAGTAGCAATGAAAAAAATCGTCAAATTGTAAACGAAGAAATTTTACAGAATACTTATGGTGTTGCGAAAAGGGTCAATGATAATTCTAGTAGAGAATTTTCTACTTTAGATAAGATGAATGATAACAGAATGCCACAAAAGAGGCGGAAATTAATTCTGAATAAAATGCAACGACAAAGTACAATATACCATGCCATAGAAATACAACAAGAACAACAGCAACAGCAACAAGAACAAGAACAACAACAACAGGAACAAGAAGAAGAAAATGAAAAAGAAAAAGAAAACGAAAAAAAAGAAGTAAAAGTAGAAGAAGAGCAGAATGGCCACTTGAATTTTATGCTTAACAAAAATAAAATACGCAATTCATTTGAAGAAGTAAAAATAGTTACCAGTAGCAGCAACAATAACAGCATTGAAAACAATAGCAACAATAATAATAATGATAATAATGATAATAATAAATATCAGCAGTCAGAATTTATGGTGTTAACCAAGGCAGCATTAAAAGATTACAGCTTGGATAAAACACAAACAACAACAACAACAACAACAGCAACACTTGCAACCTGTGCCACTACTTTACCAGTAATAACATTAACGGACCCACCAACAGCACCAACAAGTAACTACAAGATTCTAATACTAAAACCAAAAGCAGAGGCAAATCTTGAAATAGAGGTAGAACTAGAGTCAAGGCCAGACAATAAACGTCGAAAATATGAAAGCGAACAGGCAGAAGTCACTACCACAACAAATACAACAGCGATATATTTTAATCAAAGGGAACAGGAACAACACCAACAACAACAGCAGGAGCAGCAGCAGCAAAAAGAAGTTGAACAAAAATTACGGGCATATAATCAACATCAACATGAAGTAAAAACAGGAGGTGGCATCGAATTGAGGCGAAATGTAAGCGAAGCCAATAAAAATATGTGGATGATGAAAGTATGCGAAACTTCTTTTTCAACTACAGAAATAGCAAGAATAAATAAACAAAAAAACCAACAAGAACAAATTGAAGAAAAAGAAGACGAAAAAAATGCAGAAAATGAAAAAGGTGAACAGCAACAACAACAAAGTTTTCGATCCCAGCTTGATAAACAAAGTGAAAGCATAAAGCACAATGCAAGCAACAACAATAGGAATAGCAATAGGCATAGCAACAACAACAGCAACAGCAACAGCAACAATATACAAAAAAACTTTATAACAAAAAATATTAAACGAAATTTGAAGAAGAAACCTTTTTATGTTAACAAAAATTATGGACATCTCTGGCATCAGTATCAACGGCAACATTATTATCTTCATGATGATGATGCTAAATATAATAAAATTTGGAAACAAAAATATGATGGCAATAATAAAATAACAAACGATTGTGATATTATTAAGGTAAAAGCAACAACAAACAATCAAAACATTACAGATATTGTAAGCAATAAACATCACAAAAGATTGTCATCATTGATTTATAAACAAGATTGTTGCTACAATTCTGCTAAAGCTATTAAATTCAATGTAAATGCAAGAATAACAGCCAGGACAAGAACAAGAACAAAAAATAGAATAAGAGTAAAAGCAAGAGCTAGAATAAGAAGAAGGCAACAACAAAAAGTAGCAGCAGTAGCAGCAGCAGCAGCAGCGGCAGCAGCAGCAGTAGCAACAATGGCAACAGCTAATAAAGAAGCAGTATGCAAACAACGTGAAAATGATGTTAGGACAAGTGCATCAATGTTACAACAAATCACTATAGACAACGAAGAAAAAAAAAATGGAGCAGAAGATAAAGTTGAAGATAAAGATAAAGATGAAGGGGAAAAGGAGGACATGTTATCCTGTTGTAGTCCCATGGTTAATGAAATGATGGTAGAAAGGCAAACATCGTATGGAAATGATTCAATTGATGCATATTGCAATGGGGAGAATAAAAATGAACAAAGTTTGCAAGAATTGAAAAAATTGAAATATATAAAACAACAACATCTAGCAATATGTAAGAATGACAATAAAGATATACGCAATAGGAGACTAATCATACAGCTTAGCAATAAACAGGCAGCACAACATGAATTGGAACAAATTAAGCAAAAAAATGATCAAGTACAAATGCAACAAGAAGTAACTTATGAAAAAAGAACAACAGCAGCAGCAACATTGCCAACAACACAACAACAACAACAACAACAACAACAACAACAACAATTGTATGTAACAAGCAATCCATGATGGAATTTCAAAATATTGAGGAGAAGCAAATGCAACAACATGAAAATGTTGTATCAAGCAAGCAAGAAGAAGTAAAACATCAGCAGCAACAGCAGGAACAACGCCGTCAAAAGTCATTAATCAAAAAAATTCTTACTATGGCAATGAATGGAAAAACCAGTATGAGATATAAAAATATTAAAATTAAAAATTCATCTATCCGAAGTGGATTAGCGTGCCAGACGGCAGCAGCAACGACAACGACAACGACAACGACAACAGCACCTGCTGCTACTCAAAATGATAATCATGCCAAGATTGTTACACAATTCGACAATGATAATAGAAATAATCATGCAAATAATAATGACAATGATAAAGATAATGATAATAGCAATGACATTGATGATATTGATAGCATTACAGGCCATTATAACTATGACGCCACTGATAGTAGCAACAATATTGAAATAGATAATATCAATTTAAATTCAGAAATTGCATATGGCACAACATTAAACAAACAAAGTTGCTCAACAACATTCTCATACCCATCATTCACATCACTTCCATCCACATTAACATCCACATCAACATCAGCATCAATTTCCGTTTCAACTATAACAACTGCAACAACCGTCACAGATAGTAACAGTAGCTGTTTGAATATTACAAAAATTTATAATATAGATAAAAATGGTAGGGATGATAGTAAAGGTAACGTTAATGCTATTAACCAAAATAATGAAATGATTCAATGTAAAACGTTGTGGCAAACAAAAGAAGCCGCCATTAAAATCAACAATCATATCAATAGTAGTGTACAACAAAATGGACAGATTGGTCAACTTTGCCATACATATCAACTATTAAAGGCGATTCAGTGTAATGAAAAATGGCAACAGCTTTATAAGAATCAACGTCACCAGCATCGAAAACAGCAAAATGCAATCGACAAACTCGATCAAGGAGAACAACAACGAGAACAACAACAACAACAGCAACAGCAAAAGCAACAACAATCAAATATCAAAATTCAAAAAGATCAAAACAATAAAAATGATGATAATGATTATAAACATCATTATAATAATGTTGATATTGATATTCATGATGATCATAATAATGTTGCTGTTGTTGATATTAATGATGAACGAAATGATATTACACCACTGACTACCACTTCAATTATCTGCATGCATTCTTTGAATGAAATGAATGCCTCCAGCTTTAATAAAAAGACGGTAAAGTCTTCTCTTAACCAAATAACAGCAACATCAACAGCAACAACAATACATTCTTCACAATCATTTACGAAGCGAGCAACCAGTGAATGTATAAGTATAAATCTCACTGAACCCAAGGACATAATAAAAAATGTTACGGACAAAGAGGAGAAAATATTGAAAGAGATGAATAATGCACAAACAAACCGGCTGTGGCCGGAAGAGGCGGACCAAAAACATATTAAACTAAATAATAATAATAATAATTATAATAAATAATAATAATAATAATAATAATAATAATAATAATAATAACAATAACAATAATAAGAATAATACCAACAGTAGTAGTAGTAACAATATCAACAGCAATAAAAACAATGCAACAGACAACAGTAGCTCCTGCCAAACTAATAATAATAATAATGATAATAATGATGATCGCCTTAATAATGTTTGCAACAAAGATATAGTTAAACATGTAGTTGGCAATGAGAAGGGAGATATGAATAAGCATAAGAATAAGAATGAGACTGAGAATATAAATGTGGATAAAAATGATTTAGACTATGAAATGGAAATTGAACATAAAGTTCTTGAAAAGCGATCGGTAAATGAACGAAACGTAAAATTTTTTAATAACTTTAAAAGTGATGCAGTCAACTCATCTGTATGGTACACGGCTGCTATTAATACACAGCAGGAGGATGATAACGACAACGACAACGACAACGATAACGACAACAACATGATACAATCACAAAAAAAGTCAGAAGCTACTACTACATTAAATTTAACGCCCCAAGTTATGCGTAGTGGTTGTATAAAATTAATTATAAAACGTAAACGTAAACCTAAATGTGAATGCATGTGAATGTGAATGTGAATGTGAATGCAATGGTGCTCAATTCAAATGTCGACATGAAGATGATATAGTAGAGCAATCAACAGTCGCAACTGAAACTGAAACTAAAACTTGCTGCATCAGCTACAGCAGTAAGAATACTATGCAACAACAATATGAACACCAACAACAACAACAACAACAACAATTATACAATGGTGATATATTGCCACAAATGAACAAGAATAAAAAGAAACGAAAATATGCGAAGCAAGTGTCGTCGTCATCTGGACTAATAAATGTAGAGCATGCGGTGGATGAAGCGAAGAAGATAATTTTACCACAAGCGATTCTAAATATTAAAAGCAACGATCATGAAATGGAAAAAGAAGTAAATGATAATGGTGACGATGATAATGATGATGAAGAAGAAGTGGCAGAAGACAAATATGAAGAAAAAATTCAGTATGCGCATGATACAATTATGACTGTTCTACCACAAACTGACTTAAAAGGGCCAACAATTCATAAAAAATCGACGCTTAATGAAAATTTCTATTATAAACAAAATAAAGGAAATCATTTAATACAAGATGTAAAAAGTAGCAAATATAATGAACTTACTTCCAATACAATACACCAAATATTTAATAGTCATGATGGAAATGCCATTAAGGTAATAAAATTATATGAAAGTTTTATGAAAGATAATCAAGTTGAAACGGAAATTCAAGATAATGAAAAAAATGTAAAAGAAATTGAAAAAGAAAATTTGACTGTAAATGAAAATGAAATGATTCCTTTGAAATTTAATGTAAATTGTGGTGGCAATAGCAATAGCAATAGCAATAGCAATGGCAATAACAATAGCAGCAATTGTAATAACAATGGCAAAGAGATTCTAAATGAGATTAAGCATAATCAAGTGGATAAAACTGAAATTAAATTACATGAACTCATTGAAGATAAACCGTATACAAATGAAATAAATACCATTAAGCAAACATCAGGTAGGGATGATAACAATGCATTGAAAAATATCACAGATAGTTATCATGCTGTAGCTACTGAACAATTAGAAATTATTGCAAAACCACAAAGCACTAAGAACTCCAATGAAATTGAAAATGCCAATGTACATTGCATGAATGATACAAATATAAAATTACCTACAATGATTAGTCATGATGGCATGCATCTTAATACTAATATAGATAACTCTTATAATAACTCTAACAAGTGCTTCAATGGTATAGAATCGAAGACAACAATAATAGATTCAGATGTTAAGGTAACACCCCAAAAATTGATGGTACGTGTGCCACTCGCTTCGCTAACATATGATTTTAAGAAATTACATTTGAACAAAATTGGCCAACAATCATCTCAACTAAATGTACAAGCACATTTACCTTCATCATCGTCGCCACCGTCATCGCCATCGCTATTGCCATTGCCATTGCCCCTGGAATCAGCAGCATCACAGCAGAAAAAAGAAGAGCAAACAGCAAATGAACAACAAGAACAACAGGCATATGATATTGAATGTAACATGAAAAAATTTAATGACGATCATAACGATAAGAAGTCAGATAATAATTGCTGCGTAATATCAGCAGCTGCTGATTGTTCAGAAGCTGTACACGAGGGCCATATTAAAAATTATACATATAATACTTCACATTCGAATGAAATATCACAAACTATAATTGCATCAACAACAACAAGTTGTACAAATCGAACAATCGATTATAATGATTGTTCCAGAAATGATCATTTAAGTGTTGGCCCAACAAGCAGCGAAGCTAGTCCACTAAATCAAATATCAGAAACTTATAATGCAGTATCATTAATGACCTCTTTAAATACCCATACCCATACCCATACCCATACCCATACCCATACCAATACCCAGTTGCCATCTAATAATAATAAATGTTTAATTGCTAATGAATTATGTATGGCATCTAATAAGATAACAGATTTCATTAATGATTTTCAAGCGCATTGTATAGATTCATCAGAGATAGATGACAATTCGCAAGATGTATTAC
Source organism: Melophagus ovinus (assembly GCA_023089585.1). Classification (NCBI taxonomy): domain Eukaryota; kingdom Metazoa; phylum Arthropoda; class Insecta; order Diptera; family Hippoboscidae; genus Melophagus; species Melophagus ovinus. The sequence goes on along the minus strand of JAKKIB010000174.1, from coordinate 8,948,826 downwards.
CAGCCGATCTAACTGGTATTGTGAGTGAAGAATTAAGTGATGAATTATTAGATGTTGAAAGTACTTTAAATGGTATATTAAGTGAAATGAATGATCAAGATATATACACTTCAGGTGGCGCAGATTCGAATGACTTTTTTTCACAAACTATTTATTCACCACTAACAGAACCACCATCCACATCTAGTCAAAATTTTTATGCCGAAAGTCCTACTGCATTAAATAATGTTAATATTATTAACAACACTTATCAACAGCCGCAACAGCAACAGCAAGCACAACAGCAACCGCAACAGCAAACTACATTAAATAATAATGGTAATCAAAATTGTGATGATATTGCCGCAACAATTTTATCCTGTAGTGATGATAAATCTCCACGATATCTAACGGTTAATGGTAGTCAGAATTTAGAAGGTGATGTCATTCTTACAAATGGTACAACAACATCCACTACTACTATTCTACCGCATGAGCCGAACAAATTTTATCATCAACAAACAGAGAATTTTATCGATCCAAATACACAGTCAACAATGATAGGCTTTCAAAATGATATACCGTGCTTTGAAAATATAATACATCATCATCCAATCGAAAATTTAATTACAAATGATAATTCCAATCAAATCGATACGATTAATAATAATTTACATGAATCTAAAGTCAATACACAATTGGAAAATTTAATGCTCGTACAAAATCCAGTACATGATTTAATGGAAAAAAATCCAAGGCATAAAGACAATGCAACATTAATACAATTTTCACAAATTAATACACATGAAATGGATAATACAGAAATGGTTAATGGGACTAATCAAATATCCTTGACAAATGAAATTTTTCATGAATCCCCTACACAACCATATACCATGAATATGCCTCTCACTAACAATAATACTAAACATTCAATGGCATCCATTGAATGTCCTAAAGCCTTAACAACGTCTCAAAATCATGCGGCACAACTAGCTCCTCCCATATTGACGGCATTACCCAAACAATATGTACTCGCAAATACTAGTAATGGCACAATTCTAATGGATCAAGTATTTAAAACTCATAACAACACATTACCAATTGTTACTTTGAATCAAACTTTAAATAACAAGGCATCACATAATCAACAGTTGCCTTTAATAACAGCTACACCATCACAAAATCCACAGATACATACAATAAGTGCACTTAAGACAGGTCATTTATATAATACAACGAATAATCCTGTCAACACAACGCAAATGTCAATGCGCTGGCCAATGACCGCAAACTTTACACAACAGGTAACAATGCCATCAATTCTAGGGCATAATCATACAATACAAACAACTCCAACACAAGCGACACGTACTCCCACCACTGGCTATTATATAAATGTGGGAGGTGGATTATATAGAGCAGCTACTAATTCTAACAATTCGACCATTACAACCGTTCCTGGCACTTTACAATCAACAAGTATTAACCTTAACTCTTTAATGATATCGCAGCATCATAATCATCACATACAAGAGACGCAACAGCCGCAACAGCCTCAACAGCCTCAACAGCCTCAACAGCCACAACAGCCACAACAGCCGCAACAGCAGGAGGTAAAACAGCAAAAAGTTGTTACAATCCAGCAACCCCAACAGCAGCAGCAGCTGAGTCTAAATAAAATTATTTTAGATAATAATAGAAATTATTTATATCAGCAGCAACAACAGCAACAACAACAGCAACAACAACAGCAGCAACAACAGCATCAAGCGCAACCACAACACCAACCACAATTGCAGCAGCAGCAACAACAGCAGCATCAAAGAACGCAACAATATATTATGGTCTTACCGTCAGATTATAATCGTATAGCGCAAACTGCGCCTACAATTCCTACAGCAAATATTACACCGCAATTTTTTACTGCTGGTAATGCCACCCGTATAACAGCCACCACACCAACTTTAGCAGCAGGATCTACAGTTCTATTGCATACACCTGTTACATATAACAACAATATTAGCAACAATAATAGCCATAACAATAACAGTAACAGTAATAGCAATAACAGCATCAACAATAATAATATTAATATTAATAATATCAGCAATAACAATAATATAAATCTTACGGCACCTGCTAACAATAGAATGATAATACAAACCCTACAACAGCAGCCACAACAGCAATCGCACCAACAACAGAAGCAACAATTACAACAGCTAGTACAGCCACAATTACAACATCATCATCATCATCAACAACAACAACAACCACAACAGCAACAGCAACAGCAACAGCATCAGCATCAGCAACAGCAACAGCGTACACAACAGCAATTACAATTAAAGATACAGCAAAAGCACTTGCAATTAATACAACCGAAACTGCCTGGCTCACGTGAACAGCAAATTAATCTTATTTGCCGCTATTGCCATAAACGTCCAAAATTTAATAATAATATCGATTATAGTAATCACATAATTACAATGCATCCCGCCGAGAAGCCTTTTAATTGCCCATTCTGTCAGGAACATTTTCAACGTCGTATACATCGCCAGCAACACATCTCTGAAATGCATGCATCACAACGTTATCAATGCCCTCAATGTAGTTTAAGTTTTAGTGCTCAACGAACATTAGATATGCATTTACAAAAATATCATGCATGCACTAAATTAGTTGAAGACAAGGGTTCTATTGGTATTGTTTCAAATCAACAACAACAACAGGCAACAACAACAACAACAACAACAAACAACAACTAATCAAAGTAAACAACAACAACAACAACAACAACAGCAGCAGCAGCAGCAGCAACAAGATAATGTAAACAGTTCCACAAATTTAATTCATAAAGCCGCACAGCATGCTGATAAAATTTTGCCACCCACCCCTCATCAATTATTGCAAACGCCTAATCATACATTGCAACGTTTGGTTCGTGTAAATGATTCAGATAAGGCAAAAGATAAACACAGTAAGTTAATTCAAAAATTTATTGTTTAACTTACATTTTATATCCATCATTTAGAGTTTGATGATATACTTTTTTACTTTGTCATTAAGTTTGTAACGCCTAGAAAGAAGTCTTGCAGACCTTATGAAATATTTTTGATTTTTGATTAACATCAAATACTGTGTCAATTTAAACATGTCTCTTCATCTGCCTGTCCATCTGTTTATTGTTTTATTTTTATTGTTTTCGAAATAAAAAATCGCATTTTCCAGATCAAAAGCCAAACGGATCTGATCAGGCCACTTCTAATATTTTAAAAGTAAGTAAATACTTTACAATTAGATTTGGCCAGACCTTCAATGTCATAAATCACTTAATATTGAATAGAGAGCTAAGAAAATTATTTCCGAGTAAAAAGAATAAAAAATTATTATTCAAAAAAGGTCATTTGGTAAGTGGTTAAAAAAAAAAGTGACCAATTTAGAAGGCATACTCCTTTAATACAATAAATAAATAATTTACATCGATTTTCTTATGAGCATTAAGCATAACAAAGATATTCAATAGCAAACAAATTTATATAATAAATTTGAAATATATTTTTACTCAAATACACAATTATCGATATTTTTTAATGAAATTTGAAAAATGTTTAGATAAAAAAAATATGCATATTTAATTATGATTATAATTAAAATTAGTTAAAGTATAGAAAAATAATGTAGAAAATTTTAATAATAATTATTAAATATTCAAAATTTATTATACAGTTGAAAAATTCAAAACATAATTAGTTTCTAAATATTTTTAATTGAAATTTACTTTCAAGGTCGCCAAAAAAAAAACTTCAAAAACCATTTAACACAGATACAATTGTCAAGGCATATTAAGATTTCATAAGATATTTATATCTAAAATAAAATTAGAATGAAAAAATGTTTTTTTAACATGTATCCATAAATAACACACACACACACACACACACACACACACATAACACACACACACACATACACACACATTTAGTAACATTAATCAAATAATATCAAAGAAATCAATATTCAGCAAATTTAAAATGAGGCGAGTACCGGACAAATTTATTAAATATTTCATTTGTAATTTTTACATAGTTTGGACAAAAATCAAAAATCCAAAATCGAAAATCAAAACTCAAAAAGCAAAAAAAAAAAAAAAACAGCAACTAAAAAACTAGTACTCGCACAATCAAGTAAAAAAATTATGTTGAAATGATTTTCATTGAATATTGGAAATATTTTATCGTTCTTGTATGCTTAAACAAAGCTAGATTGCATTTTTACTAACTGCATTTTTATTAACTTGTTTTTCTCAATTTCCTCTTGCATTTACTTTTTTATTATCTTATGAATATAATTAAATGATCTAGAACTGGAAATTGATCGAAATGAAGTAAATGCCAGTCACAACGATAAAAATGATAATGACAATGGCGATAGAGGTATTGGCAACAACAATGGCGGTGATGCTGACAATATCCATGATATTGGAAGTCATCGTACTAAAGCAATACTCAATAAATCAATAACTACAACAATGGCAACAGCATCAATCGCTACTCAAATCGATACGCATCGCATAATACATTGTCCGAATTGTAATGAAATTCTAAATAAAGGTAAGCATCTTAAGCTCTAATAGAATTTCATTTAATAGAATTTATAGAAAATTATTTCATTAAAAAAAAATCTCCAAATTATGAATATTTAAAAATATAAATATAAATAACGCAATTACCTTTAGATGAGCATAAATGTAAGAAAATTAAATCACACGTTACTTTGCCATCACCTGAACAAACCGAGCCAGACTCAACATCTACCACAACATTGCGACAATTCCGTAAAAGGCGTCTATCGAATAGCTCTGCCACTTGTATCACCTATATTGATGGAAATAATGGTAATGGAGATCAAAATCTAACAAATCATTCTTATCCATCTGATTATAATTGTTTACTTTGTGATGAGAACTTTAACACGGAGAATGCTTTACGTAAACATCATTATCTAATGCATAGTAATCAAGCATTTTTACCTTTGGTCTGTAATATATGTAAACAAGGTTTTCGTACACGTCCGGCTTTATTGCGTCATATGGAAACCCATGATGCTGAAGGACGACCCTATCAATGTAATGTATGCCGTATACGTTTTCCACGACCTTCCCAGTTAACACTACACAAATTGACAGTTCATAAATTTGAAAAATCTTATACATGTACACAATGCGATCAACATTTCACCACCGAAAGTGCACTATTAATTCATAGTAAATGTCATTCTGCAGGTAATTGAAATTAACTAAAACTGAAAATAAAATAACAAATTTACAGAATTTTTTTTAGATATGAAAATGAATGGGCAGCCTTAAATTAATTTAAAAAATTATTCTACTAATAAAATTAAAACTATCTGGGTGTTTCAAAACATTTGTATTAACTTGTAGCAGTCAGTAATCCAAGGGATGCAAAGTAAACAACAAATAAAAATATTTTAGACGATGATTGCAAATCTTTTTAAACTTAATTGTCTACAATTCTATATAATTTCTAAATCGAATCATATCGATAAACTTAGCAAAATTTTTTCCTTTTTTTTCAATTTTTAAGCAGTCACATTGAAAATTACGATTTAGTCATACATAAATTAAACTAAGGCGCAATTAAATATTAATTCTATGCATAAAAAAGGAAATTTCTTTAAAGTTATATTAGAAATTTAAATATTAGAAATTAAAATTGAAAATTAAAAGTACAATCTAGAAATTGAAATTAAACAAAACATTTAGTACTTTTTTACTTAAATACTTACTTTAAATGAAATGAATTTGAATTCAAAATGTATTTTTATGCTTTATATTGAATGGAAATAATGTATGGAAATGATCAAATAGCGCCAACTAGTGTTAGGCCATCAACAGCCCTAAATGCCAATGTCATAACAACACAAAAGCAACAACATCAGCAACAACAACAACAAAACAACAACAACAACAATAACAAGACCAAAAACAACATGAACAACATCAGCAGCAGTATCAATTAAATAATGTAAAATATGAGAACAAGCGACAGTAACAGCAGCACTAACAACAACACTAACAACAACACCAACAGCAATAGCAGCAACAATATCAATATCATTATCAACAATAAAATTGTTAATACAGCAAATAATTAATTCTATGTAATGTTGGAAATTTTTTTCTTTTTATACGTTTATTACATTTTCCTAGTTTATTTGTACACATTATCAAAACTTATTTGTTAATCTTTGAGATTAATTTATATTATAATTTGCCACACTTGATTACATGGCAACACTAATTGAATAAAATAGGCAGTCTAATATTTCATCATCATATCTTTTTATGGCTGTGCCATCCACCCATTGAATAAATAATAACACTCACACATCTAAAATCTTTCTTTTTCTACTTTCTCTTCTTTTTTTTTTTTTTTATTAGTAAATGTAATAATAAACTTGAAATGTTAACTCCAAACTAATATTATTATCGATTAAGAAAAAAATGAGATAAAACTGAAGAGCAGCAATTAAACGCTCTCATTTTGTTTATTTATTATTATTATTTTTTAACTTTGAACTTTAAATTACTACAAAAAATTTTATATCAATTTATTATACAAGCATTATTTCTTCAAAAGCAAGTCCACACAATAAGTCAGCAATAAGTTATAGAAAAGTGAAGTTATGAAAGTGTATCGAAAATTTGTTATACCTTATTTCGTTTTAGTTATTTCTTGTACTTTATAAGCAATTTATTCAACCATTGAAATGTTTATTATTTTCAAAGCCCAACACAATAAACAACTCAAAAATATCGCTTAAATGCATTTTCAAAATTCTTACATTTTAATTGAAATTTCTAAACACTTATCTGCCCATCCAATATATATATGTATGCCATTTTATTTGTAGTGTATTTAACAAATTTAATTAAAATCAGAAATTTACAAAAGCGCCGCAACAAATTCATTAAAAATGTGTGTAAAATTTTTAAACAATTATACATACATACTTACATATACATTTACACATGTACATTGTTTTTAATTGTATAAAGTTACACATAAAATTACACACAGAATTATGTATTTCTGTTTTGTAGAAAGGTTGTTACGGTAACTTGAATTCCCTTTTTGTTTTTTGTTTGGTTCATTTTTTCTATTATTCAATGAGAAATCTCCGTACTATAAAACAAATCTTATCTTATGTACCAAAAATAAACCAAAAACAAAAAACACAACAATGAAATAAATAAGGGCCAGTAGGTGAGATTATCACTTAGAATGAATGGCCTTTATTATGTATTCTGGTTATTAAGTAGAATAAACTTGATTCTAACAATTTAACAAGTTATTATTAGGCTTATCAATATTATGACTTTTAAATTATACAAAAAAATGAGTAAAAAAAAAAATCTACTGTTTTTTTTTTCAGAAAGAAAAAGTAGCAACATATTTAAAATTTATAAATGTGATTTCAATTGGTTTATTTCAAAAAGTGAAATAACAAGGAATTGGTAAAGAGCACGAGAAAACAAGTAAGAAGTTTATAGTCAATAGATCGTTGCCGACTCTTAAATAAGTTACTGCTACTTTCATTAATGTTAATATGATTATAGTCAACTAAGAAAATTATTAGCCATCGAAATTGACAATGTTGTAATTTTTAAATTATTGCAATAATTCATTATATGGGAGGTGTTTCAAAAATTGGAATGATCTGCATCAAGGTTGGCACACATAGTTTTTTAATGTTAGAAATACAAAATTTTGCCAACTTTCGCTAAAATATATTCAAAATTGAAGCTTTTGTCTATATAATGACATTTTGAAAAAGCCTTTATTTGGAGAGCGGTCCAAATAATAGACCCATTTTAATAACTTTCAGTGGCTTTGTTCCAAATTTCATTGAAATTTACTACCTGTAGCTTGATAACATATTTACATAGACAAACATCGGACGCGCAGATAGGCAGATTTAAATCAAATCAGAAAATCGAACATGAGCTGATCGATCTAATAAAAAGTGGGTCCACCTCAAATCCTTTTAGGTGTTACAAACATCTGCACAAACTTATAATACCCTATACTACAATTGGTGTAGGGTATAATCAATTAAGAAAAAAATTTGGTAATTTGAATAGGCGTAACCTTGAATAAGAACGAGGAACAAAATTCAATCAGTTTAGTTGAGTTTAGTGATGATGATTTTGATGATTTACAATTTTGAATAGGCACTTTGGAATTACTTTATTTGCGGATGGTTTTGAGTACTCATAATTCAAATTTCAGATAATGTCTTCATTTTGCATGAGTTTATTTCCAATATCAACTTATTTATAAAACTTTTGCCAAAGCAATATCACAATATTGAACTACAAAATGACAAACAGATGGACAAACAAACGGATCAGAGTCGATCGTTCCGCAATTTCCATGAGAATTAAAAATGTACTTATTATACAAATTATCTGTTACTTTCTTGTAGTTGTTGTAAATATTTTCATAAAATGAATAAACTTTCCAAACTCTGGATGATCCATATTATTAATAAATAATAAAATGCGTATATACAAACTACATATACATATACATACATGCATACTTACGTGCATGCATACATACATACATACATATATATATATAATATATATGTGTGTGATACTTAATTATTAATGTTATACACGCACCAACATGCAAAACGTATTATTGTACATACAAAGTGAAATAAAAAACTTTATAACAATTAGGTTGTATATTTAAATGTATGTGTGTGTGTGTGTGTGTGTGTGTGTGCAGATCTATGTATCTATTTAAAATATAATTTAAGTTAATTAAAAATGTTAAAATGCATTAAATGAATAGATTTTTACTATTAAGCTAAACAAGAGAAGTAAAATGTTTTTCTCGATTTTCTTTTTTTTTTTTTAATTTTAGAAATCAGTTTTCTTTGCAGTTAATACGAGAAAAGCAAAGAATAATTTTTGAAAAAGTCTAAATCAAATTAAGTAATTATTAATACTTAAATTAATAAATCTTTAATTTGTTTTTCACCATTTTACTCTACATCTTTTGGAGTGAAAAGTATTATAAGTTTGTATGGATTTATGTAATATTTAGAAACATTTGAGATAAATTAAACTTTTATTATTTATCGATCAATTTGATATTATTTTTTTTAAGTTGCCTACTTGTCCATATAAATTTCGTTTTAAATAATTTGATGTAATTTAGTGCGCAGACCTTTCGAAAATGACAGGCTAGATTTTCTTACATAACGAATTATTTTCATGAAAGTTTTTTTCCAAAAAAAAAAAAAAAAAACAAACCCTCAAAATGAAAGATTGTTTAGAAATAAAGATTGTTTATTTTGAAACTTTATTCATGCAATGCTTTTTAACGCTTCACACTTTATATGTTATTACTTTGCTCTGAACGACTACACCAATTTTACTTAATATGAACATAACTAAGTGAAAAAGAAAAATCCAATTATAAACATTTTAATGATATTTTAAATGAAAGAAAGTTCAAAAATAACCCCGACAAAATTGTTTTTGTAGATTTTTGACATGTTAAAAATTATTTGGTACTAATTATTTGAGAAAATTTATCAAACTTGTAAATTTTTAATCGTATCATTTTTCTCAAGAGTGATTTAAAAAATTCGATCTTACTTTATGCCACACCAATACGTAAGATTAATAAAGCCTTCAAAAGAAAAATTATTCTTAAGTGATTTATATAATAAATGATGAGCGAGTCCATTTCCATCTCCATCTTCAGTATTTTAGGGATTCTACAGATATTAACAGAAACTTTATATATTTTATAAATAATTTAAATTATCGTGCATGGCATAAGATTAATAAACTTATTTAATTTCTTGCAACTTTCTCTTATCTTATCTGGGAATAACTATTCCAAATTAATACTTTAAAATATTTAAAAATTTTTTAAAATTTTAAAAATTTCAATAATGCCTTTATAATAAGCATATATTTTGAAATTTAACTGTGGCGAAGATGAAATAGGCATATCAATTACCATTTTTAAAAAAATACAGCATAAATTTCAATTAATTAAATTTCAATTAAAAATTTACTTTGTAGCAGCGTGCTCCACAAGTAATTGGTCTCAAATTTATATATCAAGAATTTACTATTATTCTATTTTTACTTTATTGTTACGGCAATAGCTTTAAGATTAAAATGTTATTATCCCCCCCCCCCCTTCCACCAAAAAATAAGCAAATTAAAATTAAAATAAGAGTAAAAATGAAAATAACAATTGATGGCATCACATCAATGTTAAATTTTTAAAATACAATAAAATCAAAAAAATTAAAGAAATCAAAATTGCTAATTATTTATTATTATTTAAAAAGGAATAGATTACTCGACTGAGGCAAACCATTCCATACCATGCTGCATCAAATACTGCATTATAAATTAATGGGCGCAATCGGGACTATTAAAAAATTAATGTAGTTTATACCTCGCGTAACTCTCAAATAACAATAAATTCAAAATAAAATTACATACCAAATTGGTTTCGATTGTCATAGCCATTGTTTAGGCACTCCATATTCACGATTTAAGGTATTACTCACTTTATCACAACATTTGTAACATTTAAAAAGATTGATTTTAATTTAGCCATATTTCCCCATTTCTGTATCTATTCTGTGTCTATTATTTAATATTAATAACAAAATTTGAGATATACGGCATTCAAATATTGAAAGTTTATATACACGGATTGGTGTTAAAAATTGATCTAAGAAGCCCGCTTACAATAGAACTTAGCTCAACCATATGAATACAAAAGTTAAAAGAAAAAACAAATTAATCAAAATTCGTCATAATTATAAAATAAGATATTTCCATTTTAATACGTCTATCGTTAATTATTCTTAAGTTGTATGTAACAGTACAAATTGTCGTCAAATTATTTTGTGATTATTTCCTAGATGATGAGAATTTGCCATATGGAATAATCCAAATGTAATTGTCTTTCTTGGTTTATTCATAGATGGGCATTCTAAAGTCATACGTAGAATACATCGATGTAAAAATTTAAGTTCTCTTTTTATTGCAATTTTGAAGCTTATGAGCAAAACCCTACGCTCTAAAAAAAAAGCGAAAATGTTTCCAAGAGGAACAACCCAAAACGAATACCTATTCAGAATGTGAGTACTTATCCACAGTACCCTCTAATACTGCTTTCTTAAACCCTTCAAACCATTTGATAAACAGACTATCAGATTTTAATTGTAAAAACTATGATATTTATTCATTCGCTGTTAGAGAACAATTTCAGATTAATATAGATATTATAATTTTCAAACTAGTATTAGCAAACCGAATTTTTTATACATACACATTTTAATATTAATTTTTTTAGATAGAATTGGAATCACCAAATCGATAATAGAACAAATATTGAAAACAAAATACAAAGGATTAAGAGATTAAGGAATATTAAGGACACAATACAAAAAGATTTAGTGTTTATCTTAAAGTTATTTAATTACAAAGGTATCAATAAAAGACCTTTAAACTGAACTAACCAAAATCATATTTTTTTATAAACCTATGCACAAGAAAATTTAAAATATACTTACAATTACATAACTCAACGATAAATAAGTTCTAACAAAACAGCAGACATTAAAAAAAGAATTTAAATAACACATACATACATATACAAATTTTAATTCATATATTCTAAAATATTTTCTAATTAATCATAGTACCAGTCTAAAAATAATAGTGTAAACGACATAACTAATAAGAAAAATAAAGACCAAACCCGTAAACCAGCATTTCTTTGTATGGCTTGCTTAATTTGCTCATTAGCATCTTTAACATTTTCCGTTGAACCAATAACAGCATTTATAATGCGCTCGATATTGTGCTGTTGCAAAGAAACCTTTAAAAAAGAAAAAAAAATTTAAAGAAAGAAAACTTCGTTGTAAAACTATTCATAGTTTATCCGTTATATATAAACTGTACTTTTTCGGTGAAAATATCTTGTAGATTAGCAATATCGACAACATTTTTTTCAATAGCTTCCACTTCATCGGAAAGACCTTGTAATTCTTGATATAGTTGTAAATTTTCCTGTTCAAACATCTGAATATCTTCTGCATTCAAATCATTTTCAGTTGTGCTTGATAATTCTAATTGGGATATTTGTATATCTTCATTTAAAGCCACTTGAGCTTTACTATCAATTAACGAGATGCCATAATTTGTGACTGCAGTAAGCTTCTTTTTATCTGTTTCTATTAGAGGGTCTGTTAAATCGATTTTTTCAAAATCCCATCCTTCATTAGAATTGACATCATTTGTTTGAGATGATAGGCATATATTTTGTTGAAAAGTTGATGATCTATTACTATCAACACTATATTTTCGAGAACGGGTTTCTCCACCTGGTCGCACTGGTATTTTTTTTTTATCAGAAGCCAATTTTAGTAAGCCATACGTTTCCAACTCATGCTGTATGCGATATTTTTTCTGCTCTTGATGAATTTGTTGAACTGCCTTCAAATATGAAACTAATAAATCTAACACTTTTTCGAAATGCTCAGAATGTTGAGGTTTTCTTTTTGCCCGTTTCCAATCTAAACGTATCTGACCTAAGTATTGTGTGTAATAAGTGAAAAACTTTTCTGATTCTCTATCTATTAAATCGCGCTGCTCATCTGTCATTTGAGCTGATCTTTTCAAATGTTGACCTATACGCATATAAGCTGATCGACTTTCCACTAAAATATTTCGTAAATTTGTGATTTTTTGGCACACATCTTTGGCTTGCTTAGAAAACTCATCCCGATAGCCATTTGTAAGTCCTCCACTGCCACTCCCCAAAGATTTATTAAGAACGCGTTGTGGTGGTAATTCATTTTTACGTTTTAATTTAATTGTTAACACAGCCGCCTTAAAAAGGTGTGTTATATCCATATTATGAAAAGAAATATATATGTATATTTAATTATTTGTATTTAATTGTTTTTGATACAAAGCACAAAGAAATTGATACACACAAGCACACACCTAAATGAGCCTACATAATAACAAAACGACACATCACTAATTCTCAGCTGTCTATTAGCAGCTGTAAATTTCCTAACTCTTCTTCTTTGTCTGTTTACTTAACGACTCAATCACAAATAACGCTTCGCATTAAATTGAGAGCGCTGTTTATGTAGAGAAGCTTAAACAAATGTTTTGTCTTCATCTTTTTTTATAAAATTCACTCATTCAATGTAACAACGTTGAATAGTTTTTAAGCGCGTAATTAATATTAACAGAAAGGGATATTATATATCACAGTTTGTCTTGTATACAATGCAAGCATTTTTAAAGTCTGGCAAAACATCTGGAACGGAGAAAGCCTCAACTAGCGCTTCACCTGCCCATTTAAATAATGAACGCCGCAAACCTCCGCAACCTTGGGTGGAAAAATTCCGCCCGAAGACAGTGGACGATGTAGTGGAGCAATTTGAAGTAGTTAATGTTTTACGGAAAAGTGTTGAAGGTGCCGATTTACCAAATATGCTGCTATATGGTCCTCCTGGTAGCGGTAAAACAAGTACAATTTTAGCGGCAGCTCGCCAATTATTTGGTGATATGTTTCGTGAACGTATTTTAGAATTGAATGCATCAGATGAACGTGGCATTCAAGTGGTACGAACAAAAATCAAAAATTTCGCTCAACTAACGGCTAGTAGTACGCGGCCGGATGGTCGACCATGTCCGCCATTTAAAATTGTCATACTTGATGAAGCGGATTCTATGACAAATGCCGCTCAATCAGCATTAAGGCGTACTATGGAAACTGAAAGTCGTACTACACGTTTTTGTTTGGTATGTAATTATGTGTCACGTATAATTGAGCCCATAACATCGCGTTGTACGAAATTTCGGTTTAAACCTTTAACGGAGCTACAAATTGTGGAACGCCTTAAACATATTTGCCAAGTAGAGAATGTTAACATTGAGGAGGACGCTTTCCAATGCATTGTTGAAATATCGGGTGGCGATATGCGTAGAGCAATTACCAATTTACAGTCATGCCATCGTCTTAAAGGGCTTCAACATAAAATTTCACGTAATGATTTATTTGAATTATCTGGGATGATACCAGAAAATTATTTGGAGGAATATTTAAAAATATGTCAATTAGGTGATTATGCTAAATTGGATGAGTTTGTATGTAACATAAAGTACGAAGCGTACAGCGTGGGACAAATGCTGGAGCAATTCAATGAATATTTATTAAAATGTCCATTTATTACTGATATGCAAAAAGCTCACATATTTAATAAGTTGGGTGAATGTTCATATCGCTTGCAAGATGGTGCTTCAGAATATTTACAAATAATGGATTTAGGTTGTTGCATTATACTAACTTTAAAAGAAAAATAAACTTTCTTCAAATTTAAAAGTTACATTTTTTTTTTTTCAAATTATTTTGAGACCATTATTGCCTTTGGAAATTCTATGCTACAGTTTCAAATTCCTCATCTTCCTCTCGCTCACGTTTTAATGTAGTAACTCCACCGCTAGAATTCGATGGCCCTGAATTATTAGATACAATATCAGTGTCAACTTCCATTTTAAGATCATTCATAACAGTCTCGTCCGTAGAATTCGCTGGGGCACCTGTAGGCTTTAAATCTGAGTTTATTGGCTTAAGTTGTGTTGTAAATTTAATAACTGGCTTGGGTATCGTAACGATCTGCGTTTTGGGTGTTACAACATTTTGTCTTTTTATTGTAGAACCAGTGGTAGCACCAACTTTAATTTGACTTTTAAGTGTACTGCGCCCTTCCAAAGCACTTTTTGTCATTCTTTTTGGTTGATTAATTGCTCGTAATTTATAATTGCATGCGGATAAACAATAACGATCTGGTGGCAAACGTAATCCACAATGTGGTTTAATTGGTGGTAATGGCATGGAATTACGAATTTCGGCCAATTTTGCCACTATATGTCTTGGTGGTGGACTAGTAAATGCTTTATCTGCTACCACTTCTGTTGCCAATTTAACATCTTCTAAATCAATCGTTCTTTTACGGGCATGATTTGCAAATACTTTGGCATCGTCCAATACACATGTCACATAACGATACGTGAATTCTAGCAATTGATTGATGACTCTCGGCTCATATTCCTGTATACCCATTTCCTTAATTATGGACATAATAACTTGAGCATCTTTGGGCACATGCTTCACCTGTGCATTAATTTTACTCTTTTCACATTTCTCCTTTTCACTAGACATTTTATTTAAATATTATTTAAATTATTTAATTATTAATTCTTGTATATCTTAAATATTTAAATAAAAAAGAAAATTCAGGCATCCAATTTGCCTACAATTTACTTACAAGTTGCCACCTTTTGAAAATCAAACAGTGCTTTTCGAACTGTGATTAAGATATCATAAAAATAAATCAATTTAGGCATCACTTAAATAAGTTTAGTTTTTTAAAGTATTAAACAAGTAATCAAAATGAAAAAAAAATAAATAAATTACTCCACATAATTAGAAAAAAAAAACAAAGACAATTGCTAACGCTAGCTAGACGGAATAGTTTTTTTTGTTGATATATGATATCAACAAAAAAAATGTTGGTATGTTATAACCTAGAAAATTCATGGACTCGAAATTTTCACATAATTTGTTTAGGTATCCAATATGGTTATTCTTATGGATGCACATCAACACGTCTGAACTGACCAATAATAATGATGCTTATTAAAAATTTAAGTTTCATTATTTTTTAAAACTTTGCAAATAGAAATAATTTTCACAACTTGTCTTTGTTTCTTAAAATTTTTATTAAACAATATTTAACATTGATTATCTTAAACTTAAATTAAACTAAAATGTAAATTATAAAAATGCATCTTTAAAACATGACTTGTATTGATATTTAATTCAACCACAAATACTTCATTCATGATCCAAAATTTTGAATTTTTTCAAGTTAATTTTTTTTCTTAAAAAATGGAAATAGTTTCCATTTACTGAATTACCATTAAAAGTACATACAACAAAAAATAAAATAATAAAAATACAAATCAAAAAGAAAAAGAAAAAAACAGCAAAAAAGAAAACTTATTGGTGATGTATAAAAATTCAGTTATAACACTACACATTGATGATGCGTTTTTGGTTTCTTCTCTACCGCCCTAACTGCCTCTTCGAATACAGTATTCAAATGTAATTTCTTTTTTGCCGAACATTCAATTAACGAATGGGCATGAATCTCTTTACGTAAACGCCGTCCTTCACTTGTTGTCACAAATTTTTCCGAATTAGCAATACGTAAATCCAATTTAGTGCCAACTAACACGACCGGTACATTATTAGAGAAATGACGTATTTCCGGCCACCATTTACTTTTTATATTCTCAAACGAAGCTCGACTACTTATCGAATAACATAATAGGAAACAATTCGTCTAATCATTGGCCGGCCGTTATTATAATATTCATAAAAATATAAAAAGTAAAAAACAAAAAAGTCGATTGGAATTTTTTTTTATTAATTCATGATATATAAAAAAATTAATAGTAATTACATTTGGATAACTTAAAGGTCGTAATCTTTCGTAATCCTCTTGGCCAGCTGTATCCCATAATGTTAGACTATATTCTTTATCATCGACTGTTATGGTGCAGGCATGATTATCGAATACCGTCGGTATATATTCCTCAGGGAATTCATTCTGTGTATAAGTGATAAGTAGACAAGTTTTACCCACCATACCATCGCCCACTATCGTTATCTTTAATGGCCGCAAACTGGTCGACATACTTTTATAACGAAATGTGAAAAGAAATTCATATTAATATTGAAATTTGCCATTCAAATTTAAAGTGTAACGAAGCAAGGCATATGTTCGTTACTCTTAGAAAACTAATGCAAACAACAATCGATTGGAAGCAGAAGAAGAATTTTTATAATGCCTAACAAAATAGCAATGTGTGACAATTGCCACAGTAATTGTCTGCTAAAAAAAAAACCATTTTAAATTAATGCAACAAATCATTTAAATATATTTTAATGAAATTGATGATAATCGCTTTTTTCATATCGGACAAACCCCTTTCTTTATTCTGGCCACAACTAAGGTAAATGGGTTTGGCCAGATTTCTATAACACTCACCTTTTATTATACCAATACCATGCTAATCGCATGCTTTTTTAATTAATTTGGGAATATCTGTTTGTAAACTTGTCCGTAACTTGTCATGTAAAACTTTTTATCAAAGTACAAGGTGCAATTTTAGAAATATTATAAGGAAATTTGGTAGTTGGACTTTTCTTAATATCAAAGACTCTAAAAGAATAATTATGTATAAGATGAGATAATTTAATATGACCACTCCCCCTAAGTATGAAAAAAATTTACAATTTCAAATATTCTTTAAGAGCAATCAATTCAAACAGTCCATTAATATAGTGCAAATACGTCCACTTTTCAACTGGCCTGCATATAAAAAAAAGTTTTAAAATCACTTGAAAGGTAAGTTTTTTTTGTAATACTTGACTTATAAGACACTTTGTTTAACTTTCAACACAGCAAAGGGTATTTAAAAATCGGTTCTAATCCACTATAAAGTTTTCAATTTTTATTGTTTTTTTCTTATTTTTCTTACATTCCTGTCCTTGACTTTTTGTATCTTTTTTCTCCAAAATGCTTCGCTTATAAATATAAATAAGTGTATTTATAAATTTTCTTAAAAGTGGATAGTTTTGCTGTGTAAACACTTTAGTGAAGTACGATGTAGTACGATGTAGTACGATGCAGTACGATGTAATACGATGCATTTGTACACCCTCCATTGGACAAGAAGATATGAATTTTTTTTCATTTCTATTTTTTTGTTTTGATAATTTTCGCACTCTTTGATATTGATAATTTTCGCACTCTCGTTTAATGACCTTTTGTTTAAATCTGTTTCATGACATTTGAAATTTATGACGAAAGAATTATTTGAAAAGAAAACAAAACGAAGAACATCAAATAAAAATTACAAAATTTCAAGAAATTGATTTATATAAAATAACAAAAGATTCGATTGAAACATTTCCAGAAGCATTCCCAAAATTACCAACAATAAAATATGAGAATTATTTTATATGCTCTTTACGAACCTTTACTCTTCTAATTTATAACGTTAATAGAGTGATTATAAGGCGAAAATGTTGTCATTGCTGCGTTTGTCACATCACGTACAATTTATAAAATGAAAACAATATAAAAAATAATATAAAAGCAAATAAAAACAAGTAAAAACAAATAATAACATGCACACACATGCACACATACACACATACACGAATACTCACACGAAAGTAGACACACAGGTACATAATGACTCATTGTAACAGTTTGTGAAAGTTGATGAGAGTCTCTCTATTTTGGATTTGAATGCGCTATATAACGCTTGTGATAATGCAAGATTAATAAATAATACGTAACATGATATCGAAGAGTTTAAGGCGTAAAAGTAGACATAACTCGAACAAAATCGAACGATTCAGAATCACATATTTGCTCATCCATCCGTAAATGTAAATTTACGGATGAAAATGTTTGGATGAAATTTGTTAAACGAGCATCCTTTGGACCCCATAGAAAATGTTCAAAAGTGGATCGGTTTAAAGAGCCGCTGTATTTTGAAAAGAATTGTTATATGAAGAAAATGTGCAACATTTTTTATCATTTACATTACAAACTAGCGTAAATGTATTAGCGTAAATGTTTGTAACACCAAAAAGGACTTGGAGATAGACCCGTGCATTATAATTTTTAAGCTACAAATCGCAATTTCTAATATTTTGATTGAAATTTAATTCCTTGATGGATTTTGCTCAAAATATGACCATATTAAAAATGCTCAAGCATTTCCGGAAAAACGTCGATATGTAAATAAAAATTCCTTATTTTTTCACAAGAATGTACCAAAATTTGATTCACATTGATAGATTTTTTGAACCATCTCTCCTACAATGAACTTTTCACATTACTTGAAAACTGTACGTTTTTACTGTTTTAACTTAGAACTTATTGCTTTTGATGACATAACTAAAAATAATGCAGGCCCTCATAAGTTATAACGGTTTTATTTGTGTTTAACATGTTTGAACGTAGGGAGCTTTGAGCCAGTTTAGGTTTTCTCTCATATAAATTGCTTTCCCTTAAATTAGAATTCATTTGCTCAATTTTACGTAACCCGGATAAAGCGAAATGGTGGGAAGCCATTTAACAGCAAATTTTGAAATGACTTGTGTGATTTTGAGTTTATCGTAAACAAAAAGAAAAATGCAATGTCGAGTTTGAAATTTGGCAAAAATACAGAAATTCCTTGGCCATGGTTTCAGAAAATCATGGACTTATATTTTAATGGAAATTATATAATTTTCGGAAATGCCGTGCAAGCAATAAACAGATGAAAAGAAGATTAATACATATCCAATTTAAGATTTGATTTAATATGAATGAAGATTGAGAATATTGAGAAATTCTCTTTTATATTTCTATATGGTAAAATAAAACAATTGTTCTCGATCCGTTTAGAAAAAAAGCAAAAACAAAAATATAAAAATAATAATATAATAAAAATAAAATTATTGTAAAATTATAAAACCTAATGTTTTCTTTAGTAATTTTTTATGTGTGTGTTTTTGTTATATAAAAATTCTTTCTGATTATCTTCAAATACGTTTTTTTCTTTGCATTTCTCTCAAAAAAATATGGTCAATATATAAAAATTCATTGTAATAACAAATGATTCATTAATTTATTATTTTTCTCTCTTTATGTCTCATTCCTCCTTTCACAAGATCTTAATGTAGTTGTGATTTTATTTTATAAATTTACTAACCTACTTATACAAAGTTTGTAAATATAAGTATAAATAAAACTATTTCGTTAAATTGCTACAAAGGCAGTGCAAAATAAAAGGGGAACAGCATTGAACTCAGGAAAAGTGTTATTTATCTAAATGAAGTTTTAGATAGATCATATTGATAACTTTATATTAACTCTCGAACTGAACTTTTCCTATTAGAAAATTTTTCTTTTTGCATCCATTATCCAAAAGTTGGACATATATTTCTGATACTAAATTCAGCAGGAAGCATCAGAAATCGTATAAAGAGTATACATTCGATCGGCAACAAACATTGGACATTCTTATGCATAAATTGATATCGAAACCAGGAAATGATATGCCCGCAATAGGCCACTGAATTGAAATTCGACAAACCTCTTGGAAAATTTTGAATTTACGTCGATAGTGTACATAGCCAAATCATTCAAAGGGACGTTCGCAATCCAATCTAAGCTGATGGTTTAAATTTGAAATATCTGTTCACAAGAAGCACCAGAAATATTTAATGAAAAGTTAAGCAAATCAATTACTTCTAGGAAAAATCTTGATTTATTTTATTCTCTTACAGGGAATATATCAATAAAGATGCCATAAACTGAGTAAGGCATCTATGCTAGGTTTCGTAATGCTAAGTTAACCTTTAAGAACAGTGGACATTAAGAATTTTCTTTTTAAGAGTTTTAATTACTAGGATCGTAATGGAAATCGGAATCGCATCTTTCTTTCAAGTAATTTATATCGCTTGATTTGTAAAGGCTCCAAGTTTCCTCAATTGATTTAGCTTTCAATTGGCATTACAGTAAGTAAGTGGTGCTGTAAGAAGCCAGAAGAAGCTTCCTAAAACTGGCTAAAGCCGATCTTTCTAAATTCTATGTATTAGAAATTATAGAATAGAAATTAGGAACAATAACTGACATTTTTGCTTAAAGGAAAACACATAAAATAGTTTTCTTTCGTATTTTAAAATTTCCATCCATTCGAAAGAGAACAAGCCATTATATTTTGTTTAAGAGTTTAGACGATCATAATATTGATTTTTTCACAAAATATTGTGAACCCACTTTCTTGGAAGAGACTGTCTTATTGCATTTCTTTGATACACCACGATTTATATATATTTTCATATAATCAATAACTTGATATAGAGATTTATAGGCACTTTTTTTATTGTGCCGCATCACAATGCAAAAGAAGAAGTTATGGTTATGTGTTTATATGTTAAGATCACATACTCGTGGATATTTTTCGCTGATATATTCAGAATTCTTGATATAGTTTGTTATTTAAAAAAAAAATGCATATGTATGTGCTTGTGTGTATATGTATATCCTTTTAAAATGATACATGAGAACTTTAATGAATAATAATGTGAATATTTATTTATACAAACATTTTGAGACATTTTACCCGCATATTTAATGCACAATGTAAATTTATACAATTTATGTTAATTCTTTAATTGTATTTGTGGCCACAAATATAAGCAAATTAATTATAAAAAATATTCATATTGAAAAAGAATTTAGAAGGGTTCTTACTTGAGACTAATAACTAGATCGATGTGGCTCAGATTTTCTATTTCCAAATGGATTACTTTTGATGATACAGTTCGGAAAATTAAACCTGATGCCAGCTCGTTTCTAATATCATCCAATTGAAAATTTCTATATTCAATTTATTTAATACTCTGAAATTCTGCCTTATTTAAATCTTTATCTAGAACGTTGAATTTGAAATTCAACATTGGATTTTCAAGTAGTAACTTTTTTTGGTTCATTTTTTTTATCTATTCTTTTTTAAGATCATGGATTTACTCTTGAGGTACCTTAAAATATTAAAAAAATTTATGAACCAAACTTTTTGTGTACAACTTTAACAGAAACATCTTTGGATGTACTTTCTACTATAAGTACTGTAGAAACTTAAAGTCGGATAGTTCGAATCTTTTCGAATATTTTTTATTACGGCTAAAGTGATCATACTTCTTTTCCATAGTTCCATATATGGAACTATGCAATGTCATCGTTCTGTGATATATGAATTTATTCGAAATCATGTTTAATATATTTCTTCGATTTCAAAGCACTACAACATAAATCTACCTACCTGAAAGCTGCTTGAAATTTATCTGTATATTTATGTATGTTATGAATAAAATTTATCAGATTGATAAAGATGCAGTTTTTGAAGAACTGTTGAAGAACTGTTGAAGAACTGTTGAAGAACTGTAGAATCAGACGAAATATTTACATAAATTGTGATTTTTTAATTTGATATTTTTGAAAATTCATATTTACTTTCATAATGTCAATTTAATAATAGTAATATAATTTGTATATTGCTCATCACTTAAATAGAACACATTAATTATGTAAGTTGAAAGAAATTTTTGGTAAGAAATTAATCAAAATTGTAGGCTTTGAAAGTTTTCGTGATTAAATTTCAATTATATTTAAACATATAAATGGCAAATGCCGGCGTATCGAACTGAAACCCTGTGTAACTGTGTAACTGTGTAACTAACAGAGCAATTATTCTAAGCCCATTTGCCCAGAATAAAGCTTTGCCTATTTAAAAAATTTTACTTCGCAATGGGTAAATTTTATGAAGTCGCCTCACTCTTACAAAAGATAAGTCTTTACATTTGATGTTTACATTTGACATGCAATATCAATACTTGAAAATTGTTGTGTAACAATAAATAATTGATTCATGTTTGTAAGAGAGTTCATCGAAGTTTACCTTAAAGTTATACTTTCAAATTTTTGGAAATTCTCCATATATATTAAGTTTACTTTTAGTTTTATTTTCAGTGCAGCAATTTTTTTAGCTCCTTAATGTACAACTAATCTGTACAACTTTCTCATTACATTTTGTACATTTTGCTTAATTAAGTTCCAAGGTAGCTGGATCTAACAATAATACAATGCCTTGCTCTTTATAGAAATGAAAAAAATCATTAACCTTTTTTTTTTTGAAGGAAATGAGAGAAAAAGTGGAAAGACACTTCTTCTTTCCCATTATCATTCAATATATATATTTATATAAACTTTTAATAAGTCTTTGTAATTGCATTTATATATTTTATATTTATTATAACTCCTTGTCGATAAAGTAATTGTATTGAAATTAAATGTAATGAAGAAAAGCGGTAAAAGGGTAAAATAAATTATCAAATGAAATTATCTCTCGTCTCTTCTGACGAACTTCTTGTGTGCTTATAAATCTTTTACTACTTTTAACAACTATTGTGAATCGTTTAAATGCCACTCAATAAGCGCTCGATGTAGCGCATATTGAGTGGCATTGAGTACCATAATGAAATAGAAAATACGGAACAAATGAAAGTAGGATCAGTTTAAATCAGTTCAATTAGCTTTTTCTTTACAATAATTCAATGCACTTTAAGTTCATACAAATTAAATCAGCTTCCTAAAATAATTACTTTATTAACTTGTAATTTATTGGAATAAACAAATGGAGTTATAATAATAAAAATAATTAATAATAACTTGAATTTTTCCATACTCGCTATTTGAACATTGTTTATAAAAAATAAATCAATTTAATGTGCTGTACTTCAAATTTGAATCGATCTAATCATATTAAAAGTTGTTTCCAAGTATCACAGTTTTTTAAAAGGTGGATCTATCTAAGATTTGTTGGACAAATCAAACATTTCTTTGGGTATTTCAATTTCAAATATTCATACTCCTATTAATCACTTACACTAATTGAAATTTCTAACTTGAAACTCAAAATTTTCATTTTGGCTTTTTTAGAAAATATCTTGTACTTTGCTTAGACATTAACTGATATTTCATCTAAATCGAAATTTTTTGAATAGTTTTTGTGGGTGTGGGTTAAAGAAACATTACTCCAGCCAAATTGGAACACTCACTTCTTCTTTGTTTTTTTTTTTATTAAATATATATTTTAATAAATTCAAATAAGTGCAACTAACAGTGAGTAAATTTCATCAAAGTTGACCCATTTTTACATTTTTGTTACCTAGAAGCTAGAATGATGCCGGAACGTTATGTAAAGTAGATTTTTTACTCCATCAGTTGATTCAGACTCAAATCGATTTAACAAGTGAAAGCCCCTCTACAAATATTCACATTCTACAGTGCAGATCTCATTTTTGAAAAAATTTTTATAAAATTTATTTACTTTAAACGCTTTTTATGATATCACCGTTCTCAATATTTTCCTAAAAAAAAAAAACTTATATGCAAAACTTTCCATTTCAATTAGATTAGTTATAGATTCGCATAAATCCATAGATATTTTTCAAATATTTCCGATAAAAATATGTTGGATATTTATGTAAAAAGATGATTCCTCAAATTATTTTTTGTAAATTCATATAAAAGTTATGTCATAGGACAATTTTGTTGTACAATATTTGGACTGTATTTAAAACAATATTGAATATTAATCACATTTTTAATATGGCTTGTGTTGCATGATATTTAATAATGATGATGTAGAGCATTTAATAATCATCAGGATGGATTCATAATAATATTCATACATGTTTTGCACTTTCATTTTTTTTTTAATTTTGAACAAATACAAGAAAGGAAAGTCCAATCATTTTACAGCTTAAAGAAATATTTCATACATAAAGTACATAAAGACTAATTAAAACTTTCAAATTAAAAGTTTATACAATCAACTTCATTACTTGCGATATCACTAAATAATCATCAAAACGTTCAGCGCTACTCGAAATCATAATAGGTAAATGCTGCTAAACAAAATAAAGTTGATGGTTTTTTTTTTTAAAGAGCTTTTAACGTTATCGTTTTTAATATATTAATATTGGTCTCTTAAATATTGATATTTGATGATAAATTTAGAGAAATTTAGAGAAATTTTAAAACAAAATTGTACTGTTTTTATTGTTCTTTACAAAACTTCATTGCTCTGCTCTCTTGCGAAATTGAATTCTATTTGATGTAAAGTATACATTGCCTCAGTATAGAATACTGAATTAATTAGCAGGCAAACCATAGCGAAAGTCGTTTAAGAGACGAGAGAAACGCAACGTATTGCAGATAAGAATTAATACATTAATATTATTATTATGAGTACTCGTTACATTCTTAGCGATAACGTTTGCCATATTGATATTGTGCACCAGATGTGCAATATCAATTAAATATAATTGAATCATTTAGTAATAGGCGATAGGTTAAATTTTCTATTCTAATGAATATCATTTAATAAGTCTTAGGGAATAATTATTATTGCAATGAAAAGTTGAAGTGTTCTTTTAAAAGTCAAATAAAGTCAATTTTCTTTATTGCAACTGTTAGAACTGTTCATTAATAATATCGATTGTAGTGAATTGCAGTATTAGCTGTAGCTGTAGTTCTCAGACTTTTGTTTTATAAAATTTAAGTCTGCAAGATACAATTCTAATGATTTGGAAAAAATCGGTTCATTTTTTGAATCTCCTCTCATATAACGAACCTCTCAAATAATTTTCAAGTATTTTAAAAATTTCAGGTTTTTACTTCAACGATTTGCAATTATTTTATTTGACTTTTTAATCAGATTAAGCAAAATGGTTCAGAGTATTTCAGAATTGGTCCTGACCGATTATAAAGTACTTGCTTGTTTTATAATGTAAATGCTTAAATAATGCGGTTATGCATGCAGTGAACAAAAGCAGCGCTTTTTCTCTGTTTGGGAAACACTTAACAAAACTCGCGCAAACTAAAACCTTCGGCACGAAGTATAATAAGTGACTATCTACAATTTCAGTAGATAATCGCTTATTAATTTTCCAGTGTTAAATTTTTTTATTATTTTGTAAGTGTCCAAAATAAATTACAATAAGTACGTTCAATGGGAGCCGACTCTTAAATACCTTACAATATGTTAATTAGTGCAATAAAATAAATTAAAACCCATAGAGATCAAATATTTTAAATTTCGAATAATTTGAGAACCAAATTCGACACACTTACTTAATATATTTAAAGAAAATATCGTGCCAATTATCATTTCAAATTATCCAAAATTATAAATTTTTCCATATAAGGGTCCTTTTTAGAAAGAGATTATTTTGGGAGTGGTCCGATTCTGATAATTTTCAATATATTTCGTCTTTGAGAGCAAACATGACATTTTATTAAAATATTTTAAAAATTGTAACCTTTAGTGTTATAAGAAATATTCACGAACAAACATCAGATGAACAGACGAACCGACAAGCAGGCAAGTTTAAATCGATTCACAGAATAATTCGAAACTTTCTGAATGTTACAGAAATCTACATAAAGTTATAAGACAAGTGTAGAGTACAACATACAAAGAATATTTTATATTTGGATTGCGATAATCTGCATTATCTACATAAGCACATATGACACAACATATATGAAATATAAAAGGAAAAAAGGAAATAGAAAACGTAAAGTAGAATAAAAAGAAAATAAATAATAAAGAAATGATTAAAAAATATTCCTAATATGTTTTATATGCCTGACGTGTTTAAGATAACTGTTATCTACGATTTATTACGTTAAGGGGTTTCATAACAATTTTTCAACAACTAAATTTCAAATACCTCAAATGTATCAAAACTGAATTTGTCTAATTTTTATTTAATTATTTCTCTAACAAAAAATCAAAGCAGAGAAAATACATGTACACTCAAATTATTACAACACTAAATTAGCTTCTAAATTCTTTGTCATAATTAACATGGGAATGCTTAATATGGAAATGCTTAAATGTTTCTTTTTTTTAATTTCAATTCTGCTATTGTTAGTTGATCTATCATTACATGTGAAAATCGCATACTGTAATGTGATGCAATATTAATTAATCTAATCTCTTAATATAGTGTAATTTAATCGAATGCAATTTAACCGAATGTAATGCCTCATACACACATCTTAGTATTTCTAATGAATTGAAATGTATATTTCGTTTAAAAAATTTAAATTGCAACTTTTTAAAGAAAGCTTGTAAAGACGTAAAGACGCTTTATAAACAGTTTTCTTTTAATTTTCATTTATCAATCATACATAGAAATGTCATTATCATATTAATATGGATAATACATAAATGTGACAATTCTCTCTCATTACTCACTATATACGTGTGTGTATATGTGGTGCAAGCTACTTACACTCAGCTTCTATAGAATATATATAAATTGGGAGAAAATCCAGATGTTAAAGTTTTCTGCTATAAGAATGTTTCCTTTATTTATATTTCCTAATATAAATGGAATATACACACATATAAATGTATGTGCATATGTTTGTATAAACTTTACGCGTTAATTGCGCGACTTATTTTATTTTGTTTTAAATGTATGGAATGCAACAACAATACCACAAAAAATGTTTAAA
Organism: Melophagus ovinus; assembly: GCA_023089585.1. NCBI lineage: Eukaryota > Metazoa > Arthropoda > Insecta > Diptera > Hippoboscidae > Melophagus > Melophagus ovinus. Next base: position 8,921,520 of record JAKKIB010000174.1, on the reverse strand, counting down.
TGTGTTATATACATGTATCGATATGCATACAAAATGACTAATATGCTACGTTAGTTAGTTGGGTCGTGGGCACAAGGTCGTATAAACATACCGATGCTGAATTACGATTATTAATATTATTATTTAATAATATTTTATATTATTTAATTTAACTATAATTGAAGAGTAAATGTCAGTAGTATTCCTTGTACATTGTAATTTTTTATTTCACTTTTACTTTACTTTAATTTTCACTTTAGCGGTTCAAATTACATATGATTTCAATTTTAAGTAGTTTCTATTTTGTTTTTATTCTTTGTGTCGTAGTTTTTAATTTTTTGTTTTGATGCTTTCATTTGAAATTCCGGTTAGCCTTTTCCCCTTCTGTTTTAATTCACGTATTTTATTTTATTTTTATTAATTAAACTTTTTATACATTACATCGCTTTGTTTGATTTACGTTTTAACAGCAACGCACCGACCTTAAGTATTTATATAAATAAGTCATCGTATTATAATTTTACATGACAATAAACGTACCGATCCACAACGCAATCACTTAACAACTCTCCAAACTCTTACCTAAACTGCTCAATTATACAAAAAGTTCTCTAAACTACTACTATAAAGAGTCTTTAGTACTTTATTATTTGAGATAATGATATAGCTCTGAAATTGAATCATTCTCTCTTTGATAATATATTTTTAACTCTCTTTCTGATTTATTTGTGTATTTTGTGGCAAAACTATTGCCAAGTGCATTGTATTAAAATTTGAAATACAATATGAAAAAAGAACGTCTGACTATTAGAGATTAAAAAACTTATAGAAGATAGATAAGATATTATAGAAGGAAATGGGAGTTTTGATTCCATCACCCTTATTCAAATAATTACTATTTTAATTTCATATAAAGAGAAAATATTACATATACATGGTAACCCTTTTACTTTTTATCCATTTCAATCTTCTTACTTTTCTTTGTATTTTGAAATTTCCTCTTAAAATTACTCTTATTTAGTTTTTATGCTTTCGCTTATTTGATTGTATTACATTATTTATCGCAGTTTCTTTAGTTTGCTCTTTTAAAATTTGTTTTTTTTTCTTTCATTCAAGATAAGACTTCGAAAAAACTTTACTATACAAAAATGTAAAATAAATATTTTTTATCACAAAATTTCTTCTATGCAAAAGGATTCTTAAAAATTTTTATTACAATAAACTAAACAAACGTATGCTGATTACATGTACTTTTAAGATGTGTAATTATATTATCGCGTCATTTATTAGTCTGTAGGTATTTACATAAGATGATAATTATGCTGGTGTGTCAAGAAGAGAAGATGAAAAAAAGCCGGATGGGACTGCAAGAGATATTAGTTGTTTCTTTATATTGATAACATTTATGTCTTTTCTAGGGTTAATATAATTTCGAATATAAAATGTAAAGAGGATAAAATTTGTTTTAAAGGAAATGGTGCATTTTGTTTTTAAGTGCAAAAAATTCTAAAGATGTGAAGAAGACGAAACAAATAACAATCGCAAGCTGGGCGGTCAACACAGCGCCGACACATTCTCAATTACGTCACTGTACCTTTAAGCGCAAACGTTTTTTTATCTCAAAAACTATTAAGAACTTATTTTACTTATGAAGATCAATTATTATGCCGTACATCACTTGTAATACAAAGTATTATAAGTTGGGGCAGTTGTTTGTAACACCCATTCAAAGTCAATCTGTATTATATCGATTGCCTCCGAATCACTTTCTAATATAATTTAAACCTGTCTGTTCGATTTAAGCTTGTCTGTGGCAGTGTAATGATAGTAAATTTGTGAAGTTATAAGCATTTAAATTTACATTTAAATTTATAACACTACATCTAGCGATCTTGTCAGCGCCGTCTAATCATAATTCTTAAATTACATTACTTAATTAAGCGCATAATTCTATGCGATAAATTTTATTTTTTCTATACACACACAGTAATTTCACCATATGCAAGAAACTTATGCGCGGCAAACATTGAAATAAGCATAACGATTGCAATGGACATTATATTATAAATATCTTTTCATTTTTTTTAAATTATATTAAAAGTTACAACTTTTTAACACGTTTATCTTATTTAAACTGCAAATGAAAAAAACAGAAAAAAATTTTTCACTTGAGGAAATTTAATGATGTCATAAAATTTGACTTTATACAATTTTTATAAGAGTAAATAATATCAAAAAGAAAATAGATAGAATTATGATAATCATTATTATTGTAGAAATTACATTATTATCATTATTATTGTTAAATTACATTTAATGTACAATTCAATAAGCAACATCAGGACTTTTTGGCACAAATAGGAAAATGCAAGAGAATTAAATTAGAAAACCAAAAAGCTATTATAAACTTTTTAGAAAACTTTCATGTCTTCTTCATCTTCTTAAAAGCTTTTCTTCTTATCATACCAAATAAAGGCGACAACAGAAGTCAAGCATTACGTGCAATTTATATTTGTGTACAGATGCGGCAGTCATTTCATTATAGTTCAATTAATTTTATGTCACTTGAGAGAACTTTAAATTAAAAAATCATTGTTTGCATCTCTTTGAAATACAACATTTTGATGGTAACAATTTTACAGTTGCAATGCTTCAATTTTACAGTGCTCAACAATTACGCATTTACTTACTTTAATGTTCTTGTAATAATGCAAAAAAAAAGGAATAACGGCTCTTGTATGTTAAATCAACAACATAAAAACGAGAAAAGCTGAATATGTTAAATTCCTGTTATAAAAAGTCTCTTCAGTTGATTTTAGATACTCGCATCTAGTAGTTGTAAGGCATAATAAAGTATAATAAATTTTTGTGAATTTCATGTGAAATAAATTATTAAATTATTATTTATATAATAAAAAACGAAAAGAACAAATTTTGTACAAATTATTATTATTGAGAGTGAACAAAAAAACCAAAAGTGCACACTTTGTAAATTTGAAGTTATTTTAAAAAAAAATAACAAAAATATTTATTTGAAGGGTGGTTTTTAAAAAGCAAAAAATTTATGCATATTACGCTCTTTCATATGAAAAAAAAAAAGGAAAAATTAAGAAAATATGAGAGAGTTAACATGAAGTTTACATTCTTTTATTGCAATTTGCAATTGCCATTTCTTTTTGAAGCAAAATATTCAACCAAACGAATGCGTTAAATTGAGGCGACTGTGTAAAACAATAAACATAAACACTAGTACAGTGTTACAATACTAATAACAGTAGCCAAATAGCAAATAGCAAATAGCAATAATAAACAAGATTGAAAAAGAGTTTTTGCATGACTACAATTTTTATTAAATATACAAAGTGCGACATTGATATATAAATTTTATCATTTCAAAAGGACAAAATATGAATGACAATAATTTATATAAAGTGCATGAAAACTATTATGCCAACAAGGGCAGATTCAGAAACAGTATTTTAGAGTTTAATCGATACTAAAATGTTAGATAGCTCGCATATGTGAGAAAAATAAAAAGAAAAGAATCTATAAAGCAGACTAAGATATTCCTTCTTTCCCTTCTTTCTTCTTTCCTTTCATCTTTCCATCACTTAGACTTTTAAGCCTAAAATGAATCTATTTGCTAAATTCGTTTTTCTCTATCTCTGTTTTTACAAACGGCAAGAGCCTTTACAAATTATAGATAAATACATTGATTCAGAATTTAAAACTAATAAGAAATATATTTATAATAATAATAATTTTATATGGATGGTCTAAAGATGTTCCTTTCTTTCAGATTATTGTTACAAGCATATAAATAAAATAAATATACTTCAAGACACTAGGTTGGCAGTAAAGTCAGGCAAATAGAAAAATCAATAATTGGAACATGGCATCTAAAGAAATTGAAGTTGTTACAAACGAATTATGTGACAAGAAAGTATAAGCACATAAGAATAAATGCATTTAGATTTCAAGTTAATAGAAAATTGTTGAAATGTTAATGCAAGTGCCATAAGAATACAAAGAATGCTCTCATATCTTTTTTACATTCAATGTTTTCCAATCGCTTACTTTAATGCAAAGCTCAATGAGAAATCCGGATGGGTATCATGAATAAGAATTCTTAAAGTTTATTCATGTCACTGCATAACTGTAGAAGGTTTTAAAAATTAAGTGGCCGTTGCTATTCGTATGCTGTGAAAAATATTAAAATAAAATTAATGGGCTGAGATAATTTTTTACATAAAATCAAAGTGATCAGATACAAAAATACTGGGCAAATTACTAAATTATTACTAATAATGTCAACTTTTTGTAATGCGATATAATTAGTGAGTGAGTGAGTGAGTGAGTGAGTGAGTGAGTGAGTGAGTGAGTGATTGAGTGGATGTGATCGTTTACTATACAAAAAAATTAATGAATTCTATGAAGAAGTTATCAAAAGTGTAAAAGTGTAAACAGAAAAATCAAATTAAGAGAACAAAATGAAAACCCGTTTAGTTTCGTTAAATTATCGGGGCTCCGCTTCTGTAGATCCACGTTATTCAGCAGCAATGCTACCATGGACAATTAATGATATACGTTCTACCGAAAATTATACGAAGGTAAGCATACTCGTTCATCAAGTTTAGTTAAGTATAGTTGTCTGAAGTTCAACAAATATCTGTGTAGATTTGTAATATTTTGAAAATGCTGTAAAATTAACAGATGAAATTTTAAATGATATTTTCACATTCTCTTCATGATTGGGCCCAATCATATCGAGAGTAACAATTGACCTTCATACTGGATTGAAATCAAGGATACATATGTTTTAGGATTATTTTATAACTTTTCTCATTAATTTTGCTTTCACTTATTAGTTAAGTTTTTTGTAATTAGTTAAAAGTTTAAGTTCTAATGTAATAAGTTTGTTTGTTTATAAAATTTTAGTAGCAACAAATAAATAACGTTTATAGAAAGAATTCTTATATGAAATTGCTTACATAGAAAACTTTTGCATTAATATACGAGAAAAATAAATAATATTGAATAAATATCTGTCAATATTATTTATTGTCTGTATCAATATGTGCGATATGTTACAAAACAAAACATATGTTACCAATCCAATACAATAAAATGTTGTACTGTACGTCCATCTATAAGAGGATCTAGATTAATGAACTTTTATTAAAATATGATAATGAATAAATATTAAATCGAAAAAAAATGAAATATGGGGCACAGCCAGTTAAAAGTGGTATACCATCTGATAGATAGCATTCGAAATATCCATAATACGGCTACATTGGTGTTCTGCAGCATTTGGTTTGGGCATAAAATTATCTAGAAGACGACTTTATTATTACGGTATATGCACATAAAGTGATCATTTTTCAAAATCGAAAAAAATGAAATATGGGACATAGTACCAAAATTTGTTGCGCATTATCTTAAAATGCATATTTCAGGCATTCCAGGTGATATCCTTGTTTCTTTTCCGCAGACTTTATTTTGGTCTTGGTGAATAACTAAATTTTGCCATATTTGACCATATACTTTATAGACACAAAATTGTATTTTAGCATAAATTTCAATGAATTAATGAAAATTGAAAATGAGAGTTGAAAAATGAAAATTTTTATTTTTATTTCCAATGAAAATATGATAAAAAAAAATGTTTTATATGCCGACTTTCGTCAAAATCTTTTTAATACTGAAATTTACTGAAATTCTGCTAAGTGGTTTGTGTCTTTGCTAGGTAAATTCGCATTTATCTTAGCACCCTTCATCTACAAATGGATCTAGATTAATGGACGTTTATTAAATGAATGAATGATAATGAATAAATATTAAACTAAAAATAGAAAAATAGTAAAAGATAGAATAGATCTTTAGAGAAATTCAAATTGAAATATGTTTCAATGATAATTGGAAATCTATTAATATTTAAATAGGAATAATTTAAAACAATGAAATGTTTTTTCACTTGGAGAATTCTTCAATTAATTAATTAATGAAATGAATGGCGAGATACAAAGAATGGAAAGATACAAAGTATCTTTCAATAGTAATTTGTTGGCCGCCCATTTAAAGTCGTTTTTATGAGGTGATGAGCTATGAAATTTGGGTTGCAACAAGACTGCATGAAACTTTCGAATATTTTTTTAAAATAAATGATTATTAGCAAATTGTACTAAAATTTGAAAAATACATGGACATATTTTGACTTAAGGGAGAAATTGTATTAAAAATGCCTAGAAATTGAAGAAGTAATGACTAGAGAGAATTGAATGAAAAATATTACCATAATAATTAAAGCGGAAATGATTAGCAATTACAATATTGATGTGTTTCATCTTCCAAATTCTTCTTTTAAGTTCTTAGAAATTCTTATTATGCGCAGAGAAACCTGACTTTTTTTTTTTGAAATATTTCGCCATTATTTTGAAATTTTTTTTTTATTTTTATTTATAGTTTTTGTGGTATCTGTATGCGGAGTATGTTTTATGTGAATTTTTTAGGCAACATGTACAATATTTAATAATAGTCCGTTCTTGCGCTATGAGACTTCCTAACTGAGCGTTGTTTTCTTGATAGATCTGAGGGAAGTGCAAGAAATCTGAAATAGATTAAATAGCTGTAAATGGATGGAAAGATCTTCATATATCTGCATATATTTTATGAATGAATGTTTTAAAGAATCGATATATTAATAAGAAATTATGTTTGTTTCGATTAACTTAACGGGGAGTTTAAGAAATATTATGAACATAGCTTTAAAGTAGCTTAGATAATTGACGTATTTATATGTGTGTGTGGTTATGTATTTCTTTATAATTTTTTACAATTTAATTATGTGTAATTGCTAAAGTTATATTTGATGTTCGTGCAATGTTCGTGCAATGTTCGTGAATGTTTGAATGTGGAAAGTGGATCAAATTAAAAGCAGCAGCAAACAATACAAGAAATACAATTGAAATTGAAGTAACATTACACGACGGCAATCAATTAAATACACTAATGATTTACATTAAAATAATTTACAAGAAAAGAAGGTAAAAGCTTATTATTATTATTGTTATACATTTATATCATTTTGATGGCCTTATTTTATTTTATTTTATTTTACTTTATTTTATGTTACGTTGCTTAAAAAATATAATTTAGCTCCAAAAGAAACTAAATAAATTGGAAAGTATGAGCTTTTTAACTATCTTTTTATAAAAATTTTTACATAAATTTTGAATCGATTCCTATTATTGCATATGAAATTAGAAGATAAAACTTCTCTAAAGCAGTCAAATCTAAATTTTATGACACAAACAAGCGATAGTTTTTTTTGAAATTACTTAAAACAAATTACTGAAACTTCTATATCTAAAAATGTAGGAAATCCCATGGCTGCGCTAAATTTTTTGATTTATTATGATCAACTTATAAAACTAACATAGCAATATCTGGTTGATAGACGTTAAATATTTGGTTCCAATTAAAAATCATTTTCATAGTTGTAACATCCAAAAACGAGATCTCAAACATTCCAAAGGGTTTCACATTTGCCTTTTTACCTAGGTCTTTGCTTAGTTGCTAAAATTCCCCAATTTACGAAACTGGAAACATTTTGCCACAATTTTTACAGAGATATTAAAAGTTTTTATTTCCAAATGGGCGTGACATAGAAAACCGTTTGAATCAATTAAACAATAAATTGAGCTTATTTATAATTTTTTTCTATTCCAAAATTTTTATTTGTCAATTACAGTTCTTATGTCTTTGACATGCAAACTTTTTCCAGCCATTTTACGTTTGTTTGTTTCATTTATAAATTAAAAATTAGATTGAGTCAATATTTTAGATTGTGTCAAATTATAAATATGGCCTTTTTACAAATCATTTAACCATTTAAAATCATTTTTACATCAAAAGTAACATTAATATTTGCAGTAATTTTTCAAATGTTTTTTGCCGAATTAGAAATCATTGTTTTACAATCAAGTTAATGGGCAGATGGCTGGATGAGTAAAAGCGATGTCTTTTAATTTTGCTACATTTTTACAAGCGTTCAATTCATGTTACTAAATTGAGCAATCACAGCTTGATTAAGCATTCAAAAGTCTTATCGAGAAGAATTTCTTTATAAATATTTTGTAAGAAGGGCTCTACAATTTTATTGAGTGTTAAAATCTAGCTTTTTATTTATTTATTTCTTTCTTCTCATCGAGAAAATTTCTTTAGAAATGTTTTATAAGGAGAGTTCTAGAGATTATAAAAGACACTTTTATTGAGCGTTAAAATCTACCTTTTTTTATTTATTATTTATTTATTTTTTTTTCTTGTCATCGAGAAGAATTTCTTTAGAAGTGTTTTATAAGGAGGGCTCTACAGTTTTATTGAGTGTTAAAGTCTGCCTTTATTTTTATTTTTTTTTTTTGGTTTTTTTTTTTGTTATGTGTTCTACTTACTTGTAAAATTATGTTGACGTTATAAAGAAATCTAATATTTCTCAGTCGTGTCGTTGATAAATAAATATTTTTCCGAAAACGCTTTTATTCACAACCTTTACTTAATTAACTATTCTACAAAGGAAAATGTAAATGTACAATTATACATACATACACACATGCATACATACATATATAAATAGACTTCAATATATAGCCTTCAATATTCATTTGTTATAAAAATGTCCTTAATGGCATTATTTTTGCCTCAGATGAAACACAAATACATATATCCATATATAATATATAAGTACTTAATATATATATATATATATATATATATATATATGTTGTGTGTGTGTGTGTATGTCCTTTACATATTCATGTATTCATGTATGTATATACTACTTTGACATTAATTAAGTTGTTCCTGGAGTTTAATGGTGGCATCAGGAATATCATTAATGAAAACGTAAAAATGTTTAATGTTCCAATATATTAAGTACTGATGTATTCGCCATTGAAAGGATAAATGATATAATCAAATATGTAGGAAAACTGTAGGAAAGAGTAATTATTTTTCATTTTTTAAAGAATCTCAAGGTATATCGATTTATTTGATAGCTTACTAGGCGACACGTCTGAAAAGATGTCAAAATTCAATGCTTAGTAAAAATATGCTCTAATAAATTTATTACAGCTCTTTGGTGTAACAAGAAATCAAATTTTGTTTCAAAACAAATAGTTTCGTAATTATTTGACTGATTTCTTTCATATAATTTTGAAAATAATTTACTATGATCAATTGTAACTTGTTTGCTTGTTTTAAATGTTTGTAAATTCGAGTTAAATGAAGTGTATCCTTGGAAGATTTTGGAAGACGTTACATTTTAAAGGATTATAATGCTTTGTTAGAGCATTAAATATATTTAATTAAGACAAAAGGAAGAAAAGTCCGCCTTGAAAATTGCTTTCAAAACTTCGAACTTTCGAACTTGTAAAGATAGATAAATAATAAATAATAATATTTATAGATAAATTGTTAGATAAATTAATATAAATAATTTCTCTTTAAGGTTATTTATCTCAAGATTGAATATATCAAAATTTTATGATTATTTACACTGAACACTTAGCTTTTGATAAAATGATTTAACTTTCATTTTATCTATTTTAATATTTTGAATTCTTTTTAAATATTTATTTTTTTTTTGTTAGCTTTCGGTGGGCATAGAAAATGGCATTTTAGAATCATACAACTCTGATTTTGAACTTCAATTCAGTCACCCATTGAAACACATTATTGGCATGTGCCGCATAATAAACAAGGCTTCGGGTGCAAAACAAATTGGTAATGGATTTTTACAATTGAAGAATTCACAGCACCAGATATCTAATGGATCGAATAGCAATAGCAATACAGGAGCAAATTTAAGAGCGTCCATGAAAACTTCAAATTCTTATGGTTCTTTAACTGTTAATTTAAGTCAACGTGAACAGCAAACGCAGCAACAACGCCAATTTCAGCATAATAATGCAGGAAACGATTGCAACGATAGTAATATCATGAACAATACTTTTATGGAATTTACTGGACCTATCAATGGTTTAGTGTATCTTATGAAAGAACCAAAAGATCCACTTCTACATGTTTATCTTTTTGAATGTGAAGCAATAGAAGAGGTGAGTACTTTCATACATTTTCAAATAATACAAAATACAAACAATTTCACATCAGTTAAATGATTTTGGCCTAGTTTTTTCGTATAATTATATTTGAAAAATTAATTTTCAAAATCAATTTATTTATTATTAAAACAAGTAAGATGTTTATAGTCGGTCGTTACAGATTTTTAAATAGCTTACACCACTTTTATTAAAAATGGTTAAAATCTGACAATTTGTAAGGCAATGCATCATGTAACACCTTTCTTCCAAAAAGAAACTTAAATGGCAAAAATTACAATTTTTAATATATTTTAACATAAATTTTTTAACATAAAAAATTGCGTACCAAATTTAGTCCAGATGAGTCCATTTGAACGGCCACTTACGCCTTTTTTAAAAAAAAGTCCTTTTATGGGCCAAAGATTCAATTTTGGATGTATATTTTAATTAAAAAAATATTTGTGCCAAATCTGATACAGATAGAACCATTTTTGGAACTTCCATTCTTATAATGAACTCATAACGAACTCTTTAAATAATTAAGAATTTACAAATTTTTAAAATTTTTTTTTGAGTTATAATTCTCTAATTATTTATTATTTGACTTTAATTACGTTAAGCACAAAGTGATATAGGGTATTTAAGAATCGTTCCCGATCAACTATAAAGTTCTTTCTTGTCTTAATTTGATTTCATTTAAGATAAACTTCAGTTTACAGTTTATTTCTTAATTAACTAATAGTTTGCACGCATACATTGATAAAAGCATATTAAATTTTTATAAACAGCTGATTGTTAACATTACGTTTATTCTTATATAAATTGAGATAATTTTAGATAAATTATTCTCACAGTCTAAATGTAAACTAAAGAGGAAACAAGTGATCATTTAACGGCTGTTACTCGTTAGTATTGAATCGATTAAAAAAGATTTTACATATACATTTATTCACGGACAAAAGTGCGCTTATATTTTATATATTATACGTGAATTCTATTTATTTGAGAGAAAACGCTTACATAAAATCGTAGAATGATGTCTTTGTTTTTCGCTTAGAATGTAAAGTCAAAAAAATTAAAATCGACATTTCATCATTAATTTATCATAAATTAAAAGTATAACGAATTAAAAAAGATTGATTTATTTCTTGCTGAAAATACGCAAAATAATTTTCTATATTTACACTAAATGTACAGAAAAAAAATGTGTAAATGTGTTTTATTATGCGAAAATGCAAAAAAAAAAATAATAAAATTTTATAATTATAATATGTACACAAACAAAACGATTGTATGTAAATATTGTTAAATAAGCAACAGAAATAAGAATTTTCTCAATGTTACTTAAGTGATTTGCCAATGAATATTTAAGGGCACGTAAATAAAATACGATTATTTTTCATCATAAAATGCAAAAAATTAAAAAAGTTTGCAATGAAGCAAATACTTTGGAAACGATCAATTCAGAAAACGATGTTTTTTGATCAACCAAATCATAAAATCAATGGATAATATTTTTACTTGGCGTGGACATAACAGGTACATTTATTGATCAGCCTAAGTCATGGGATCTCTCATTTGTTTAGAGATGAAAAATATACAATAAAATTCAAAATGTTAAAGTTAAGTTTTTCGTACAATCTCTTACTGGTAACATTCTGAACAACTTGGCAACTTGGGCAAGCAGACAATATATCATTAATTATGGATTAGTTCAATAATCTATCTATACGGAAGCTTAAAAATATTCTTAATTGTAAGATTTCAACAGGGAAAAAAGGAAGTAAAATTAATGCAGCCTATTTAGGCCGATCAGTGAACTCATGAAATCATGAAATCATTAAGTTCTCTCAATTTCTTTCCCGAGTTGATTCCAATAAGCAAGCATACTTATAAGCATAAGCATATTTGTCTGTTAATTTCAATAAAAAAAAATTTGGAAAGTTTTTTTCTATATGATTCTTTTAAATTTAGGATATGTTTGTCTTTGGATTCTTATGGATCAACTTAAATTTTTGATATTCCAGATATTATAATGAAATTTTATGAACAAATGCCTTTCATACAAAAAAGAACATTATCGAAATGTGCAAATCAAATAAATAGAACAATTTTTACATTCTCTCCATAAATAACACCGCCCTAAAAAAAATATTGCTTTACGAATATCGATAAAAAACCGATAAACAATTTTCATGGAGTAGCATAGAAATAAATTAAACTAATTTATTAAGTAAAGTAAATTCAGTGAAATTTCTTTCAAAAGTTTAATTATTGCTAATGAATCTTTGAATGTTCCGCGAATTTTCAATTTTCATTTTTCCGACTTGCACTTTCGTTAAATTACCCTCTGCAATAAATTTCTAGTAATTTATATGTTTTATAATGGATATAAGTGCGCACTTTAAGCAAAAAATTCGAAATCCTCAAGCAATTCTAACATGTTAGCTTTGTATCGAATTTTTCATGCATGAATTTTAAATTTGTTTTTTTTTTTTTTTTTTTGGAAAAAAGTCTCCATTTTAAAATGAATATTTTAAATAATAATAATTTCTAATTAGTGTAATAAAAGAAAAGGCGTGTACAGTACCTTCTTTTGTTAAATATATTTTTGTTGGAATTTTAAATGTCGTATTGAGATAATTAACTGTTGTTAAATCAAATTGTCAAAAAAAAAAACTGTTAAAATTAGTGTGATTAATTTTAACAAATAGGCAAATAGATGTGCAAATGTTTTCAACTTTCAAAAAGATTTGAGATAGGTTCACCGCGTATTACACTGATGGACTTAGCATCATTTTTGGAACTTTCCGACCATGCATCCTTTTGAATGCTCAATTAAGTTTCTTAACACACTACTAATTTTTAGAAAGTTTTAGAGACATTCTTTTAGATCAAAAGTGAGTCCCTTTGAAAATGCTTAGAATTGAACAATTTTACAGCCATTCCTCATAGAGGACAGTTTTCTGATAAAAGTCAATATATGAAAAAGTTGAAAATTTAGGATATTTTTCTTTAAGAAAATCGCCTCACGTTCGTTACTTAATCTGCTAAACAAGTATTCTAAATTTGGTCAAAATTATAATTTTTCCTAGTGATTATTAATAACTCTACAATTACATGGATGGCGCCAGCATATAAAATTGTATTCAATTTAAAATAGAGATGTACTTAGAGATATACTTATATTCATTTTCATAGAGAAGTTATACACAAGACCCCAAAATAAATAATGAATTTGTTAGATCAATACTTTGATATAACAAACCATTAAATTTGATTGCAAAAATTGCTAGCGTTGCATTTGAAAATTAGATTTAAAGAATTCTTTAAATAGAATAGAAATTCACAAGCGCAGATGTCAGACGATTAAATGGATAGACAGACTTAAATTAGTATAAAAAGTGTATAATACAATAATTTGCCAACATATTTATATTGAAATTGAAATTTATATTGGACAAGGTAAGACATCAAACAAACGTAAATCAAATTCACAAGTTTGATTTACGTTTGCCTGAAATAATTTAGTGAAAAAAAACTATCTGGATAAAAATAAACAAAACTATAAATTTAGAAATATAATTTAAATGTAACTATTTTAAATATGAGAATAAAAACATAAAAAAGCATAAAAACATAAAATTAAGTAATAAAGAAATGTAAAACAAAACGAAAATAACAATAATAAAAATTTCTTAATAATAAATCAAATAATAAATTGAAATGTAAAAAATATTTCTCCCATTTCTCCACCCACTCTTATATGAAAAATAATATAAAAATCAAAATTTTAAGCAAATTCGATTTGATTCGATTTTTCATAAACTTCACTTTAACACATTTACAGAGCTTAAAAAATAATTTACAAAATGAAATAGAAAAACTGTGTCTTCTGTATACAGTTTTAATCGGGGGGGAATGAAACACTCTCACATGGAAAATTTCTCGAAAATTTCTAGAAAATATTTTGAAAATTGTAAATTGCATTTGAATAATAAGTTCACTTTGGTAATCAAACGGACAGACATGCTTAATGCTTAAACTTAAATGATCGATATAATGAAAATATGGATTTAGTCATTTCAGGCGTTCCATAGGGCAATCATTTAGGTTCACTACTGTTTGCTCTCTTTGTTAATGATATTTCCGAATGTATCAACTATGTTCGTGTTTTATTGTATGCAGGTGATATTAAATTATTTTTATCTCTTAACTTCATGGAGGATTCTTGTTTACTTCAAACTGACCTTGAGCGACTGTACGATTGGTGCCTTGTCAATGGCATGTCGTTGAATCTGAAGAAATTATCATTATCTGAAGAAGTTATCGTTTGGTCGTACTTCGTTATTCCCTACACGTTATTACATAAACGGTCATGAATTGGAAAATGTAATCACTTATAAGGATTTAGGAGTTACATTTGACTCAAAACTTAGATAGAGTCCTCAGTCAATAAAGCTAAATCAATACTGAGCTTCGTAAAGAGGTGGGTTATATGTTTCGATGCGTTTGTACACGTCCCTTGTAAGACCACTACTCGAGTACTCTGTTGTTGTGTGGATTCCGACTTATAACTACTATATTGACCACATTGAAGCCGTACAAAATAACTTTCTTACATTTGCGCTGCGTGGTTTAGGATGGGATGTTAATCAACCTTTGCCCTCCTATGAAATTCGTCTAAAGCTACTCAATTTGCCCACTCTGTCTAAACGTCGTGAAATATTGTCCGTTATTTTTATGAATATTTATAAATTGATACAAGGCGATATTTCCTCGTCTCCGTATTGGTTAAGGTTATTATGTAACTAATGAATATAAATAAATAAATAAATAAATTATATCAAACCATTTTAACTGTTGCAAATATCTGCACAAATTTCTAATAATCTACTTATCTGATCTGTAAGAAAAAAATACTTTTGAAATTTCCAAGGTGAAAAAAAAATGCAAATAATTGATTAAAAAAAGTTGAAATTTTGCATTTAGATATTGGACATATATATAGATTTATATATTAGATCATCATGGAAGGAAACAGTGCCCCAAATATATATATCTAATTTGGATCTAAACATTACCAATTGATTAAAATTTCATGCGTATAATTGGTTAAGAATCTAAAACTATACGACATTAATTACAGAAAATTCAGTTACATAATAAAAATGTTAATGAAATAAAAAAAAGTTTCATTAAATCAAATCAATTTATCTAACCAATAATACGAAGATGGCGTTGTAGAAAATAAAATTATATAGAGCGCAAAACGATTCCCTTCTGACGAAAATATTAGAAAATATTTACACGCAGAAAAATAAATATTATTGCAATATATAAACAAATGGTTATGTATATATATATAGTGTCACAATTTAAATCATTTAAATCACATCATCAATCAATCTAAACAAAAGTCAAACAAGTATATTTTTACTAATTTAGTTTAATTATTTAAATTATTTAAAACGTTGCCCAACATATAAACGTTTTATAGTTTTTCATGATAAATGTTTGATATAAAGTACCAATATTTATTTAAAATTTTTAATAGCTTCTCGATTATAAAAAATTATAACATTATTATATAATTTCCTGGTACAAGGTTTTGGTGTAAACACGATTTTCAAATGTAATTAAGAGCAACTGTAATGCTTTCTAAGACGTAAATATATAATTGTATTCGGCCCTAATTATAGTAGAAGGTATTATAAGTTCAATTGGGTATTTGTAACACCTAGAAGCGTTTAAGATAAACTTATCTTTTACTAAATCGATCTAAGGCGCCTTTGTCTATAAATCCTTATCCATATAAATTTCTTATTAAGCTGTAAGTTCTAAGCTTAATAAGCTTAATACGCTTGGGAATTTTCAAATTGAAAATTCCCAAATTTTTGTCATCTATTTATTTTTTAGACGCTATATTTGAACCCCTCCCATTCATTCTAAAATTGCTATTTTTTACTTCCTTTACGTACAATTAATCGTGTTGGCTTTTTAATCACATTAAGCAAAAGCCTTGTAGTTTCTTAAGAGTCAGACTCGTTCGACCATAATTTTTGCATTTACTTTATTTTGTTTACACAAATATTTGAAAAATAAAGCTAAAAAGCTAATATTTACTTTATTAGTTACAAATATCATTTGCGCCCATTAAACCAGTTAAGCTTTTTAGGTTAAATTGATGACCTTTTTTTCGGGTCTAAATATTGAATATTGAATTGAATATTCACTTGAATATAATAAATAAACATGTAGCGAAAGTAAATTACGAGGCAAACCGAATATACCCATTAATGCAACAGAAATTTCAGTTAGTGGGTGTTTCAGATACAGCCATAACTAAACACACGAGCTTGCTATTATTTCTGAACAGTTACTTACGAATATTTATTTCAATTATTTTCCGTTATATTTATATACATATATATATATATATATATGTATAGTTTTTCCTCTAAACTTTCTTATTGAAATTAAGTTTAATGAATATTTTAACTTCTCTAAACATATGCTTTCATTGTTGCTGTATCATTTAATCATCCTTTATTTAATATTATTGACATAAAAAAACACTTGATATAAATCAAAATGCCAGTCATAGAAAATAGTTACATGCATCTAGAAATAATAGTTAAATTTTCTATTTAAAAGTCCTATTTCTAATTTATTCCATACGATATTTGATATGAGCACATGCTGCATTAAATAAACATTCAATTATTGATAAGACACGTGCATAGAACATTTAAAAAGGAAGCCATCCGAATCAGCCCAGAATAATAGAGAATTTTAAATGCATTTGAGATCTCAATGAATAAAAAAATTCATTTGAGAATTTTTTTCGATTTAACAAAATATTATTAAATACTCATCCTCCATCGTTATTGGCCCATTAATAAGAGAAATGGATGCTTAATTGTTTGTGGCTGCTTACATTAATTGAGCACAAATCATCAAATATTTGTAATAATTTAAAGTAAATTGTTTACAATTTTATGTAAACAACTTTATGCCAGTATAAAATAGTTTAAGGCATTTGAAGAATTAGTATGACTTAATCAACAGTTTTTTTTTTATGCCTAACGCAAAACATATTCAAGTATCTTTCGCTCTAAAGGAAATTATTGGATTGATTGACATTTAATCATTCGTTAAATAAATTACTACAAGTATATTGAATTAAAATTTTATGCAGTTTAAATTGTTGTAGTTTTTGTAAATAGAAATTCCAAATGGCAACTCCTCTAAAAAAAGAGAAATTTTTATTTTAAATGAAATTATTTTCTACATAACTCGCGAGTAGGCGCCTTGTACTGCATTGCAAGTTTATTAACAGACTTTCTTCATTTTAAATACAAACATTCTTGCGCGAATGTTTAGCGCAATATTTATAGCATTTTTACATGTAATCATTATTTCGGGCTGCAATAGCAAAGAAACAGCAGCAGAAATTAAATTGGTACAAAATTTAATGATATTATAGTCATTCGTGGCCATTTCTTTATTTGTCCTATACTATTTCGCCTATTATAATTGAAAGACCAAGATATTGAATTAAACAGGGTGAAAATTTCTGAAAACAATTTTCTAATTAAAATGTATCTCCTGTAAAAATGATGGTAAAATTTTTACTATTTCATTCTCGTCTCAAAACAAAGAAATTCATATAAAATTTCGGCAAAGCAATTTGATGTTTAAAGCTTTGATATCAAAAATAAATGGAGTAGCAGACCTTATGGTCTGCCATAATGGTTTGTCGATGCAGAAAAATATGATTATGAAGAAGAATGAATATATTTGGAAATGTATTTGGTATAAAATATAAGAAGAGTATATTCGATTGGAATCAAGTCTTAAATACCGACCATCCAGATAATGCATTCCACTTGATTGAAATATTATTATGGGGTATATACCTGGAATCCACTTGAAAAACCTGCGAAATATGTTTTTTACAAAAAGTCCTTCTAAAAAGTAAATAACTTCAAAAGAGAGGTGCGCGAAAACGGCGTGTGTTTTTCGACTACTTTTCGTATCTACCTACAAACAAATAACTGCAATTTTTCTTTGATATATTTTGCAACTGAAAGAATGTTTATGGTTTCTTAAATTGTTTTAATTGCTGAAACAATTTATAAACTTTGTGCTTCGACAAAGCAAATACGCCCTCAATTTCAGATTGATGGATACATAAAAATTGATGTAACCTACATGTTTCCATTCATTAATCGATTACAACATCAACGTTAAATATTATTTAAATGATTGATTGATCCATTTATTGCATATTAATAATATTTTGAATATTTTCAAAACAACAACAACAACAACAACAACAACAACAACAACAACGATATAAAAATTCATATGTATATTTATCACAAATTTATATCAGATTGTTTAAGAACGCAAATGCAAAAAGTTTATAGTTTACATTTTTAGAAATGATTTTTACGTGTCATTTGTTTCAAAGGTTCTAGATATTGCCTCTGAAATATGCTTATTTAGAACATAAATTACTAAATATAAAATTTACTTTTTTCAAGGATTTTTCTAAGGTGTGAACAAAATCAACTCTTGTCATGCTTTTCCACTTAGAAATGCATTAGAAATATATTATTTGAGATATGAAAAGAGTAAAAAACTTGAGAAAAATTAAATCTCTCGAATAGATTGTGTAATTTATTTGTACTTTGCCCCTTAACAAAATCACTAAAACTATTACGTACACTTATTCTCCTAGACAGAAATTAATTTATTTACTTGTAAAGTGTATTAGATAGACAATCATTCATTTTGTTATTTGTAAAAATGGTGTGATCATCGAAGACAAAAAATATCAGTTTACGTATCATAACAATAAAGATTTGTATTCATTTCCAAAAAATAATGAATTAGACTTCTCGTTCAATTTAAGAAATGTTTCGCCTCTAGCTGTATAAGCCTTCTCGTCCAAAGCTTAAATTCTCAAAAAAAAAAAAAAAAAGAAAAAATGCATTACCACAAAGGGGCTCACAAATATGGATCGATCTGATAGAAATTTTGCAAATTAGTCTAACTAGCTTTACATTGACTTTTTCTTTCTATAAAGGTAGCACATTTTTCGAAATTAGACATTAGAAAAACTACCTAATTTCAATTGTTACGAATTGACCTAATTTCATTTATTTGCCATTTACTCCCATCTTTCATTTGAAGCATTTTTAAATACCTATTTTTATCAAATTCAAAGTCGATTACTGTAGTGAAAGGGGAGTCCATTTTAGGTCCATTTAAGGGGAGCAAACATTTACACAAACTTATTAGCCATATAAAGTACAAATAGACTGAGTGCACACATAGATATTAGATGGATAAGCCCACAGCGGTTAGATTCCCAAAATTTTCCGATTCTTTTGAAATAATGACATGGATCTGTCTCAAGTTTACACAAATTGATTCTAACAACAAATATAAATGGCGAATACTTTAGCTCTTACATTAATCTGCGTTAGAAAACGTGACCGAGCTTGATGAGAAAAGTTTGTTTTTCTCCACTATTTGTACATTGAACAAAAAAATAAAAAAATAAAAAAAATAAAAAAATAAAAAGGAAAGCAAACAAACAAAAAAGTCAATTTTTGAAGTATGGAGTACTTCTCCTAAAATCAATTTGGAAAATAATTCACGAAAATATGACTCTATTACAAAGAGGCATTAAAACATGGATAACTTAAATTACATTTTATTAAGCAATTGGTAGGAATGATAATTATCAAAATAATCATGTTAAATCATGTTTTGCTGCCATAAACAGTTTCTTAAAATATTTTGCTTATACTTTTTATTCCATATAACGATACGTTGTTATGAATAAATTCTATGGCATTATAATTTGAGAATCATATTATTCAAATTAATGCTGCTGGATGTAAATGATTGATATTGGGCAAAATAAGCAACAAAGCAACAAAGCAACAAAGTAATAAAATGAAATGAAATGAAATGAAATAAAATAAAATAATAACATTGTAAAATAAAAAAAAAACATTATATAACATTTTAACCTTCAATTAACACAAAATTTTGTCTCTTTGTTTGGAGAGATGTGACGTAAGTAGAAAACATAAATATTAAGCATTGGATTCCAGTGAGAATATTAATCACAATAATAATAACAATCAACAAAAAACAGTGTGAATAAAAATCTACATAAAATATATTTATGGAGCCATATTTTATAAATATTTTTCTAAATATGCGAGTATGCGCAATATCATTTAAAAAGAAATAAAAAACTATAGAGCTGGTCGTGGCCGCCTATCAAATATATTACACCATTCGATTTAAATACACATAATAACAATAACAAAAAGAAAAACAAGTAACGCTAAATAAAATTCAAAACACAAAAGTCAATGAAATATATTAATTTTATAAAAAATGTCAAAAGAAAAAAACGGACCTTTGGTAGGGAGCTAAAAAATTCTATCTCATCTGTTACACTAAAGTATTATGATACTTAACGATTTTTACCACAAAAAAAAAAAAAAAAAAAAAACAAAAGAAAAAATTATAACAAACACTGTAAATATTTGCCACATTGTTCATAAATTAACTTAAATGGGCCTAAATATTTCTCAAAGCATTATGTCCACGAAACCCCAAAAACTACAAAGAGAATACTTGGAATTATGTAAAAAAAAAATTTTTCTTCTACTTTGGCCCATTAATTATAAAGGCTTGAATATGTATGGTATTAATTAAATAGGTGACTTCAATCAGTTTAGATAAACTGATCGAACCAAACTTTATTTTTATTTTTTAATTTTATTTTTATTATCGTTATTTTGTTAACTGATTATTTCAACAAATAAAACGAGGGTTTGCAAAAACAAAACGCAAAATGCAAAACGCAAAACCAAGATTATAAAATTAACATTTAAATTATGGTTAATTGGAAGTAAATGGCCCAACAAGTTAATTACAACAGAATAAACGTATATCATAAGATATTTATTTGTTGCTATTTTTATACCCTACATTTATTGTGTATGCATCGATATATAGTTACACATAAAACAAAACACCCACAAATGTTTAATAGTAAATTTTCTGAATGAATTCAGTCTTTCTATTCAACTTATCTTTAAGTACATATGGTAAACGATATTCAAAATTTTTGATACTTTGAAAATGATTTAAAGCAATTTTATAATTTTGCAGTGTGTAGCTATTTTATTTTGAAATAAATCTTTTTAAATATATGAAATATAAAGTTGCAAATGTTTTTTGATAAATTTAGAAAATTTTGATCTTATTTGTCCATTATTTTGGCAGCCAATAATTTATCATGCAAAAACAACTTTGTAAACAACTTGAAATCGATAAATGTAGTTTGAAAAAATATCCCCTCACTCCCCTTTCCAATATTTCACACTTCACTTCGTACTCACAATTTTGTTATGGTCGACTCAGATCAACATATTTTTACATATACGAATTTTACATACAGTTGTTGGATGCAGTTTGTTGTTGTGCTTCTCTCGTACTATACTTAAAAAGAATTTAAACACGATTTTTAATGACTTGAATAATTTAGTCATTTAATGAAATTATATTATAATTAATTATGCAATTATTTCATTATATTTTACAATTATAGCAAGAGATAATACTTGCACTAATGAACTGCTTAGTAGCAACTTTTTAGGAAAACTCCTTAGTTGAAATACAAACAATACGAATGATATGAATACATAAAAGTTACGTAAAAAGTTTATCAATAGATTTTGCTTTTGGATCAAAACACTTTCACATAATAAATTTCATTCGAAATATTCCTAAAATTGAGCTCCGTCTTGTCCACAGAGACAGATAATTGGAAATCGAGTCAGAATGTGCTTTTCAATTTCAGTATTGTAAAAGGTGTCTTGGGTAGAAAATTTTAAGATATTGAAGGACAGTTCAAAATCCTGCAATGCAACAGTTTTTATAAATTAGAAACTGTTAACTTCTTCTAAAATTAAATCTTTCAGATCATGTAACTTTGATTTGGTTTATTTTCATCCATAGATGGCTGAATTAATGCATCAAATGCGTGATCCTGCTCATACTTTGGGTGGTGCCATAGGCAGTATACCAAGAACTTTAATATCTGGTAATGGCATTAGTCCCGACTTATCTATCCAAAAAGTTTTAGCTGCTACTGGCACTGTTCACATTACGCCAGCAACAAATTTACAGTTAAACGATGGCATACGTAGAAGTTGCCAGAATGATTTGAATACAAATGTAAAATCTGGAATAATGAAGCCATCAAAATCATATACACAAGGTCTCAACAATTCCGCAGGAACGGTACACATTCCCACATCAACTTCAGCTCAAAGTAATCTGGCTCTTTTAGCTGATATATCACCAAATCATACACATTTTTTTGAAGTTATGTATGTTGGCAAAATACGCGTCTCCCATAAGCGTGTCCCTTTCAGTTTTATTGATGACGCTTTGCCAAAATTCCGTGCATTCGATGCTCAAAGGGCACGATTAATGCAAATATCTGCTGGTGCTCGTAAATTGTCGGTAAGTGGTCAAGCAACATCTGTAGGACCTTCAAATATCGAAGTGAAAAATATCGCATTGAAAGAGTTGAAAGTTAAAGAAGAAGACGAAGAAAACACTGAAAGAAATAATGAATTTAAGGAGGCTGAGGAGAACTCAAAAGATGCATGTAGCACGATTACACAAAAAAATGTTGCATCATCAGAGTCAGTCGGAATGACAGATAATAATTTTCCAAGAAATAAATTAAGACGGGGTATTAGTCATGTGGAAATTTTAGGCAACAGAGAGTAAGTATTTTTATTGTTATTAACGTACACAACATTTGTTATGAAATAAGAAAATCAATAATTACAAAATAATTATGAAATAATCAAATTACTTAAAATTTGAGAAAACTAAACATCTTACCGTTAAGATCAGGTTGTGTTTAACTATTCTTAACAATGACAATGTAAATATCTTTTTCAATGCAAAATAATGAACAGTATACAAAGTGAACACAAATCTATAGATATGAAAGAAGGAGAAAACTTGGAACAATCAATGCATCAGGTTCAATATACGGACAAGTGAGTAGTTCTTACGTGAATTAAAGCATGCCGTACATTGTTGACATTAAAAGCACTGTACATTTTAGACGATTTATGTTTTGTTTTCTACACCTTTAACACAATTTTAACGTTATAACATTTTCAACAATTTTAAATATGTGCAATTTTTATACCCTACATCACCTTTGGCACAGCATATTACAAGATTGTGCACACGTTTTCATAAAACACATAAAACTCGTTTAGATAGACTCACTTTTCATTATACCGATTGATTCAGACTCACTTCGTGAGCCAAGTTAAGATACAGATTGCAATTTCTTAGATATTTCAATAGAATTTGATACATGTGTGTTTTGGCCCAGAGGTGAAAGCAATTACAAATGGTTAAAATTGGACAATTAATTCGACCACTGCCCATTTAACGCCTTCCTTAACAAAAAGTCGCTATAAGAAAAAAGGTACACTTTTAAGTATATTTTAACGTAGATTGGCACTTGATATTTTAACGTTGAAAATATATGTGCCAAATTTAGTCCAGATAAGTCTATTTTTTGAACCTCCTCTCATATAACGAACGTTTTAAATTGAGAATTTACAATTTTTCAACCATGTGGACTTATTATTTTTTTTATTTGACTTTAATCACATTAAGCAAAGTGGTGTAGGATATTTAAGAGTCGGTCTGAACTGACTAAACACTTCTTATTTTTTATAATTTGCTTTAATTCTCTTTTAATATTTCTAATTTTCAAAGTTTACCCAAAGTACGCGACAGATCCGCTTCTTACGGATGTATTCCCCCCCTATGTTGAACAGAATCGTACAATGGTGTTTTTAGTTGGCCGTTCAGACTTGCGTTTAATATCACCCGATCGTAAGCAGGTACTTTTATATAAAGATTTCAAAGATGTGGCAAGTTGTGCTCAAGGTCAAACGAATACCGATCACTTTGGAATTATATGTCGGGAGGCTCATAATGACGGTTATATAGGTTACGTATTTAAATGTCAATCGGAGCACGTTTGCGATGATATAGTAGCGGCCATATCTCAAGCATTTGTCACATGTGCCCAACAGAAACATAAAGAGTCTACACAAATTTTTTCCTGTGAGCATTGCCCCATGTTATGGTATCATAAACTTTGTTCCGATGTGGAGGGTCTCGGCGAAAAGAAGATCCAAAGTATGATATTTCGTAGAATAGAATCTTTAACAGATGATGAACAAGACACTCTTTGGGCAAAATTTCATGGTTCGGAAAAGTTAAATGCGCCTTTAGTCGAACAAAATCAATTTCTTATGATGCTTTTAAGAGCACACTGTGAATCTCGTCAACAACGTCATGTCCACGACACATCTGAAAATCGTTCAGAATTCATAAATCAATATCTGGGTGGAAATACAATATTTATGAAAGCAAAACGATCATTAACAAATTCATTTGATCATCTGCTGAAACGAAAAACCTCTAAAGATGATATAGCGGTAAGTGCAAATACTACAAATGTTAAAGAGCGAGATGGGTCAATAGAAAGCAACAAAGCAGGTATTGAAACATCTTCTGAGGAGCATTATTCTAGGTCAAATACTTTGGGTTCAAGCCCTACAAAATCTTCTGCCGATCAATTAAAAAGTCCAATGATGGATATATTTCTTAAAGTAGGTAACAGTCCTCAAGGCAATGAGCCTCATCATGGATCTTGGCGCCAAGCCATATTAAATAGTGTAGTAACACCACCAAAAAGTTTACAAACTATTGATCATATTGAGCATACAAAATTATTATCACCTATTTGCATAACACGTAAGTTGACACATTTCAAAATATGATTATACTGAAATACGCAGTGTAAACATTTATTGCAATATTTAACGTTATTTACGTTACACTAGAACTGAAAACTGGCAAGCGTACTCGAGAAGACTTACGCGAGTTGTGGAAAACTGCTACGCACCAAATAATATTATTACATCGCATGGAAACTGAAAATGCAATGTTGCAGGCTCGACAAAATGAAAATGAACTGAAACGAATGAAATTAGACTACGACGATATGTCTAAAGCTGATAAACAATTGACAGAACAATGGGAACGATTTTTCGAAAGTAACGATAATTCGAACGATATGAGCATTTTACGAAAGACTATAATGTTAGGCGTTCCACGTTTAAAGCGTGGAGAAGTATGGCTACATTTAGCCAAACTGCATAGCGATCAGGCGAAAATCTTCATAGATACAAAAAAATTTCCCAATTTCAATACGCCATATCATGTACTATTGAAAAATTTAACCGAACATCAACATGCAATTTTTATAGATTTGGGCCGAACTTTTCCTAATCACAATTTTTATAAAGATCCTTTGGGTTTGGGACAACTTTCTTTATTTAATCTTTTAAAGGCGTATTCTATTTTGGATCCAGAATTGGGATATTGTCAAGGTCTAGGCTTCCTCTGTGGTGTATTACTATTACACTGTGATGAAGCGGAAGCTTTTCATTTACTTAAACATTTAATGTTTTATCGCGAGATGCGTTCCAAATATTTGCCGGATATGAAACAGTTTCAATTGCAATTGTACCAGTTGTCGCGCCTGGTTAAAGATCACTTACCAGATTTGTATATATGGTTGGATCGAAATGATGTCTCACCCACATTATATGCTGCCCCATGGATTTTAACTGTATTCAGTTCGCAATTTCCATTGGGATTTGTCGCTCGTGTATTTGATATGTTATTTTTAGATTCATCCGAAGTCATTTTTAAATTTGCTCTGTCGTTACTCAGCATCCATAAACAACAACTATTAGTACGTGATAATTTTGAAGAAATTATGGACTACTTAAAAAACGTAATACCTAAAATAGATCATAACGAAATGGAAAAAATAACTGCCATGGCGTTTTCATTGAACTTAACTAAAGAATTAATGGAATATAATGTGGAATACAATGTTTTGCAAGAAGAAATACAAACGGCTAATCACCATTTAGATTTACTAAATAAAGAGAAATCGAAAAATCAACATCTCGAACAACAATTAGAATTTGCTCAATTATCTGTAGTACAACTGGAAAAAACGCTCAATGCTCAGGAAACGCACATTAATACAATGCAAAATCATGTGCAATCTCTTGAAGAATCGTTACAAACGTTGGGTATTTATGTGAGCCATTTAAATGATAATGGCACAACACTGGATATGCCAAATGATGTGAAACGAATTCTACAACAATTGGATGATGTCAATAAGCAAAAACGTAAAGTATTATTTACTGAAAGGAAAATTGGAAAATCTATATCTGTTAATAGTCATTTGGGGTTTCCACTCAAAGCCCTCGAAGAGTTGAACGAAAGAGACGAACATGGTTCGCCACAAAAGCTTCAGAAGGAGAAGACACCTTTTTTTGAATACGCATATGAACAATTACATCAAGAAGGGCAACAGCGCCATACACTCCATGCCCAAAGCGTTATATCTCCACGAAGACCTCAAACTTTACATGATACTGAAATGTTATACGAATTCAATTCCTTATTTGAGAATAACACAAAAAAATTTGAGGCCGGAGATCAGTATTTGGTAAATGTTAAAATTCCACAGGAAGTAGACAGTGGTATAGGTACGCCATTAAGTCCACCCAGTAGTAGTAGCAGCAATTATTCCCAATGTAGTTTGAATACTACTTGTAATCGTTTAGACGATAAGAGTACAACAATAATAGAACCATTCACTGAAAGTTCTTTAACAAAAGGCGAGGTTAATCATTCCATAAAAATGGTTGAACATGATAATACTCTCAAAAAAGAAGACATCAAGAATGCCAAAATTGACAATATTCCTGAACATCCTCTTAGTATGGTGGATGAGGTTCAAGTGAAATTTAATGGTACCACACAATTAAAGTCATGGCGTCCTTTGCATTATACAAAAGCACCACAATCCACAACAACCGATATGATAAATATAAATAATATAAAAAAAAACACTCATAACAAAATAGCAATGGACACAAATATACCAATTGCAGCATCATCTACAAATGATCACAAAATCAAAAGTTAACGCTTTTGATTTTTTACAAAATTTTTCCATAATTAATATTAAATGCGGCATAAATTTATAGATCTTATTAGCTGAGCTTCAATTATCTGGTAAAAAAGAAAATTAAACCATATTTAATCATATAGCGTCCTATTTATTCCAAAATAATAATAATAATAATACTAATAATGTAATAACTAAACAAAGCAATCAGCATAATATGAGAAAATATGCTACATTCAATTGGGACAAATATTTAAATATCTTACGTCCCTTTATCTAATAGGAAAACCTGATAAAAATTGATAATGAACCTTCTACTTCTGACTGATGGAACAAGAGAGGGAAATAGAGAGAGTGAGTGCGTTAAACATGAAGTAATCTAAATTTGACACAAAGATCCAATATGTCAAAAACGGCGTTTGCGGTATACTTTCATTTTAAATTTTTTTTTGAATTTTTACAGATAATACCATTTTACAAACTAAAGCGAACCTGATCAAAACACGCTTCTGTATTAAAAATATGTATATATATACTAGTATATTTATAATAAACTAAACATTTGCTCCAGTTAGAACGAAAGTATTAGAACCAAGATTGGATCTTCGAAATATTTAAAAGCCTAGACGATGATAAACCCTAATGGCATTATGCCAACGGTTTTTGTCGCTTTTGCGTCCATTGCTTTACTCCTAAAATAAAAAATGTTTAAAAAAAAATAATAACCGTATAACGCAAATTTATTACGCTTTACGGCATATAAATAGATATGAATATTATTTTTGTAACAGATTATTAATACATTTTATGTTTCAAGGCTTCAATCAGGGTATACTAGTACTATCAAATATGTTAATGATTCAAATCAAAAGAAGAAAAAAACCTACACCTAAAGCCTTTGTTATTTGGCTGAAGCCAAATCTGAAATGGCTATTTCTCACACATTTGCCAACATTCCGTTTGTTTAATCGTTTTATTCGAACAAATAATGTAGATAAATTTTTGATATTATGTCGTTCATGATTATTAAATAAAAAGTGAAAAAGTATGATAAATGTGAATGAGAACAAAAACCTCAACATAAATGAATGTTTATTGCTGGAGATCTTTAACTTATTTGGCCCAATTTCAATATCGATCTTCCAATATTTCCATAAAATTTTATCTCAATATGTGTTGCAAATAAACTGTTTATCGTTTTATGTACAAATAGATATGATTCCATATATATTCTATAGAATGTGTGATGCGATATTCTGCATTGTATGTTTATGCAAACGCACTAGTACCAAGCATAATAAAAGTAGTCATACTTGATATACCAGTCATATTTATATGTAATTTTTTTCCTTTTTCTAGTATGTAAAAGTACCTCATAATTTTAATAGAATAATTATAATTTTGCAAATTATTTCACTTTCATCTATTTATTGAAATGCTTTGTCCCTTTTAAAGCGTCATCTTTGAGTTAGTGTACCAAATTAGTCATGGGCTGCTTTGATTTTTATCGTTATAAGAAATTTAGAAAAAACTTTGGTAGTACTGTATTAGCTCTTAGAGTAGCGTTTCAACATTAATTTTAAGTTAATCTAAAACCTTTACTTTCCATTTCTTATGCTTCATAATAATGTTGTATTATTATTGTATTAATTAAAATTGTTTGTACAACTGGAAAATATTCCGTTATATTTTAGCAATTATAAATGATACGACGATTCTCGTATGTTACATTTATTATTAAATTTAATTATTTGTATGAAATAATTTTCTGAAATAAATGTAAAGGAAACGCTTTTATAATCAATAAATATAATACATGCAATAACAACAAAGAATTTAATTTATATCATCATCTAGAAATTGATTAGTCTTCATAGATATGCAGACAACATAAATAAAGTCTGCCTTTGAATGTGGAATAATTTTTTACTTTGTACATTGAATTAACAAGTAACGACTGAAACAAAATGGACGCAAATTTTGTTGTTTTATAATTGGACGATTTTTTTTAAGTTTTAACTTGCCATTTAATTTTTGTAGGAAAAAAATTTAGCAAAATTCTGTCTAGTGTTTATTGTTCATAAGTGTAAGTTATAATTCAAGTGTCTCATCTCTTATCCCAAGTTTTAATGTCTTTTTAAATTAAATGATCATCTTGCCACAATCAACTGTACTGCAAAATACTCTACAAGCCCATTAACAGTTTAACAGTTCAGAACATAACAATTGAACCGAGTGGTAGCTATTTAGACTTTATTGCATAAAACTATAATAAAAGGTTCTATAAAACATATTGATTAGAGATTTAGTTTTTGATACTCAAAATTAGTTTGAAACATTTTACAAATAAATTTTATTAAGTGACAATAGTCTTACATATGCAAACTATATGAAAAGCATGGCATACAAATACGGGGCGTTTCTTTGGAAGAAGGCATTTACATTGCATTATTTGAGTTCCCCTAATCACAAATGATGATCAAAGTTATTAATCTTATTTTTATTTTAGCAATATAAATGTTTTCTGTTGTAGGAACTCGCTGTTAGTAGCCTTTTTTGATTTTTTAGATTCATTATGCAATAATTTTATTATAATTATACCAAAAATTTAATCATACAACTTTTGTACAAATAACTATAATTGCAAAAGGAATTGGTCCAAAAAAAAAAAAACAAATCCTTTGAAATCTTACAATAGACATGATTGAAAAAATATTCTAGATTTAATAAGAGTAGAAATCAACGTTTTATTGCAAGTGCATAATATTTTCTTATTTATATTATTATTAAGAAATTATATAAAGAAAGCTTTATTCTATTTTATATATTACCACAGAAAATTAAAACGTTCAGTGTATAAATAATATCACTTAAAGTAAAAAACTAAAAAAAATTTCCAGATAAATTTTGTAATTGTTCTAATATAATTTATATAATTTATGGTAGTTGTATTGGCATTTTTATTATAAATAATTTAAATTTCATGTAAAATTTTTCTTATATAGAGTACATTAGAAGAACGTAGAAAGGAGGAGAGAATAGTAATCATAAAATTAAACTTTACATTTTTTAACATATTTATTCAACTTGGATCACTACTAATAATTATCATTCATATTACATTCTACATCACAAGATGCCAGAATTTAAAATAGGCCAATAACTTAGTTTCGCCATCCAAATTGGCGTAAACTTACCAAGCTCCCAATTGACACAGTTCCTTCTCATAAATTAAGAAATTTCAAATTTTTTCTTACAGTTTCTTTTGCAGCTTCTTCACTTTCTTAACCATTAATCGTTTACATATACCGTTTCTGATTTTCCATTTAAATTAATGCGAAAAAAGAGCGTAATGACGTAGAGTAAGTAGTAGTCGACCGCCAGTGCTAAAAACCTTACTATTTATCCTTTTATTATAAAATGAAATTTTTATAGTACTCAAAGAAGAAAATTATGCGTTTAAAATGCAAAATTTTATCGTAATTAGCAAACAAAAAAACAAAAAAAAAATTTTTCGCAAATCAATTACTTTTATATCATCATTTAATTATTTTAATTTTACTTAAATAAATTTGTGTACTTGAATGCAATTATGTTTGATTTTTTTATTTTACACACGCACATTTATACGCTATATAAAAAAACCGTAAAAACTCTAATTACAAAATGAAACAGGACGAGAATATAAAACTAATTGAATCTTTGTTGACTATTTTTTGGTAGTGCTTAGATTTTCGAATGAAGTCAATTTATATTTCACCTTATTCCTCCCCAGCTTTATAATAATTGATGGAAAATACGTAAGATTCAATTCGTTTAAATAAACGATATGCTCACAATCATTATTGTACATATATGAATATTCATTCGTTCTTCAGTGAATTCGTCGTAAAATAATTTAACTAAAAATGGAATGAATTTTACATGAATTAAAAGTAATGCATTAACTATAATACTTTTAATAAAACTGCCACACTGTATAAAACCAACGATCAAAAAAATAAAAATTAAAATACAAAAAAAAATTAAAATGACATTACTTAATTAGATTTTATATTTACGGGCAATTGCATATTTAAAATCTTTATGAAGTAGGAACTCGCTATTTTACAAATTTTTGTTATTAAATAGACCCAAAAAAAACCAGTTAAAAAAGTATTAAATTTGGTTTGGACCAAATCATGGATACCCATCACCCAGGTACATTATTTGAAAATTTATGGTACAAGCTGATAAATTGTATGATTAACTTTAACTTTCTGTTTTAATTTTCAAGTTATGATCGAAAAGCCTTAAATGTTTGCTGCTCTCTTCTCAGTTTGTTGCATTGTAGGCATGGCCTTTGATCAATTTATCCCATTTTCAATACCAAGCAACGTACATCAACTTCCAATATTTCTGCTAAGTTTAAACTCGATATCTCTTTTTTTTTTGCGACCAGATGAAAGTTTAGCGTACACGAAAAAACAGGCAGACGGACAGGCATACCTGAATTATTTCAGAATACATTCACTTTGAGCGTTACAAACATAATGGCCCAAATTCTAGATGGTGGGTATAATAAAAAGGCAATTTATCTACGTTTAGATTGCAGTACTTTGAAGTTAATTGTCTAATTAAAATCCATCATCCTTTTAAAAATATCATTCATAATTATAGTAAAATAAAAATAAACATAAAAATAGAGATAGAACAAGAGAAAGAAAGAAGACAGACTAACTAATATTTTAGTTAAACTAAATTTACAAAAATTTTAAAATTTTACTTTAAAGTTTAATTTTAAAATTTACATATGTAACAATAAAATTTCCACAATGATAGTGGTGGCTCCATTAAATTGCTATTCCCTTATATGAGCACAATTATTAGAAAATTAAACCAAAAATATTAAAAAAAAAAATCAATTCTTATTCCTCTCTGTTTGTATATGATGCATATTTGTAAAAAGATCACTATTTAACTACCAAAGATTGCTTTAAATGACGCAGCAAACCAACGCCAATATCTTGCACATCTGGCCATTGTCGTATTATGCAGATTATAATAAAGACCGTTAAGAATGTGGTTAAAACACGTACTCTGGTCTTTAAGAAGGGCATTATAATACCAGCTGCTGTTGCTACCAATAATAGCACTACTTGTAATATAGTTAAAACTACATTTATTAGTTTGACAACTAGAGCACGAGCATTTGAATTATCTATACCCTCAACAGTTACGTATTGTTGCTGTGACATGTGCTCCATTTTGGAAATCTACAAAATATTTTATTATAATTTTTATTCATTTAAATTAATAGATCAAATAAAAAATATTGCATTCTTAGAATATCAAATCCATGTTTATCATAGTAAAACACTTTTGCCATGTGCAACAGCAAACGGGCACAGGCGCAAATATGGACCTAATTGCATTATTCTTACAACAACATTACAGTTAACTGTAGGTAATAACTTATAGTAAATAGTAAATGTTGTAACATAGAAAAACAATACAATTATGGATTTTTTTTTGTACCGAAAATTAAGAGAGTGTAAATAATAAATCAAATTATTCGAAAATTGTTATATTAACTTTTAATAATATTAAGGGAAACATAACCCAAATTTTAACGAGAGTTTCTGTTGTTGTTGTTATTATTGTTGTCGTTATTGTTTTATTAATTCCACTTACTTATTTATTAGTACTTACTAAATGAAAAAAAAAAAACGTACAATTTTAATTTTAGGGTTCTTCGAAACTGAATAAATCACAATAATAATAAAAAATAAAATATGATAATAGCAGCTTACTCTGGTTTGGCAATTTTCTAAAACTTCATTAACATCTTGTAAACGTTCATCACTTTGATATTGCACTTTCTCTTCCATATCAGCAATAGCTTGCTTCAAATTTTCAATTTCATTCTATTGCAAAGTAATTTGAAGAAATTAAAATTTGTATATGAGTAATTATTCGAAAAAATGTAATAAATTCAAAAGATTTATAACCTGATGTAATTCTGTCAAATCATTAATTTGTTCCTCAAGACTTTCAGCTCTATAACGTTCACTTTCTAGCGTAGCCGTTAAATTATTAAAATCTTTTTGAGCATTCTATATATGTACACACATAAATATACATATATGGGAAATTAATCTAATTAGTCTATAATAAATTTCCTCTATCTTGTTTTTTTTTTTACTAATTAGCCAGTGGTTAATTATTAACTAATTACTCACCTCTAACAATTCTATACGTTCCCTTAACTTTTTTGTTTCAGCCTTTCGTTCTTCTAGTTCTGTTAATATAACATTCAAATCAATATGATTAACTGAATGCGATTTACGTGAATCAGCTGGCATACTCCCACTTGTAACACTACTACATTCACTGCCATTTTCACTATTAAATTTACCGCTACCTAAACCAGCAATACCAACGGCAACACCGCCAGCACCAACACCAGCTCCAGCACCACCACTGTAGCCACCTGAACCAATAGAAGTAGCTGGCAGAGCATTATTGGGAGTTGATGATCCCAATAAATCTTGATTGGCAGGTGTATTTAATTCAGTTTCTAATACCAACAACAACAACAACAATAGTAGCAATAAAAACGTGAAAAGCAAATAAAACTTATAACAGTTTCATTGTTGAATGTCGTTCAGCATTAAACGTACCTGACATATGATTAATATTATCAGCACTACCAAATTTATTCTTAATTAAATGTGCAATTTCTTTCGGTTTAGCCATTACAGTACCCGAAAAGCCACTTATACCGTCACGTATATTACCACCCATATATCTAAGAGAAGTTTGTACGCAAAAGAAAAAATTAATTAATTAATGAAAGTTTGAAATCATTTACAACAAATTAACGTATTACTTAATCTGGTGAAGTATTAGATTTAGATTTACCTAAGGCCATGACCAACATCTCTTAAAACCTCACGAGGCTGCCGATGTTGAGTTTTATTTTGATATTGTTGATTCTGTAAGTCTTTAACACGTTTTGTATAACTATCCAATTTCTTTTGTAATTGTGAAATATTGTGTGCGCTTTTTTGATTTTTCTTTTCAAAAACTGCCTAAAAAAGTCAATTATCATTAATTGTCTTATTACTAATAAATAATATTCAATATCGTCTAATAATAAACTTTTTTTTAATATGTTAGAGATACCAAGTGAAAATGTATTAGAGATTGTGATCACCTCTGTCTAATCGATTGCCTATTTCACCGAGTAAACGTTTATTTCTACCTCTTTATACCCATAATTTAATGATAAATGAACTTAACTGGATCTTTGTTATATTATTACTGCATTATAAATAATGCAATGATAATCTTGTCAACTTTAGCACTTTTAGCACTTCAAAATTTTCATGTTCAAACCAAAAACAAAGGTCCATAATTTGCGAAGTAATTATCTTATTTTGCAATGTTGAAAATTTTTAAAATAATTAAAACTTTGTATTACATTCTAGTAATGTATCCCGCATCCCTAAATACTCTATGAATAATTCTGTTGGATATTGAGCATATCAATTCTATTAGTTAATTTGTTTTTAAGTTCATATTACCTTAATTCTTTGCAGTTGTTGCTTATCAGCACTAGCAGCTAATTTTAAATATTCGTTGACATTGTCTGCAAAATGAAAATTTTTTATAAAAAACATTCCTAATAATTATGTCGGTTTTATAACATTACTTAAGAATAGCTAATTAATGCATACAGAGATTCTGTATTAATTTTTTTTTACAGAATTTTATGATATTTTATTTGGCAATTCAAATAAGTAGCAATTTATGCCGCACGTAGATCCTTGAGAAAAATTCTTCTTTGATTATATTAATCAATTGAAAATTATTTATTAAAGAAACGAAATTCCCAATAACTAACATAAAGTTAATTGAAATTGAAAAAGTATCCACCATTTGGACCCAATTTAGCATACTTATTAAATCAATTAATCCAGAAAATCATATTAATCATATTAAGACGATCAGTTTACTAAAGTGTGACTCTATTACAAAACTTTTTGATTGTTTCATATATTTGCACAAACATGTAACAGACATTTAAAAAATGCTATACAAAGTATGTAATTTAAGTCAGTTCATGCTTTCACGTTTAGTGTTTTTACGTCCGACTTTCATGATGCAATTTTCAGTAGTTAAACTTCTTTTTGTCATTTGACAAAAGTGCAGGCTTTTTAAAAAAATTCTCGGTTCGGACTAGTTATATCAAAACTTTTTTTTTTAAACAAAATTTAATATTGCACATTTCTTAAGAAAAATGTTCAGAAAGTTATGTTTAGGCATTTGGTATAGGAGGCTTAGATTAGACACATTGGAGTAATATTTAATAATTTACATTAAATATATGAAAATTCAAACCACATTGATTCAAATTTAATGTACTCTTCCCTTTTTATTCTATGTGCTCAACGCATCTAGTACATTACTTGTGTCAACGATTTTTAAATTTAAGGCGGATTTTAAAATTGAAGGCCAAAAGGAAACCTAGAAAATTTACGGGTAGCTACAAAAAGTGGAGAAGCTCTTAATTCCCTCCTAATTTATAGAGAATTATTTACAAAATCATTTCGTTTTATTTCTTACCATCTCGGGCAGTTTGTTCTTTACGTATGGATTCTTTTGTACATTGTATTTTAGTTGTTAAACGATCTAATGTTTGTAAACTGGATACACGTTCATGACGCCGATGATGTTTCTTATTATTACCACCACTATCACCTTGACCACCTCCACCAAACGGATTACAATCTAATTCATCTGATATAAAGGACTGATAACAAATATCCTCTCCTACATAAGTATTCAAATAGGATTAAAATAATGTTAAAATAGTTCCTTATAAGCTAGATGCTTGTTAAAAAAGGAAAACATTACCTGATAAACGGGAATCTTCGGCAACACCCACCTCTATTGGTGTTAGACTTCCAAGACCAACACCCCCTCCAATTCCACTGCTAGTTGAGGAGCCGTATGCTAAAAGACCACCTTGATCTGAACCATGCGTACGAGCATGAGTACGACTCC
Organism: Melophagus ovinus; assembly: GCA_023089585.1. Taxonomy (NCBI): domain Eukaryota; kingdom Metazoa; phylum Arthropoda; class Insecta; order Diptera; family Hippoboscidae; genus Melophagus; species Melophagus ovinus. Next base: position 8,885,235 of record JAKKIB010000174.1, on the reverse strand, counting down.
GCTCTCGACTACGTCGATTTGAGGGTGACTGACTGCGAAAACCGCGAAACGCAGCTATAGAAGTCATACCACCGCCTACACCACCACTACTGCCTAAACTGCCAGTCATTGTATTCCCACTACCACTTATACCCACACCAAAGCCACTACCACCAGCATTTATTGTGGTATTGGCTCCTGAGTTGGCCGGAGTTGCACCTACGAGGGCAGCAGCCGCAGTTATGATGCCACCTGTACCTCCACCTCCTGAACTATGCGATTCGACACTCTCACGCTCTCGAGGCACTGTTACTACAGAATTCATATGCCAATTGTTATAGTTATGGCTTTTAATATCTAAATTTTCTTATTTGTATTTTATATTTTGTATATTTAGAGTCACTCACACAGCAGCAGAAAAAGGAAAAGTTCAAACTGATTAAATCCCCAATCAATAATTTTTGTATATATGTACACATGCAAATCCTCACAAACTTACACGCACACACACACACACACACACACAAACACACATACGTGCATAGATTTGGATGTGTTTATATTTATATTTATATTTATATATATTTATGAAGCTAAATAAAGTTGAAATATTATTGTTTTTAATGCAAGGCGCACTTTTTACGCTTAATTTTAATTTATTTATTTTTGATTTTGTTATTATTTTATTTTAATTTTTTCTTGAATGTGATTAACAATAAAAGCGATGTTATGTGATGCATTACGTTTAGTTAGCGTTGCTTTGCTTTGATGAGGTGCGTTACCGCTCTTACAATAGCTCATGAAACTGTGAAAATGGAAAGAGCAAAATATCATAAATGTCAAAATAAATAAATATTAATCAAATGAGAATTTTATAAGTGACTTTCAAAGCTTATATGATAAATGATATATAAAAAATATTTCTTATGAATTTACGGATAATATTGACTCTAAGTGAGTCTAAGTACTAAATACATCCCATTAAAAGTATCTTCATAATATGAAGAGATCCAATAACAACATGACTGATTTAAACCTCTATTTCGTTATGATTAAATCAAATGACAGTGTTTCTTAGTGGATGAATCAAATATATTCTATATCGGCTACTCTGCCATCCAACACAACATTCTAAATTTTCTCTTTTTTTGTCTCAGGGGAAAAAAGAATATTTCGTCTCTGGCAATAATTTAATAAGAAGAGACATTTATACAAGTCTCCAACATCTCCAGTTGTATATCTTTAATAATATAATGAGTATATATTTTGGGTGGAAATAACATTAGTGCAATACTTCTTTCGGTCTCATCTGTTAACTCGATAAAATATTTTAAAATTAAAGTAAAGTATTAAAAGTCGTATTATGGTAATAATATTTAAGGTAAACCTTCCTTGTCTAATCAATTAGAAAATAGGAAAATTCTTTTCTTGTTTGTATGGGAATTATATTGAAAGTCTGTAATGTCAGTGTCAGAAACAAATCACTGTCATTAAGAAGAGATCATTGGTGTAAAGTTCAATTATAAAATATAATTATAAACTACTCCACTTGTGATATAAATTTGTGTAGATGTTTGTTACACCCAAGAAAGAATTGAGATAGATTCACATTTAATTATGCCGATCGACTTAGGATCACTTACTGATTCGATTTAAATACTTGTCTGTAAGTAAGTGTCTGTACGTCCGTCTAATCTATGTCCATGCAATTAGTTATCAATTTACATGTCACAATTCGTGTGACATTTTAAGGAAATTTAGTATGTAGTTTGGTTTGGCCCAAAGACGGACTCTATTAAAAATGTTTAATTTTGGGCAATTTTTAGGACGAAGCCTCAAGTATTTTTAAACGAAAATTAGCAAAAAACATGTGTACCACTTAATTCCGTCCAGATCAAACAAAAAAAAAGCAATTATTATAGCGGCAAAATTTTGAATGTATTTAATTGAAACCTGCTCTATACTTTAACATAATAAATGCATATACCGTTACCATTACGTCCACATGGGTACAAATTTCGTACGCCCTGTAATATAACGAACCTTTCAAATATTTTCAATTAATTTAAAATTTGAGTTTTTTACTTTATTTATTTGATTGCCTGCCGAGAGGCCCTAATCGATTATAAACTGCTTAATTGTTTTAAATGTATAAGCAACCAACCTCAATATTTTGTACTTCCTAATAAAATAATATTTAATACGGCGAGCTATCGAACTCCCTAAAATTTTATGTGCAATGTGATTCTATCATTTATTATTCAACGTCATGTAACAATAATCAGCAAAGGAATGTATGCTACAAAGTAATCCGTATTTTAGTTTTTATTTAAAGATTAGTATTACTTCTGGAATGCATGTATTTACGTATGCGAAAAAGTTTGCTTGAAAATATAGAAAGAGTAAGGCAGGCACCCTTTTGAATCATTGAAAAACTGAACGATACCAAGGAAAATGTTGTTAATAGATAAGATCAACTCTTAGAGAAATTATGAATAAATTAATTTCATTTAAATTTTTCATGTAAATTATAAATTATATAAAGAGACATTGTGGCTTTGGATAAATTTTTGGATCAATTTTTGGATCGTACAAATTTGGATGACGTAACAAAATTTCATCAATATAAAACAAAATTTATAAGGTCATATTAAACATATGGACCGTTAAGCGGTCCATATGCACTACATATATACACTACACTACAATGTACTGTATTTATTTATATACATACAGATAAATGGATAAGTTGTCGGCCAATTAGCTTAATTTAATATTATCCGCAAAATATACGCCAACTTACATTGTTGCTGCTCAGTATCGCGTGTGGCTGATGGTGAACGACTTATGCGTAACATCGTTGTTTCACTTCCGCTTCCACTTGATAATAATAATAATAATAATTGTGAATAATATTGTTTTGAGATTTTCACAACTCGCCTCTTCTTGTTTATTTCTCTTTTAATATCTGCTACTCTTTTAAAGTTGCTACTTAATAAATAAACAATAAGTAATCTTTAGTTAATTGTTTGTTAAAATGAAAAGCATTTATTATTTCATATAAAATACTTATCGCATGTTTGAGATTTATATCTAAATTTTTTTTCTATGAGTTCCCACATAAAATTCGATTTTTATTGAAAATGAAAATAAATTGTACAAGTAAAAACTTTATAATCTTCGGGGGCCGACAATTTGCTTACTGTGAATTCGAGTAATAATGAAAGAGGACTTTCAAAAAGTGAAGCAATTGATTTACCAAATAACGACTGCAACGATTTTTAGTGAGAAAAATAACCAAATTACATTTTTTTATTCGTCTAACGACTTCACTTCATGGTAGGAGATTCAATAAATTATCTGATCTAGGCTAAAGGTTTTTTTTGGAATCAAAAAAGACAAGCTTAAATGTACTAAATGTGATTGTAAATTGATTAAGAAGAGTATGCCTGTAACACTCCTGGACATTACAAAGGACTGGACAAGCTTATAATGACTTGAGCCCCAATGCCAAATAATGTAGAGTAAAATATTGCAAATTTACTTGATATTGGTAAAGTATAAAAATTGATATTAAAACGTAAAAACGTAGAAATTTTTATACTCTAAACTGGTATTATAAGTTTATGCTAATGCATGCAACACCCAAAACAACTTAAGATGCACTAATTATCTAATAAATTGATTTTGTGAGAGAAACTTCTTAAAACGAACTAAGCCCGTCTAACCGCTTAGTCTTTTGTGGAATATCTAATAATTTTCACGATCCTTCTCCAACATTCTATTTTAGAAAAAATCGAATTTTATAGAAAATTTCTAACTTGGAAAATGTGTCAGTGAAAATCGTTGAATTATGCTTATTTGACAAACGTGTTAAATTTATTGCAATTCAATAACATTTTTTGTGCCTCCCTCCGCAAAACGAATTTCTCAATCATTTGTAATCATTTGTAGATTACAAACATATAAAAATTTATTCATTTTTTTCTTCTTTTTGATTTTTTTAACATTAATTAAAGTACGTTGCAAAATCGATCTCAACCAATTGTAGTATTTTCACTTGTTATGTATTACATTTTTGTTTTGTTTAACATTAAAGAATCATTAATAAGAATGAATGAATTGCCGCTTGCATTCATGGTCATGAAAATTAAATTATCAAAAACATTTAATCATTTAATCGTTCATTTACACTAAGATAAAATATTTACACATACATTTCTATGCAATGATTCATAGTAAAATGATTCACTTAAATTATTTTCAAATATATATTTTTTAAGGCCTACAGCCTAAAGCCGTGCGCGATTCACTTCAATAAATGACTTCAATAACTTCAATAAATTGTTTAGTATTATTTCATGATACGTCTACTAAAGCTAAATATATTTACAATATGCTCCATATGACTTTCCATTTCTAATTTTAATCTGTCTAAAAGTGTCTAAAAGTGTCTAAAAGCATAACATCATACAAATCAACTGTAGCAAAGTGAACAACAAATATCTGAAATAAAAGTAAGAAGTGAAAACTTAAGTGGTCGTGTATATAATCATGCCATAACAATAATCATGTCATTTTATGCCATTTATCCTGAGGTGTATTGTTTAACTAGAGTACATTTTTCTTGGTGTTATAGGCGGTTGGGGCCAACTTTTAAATACCCTACACCACATTTTTATAAATAAGTACTGAGAGACCTTTTATAAAATATGAAATTCCATTCAAATGGATTTAAAATCGTGCCCTGCAGTTTACAGAATACACATTTACACGGACAGACAACAGGCAGACGGATAAAAGAATAGACAGGCTTAGATTGAATCATGATACTTTCTTGATTGCATCAATTAGTTTTATAAAAATTTCCATAAAAATCAGAAGACTTCAAAAAGAATCTAAAATTTTCTTTTAAAATATTTTGGAATAGTTGGTTGATTGATTCTACAGAATTTAAGCTATGAGTGTGATTTTTTGAGATCACAAATATACAAACGGATGGACGTGGTTAAATTGATTCAGTACTTTATGATAGTTAAGATATTTATGCTTTGTAAGATGGTAAACTTTTTCACAAAATTTCTAGATAATAGGTGTAAAGAAGTGAGTGAACCTGGACAAAGTTATCGCATACATACATTGAAATAAAATTCTTTAAAAAGTTTAAATTAGCATTTTACACGAGCCATCTTTCATATAATTCATAATCACATACATTGATTTATGTAATCAGAATTGAAAACTTTTCTATACCAATACTATTTTATTAATAATAAAAAAAATAAAAAATAAAAAAATTTTAAAACAAATAACAAAACTGCGTATTGTAAAAAATAGATGTATTGCTATTATTATTGTTGCCGTTTAAATATTTAACCACTTAGTCATTAAGTCATTTTGATATTATACACATTTATCTGCGATATTTAATACATGCTTAATAAAAGTTACAATAAAAAAAAAAAATAATGCATATTTATGATACTGATGCTAAATATGTACGTCACGAAATTGTGTTGTGCAACAAATTTCCAATGGAATAATAAATACACTTGTATTAGGCCAATGCTATAAGTTAATTAAGTAGCAAATGGTGTAATGATTGCTTTATCTTTAATAAAATAATCATACAAAATATTGTGCAGTATCTTAAAATATGGATGGCAGTTAAACAATTTTATGGATTCAGAAAGTTCAAATGTATATTTCATCAATCAACACATGTCAACGAAGCAAGTGTTTTGAGCCCTTGTCGAAACTACAGGGATTCCATTTGAAATAGAATAAGAAGAAGAAGTTAAGAAGAAATTTTGAAATAGAATATTAGAAATGAAAAGGATACAGATTTTATTGAGAATAAAGTCAGAAAAATATTTTCTTAAATATTTCTCAAATCAAACTTAAAATTAACTGGCCCTTAAGAACTAGCTTTATCATTTATTCTTTTGGCACTCGTCCTCTTGTTGATAATCAATTGATAAATATTGAATACTTTTATAAATAGTCATAAGTGAAATTCGAATAACAAAGTAATTATGATTAAAAAAGAGTTCTTATTCTGCACAGAATGAGCGCAGAGAATGAGCGCAGAATGAACTTATTACTAAAATTGAATGATAAGAATTTCAGTTTAACGCTGCGAATGCTAACTTTAAAATATGATCGAAATATACTTTTTATATTTACCATCTGCCACTTGCGATTAAAAATGACTGAATTCAATCACCGTACATTTTAAATTAAGAAAATTTCTTGTTTTTTCTTTACCAACAAAAAAAAAATAAATAAAGCTTTTTACTCATAACTTGTTACACTTTTTGCCGTTATTTTGTATTTTTACTTTTCATTTGTGAGTGACCTTTTGTTTTTTCAATTTCCCCATAATAATAATAATGATAATAATAATAATCATCATAAGCAGATTATTTAATAATCAATTATAACGGATTGTACAGTTTTTATTGTGCATTCTTTATGCACTCTTTAATTTAGTGATGGCCGGTAGGTGGCGTAACCCCCAGATATCGTACCTACAAAGCTCACATTATTTAAATTAATAAAAGGCTACATAACTTTTGTAAGAAGATACGTATCGTAATTTCATTGTTTTATTTGAAGCATTTTTTAATACTTAAGTGAAGTTTTATTACATTAGATCTTTTTCTTGCATTAAACATATTAAGAATAAGCTAAAGATCAAAAAGGTTAAATGCAAATGAACTCTCATTGTAGTATGATGCTTATCATATTAAATATTTATATATTTTTGATTATTAATTTTCATATTATCTATAATTGGTGATTTATACATTAAACATTCTGCATATGCTGTTACATAAAATGGATCTATTTAAAACACGTCAGGATGTTACGGTACATTCATACAAGCAAATTATATTCAATTCATAATTGATTAAGTTTTCGTCAATTAAGAAATGAAAAGCATGAAGCTAGCTGAAAAAACGGTAAAAAATTATTGATGCTAGTGGTCGGTCAATAAAGAGTGTACTTAGGGCTACTTTGTTCATTAAAGACTCTTGTTACATTTTTATAGCCACCACTTTGAGATTGCATTTGCACTCATGCTGTCAAAGCGTTTGTAAAGAAAAAATCAAAAATCTGTATGTTTTTTCTATTCTTGATCAACATCAGATGTTAATCTAATCTAAGAAATAGCGCAAAAATTGAAATATTCAATGAAAAGTTAATCAAAGCGATAGAAGTTATTGCATGCGTGTTTATATTGGAAACCAATCAAATGAGTCATGAGTTGCATCCCGAATGGATGAAAAAATGAAAACATTTTTATTTTTACAATAAAAATTACAAACTTTTTTGGATAAAAGAAATAATATATAAAAGAACTTAATCAATATCAATGTCATTCTTTTTATTGTTGTTATAATTACTCCAAAAAATGGAAAAATCTACGTTAGTTGCACTTTGTAGGCTTTTTATTGGCATCATAAAGGCTATAAAATGTAGCACATTTCAGCACAATTTGGCACATTTTATAGCCTTTCTGATTCCGATGCATTTTTACACTCTAAATCAACAGTAAAGATACTGTCAAATACATTCAGTAGACTCAGAAGAGTTATAGACCCATTTTTTATAACACTGATCGACTCAGAGTGCCTTTTTGATTCATGTTCAAATTGCTTATTCGTCTGCCTGTTGTCCTTCTATGCAATTTTGGTTTTAAAGTTATATCTGATAAAAATCAGTTCACAATCATATTTTAGCACACGTAATCTATGACAAAAATATCGACCTGTCTGTCTGCTAAAGTATATATGTTACCAAAATAAGAGTTACAATTTTAAAGGTATATTGAATAAAATTTTGTTTTTACCCAAATTATTATGACTAAGATTGCGCTATTTCTTTTCATGACTATCTCCCATAAAATAAGTTATTTTGCAAACGAAATTCATTCACAGGAAAAATTGTCATGCTAGAAAAAATTTACATTGATTAAAATTTTGTGAAACAAAAATTGGTTTTTGACACACTAAGTTTATATTCAAAATTCAAATCGTATCAACACATTTTTGAACTTGCCCATCTTGGCTTTAAAGTCATTCCCGCTTTTCTTAAATTGATGCAATTTTGTCCATACGTCTGCGCATCTTATGACTGACCTTTTAGTAATACTATTTATCCAACTATTGATTGCACATATCAAGATATCTAGACATCTAGATCAAGATTCAAACATGGATGCACATGTGTATTGTAAAATTTTTTTGATTTTAAAACATTTTCTAGCGTTTTTAAATTTTTTAAGGATTAAATTATGTAAAGCGATTTAATAGTCGTCTCCGACCGTTTATAAAGTTTTTACTTATTTACTTGTACAATTGCGTAGAAAAAACTAAAATGCAATATTCATTTAATATTCTTCACTCGCGTCATATTTATCAAGTCTTTTTATTTAATATTGTTTGAAGCTTAGAACGCTTTATCGTATTTTCAAAAAGTCTAAATGCACTTTAGTAAAAACTTTGGGGTTAAGTTGCTTCTTCTTCTTTTTTTTCTGATATAACACATACAATATCAAGTGATGGATTATGCCTCCCCAGAATTATAAGTTACGCATTTTAATCGATGCTTGAGAATTCTGCCAACTAAAAAAGTTACTTTCTTGATGATTCTTCTATGATGATTCTATTCAGTAGTGTAACATAATGAATCAGTGTCTATCAAGGATGATAATTCCGTATAAATAATGAACATTTTATACTTAAATCGTTAAAAAAAATATTTAGAGACCTTAATGCTTTTCTATTTAGACATATGTCGAATTTTTATTTTGTATTTATATTTAAATCGATGTAATTTAGCAATTAAATTTTCATATATTTGTGCAATTTTGGATTATATGTACGTGGTTATACGTCAGTACATTTTAAAGGTTAATTAAAAGAGAAAAAGTAATTACATAGCATATAAATCTCTTTACCCAGAAAAAATGAATAGATAAGGTAAATAACTGTTATAAGAATACGTTAGTTACCATAAATCACTTTATAATAATAAACAACAACGCCCACATTCCCACCGTCTAACATATTAGTTGAGAGTAAACCCGGTATAAAATATTTCTGCTTGGTAACAAATTTTACTCAATATTAAGGTTTATTTATTTTCAGTTTTTTCCATGTACCTTTGTTATCGATATGATATTTTATTTCATTGTTATTAGGACATTTTTTATCTTATTATTGTAATCACGCTATTGTTTGCTATTCTCTTTTTTTTCATTACTTTTTTATATATATTGTTTTCCAGTAATATTCAATATAACATTTGTTTAAATATATTTTTAACTAAATATTGTTTTATGCTTTTTTTAGTTATTATTTTTATTGCTTTCATAACACTCATACTTCAATAAGACTTTTCTTAATTTAATAACATAAAAAAAATTTATGGAAAACTACAAAAGTAAACAGATTCATTTAAATTTATACATGCGCAGGCATTTAGGAAGTGAACACTTCATTTTTTCAAAAAAATTTCTATTCTCTTTTATCTTGTCTGCTTCTCCGAATTATTTAACTAATTAATTAATGAATAATTAATATTACAATATTAACCGTAGTTTTAATCCCTGCACTGTACATAAAATTCATATTACAGGGAAGAAGTTAACCGAGACGATAAAAAATTAAATGATAGTCAGAATTATAATCCGCACAAAACGACGACACTTCACGTCTTCTTTCCACGAACACTTTCACATTAATTGACTATATAAAAAGAGACAATTAAAACGTATGTATATATATATATATATATATATATATATATATATATATACATAAATATGTGAAAACAGAATTGCTAAAAATATAGAATGGAGAAGGAAGGTAAATGCAGAAAATGTTTAAAAGGAAAATAACGACACAAAAATGTTACAGCTAGTAGCATTTGGCAAATCGTATATGAAATATTATATAGACATTTTTATTTATATTAAGTTAAAGCGACTTTCTACATAATCAAATTAATTTAAACTTCATTTTCTAATTATAAATTAAAACTTTCTTAAATAATTCTTTTGAAATTAGGTATTTACACAACTTGTATACTTATTATGACAACTAAAACTTCTATTCTTATGGAATTCTCTTGTATGCACTAAGCGCCATCTACAAGAGGTTTAACAATTTCCATTTATTCATATAGATATCTCTTTCTACTTGAATCGTACACACATTCAAAATGGCTGCCTGCAATAGTCTGAAAGTAATAATGGGAGAATTGTAAGAATAGGAAAGAAATAATTCTCAGTTTCTTTCACAACGGTGCGCGAGATGGGAGAAATGTTGGGTATTGTGGAGTATTGTGGTTTAATTGCAAAAATTTAATAAAGAACATGTATCAAAAAATACTTTATATTATTTATTAAACAATTTTAGCTTTACGCAAATATAAAAAATACTAATCAGAACATCATAAAGAGTGCGCGAGTGTTATATTCTGAAATGGAAACGGTAAAATTGTATTTAAATAAGAATCTTCAAATTTTTTTCTGTGAAATTTATCATAAAGTACAGTGTGTATAGAAGAAATATAAAATGTCTGGGTGCAATTATCTAACGAAATGGGTGATGAGAACTAAAGAATAAAGAAATACATGCTTAGAATAAAAAAAGTGGCAATTTAAAAGAAGAATAAGCAAAAAGTATATGACAGACAAGTGGAACAACTAAGAATAACAACAACAACCACAACCATAAAAAGAATACGGCAGCATTATATGAGAAGAAGAAAATCCACAAATGAATATAAAGAAAGTAGCAAAGCAAAATTAAGCAAAATTAAATAAGTACAAAATAAAAAAATTATATGGAATTTTTTATATGCATGCATGGCATGACTATAATCATTTAGTTAGTTATTGGCAGCATTGGGATCTAAGCTAAATTAGGGTGGTGGTATTTAAGTAGGATGTCAACAATCATGTTATTAAACATATAAATATTTTTAAATGCATAGGTATTTAGAAATTGTGTAATCTGTAAAAACCCATTATGGAAATAAAACTTTACCTTAGCGCTCGTTCAACGTGTGATAAAAATAATAATAAAAACAAGCAAAAACCAATGTAAAAATTTGTGTTTTGTTTTTTTTTATGGTGGTTTTATATTGAACATATAAAATATGTAGAATATAAAAAAGGACGTTGGTAACCATAATGAGAAAGAGTTGCCACTATCATTTTCTATGCACATATATATATATATCTATATATATATATATAAATATATATGTTTAAATATATAAAGTACAAAACTATTTTCACCAATAGAAAAGGAAAACCCAACATCGTCTCAAAAATTTAATAAAATCGTAATTAATTGCGCATATTTTATCTATAAATATTTTAATAATATTAACAACAATAATATGATGATAATAAATTACAGTAAAGAGTAATAAGAAATTGTCTACTGCTTAATAGAAATAAAATGCAGATGTAAAAAATGAAAAAAAAAGTTCATATAAAGTAGAATAAAAGAAAAAAGATAAAGGAGCAGTAAAAAAATTAATGTAAGCGAATAAAGTGAAAAATGCGTACGTGATGTGTTCATGTTCATATTCTATAACAAAATATTACATATACATATACATATATATATATATATATATATATATATATATATATATATATATATATGTATTTTAAGAATAATATATATGTATTTTTTAAGAAAATTTTATGTGAAAATAATCAAAATAAAGAAGAAAGCGCAGAAAAGTATTAAAGTGCAAATAAATAAAAATAATGAAATTAAATTCTGAAAAAAAATTTTTGCTTGTGGCTAGCTCCTTCTCTCTCTGTCTCCCTCATTCGGTGTATGCGTGTGTATTTGTCCATACATATATATATATATAAATATATATAAGAGTAAAAATTTCATACGGATGGTTTTTTGCTTCTTTTCTGTTTGGTTTCTTACTTTTTGTTTTTTTTTTTGCCATTGCCAAACCCTTTAAATTTTATTCCATACCTGATTAAAAAATTTTAATGAATATATAAATAATATTAATTTAAATGTAATAGTTATAAAAGAAGAGGAAAATGTAATAGACTAAAAAGAAAAAGAAACTTGTGAAAAAATTTTACTTATATTTTACATATTAGAAAATGAAATAGAAAAAAACAAATATGTACTTGATATTATTGCGAATTAATAAAAACAACAACAACAAGGCAGTATAACGCAAACATTAATCGGGTAAGTTACTTCTTCATTCTCCATTCTAAATTCCATTATTGATTTCTAAGCAATTTTGGTGGCAACTAGAAATAAACAAAGTAATCAACTGAGATTTATAATGTGAAAATTAAATATAAATATAAATTTCACTTCAATTATTTGATTCGTACATTTGTGTTTCGTGTTCAATCAAAACTAAAACTTTAACAATAATGTACAAATATATTTATTACATCTGCCACTTTCAAGAAACAAATATAGAAAAAAGAAAGAATGAAAATTTTAAAGAAAAAGAGCAATGGGCCAAAGAAAAAATGTGAGTGAGTGAGTGTTGTTGCTATAAGAATTCTTAAAATGTTTTCATTACATAAAATGTCTGTAATGAAAATGTGCATTAAGCATGAAAGCATAAAGAAAATTGAAAGATTATTTGATGCTGCACAAGCACAGGACAATTTTGAGAGAATTTGGTTAGCATCTAAGAATACATCTATATTATTTTCGTCCCTTATGTATAAATATATATGTAATTTCCTTGCATCCATGCTTCCATCTACATGAATATTGTAGACATTTTGCCTATACCGAACAAATAAATAAACTTAAGTAAAAATGTTTTAAGGTGTTGGATTCGACCTATCAGTATCCTATAAATTAACTTGAAAACAATTAAATGAGCATTAAAACAGTATGAAATATTAAATGCACAAAATAAATCGAAAAGAGAACGACAAAAGGTTGAATTGTTAATAAGCTTCAATAGGAATATACGATGCTGATCCTTAAAATAAGAAGACCTTGATCTAAAGTTCAGTACACTTGGTTTTATTTTGTCGACTTTCAATTAATGTGAAAATCAAAAACTGTAAAGTTTCTTTGTGTGAGGCCTTGAGTATTTCAAGATAATCTTTTATATGATGTAAATATGATTCGTTTCTGATTGTTTTCAGTATGATTTATTATCTGGCCAAGATAAGCTTGTCTAACAAATTGTAACACAATATTTCAAATTTTGAAATTTGCTATTTAAATACGAATATACAAAGATTTCAGATAGAAAGATATAAAGAAGCTTAAATCGGCAAATTCATTTCAAAGAGAATTTGTCTGTATAAAATTCTTTTCGATGTTACAAAAATTTATGTAAACTTATTATATCCTGTACAAACAAATAGCTTTGTATCAGCTGAAAGAATCTTATGTGTAATTATTCGTTTTATTTAAAGTAGAACCCAAAACTTTTTAGAAAAGACCTTCAACGTAAACAAATTTGGAATATTTTAATTTTAAAATATTTAAAAACGTGTAAGAGTATCATATTTTTCGTAAAAGACTGTTTGAATCAATGAAAAGAGATATCTTAAAAAAGCTAAAATAGTTGTAAATATTATTGAAGATAATTGAAGTTAAACATACAACAATATTTAATGCAATTACAATGCATTAAACTAAAAACCAATTGAGGAGTGATCTAACAAATCCATCTTAACTATTTCGAATAGAGATCATTTTTGAAGCAACGCACGTCCATTTATCTATAGTTTTGACAGACGCATTTAAATCGTTTCAGAAATTGATTATGAGTCAATTCTAAAGTAAAAGGTGGATCTATCTTAAGCCCTTTTGAATGATGCATATATTGGCCCAAGTGGTTTCTTTTTTTTTATTACTTTGGACCACAAGTAATGCACGGGATACCAATAAAATCTCAATTATTTTAGGAAAGTGAAAAAAAGTTTGAAAAGAGTGTACTTCTGAATGTTATCTCCGATTTTATACCAGCTAATTACTAAATACAGTTGGAGCATAATAAAGAAATATGAGAATTCGTAGAGGAAAGTTTTTAACATAAGATCAAAAACTTAAATATTAAATAGTAAAGTAACAGATTACCAATAATAATGATAATAATAATAATGATTATTATTTATGATAATTGTACTACTAAAAAGGAAAAACTTTCACAACAAACAAAATTTTCAGTCTTTGCTTTTTTGTTTTTTTTTTTTCTTTCATTTCAAATCATTCGTTTTAGATCAACTCAATATCTTGATTGAGTGTGCCGTATTCATTAATAACGAATAGTCAGTATTTCCATTTATTTCTTTAGTTTCTTTAAGTGTGCTTCTGTGAAATTATTACACCATGTTGAATGATAAATATATTTACTTATAAATTGAATAATTTTTAATTTTCTCATTTTTTCATTTTCTCTTATCTTCATGTTGTGTGTGCTTTTCTTTTTCTCTTTTACCCTTTCCTTTTTTTATTTGATTTTGTTTTGTTTTATTTTAATTTTTTTCTTTGTTTTCATATAATCATACCTGTTAGTTGGTACCAGCACCTATCACCATTTACCACCCCATACATTGCCCATCGGACTGATAAATTGCTTAGTTAACTTAATATGTTTTCTATTACATTTTTTTTAATCCAATTGAATGATTTTTTTACTTTTATTTTTTTCTACATTATATAAATACATATATATATATATATATATATATATATATATATATATATATATATATATATATATATGTATATAATGATTATGTGTATGATATTTATAGTGAGCTTATTTCACTTTCACAAATTGAGCTAAATGGAATTGAACCGCAAAATGAAGCAGATAAATAATATAACAATTGTCTTAACATGTGATTTAATGTTTAATATTTTCACTTTCTTTTACCGTTACTCTCTATATAGACTCTCATTATGCTTTTCTATTTTATTTTACTAATTTCAATGTAACATTTTAAAGAGTACTTTAGGTCGTTATGGGAGTATTTTTTTCTTCTTTTAAAGTCTGGCCTAACTTTTATTATGAAATTGCAATTCATAATTTTCTAAATGTTTAATGCAATAAATATAAACTTGATATTCGTGATCGATACTGGTAAGGCTTGTTATGGAAAAAGAAATTTTTATATATTTTTTCCGTAGTCTGTTTCGATTGTTCCAATATTTTAATGAATTTAACAATTCTTTATTTCTTTTTTTTTTTTTTTTCTTTCAAGTTTTCCTTTCTGTGCTCTTTTCGCTACTGAAAACTAAAATTAATTTAGAGTATTTTTCAAATATTGAAATATAATTTCATGCCATAAACGATTTCCACACTTGTTTCACATTTTAACCAATTTTTTTCGCGTTCATTTTTTTCCTTTTCTTTTCTTCGATTTTGTTGTTGTTACTGCTACTCTTTATATTAAATTTCTTTTTGTTAATGTGTCCTTTTTCTTTAATGCCGTTGCTTGCTATTCATGTTTATTGTGCTTTGCCTTTTTATTCCTTTTTGCATTTCTTCTTCTTGCCATTGCTGCTGCTGCTGCTGCTGTTGTTGTTGTTGTTGTTGCTGCTTGCATTTTTTTCTTTTTTTTTTTTTTCAAAGCGTTCAAGAAGCTACCTTTGAAAGTGTAATTCAAAATCTATAGCAAGTATATAAAATGCCGCTAACTTCTTGCTTTTTGATTGTGCTAAAATAAACACAAAACAACAACAACTACAAATGCACACATACATTCCTACATAAACATAAGCAATGTGAGAATGTATTTAAAATTCTCTGCTGCGCATTATTATTTTTTATTTCTTGCATTATTTTTGTTATTCCTTCATATTATTATTATTATTATTACTTATTGTTGTTGTTATTGCTGTTATTATTATTATTTGTACGTATCATATCATAAATGGTCGATATGACAGTTCAGTTCATTCACATTATATTGAAATATAAACAAAATATACAATTACAATTATAAAAGTAATAATAACAATGGAAACAAGAAATCTAAAGAAGTATAAAAATTATAATAATAATAATAATAATAATAACAATAATATTGAATAAAAGAAAAATGACCATAATTATTATTTCATTTTTTTTTTGTTTATTTACTTTTGATTTTGGCATTTTTATTAGTTATCGCTATGCGATTATTTTACAGAAACTTAAATGGGTTGTCAAATTGGTTATACAACACCTTAAATAACTAAATCACAGAAAATAATATTAGTTGGTAAAACATAATGACAATGCCCACTAAATGAGAAGAATAAATACAAGTAAAAATATTACAGTAACAGTTGAGGCAGACTTCCTTGCAAAACCATACACAATTTTATTTTATTTGAAATGAGTAAAATCTCTATAAAATGATAAGCTCGTTGTAAAGGAAAGTGTTCAAAAAATGGGCAAATCTTTTGGATCATTTTTGAGGATACTTATTTAGTAGGTCAAATGGTTATTACGAGTCAATTTCCATAAAAAAAATATTTCCAATTAAAAAAATTTTTTTTCAGGTGTTGCCCTTTTTTCATGGAAAAGTGTTTTTAGTAGAAGTTGTTGAAGTAAAAATTATTCACTCTTAACCATTTGCAATTGGTCCTGCCTTTTGCGTCCGAAGTTTTTGCATATAAAAGTTCATGAAAATGAAAATGAAAATTTTCATTTATTGCATGATAATAAATTATACTTGGTCAAGCATTAGATGTTTAGACGAACGGTGAGGAGGGATAAAAATAAAACCATACAAAGCATGCATGTTTCTGGTACTGCGCACATAAAAATCATTCGTTCGCATTTTAGATCATTTCAAAGAAAAGTTCAAATCAAAATAATCCATAAATTAATTCAAGCCAATTTAGAAAGCCAAGCTAAAAAGTTCATCACCTAAACTAAAATCTATACATTTTACAGTGAGATAAATTATTAAAAAAAATTACATCGATAAATAATCTACAAATTTTCAAAACAGTCACTTCAAAAAAAACCCACAATTTAGAAAAAAATAAATTCCAAAAAAAAAAAAAAAAGAAATGATGGAATTCCTGGAATCAACAATTATCAACCATTTAATTATTTTAAAATGGAATTTAATTTCAAAATAAACGCAACTTTAAGTCAAATGAATAATAAACAAACAAATCTCACAATTCATTCTGAATTTTTGTTGTTCTCTTTCTACATTCAAAACATTCAAAGTTCGTATAATAATTTTGAGGAATAATTAGAAAAGCGATTTTAACGTAAAACAAAAAAAAAAGGGACAGAGAACAAACAAGTCAAAGAAGCAATAAAATAAACAAAATATAAAACAAATAATTTACAAATAAATTAAAATGGTAAATTATGGAATTTAATTGTTGGCAACGCATGTAAATCTCAAGAGGACAAAGTAATTGAACAATAAATAAATAAATAAATAAATGAACAATAAATGAAATAAAATGAAATGGCAAATGTAAAATAAAAAAAAAAGAGCCAAAAACAAAAACTCAAAATAGAAACAAGGAAGATGAAAATATGGCAGGAGGAGAAATGCCAATGTAAAATGAAAATATAAAGAATTTAAATATATAATTAAAAATAAAGTGAATTTCTATTTATCTCTTTTAATTTTTTTTTTTAATATTAATTAAATATTAAAAATATGAGGATAATACACATCGCATCATTTTTTAAAACGGTTAAGCAGACCATCATTATCTGTCAGCCATTTAGGAAAATCAAAAAAAGAAAAATTTCTCAAAACTTATTATAAGAAATTAAATTTAATTTTGCGACTTGATTGCCCAGTTTACCAGTCAGTCTTTCAAAATTCTTACGAATTGAATTATAAATTTAAAAATGATGCAAATCATTTAAATTTTTTTTATCTTTCTGTACTACGTTTAAAAGGTTAGGAAAAAACTAGCAACTCCTTTAAGAATACTTTATAATTTTGTCGAGCGTAATAAAATAAATTCTCCATTTATTCAAATTTCGTAATTATTCAACTTAAAGAGAGTGAAATGAACCAAAAGAAACAAAAAAAAAAAATGGACGAATGTCTGCGCAACTGCCGTAAATGTTGGCTAGCTGGCTGGCTGGATGGCTGGCTGAATGGAATGGAATGAAATGAAATGAAGTGAAATGGCTGAGATGGATGGATGAATAACCCTCTGGCTGGCTGTAGCATTAATTCGATCACATACAGGACCAACAAGCGCAAAAGCATTTACTAACACACACACACACACACACACACACACACACACACACACACACACACACACACACACACATTTATATATTTCATATTAGACTTTCTTATGCTTTATTTTTTTGCAATTCGTTTTTACTAATAAAAATAAATCGTGCCTTACACAGAAAGGGAGAGAGAGAGAGAGAGAAAGAGAGACAAACAAACAAACAAACTAATACCGGTGAAGTTTTTTGTTTTCTACTTTTTTTTTTCTTTTTGTTTTTTTTTTTTTTTGTATTGTTCATCTCTAACCTTATCGCTCCATTTCTCCCTTCATCTCTATCATTGTCTCTCGCTCCTTCATGCTTTTCTTGGTTTTTGTCTGTAAAATTATTATGTTGAATATTTGATTGCAGACTTCACTTATTTATCGCTCCATGATGTTGAATACAAATAACAACAATAAAAAAGCAAACATAAACAAATTTTTTTATTGTTGTGGATGTTATGAAACAAAATCAATACTCAGACACACACACAACAATATATATATATATATATATATATATATATACATATACATATAAACATGGCCATACATAGACACAATGATGCAGTACATAAAAGAAAATAACAATAAAAAAAAAGGACAAAGATTTTTATTGTTTTTCTTTTCTAAATAAAAATTTATATTGAAACAGAGAAAACAGAGGTTCTGGAGTTCGATATCACCGACACATATCAAAGTCGTCAAACTATTTATTTGTATGTTTATGCACAAATAAATGTTTTTTGTTTATGCACCAAAAAACTAAATGAATTACAAGCAAATTAACGAGATGTGGTTTAAAAATAGAAATAGAAGTTGAAAATCAAAAAAGAAAAGTCAATAAATCTTTGAAAAAGATATATGTACATTTCATTTCTGAATATTATAGCCATGCATGCTTTCGATGACGATAGATAAATTATGGACAGACTATCATGACAAAATTTGAAAATTTGGAATAAAAGTATCATCATATTTCTTCAGTTCGCTTGGACGCCTTAAAAATTTCCATATAAAGTGCCTTATAAATGGAAAGTCCTTGACTAAAGTCAAGGGATAAAATCGAATTCAATCACTCTAAACGTAAATATAAAACTGTTAGAGGAAATGGCGTAACTGGTCAAATTTTAATCCATTGTTGTGCTATGAGATAAGTGAAAGTATTAAACACTTGCAACAAGCAACAAAAGCTACGATCAAATCTAATCGATAAATGTCAAGTTTGTGTTTCTTTCACTTCAAGAATTTAAAATAACATTTAAAATCATACTTCTCATAAAATGTTTTAAGTTTCATTTGAAATGTGGCTCGTATGATGGATGGGGGGGGGTGGATTTTTTAGTCTTCCTTTTTACACAAATTACTTTTTAATTTGATTTTTTATTACAAAATTTCTTCTAAATGGAGCTTACTTTTAGTAAAACTTATTCCAATTATATTTAATTAGAGTCTCAAGAAGAAATTTCCAATGAAACAAATTGCGCTTGTCTATATATGAACCGTATTAAAATTAAGTCGAATTGCGTTAACTGATAAGAGCCAATAAAATCTGGGTTTAGTGAAAGTCTTTTTCTTAATTTATATATACGCTTAAGGCAGTGTCTTAAATTTGTTAAAATCATAAATTTCTCCATGACTCTCCTGAGCAAGACGATTTTGTAGTATTCAAACTGGAATTTTAATTGACTTTTTTGTAATTTCAATGGAGCTCCTATTGGAATCATAAATACATTTGAATCGTTCTATATTTAACCCAAATTTATATACAAAGTGTATGGTACTTATGTTAATGTAATTGAATTTGGATATCGCAGGCTATTCATGTCCTCACAGTTGTGAGGACATGCATAGCCATAAACCTCCACCATAAACCTTTATTTGAATATTTTAATTGTTTCCTTTTTGTTATGAAATATTTCAATAATATATTTATTTTGCTCCTTCTTCTATTTCTTGCCTCGTTATTGTGCTTTTTCTTTTGTAAATATTTAGCTTATCGTTATCATGTTGAAAAAATTGATTTTGAAATGTTTCCTTCTATTAGTATTTGGCATTATTATTAATAGGGAGAACAATTATACCCCTATCTCGCTCATGAAATCTCTCTATCACATTCTCTCTTTCTCTCTCTCTCTCTCTCTCTCTCTATCAATCCACCTGCATAATTCATGCTATCCTCAATAAAATCCCATCGCAATGCATATAATATTTTATCTCAATTCAATTGAATATCACCGTTAGTTTTTAGTAAAGCAACTCTAAACGTATGTGTGAGAAGGCTTTTTTATTGAAATGAATTGTTGATACATAAGCATGATAATTTTAGTTTGTTACGATTATTATTATTGTTACTGTTGTTGGTATGGTTGGTATGGTTGGTATACATTAATAGTGTCATAGGGGTTCGGGTTGAAATGAATTCTCATAGTTGATGTAATTTTTTTTCTATTATAATAAATTTTAAGCGTTTAGTTACTTTGGATTTTGCTGTTTCTCTTTCAGTATAACAACAATTTTTTTTTGTAAATATAGATAGAGACAGCACTATAAGGCTGTGTTTTATATTTACCTACCTCCAAAGAGGTTTGTATTTTTGTTACATTTTCTATTTTATAAAATAAGAGCGGTTCAACGGAAAATTTAAAATGGCTTGAAATATATA
Source organism: Melophagus ovinus (assembly GCA_023089585.1). Classification (NCBI taxonomy): domain Eukaryota; kingdom Metazoa; phylum Arthropoda; class Insecta; order Diptera; family Hippoboscidae; genus Melophagus; species Melophagus ovinus. The sequence goes on along the minus strand of JAKKIB010000174.1, from coordinate 8,864,340 downwards.
AATGGAGTTAATCGTTGAAATTAAATTACTTTAGTAAAGAATTTAATTTGTAGCACCATCTTGAACTTGTATTCACATTAGACCATGTTATTTGTGTCAATGTATTGGTGTTGCTTGATTTTAATGTTTTTATTGGTTTTATTTTAATGCATTAATTAATAGAGGCGATTTAAATATAATTAAAAAAGGTTTTCCTTTTAAATATTAAGAAACACTCAATTGAAAAGAAAATATCGTCACAACTACTATTCGTTGATTTTAATGCTTTGTCCTTTCTTTTGCAAAAGCATTAGACAAGTGTTATGTAGAGAGTGGTCATAAAATCTCCATGTTCGATATTATAGTCAAAACATACAGAAAATTGCGGCCAGAACAATTAAATGGATAGACACTCAGACTAATCTAATCTAATTAAAAAATAATTCTAAGTCGATCGCAAGCTTTTCAGGTTGTTACATGCAACTGTCCATTACATGAAGTCAGCATGAATATGTGTAAACTGATCCTTTATTTAATTTTTAGAATGTTAAATGTGTTGCAATACCCGACTTTTCAATTTGAAACAACTTTTACATTGTAGTCAAAAAATGAATTAAAAAGCTACTTCATATTTTGTGAAAATTTCTTAGGAGCACTAAATTTCTCCAAAATACTTTTTTCGTTAGTTATTTTTTACATTGCAACACTGAATTTTCGTCTCTTTGCCAACAAATATGCGTCTCTTTTTCCCGCTCTGTTTGCCTGCCAATATTTCTTTCTTTTTTATACGCATGCATTTACTCAAAGAACTTTTCTTTGCCTCTCAATAGTTATATTCTGTAAATTAGGTTCTCTCATGGGTTTCCTTTTTAATTTGAAATTTTATCAACATTGTTTACGAAAGGTTTTTCTCTCACTCTCTTTAATTAATATAAGTAAGAAGTAAGTTGGGCTGGTGTGGTTGAGCTGTTGCGTAAATATTTCTATTTCAACAAAAGCATCCACACATACATATTACACATACATATGTACAAACAGAAGAGAGTATATTTGTTGAAAAATATTGTTTTGATTCTCAGTCCCACGTGGTATGTTTAATGCCGTTTATGTATACATTGTCTGCCCTTGATTTTATTGATTTTTTCGGGTACGTTTTATGCTCTGCTTATCAACACGCTGTTTTTTTTTTCCTCTTTTTTTTTCTTTTTTAACCAACATTAGGTGGACTCATATTACACTTGTGCAAATGAATAACTTTACTTCTACCAATCCATCCACTAATATGCTGTTAAACTATGTACATACAGACACATACTCACCCGTACACACACATACATATATGCATACACTACGGTGCTGCTGTGTCAGCTTATTTTAGTGATAAATTGTTTGGTAGTTTTTTAGAAGAAAGAAAAGGTGTTAAATGAAGACAAAATAATGTGGCCCCATTTAGCCATTTATATTAAGTAGTATAAAGAGTATCTGTGAATTTTAGTTTGCCTTTAGCGAAACTTAATTTTGACCACTATTTTTCATATAATTTTACAATTTTATTTATTTAGAATTCCAAAGCTACGAGTATCGATAAAGTTTCTCTGCTTCTCATTGATTCAATTGTTTGCCGTTAACCAAGTCTTGCATGGACAGAAACTAATAATGGTCAGGCGAAGTAGCATACAACTTATTACAGATATATGTGATTTGGCATTGCCGTAACGCAACGCAATTTTCTTCCACTTCTTTTTTAACTTACAGCATTTTTTTTGTAAGCTCTACCATTTTCTGTAGTAATAAAGGACCGCCATCCAGCCTATAACTTATAACTTCAGATATTTCAATCTTCCTCTAGTCAATGAAAGAATAATTTTCTAATTTTATTACACTACTTCTATACGATTTTATAAAATAAATTAAATAAAATGAAAGTATTTCACTTAATGGAGTGTTTATGTGGATTCCAAGTTGATATCTTTTACTAATGCTCGATGCCATTTAATAATTTCAAAACGAGTTTTTTTTCAAATGATTTTTAGTACATTTCATTTCAATTCAGTTCACTTCACTTCACTTCACTTCACATCACTTTTCTTCCCAAATCAACAATCGAAAAATAAGTAAAAATTTTCCATTTTTAAATTAGACATATTTTTATAAAAATTAAACGTCTATTAAATGTTGATATAACACAAAATCACAAAAATCGAAAATAATCGACATTTATTGTTTAAGCGCCATGTTTTCACGGCCCATAGTTGTTCGTACAATTTTCTCTTAAATAATTTAAATTAAAATTGCATCAGAGCTCTTAAAATATAATTTTTATTAATTTACGTGTAAATATTTCTAACATTCAAGTCATTTGAAATTTTACACGCTTTTACTTTGCCGCATAAAATTCAAATGTAAATATTTCATATCATTCATTTTATTCAACAATCGAATACATTTTTTTTTTTTTTGTTAATTACGACTGACTCTTGCAATAAGATAATACACGGCATACATTTTTACAAATAGAATGTAAAAAAACTTTTTCTAATATTCTGCCCTCCCTCCTTTTTTTTTTTATTTTATTTTATTGATTTTTTTCTATAAAGTATCTGCTTTGCTTTTGAGTGCGCTTTCTTTGTACCACGATGTCTATTTAATTAAATAGATTTATAATGCATGGTAAGCTTCAAAATTCAATAGATTTTTTTTTTCAATTTTCTTTTTCTTTTTACTTAATTTTTTTAATATTATGATGATTTTTACTTTTAATGTTGTTTGGTTTTTTTTTTTTTTTTTTTTTTTTTAATCTCAATACCCTCTACAAACCCACATTTCGGAAAGCATATTTCCAAAAGACAGACTTTTAGATGCTGCTTAAATCAAATAAAAAATCAAAGAAAATGAAGTTCTTGTCAAAAAAAAAAAGTAAATAATTGTAATTTTTAAGTAAGCTGCTCATAAAGTGGGGAAGGAGGTGTATCATAGATTTTTATTAAGCATTATAAATAAAAATTGTAACATCTTTTCTATATCGATTCATTTTTAAAGCGAGGGTATGTGATCATAAAAATTTTTCAATCTTTACCATTTTTAATAAAAGGCCAAACAAGCAAATTTCCAAAATTCATTCAAATAGCTCTAAAATTCTAAAAATCGATTTAAGATTGTTATTCTATTAATCATTATAAGAAAATGATCCATAACTTTACAATGCCCCGTACTACAAACGGTAGTACGGGGCATAGGTGTCGAGTATGCCTCTTTTGTTATATCATAACATATAAAATATGTAGATCATCTGTAGATCTATACAAAACGATTAAATTTGTAAAAAATGCATGAAATTAAGAAATTTATTTATTTACCCACCATAATATTTGTAGTGAGATATAACTGGATATTATAAATGTGTGCAGTTGCTAGTAACATTCAGTAAGGCCTAAAGTGAAGACATTTTTTTTATTATACCGTTCAATGCAGAATCACTATTCCATTCGATGTAGGATTTTCTGTATTTCTGTCACCTAGTTTGCCTGGGAGCAACCAGTCCCGAGGAGAACCTACTCAACTGGGAGTGTCTCATGAGATGGTCGTTGGTGTTTCGGTGCCATCAGGGGGCATCATGAATCACGAGATCCGGCCAAAGATTTAATTTGGTACCACGTGATTACCAGATTTGATAAAGGTCATTATGGTGATATTGAGGTTGGCTTCGTGGGCTCCGTGCCCATATATATGCTTGTCGTGCAGCGTCCATTTCCCGAATAAAATGGGTAACTGTGTAGGCTTATTGAGTTAATTAAACTAAGCCAAAGAGTCATAAGATTAGAGATCATTTTCTTGAATTTTTGATGAAAATTATTTCCATTGGCATCAATTAAGTGGAAACACTCATATTAACAAAACTTATTATCAATGAGTACCAAAATTAAAATCTTAATTAATTCCCAATCTCAGTCAGTTTTTTATATATTCCTTTCATTTCCACTTTCATAAGCTTTGTACTCTGTCATAGTTGCAGTTCACAGGGCATTCTTGTATCATTTATAAAGGAAAAATGCAATTGACTAACATATCTCTAAAAAGGATAGAAAATATAGTTTAAAGTGGACCGGCACTTTTAAATATTGTTGGCGCGCATACATGACTTGTATAAAGTTTCTGAGATTGAAATGAAAGCGCAAGTACCGTAATTATATACCTAACATTAAATCAAACAACCCCGTTATAATTAATGCCATTAAATTATTCTGTTTTACTCTCTCTCTCTCTGCTACTGTTTTAATTGTTCTTTAACTTTTAGTATGCGTCTTTTATTTTTGTTTCGTCTTTTTTCGCATTTCTCTTCTCAATGTTCTTTCTTTCCGTAATCTCTGTTGTTCCTGTTACTTCTGCTTTTGCTGCTGTCGCGGCTGCTGCACCTACTTTGCCGATTGTATATACATGTAAAATAGAGTAATATATGTTCGTATAGTGTTCGCGCGTTCCACTTTAGCGTGAAGATTATTTACTTTCAGTCACTTAGGCATGTGTTTGAAAATATGCACGTTTTCTACACACATGCATTCACATGCACATGCTTCATTATTCATTTTCTTAAAGGTGTTTTTTTCTTTTTATTTTGACTATTTTTTTATTATTTTCTCTGTCTCTTTATCCGTTAATATTTCTCTCATAAATATTGTCGTAACTGTGAGGTAGAGAACTATAATGTTTTTGCATTATATTTTCTTTCATTTATTTCTTCTTTTTTTTTGTGTGCACATGTAACCACATATCCATTACTCATGCATTAAATTGCTTAACAGTGAATGAAAATTTAATTCAATAATTTATTTATATTTCTTCTTCTCGTTTTAGTGTTCATTGTTTCAAAATAAAAATTTATAGCTTTTTAAGTTTTTATATTTATTTATAGCACATGTGCCTTTGACTCGTGTCTGACTCGTTATGACTTTGTAACATAAATATTTAACAATTCATTAGTAAATCGTTCATATTCGTACGAAAAGTACGAATATGAACGATTACAATTCAAGTCAAACTAAGGCTTAATTTTTAATATAATGTATAATGAAAATCAGTTTAGAGTAATGATAGTATTAAACACCAGAAAAAGCTGGAGTGCCCTTTAAAATACCGATAAGTTAAATTTTCCAAGTTCTTACAAGACATAAATGATTTGTCAACTGCTTTAGTGATATACATTCTCCAGATAATCCATTCTCGCCAATTACACAATTTGAACCCCCCTACTATTTTAAAAGATTGAATATTGAAAAACAAATGGTAGATTTTCCCATCAGATTTCCGGTTTAAAATAACATTTTTACTTAGCTTAGTTGCCCATATCATTTGCATTGTAAGTATTTACAAAAATTGATACTTTATATAAAAGTTTCTAATTTGAACAATTCTAACGAGATTAATGGAATGAATCAATAATTATCAGAATAGAAATAAGCAAAACAAGCATAATTAAACAAAAGGCACAAAAGGCAAACTATGAAAAAAATAAATGAATTAGAAGAGGGAAATTCACATTGCTCAAGAATTAAATGTTTTCGTTATATTAGAGATTTTTTTTTTGGCATAAAATTTTTTTGGTTCCCCAAATGCTTTCTTATTAAACTCCATCTTAATAAATGTTTATTGTGATCAATTTAAGAAATACAGAAGATGAAGATGAATGATCAAATAAATCGAAATTTTTTACTTAAATTGTGTTTGAGAATATAAAAATATTCCAATATGTTAGAATTGTCAAATTTTAATTACACCATTAATTATTTATTTTTAATTTACTGCGTATTTCATATAATAATTTCATATAAGAAATCCATTCGAATAAAGATTGTAGAACACACATAAAATGTATTTTACCTAATTTTTCTTTTACGTATACAATTCTCTATTTTCAGTAAATTCTTAAATTATAAATTAAAGTCCACAACATTGCATTACGCGCACAGCGTGATAATGTTAAAAAAAGATCTATACAATAATAATGGTTTCCACGAAAAATGTATGTCTATAAATATCAAGTAACTTCCTACATTACATTACATTATATATTATATATATATATGTATGTGTGAATTTTATATATCTGCAGACGTAAACAGCGAAAAATCTATAAAAGTTTCCAACCAACACATTTACATTTATTCATTCACTTTCTTAGTCAGTCAATCAAAATAAACGGAGAGGTAGAATTTTATATACATATATATGAACTTGTTTATATACATAATGATGTATATATGAATATATATTATATGACATAAACATGTACATAAACATTGTTTAGAAAGTTTGTTCTTTTCAAATGCCAGACAGAGCACATTGTTTAAATTCTATATATTTCTACATATATGCACATAGAATGCGATGTGTTGAGTTCATTGTTATTGCTATTATGTGTATGACATATCTTCACTCTTTCTTTCTCTCGCTCTGTGCTTCACTCATTCTTTTGTTATATTACTTTATATATATATATATGTATATTTTTTTACTTTGTGTTGTGTATTGATATTGTAAGCGAGTTTTATGACCTTTACTGCATTAACACTAACAACATAAAAAATATAGAAAATAGCGAAATTATGCAATGTTGCCACATTTACGTACTAAATAATCGTGTACATTGTTTATATTTATATATATGTATGCATGTATAAAATCATATTAATCATATTTATAGATAATTATATGCATATACATGAGTTTATTGTACTTTATAATTACACAAATCACGCATATAAAATGTATCAATAATTTTGTTACATAAATTGCATTGTATTGTATTGTAATGTATTTATATATTCCATAATAACTTTTTTATTCTTATTAATAATAATGATTATTGTAAATAATTAATTGTTAATTATGATATAAATTATTGGCAATTTTTATTGGTTATTTTTAGTTGGCCTTATTAATTCCAATCTCAAATCATTATATAATTACGTCGAAATTGAAAATCAATTTATAAATTCCATTAATTAAATTATATTCACAATTAAACTTAGCCAAAGGTTTACAATTAAATTAATAATCTATTTAGTACTTGAAAATATTTATATTACTCTCATTGCAACATCGTTTGGAATATTTCACTTATCATCTAAATATGAAAATATGAAAATAACTGCTGGACAATAATCATAACGCTTATACTTATTGGAGTTTTTCTTTAACTGATGTGGCTGTTGGAGAAGAAAATGCCAAATATATTGGATAAAGCAATATATGAATCAGAGTTGTCGAAATAAAAGTAGAAAAAAAAGTTCAATTCAAAATTAAATTAAATAATTGAATTATTGTATTTTATATATAAATTTAAGGTTATTTAATTTGTTTAATATTATTTATTTAAAAAACATAACATAACATGAAATCGAACGCATCCATCGAATATTTATACAATCAATATTAATTTTTCTTAAAGTAATGTAAATTTTTCTAATAAGTTTGATCCTAACGTTAAAAAATTCTCAGAAAGTGCTCATTCAACGATTCAATTTAATTTCAAGTGTGGCTTTCCATTCATCAAAAATCAAACTGCAGTAAAAACACAGAAGTTATTCTTTGTATAGATTCTTTCGATAATTACGAAATTGAGGTCACTGCAATCAATGTTAATAAAAAAAAAAAAAAATTTATTATTCGAATAATTATAATAAAATTTGAACATGTATTTGACTCATTTTTAAGTTGAGATTACAAGAAAATCATTAAATTGCACAGCGTGATGTTCACATAAATTTTTATTTATTTATTTATTTATTTATTTTTAAAAAAATTGAATAAGAAAACGCAATTAAGTGGTGTAACACGAGAAAATAACAAAAAATTTTGCTAAAAATGCTTAAGTTTCAAATTAAAATTTTTATATTGAGAAAAATTTGAAATTTTTGTTTAATAAAATTTTAATTATATTAGAACAGTGTGAGGATAAATGCGAATCTATTAGCAAAGATCCAAACCATAACATATAGCAGAGCTCTGTTAACTGCTTAAACGAAGTTGCAGTTGCTATATACTTACTTTATAGAATATTTCGATCGGCAGCAACGCTTTTGTGCGTTTTAAATTTATCTTTTAATTTTTATTAAATTGTTGTTGATGTTTGTTGTTGTTGCTGTTAATTCAATTAATCTACTTAAATAAATGCGTTATTTATTTCTAACCTCTTTATAAATATCATTGTGTGCACACGCGCGCGCGTGTGTGTGTGTGTGCGTGTGTGCGTGTGTACCTTGCAAAAATGACCTAAATCATATGTTTCTCCGTAGTTTTTCCTTATTTCTTTTTTTTATTTATTAATTATGCTTTCTATGCGTGTTGACTGAAAACTCAGACAGAACTCAAACGTTTGAGTTATTTGCATGCACTACTTAAAAGTGAATTAACTACTCTGCTTTATTTTTTATTATTATTTTTTTTTTTTTTGAAAGTATGAGATGTAGGTCAGTTTTGCAATTATTATTCTCCTTTTTATTTTTCTTCATCTGCTTTGCATTTATTATTGTTTCTTTTTTTTATTATTATTGTTTTTCTATTATTATTTCACTTATTATTAGCATTTTTTTATATGCTAATAATAAGTAGAATAACTAGTTTAGTTAGGTTATGTTTAGGCGAGTGACTGCAAAAGAAACTATGGAAGAAAGAGAGCGTTAAATAGAAGTATAGACAAAGAGATAGTGAGAGGGTTAGAGATGGGGGGGGGGGGGGGGGGGGGAGCGTGCGATACCATAAAATGCTTAAGTAAGAATATTTTTATGACCCATTTACTTATATCATGACATAAATTCATTCATAATCACTCTTAAAAAAATTGTAATGCTCATTACAATTGTCTCTGTACGTGTGTGTGTGTGTGTGTGTGTGTGTGTGTGATGCATATGTTTATGTGTTTCCATTTTATTTCGTTTCGTTAAATAGCGTTTATTATGATTGACGTATGTTTAATTTATTGAACTGAAATCATCCCTTCCCAAACATTGAGCGCTTCACACCAACTGAAATATTTAAGTTCATGTAGCACGATGAAAAGCGTGAAACAAGAAAATGTGACAAGTGTAAGCGCTACTTTTCTGTCATAACATATGAGTGTGTGTGTGTGTGTGTGTGTGTGTGTGTGTGTGTCACTGTAATATTCTGTTACATGTATTAAATTGTACTCCTATTTTTAATCATTTGTTTACTTCTTCTTCTTCTTTGCTTTAAGCGCTTTTTTAATTTTAGTTTTGTAGTTTTCAATCACGCACTTGCAGAATTTTTGATTACTTTTTTTTTGACACACCTGCCAGCTAAAAATTGAATAATTATGAAATAGGGCTGGTGAAAGAGACAGAAAGAAAGAAGGAAATGGATAGAAATGCACAAAGCTAAAAACAAATTTTGCGTATCTGATCATCAAACACCCTACACTACTGGACTCAATCAAATTAAAAAGTTAAGTTAATACATTTTGAATTTGATTTGTGTAGAGTGTGGAAGGGCCTTAAAAAAATGGATCATTATGAACGTTAAATAATTACGATGTATAGACTTTTATTAAAAAAATTTTTAAATTGTTATACATCGAATACCTTTCGAGATAGAATGCTAAGCTACATTGGGAATTGTTGTTGTACCCATATTCATTTTCCCTTACCTTTTAGCTGAATCACACCCATTTATCGCATTTCATTAAAATATTTCAAAAATTTTGTTGTGTAACTTTGAAAAGAAATTTACATGAATGGACATCAGTTAGTTTAAGTCGATCTAGAAAGTAATTATCAGTTTCTAAATTTGAGTTGATGTTCATTATAAAAAGTGAGTCTTCCGGAGCTTCGCTTAGAGCCATAATACCCACTATAAGTGTACCAAAAGTTGTCTAAGGTATAAAATGTTAAGAATTGTCATGTAGAGGAAATTTACCATTACGGAGATTATGTGGTGGCAACCAGTCCCCAGAAGCAAATGCTCAGTTGGGAGTGGCTCCTGAGATGGTCGTTGGTAATGAAGGCCTTGAGGTCGCGAGATCCGACCAAAGATTTAATTTGATATCACGGGATTACCAGTTTTCATAAAGCCCATCGTGGTGATATTAAGGTTGGCTTCGTGGGGGCTGTGATGGGCAGAGATGATGATATGCTTGTAGTGCAGCGTCCCATTTCCCGAATAAAATGGGCAGCTGGGTAGGCTTATTGAGCTAACCAAACTAAGCCAAAGAGTAATAAGAAGGCTCCGAACATGAGTACCAAAAATTAAGTATATAAGATGCGATACAAGCTTCAAATTGGAAGATAGTTGTGACAGTACAGTTAGTGTTTTACATGCATACCTGCCTGGAAGGCTCAAATGCATGGTATAAACATACTTATGATCGCTAGCGTTGGTAAACACGTCACAAAGTGCATGCCACCGTCTCGACTAGCTTCCAATTTAAAGCCACTATTGCACCTCATCTAGTAAGCTTAATCCTTGGTATAAGGATTCAGGGCCTTCTTAAAACCCCTAGGCTTAGATTAAATTAGCCCGATAAGCCCACCCAGCTAGCCATTTTATTCGGGAAATGGCACCCTGCTCGACAAAACTATAATAGTGGTATAAACATAATAGGTCGAGCTACGTCCGCGACATGGACACCACAGCCCCCACGAAGCCAACTCCAACATCACCACATGGGCATAATATGAATTTGGTGATCCCGTGGTACCAAACTAAATCTTTGGATCTGATCTCGTGAACTCATGATGCCCCATAATGGATATGGATCAGAAACCATCTCATGAGCCACTCCCAATTGAGCAGGTGCTTCTCGGGATTGGTCGCCCCCAGCTAGTTGTGACAGTAACATGTACCATGTGTAACATGATTACCAACGCTAGCGCTCACTTGTACAATTGTGTACCAAGCAGTTAAGCCTTCACGGAGGGCGTGCATGTAAAACACATTGAATATTACCGAGATTTTGTAAAATAAATCTAAGGCCGTTTTTTGTGGCATACCATTTGTACGTCCAAAATTACCAAACATGAAATATTGATATTCCGAAAATTTGCACATTATTTTACTCTATCTTGATATATAATTCGTTCCCCCACTTTCTGAGTTAATTTAGTGTTGTTTTCGTCTTTGTTGACGTTTGTTTGTACAACGCTATTATCAAATTGTTGGTTGGTTGTACTACTGGTAGGATGCACATTCACATCAGATTTTTTTTATTTAAATTGTTTTAGTTTTTTTCATCGTATTCTAATCAATCCAAGTAAAATGATCCAAAATCTTTAGAAAACGGCTTCGACCGATTGTAACGCACATATTTACTAGTTCTTATGATCTACAACAACAGCGGCATTTATGTGAAATATTCTGTAACTAACGTTACAAAATGCATTTACGATTTTTTTTATTAATTGTTGTTGTTGTTGTGGTCGTTGTTTCTTTACCCATAATTATTTCATTATTATTATTATCCCATATTTTGTTTGCTTTGCTTGTAGCTGAGTTCTTTTTTTTTTTTACTAACTTTAAAATTTACCGTTAGATCTCTCTCGGTTGTATTTTCAAAATCTCTTTTTCTTATATCCATCATTCAGAGTTTTTGGGTATATCCATTTTGTCATTACGTTTGTAAAGCGTAAAAACATATATCTTTTTTTTTTATCAGCATGAAATTCTGCATTATGTAATTCTGATTGGGACGTAACTGTCCGTGCAAATTATACAACTTTAAATTATCTGCCTGTCTGTTGCGGTATTTTATAATACCAGTGTGGTGGATATCTAAGATTTGGCTCCAACCAAAAATATAATTTTCTCAAGTGTTACTTATAAATTTAAATTTATTACATTTTGTAAATGTACTTTACAAATTATATTTGTTATAAATAAGCTTAAAACGTATATGAATTAGAAAAACAAATATTAATGAAATTTCGAGAAGAAAACATTGTCGTTGTTAAATTCTCACATTTATGAGAGTGTTTCTTAAATAAAAAAATATGTTCCAGTGAGTGTCTGCAGGCAGTAACACAGAGGTGATTTACTCAATTACCAATTTTGCGAATTTAGATTTTAATTATGGGCGAAAGCTCGCTCTGGTCATGAGCAGAGAGTCACAGAGGAGCAGTCAAAGAAATTAAATTCTCCATTAATGGAATTACAGGTTATACAAAATATAGGAAAAGGCTTTTAATAAAAAATAATCAAACTGTAACTTTAACTGTAAATAACTGTAAATAACAGCTAATATCAAGTCTTTTTATGACAAAGAAAACAGTTTTTAATAAGAAATATGTGGAAAAAATTTGTAATTAATTGATATGGACTATGATTTGATATCCCATTCGGTGTGGTACACAATGCCACGATCTTCTACTTTTTTGCAACTTCGATATTCATACATTTTTTATATTGATTTTATATGGTCAATGATTTACAGAGATGCCATTAAGGAAAACGGATCTGAAGATAGACCAAAATCAGCACGCTGGCAAAATGTTTTTTTGGTGTGGATCGTTTTAGCAAAGTAGATTTTCTCTTATAAATATCTTACGTAGTAGCCAAAAAGTTCCTTATCTCCAAGAATAAATGTAAAGTCATACGCGGAATTGTGCGTAAATACGGAGCTATGTTTCGAGATAGCTGGGTAGTTGTAAATATAATGGACATATTTATTTAATGTAATTTGCGATTTGTTCTTCGAAGAGTGAAAGTCTAGGTCATTATAAATATTATCAACGACCCGACGAAGCAATTAATTTTAGTTTAATGTCCACAGGATGCTTGTATTCTCTTAAGTTATAATTACATCCACAATTTATTGGAGAATTTGCTTTTTCTTTTTACCTGAAAACTCATCCAGATGGTGTCATTTCATGTCACAACATTTGTAGCATGCAGAGACCTTACGTAAAAAAAAAATTTTTGATTAGTATCATTAAATTTTAAATCGATTTAGTGGTAAATCCGTCTGCATCTGTAACTGTTGCATTTTTTTGGTTAGAAAAATTAAAATAAAAGAATTTTTAACGATTTGTGGCGCCTGCCATGTAGATTTTCAAATACTAAAAACTTTGTAGACGGTCGGGATCGGTACCATTGCAATTTATGCAATTTTCTTAGTCATTTGATAACAACTCAATGCCTGAAGTATAAATTTTAAGAGATTAGCTTCCAATCAACTATAACTTGTCTGTTTATATATTGCTTTACTTGATCTATCGGGATATGTGCACGGCTTGCCTGCCTTATAAAGAATAATAATGTGAGATATATGCCATTGCTTCAAACATAGATAAATTATTATTCCCTTATGTTTGCCACCTCTCTATTTCTCTCATTTTTGTAATTGCATATATTTAATAGATATCTATGCATAAGTGTGCATAAGTTCCCGTTCTTTTACTACTTTTCATCTTTTTCTTCTTTCTATTTCTCCTCTACTCTATTTGACTTGACTATAAGATCTGTGTGTGCCTTTGTTTTGAATTCAATGTATCTATATATATGTCTCTCACACACTATGTGCATTTATGTATGTGTGCGTCATGTGTTTATCTATGCCTACATATATATGCATTTGTATAGAACATGTCTAACTGCATTAAGAACCGTTGATTCAAGCAGTACCAAAAGCAACAATAATAATAATAATAACAATAGTGCCTACGTAAAATATTAATATTATTGTATTTCTCTTCACACATGCTAAATAAATTTTAATGTATATATACCCAGCCATACATATATGTACACAATCATATACGGACAACGACCTTAACAGAAGTTATACGAATCGTTTGCTGCTTTAACTTTTACTGACTACTCTACTCTATTGTTTCATTGTATTTTTGTTTCAAGCATTTGTTTTTTCTATTCGTTTTTTTCTTTTTCGTTTCAGTTTTTATTTGTGTTGTTTTGTTCGTCTCCTTCTTATTATTATTATTATTATAATTGTTTGTACAAAATTGTTTGTGTCGCTCTTTTCTTCATTCCTTTCTCCTTTATAAGGTTTTTATCAAGAATATAAATAATAATGTTCGTACTTCCATACGAAAATGCACATCAATAAAATATCTATGTTTGTGTAATACATTAGTTTAGTTGTCTAGCCACAGCCTAGGACAGCTACAATGTATGTGTATCTCAAGGCAAGAATATGCAAAAACAGAAAAACGTAATCAAACAAAAAAGGAAAAGGTAAATGAAGAAAAAGAAGAGAAAATTATATGGTGATAGAAACGGAGACATGAGTATGAAAAAAAGCACAATTTCTCATTTTCTTTCTCTATTTTATTCTTACTTACTGAATGTTCTTAAAGAGACTAGATTCTCAGACAAAAGCAAACATGATTTTGTTTGGTTTGCTTGGTTCGTTCTCGTTTCTTTTACTGTTGTATATATTTATTTTAAACTCAAGACTTAATTTATCAAATCCACATACTTCTTTAAGTTTTTGCTCTTCTATTTAATATTATCAATGTAATTGATGTTTTTTGCCTAAAAAGAGTTGTAATTTTAATGAAAATGCTTACGTTGCAAGAAAAGAAAAGATGGCAAAAAAGATAAGATGTACTCTGAAAATATTTGCCAATCATCATCATCATCATTTTTTTTTATAAATAAATATTTACATTCGTAATATTGATGCAGCACCGATTGAATGCGATCGAACATTTTTGAATTATATTCATTTGTGTTTTGCTTTTCTAATTGAGAACTCAAATTTCTTACACCAGATTTTTCCTTTACTATTTATACAATTTGCAATTAATGATTCACTTAACATAATTGCGTATTAATTATCATGAGGTAGAGATATAATATGAAAAAAATTGTAAAAACCCTAGACTGGATTAAAAAGGATCACAAAATATTCAAAATAGGAATTTTTTTTAAACATCGACTTTATTTAAAGTAGAGCGTCATAGAATTTTCCGACCATCACGATCGAAATTTATTACTTTTTTTAAAGACCGTTACATGGAGGAAAAGCGATTAATATATTAAAAGATGGATCTATCTAAAACCTTTTTAGATGTTACAAAAATTCGAACAATCAGGTTGTTCAAAATAGGAAATCTTTTTTTTCAATGTCGACTTTATTTAAACTAGAGCGTCACAGAAATTTCCTACCACCACGATTGAAATTTAGTATTTTTTTAAACTTTTTTTTTACTTTTTTTTGATGTTACAAAGATCTGACCATTCAGCTTGTAGAAGGAAGCAGCAGGGTATAGTGATAACAAATTTAAATTTGATTTTTTCGTACATTTTTATATATTTTTTTGAAAGTTTTCTTAAAGTCAAAGAAATTGTTGAACACGTACAATAAATATTATTGAATTTCTTAAATAAGTTTAACGAATGATTCATTTATGTATTTAATGTAATTTACTCTTCTTTACAATTATTCAAAATTATTCAAAATAATCCAAAATTCTTCAAAATGATAGTTTGAAAATGTTATTAAGTTTATAGTCGCCATTGTTTACGAAAGTGATGCCTCAATACTGTTGCTTAGAATATATCTACGCAATTTCATTTGATTTAATTAATTTGATTTAATTAATTGTTTATATTTGTATGTATGTCTACGTTAATTAAATAAATTTTTGAAAATCGAATAAAATCAATTAATGTCAATTTGTTCCATGAAATGAAATCCTCACGGATCATAATAATTTAATCAAGTGGTCGCCACAAAAGAATTCCAATAATATTTTAATATAAGATTTGGAATTTAAATAATTTAGATTTTTAAGATTTAGGTTTTTAAGAAATACAATTTCCTTTTTTTTTTGTAATTCAAAGTACGCGCCATTGTGTCTTTGTAGTTTTATAATAAAAATTATAAAATTTTCGAAATGTCAAATGAAAGATGGCACTGGCCATCCAAGAAATATATGAAGAAATGAGCTGCTCTGTAATACTTTTATTAAGATTCTTTAATAATTTGAATTTCACATGGAATAAATATAAAAAAATACATACGTATTATTTTAACAAAATAAATTTAGTTTCACTTTAAATTTATTGAAAAATCTTAAGCTGATCAGTAGTTTCAAAATTTAATTCTTAATGCGCAGAATTCAGAATTAAGTCTTCTTTTAAATTATCAATGAAATAAAATGTTATTTCTGATATCTGAATTCTAAATAATTCCACTGTCTCATCTGTTTATAAATAAAACTTAACTTTTTACATAAAATGCAGAAATTATTGCGATTATGGTGACACACGCAATACATTTATTTTTTATGATCGCTCTTAAATTTTTATCAGTTTAATACGCAGTTTGTAATGCATACATCTACATTCGTGTATATGTGTGTACATATATTGATATCTCACATACATCAGTGCAACATAAATTTTATGCTGCAAAATCAATAAAATTTGTTATTGCTTTCTTCCTGTTTCTCTCATTATGCATTATGAAGGAAATCAAACTTTTAATATTCTCCATTTTCAATGCTTCTGGAAGTTCGTTTACTTTTATTGCTTTTTGGTTTTTTTTTCTTTTTGTTATGCTTTCATATATTGCGTAATACTTTGCATTGTGTATCCAAGTAAGTAGTACACGGAGGGATTCTACATTCAATTTGACTGATTGAATGAACTGGTTTGTGATGGCATATGGCAAATATAGATTATTACATGAATGCATAAATATGTATGTATTTGTATATATACATATGGGCGCGCGTGGTGTGGTGTGTGTGTGTGTGTGTGTGTGTGTGTGTGTGTGTGTGTGTGTGTGTGTGTGTGTGTGTTGTTTGTTGTGTGTGCTATCATTGCGATTATTATTTTTACATCAAAATTGTTGAACATTTTCATCAGTTTGTCTTATACAAACGCATGAAAATATTCTCCTTACTCTACTCTCTTCTTTACTTTTGGAATCGTGTTTATATATATGTATACAAATGTATATAAATATATGTATATATATATGCACATGTATAAATGTCTCAATCAAAATATTTTAATCGTATTTATATTATAGATTATGCTCATGTACACACATTCAAACATATACATAATTCTCTCTTTCTCTCTCTCTTCTTGTTCCATTCTCCCTTTATGTATGAATAGATTTTTTTATTATATTCCAGTTACACAGAAAAGTAAGGAGAATTACTTTTCTTTCTTTTAGCAGTATTATGAAAATTGGCAACAATGTAAGAGTATTCAAATGCAGCTGTACTACAAATATAACTGTTATATTGTAGTAGCTGCACAACGTGGAATACATACATATATGTTAGAGCAAGAAGCAAAAGCATTGTTTTGTCTAAATTTTAAACAAATTTAATGTCCAAATTACTTGTCCTGTAATCTTTTTTAAGGATGCCTTTGATTAATATATAGGATATAATTTATACTGGAAATAACTATTTTAATAATATATAGGAAATAATAATAACACTTTAATGAGATTTTTTTACTAAAAATGGATAAGGCTGGATCATTTTTAAAATTCTTCATTTTAAAAAACAAAGAACTATATTGTACTACGGCTTTTACAAATGAACTTATTTTTAGACTTAAAACTCTGTAGAAGCACAGCACTTCTCCTTATATTTTATGAAAGTTATGCCTAGATCTTTTTGGCGATTTTGATGTAAAACAAGTGGCAAAGTTATACTTTGTTAAGGCTATCACAAGCACAAGACATTAAACTAATGGGCGTGCCCAATCTACATATAAACCAAAATCTATAATTGTGAGTACGTGGCGGCGATTTAGAGGAGCATTGTGAAACGCCATAGTCATAGAGGACTTTACATCTCTAATATTCATAATTTGCAGTAGTAAAGTTTAAAATTTTACATACCAATGCTAGGCTGTCATGTACAAGTGTCAGTTGGCTAATTTGGTCCATTCTTAATTCAAAACCCAGTGAGATATTTTTAAATGCCAAGAAAATTTTTTACATATATGCATGCACAGGCAAATAGACTAGTGAATCGATTAAGATAAAATTTGATAAGATTTATCAAGAATAAATATATAAAAATAAGAATATGCAGGGCTGATACTTTCTTTGTGTATCCAAATGGTAGCTATAAAAAAAATTGTAGTATAAATTTATTATTGCTATTATAATGATTTTATAAAACAATTTAATCCAAAACGTAAATATTCATATTAAAGTAAGGACTATAAAAACTTCAGATAATGGGGCCAATTTTTTAAATGGTCTTTTTGATATTTCAGAATACACAGCAATATTCTCTTCGATATATAAATGTCAGCCTTTATCATAGTTTTGTTTGTATTTATTTATTTTTTCTCTTATTCCGTTCATTAGCTTATGCAACTTCTCCTAATAAAATGCTCTTTTTTTTGCTATTGTTTTTACATTAAATTTACTCTTCATTCGTTCATTCTGTTGTGTGCTTTTTCTTTATTTATGCTAATGACAATGACAACGATGACAAAAATATTATAAAAATATATACAAAAATATGACGAAAAGAAGAAGAAGAAGATAATAGAAAAGAATATGTTTAATAAAATGATTTTAGATTTTAGTTTTTGTTTAGTGATGCATACAACAAACTTAAAAGGCTAAATAAAAATAAATTTTATTTTCTTTATTATTTTTGTTTACCTTATTTTTCTAATTAATTATTTTTTTTCAAGAACGAACGTTTAGTTTCAGATAATTATACTGCCTGTTTACTCAAAAACTACATGATCTCATTTTTTTCATTCTCATTTCTATCTAACATTTTATATTCTTTACATTTAACTGAACTGTAAAAAATGATGAGCTGATTATGTAAAAAATTATATAAATTTGACATTTATACAAAATTATGTTATATACATCAGTTGATGATCACTTTGTCGAACAAAAGAAATAAGAAGAAGTGCAAAATATCTATAAGGAAAATCGGCCATGAAGTTTCTTCATTAGTCCAGAATCTCAAACATGATTTAAAACGGAAAAGTATTTTAAAATAATACGAAGCTTTCACTTACATAAAATCATTCACTCATTTTTCTTTCTTTCTATTACTTGTGAAAGTCTCGCTTACGAGTTTCCACAAATCTGTGAACTTTTAAATGAGAAGCGCAGATTATTCATGTTTACAATGTAAAATATTTTATTACATTTCATGTAGTGCAAAGGTTTTCAATGGCCTGTTAAGTTCAGCTTCTTTATAATATACTTAGTATAATATGAGATGATAGTTGTACGATAATAAATAACTGTATGACATTGTGACTGCGTTAATTATAATTTATGGCACAGACATGCCTAATAATTACAAAGAAACTGCTTATAAATTGTTTTAGTGCAATGTTTATGTTTTTTTTTTTTTTGTTAGAATTCTTATAAAAACTTAATTTACTTTACTATTTTTATACCCACCACCCAAATCTTGAGGGTATACTCGTTTTGTCATCATGTTTGTAACGTCAAGAAAAAAGCGTAGAGCAGATAAGAGATCAAGTTTATACGTTCTCGGTTAATATCAAATTCTGAATCGATTTAGACATGTCCGCCTGTATGTCTGGGGGGCCGTGTATGGTAAACAATCTCCTGAACACAGAAAACTAGATATCGCCTTTAAATTTGGCAGAAACATTAAAAGTTAATACACACTGCTTGGTAGTGCAAATTTAAAGCTTTTTCACTCAAAACTTATAAAACGAAACAGATGGAAAAGTGAAATTTTGTATAATGTATTTATAGAAACAAACCTTCCAAAATCGATTACGCCTACCCGATATAATGCAATTTTAAATTACTTATCTCTAAAATCCGAAATTGTATCGGCGTAATGGGTATTCGGGTATGGGCGTCCCCAACCAAATATAATTTTCTCATTCAATGCTTTATGGTTTTTTTTTTGTCTTTACAGATTATTAACGCGTTATTGGATTTCAGAAGGAGAGATGAATTGATTTCATACAAAAAAGTCAACAAGAACAATTTTTGGTTAAACTTTCATATTTGTCATTTTTGTAACGGTAAGATTAAGTAAAAACAAAAAAAAAAGAAATCAGAATAATCACGTTCCATAGCAAAAGTTAGTTTATTTGAATTGATTGTAATATATCGATCCAAAAAGTTCTCTTTGCCTTGTACTTTGATTTTTGCATGCAATCGAAGGAATAGAGCCCTTATAAAAAAACTTTAATATTATCTTTTTTTTAAGAAAGTCTTGGACGATTCAAAAAGGCGATACGTAAAGGAAATTTCAGTTTGGTACATTTCAGTTAGACTTAGAGTAAATAAGACTTTTGCATAAGTTATTTAAATATGGATCATATGCAGAAATTATTGTACTTTTGGCAACGTGAGATGTAGCAAATGTTTTGACATATGATGATACTGTTAGTCCTTGAAGCTTTAATTAATCCTAAAAATATATAAGGGCCGATTTTGAAAATGGCTCATTAAACTTTTGAATGTTTAATTGATTGCAAAATCTTACGAATAAACCGTTATCAAGATTATACAATTTTCGTACGACATTCTTCTTATTCATTGTACGAGCATTGCGTAAAATGGATCTGCAACTTTTTGCAGCTTTTCTATTATTACAACAACAACGTATAATATATTATATTCTATAGCCCAATACATATGGTTAGTTCCCTATTTAAGTGGAAAATGAAAGAGAATATGTTCGAAATATTTTGCTACAGATTGAAGTGTCCAAATAAAATAAAAATTTTGCATCAAAATTTTTATGTACTTTTTTTTATGGATTTAAAATTAAAACTATATCATCACGTCGCATGATTGGATTTATCGCATTCAATGGAGGAATCAAGAAAGAAGCAAGTTTTGTTTGTGTAAGGCTTAAAATAGTTCAATTTTTTTTTTAATTTAACAACCGACTTAGAGTCACTTACTAAATAGATTTAAATCCAGTCGCCTTTCCATTTGTTTTCTATTCATATCAAAATTGAAATATGAGAAATTTCAAGATTTTGCATATTTTTTAATGAACATATATCAAATAACAACAAATTATAACAAATTTAATCAATATGGTTACTTTTTTTGTTTTGTTTTGTGTTTCACACAAACAAATTTACAAAATATAATTGAAAATTCAAATTTTATAATCTCTTGACTTTTGATTGGCTTCCATCACATTCAAACAAAATGGCGGTTGCGTTGCATTTTTTTTTTTTTTAACATTCCTCATTATGAAAAATTGGCCATGACATTAATTAAATATAATTTATGGTGAAGATATAAATAAAAATAAAAAAAGCTGGCAACTCTTTTAAAGAATACTGTTAATAATAAATAATTAGAAACATATGTTAACTTTGTCTTGTGGTAAAGTTTAGTTTTTTTTTTTTTTTTTGTTTTGACACGCCGTACGAAGAAAAGCCAACTGCATTTGAAAATATTGATACAAATTTATTTTGTTGATATTGCACAATGTTAAAGGCAACAAAACAAAACAAAAAAAATATTGAAAAAAAATAAAAAATACAAATAAAAGTAAACGCCAGATGTTAATAATATCACACTAATTTACATGCTAAGATTCTTCTTCTTTAGATTTATTAAAGTTAAGTTAAAAGTTTTGTTTAATGTTATGCTACACCTGAGCTACAAAATTAAAGTGTAGTAACTCTCTTTTTCTTTTCCCTTTTTTTAAATTTTTTAAGCAAAAATTCAAATTATGGTGAATATTGTTCAAACAATTTACAGTATTGAGTGACTATTTGGAAGAGAGTTTCACATTGAAATATTGATTGAGAGAAAATTCACAAGCATCTCTTACAATGGAAAAGTTAAATGTTAGCACATTTATGATGCAAATGAAAGCCATATGCTATGATAAAATCAACATATCCCTCTTTTAATAAAACTAAGAAAATTGCAAAAAAAAAGAAGGAGACTTAAATCGTACACACACACACACAACACAAACACCCGCGAATCACAAGTAAAACGTCTGCAAAACTTGCAGCAGTTGCTTAACATTTTTTTATTGCATGCAACATTTATTGGCACGTGGATACTTTTACTGTTGCTTCCGTTGCCTTCTTTATTGTGTCTTGTTTTTTTTTTTTTACTTTACTTTTACCGCAATACATTTAAGTGGTAACATTGTTTCTTTCTTGGTTTTACATTTACCTAAATAAAATTTAATAAATAATTTTATTGCTGACGGTGACAAGAAAATTGAAAATTAAATAAATAGCGAATGTGCCATACTCATTTCAACAATGGTCATTATGCTTAATAATTACGATCCATTACATATTTCTTTTTTTTTTTTTTTTTTTTTTTTGGATAAAATTCAACAGATCGCATGTAATATCAGATTTTAAAGCTGATCTTTATAAAAGTGATTAAAATTGATTGTACAAAGGAAGCGCCATTTCTTTCGGAAAGATAAAGTCTTTCAAATGTGTCAAGTCATTATTTAGCAATTTAATAAGTCATTTATAAACATTTCTAGTTTGGTAACTTTGTCTGACCCTACTTGTTAGACTTTACTTGCACAAATTTAATCAAGATGGTTATTTTCCAATGACACAGAGACACATAAGAAATAACTATTGCAGGTGCTTCGAAATTACTTCAATGCAAACAAAAAAGAAGTGCAAGATGCGTTTTCCCCCAAAAAAAGCACTGCAAAGTGTTTTAAATATTACGCAACTATTATATATATTTTAAGCGATTTCATTTTGTAAAATTTTAAGAATTTATGTTAGATCAATTCTTGTGTGTTTTATGTAAAACGATGCAAATTTGACTTCAATTACATTTTCAATTTGAAATTTGTGAGTACAAATCATTTGCATCAAATCAAAATCGTGCAAAAAGGTTATAAAATTTTTCTCATTGATTCAAAATTAAAGAGAAAATATTATTCCCCTGTAATCGCGCCTACGTTTAGTACTTAAATATAAAATTGTGATTAATGATTTAATGTGTTGTTGACTCAACGATTATTTTTTATTACAGTCGCTACCAACAAAATTTTACATGAGCATGAACTTAAGTTTCTCATAAAAATTCTCTCTTCTCTGTATTTAATTTGCAAAAACAGAGATGGCATTTATAACCTACAACAATGAAGTCGGGCCCCTATGAAAAGTGTGTTATATTTTACTCAAATGATAAATCTTACTAATTAAACTTAAACTTATTACAGAATAAGCACAATAATTGAAAGAATCGTTTTTTCTATAAATAAATAAAAAAACCTAAATAAATGGGACGTTAAAAATAGGTACGAAAATTGTATTTGATTGAGGCCAAATCTTGGATACCCACCGCCCATTCACCTTGATAATACGGTTTAGAAACTATTTTAGTTTTTTAAGTAGCAAATAGAAAACGTAAACATAAAAAAGTGAAAATTCTGTTTTAAACCACCGGCCTTACTACTAATTGTACCAAAATTTCAGCTGTTTATATTTTGCAATTTGCCAACAATAAGCAAAAAAAAAAAAAAAAAAGAAACTAGCAAATTTTGTTGAAAAAACTGAGGTGTTCTCAGTTTATGTTACTCTACGAGCGCATTTTTTAAGCGATTTTATCCATTTTCAATACCAAACTGCATGCTAAATTTGAACTCGTTATCTCTTTTTTTTTCGACCAGGAAAAATGTTAGTAACATAAGGACAGACGGACACTTAGACTTGAACAGCGTCGGAATTGATTCCGACGCTGTTGCTGGTGAAGAATACGTATATTTTGTGGGGTCTTCGATCCCTTCTTTTTGATGTTACAAACATAATGACTAAATGAATATACTTTCAAATCTCTTGGGGTGTGTATAACAATTCTAAAACCAAGTTGTAAATTTTTTTTCTATATTTCACATTGGTTGATTGATTGATTGATTAGCTTATTACATTTAAATTCCCATAATTCATTATTAAACAAATTGCGATTGGGATGAAACATAAATAAATTAATTAATTAAGTGGCGAAATACATAGTTTGTAAGTTCTTAGAAAATTACTTTCAGATTTTAGAAATATTTTAACAAGTAACACAATTTAAGGTGCCTATCCGTTCGTCTGTCTGTCCATTAATTGATATGTTTCCATTGTTATTAAACTACAAGTCTAAACTTTTGGCATATTTTAGCAAAATGTTCTGGCCAAAAATGAACACCTTTAAATATAAATACAATCGAACATATTTACAGCCAAATGCCATGTAATCCGGCCCTATTGAAAAGCGCTAAAAAAAGAAGGTTAAGATATAAAGAGAGTTAACAATTTTTATTGCTTTTTAAATAAAGAAAACTTATTTGGATATAATAAATGTGTTAATTATGCCAAACTTACTCCATGATGGATAATTTTTTTTGAAAGTTCCTTCTTTGGCCTTCCACACAGGGACTTTTCTAAATCATTAGAAAGTTAAGTTAAAGGAGTAAAGGGTTTGGGGTATATAAGACTCGATTCTGGAATGTTGTTATATAATTTTAGTTCCATTCTAATTTATTAAAAAAAAAAGTCAATTTTTCAATAAAATCTCTAAACGCTCGATTCACATTGCCTTTGATGATTCCTCTTCATATCAATACTACTTCAAATTTTTTGTAAGGGAAATTTCTATTTTGTTTTTTTTTTTTTTTTTTTTTTTTGCTTAATTACGTACTTTCACATACATTTGTATAAATATTTAATTAATTGCTTAATTGTTGAACTAATAGAAGCTAACAAGCCTGACAAAACAAAAAAACAAGAAAAAGAAGAAGAACAAAACGTCATATAATTCGTACACTTGACCTTGCTGCGTATAAGTTATAACAAGTTATGTGACCATCACATGTGCTAATAGAAATAACGAATACAAAATGCTTCAATAATCTTTTTTATACATATTTATATTGTTTTCATATACACATACATATGTAATGTGATGTGACTGATAATGTGGTAAAGAAGAGAGAGAGAGAGAGAGAGAGTGAAAAATATGTTATAGAATGTAATTTGCATGACCATGAATAAATTACACAATAGGTGTATTTTTATATGCATACAAAAACAAACTTTAAAAAGCGAAAACAGCAGCAGCAAAAGAAACGAAACAAAGTAAAATTAATTGAGATATTTATAAGTAAAAAAAAAAAATTTATAGTTGAATAGAGCAAATTTTAGATACCCATCCACAACTTATACATTAAAGCACACTTGTTGGGGGGAGGAGGGGGGGGGGCGTGTCCAATTCATATTCAACATGATTATTAAATACACGTTAGCAAAAAAAAAGAAGCAAACGGAAATTTACTGATTTTTAATTTCTGATAGTTAAAGCTGATTTTATGCATCCATGGACAGAAACATCCATGGCATTATAATTGAAAATACTGAAAAATTGAAATTTAATATGCATTACATTTCAATGCAATTGAAATGTAATGCATTCCAAATTGGTGGCCCGTTTTCGAAGGGAACAGTTTTTTGTTTATCTCACATTTTTCTTACATTTTATCCATTGAAAACAAATGTATGAGCCAAATGTATGTGAAAGTATATGCTAAGAGCTTTGGGTAACTCTTCATCTTTAAGTTATTAACTATTTCATAATGTTTCGTCACAATTTGCCTGATCAATCTCCAATTTTGATTAATTACAAGTTCGATGAGCATCTGTTCAATTTTATAGCATCATATTACTCCAATAATAATGCATTGTCTACGGCAAATATTGTGAGCCTAGCATTTTGCCTTCGAAATTCCCTTTATCTAACTACTTTAGTTGAACTTATGCAAATTATTGAAATGTAGTTACACTAAAAGTTCTAATCTGTAATCTGGTTGGTAGCTAATTGATTATTATAAATTATTAAATGAATATAAATAAAAAATTATATGCATCTGGCATTTTAATCAATTTTTATGCCACATTATTAATCTAGAATTTAAATTAGTTCCTCATCTAATTATGATATTTTATTTCTCATAAAAAGAATTGATCTATTTGTTCAAATTTTTATACTCCATTTTTATATTTGTAATAATTTTTGCTAGAAAACATTAGAAATTCAATCAAAGAACTTTTTCAAAAGTGCAGTTACTTTTATTGTAACGTATTAATTACGTGACCACTGTTATATCTTACTCTCATTATATCTCTGCATCTCTCTCTCTCTCTCTCTCTCTTCTCTATCTATCTATCTTTAAACTTTTCATATAATTCTCTAAATATAAATAACGAACGTTTGAATGAAAGGAAATGTATACTTATTTATATTGACCTTGACATAAAATTTTCTATTTACCCACATAACTCACTCTAAGTCAGTAGTAGCGTTTACTTTTGAAATCATTTCACATAATAACAATTTAATCAACTTACACCGCTTTAAATAAAAATACTTTTTAAGAGTAATAAAATGTCGATTAGTATAAATATTGAAAAAATCTTCAAAAAAAAATACTTAGAGAATCTGTTAGATGAACCTATCTCGTAGAGCTCTTGGGCAGCACTGAGATTAATGATCCATTAAACTACTCTCAGTGAACTTGGGTTTCTCGGAACTGGTTTGCTCTTACCATAGAGAAAGAAGCTCATTTGGATCTTAATTTAGGAATATCAAGTGTACCCTCATTCAATTTACCCAACCGTTTCCAACCGCTGTAATATTGGCATTACATTTTCCACATAATTTTGTCATTCGATTAGGGTTGATTGTATTTAATCTACGTATCAAAATATCATTAGTAATAATAAAGATTGTCGCCGGTAAATTATCGACAGTTGTTGGTGCTGTCTTTGCCTCTTCAAAATAATGCTTTGTATTGTGAAAGGGCTATGAAGAGATAACTATTTTGGTGCGATAGTAGTGAAGTAGAATTATCAAAATACTGAAATAACATTTAATTTTTTTTGCTAACCATAAAACATTTTTTAGATAAACGAAACCCATTGAACCTTCGTAAACTAATTTCATCAAGAAACATCTATTTATTGAAAAGTAATATCGAACTTATTTCTCATTACCATTTTTAAGACTAACCAAAGTATTAAATTAAATTAAAATACTGTACAAGTATTTATGTGTCTACGTTGATTTGTCAAATCATCGTCAAAATGAAATGTCATTTTCATTCGATATTTGAAAAATCTGAAAAAATAGCACGCTTATAAAATTTACATTATTGAATTATGAGTAAAAACTTAAGAAAACTAAAATGTGAAATTTTAAATGATTTTATGACTTTGTATGAAAACTTTTTCTCATTTTTCATGATATTGCTTTGAAATATGAGTAAAATAAATTTCTAGTTCAAAAATTCTATTGAATGTGCTCTTCTCTCTCAATTTGTAACTGGAAAAAAAAGCAAAATTTTTTTAATATTATGCTAAGGCAAAAAAAAGAAAGCAAATTACTTTACTAAAGAGAGAGATTACATTGGAAGTGCACAAGTACAAATACAAGAAGAAGAACGTATAACTATTTTAATATTAAGCATAATAAGTGAAGTTTTCAACGAACTAAATAATTCGGCAATAGCAAAGATGTCTCTAGATTTAGATGATTATTTTTGGACGCAAATGTTTTTTTTTTTTGATATTAAAGGATTCTAAATATCACTTTTAACAAAAATATATATTAAAGTTGACATATAAATAATATTTACATAAATTTGAAAGTAATGTCTCACTATTTAAAGACGCCAAATAAAAATTATACAAAAAAAATATTTTGGTTTGTTTTTGTAATGAGGGCAGCTGGCATTTCATTACTACAAATAATGAAAGCTTCAATTAATTATGCCGCGTTTCATCCATTTATAATCAGCAGCTACACATTAAAATATATAAATACATTTGAACAAAAAGATTTTAAATAAGTTCATTGCAATTATTATAAGGCCAATTGATTTTTTACCTTTTTGGAAAAGTGGGGGGAATTCGATACGTCACAATCTGTCTAAAATGTTTTCATTTTATTCCAATTATTAATATAATGTGTAATTTTTATGCAAATTCTCTTGTTTATTAATTTTTTTCCAGACTCGTGCGCTCTGTTTCATTTTATCTTTTGCCCAACTACTTTACAACCGTAACAAATATTTAACACACAAAATACATTTATAAATTTAAAAGGAAAAGAAATGGCAAGAGGAAAATTATAAGCAGAATAATTTTATTGTTTGTGTGTTTACATGTCTGTTCTGTAGAATGTTGCTTAAATACGAAAATGCATCGATTTGTTAATTTACAACAGAATACAAAATTGCGTAACTATCATCAATTATTATTATATTTTGTTATTTCTATTGTTGTTATATTTGTATTTGTAATCAACATCATTTGCAACACCAAAAGCAGCAGCAATATTATCATCAACGTCTTATCTATTAACAATAGTATTGGAAGCTGCTATATTTTAAATAGCGCCACAATACAAAATTACAAATTACAAAGAACAATTGCAGCAATAATTAAGATATTGATAATATTAATAATTAGCAAAATATTAAACGTAGCGCTTACTATTTTACGAAAAAAACAGCAACAGCGCCAGCAGCAGCAGCAGCAACAACAACAACAACAACAACAAAAGCAAATTAAAAAACAAAATCGAATTTTTTTGGGAGTTTTTTTCTTTTACGCCATCATCGTAATCATCATTTGCAATATTTGTACAGTATAACATTTAATCATCATTATTATCATCATCATAATCCAAAGTTATAACTGGAGTAACAATAACAAAAAAAAAAGCAAAAGCAAAACAAAACAAAACAAAAACTAAATAAGTAAATAAATAAATAGAAAATAAGCGAAACGATTACATAGAAGTTTTTACGTCATTTTGTCATTTCTACAAACATAATTTAAATTAAAATTTATTTATTGTTAACAGACTAGAAGAAGATAAAATCATTTAATAAGCGAGTAAGAAAATATTATTATAAATAAAGGCAAAAACAAAACAAAACAAAAAAGAAAACAAAAAAGAAGGGAACCCACCGAATTCGGCGTTAAATTACAATTTTAAATTGTAAAGCATTTGATAACTCTGAAATAAGAAAGAAATAAAAATAACAGCAACACCAAGTGCCACATCACTCACTTCGAAAATAGAATATTTCTCTTCACAGTAACATTGTAATATCAACAACAGTAAGCATCGATCTCAGCATACTAATTGTAATTACATTAATAAAAAGTCAAATAAAACTTCAAATATTGAAACAGTAACTGCCAATTTCTCCTTTTTTCTGTCTGTACATATATATATTTATATATGTATATGCCTTCGTAATTAAGTAAATGTACATGACACAACAGTAAAGGAAGCGCCGTTTTCATTTTCATCTGAAAAATTGCAATTTCCATCGCACTTTTTATGCGTAAAAAATATAAAAAAAATTAATTAAAACGGTAATAATAAATAATCGAAAAATAAAAAGTGGAAAAACGTAAGAAACAAGAAAGAAGGAAGAAGAAAAATTATAAATAAAATTGAGATAATATTGTAAGCTATTAGAATCGCCGTGTACTCGTTTAGCAAAATATGGCAACACCACAAGTCAAGGACTTGGTGTTGCGTTCGCCAGCTGGTTCATCTGAAGTGATCACCTTTCCGTGGCCTTTACAAGTCGGCACCGGCCAAGACAGACACGATAATGGTATTGATATAATTGATACCATTAAATTCGTATGCGATGAACTGCCTAGTATCTCTTCGGCTTTCGAAG
Source organism: Melophagus ovinus (assembly GCA_023089585.1). Classification (NCBI taxonomy): domain Eukaryota; kingdom Metazoa; phylum Arthropoda; class Insecta; order Diptera; family Hippoboscidae; genus Melophagus; species Melophagus ovinus. The sequence continues at coordinate 8,834,689 of JAKKIB010000174.1, read as the reverse complement.
AAATCAATCTTAATAAAATTGACACTGCCTGCTATAAGACTATGACAAATCTTGTTGATCGCTTCAATAAAGCTGTGGATAGTTTAGTTGCTCTGGTAATTTTACATATACTTTATCTACAAATGTGTATATTTTGTTTTTATTTGATTTGATTGATATGCTGATAATAAAATTAATTAATTATTAATTTATTGATGTACAGGAAAAAGGAACATCACTGCCCACAGAGCGCCTTAATAAGTTCGCTCATCCCAGCCTTTTAAGACATATTTTGCAATTAGTTTATAATGCTGCCGTACTTGATCCTGAAAAGCTTAATATTTATGAACCATTTTCACCAGAAGTTTACGGCGAAACTTCGTATGAGTTGGTCCAGCAAATAATCAAGAATGTTAATGTAAATAATGATGATATGTTCATTGATTTGGGCTCCGGTGTTGGACAAGTAGTTTTACAAATGGCTGGTTCTTTTCCTCTAAAATCGTGCATAGGCATTGAGAAAAATGAAACGCCAGCCCTTTACGCCGAACGCATGGATTTATTCTTTCGTCAATTTATGGCTTGGTTCGGAAAGCGCTATTGTGAATATAAACTAATTAGAGGTGATTTTTTGATTGATGAGCATCGGGAAAAGATCACTACTTCGTCCTTGGTTTTTGTCAATAATTTTGCTTTCGGTCCAAATCTCGATCATCAACTGAAGGAGCGTTTTGCGGATTTGAAAGATGGCGCTCGTGTGGTATCCTCTAAATCATTTTGCCCACTCAATTTTCGTATAACAGACAGGTAGGTTATTAATTATTGATTTTTCATTACAACTGTAGTTTAGTTGACTTTATTATATCTAACTATTATTCCTTACTTATACAATTCACAATATTTTAATTTTATTATGATGTATTTATAGAAATCTAAGTGATATTGGTACAATAATGCACGTCAGTGAAATTCCTCCATTAGTAGGATCTGTTTCCTGGACTTGCAAACCGGTTTCATATTACTTGCACGTTATCGATCGGACTAAATTAGAACGTTATTTTCAACGTCTTAAAACGCAAAAGGGTGCTGATAATGATAATCATTTAGGTTAGTACTTAAGGCTTCCCAAAAAAAACAATTTACAACGGATATTGTCGACAAGCAAAGAATTAAAATTGCTTAGGGGCTAATTCTGTAATATTTATCTCCTTTATACTTACTTTCGTACTTTTTTCACATTATTTTAATATTATTTTTCAATATGTACTAAATGGTGAAATATTATTGACACTGTGATCCTTGCATTTCTATTATTTAGGTGGTTCGACACGTACGACACGTGATCGCGCTAAACGCGAGGCCAACAATCAAACTTTAAATCATTCAAATAATTCGAATTTGTCATTGTCAAACAATATTACAAATCGCACTTGTTCGCCGGCGATAAATGTTAATGTAAATGGTACTAAGCAAAACAAGGCAACAACAGCAGATACAAATACAAAATAGTCTAGATGTTATGGATACGTCAACTGAAAGTGATAACGAAACGAATGGAAATAGTAATGGTAGTGGAGGGCCTACCGCTTTTAAATCTTGGTCAGATTGGGGTAGCTCAAAAGGTAAAAGCTCGCAATCTGACGAAGAAGAAAATAACAACTTCATTGCGAGAACACCCACAAATGTTTCTAGTACCAATCGAACTGTAACTCAAAGGAAACGTAAAAAACTGGCACGAAAAGTGGCTATTGCTAATAAGAGTGCTGCCGCAGCTGCTCAACGTGAAATAACTGCTAAAGAACGGGCAGATTCGTTGTTAATAAATAACAAGAATCACCATCTTTGTAGAGATGATAATAGCGGTGGTGGTAATTCTACGGGAGGCGGTACTAGTTCAGCAACTGGTGTTAAAGGACGGAAAGGTCGAATGAAAAAAGGTGCACGTGGTCGTAAGTCATTGAAAATTGTTGGCCTTGATGTGCTACATCATGAAACTATTCTGTCTACCTCAGTGGAAGCCATGAGTAAGAAGAAACCGGCAGCTCCAGGAACAGTAGATCAACAATTAACATCTTTGCTAACCGAAAATATGGCTCACACAGAGTTGGATATACCCGCGGCTCCTCAGGACACCCCCTACGCTCTTCAGATTCTTTTGGATGTTTTTCGTTCTCAGTATATGAGTATGATTGAGCAAATGAAAGCTAAAACATTTGTGCCATCAATTAAACGACAAATACAATTAGAACAAGAACGAAAGCAACGTATAAAAAATCGCGCATCTCAATTGGACAAGCAAATCAAAGTCCTAATTGATGATAGTGTAGCTTTGTTGAAGGTTCGTATGAACGAATTGGGGATCAACGTCTCGTCACCTAATGATTTAATTGTTAAGGCTAAAGAGATAGTAGGGCGCCACAAAGAATTGCAAGGTATTGCCAAAAAGATTCAAAGTCAGGTTACGACTTGTGAGTTAGAACAACGGAAATTATTAAGTCGGCATTTAAGTAAGTTACCTGCCTATCAGCGTTTATGTGGAGCGGGTATAAATGGGAAAATAAAAATGCCAAATGATTTAGAACTATCAGAAGCTGTTGCTCATGAAATGGTTTTAAAAGAAATAGCTAATACATTGTCGCAACGAAAACGATTAAAGGATCAAGTTTTGATTATAGAAAATGAAACAAGTGTCTTGGAGAAATCCGCTGAAGAGAAGCGAACAGCAGCCCTCTTAATAGCCCAAGGGACAAATATTACTTTGGCCAATAGCAATGTATTGGAAAATCACAACCACCTTCATCACCATCAATATCAATCATCCGCATTATTGACAACGGCAACAACATCAGCTCCTAACCTAAATGAACCATTGCAATTAAAAATTAATAATTCTACCTCTTCCTCAGTCAATCAGTCGTCAACTATTGCCGCCACAATAACTGCGAAGCAAGATTCTCCTTGTATTGTAACCTCATCCATGATGCCAAACTGTGGGCCCCTAATGACCACCGTAATCAGTAATAAAAACAATAATACTAGTAGTAATTGTAGAGCAAGTCGCCGTAACAAAGATCATCGCACACGCTCACAAGAGTGGCCCGATGTACCCGAAATGGGCAAAATACAGGAAAGTAATCCTGAAATTTTAGCTCAAAAAATACTTGAAACGGGCCGCAAAATTGAAGCAGGAAAATATAATATGGGCAAACAACATCAGCCTAATGTACAAATTAATAACAATCATCAGCATCTGCACTACAATAATCACCATCAGCATCATCAGGACACATCAGCACAGCAAACGGAAGAAAAACCTTCATATCGTGTTCACCATCACCACCATCAGCAACAACAATCTCAGCCTCAACCGAGCCTAAAACATCATTACCATCACCGTTTGAGTGTTAGTGAACATCAAACATCAGATATAAATTACAGAAACAATCAAGATGTATCATCTTTAATGCCTGCGCCTAGTAAACATAGAGATATTGATGTCCATTTAACACATTCACAAAACATAAGTAGTAGCGTCCAACCATCAAAATCCGTAAATTTGTTACATGTTAAACAAACTGGCGGTATAATGATTAAGAGTGAATTGTTAACTGGTGTACGTAAAAATACATCACAGCCTGCTGCTTCATTGGGCATTCAGGAATCCCCAAAAGTTGCCAATTTCGAAGATCGCCTTAAAAGTATTATTACTTCAGCACTAAACGAAGATCAAGAACATCGTAAAGCCCAACAACAAATGCATCCTTTACATGTGATATTAATGAGTCCACAACGCCACAACAGTCTCCTGTATCTAAACGTGGTAAACATATGGCTGGAGCAAATATATCCAATTTGGCATCTCTTCATAACACTATACCGTCTGTTAGTAATAGCAACAGTAGTAGTTTATCTAATATAATATCGGTAGCTACAAATAATGTAACACATCTGAATTCCACTACCACAATATCACCTATTACACTACCGTCTTCTACACATGTAAATAATCCTGGGGGTACAGGAATTGGTAATAGCGTAATGTATTGTGGCGGTAAATATGTTAATGATAAAAGCATGATAAAACAACAAAATGTCAATACGAATATTGGTCCGTCTCTCATGAATACCCCAATAAAATCCGGCAAATATTATCAACACGTGACAGCCACCAATAATGATACGTATCCAAATATGGGGCATAGTTCCGATATGGCACGGCATAGACGTCGAAATTCAGTTAATGCAACAAGTTATGAACAATTTATCGCTGTACAACAACAGCAGCACCATGACCATCACCACCAAAATGAGCAAACAGTTGCTATGCAAAGTCATCATAATCAAGGTAATAATAATAATTATCACCACCACCATCATCATAATCATCAACCATCTTCAATAAATACAAATGCTGGTAACATGACGGTGATCAATCAATATCAACATTTGCAACATCATGCTACAAATTCACCTCAACATCCGATATCTTTAGAATTCAAAGCACCTTCGATATCTGGTTCGGAAAATCAACAGCTAACGCATCAGCGATCGAGTAATCGTGAATCGTTGACAGAAGAATCCACACGAATTAATTCGTCCAATATCGAAACACCTCTTATTCACTATCGTGACCGATTGATATCGTTGGAACGGAGTTCAAGTCGTGATTCTATCCAAGTTTTATCACAATCCACTTCTCATCAGCCTCCCAGCCGACCTAGTTCAAATTCATCCCAACCTGACTATACACAAGTTTCTCCAGCAAAAATGGCTTTAAGGCGGCACCTCTCTCAAGAGAAGCTTAATCAACAATTACCACCGGGGTCAACAATTAATGGTGCCATACCGATGTCAACAAAAACCATCGGTGATTTAGTCAACGGTGAAATTGAGCGAACCTTAGAGGAAGGTATTAAGCTTCAATCAATAATAAATGCCGCTGTAAATATGTCCAGTTTGGGTAATGCAACAAGCGAGCGGCCGAATGTTCATTTAAAAGACAGCAATGTATTTTCCAATGAACGAGAGCGTGCTGAACGTTTAATTATCAATCCCAACGTACAAAGACCGGAGCGTGTTCATGTAAGGGTAGTGGATGATCATCATCATACTAATCCAATTGATAATATATCCAGATCAACCTCTTGCACTGTTTCTTTAACTGAACGAAAAAGTCCATATGCTAATAATTTGGCAACTTTGGCTCATGTGGCTTACCAACACAAGAATATTGATGCTACAGACGACAAAATCAATACACAACATCGCCAGTACAATAATAATTTACGAGAGAGGGCTATCAACGACAGTAGTAATGAGTTTTATCATTCTCATCCATCCCCACCAGCGGTGGGAAAATTAAGTGGCACATCAAGCAATTTGCCAAACGTAAAGACCGTGAATGCTACTATTAACAGCGGTTCAAGAGAGTATCAGCCAGTTGCGTTACCTCGAGCAGAAATAAAGCCTTGCATTGAAGCTTACTTTCAAGAGAAGCAACAGCATCTGCAAAATCACCTTCATACTAATTTACACAGTAATCATGCGCACAAAATTCATACAACTGGTAATAATAATAATACCATAAACAGTAAAGATGGACACCATCGTATGGGTAATAGTAGATGTAACCGTTTAAATGGTAATAATCCGCCTCTGGAAGGTTTAGCTGCCTCATTACAAGATCGAATGATGGCTTCTAGAAAGTTTAAAGAAGAACACGAGGAACGGCAAAGGCGTGCTGCAGCAGCTTCAACAAATATGATTTCCAATAATGCAACAACAATGACTAACAATGAGCATAGTCGTCATGCATCCCTTAACGGCATTAACAATGACAGTAGAGAACATTATAACCCTGTTAACTATGGCATAGCATCACAGACTTCACTTACATCCAAAAGAAATAATAATAGCAATCACTCTGCAACATCCTGCGTGAAAGTTGAAGGTAAGATCTTTAGAACAGTTCTTATACATTTAAATATTACATTAAATTAAAAATTTTGTATAAATATAATGCAGTTGGCACAAAGCGTACATCTCCATGGCCAGCGTCAATCATACAATAAGGCCGGCTAAAGTGCCACATTATTTACATGAAACAACAACCAAAACTGGAATTGCATATGGTAATACAAATGGTGTCACACTTAATCATCATCATCACACACAACACCAACCGTTGCATATATCATCAGAAATGAACGATAATCATAGGGCTGCCACAACTAATAACATAGCAGACTCATTACTTATAAACTCCGACATGGTTTCCGCAATGAGTAGTAATGAACAACAACACCATTTACACACCGTAACTGATTCGCGAAGCAATATGTTGCATCACAACGATACCAATATGCCACAACAGCTATATGGTCATCACTTGCATCAGCACAATGCACGACATCATAACCACCAACAGCACCAACAGCATCATCATCATAATCATCATTCACCTCAGTTGCAAACTCAAGCACAACATTTATCAGTAGCAGCAGCAGCAGCAGCATCAGCATCAACATTATCGACATCAACAACTTCAACGCAATCTCCATTAACCGCTGTAAATAGTTGTGCCGTAAACAATTCTTTAATAAACACTGCTGGCCGATCAGCCGATGATGGTAAGCCAGAACTACTTCTTAATACTAATGAAAACAATCTACCTACTACTACATCATCACCATCACTATCACCAAAACAACCAATACATCAAAATATCTCTACCACCACTACTACAATAAAATCCGATTCAATAGCACTTTCACCAAAACTGCTTTATGAATTCCGGCAAACTTTTACTGTATCTAATAACATAACGACTGATTCAATTATTACCCTATCACCAAACTTTTCATCTCCATCTCCGCCTCCATCCCCATCCTTATCCCATACCATCCAGAATTGAATATTAATGAAAAAATCAAATAGTGTGCTATTATCACAAATGATCAAAACGATTTTGAAACAATTCTGTTTTACTATTTTTATTACTATTATTATTATTATTATTTATTATTGTTATTTATACTTTATATATTCAACATGATTTTGTTTGTTTTCAATTTGTTATTTGTTGGTAAATCTTTTAATATTATTTTACTTCTTCTCTTTATATAAATTAATCGTGATAAATAATATAAATACACGTATGTAAATGTGAAATAAGACTAAACAATACAAAAACTAAATTTAATTATAAATTAAATTGTATGAAGGAAGTATTCAAAGTATATGATTATTCTACGCCCCTTTTTTTTAAGTGTCTTTTATTCTTTTTATTATAATGTTACGTTGTCTTAACTTTAATTTTTTTTTATGTAATAATTTTTCTGTTATTTTTTATGCAAATATTTTAAAGAGAATATTAAGAGTAAAAATAAATTAAAAAAGGAAAGGAAGGATATAATTGTGATCATTTAAATGTTATATTGAATTGAACATTATAAAATTGTTCCATTCGTTTTACAAATGATCATCTAATTTACTGCATTAATGCTCTAATCATAATCCTATTCAAGCAATATCTTAAAAAGGCTTAAGATAATGCTTATATATATATGGATAACTTGAATGTTATAGAAATGCAAACTGAATAATTGGTCATGTAATTTGACTTTAAACTGTCCATTTACATTGAAGCAAAATACATCTAGCTCATGTTATATAAATTTTAACTTTTATATACTTTATTTTTACTTTTGCTCTCAAGCACTTTTATTTATATCTAATTACAATTATTTTCTTTTATTCTTTTATCAGTGTAATCCGTCCGACAGTCCATTTATTTATCTAATTTTGCATCCATTTGCATCCATTTGCATCCATTTGCATCTTATAACAACAAAGTACAGGTCGCAATTTTATCGATCAATCAAGATTAAATGTGGGTAAGATCTAGCTAATTTTATGCCCATTTCTTCTGTAATGTATTTATTTAAAGAGAAAATGATGAATGGAATATTTCAATTTTCAAAACATTGTAACGTTGCACTAAACGCTAAATAAGTGTCTCAAGTTTGTTCAATTTTTCGAACCCTCTTCCCTCCTATAAAATGAACTTTTCTAGATGTTTTTTGTTTTTATTGCTTTCCTCACTTATAAGTTATTTTTTAACTGCAAATTTATATATGGCAAAGGGTAGCAGGGTAATTAAAAGTCGATCATGGTCGACTACAATGTTTTCATTTGTTTTGAATTTTAAGGGAATATATATAATAACCATTCGAAACAAAGTTATGTAAAAGAAAAAGAAGAATATGAAATATATGAAAATGTATGCAGATTAAATGGCAATTATAAAAGGCTACTATCAGTTGACAAAAAAAGGAAACAAAACGTAATGTAAAAAATGTAAAATAGAATTTTACCCGAAAAAATTTTATACTTGAAGGAGATCCTAAAAATGGATTGAACGATATAAATATACCAAAGGTTTCCTTACTTCCTTAAAACAAGTCGCATAATAATTTTTATTAAAATATTTCTTAATAATTACTACAAGGTATATGGACGGATAACAAGCATATATTGATTCAAAAAATTCGTTCAAGTCAATCGGTATATATAAGAAATGTGGCTAATTGATAGAAACTTATAAAATACGTAAGATGTAAAAAAAAGGACTAATTAAAATTGTCAATTTTAACATAAACCATTTATAAACAAATGCCTATTTAGATATGTGTGGTAAGTTTCATTTCATTTTGCTTTTTTATTTGTTCATTTCAATTCTTTTAAATTTTACTTGTAAACTTGTAACTTGTAATTTAAGGTGGTAATAATTTCTTTATTTGTATTAACAGCATACAGCATACAGATACAGCATACAGCATTTGTGTCATAACTTAAGAATAAACTATCCATCGACAGGATTGATTAAAGCTTGTTTGTCTTTATGTGGTGTTCATAGTGTTTTATGGCAAGAATGGAATAGAATAGGGATAATAGAAAATTATTAATTTTTATTAAATTAACAATCAACTTTCCGTATTTGTTTTTTTAAGGGAAATCTTCTTAAGATCATTGTTTTGATATAAAACACCCCTGAGCAATTTTTACATTACAACTGACATATTTTTTTACAACATTTTACATTTAATGTGTATCTCATATATTTTCATATTCTTAATTTGTAATTTTGTTTCTTAATTTTGTAATCATATCGGATAAAGTGGTTGGTGTAAGATACCAAATCGATGTGTATTGTATCACGTTTACCCTTGTTCTAATTAAATGTTTATATAGAATCATAAATCTACATATTTTTTATTTTTTGATTTATTATATATTGATACATTTATTAATTAACAATAAGTTTTTAGTAATTTTCATTATAGTCAGTTTAATTAGTTCTATTATTATATTTCATTATTACATAAATGCCTTTAAATATTATAATAAATACTCATGATTATGTAAAATTGGCTTTTAAAGAATATTACAATAATATTGTTTCATTTTAATTTCTCCCATAATAAAATACAAAGTGTTACCTCTACTCCACATTTATCTTTACCTTTAACTTTAACTTTAACTTTATCCGTGCATTACCTTTCTACCTTCCATATACTAACAACGAACAAATATTTTGATTACATATACATACACATATACATATATATATATATATGCCTATGTATAAGTATGCATAAATATTTGTGTGGCATTTATAAAAATTTTGTTAAAATATTTTTGTGTGTCATTTTGTTTAGATGACGTTACAGCTGATGATGAAACACATTGGCAGCATCGAGTAAGTTCTGGTTTTGATCGTTTAGTGGCCTTCGCATCAACGGAATTGGATAAAACTAGACGTTCTATTGATGCTGATACGATACCATCGTCAATAAGCTGCAATACATCACCAGATTCCGGTATAACACATAGTAGCAGCAATTCAGAAGCTTCACGTACATTCCTATCTACTTCATCAACATCATCACAATTGGAAATGCCGATTAGTAGTGGTAGTAGTAGTAGTTCAAGTGGTAATGGTAGTTTTCTTGGCCATCATCCGATTGGTTCAACAGATCATTTAAGCGATAGCAGTATGAAATCAGAAAATGCATCCCTACCGATAACTTTGAAAGCATCTTCTTCTCCTATAGATACCACAGCAATGGAGAGTCCACCCTTATCAGATATGGGATTACCGCGAACACCCAGCCCCAACGTTAATTTGAATACAATTACTACACCGACACCACCACCACTACCCCAACCACCCCAACCACCACAACCACCATCATCATCCATAAGCAACCTCAATAACAGCCAAGTAGATAAAACTGTGCCTATTAACAATTTAAAGATACCATTAAAATATCAACGTAAATCGAAAAGTTCATCGGAAAAGCATTACAAAAAGAAATTCTGTGAACGTAATTGGGAATACGATTGCGATGAAATAATGGCATATTCAAATTCATCATCAAACATTGCAGCCGATGTAACTAATACAACTGTGGCTATTAACGGTAAAGCGGCAACAATTGATCATACAGAGCGTTCAAAACAATCAACTGATGCATCAGCAACAGCAGCAACAACAATTACCACAACATTATCTTCTCCATCGTCCTCATTGGGGCAGCAAATTCAACACCATCATAAATCATCGAAATTTAGACCGAAAGGTAAAGACTGGGATTGGTCATTGGAAAGTAATTATAACAGCAGTAATAGTATCATTCATAACAACAACAACAACAACAACAACAATAATAATAATAATAACAAGCATAGCAATATTGGTAATTCACAAAAACCTGCCAATTCTAGCAAAACAATCTCGAGCAATTAAATGAGTTTGTTTCTTTTGTTTTGTTTTTATTGTCTTTCTAACTCAATTTTTTTTGTTTTACTTTATTTTTTTTTTTTTTTGAAAACAATGTTGTTTTTTCTGTGCTTATTTTTTTTTTAGTAATTACAATGAATTGTGTTATTAAAGTAGCAAGAGGGAAAGATTATTGGAAAAAAAATATCGCAAGTATTTTTCTTGCAATAGAAGACGCCAATTTAAATGAACATGGACTTATTTTCTACAGTACTTAACATAATCACAATAAGTACACAAAGCAAACGACAAATGAAACTAACGAAATTAACGAAAACAAAATAAAACTAAAATAAGTGCGTCAAATATAAAAAAAGCAAAATATTCATTTATTACTGTTGTTATAACAATTTCACAGATGTGCGCTCTACGCATTTCTCAATTTGGCGTATTTTATAACAGATTTTGTACCATTCAGAATTTCAAGATGTTGTAGGAAAAAGAAAAACTTTGTTAAGCAATTTGCAATTTGCAATTTGCAATTTGCTTGCTCGATTTACATTTGAGTTCATATTTTTTGTATTCGTTCATTTAGAAATAGGTGTGCTTTCGCTGATTTATAGAAAATAATTTTTCTTCCTTGTGTCTCTCAATCTGGTTTGTTTTCAATTTTAACACCACAAAAATAAAAAAATTAATAAAAATCAAAGATTTCAACTCGATTATGGTACATTATGGATTATTGTTATTGAGTAACATTTAAAAAAAAATAATTTTCTTCTGCATATTTTATTTTGTTTTGTTTATTTATTATGCATTAGTATTGATAAATTAGGGTTTAATTTTATGTTAAAATCACTTTTTGTAAATAATTTACATTTCATGTTCATTGTTAAAAAATATATAAATATGTTGATTGCTCCCATTTTTTTTTTTATTTACTTTCTATCAAACAATCTATTTTCTTGTAAAATTTTTAAAACTAATATGAGATAAAACAAAGTTAAGAAATTGAATTAGAAAATTAAAATTTCATTTAATTTTCGTATATTAATTAAATATATAAATGTTGTATAGATTCACAATTTTAATATAACACAAATATAAATGAATGAAAGTGTGTAAGTGTACATTGTTGAATTTTGAGCGTATAAAATTATAAATATATAAATTATGAAATAATGTGTCACCGTAACTTTTCATGCAATTGCAATAAATGGGACCAAAAGATTCATCAACTTTCTCATAAAGCAACAGGAAATTTAAAATAAAATAACTTCATAACTTGAAATTTCTATTACATATTTTCATCAATTCAATTTGCTAGGGAAAAAATTTCAAATTCATATATCAAGTCCTTGCAATCAGATAATTATTTATTTTATACGCTTTCCATAAAAATGTGTTAATGAAAATAATAACTTTAAGAGAAAAGTGAAATAGGAGCATTACAGAAATTGACTGTTATGGAATGTGCCAAACTGAATTGTCCAATGCGCTATTCTGGATCTTAAATGAGAAAAAAAAATGAAATAGCAATGTTATAGTTAATAAGGACCGACTCTTAAATACCACCCTACAAAAATTTAGAACACATTTTGGTGTTAGAAAGCAAGAAAATGAGAAAGGACAAAAAATAAGAAATTTTCAAAACAAAAAACTTGCATAAAAAGAAGGGCCTCCAAAAAAATTGATCCATCTGGATGAAAATTGATTAATATTTTTCAGTAAGTCAATTAAAAACATTTTTAAAATTGGAATATTTTTTCAAAAAAATCTAGATTTTTTCGTATACGGAAAGTTATCATACAAATTTTCTGATCTTATCTAAGTTCATTTCTAATTGTCTACACTTTTTTCATTTATTTGTTAAAAGTTTATATGAACACCATGTAGGAAAGTTGATTTAAATTAATTTAACTGAAAAAATGATTCTGAATCGATCAAGTTACAAAAATCGTTATAGCCTAAGCCGTGTAAGTCGTGTTAGAGCCAGCCTACAAAATATAAGAAAATTTTAAGGTGATACTTGTGCGAATCTTTCTTCAAATTTCTTTGCGTTCACTTGTTGTTACACGTATAAATTTATTTACTTGTTTTGTTAATTTTACGTAAAGAATTAAAATGAAAAAACTGCCGTTTTACAATAGAATTTTATTAACTTGTGCATTATAATTTATAATTCCTTATATTTGCGTGTTTTGCTTTTCATAGTACAATTTACTTTAACCTAAACCAAAAAAAAAAAAAAAAAACAAAAACAAAAAAGAAAAGAAAAGGAAAGGAATAAAAATGATGTGAAATCCTTCGTTCCCATTTTTTCCAAAGTCTTTAATAAACAGTTACTATAACAAACTTGTTCACGCAGGATGATGACATGATTTTTCACAATTCTTTTTCTTTTTTAATATTCTAGCAAATTATATACAGATATATATAATATATATATATATATATATGTCGCATATTAGTTGTAAATAAATAACAATGAATCAAAACAAGAGTAAATAATATTTATTTATGTTAAATGGCAAAATTCATAACGATTACAATTTATACTCTAAAACAGTATTTGTAGAGAATTACAAATTTACAAATTATTATACAAATTACATAAAATACTAATAATAATAATAATAATAATAATAATAATTTATAAACAAGTAACAAATTGTACATAATGCATAAGTAAATATACATACATATATATATGTATATATAAATGTAAAAAAATTTAGTAAAGATGATATGTGATGTGACATGATGTGTGTGATGAGTCAATGGAATGCGCAATTTGAATATAAATATTTTCCATCTCAGCGAATATTATTGAAAAAATCAACAAAACAAGTAAACAAGTAAACTTCACAAAAACAAAAACAATAGAAATTATTACGTATGTATATTTGTATATAAATAAATAAAAATTTTATAACCCGTTGGGATGCAACTCTTTAAATACCCCATATCACTTTACTTTAGAAGATAAATGAAAATTGAAGAAATTGAAAAATATTCAAGAAAATTGAGCTGTAACTTTTTAATATTTTTGAGAATTTCATTAAATATGATTGAGGAAGGTTGAATTCAAAAAATCATCGGCTCTGTATAAAATGTGCCAAACGTCCTTTATAAAATTTGAAAAATTACTTTTGAACTGGGAAAATGGAAAAAATAAATTATCAACTTCTCTTTCTTATTAATACATTTTCAATAATTTCATTAAACTGAGATTTTTTGTGGAGGCGCTTATAAAAATTTTCAATACTATCATCCAACGCACTGCCACACCAAAATCCTTAAATATACATAAAAATTGTGTATTGCTAATATATTTTCATGGATAAACATCAAACACAGCAACAGATACATGGACGGACTGATGGACAATTAAATTGTTTCAGAAAATGGCACCTAAAAAAAATATGGCTGTACTGCCGACAAAATTTAATGTTACAGCCGCTCAAACCCCATTAAAACGATTTGTATCAAAAGTGATGTGGGATATAAAATATGTAATAATTATCTTTACATGATACACATTAATATATTTATTATTACAAAAACACACATTAATATTGTAATTATTCTAGTATACATATTTACAATAATAATAATTATTATATATATTATAAATATATATAAAATAATTATAAAATATAATTCATTTTTAATAAATTCAAATATTTCATGTAAATATATTTTCATTATGATGTTATTTTTTACTGTTGCACGATTTTATTTTCTCTCTTTTTTTGGCATGTTTTTTCATAAAAGTTCTTATCAATTTTTTTTTTTTTTTTTGATATAATTTATTTAATTGGACATCAGTTATTCACAAAACCATAGCAAATACCATAGCAAATTTTTAATGGTGTAACGTGTTTTGTTTTGATTATAATGATACTTTGCACATCAAATCAGCCCAACGTCATTACTGTAATCTCTGGCAGTGAAATTTTAAATTGGCAACTTTCAACATGTATTTATGTAGTTTTATCAAGCATTCTCTTTGCACAATGACCCTTTAAAAGTTATTGTGAATTGTGAAATACAAGTATGGAATTCGAAATTCGAAATTTGCAATTCGCAAATTGCAATTTTCATTTTTGTACAAGATAATTTTTATAAAGTAGTGAATTCAGTATAAAACTTTATCTGAAATAGCAATTATTGAAATTGGCTTATCATCAATATCGATCAAGTCAAATGAATAGATAATCATTGCATTGAACTTTGGGTACACCTTTTAAATTTTTAGCAGCACTAAACATCATCTTTGCACCATAATGCATGTCATGGCGCATGGTGTGACGCATGCTTTTATCATTTGATTTATATGATACCATGAAAACTTCTTCCTTGTAAAGTGCAATGTATACAATTTTTTTTCTCAATATTTATGTGATTTATAATGAATAGCACAAATAGAGCAAATAATTTGCTTCTTCTCCATCAATTTAATTATTACAATCATATAAATCTATTATTCTTATTATTTTTTTTTTTGGCTTTTCATTTTTTAACTTTTCAATTTCAATTTGTTCAATTCAGACAAATACGAATAACTCTTTTCAAATGGGAATATCTATTGTTATTATGCAAAAGAAAAAGAAAAAAAAATAAAAAGTATCACATCATTTTTGCATAATTATAATTAAATTATGAAATTTTAAATAATATTTCATTGAAATCTTATTGTGTTAATCATAACTTGTGAGTGAGTTCATACATTGTAAGTTGAAGTTTTTTTTTAACACAGATTTAAAAGAACACACAAATTTGCAATGTAGAAATGTAACAACAATAAAACAAGGAAGAAAAAAAAGCGAAAAACAATTTTAACAATAAATTTTACAATTTTTGGCTTTTGCCAAAATTACACGATATCCATCACCCATTTCACTTTGGGAAAATAATATATTTTAAATAAACTCACAACAGATTCTAAAATAAATGAAATAATAATTTTCTTATAATTATTATCTTTTATTTTATTTTTTTCATTTAGGAGATCTTTACTTAAAAACATTCATCTAAATTCAAATACAAATTCAATTAAGTCATTCTCAATTTCTGAAAGTGCTTAAGTTCGTTATCTAAAAATCTAATCATAAGCTCATAAAAAATAAAGCATTCATCAATATTAAAGAATATTAAATGATAATATCTTCTATTTTCTTAATAAATTCTTCTTAAGGATTTCTTCATTTAATTTAGAAAAAAGACGAACATGCAATCTGGTGAATATGGAGTGGAGGGTATCGCAAAAAAAAGAAATTGCGTTCTAGTAACACGTATTTTTAATAATCACAAAAACAACAACAACAGATGAGAAAATTCTATTTGGCTGGGGCCAAATCTTGAATACCCATCATCCAGTCATAATTTCGGATTTTACAGATAGGGTTGGCATGCCCAATTTGCATGATTTTTTATCTATAGATAGATTGTACAAAATTTCAGCTTTCCATCTGTTTCAGTTTCCAAGTTCTGCTTAAAAAACAAACAGCGGTTTTCTTAGTTTACAGTGCACTGAAAACGTGACCTTTGGCCGATTTGACTTATTTTCAATACCGAATAAAACATTATTTAAACTTGATACCTTAAATCTTATGACCGGGAGAATGTTTACCACAAATACACCGGCGCATAGATGGACAGACAGACATGTCTAAATTATTTCAAAGGATTTGCGACGCATACTTTTAGACCGCCTAAACTTAATAATACAATGAGTACACTCTCGAACTCTTGATGGTGGGTATAAAAATCAAATAAAATCAGGAATTCTTTATATCAATAAATTACTAAATAAATAAATCATAAGAAATTTCTACAATTGCAAAATAAAATAGAATAGAAAAACCAAAGAAAAATTTCAATAAAATTATGAAAAATGTAAGAAAAAGTCTTATGTGAAATTGAAGGGTTTCAAATGAAGCGCGTGCTCTATTAGTGATTAAATTTTACAAATTAAATTATAATGCGCATCAATAAAAAGGGACACCATTTAAGTAAGCAACATTTTTATATAAAATTATAAATAAAAATAAAATCATCAAAACAAAGCGCAACCACAAAAAATAAATATATTAAAAATATTTTTCATAAATATACATAAAAATAAAATAAATAACGAACAATTGATATATGACACGATTATGTAATTTGTAAGAGAAATAATACACCAAAACAAAAAAATAAAAATATATGTGCGAGGATAATTTTAAAAAAAACTGTTACTAAATTCGAAAATAAAAAATAATTCCAAATTATTACAATTACCGCATTCTAAGTTTTCTTTTCATTTATTAGGCGTATACAACTACATATTTAGTTTTATACACGTCCTCATCATTAAGTACAGCGTATATTTAAGTATTTAAGTACTTAACTAGAATAAAATATTATGATATAGAATTTTTCGAATAGAATAACAATACACAGGACATTTATGTAAATATCATTTGTGTAAATATGTATATATATATATATATATATATATATATATAAAATGCATATAAATTACAAATATATATAAAAGCTATAAATAATAACAATAAATGAACAAAGGCAAGATGCACTCATTTTTCAATAATTCATTGAAGATCGTAACAGTACCATATAAAAAATTAAAAAATAACGAAATATTTTATTGTAAATTATATATAAAATACGCATATATATAAAAAAATATATTATATGCGTATATGCAAATGTATATATATACATTTACTTATTTATAAGATGCATTTGAATTGTACGATATAATGGCTCGAATTTTTTTTTTAAATTGTTAATACTAGTAAATAAATAAATTAGAGAATAAATAATCTAACGACAATTCTATATATAATTAGTGTTAATGTAAAATAAAATCTATATACAAATACATACATATATATAAATAAGTTGCATATTATAATAAATTATATCGAGTCGCAAATTGTGTAATCTAAATGAATATATATATATATATATATATATATATATATATATATAATTCATACATCCTACACATATAGATTAAAATGAAAATATAAAATATCGAAAATCGAAAACGATATTTTACTTTCTAACTTGATTTTTATTTGATCTTCATATTAGCACAAAAAAAATTCAAATATTTTTAAGGGACTTACATGATATTTCAATATTAATACAATTCTCTTTAACATATAATTATATATTTGATGAAAAAATGGAATTATCAAAGAGGTAATCTCATCATCATTAAGTATTAAGAAGACTTTATTACAATATTATATGTGATGAAAAGTTTAAAAAAGTAAAAAAGAAAGCGACCAATTAATTTTCTTGTTAAAAAGAAGAATTACGTTATGTTTTCGCGCATAAAAATAATGGCAAGTAAATATGAATTAACATTAAGGAAAAATGTTATCCTTATTAAAATTGTGATTATTTGAGGTATTTATTAAGTACCGCAAATTTCATTATAACTTTAAATTCCCTCTCACAATGCACTTTCTAAATCAATCTAATATAAAAACTTTTTAGCTTTCACTTTGACAATTTATTTACTTGACCTTTTTCTTATTACACTGGACCAAATGAAGGAGGGGGACTCCAAATAATTAACAAAATTATCCTTGGATAATTTGAGTTATTTATAATTAATAAATAGAATAAAACGATTACTAAATGTTATTGTTTTGCGGCCTCTCTTTTTGCATATCAAGAAATGCTGTTTCTGTATAAATTTAAATAAAAAAAATTCAATTTTACTAAAATTGTTATTTATTAGTGTTATTTAAAAAATTTGTAGACAAATACAGCGTTTAAAGGGCAGCAAAAAACTATATTTTTTGGTTAACGTTATCCTCTCTCTCTCTCTTAGAACTTTTCTATAAAAATAAGTTGCTAAAGCTAGTTGATTACTTCACACGTTTAAAAAAAATCATTTAATAAAAGTAAAAGAAATCACTCTGTTTTGCAATTCGAGAAGTTCACACAACAAAACTCTTAGAATTTTAGCTTCCATTATATTGCATGAATAGAAAATATTTCGGAAATATTAAATATCCTTCAATTTCCATTCAATGCTTTCTAATAAAAATTATTTAAGATCGCTTTACAACATTCAAAGACCTATTAATTCATTAAATTAAATAAACGTGATAAGAAAGTCTCTGCAATATATGTGGTAACAGAAACATTTTTCAATTATGAAATTAAAGTATGATCTTATTTGGACCAATAGAATTGCCTATATCACTGAGCCACATATGTTCTTCAAAAATAACTTTATTCAATTGTCTTTTGCCTATGGAATTTTTATTGCAAACATCAAAATATTTTCCATAGTATGATATAGATGCGATGCGATGCGATGCGATACGATGCGATGCGATGCAATGCATGTTATGAGTACTACATATAAGTCTGCAATATATGCCTTTGCATTTACAAAAATTCATTCATATTTTCGTACAAATTTATATGTATATTAGATATCTAAAAATATCTATAAATAATTCAATGGCACAACTTAGAAAACCATAATGAAATATTATTGAATGTAAATGCATTAGAAACTAAACGAGCTTATATATTTGTTATTTTTATTGTTCATTTTATTGGGGTAAGTAAAACCATAATTTGGAAGTGTTCCATTTAATCACAACTAACAATGTCGATTTACAAGTATAGTTACATATTTACAAGACATAGATAAAAGCGCATGCATTGCATGTGTAATTCTTGTTATTTGAGACAAGGACCTTTATAATAATACATTCTAATTACTTTATGGAAAGCTAATGCAGTTGTGTATACATAAGATATAATTTTCAAGAAATATTGAAATATATGATTGAAATTCAGTATGATGCATATTACGCAATTATGATCTATTTTCTTTGAAAGTACAAGCACCACCATTAAATTATAGCAATCACCAGTTTAATTTGTATGTTAATGTGTGAGAAGTAAAAACGTTATAAGGTTTCCTAACAGATTATTAAGTAGAGTCTAAGCAACGCGTGCATTTAAAAAACTGAATCTCATTACAAAAAAAAAAATTTCACAATTAATATGAAGATCGAAATGTTCATAATAAAATCATTCAAAAGAGATGTTTTATTTTTTGAGTGGTTATGATTGCAATGAATCATCCAGTTAAATACTCTTTTTAGTACGCTTATATGGAATTAAAGATCCTCTATTTACGCAATTATCACAAAATTTAAAGAGGCACTTATTTTATGGAACAGAATCTCATTTTTTGGGACAATAATAAAAACTAAGTTTTCCAAAGCTCTCTGACAATATCAACACATCTCAATGTCTGTGGAAATATGTGATAAAATAAATAAACAAGTAAGAAAATTAGATTTGGCTGGGACGAAATCTTGGGTACTCATCAACCACACATCATGATATTACGATTCAGAGAATGATTTAGTTATTCAGTAGTAAATAAAAAATGCGTAATTTTGAAAAAAAAAGTTAAAATTATGATTTTATGTAATTTAGCGTAGGCGTTACCGATTTGGATGAAATTTGCACATATATTGTAGACTAATAGCCTTGCCACTTGCCACAAAATCTCAGCTTTCTTATTTCCACACAAATTATAATACTTTTATACCTGATATTTTTATTTACTGTATTATAAACAAGCTTGCTTAGATTTAAACAGTTGAAGTGGAATAAATTTTCTAAACTTAAATTGTTTTCAATATTCTTTAGAAATAATAATAGCAATCATTTAATTCTAACCTTTTTTCTTAAGCTACGCTTTGCCGCTAAAATATTTAAAAAAGGTCGATTCAAGTTTACTCTTACACACCCTAAATTATCATCATCTAATACACCAACACAGTGAAAAGCATTCAAGAAAAAACTAAATTTATAAAGTAAAAACAGAAAGTGATGTAGATATAAAAAAAAGCAACGTAAATTTTGGAAACATGAACATATTTCAAACAAACACCTGAATGGTTAAGCAAGGAAAAAAATGATACTAATATACACAGATCGATATATATATATACATGTGTGTATATATGTACATTCGTTTCTAAATGCATTAATTGACCTCAAAAACATTGATGAGTCACTAATTAAGACTTTTTTCGCGTTTGTTCTGATAAAAGCAATCTAATAATAATAATAATAACAATAACAAACAAGTAAGACAGTTATATTTGGCTGGGGCCAAGTCTTGAATACTCACCACTCGAACACCATGATATTCTTATGCAAAGCTTGTTTTACCGATTTGGCCTATTTTAAATTTCAAAATAATTTACAATGATTCTGCCAAATTTGAGCTGGGTATCACAACTTTAATGACCGGGGGAATGTTTGCAACATACTACCGGACAGACGAAGAGACATATCTAAATCGATTCAGAATTTGATGCTGATCAAAAAAATGGGGGCTGCAACACTTCCCTTTAGGAATTACAAACATAATGACAAAGTAAATACACCCCCAACCTCTGGTTGCTGGGTAAAATGAAAGCAATAAAAAAGAACAGTAGTAGTACACGAATAAAATTGACAAATGACGTAGTCTTTATTTTTGCTCATGACAAAACTTTTATATAAAATTCAAGTGGACGCATTGCATTTTAAATTGCCTTTATATATATTATATATATATATATAAGGAAATCTTGTATACGCGTAAAAGTAATCGTGATAAATCTTTCTGCAATACAAAAAACTAATTATACAAAATATTTCTGATTCCAAAAGTAACGTTGATCAAATAAAAATAAGAGAAATAAATTAAATTCATTTTATATGCAGGATTATTAATTTTCTTTATTTTCATTTTGCCTAATTTATATTACATAAAAGTTTTTGTACAATTAATATTTAGTTAGTTAAAATTCTAAATTTCACACATAATACACACGCACACGCAAGTATCCATAAGCCCACAAGGTATATGCCTTATTTATTAGATGTTTTTTCTTTCTTTAGTTTTCATTTCATTTCGTGTCGTTTCGTCTTGATTTGGTTTGTTTATTTTGTTTTTTCGTATTTTTTTCTTATTACTTACAAAATTTTATTTACAATTTGCGTACATAAAATGCACATTCTAAATTACACGTTTGACTGTGTGCACATACTTAACATATATATATATATATATATATATATATATATATATATATATATATATATACATGTAATGCACAGAAATATTTTTTATATATTTGCGTATAATGTGAAATAAATGTTAAGATGCTTTTATGTAAATTTGCGATTCGGTCAATTGACTAATTAGAAATGTTGAGATGTGATGGGTGGTGTGCGCTAATTGTAAAATCTTTTCTATGCACATATTATCTACATATGTTGTACATGATTTTACTGTTGTATTTTAATTTAGTGATTTAGTATTTATTGCAGTTACGGTTATATATATTGTCGGTGATTCATTATTCATTTTTTCGTTCATTCGTTGATTTGCACTTTACACTTGTTTTTCCTTTTTATTTTTTTATAATTTTTTGTTTGCTTTTTTTTTTGTTGTCCTTGACTTAGAGCACGTAATTTTTGCGTTTCTCCGTTGGTAAAGTTTTGTTAACAAATGACACAATAGCGGAAGCTGGTTGATTAATTGCCAAATCGCAAAATACATGACACTGATTATCTTTAGAACTGGGCGAACAACGTGCCACAAAAGCGAACATAGTTTTTTTAAGAGCGCCCACTACCGTTGTATTATCGCTACCATGCTCCTGCATAGTCCATAGGCGATGATCTGGATCAATGGCACAATACGAAATGGTATCGGCTGTGTAATGATTGCGGAAGAATTTTTTACGCGTATTATCTGTTAATGTTATGCCCTGTTGAGTCACTTTAAAATGAACTTCAGTAGGAGTGGGTAAAGTGGGTTGGGCGTACATTTGTCTAATAGCTTTACGAATCGCTTCTTCACCAGTCAGAGATTCAGTATCGCATGAATATAACCATAGAACATTACAAGCTGCACCTTGTGTCATAAGTTGTTTTTGAGCTGGAGTTGGTTCCATTAATGGTGGCACTAAGTCCCTTTCGGGTATTTGTAATAAACAGGGCAAAGCTAATTGATTAATTGAATGTTCATATACTAACGCTGATAGTGATGTAAATACTGGTTCATTGGCGCAACCTTTTAAGCGCACACCTCGCGTAGTGGGTTCTATTAGAAAGTGGCGTACCAATTCATCCGGTTTTCCTGTGGTAGCAGTACCTGGTGGTGCATGGGCAACGCGCAATACTAAGCCATAGGCATTCTTATAAGTTGTAGAATCGCGTACAACAAAAGTACCAGGTGGGGCGTTGATCAATAATGAGATTGCCTCTTCACGTGACAAATTCGGTTTGTACCAGAATTTGGAAGAATCTTTGGCAAATTTCACCAAATGTGGTGCTACATCTTGTGGTTCACTGCTACATTTAGAAATGGTGGAATTTAAAGGTGACCTATAATTTGTTCCATATATAGTTTCCATTGAATAGCTTTGCAAATCTTTCGGTTGTGGTTGGGGTTGGCGAGACTGATGGTGAAGCTGTAGCTGCCTACCTCTCACTTGTTGTTGCTGTTGATATACATTTATTTTATTTATAGATGTATTTGACATTCCATTGATACTGTGGCCTCCATATGGGGTACGAGGAGTAACAGGAAATGCTGGAGTCTCTGGACGAGTTATACTAGTCCCGGTTGAATAATCAGTAACAGTATTTGTCGTGGTATTCATGCTACTGTTTGGATATGTTATCGATGCTGGCGCTGTTACGCTTCGTTGATTTGTATTCATTACCTTTTTCGTACTGGTGGCAGAAATAGGTACTGAAATATATTCCATTATGGCATCAGCATTGATATGATCATAGCCATACATGCGATTTTCATTCCCGTATGTGGTGTAATTTGAACGTTTTGATTGCAAATTATTTGCCGCTGTCATTGTTGTAGTCTCTGCCTGCGGTAATCTGTTGTTACGCTCATCATGAGACTGCTTTGAGTAGATATCAAATGCTGTAGTCGAATTTTCTCTAACACCATATGAATTCATTTTATTTGTATCGGTGGTGGTATGTGTGGCATAATTTTTGTTGGCGTAATTTTTTTTCGGTGTTGCTGAATTTAGTGTGTTTAAATTATGATGTACATTTGTTGCTGTTAATGGGATATCAGATGTTTCATATTTTGGTCGTCCTAGCTGCTTTTGTCGTTGACGTTGAGATGAACGATCCGATACTTTTGAACACCTTGTTGAATAAAACGAATCACTGACGTCAAACTCGCCAGCAACATTATCATCATCATCATCTAAATGTAGATTGAACTCAAAGTCATAGTTATAATTACGCGATTGGCTACTATGACTGCGGCCATAGGTTTTAGGTAAATATAATTGCCGCGTTGAATTAATTAAAGTCGAAGGTAATTGAACGGTGCCATTAGTAAACCGCCTTGCTGGTGGAATTGGTGACGTTTTTGATGATGAAGTTGATGATATATCATAATGCGTACTTGAGTATTCATTGAACACTTTCTCGCGACGTTCACGCAACAATTCTTCAAATTCATAACGTGTAGGAGTTTTACGCAATAATTCACTGTTATTGTTTGTATTCGTATAATTTGGTGTAGCCTTAAGGCTATAATGATCATAATTGTCGCAGTAGTTGTTATTGATATTGCCATTTACGTTGAACTTGCCAGAGTTGTCGGTTTTATTTCCATAACTGTAATGGTACGTGTTCGCAATTGTATTCGTAGTAGAGCGCGTAGGTGATTGACTACTTCTATTTAAAGTCGTTAGATTATTGTTATTGTTGATATTTAATGTTTTTCTTACCAATAAGGGACTGGTAAGGCGTGGTTGAGTTTTAATCATTCTGTCTGCGTCTACTTCATCATCATTTGATACACATCTAATTGATTTAATGCTTGTTATTTCGTTTATATCATTCAAATGATTGCGACTGTTACCATAAGCAAAACGATTTTCATCATTTTGCTCTCTAAGTGCTAATTGATTAGTAGGAATAAAATTGGCACATTTGCCACTCCTGTTTAAATTGAGATATTGCGTTTTGTTTTCATTAGGCAAAATATCTATACAATTAATATCAGAATTGTCATAATCACAACCACTACGGCAACCGCTACTATTGAAATGAGTTTTTAATTCTGAACTTATATTGATTTTATTGTAATTAAAATCGATATCATCTTTTATATTATTTCTTAAACAATTTGATGCACGCGCTACCGATTTAAGCGATGACGTTGACGATTTGGTTATTTGACCGTAACTGAAAGGTAATGAATTTTCACGAGCATGATATGGTATTGTGTCATTTGTGTTATTATTATAACTATCATTGTTAATATTATTATTTATAAGGCTCATTTTTATTTCACCAACACCGTAATTTTTATGCGACAACCACATATTATAGGAATAATTTCAAGACTGCGGATATCGCGCTACATGTGTTTGTGAGATAGACGATACTCTGTATTAGAATTTGTCAATTTTTCAATTTAGTGAGAGCAGAACAGAGCGAAACATAACAGAGAGTCTCTAATATAATATAAAATATCAAAGGGAGAAGGATTGTGTCTAGCTCAATTTAAATTCGTTCTCATTAAATTGAATTAATTTGAGAGAAGAAAAATTGCACGACAAGCACTTTATTGTTTTACTTAACGGTTTTATCTATTTTATTGTGTGAGCAAAGATTGGCAAAATTATCACCTTAAAATGTATAAATTATTTTTCTAATATCACATTTTTAACCTTCATTATGATAGATATACTGTACATATTTTAATGAGTGCTTTATTCATTTATTTCAATTAAAATAACAATGAACATATAAATTTTCCCAACATTTTCGACTATAATGTAAGTTCAATTATGCATCAAGTACTCCATTTTTATAATTCCTTATTTTCATTTCATTATATTTTCATTATATTGCATATATTCTTCCACTCTCTGCAATG
Source organism: Melophagus ovinus (assembly GCA_023089585.1). Classification (NCBI taxonomy): domain Eukaryota; kingdom Metazoa; phylum Arthropoda; class Insecta; order Diptera; family Hippoboscidae; genus Melophagus; species Melophagus ovinus. The sequence continues at coordinate 8,808,932 of JAKKIB010000174.1, read as the reverse complement.
CTTTAAATATTTATTAAATTTGAAATTTTTGTGTGGGAGAGCGAATAAATAAACATTTACGTCGTTTGTGTACGAGTAGTAAATTAATGGAATATTTTGTTGTTGTTAGCATGATCATGATCACCCAAGTAAATGTGTATATGTTTGTATTCATACGCATATGCATACGACATATACATGATACTTTTCTATTTGTATTTACATTTTGTTTGAATTCCACTATTTTGCTTTGTCTTTAGTGATGTCATCTGGCGCAAATTTTATTGCTTCTTTTCTTTTTTTGTTTTAGAAACTTGTTTATATTTTCAAAATTGCTTTTACTTGATTATATATATAATAATTCTACTTTTACAATAATTTTTGTAACTCTTATAAAATTGAAAGAGTGTGCAAAATATTTCATTTCAATTTACTGAAAGAGAGCAATATTAAAGTAAACTTTTAAAAATGTATTGAATTTGATCCGCATAAGAGACTTTCTAGATGCTCTGTCTCCTTCGTCCTCATATTATTTTATATTCGTCATGTATGGCTTAGAGCTATACAAAATTTAGAAATTTGCGATATGTAGAACGGCATTCGCCAAGTCAGAATTTTAAATTATCTAAAATGTAAAATCTTCATTTTTGCCCGTGATTGAAATGGTAATTTTTGAGAAAGTTTTATAAAATTTATCCTTCCCAAAGGCAGAAGAAAGAAAGAACAGATGATATCTGATGATTTGTACGATATAAATTTTCATTTTGAAACAAATTCTTACGTGGAAAAGTTTTGCATTTGTTGTTGCAGTCTGTTCTCTTTCCTCCGTTATAATGATTTTATTTTTGCTTTCTAATTACATTAAGACACTAAATTCAAGTCTTTTATTCATTTTGAATAAAAATTTATAGATTTTTAATTATTACTGACAGAAATAGATATAGGAGAACATAGAAGAACGGACCTCCAAGAAATGCATTCTCAAACCACTTTAAACAATGATTATAATATAATCAGCGTAATAAATAAAAGCTGAAATTATCTGAATATTTCGAACAAATCAAAACATTTATGTACTCAGCTCCGGCCTTACACCATGTTTAGATTGAGTGTTTAGATGAAGTCCTTTATATATCAAATCATGTACCGGACTTTCATTAAAGAAAAGAAAGTTTATATTGAGAGTTTGATTGGAATAAAAGAGAATTGTTTCTTTCATCTTGTGCAATGGTTCTATTGCTCTCAGCTTTGAACCATTTGAACCAAAAAAATTAAACCAGAATTGATCAACAGGAAAGAAATTGTGCCTCGTCATGACAAGGACAAGCCAAACTTTGAACTTACGAAGCATTTCGTCGGAAACATTGCTTCATCTTTTTTGTTTTTGAATGAGTATTGAATTTGAAATAACCTGGTGTTACCTTGCTGCAAACACATAAATTTACACAATGTACATACATTTCGTTTCAATAATGGAGGTTGAAGCTGACCTTCCTTTAATTTGTGATATCATATTTCGAGCACCAGTAATTGATGTCACCAATTTTGCGTGACATTAGCAGCAAGATCATAACACACAAAACATATTAACCATTCATATTGCTATATCGATTTACAGTATCGTGCTATGTCGAAACCATGTTCTCCATAACTTGTTTATCTTTATGTTTATTATTTGATTTAGTTATTAAGTACATTAATTATGAAGAATCAGAACAATCTGTTTGTATGGAAACCGCTTTACACGAAATTATATAAAACTTATTTATATTGAACAAACTAAACGCAGTAGAAATCAGACATCATAGAGATCTTCTGAAACAATAAAATTATGAATCCAAATATTATTATACTTCTTTTAAATTGTATTACATTAAAATCTTGTAATTTCGAATGCATAATATAATATTCGCAAAATTCATACAGTGCACTGTCGAAGTTGTGTTCTCTAAACATCTTACTTCCTACTACAGATCTCCATGATATAAGATTCTGTTCATTTTTCTCTTAATTTAAAATGCACTTTTACAAAGAGAGTAACTAATTTTGATATTTACAAAGAAAGAGCCGCAGAAACAGAGAGACAAACAAAGCGCTACTGAGGCAAAATAATTAATTTATATTTTGCTGCGTAATATATAAAATGCTACAAAAGTGAGAGAACTACTTAAAACTAGAAAGAATGTTATAACAGGTTGGAGTAAACTCTTAAATATCCTACAGCACTTTGCCTATTGTTATTAAACAGTTAAGTAAATAAGTTAAGGAAATAATAAGATGGAAATTTGCAAATGATTTGAGAGGCACATTATATGGGATGGGCAGTGGTTAAAAAAAACAATTTAGATGTTAAAATATACTTAAAATTATGACTTTTTTCTATATAAAATTTTTTCGAAAAATGAGTCGTATTTAGTGAGATCGTAAAAATTGCCAGATTCGAAGTAATTTCAATATAATTCATCTCTAGGTAAAAAAAATACATTTCAAGCTTTATCAATATATTTCAAAAGTTGGAACATGTAGACTGACATTTAACGGACAGTGTAGGCAGGCAGTCCAGGCAGTCCAGGCAGTGTTTTTGATTGATCGATAGAGTCAGATCAATGTAATAAAATGTGGCTCCTATAATAATAATCATTTGTACAAATTTACAATAACTTTTAGCAAAAACACAACATAAATACCGTTGTGTATAAAACGGAGTATTCAAGTTTCCTTTACTTGACATTTTAATTAAGTGCACCCAAAATTAATATTATACTATAATTTTTACATACATACATACATACAATTGACTTCAAATACTGTTAGCTACCAAATTGTGTGCATTGAAAGACGTTTGATGTTGCCGATTTTTTATTTTCTATTACAATCTACTATAATTACGACAACTACTTCTATACAACTACTGCTGACGTCATGTAAATTATATCAGCGAATGAATTTATATAAATGAAATCAAGAATATATGAATGAATGTAAATGAAGTCATTATTTAATACAATTTTTATGCAATATTTCAATTTTATAAAAGTTAACAAGTTATACTTTAGATAGAAATCATTACGTTTTTCCTCAATCTTATTTTAAAATAAAAATAAATAAATTAATTGATAGTAAATTACAATTACTTAAAAGAAATACTGTATACAACAGTATTTACTTGAGTCTCTACAACAACATAGTTTAGAAAATATACTTACTTAACATTTGAATATCCTTTATGACCGAAAAAATTTTAAAATGAAATCTGGTTTTAACTGTGAAACTGTAAATGCGCAATCAATATTCCAATTCCAATTATTCCAAACAGAAAAAAGAATTTAAAAATGTAATTTTCGTTAAATTGCTTTCTTGAGTGAGTGAACTTTTGAAGTACGTTTATGAAATGAATTAGTCGCTTCACATGAAATCATTATGATTTTATTCACTTGTACGCCTTAATGTACAAATAAAATGCACAAACAAGTGAGCATTAAATAAATGCTTAGTAAATTTTTTAAATATAGGCTTGGAAAATAATCTCTAATTATGTTAATATAACATTTTATTTCCATATGTATTTTTAACTTTGTACATCACCTTCTTAAATTAAAAATATATATTTAATAATAATGGCAACTCTATTTACGTTGAGGATCAAGGCATTTAATAACCAAATTATGTATGATTTATGAGACAAAACGAACATTAGAAAATTAAGTTACTTTTGCAATTTTATATTGTTTAATGGAAACTGGTTATAATGTATAATATCAAAATTAATATTAATAATAATAATCGTTTAACCATATTTATACTGCACTTCTTTTAATTTCAATATATTCAAATAATTCTTTTCCATATAAAAAGCTAGAGTTCATATTATGTTCTCGAACATAAATGTAATTTGTGCTGCTTGTTTCTCAATTCAAATAACCAAAATTAATAAATCAAATAATATCTGCCAAAGTTTTTTATATTTTGCATAATCGAATTTGGCATATTTAGCTTATTAGTGGAAAATTACAAATTATAGTTGCCACCAGATTTATTTAATGTTATTATGAGAAAAAACGTCATGACACGCAAGATACTGCTGTCATATTTTTTCTTTTTATAAAAATGTAATAAGGCCTAAATAAAACGAAAGTTGTAGCCATCGTTTTTAAATATGTCATGTTATACATTCTGTATCTGTATTTATGAATAATTATGCCATGTTCATATATATTTGTACATACATACATACATATACATAGAATACTATTGTGCTGAAATAATTGCAACACAAAAACATAAGAATAAGATGAGGGCGTTACGTTACGTTAAATTCATGAATTACATTATTGAAATGTAATGAGTCATGTTGCGTTATTTTATAGGTAGGAGTTTAATTACATAGATAACCTTTGCCTAACAGGTAACATGAGAGTAACAAAATACCTCCATTCCATATTATTAGAAATGTGATTATTTATACAAAATATGAAGAACAATGCAAATGTATTCTGCCTGTTTTCCATTAAATTCTATTTAGTTTTTGCTAAACTCTTACAAACACTTTTCCAAAATTTTCATGTGAATGAATGAAAATTTCATTTGCAATATTAAGACATTTCGCATTTGCTTATAATCTTGAATGTTTTTATTAAATTTTTTATAATAATTGAATATCATGTAATTTCATAAAAATTACTCTCACACACACTCAAGCATGTATGCATACAATAACATATCTATTTATGGTAATAAAAATAAGCAGTTTAAGAAGCTTGAATTATATTGCAAAATAAAAAAAAGAAAAAGAAACATAACCATCTCAAGTTAAAGTGACTGAACACTATGAGATCATTTCGTGCAGTTTATTGAAGTAATAAGTTAGAGGAAATATTAAATAAATAAATAGTATTATGGGCGTTTTATAGAATATCAATTGCTTAATAGAGAAATCGATACAAACCATTTCTCTTTTGCAAATACACAAAAAATTCTTCATTTTGCATTTCTTGTCTCTTCATTGATTATTTATTTATAAATGATGTCATTGACGATTCTAGCTTTATGTATAATGTAATTTAAACAATTTATCGACAATTTAGAGAATATTGAATCAAAATGAATGATGACAATATATAAAAAATGAGAATGGTTTGAATTTTGTAATGGAATTTAATATGAACACCGATAATGCATAAGATCTAATTTAAAAACAAATTAAAATTGCAATATAAAGCAGTCAACACTATTCTATAAATATGGTGAAAGCGCAAACGCCCCAGGCATCATGTTGTGCTCTGATTATAAGAGCAAAAACACATTAAAAAAACTTTTAGACACAGTGGCTGATTTCATGACGTTATTTAATGCCGTACAATGAACAATGCAGCACAATGAACGAACCAACCAACCAACGTAATGATATTTATGTGCTTAGAGCGAAGCGAAATCATCTCAACATCAATTCTTATTACATGTCCCCCCTCCCCTTTCTTATGACCCATCAGGATACATTTTGTATTCTCTATGTTATTACAAATATAAGAAACTTTCACGAAAATTGGAAAATTTCTCCAAGTTCATTAAACTCTGTTCTTTTCTATTCCTGTACAGTTTAAATGAATGCTGAAATGAATGAAACACGAAAATATTTCTCTGAATTTCTCACATGATGCTGTACATAAAAATTTATTTGCTCTATTTTTGTTTCTTCGTTTTTTTTTTTGATCTTTTAATAAGTCATACGTATACAAAAAAAATATACTAGAATTTTTTTGAAGAAACAAAACAACGATGTTTTGTGCAATTTTTAGAATTGTTAATTAAAACAAAAAAAAAACCCATGACAAAATTTTTTTCAAACATCTTCCTCCCAAGACATTTTTCCTTTTCATTATTCAGAGTTATTGTTATAATAGAGAGTAAAAATGGAACAATTGAAAGAGCGATATGGGAAAAATACTTTAATATTCTTCGGCACCTTCTCCTTCTCCATCTCCCGAGTCCATGCCGACTTCTTCATAATCCTTTTCAAGAGCGGCCAAATCTTCACGGGCTTCAGAGAATTCACCTTCTTCCATACCTTCACCGACGTACCAATGGACGAAAGCTCTCTTAGCGTACATTAAATCGAACTTGTGATCGAGACGGGCCCAAGCTTCGGCAATAGCTGTAGTATTAGACAACATGCATACAGCACGTTGAACTTTAGCCAAATCACCGCCAGGAACGACAGTGGGCGGTTGATAGTTAATACCAACTTTAAAGCCTGTGGGGCACCAATCCACGAATTGTATGGTCCGCTTAGTTTTAATTGTAGCAATAGCGGCATTAACATCTTTAGGTACTACATCACCCCGATATAACATACAACAAGCCATATATTTGCCATGACGTGGATCACACTTAACCATTTGGTTAGCTGGTTCGAAACAAGCATTGGTAATTTCAGCAACAGATAATGTTCATGGTAAGCCTTCTCGGCTGAAATGACGGGAGCATAAGTTACCAATGGGAAGTGGATACGTGGGTAAGGTACCAAGTTAGTTTGGAATTCAGTCAAATCCACGTTAAGGGCACCATCAAAACGCAAAGATGCTGTAATCGATGATACAATTTGACCAATCAATCGATTCAAATTGGTGTATGTAGGCCTTTCTATATCCAAATTACGGCGGCATATATCATAAATAGCTTCATTGTCAACCATAAATGCACAATCCGAGTGTTCCAGAGTAGTATGTGTAGTCAAAATAGAGTTATAGGGCTCAACAACAGCAGTGGATACTTGAGGAGCTGGATAAATGGCAAATTCCAATTTTGATTTTTTACCATAATCGACAGACAATCTTTCCATTAACAAAGAAGTGAATCCAGAGCCCGTACCACCGCCAAATGAATGGAAAATTAAAAAGCCTTGAAGTCCAGTGCATTGATCAGCCAATTTACGGATGCGATCTAATACAAGATCTACGATTTCTTTGCCAATAGTATAATGACCACGAGCATAATTGTTGGCAGCGTCTTCCTTTCCGGTGATCAATTGTTCAGGATGAAACAATTGACGATACGTACCTGTACGTACTTCATCAACAACAGTCGGTTCCAAATCTACAAAAACAGCTCGGGGTACATGTTTGCCGGCACCAGTTTCACTGAAAAACGTATTGAATGAATCATCGCCGCCGCCAACAGTCTTATCAGATGGCATTTGACCATCGGGCTGAATACCATGCTCTAAACAGTACAATTCCCAACAAGCATTGCCAATTTGAACGCCAGCCTGACCAACATGGATGGAAATACATTCACGCTGTCAAATAGAAAAAAAATACACAACACAAATAAATAAGTATGCTATTTATATATTTTCAATTGTTAATCATTAAATTTCTAATATGACAAAGAAAAAAAAAAAAAGAACAAAACTTCACGAAAAGTAAATGACGTCAGATTTTTCTTTCAACTCCTGGGTGCGGCTAAAAAAATGCCTACCCGTAAAATATACCTACGTTGATACATATTACACGTATATCGAGTCAATCTCCTTTTTATAACTAAACTGCATTAATTTTTGTTGATTTTTTTCGCTTACCATTTTGATGTATTAGTTTTGGTTTTTCTTTCAAAAAATTAAATGCACAATTTAAAGAAATTCAGTACAACTGCAGAATCACACGATTTTCAAGTTTCCTAACTTTTTCTTAAATTTTCTTTTTTGAAACGCACACTTTTTAGTTCGGAATAGCCTTTAATGCAGCTCACCAAACTGAAAATAATGACTTTATTTCCTATGAATCACTCCTATTTATACTCTTTGAGAAAACATTACAGACGACGCCTACTTAGTTTACCATAATTTCGTTCAGTTTTATTTTCTCATTGAAGTATAATAGTTTGATTTTGCTGAACTTGTTAATTCATGCGTAAATTTGAAGAATTTTCATGTTGAATAAACTTATTACAGATAATATTACACTGCATCAGTATTTTGAGATGAGTATAAATATTTATAAGACTGCTTCATAACTTTGTTAATATGGATTATTCCGTAATTTTTAATTTTTAGGAAGGTATTTTGTTATTGAAGAATTATCGTACCACTTACCACTACCTAGCAAGTCCATTGTATATATATATTTTTTGTTATATCAAATTGGTTTTGGTGTATTATAGTAATTTTATATGTTTCTTATATTTGTGTTTCACTTTTGGTTTTCCTCGTCGGTTGTTGTTAACTTCACATTGTCACTTTTAATATTTACTTGACAAACATTTATGCATATAAATTAAGTGGTGTACAAATTTTCTAGGTTGTTCGAAATTTTTTTAGCTTTTAGATTTTATTATATGCCGTAATATAATTTCTTACAGTGCTATTGTAAAAAAAAAACTCATTGTTTTTTTTATTGTGGTAATGACTTTAACTAAAACAGTTGATCAAATGACTATATTAAGTGGAGATCGGATCAAGTTGAAAGATTTACTTTGTAATCGTTTAACAGAATGTGGTTGGCGTGATGAGGTCCGTTTAATGTGCCGTAATATAATCAAAGACAAAGGTACTAATATCAAATTGGAACAAGTAATTGCTGAAGTGACACCAAAAGCACGAAGTATAGTACCAGATGCTGTTAAAAAAGAGTTACTCATGAAAATTAAGGCTATACTATCAGCACAAGAAGGAATCGACTTATAATTCTATAACGCTGTTTAATTCTAGTTATTAGTTGTAATAAAATTTTTATTATTTTCCATTGTAATTCATGTTTATGTTATGATTATTTTAACCTGTTGCCATAGCGGATTAGTCAGATCATAATTGTATTTAAAATGTACAAATGGTCCAGTTCTTACAAGGCAATTGTTGATCGCATTCATACAAAGCAAGAGTTTTATGGAGATGGATGGCTTACCTGAATCATATTTATTTACGAACTTTTAAGTATGATGTTCAAAAGTAATGTATTCATACAACAACAACAAAAAGTCATGTATTACGAGTAATTAATTAATTCATTCAAATATTTATTTGCTATTATTCTTGTCATTTTTTACACATACAAAAAAAACCGCTACAAAATTCTTAGAATTTCCTGTATTATTTATATAAAATAATAGAAATTGTTCATATGTATGTCACGTATACATGGAATATGTTATTTGTTGTGTATACACTTTAAATTTTAGTATAATAATAAATATTAATTTATTATAATTTTTATTATAATTAAATGAATTATTCAGTTAGTTTATTTATTTAGAAGAGAATCTATAGAGAAATCCTTAAATTTACTTATTGACTCATCTACATTTGGAGCAACATTATCATATGATTGTATTATAGCATAATCACTCTCACCAACATGTTCTCTTTCTCTGTTCTTTTGATTATTATATGAAAAACTACCAAGATCATTATCTAACTGATAATTACCGCATTTTATTGTTTTGTCGAATTTATGCCATGAACATCGATTATTCGATTTTTTTAACTTCTTAATTTTACTTAATGATGATGATGTTTGTGCTGCTTCTGTTGCTATTGTGGTTGTAGTTGTATTCAAAAGCTTTGATTGATGATGCTTGATGACGTTCGTGTAACGCCATGTTTTTGTTGCCGTATCGAAACCCTTTAAAAATCGTTGTACTTGTTTTATTGTTTCATTTTCTGGCATTACCAATGAACTCATTTTACTTTCACTTTCATCTTCTGCTTCATAATGTAACGAATCTAGAGATAATGGGCTACTATGATCATCTAAACAATCAAATATTTGATTAACTTTTTTTTGATAATCACTGTTAGCATTAATGTCTTTGCCATTACCATCATCATTATCATCATCATCATCATCATCATCTTTGTCACTATTATCATCTGATGATAGTGTTATAATCAGTTCATCACTATTCTGATCATATTCTCTGTTCGTAATCAATGATTTATTTTTAATCATCATTGTTGTCTTTGAAATATTTTTATTTTTATTTGGACATTTTCAGCTATTATTTAATGTTGAATTATCGCCTCGCTTTTGTTGTGCCTGTTATTATAGCCATCACAATAATTGTGATTATTATTAATAAGAGTGGTATTGTTGTTGTTATTGTTGTTGTTAAAATAAAATGAAAAATGAAAAAATGACAATTTCAAAATTATTGATTAATCATTATAGTTCTTGATATTAACATGTAAATAAGGCGAAGGAAATCCTAGAATGAATGTGAAAGAGCCAAAGAATTATGACACGTATGGAATGATTTGGGTAAACATGAAAATACATGAATATATAAATTAATAATAAGAATGAATAAATGCATAAAAGCAATGATGTTTAGCAAACTAAATGATTTTTATTAATTAAATGTAGTAATTTAATGTTACAATGATAATGTGACATTGATTACAATGATGAGGTGATGTTCTTATTATTAACAGAAGAGTAAAAAAGAAGAAGAATATAATCCAATAAAAATGTTAACGATTGAAGAAACATGTATATAATCACTTTTTGTATATCAACAACATAGGAAACAGCATGTGTTATTATTTTTTGTGTATAAACAAAATAGTTAGCATCATGTTTGGCATCAATGAAATATTCGACGTATTATTCATTTCAGCTTTATGATAAAATTAATTCTTATTAGAATATTTACGAAATTTGAAATGTTTATTAGATAATGATATATCACCTAAATTAACATGGTATATGAGGAATGGTTCACATCTATTTAAAAAATTTTTCATTTTATTAAAGCGTCATCTAAAATTTTTTCGACAAATTGCTTGAACCTTTTTATACAAAAATATATACTCAAACATTAGATAGATAAACAAAAGGACATTATTCAATTGATATAGAAAATCAGTATGAATGGATTAGTACAAACATTCATCCAAATTTATTATGCGCTGGATTACATAACACCTTAGCCATAAGGCAACATGAGAGAAACTGGGAAATGGTAAAAATTGTTACATTTATTTTCTTTAATTTACGAACAAGTAACTTATATTTTATTTCTTTTAAAATTAAGTTGTAGAGGTAAGAAAGGAACTACCTGATTCTGATTCTGAGTTTTATTGCATGACATTATACGGTATACGCTAGAAGAGTTGTTTAACAAATTAGTAGCATGTAATAAAGGAGGGGAAGCCTCGATAGATATAGCAGTGGAGACGGATGAACACTTTGACGCCGATGTTGACATCGAATGAGCATTCTTATGCTTTGTGTACATGTCACTATCAATAGCATTACTATTTTGTTTAATTTGATTATCCCCATTAACATCATCCACACCATCACTATTACCATTACCATTACCATAACCATCACCATCACCATCACCATCCTTATTACTATTATTATTTGTATTATCATTACCATCTGTTGGAATGTTGATTTGTACATTATTATCATTTTGTTGTTTATTGTATTGTATTATTGGCATCTCACCACCTAATATATTGGAGGAAGCAGAACCAGAAACAGAAACAGAAAACAGAACCAGAAGTACAAGAAGAGCAAGAAGGTTTGCCTCCTAATTGTTTACGCTCTATTGTTGCCTCTCTGATTTTGTGGCCACTGTTATTATTATTGCTATTATTGTTTATTATTATTATTATTATTATTATTATTATTATTTATTTTGTTGTTATTATTTTCATTATTATTGCTGCTATAGAAGTTATTATTATTGTTATTGTTGTTGCCACCATCATTGTTAGCATTTGGTCCAGTTGGCCCATTTGTTACACCCATTAAACGTCCATCAATAGGCGAACTTATATGATCTGGATTACAGTGTGTGGAGACTATCTGGACTGTACTAGATGGTTTATTATTAAATTGAATGTCATGTTGTTGTTGTTGTTTTGTTGTTGTTGTTGTGTGCAATTGTTGTGTTTGTACCATCATATTGTGCATAGGATATGACTGATGTTGATATTGATGTTGCTTCTGTTGGTTTTGTGGCATTTGTTCTGCATTTCTTATGCCTATTGCTGTATTCATTTTCTCTTGACTATTAATAATGTTATTGCTATTATCGTCATCATTATTATTAATATTATGAGCTTCTTGTGCAGTATTTATTATTGTTGTTTTTCTAGAGCATCAATTAAAAGCCAACATTTGCATTTTTCCATTTTTCAATTTTTCAATTTTTCCATTTTATCAATAATAGGTGCAACATGTACATTAACAAATATCAGATCATTATGGTGTTATTATGATGGATTTATATAAAATTGAGCAGAAAATGGTGAGCAATTTTAAATTCATTAATTCATTTGTATTTTTAGTGTTACATTGCAGTTATAATTTATTTCATTATGTTTAATAAGGTTAGGGAAGAAAAGAGAAAGCAATAACAATGTGTCAAAATGATTCCAAAAAAAAAAAAACTAAAAAAAAAAAATAAAAAAAAAACGAATGATATTTTCAAATACCTTGAACATTAAAAGCATTTATTTGCTACCAGAGTCTAATTCTTATGCGTTTTGTTTACTTCACATACAACACATGAAATTTTGTTTTTATTTTGTATCAAATCATATCAGATGCCGAACAAAATTTCAATTATATTTCATTTATTTTTTTATTATCTCTTAATTTTCCTACTGTAAAATCGTAAGTAAATGAAAAAACTTAAACATGATGGATTGGTGCATTAAAGCAACACTTTATAAAAGTGTTGCTGTAATGCTCAGACTGACAAGACATTTACATTTTATGTACGGCGATTTGATACCGTTTAATTCTTCGAGTAAAAATCATTTTTTTTATTCGAACAATCAATCGTCTTATGTGAAAAATCACAATAACAGTTATTTTTGCGCGTTTCCAAAAACAAAGCTAATGAATAGCGATAGATTTAATCGCCACGCAACCAATAAATTTAATGCAAACGAGTAATTTTAACTTTCACTAAGAAGAGAGAGAGAGAAGGGAAGGTCTTGCACATTCGTTGGAAATTCGTTCACAGAAAAATGCAGGAAATATATTTTTTTTTTGGAATATAATTGCTACACTCAGTCATTACATTTCTTCTAGCTGATAAACACGAAATAAACATCAATCACGAAATATTCTTCTCATAATTAACAAATAATAAATTGGTCAAGAAATTAAACTGGATGATATAAACGCATGGATAATATGCAAAAATAATTATTTGCTCGTTTGTCTGCGACTACTAGAAAACTTCAAATAAAGAGTTAATATATTTTCTTACTGCAAAGCTCTTCTGTTATAAAGGAGATAAAATAAATTTTTTACTTTCTTTGCCAGAAAGGCACTCAAAATGGGGGTAATGTCAAACGTACTGCCTTTGTTACAATATCTCTACAAAATTTTGCACGGATGAGAATAATATCCACATATGGATTCAGCTTATAATCATTGTACCTTACACCATTTATGAGTTAGCATGCATTTTGAATTTGGGGGAAGGATGTTTGTAGTATCCGAAAGGCTAAGGATCGGGGATAGACGAACCTTTCATTATGCCGATACATTCAAATTTACTTTAAGCATCGATTTACGCTGGTCTCTCTCGCCTGTCCATTTAAATTATAAGTAGTAATTTTTGGGAAGGGATTTACTCTTAAGGCATTTACCATTTAATATTATAATCTACAATATTTTTTGAATATTTGGTGACGCAAATAATTTGTGTCGAGTAATTATAGTAACTCATTTAATATTTCTAAAAAATGCAAAAATGTTTATTATCATTAAATAATAAACGAGAAGCTAACCCATGTTGATTACAAATATATATGTTCATATATCAATTGTCCTCCTGCCTCATTTATATTCATTTTTTATTGTTTCATTAATTTTAAATACTTACCTAACATTGCTTAATGTTGTTGTTGATGTTTTTCTAAAGTCTATGTAATTGTCTAAATTTGTATTTAAACGTCCAATATTGGAATTGGTGATATTGTTGCTTGCGGCTACTCCTCCTACGGATATAACTGAAGCTGTACTAGCACTGCTCGATAGCATTTTTCTGCCATTCGAAGTTGTTTGCGATAAGGAAGTTGTAGCAGCTGTAGCCAATGAAGCAGCAGTTGCCAATGCTGTTGCTGTTAAATTACTATTAACAGTACCAGAAATGCTACTTGTTTTTAGATTTGGCGGCGGCGGCGGTGGTGGTGGTGCTGTTGCTGATGCTGATGCCGCGACTGCAGTTGCGTTTGCGGCTGCGGCTACTCCTGCTACTGCTCCCACTGTTGTTGCATTTATATTGGCATTAGTTGTAACTGTATTATTGCCACCATTGTTATGATTGTTACTAGTAACTGTAAATGTATATTTGTTCAACTTATCAATATTTATATGTTCATTCCCATTCTCATTCTCATTTTCATTCTCATTCTCAACGAAATAAAGGAATGCAAGCATTTTTGCAATGTGATATGATTGTGATGGCATATTTTGAATACTTTAAATAATAGTTGCTATGTATTACATTGAAATTATATTGCACCAGATTAAATGTGTATAAGTTTTATGAATTTTATATATTACACATTACAGTTAGATTGCGCGTGTGTGTGCAAGGAAGCAGGCGAGAGAAGTAGAGAAATGAAAGTCAGCCTTTAACATTTCATGCATTATTGTGGGCTAGATATACAATAAATATGAACTGTCAAAAATAAAACTCGTCATGATGACAATGAGGTATGAATATGTGAAAGAGTGTAAACTTTTAAAAACATTTCCACTAAATCCGAAAATTTTTAGATAGAGTTCTTCTTTAGTATGCAATCACTTTGGATATTAAATTATACGTCGCGTACACTTGAGGACGTTTCATTTCCAAAATATCGAGTTATGGTACATATAATTTTGTATTAGATTAGCATTAGCATGTTATAAGGCCTTTTTGTGCAATAACATTTTATGTTGCAATTAAAAGTTGCTTTCAATATTAAAAATGTTTTTCCATAGTATCAGAATTTCATTGTTTCATTTAATTTTATTCTGCGGGGAAAAAAACCCATTCATCTTACAATATACAAAACAATATGCCTAAAAGGATAAAAGACTTTAAAAACTCTTCAGCTTCGTTTATTTGCCAAGTGTTTTGTTTTATATATTATTTTATTTATTATTTTATATATATTAATAGGCTTCGATATCTTTTTTAAAATCTTGATTAGTATTTTTTCCGAACCCACTTCTTATGTTATATATAATTTTGTCCATCGCTTGTTAATGATAATGTTAATGAAATGATTATGATTATGATTATAATGATGTTATTGATAATACTTAAGACGAATGAAAGATATAAAAAGAAGAATTAACGGAATTAAAAGCAATTTTAGATTTTTAGTTATTAGGAAATTTAATGTTTTATTTATTTGGCCAAATTCTTGTTTCTTAATTTATTATTATCACCATTAATATAAATATTAATATTAATATTAATTTTAATGTAGTATGGCAATAGGAAAATGAAATATAGTAGAAAATAAATAAATCATTGTAGCATTTACGCATCTAATTTCATTTATTTTATATTATTTTATATTTATAGTGTTGGGAATTTATGTTGTGCTAGGCTTCATCCATACGATCAATAATAATACACGTTTGTTTTTTTTGTATTGCTTTTTGCTTTTGGAAATTTTTTTAAAACAAATTATACTAGGGCAATAATTTAGATTGAAAGGAACGTTAACAATTCATATCATTATTATTATTATTATTATCATTATTTGAATAATAATTATATTTAGTTTACATTTTTAAAATGTTTTTATTAAAAGAAAGTTTACTTAATTAATTATTATTAAGTAACATTAACGGCAATCTGACAGATAACAATGTTATCGTTAATCATGAAATATAGCGCAAACATTTTGCATGTTATTTATCTAAATTTTGCATTGAATTTATTATTTATTTGTTAAAATATTCTTTCATAAATTACTATTTACCAAGAATATATTTCTATTAAATTAAAGAATTTGAGATAAAATATGCTTGGATCGATTTATTATTTGGGAAAATGTGATAAAAATTTACAATAAATATGAGTTTGTTAAATAAATTGCTTAGTGATCAAAGATCCAGTATTTCTAAATTGACTCTTTTTCTGTTTATTGTCAATGAATTAAAATTTCGAATTAAGTTAAGTAATTTACATTTTCTAGATAAATTTTAGAAAAGAAATGCATCGCTTTCGCTTGTAATTCCTTTCAACCTTGTGCAGCCAAAGAAGCCCAATTAAAAAAAGGGGAAAAAAACTTGCGTAAGAATAGTTTTGTTAGTTAATATTCAATTTACCAGGATTTAATTTTAATGTTGTATATTGTTCCAATGTTTGCTTTAAGTAGATGTATACAAGTTTCATAATTGGAGCAACTTTTTTTTTGTAACAAATGTATTATTATGTAATTAATTACATCGAGTGGAAATATATATAACAAATAAGAATATATAAAATTTGACTAAAGCCAAATATAAAATACTCCCACCATCATTTTTAGACTTTTCCGTACTGTAAATTTCTAATCCAAAAAAAAAATGTACACCAATAAAAAAAATATATGAATTTCTAGTATAATTCACATATTTCTTAACTTTGAGAATTTAATATTTAGGTGTTCAAATTTTTGATCATGCTTTGTACAACTACTTTGCGTTTTATCAGCAGATGATCATCTATTTTTGGAAAAAATTAAAATTGGTTGCAACTAGAAAAAGTAAATGAAATGCCCAGACGAACAGATAATTCATTTAAGTAAGTTCAAATATACCTATATTGATGATAATGAATATGAAGGTGATGAGTATGTGCACATAATGAAGAATGCATAACAAATGATTTATGGTGAATAGCAAAATTAGCATAAGATATTTTGTGTATGTTATGAGAGTGTGTGGGTGTATATATAAATGTATGTGTATATTAAAATTACAATTACAATTGATATATTGATAAAAAAAAGCCATGTCATAAATTAATTGTTGCAATGAGATGAAATGATTCTTTGTATTTATATTATCCATTCACTCCACCGTTCACGTTTACAATAAATGATTAAAGCGAATATGTTTGTAAATGTCCGGATGTTATTTGGATTATATGCGTTTCTCAAATGTCTTTTTTGCTATAACGCTATAACGCTTTTTTTCACTTACCTTGACTTTGCGTGGTATTTGTGGCATTTAACGGTATAGCTAGACGGGCATTAACTGCCAATAAATGATCGCGTCTTGCTATCAAACTAGCAACATGCTCTTCTAATCGTACATTCTCTGTTTGTAATTGATGTAAACAGGATAATAGAGATGCAACTGATAAACAATTAATAATGAGTAATTAATAATGATAATTTAGTATATCCGAAAGAGGAAAATTTTTGATTTTATACTTACTATCAAAATGTTGAGCTTGTTCCATTAGAAATTGTGAACCCTGTTCCCACTGACGCTCTAATAGCTGCTCAAGGCTTTGCAACAAAGGCATACTGCCATTTGCTCCACTCCCAAACATTGATGCCAAAGGACTGGTACCGGTTTGTGTTGTTTGTGTTTGTGGACCCATGGTAGAGGCGGATCCTGTCGTTGTAGTTGTACTACGCTGAAATTTTGTTTTTTGAAATTAAATGAAAATTCCGTACAGATAATAACAGCAAATCTCTCTACCTCATTTTGGGCATTACAGTTATGGGCGACTCCCTAACAAAACAAAATATCTACTTCAAGTTTTACAAATAGGGAATATTTATAAAGGGCAGTCTGACGGTATCTATTCTCAAGGGAAACCTATTCTTAAGAGAAAGCTTAATTTAAATCGTGTTATTTGACAAGAATGTTTTGATTTTGCATCGATTGCTATTTTAACATATAAGCGATTGTACTGTAAATTATTTATACTATGCATCGATAAAAGCTTCCGGTATATAAATTAAATGTGATGAAAATGAGAAGCACAGATATACAGATATACAGAAATGAAAAGAAAAGAAAACAAAGGATATATAACTTACTATTCTACCAGGAAAAGGTACACCCACAAATTGTGGAGTAATCGCTTCTGATGAGTAGGCGCTATGATCCTGTATTTCCATAATTAATTGATCGGAAAGTTTTTGTGCTACACTGCTATTAGGATTTATTTGATTGCCCAACATATGTGTAGCCGAGGTAATATTTAATGCCGGTGGAGTTCCCGTTGTTGCTTTATTTGTTGATATTGTCGCTGCTGTTGTGGCAGGAACATTTGAGTTTGTTTGATTACAATTTTGAAAGATTTTAACATCTTTGATGTCAGCTGCAATATTAGCATTACTATTCGCATGTGCAAATTGTGATTGCTGCTGTTGCGACTGTTGCTGCTGGTTGAAAGGTTCGCTAGATGCTGTTGCTGTTGTCATTGTTATTTCTTTGGATTTTCTGCCACGTTTACGTACTGATCCAGTTTCAGAGCCAGGTGAACTTGGCGGTGATTCTTTAATGGTATTTGATTCGAATGTAGCTGGCATACTATTACTACTGACTTGAGGTTCATAAGAGAATTTTAAGCCATCTCCAACACCACTACCCGTCAAAGATTTATTTGATATTGTGCCCGGCGTACTGGTAACACTTACATTAAACATTGATTGTGATGACGATGAATAAACCCCGCTGTCTGGTGTTCTATTGGCAGTTTTTGTGATCATCGTTGTTGTTGTTACCGTTGTTATATTGCCGTTATCGTTGTAACATTCCAGTGTAGTTCCCGTTGATGTTATTGGTAATAATGGTGTTGTCGTCGTCATCGTTGTTGTTGTTGTTTTTGTTGTGATAGTATGAGACAATTTAGATTTAGTTATTAGTGGCGTTGGTATTGTACAGTTGTAATGCATTGTTATTGATGATGACGGTGATTTCGTATAAGAGGAATTTCGATAAGTCGGCAGAGTTGCGTAGGATGTTGTGTTATTTTCATTATTATGTATGGATATGATATCGATTGCATTTGGATTGTTATTTATTGTGATTGTGGTAGTAATTGTGGTTGTGGTTGTAGTTGTGGTTTTAGTTGAGGTGTTGGTAATGTTGGTAGTGTTCATGGTAGTTGTAATCGTGTTACAATCACCATTCGTGCCAATTGAAGATAATAAAGACACAGAACAAGTAGTATAATAAGGAGAAGAAGAATAAGAAGAAGAAGAAGAAGAACAAGAAGATGTTATGTTTGTGGTTAATGATAAAATTTCCATAGCATCATTATTATTATTCACATCATTATTGCTAATATTATTATTATTATTGTTATTGTTATTTCTTTCACTATCAATAATATTGCAATTATTGCCTGTGTTAACATTATTTGTATGGCATTTCGAAAAAAGTTGCTCTTTATAATTATTAATGTAATGACAATTTTGTATATGTAAATTTGTACAATTAGTAGAGGAAGGTGAAGGCGAAGACAAAGACGAAGACAAAAATGAAGATAATGGTAATGATGTAGAAGCAAAAGAAGTGATGGTAGTTGCAATAGTTTTAATGGCCGTTATAGGATGAATAGTTGTGTTGCAACTGTCAGAATTTGTGCCAGCACTTACATTAGTAGAAACATTATGGCAAGGATTATGCAAGGGGTTAGAGGAAACGAAGCAGAAGGAGGAGAAGAAGAAGTTAAAATAGAATTAGAAGAAGTAGTGTTTAAAAATACAGTGTTATGATTATTAGTATTAAGAATGATTTTATTAAGGCTGCTGCTGTTATTGTTCTTGGTTATGTTACTATTGTTGCTGTTATTATCATTGTTATTATTATTATTGTTATTACAAGAACTTTTTGTACGTTTATTCGAGGTTGATGAATCCTGTTTTTGTTGATAGCATAATTGAGAAAGCTGAGCCCGTAACATTTTCTTATTTAACGGGCTATCGTTAGCTCCGCTATTATTATTACCATTACTAGTACCGTTAGTGCTGTTACTAAAGCCAATGCTAATGCCATTGCCATTGCCATTGCTAATACCAGTATTTCCATCACTGACTCTAGAGCCGTTATCTGTTTCAATGTTTATTATGGCTCCTGTTACGGTATTTTGATTTTTTTGTGTTAGGCTACTTTGTAAGTTGGATTTTGAACTACTCCTATCGTTTATCGATTTTGCTACTTCTTCTTTTATGTTTATTTTTGCTGGTATGGATGTTACCGTTATACTTGTACTTGCAATAGGTGCTGTAGTTGTTATTGTTGTTATTGTTATTGCCGCTTTCATATTATTAGGTGCTGAATAATTTTTACGCATACTCATCATATCACTTGATATGGATTTGTTGCCCTGACTAGTAGTCTGACTGCCATTAGAGCTGTTGTTACTGCTGTTGTTATTGTTGTTATTATTGTTGTTGCTGTTATGATTACTATTATTATTAGTGTTGATTGATAAATTTTTATGTTGATTGTGACTTGCATTAGAATGGGGCGGTGATAAAGTATTAGTTCTAGAGTTAGATACTAAGTATGTGACTTTTGAATGGCTTAGGGATAAGGAATGCTCAGTTAAATTACATGAAGCATTACAGTTATTAGGCAATTGGGGAGTGGTAAATGTTAAAGTGCTCGGTAATGTCTGTGATTGTTTTGGAGGAATTATTGGTGGCGTTGCTGACTTATTATAGTCTTGGGAATGCTTTTCTAATTTTTTGGCGGATTGATCGTTGCCCTTTGGATCAATGTTTGCTGTCTTTGTTGAGAAGTAAGCTCGCTTCTTTTTATCAGATAGCGATAAAATTGGTTTCGATAAGGCAGCACCATTTTGGTGTTGCAACTGTTGCTGATGTTGTTGTTGAGAATATTGTTGATATTGCATGCGCTGATGTTGTTGTTGTAATGTAGTGTTGCTAGTCTCACTAGAATGTGATCTACACATTTTTTGTGTTTTTATGCTGCATTTTTGTTATTATTATTTTTATTACAATATTTTTTAAATTATTTGGAAATATGGACGCAAAGTGATATCATTTAATTTTGAATATTTAATATTTTTGAATAGTTTTTGATTCCGTTTTTTAGTTTATTATCATATTTTTTATTAGTTTTCTTTGGCAGCAGTGTTAATGCATTGAATGTTTTTTTTTTCAAATATTTCCCGTCATCATTACATTTCCTTGCATTTCAGGGAAAAATAGGAGAAATACAAACGGCATGAAACAGTGGATACAGTGGATACAGAGAGAAATAGTGAAACAGAGAGTGGATGCGCCCGCGTTAGAAATTTTGTGGAAGATATATTTCAAAATGTGAAGAAGAACAAGAGAGAGATAGAAATATACACATGGTGCTATACAAATTGATTGAATTGAATTTTACATTTAAAAAATGAATGAAAATTAAATTGTAAGAACTCATAATGTTTCATGATTGACTGACTTCTACTTGAAGATTTTATTGCCGATTCTGTTTTCAATATTTATAAATAGAATACGATCAAAGGACTTTGCACAATTGTGTTTACATTTAAAAGAATTGTGGTAAACGATAAGAAATATATACAAATGATGACTGAACACGAGATTATGAGGAAAATTGACTTAAATATATGCATAATTGGTTTTCAAAATAGCCGGATTATCCTATAATATTGAATTGAATTGCAATGTTCTCAAACAAATTTAATTAAAAAGTTTTCCTCTAAAAAATTAATATTGGTCTAATATTGTTTTTTCTTTTTGGTCAAAATATTTCTGATAGTTAGCATTTGGTTAGTTGATTGATTTTATTTTTTGAGGTGATTCCGTATTTATTATTATTATTTTGAAGCATTGCGATAAAACAATAATAACCAAAATAACAATAATCAAAAGCATTTTAGAAGAGGCATAATGTGGGTCAGATTTTAAAAAAGCACTGCTGCGTCAATTTGATTTTTTTTTTTTTTTGGATTCAAGAGAGAAGACGGGGGGGGGGGAAGATTGCTGTAAATAATGGTTTGCTACTTTTACTTTTAAAGTTGAAATGATGCTTAAGACGTAAGGCGTGTAAATAACATGGCAAGCTTCTAATAGGAATAAGTATAAAGTGGTAGAATGGAATTTCTTAAATGTTGAAGAAGAAGTAACATGAAAAAAAAGGAATAGGATGGAATGTAAAAAGTTTGCGCATGCATTCACTATTTATATTGAATATTAGTGGTGGCTGGCTTTTTGGGTATGTTAAAATGCAAAAATATTGACTTATGTTACGCTTTTCGCATAACTAAATTATAATAGCAATAATAATAACAATTAATATAAATATTAATACGGTTAACTAACCTGCTTCTGCGAGGAGGGACAGAATCTTGTTCGTGTATGTGATTTGAACGTGCTGATTGTTTATCATATGTAATCTTTAAATTACCACTTTCGGTAGTGGTTGCTGTTAAATTAGCACCAGCTGTGGCTAAAGTTACAATATTATTATTGCTGATGTTGTTAGTTGTGGATATTGGTGATTTGCCGCTTTGATATATAACGCCATGATGGGAGGGTGATTGCATTACGTTCGATGTGTTTGACGATGATATTGGCAAAGTTATTTTTGATGTTACTGAGGGCGCAGAATGATCCAATTGAGTTCCATTGTACGTTTTATTGATAACGATGCCGGTTTGATGCTGTTGCTGTTGCTGCTGCTGCAGCTGACTAGCTGAAGATGATCGTGTTGAAAATGAAGGCGGATGATCTATTAATGTAGAAGTGCTATTTGTTGGTATATTAATTCCAGGTACATTAGCATTCGATAATGGCACTGATACATATAAGCTCGGTGCATTATTTGTATTTGTTTTATTGTTATTAATACCAACACCACTACCGCTATTACTACTATTATTCGTTGCTGATTGTGCTGCATTGCTGCTAATATTTCTACTATTATTTGGAATATTAATGGCAGCATGAGTGGTAGCATAGCGATCTTCGCGCTCTTTATTACTTATTGAATTTGATGATGATGTTGCCGTATTTATTGTGCTATTGTTGGTAGTTTTTTGATTCGATGTTGTCATAGTTACAGGAACTGGACTAACTCTTACTTCTTGGTTACTTTGCTTGCTATTATTATTGGATACTGTGGTGGATAATCCAACACTTGATATAATTGTAGCTTCTTTACTATTTTCTAAATTGCTATCTGCTCCTGAAGTTTGATGTGTTGGAGGGCTAAGTTCAGTTTTTTGCTGTAAGGATACATAAAACAAACGTGTTTTATACAATTAAGTAAGTTTTATCTACGTTCAAAAAGTTTTATGTATGTATGAATTATAAAATATTTGCAATGATTTGCAAGTAAAAAATTTTGAGTCGGTTAAGGCCGACTTTTACATACACTACCTTGCTCCTTTGCTTATGATTTAAGTGAAATAAGAGAAGTATAAACCAAAAAAATGTACAAAATTAAATTTTATCATTTATATAAAAATTTATATTATATGAGAGGAAATTAAAAAATGGACTCACTGGATCAAATTTGATACGCGTATTTTTATGTCAAAATACAAGACAGAGCCAATTTTCGTTAAAATATATTTCATACTTACTCTTTTGTTCATATAATGGTTTTGTTTTCGTAAAAGATTTTCATGGAAGTTGGTTGGAACATTGGACCAATCTGGGCTAAATTTAAGGCACACTTTTTTATGTTAAAATTCTATTACGCGCGTATCTACATTAAAATGTATTAATAAATTTAATACCTTTACATATGAAGACAGATGGACCGACAGGCTTAAATCAAATCAGGAAAAGATTTTAAGTTGATTGGTATAATAAAAGTTGGGTTTATCTCAACTCTCTTTAAATGTTTCAAATATTTGCACAAACTTATATTATCCTGTACGACTAGTGGTATTTTGAATGAAATACTTAACTTAAACATTGAAAACTGATTACTAACAACACAACAATGTTTAATCGTATTAGATCACTATTCTGATCATCTAGATCAGAGGTTTTCAAACTTTATAATGACTTTTGTTGCTTTTTATGACAGCAGAAGCCGAGCGTCTCCCCTTTTTAGAATGGTATGGCGATAAAATAAGCTATTCCTCTCCCAGATAAAGATATAAATAACTTCGCGACTTTTTTTTTAGAATTACAAAGGCTCTCAAAGCTCTGGTCTATGCGGATAATCTCGTATACAATAATTGCTGTGTATTTTTACTTTATTTTTATTATTTTCTTATAAAGATTGCTCAAAATATGATTCCTATTAGGACATTTTTCAAGTCTTTTTCTATTTTCATATTTAAAGTAGTCACCTCCGGTTAATAATAACATTTATATTTGCAGTTTGATCGAATGCGAATCATTATAAGCGATGTAAAATTATTTAGTTTTATTTCACAAATCTTAAATCTGTACATGTGTTTTTATAAACACTCTTTATATTTCAAATTTGAGATATTTTGGGGTTAAGGACCACTGTGGCCATTTTAGAAACTCTTGAAGAAAATCTTGAATGCTTTTAGGCGAGAAGCGTTAAAAAATGTGATATCGACATAATAAAAGCACACCAAGCTAAATGAAATATTCTGAATTTTTCATTTTGTATAATTTTTTAAATTTAACTCAATAAATATTTTTATGTTTTATGTTTTAATTTTCATTTTATATATTATATTGAAAGATAAAAAAATAAGTACAAAAGAACAATTTTCAACTACTTGAATATTTAAAATATTTCCGCTATACCAGGAAATGCAAATTATAGGAAGGCCGTCTGTGGTAGAAAAGGAAAAGGAGAAGAATAATCGTTAAGCGATCGTGCAAAGAAAATGATAAACATGCAACTGAACATGTGCCACAAAACTCAATTATACATTATGTTTACAAAACGAAGTCTGCACATAAAGTAAAAATCTACAAGCAAATTCTAGAAATGGAGGTAACAAGTAATGTTCTACTCATTGTAGAAGAAGGGATGCAGAGAAATTTTGAAATTTATTAAAAATACGTTAAGTATATGGATTGAAGGCTATATTTAGCATACCATCTAGGAGTGTCGACCTTGGTTGAGATCGGTTCATTTTTTGGAATCCCTACTTTTTAAATCAACTCAAAAATATTTTACTTTCGTTACTTGTTTGTATCTCATTTTGTTTTGAGGCTTTAACCACTTTAAGTAAAGTGGCGTGGGATATTTGAAAATAGGCTCTGCTATACAAAGTGTAAAAAGTCCTTCTTATAATGATTTATTTCCAAAATTTAAAAAAATTTTTACTTGTGTATAGTTTTTAAAGGTATTAGTATATTAGAACCCAGAATTGTTTCCTCAAGATGATGTCGTGCTTAATATAAATATAGAATGTAACGCATATACAATATTGCAATCATTTAGACAACTATTTAGATACTTTAAAACATTCAGTGGACTAGATTGATTGTTTCCTTCTTTAAGTGGACTAAATTTATTAGAAAAGAGCAAAATTAAATGACAGTTACGTTTATCACATTTTATAACTGATTTTCTTACTTTTTGAAGAGATAATAAATACTTATTATAGATATTTACTAAGAATTTTTATGTGTTATCCAAGTGACAAGTGATAACGTATGAAAGATAATAAGATTTAAAAAATGGCGGCCACAAGTAGGCGTGGTGTAGGATATAAAAATAGTTCGAATTATTTCGTATTGGAGTAATGCAAACGTTAGCACAGCATATACATTTTTCGTACTCTGGTAACAAATGTATTTGTCAATACCATCGTCATCCAAGATGTTATTTCAAAATTTCTTTTAAAGTTTCATTTGATAGTTGCAAATATTTTTGACAAATTGTATCTTTCATCAAAAAAAAATCCAAGTAACCGGTACACATATAACAAGAAATGGTAACCGCAAAATACAATAACAAATTAATACATTTTTATCTAACTCTAATGATTATAAGATAATACATGTGTATGTGCCATCAGATATATTTATATAAATTATATAAATTTATACAAGCATGTTCTGCAAACACAAACACACACACACACACACACAAAAATAGATATATATACATATATTTACATATGGCATGCACTCACAATACATTTAAAGTTCATTGTAAAACACAAAATAAAAAAATATTATAATGGTTGCATTAATGTTTAATATGCATCTCAATAAGAGAAAAAAAGTAACAGTACAAGAGCAAGAACAACAACAGCTGTTTATGAACGACAGGTTGAATGTACTAAAGAAACATCTAGAAAGAAAGCAAGAAAGTAAAACAATAACAACAACTACAACAACAAAAATAGAGAGAAAGAGAGAGAGAAAGAGAGAGAGAGAGAGAGAGAGAGAGACAACAATAATAACACGAACAAACAATAATGATGATCTGAGACGTAATAAAAAAAACTCAAATGTACAGCGCACAACATACACATACACACACACACATAAAACATTACATTAGCCCACTTCACTTTGACATTTTTTTTCTTTATTTACTGTATTATTTGTTTATATTTATAATTGAGTACGTTGTGAGAGTGAATCTTTTTTAAAAGTCTACATATGAGTAATACACACAATTTATAACTCTCACGCACTTAATGTCATGTACATATATGTAAACATGTATGCTAATGTTAGATTATCCCTTTAGCAAATCGATCACAACTCACAACTCAGCTGTTGTTTAGAACATATTTGAAATACATAGTAACATTATAATTGTAAGGTACAACAAAATGTAATTACATGATTATTAACGAGCTAGTAGACTGATATCTTATTTAGGGGGCCGGCTAGGATTCGCTGGAAATTCGTTAGAAATTTTCGTAATTTGTTACGATTGCAAATTTTACAAAAACTGTTCTTAGTGAAACTAAGATCATTTAAAATTTACTGCAAGATAATTATTCGAAATTTCAACTCAACAATAAATTATATGATTTTCCTTTTTCCATAAAACTGATTTGCTCTACTATTACGTTTACTACAAATACGGAGCAGCAAAAGAAGATGAATTTAGAAAATTTCGTAAAAATTATATTACAAATTACAATATTCAGATATTATAGATCGATTAACATTTTCAAAATTATGTTTACATGTACATTGAACATTGAATTGAATTTATATAACTTTACAATTTTATTAACATTTCAATTGTATTGCGAGGGCATGATACATACAAACATAATTATATTCATAATTATGAACATAATTATATTCGCGTTTCTAGGCCTCTTCTTCTTCTTCTTCTTCGTTTTCTTCTTTTTTAGATGATCTTTTTTCTATTTTGTTTATTTTTACTACAGATTAGTAAAGTGCTTTATAAGTTTATTTATAGAACATCATTTTATAAATTATTAACAATATACCAACGGATGGATGAAATTATGATCATTATTTTCAAGTGCAGACAACTAAACTGAATTTAACTGAACTTAATTGAACTTAACTGAACTAACTTAAAACACCCCCCGAGTATCACATAATGCATTCTTGGGCCTTAAAATATATTTTATACATTAATTAGTTGTAATAAAGTGTAATAATGTAAAAATATTAATGTGAATATTAACAGAATTAAAATTAGATTCATGTTTGATGTAAATTCAAAATATTTCCCTCCCCATAAATTTAAATAGTATTTTCGGCCTTTGAATTTTTGTGATTAGATCGCACTTGTCATTTTTATTTTTAATTTTTATTAAACTGAGTAATAACTTAGCATGAACATCATAATTGCAAATGGTGAGAAAAAAGGGGAAAAAATTTATTTAATTATTCGTCAGTTACACATGATTTAAGGAAGGCCTACATTTTAATAGCAAATTTTTAACATGGTTTAAGTGCGCTCTATAACAAAAACAAAAAAAGGACCATTTAATGTTTGGTTGGTAGGTATTCAAGAGATTTAAAGTTCGAGGCCAATATCATTTTCTTAATAGATAGCTTACTTTTCCCTTTACTTTTTTTTCTTCCTATTTATAATGCACACATACTTTTATATAAATATTTTCAAAGAAAATTAAAAACAAGTATAAACAGGACAAGTAAGTGGTAGCAAAGGAAAATATTTGGTTTCATAAAGGTCTTTATCAATACAATGTTTTATTATTATTATTATTATTATTATTATTATTATTGTTGTTGTTGTTATTATTGTAAAAACAAATTACACAGGATGTGGTTAATGTTAGGATTATTTGTGCATAATAAACAAAATATATTGTGTTGGCCAAATTGTCTGATAAGTCTTATAAAAGCTAGAAAGAAGCCCGTACCGAGTAAAAAAATTATATTTGGTTGGGGCCAAATCTTGAATACCCATCACCAATCTACTGTTGGATACTTTGTGGTGTAAATAGTGTAGCACTCTACGCATAGGCATGGCATGGCATGGTAATTTTCTTATAAATTTACAGAATAAATCTTAAAGCAAAAATTAAGTACAATTTGATTTTGTATAATTTCTGATAGGCGTGGCCTATTTGAATTATTTTTGGTTATGTATCACGTAACAGCGTCTTTAATACAAATGCGAAATTTGAGCCATATTTTTAAAGCAATAAGTTGAAAATATAGAAACAAATTTATAGTTTAATATAAATTTGCCGTAGACGTGGCCGATTAATATCATTTTTGGACAGACAGATTGTCTAATAATTGCCTTTTGTAGTTTTTTGCTTATAAGCAAGAGTGTCAATATTTGCTTAAAAACAGAGTGTAAATATTTGCTTAGGTGAAACTGTGGACAACAAGTCCTTTGGCTAATTTGGCTTAATTTCAATTCCAACCTACGTGCAAAAACTTTCAATGTTTCTGCCAAATTTAAGTTCCATTTTTCAAAGTTGTAACCAGAAGATTGTTTACAATACACAAACACACAAACGTACGGAAAGACAGACATGTATAACTCAAAAAAGAATTCAATGCGGGTATAAGAAAGTTAACCAATTATAAGGTGTGATAATGTCAAGCCCAAATTAACTGATAGTTATTCGTTTCCATTAAAATTGTAAATATAATTAAATGCGATCTAAAATATATTTAAAAAAAAAATGGTTTGTATAATAGAAGAGAATTTCGACGTTAAAGCAAAACAAATAGTAATCAAAAAAGTTTTGACCTTGTTGTGCCGTGAAGAAATCACTCCTGTGATATTCGATACTTTTTTACGAGCACAGAATGGTTATCGGTATGAATATTCTTATCGTTTTACAAAATACAGAACTATAGATTAAGACTAATTTTAAATCGTTTTCATCTGCAGCTTGGCTTATACAACGATTTTGAGGGTACACAGTAATCAATGACAGATGTTCTCCTTTAAAATGTGAAATTCGTTAAAAAATTAAATCGAATAATTCCACTTTCTAAATGATCTGAAATTACATCTGAATTAAAATGATTATCTAAGTTAGAATTGACACATTCCAACCAACTTGTTTGATGGGGTAATGGGGCATATAAAAGCGGCCTCTATCGGTTGTAACGTTTTGAATTATTTCTGGAATTTGTGCAAATGTTTTTTTGAAAATACGTTTAAATGTACACTTTAAGAATTCACAGTAATTTGTAATAATTTAGAAAAAAAAAATAAACCCAGTTACATGTCCCCGTTCCTCTCTCTCTCTCTCTCTTCCCTTCTGTATCACTATTACCATCTCATTGTGACTCTGCCTTTCTCTCAATTTTTTTCCTTTCTCTCTCTTTCTCTTTCTCTTTGCTCTCTCTTTCTTTAAACTAGCATAGAGCAACACACGCTCACATACACACCCACACACACACACACTTAATGGCACAATACTGCGCAGATGTTATTTAAACTTGGTCACGTACACCACAAACTACAGAAAGAAAACAGAAAATGTATTTATTTTACTACACAACTACAACTAAAATTATAATTGCAGCTACTACAACTACAATTACAACTATTACTACAACAAAACATTCATATTAATATTTGTGTATTTTGACTGAAATTTTATTCATCTTTTTCATTTACGTCGTGGCTTTGCTGGCAGGACATTATAACAAAGCAAAGCAACAAAAGAAATAAATAAAAAAAATTCAGGCAATAATTTTACTAATGCAGAGTCATACGAGCCAGTAAACTTCTTTTCGTTTTTTTTCTCATTGGACCTTCCTTTCCCTCTTATTTGTCTTTCCCCTTTGCAATAACAATAATATGTGCTTCTTACCGAGGGATAATGAGGGGAAAGATAAATGAAAAAGAAAACAACAAAATCAAACGGCCGTGCAGAGTAGATATATTTTTGAAATATTTGATTGCGAATAGAAACAAACTATGAAGGTTAACACACACATGCACACGTACACGCACGTGCAGCACATAATTGAAATTAAAAAATTTACAAAGTGCGCAAAAAACAAAAAGAAAGGAAAAAGATGGAAAAGCGAAAAGGACTAAAGTTGCACGTGAATTTCAAAAGGCAATAAAATAAAAAAAAAACGAAAGCGCATTTTGTGGTGGTTGGATCGCCCTTCTTGGAATGTACAACGTAGAAACTAACGCAAATATAATAACAAAGCAGAAAATTCTCTCAATGTATGAAGAAATAGGGCGAGAATAGTGCATAGAGAATAGTTAATGAATAGAAGAAAAAAAAGAAAAAAAAAACTAAAGAATTAAAACAAAACGATATGTAGTTTTTAGATATTTAGACGGTTGTGTTGGTTGTGTGTAGTGTTAAATATAAAATAAAATAATAAAATGGTAACACGGCAGGGTAGGATGAAACAGTCAGCCAGCAACCCTTGAAACAAATTTATATTTACTAATACATGCCCGCACATACATACAATACATGCATATACACAAATGCGCACACAATATATATATACATACATATACACATCAAGTTAAAGCTAAAGTTTATATTATTGTTTGTTTAATTTGTTTAATTTGTTCTTTCGTTTGCCAAATGACATAATGTAATCGGGATAGAGACTTTTTATGGATATATGTAAATATATGCACATATGTATGTATGTATGTATGTATGTATGGCATGCATATGTCCATCTGGCCCATTTTAATAAATAATAAATAAAACTTAACTAAAGGGTTGTTTTCTATTGTTTTGTAAGTTCCCTTTTTTTTCTTGTTATTATTTTTAATTTTTAGTTTTTTTTTCGCATGCGATTTAATTTATATTCAGTTCGGTATTAGAAGAAAGTTCTCATTCAGGAAGGATTATATTAAATCATATTGATATAAATCCGCAGCCAATTGTGCAGCAATCCCTAGAAGTATTTATGAATTAGAAATTTGTTAGACCGACATTACGGGCGAATGTCTCATATTTCAAGGTTATAGACACATACATACATTTACACACATAAGCACAAAAGAGAAATGTCAAAATTTCAAAGAACACAAAAAACAACAACAATAAGAGAAGGAAAGGAGAAGAAAAACAAAAATAGAGAATGAAAACAAGAAACATGCTTTAGTGAGTGCTAGCAAAACAAAGAGAAAGAAAGTGATTGAAATGAAATGAAGGGAAATGAATAAATGTATAAGATGGTATTTCGACTTACACACACACACACACACAACACACACACACACACACACACACATGTATATACATAATATACATATAAATAAACTAAATAGATAGATAAGAATTAAGAAATTTTTCGTTATTGCTTTCTCTTTCTCCTTCTTGTTACCTCTTTGAAGGATACGCAACGCAATATTTATGTGTACATATACATGAACAAATCTACCTGAATAAATGTATTGCCAAATATTTATGACTAAATACAAAAAATAAAAAAAATGGTCCCATCAAACATCAAACATAAATTAAGTCAAAACAGATGCACATTAATTGTTGCTTATCTTTCATGTATTGCACAAGAACAAATAAGAGAAAAAATGAAGGAAGGGAAAACCCAAAACAAAAGCATTAAAAGAAGAAACAAAAAATGGAAACAGCTGTGCATTGTAAAGACAAACACTGCAAAAGTTCTTTGTTTACAGCTAACCAGGAAGTCTTAGAGATCTAGTTAAACAAATAATGGTAACTGATCTTTGAAGGTTAAATAAGTAAGTACTTAGTATATAATAACAATTGTAATAGCAACACATAAACTTTACTATTCCTAATCGGTCTTTTTTTGCGAATTAAAAATATCGCTTGTAAAAATTGAAACTGAAAATTGAAATGAAATATTTTGACATCGAGATACTAGAAAAAATCTACACCCACCCAGCTGTTTCCATATTTTCCATTCATTTTTCATTCTCTTTCTATCTCCCTGTCTCTCTCTTTCTCACGTTTAGACTACATATTGCTATCTTTATACATCTTGTAGTAATAATTTTTACTTTATTGAAAATTTAATGAAATTTTCATTACGCGAAAATGTTTACATCTAAAATGAAATTTCAAATACACTTCGAATCCATCGTTCTTTTAGAACCATGAATAACAAGTAAGAAAGTTACATTTGTCCAGGAGTCTCATCCAGATGGAACTATACCGAATAAAGTTCAAAGTTAATTCATCAATCGATTGATCAATCTTATAAAAGTTAAAGATCCGATATAACGCAGTCGTTTCGTCTAAGCAACTCGCTACGTTCCAATTTAGTAGTAGTAGATTACCGACCTTGGGGTAAACAAGTAATAAGTGGTTCATATACACATGGACACTTTCGTTGGTCTCTTAAGTAAAAATGGGCACTTTAAAAGTTATTATTAAAATTATAGCAAAGTTTTATTCTTGATTTACAGTATTAAAATTATATATGAAATAGACATCATATCGATTAAATTGATCGAATGCTTTGAAAACATGGAAACCTTTTTTTTTTGAAATTTTTATTCAGTGAAAGATCTTTATTTAATGAGAAAAGAAAAATCTTAAAATTAAATGGATTTGAATCATTTACCAGTGCATTTTATTGAACATTCCAACAAAATGAAAAAGATATTTTTACAGGATAAGAATAATCTCGATCTTCAATCGACAGACAACGCCAGAAAGCTTACAGACAGGAAGCTACAATTAACGGACATAATTATCAATGTATTTTATAAAGTACAATAGAATTTCCAAAAATTCTCAAAATGTATTTACTTTATTCACATATTGAAATGGATTTATATTTGAATGTTTTCACAGAACAATGTTATTGCCTGGAGGCTTTTACCGTTTAAGAATCTACAAATCATAAAAAGCAAGCAAACAAGATCCGTTAGGGCAAAAGAAAAAAAAAAGAAATATTATATATGAGTGGCCCCAAATCTTGCATAACCACCCAACCCACACCATATTCAAAGCTTGTTTCAGATTTTCAATTGTAAATAGAAAATACAGGAGTAAATATACAAAAGCGCAAATTTGGTACTGCTTAATTTTGCATAAACGTACCAGGATTTACATTATTTTTGAATAGACATTGTAGACCAGTAGCCTTCTTACTTGTGTCAAATTTCACTTTTCTGTGTCAATTTTACTTTTCTGCTTGGAGTGTCCAGATGATGAGCAAAAAATTATAAAATTTTGCTTTAAAAAAAAAGAGCTGCTTTCAGTTTATATTGAACTGTGAACGTGTCTTTCAATCGATTTTGCCCATTCTCAAGCCCAATCTACAAGAATAAGAACTTCCAATGATTCTGCAAAATTTGAACTGGATTTCTCAAATTTTACGACCAGGAGGACAACGTTTACAACAGACAGACACGCAGGCGGACAGATGGACAGAGTGCAGTGAGTGTTTTACATGCATACCTGGCGTAAAGGCTTAACTGCATGGTACACAAACGTACAAAATGTTCGCTGGCTTTGGTAGACACGTCACACAGGATGCATGCTACCGTCACGACTAGCTCCCAATTTAAAGCCTGTATCGCACCTTATATACATGGCTTAATCTTTGGTATAAAGATTCGGAGCATTCTTATTACTCCTCGGCTTAGATTAGCTTAGCCCAATAAGCCTACCCAGCTAGCCATTTTATTCGGGAAATGGCACCCTGCACGACAAGCATATATATGTTTGAACAAGCGACACCCGCGATGTGGGCACCACAGCCTCCACAAAGCCAACCTCAATATCACCACAATGGGCATATTAAAACTGGTGATCCCGTGGTACCAAATTAAATTTTTAGATCCGATCTCGTGAACTCGTAATGCACCCTGATGGCCGGCATCACCAACGACCATCTCATGAGCCACTCCCAGTTGAGTAGGTGCTTCTAGGGACTGGTTGCCCCCACGAACAGATGGACAGACAATATGTGTAAATCGCTTCAGAATTTGATGCTGATTAAAAACATGTACATTTTGTAGGATCCGTAACGCTTCCTTTTTGGGCGTTACAAATATAATGACATAATGAATATATCTCCCAACCCTCTAGGTGGTGGGTATAAAAAAAGTGATTTGTAACTCAAGGCGGACTTGTATTTTCTTTAATTTTCTTTTTCTTGTTTTTGATTACTTTATTCATTTCAAACATGTTAAATGCAATCTTTCTGGAATATTAGAAGATTAACAGAAGACTTAACAACTGTCAGTTATTTAATCATTGAAGTAGAAAAAAAAATCTATTTGAAAAATTTTTCTCACCGTTTTTTTATGGGGTAGATATTCCGAAAGGGTTTTATAATAAAGCTAGTAAAAACAGTAAAACAGTCCAAAGAAAAAATTGTAATATTATTAATGATAGTGCAAAAGATCAACCCTTAAAAAATTTGTTGAAGAGTGGGAATAAATTACTTCTTTTTCATTCTTATTTAAATATTACATAATCAAAAACTATGGACTATGGAAAACCATTTCTTTTGATTACAATGAACAAACACGAAAATGAATAATACGAGTTTATTGAAAATCTATGCTGTTCTTTGTGGGAAAAAAAAACCAAGAAATAAAGCAAGAAGTTCATTTAAATTGTGCACAAAAGTCAAATATTTCAAATTGTTAGATTGTGCAAATTTTCGCTAAGAAGGAAGCAACAAAGCTTTACAATTAACAGTTTCGTTAAAAAAATACAAATTCTTTCGATGCATCAAAGTAGGCCCACATGTGGCAATGATTGATTTTGGATTAATTGAATTAAAAAAAAAAACTGAATCAATCTTAAGTTGTTTTGATGATGATGCAAACACTTAAACAAACATATCACACCCTTCTACCACATACACCAAGTTGTGTATGATATAACAACCATATAACAAAAGTTTGAACTGTTTGATAAATATATTATGATGGGAAAAAAACAGAAGCGAACCAGAAATGGAAAATATAGTAAACATAAATTTCGAGCATAACGCATGTGTGAAAAAAAAATGTAAATAATGTTGAGGCTAAAAGCGTTTGCATACTTTGCCATCAACTGGGTCATATCATGCTTAAATTTTAACAATTTTTTACGACCTGTTCAAATGGCGTATAAGCATTGTGGACTCCTTTCCTTAATATCTTTAGATGGCGAATCAAGGTTCGGATTCCATCCTAAATTCTACTCATACAATGAATTAATATTTTGAACTTCTTATCAACATCTATCAATCAACATCTAATCTTTACAAGGCTCTACATTTTTATTAAATAGAATTTTACGTGTGTACGTAAATAAAAAAACGGACGCAACCAATTTTCCCACTAAATTTCATGAACTTGTATTAAAATGGTGGATCTTTCCTCTCATCTCAATAATGCCATGTGTAGTCTTTCCCGAAAATTACATGGACTTTTAAATTTTTAGCACATTCAAATCGATTTAGAAAACTATTCTCACATAATAAAAGTTTAATCTAATGAATAGAAAAATTTTATATGCCGCAATAGATTATGGATAAACAACGTATGATTAGATATTTACCCCAGAGAGTAGAAAGCGTATTTTTAAATTGTGCGGGTACGAGGTAGCTGTGGCATTTGCCACAAAAATACCGCCTGAGGTAGACGAACATGAGGCAGGTGATGCAGATGCAGATATTGTTGAGACTGATGATGGTGACGATGAGGCAGATGTTGAATGATGATTATTAATAAGATGATTACAATGATTATGATCACGTATACGACGATGATGACGATGATGATGCTCTTTATCTTTATCTTTACGCTCGCGATGATGTTTCCTCTCCTTATCACGTTTTTCACGTTTCTTCTTTTTATGTTTTCGCCCTTCCTTGTAATCACCATTCTCATAATGATTATTATTAGATTCCATTCGAATCGTCGTGTATGATGCACCCTCCATAGAGGTGGCAATGTTAGCTGCAATAGATTGTGGAACAATTTCACCATTACCATGTGGTGGTGTCGTATCCATAGCAGTGATGATACCACCGCTAACATTATTACCATTATTGGTACTAGCGGTAACTGTGACAACCGCCGTCTGCATGTTATTACTATTATCCATCATTAACATTTTTATATATTTATTTTATTTACAAATTTTTTGTTTTATTTTATTTTATTTTATTTTTTTTGTGGGTTAGGATTTTGTTAATTTTCACTTTTCGTTTTTTTGCTTTCACTCTTTGATTATTTCACTTTTTCTATTTCTATTTCTCTACCTTTTTTCTTTTACCGAAACAATGGAACAAATCAAAAAAAAAAATTTGTTGACTTCTCGTGCAAAATTTAATGAAAATAGTCCATTATTTACCTCTATGTAATTCTCTTACTTTTTTTTTTTATAATAATATTATTAGTTTTTGAACCCACATTCATATATATATACATATGTATAGATATATATACATATATATAAGTATATATATAATAACATATATATGTAGTATAAGTGTATCACAGATGCGGTTACAGTTGCTCAGGGTGATGATCGATCAAATGTGGTTTGAGTATAGATTTAGTTATAATGGCGGCAGCAGTTACTGTTATTTATACCGTTATTATTATTTATTTAGTATATTGTTTTCATTGATATTTTATTTATTTCTATTTCTTTACATTTTCTAAATGGAAACATTGTAACGCATTGTTGTTATTACAGTTACTTTTTTCTCTCCTTTTCCACTGTTACATAGTTGTTGTTTTTATTTATTTCTTCTTTTGTGCAGAAGTTTTACGATAAAGTTGTTACATAATAAACATCAACATCAGATGCAGTAAAAAAAATTTATAAGAAAATACACATCAGCACAAACATAACAATAACATACGCATATTAATTGGTCGTCTTATAGTTTTGCTAACACAAATGCACTTACACAGGCTCACAATTATTTTGTGATGGTTGATCATTGGCTTTTTGGCCTTATTTTTGCTTTCTTAAATTTTCCAAAAAAAAAAAAAAATAAATAAATAAATAAATAAACAAATAAATATGTAAAAGTAAAAACGATTTAGAATGATGGACAAAAGAAATGGGAACAAGAGCGGCAGACAAATATTATAATATTTATGGCAATTTCACAATGAAATTTCAAAATAATATTTTAACTGACTAATCTACGTCTTTCATTAATTAATTAATTGACTTAAATTAATTAAATATCTAATTCATTGTTTGGCCGATTGACTGACTGACTGACTGGCTGATTATCTGTCTGACATTGACTATATCGATAATCTTACTGGTTTTTGTTTTGTTTTGTTTGTTGTTGTTTATTACGTACTTTTTACGAATTGTATGCAACAAGGGACAACCGCTATACCGAATATTTATGTAGTAGTAGCAGTTGAAATAGTACAAACTATAGCAGAGAACGAGTAAAGCACAATCAAAATATTTTGTAAATGAAGAATAGTTTGAAAGGAACTCGGCCATCATATGTTGTAAACAAACATATGCATGCGTTTTGTTTAAGCAGACAGCAACAACACAGTCAAATGTATTAAAGCAAGCACGAAACATATGCATGCAAAAGGAAAATGTACATTAACATTAGTGCAACTCTCAATACCCCTGTCAGTTTCTCTTTGCTCTCTCTTTTTCTTTCTGCTTCTTTTTCTCAGCGAATATGCATATGTGTGCATGTGCGTGAGATGGATATGTGTGTATGATACATTTCAGTGTATACATAGAGTAGCAGGAAACAAACAAATAAATAATAATAAAATGCGAGAGTTATTAAGGTATGAAAGAATAGTCAAACAACAAGAAGCAGCAAACAAAGAGCAGCGAAAAAAGGAGAAAAGAAAAAACAAACAGCATAATTGAAATATGAAATTGTTTTTATGTGTAATACGCATAAAGTACAGGCAGACATATAAAAGTTAACAATAATATGGCAAAAATGGAGGAACAACAAACATATATGTAGATGAGTGAGTGTACAGCCAGCCAGAAGCAAAGGCAGACAAAAAAACAAGAAACAAACAAAAACATCAAATGTATGATGAAATTATAACGAACAAACTAATTAACTAACTAACACAACTAATGCAACAACGGCAGATAATAACAGAGCACAATGGCACAAAGCAGAATACAGTAGAATCGAAGAGACCAAAGCACAACATAACGCAACACAGCAACAAATACAGCACGGCTTACCACAGTACACTAAAGCAGAATCCAATTGAACAGAAATCAGAATCAAAATAACAAAAAAAAAAAAAAAAGAAAATACTACTACAACTAATAACAATAATAACAATCGCAGCAACAAAAATTTAAGAAACACTCATCACAGTCAATATTTCCAGCCAAATTAGCCAGTCTGTCAGTCAGTTAGACAGTCAGTTAGTCAGTCAGCTAGTCATGGCAACATTGAGTTAGTTGTAGGCTGATACACCAGCATTTGTTCAAAGGAGAACACAAAACAAACAAAACGGCAGAATGATGTAGCAGCAGCAACCAACAAAAAAATAAAAATTAAAACAAAGCAAACAAAGAAAAATACTCTTCTTTTTTTACTTTTATGTGTATGTATGCATGTGTATATGTATGTGTATATACTTGTTAACATTAGAGTGCACGATTTGATTTTTGGATTTACAATTATTTTCTTTTCTTTTTTGCATTGTTGCTTTCATTTTTTTTTGCTTTTTTTTTGGCAATTTTTAAAATTAGTTGTTTGTATCAATTATACATGTGTTTATATACTCATGTAATATACGTATGCATATATATGAAGTAAGAATGTATATGCAGTATTCAGTGAAAATTTTTATATTTTGAAATGTAAAAAAAAAACAAAAAGAAGCACATTAGTATTTTAGAATCAAATTCAAATTCAAATTTTGTACAATCGAATATCTCGTAACAAATCAACACGGAAAGCATAAAAAACCAACCAATAACAACAGCAACAACAATTCTTTATACACAAAACATAACACAATAAACAATAACAACAATAACAACAGTACTAATAATATATATCTTTGGTTAGATCTGCGCGCGATTAATACGACGACGTTACAGCGACAGCGACAGCGACAGCACAATCAACAAAATCAGCACTTACTTTTTTACAATCAAGTGGCAAATATTGAAAGAAACATTATATTTAGTACATTTCTATATGCATATATATATATATTTATATGTGTATGCATGTACATATAAGAAAATATATATACATATAATTATATCAGAACTTTTAAGACGAAATTACTTGTATGTATATAAATCCGTATGTATATATATATAAATGTATATGTATACATATACATATGCCGAAATAAATCGCACAACAAAAGCCAAACAAAAACAAAAAAAAGGCCAAGAGAAAGAATAGTGTAGAATAAAAATGACAAAAAAAAAATAAAAATGATTTTACAAAAAACCGCCCGTTTGTGACAGATAAAAAAAATTTCAAGCGTAAAAGTGCTGCAGAGACAACGTCTGTATCAATACTAAACATGCTTAATGCCACTGAACTGTTATTTGTAATATGTGGCAGTACAATCTATCAAGAAATAAATGAAGCAAAACAACAACAAATATAGGAAATGAAAAGTAAAGAGTAGAAAAGCGTAGAGAAGAGAACAACAATAAAATCTAACAACAATTATGCAACATATAAATATTTTTCTATTGGTCAACAAATTCTCAAACAAACACTCATCATTCTCTTTTTTACTCTTCTACTACTAACAAATTATTGTATAAACCATTTTTTGAATTTCCACCTCTCTCTTTGCTGCTATTACATTTCTCAGTACACGCATTTTACACAGGAGAGCAATGCAGGCAGAAATTTTTATTGTACGACAAACAATATTTCATTTCATTTTATTTCATTTCATTTCATTTTATAAAGGGTGTCTCCATTGATGTCATCTTAAAGTTTGTTCAAATTTGCCAATATTTATATATTACAAAAAATTAGGCATACGTAAATTATATAATATTGTTATTTTTGTTCATTTCATATTACTAATAATGCATTTTACAAGAGAGTTAGATAATGCTTTAATAAATTTGAAATAGTTTATATATTTCAATTGCATGACCCTTTGCTTACTACACAAAATTCAAAAAGACAGTAAGAATAATTATTTTACTAATAAAATCTTTGCTTCAAATAATTATGTAAATCATGAAGTTCAAAATGATAAAGAGCAATAGGAACAATAATTGTGAGGATGAGAACTTTGAAGCATTCTACGCTATGCCAGAGTAGTAAGTATGATGTAAAATATATATCGCAATTAAAGGAACTTAAAATGTTAATTCAAGAAAAAAAATTTTTTTTAATTATACCCAGCTTATAGAAACTTTTATTTGAGAAGCATAAAATTTACTTTTTTTTCTCTATTTATTTGTTTACACTATAAAACCGTCATTAAAATAATGGAACCATTTTTTAATTAGATTATTATTACACTAAACTATTCTACATGCATCATTCACAACACATTTCGAATCTATCCCAAATCATGGACGATATCATGTGCGTAGAAATGCCCCCCTTGAATTGTGCCAAATTTGTCTTTATTTTGGAATCGTCGTTAATAGCGGAAAAGAGCAAAAGTTAATTGCATCAATCATACCGAATAGATTGACATTCCAGTAGAAGATGGGACAAGAAACTTGTTTAAATTCCAACATATACACTGCTCCAATGACTTTTACAAAACAACAATAACAACAAAAAATATTGCAGTCTAATATAAAATAAATGATTAAATTCGAAATGGAAATAAATTATAATAAATAATAATGTAATTTCTTGTATCTGTTAATAAGCAACATTATGTAATTAGACTTGTATTTTATTTTTTGGATAATCAGCGCGCAGCGTACAGAACTGAGGCATAA
Organism: Melophagus ovinus; assembly: GCA_023089585.1. Taxonomy (NCBI): domain Eukaryota; kingdom Metazoa; phylum Arthropoda; class Insecta; order Diptera; family Hippoboscidae; genus Melophagus; species Melophagus ovinus. The sequence goes on along the minus strand of JAKKIB010000174.1, from coordinate 8,767,760 downwards.
TTGTAATAACATTCAATAAGTAATGTGATAAACTATTTGCGCACATCAAACCAACTATATAAATAGTATAAAATATAACCAAAGGCAAAGAGAGATAAGGAGAGATTCAATGAGATAATAATATATTACATTACATTACATATATAACGTAGAAACGTAAAAATAGGGTGCTACCGTTTGTTTCAACATGTTTTTATTCTTTCAATAGACACTTTTTATATGTTTACAGATAAATGAAAATATAGCTCAAAGATAATATATATATATATAAACCTATTTTTAAAGATTTGACATACACTAAACTAACATGTAAACATTGTATAGTTGTTTCGCTAGAAAGTGTTTTAATATTAATAAAGCAAGAGAGCAATAGATCAAGAAACAAATAAAATTACAATTTACTCAGCTAGGTAGAGATTATATTTTATAGAGAGAGAATGTAAATAATTACTATAAACTGTATACACTTTCTCTGGGTACTCTTAACACTTACATTCATAATACAGATTAGAATAACAGACAAAAAGAAACACTAAGAAAAAGAGAGTGTGTGTGCCATTGTTTCATATATGCGAATATGGTTTGTTAAACTCTTCATTTCCTGTTTACATTGCTGCAGTTATGGTACTTTTGAGGAAAGAAAAAAAAGCATTACATGAGACCATAAATATCAGCAAATGTAGCGTAAATTCTTTAAGCAATATTTATCATATTCATCAGACTTTAATAATAAAATAGCGTGTGCGCATATGTTTGACGCAAATTAAATATTTTACAAAGAAAATTTTTAATAATAATAATAATAATAATAATAATAATAATATTAATATTAGTAATAATGTAAAAATTAAGAAGAAGAGTAGCGTGTATAACAACTAAATAAAAATTTTATTTGGATAAAGCTACATCTTCGATACTAATCCAGCAGATACAGCATTATATTAACGAACGCTCTGTCTACTTATGTAATTCACTTATAATAAATCACAATAATAAAGTAAATAGTAAGTAAAAAATATTAAATTTCTTTTAAATTAAGCACTTAATATGGCCAATTTGATAATACTGATATTGATAATTAAAATTGTATACTTTTTATAATTTACAAATAAATCGAAATTAAAGGTTATTTCATAATTTGTTGCATTAAAATATACATATTTGGATAAAAATGTCTTAAGTTATGAAAAGTTATTATGTAGCTCCGAAATAAAAAATATGTAAAAATGACCCGTAATTATAGAGAGTTATTGCTAACTTTTAAATATTCCATGCCAATTGATCTAACACAATCGAAAAATTAACAAAAGTTAACTATAAAAATCTCCTCAAAAAATTTTATTTGCATAAAATTTATTTATGTCAACACTACTTAGTATTAGCTTTCTCAAATTACCCCGTTTATGATAAGACATTAGACAAATAGATTGATCTAAATCAATTCACAAAATCTCTTGGAGTTAATTGTTATAATAAATTTTGATCTCTTTCAAACGTCCTGGTGATTGTATTAGCAGAAATTACTTTCTCACAAATTTATTAGAATTTTATTTATAATTTATTATTTATTTAAGTGGTATAATAAACGTGCAATTTTAATTTTTAGTTTGCAATAAAATTAGTCATCAATTTGACAGCAATTTATATTTATTAAGCATTTGTGTTCACATCATATGGATGTGTTTTTTTAAGTATCTTTAATTATATTTTTATTGATTCGAATATTCATTTCCAGAAGGATTCATTAAAGCCAGTGTTAATTAATGATATTTAATTACTACGTTTATTTCACGCACATTAATAATTTCTGTGAAATAGCTGATCATGCATTTCATTAATTTTATCAAAAAAAAATTTATGGATAAAACTTTGATCTGTACATTTAACGAGGGCCAAATTCTTCTATTAGAGGTTACTTTAATATAATTTTTGCCCTTCTATAAGTATCGTCGTCTTCAGACTGTAAAGTATATTTATCTATGGGTCCTTCATTGGTACCCTTGAATGAGATAGTAGAATCTTTGCTAACTTCAGGAGTGACATGTGTTTATATTCTCTAAAACTGTAGAATTGTTTTTTGTATTGTTTTACTTTATATTCCTTTACGTAGATTTATATTGCAAATAAAATAATTCCAAGGGAAATTGAAATCAAATTCGAGGGAATTTAATTTCAATTTCATTCTATTTCAAAAAATATTTTACTCCATTCTCATCAGGCACATATACCCAACTTGTTAATGGTTCATACTTTTTTGTTTCGCTCACTCTGATTCCCATTCTAGGCATTGCTAATTTTGGCCATTTCCAACATCATTCGCGTAATGTTAATTTTAATCTCAATGCAAATTTATTTTCATAGAGAAAAATTGCAATTCTTACTTTTTCGCAAAAATTACTCTCAACTACTCCTTTGAACGAAAATTTTTGATTCGGGTGAGTTAATTTTCTAATCTTGGCTTGAGCTGCTTGAAATGTTTACTTTCTTTATTTTACAATACAAAAATATTCTTTATTGAAAATGTTGCATTAATTTTGTCCATGTTTGTTCTAGTCATTGTCCATGCTTTATTACTACTACTAGTTGTTTGTCGTTTACATTTATTTATTGATTTATTTATTGATTTTTTATTTATTTATATTCATTAGTTACATAATAACATTAAACAACTAATACGGGAAAAAATACAAATAAAATATTTAAGTTATAAAAATAACAACAATAGTAACAAAACCAAAACCAAAAAAAGCAACAACAACAACCAAAATAAAAAAAATTATCAATAAGCTGATATATGCAGCACAGATGATGGTACAAAATATGAACCTTCATGGGCGGACTAAACTAATGAAAGCTCATGAAATATCGGTACATTATAAAGAGCGTGATCACAGAAATGAAAAACACGCTTTCAAAAATATGCGTATTTGCAAATGATATAATCTGGCAAGTATTGGTGGAGCACGATATACTTGATATAATTTAACGAGTTAATAATAACGAATCGAACAAATGAAAATAGTCATTGTATAACTTACAGAATACACGTAAAGAATTATGAAGTTGGTAGTTGGCACGACATTGTGGTAGCTTTATGGGTACATAATGCTTAGAAAATCTTGCAGGGATATAAAATGAAATATCCTGTGGCAATGTCGGTGAGGAAATATCGCCTTGTATCAATTTATAAATATTCATAAAAATAACGGACAACATTTCACGACGTTTAGACAGAGTGGGCAAATTGTGTAGCTTTAGACGACTTTCATACGAAGGCAAAGGTTGATTAACATCCCATCCTAAACCAAACAGCGCAAATGTAAGAAAGTTTTTTTTGTGCGGCTTCAATGTGGTCAATATGGGAGTTATAAGTCGTAACAGAGTACTCGAGTACTTGGTCTTACAAGGGAATTTATATGTAAAATGTGTGAAATACTATAATTATTGTTTATTTTTGTTGTTATTTCTAAATGTTATTTCAGAATTTCATTTTACGTGCCTTACTTAATGCCGTTGTATTTCCTCAAAATAACTGTTAATTAGTTTAAGTTCAAAACATATCTTATGAATTATTCATTCTCAAAATATTAAGTATTTCATTGTGTTGCGTTGTGCATTGTACAGCAAATGAACGAATATACGAACGAACATACGAATAGAGATAAAAAGACGAAAAGAGTGTAACAGGCAACCGGCAATTAGTAACTGGTAAATTGGCAATGTACGATCGAGTTAGGAACAAAGCAAAGCATAATTTGCAATATAATTATATTTGGCTGAAATAAATTCCTTAACACCCACTACTCAGATACTGCATTATATTTTAATTGATATGATCGATTTTTTTTCATTTTTAAATAGGTACCTTGTTAGATTATGATTTAAATTAATATAAAAAATTTTAGCTATTTTGTGTTTCGTGTTGCACGCATAGTACGCATAATAAACCTTAAAATTTCTTTAAAAACATATTCTCATTTGGAACATTTTCAACAAACTGTTCACAAAATTTTCTAATGTGAAGAGTTTCACAGTTTCAGAGTTTGATATTTAATCAAAGTTATTATGCATACTTTATGTGAATTCTGCTGCTTGCTTTGAATTGTTGTAAACGTTCTAACAAAGTTCTCTCAGTTATGACATTACAATATTTACTTTGTTTATCGACATAGACAATCACGTGTCTGGCATAGGACAATGCGTTACACCTCTTGTTGTAATACAACAATATGCAACAATATACTACAATAATAAAAATGTAGTAATAATAATAACAACACAATAAATAAATCTCAAATGCATAGGTATGTATGCACATATACATGCTTTTTTTCATTTTCTTTTTTCTTATATTCATTTTGTGATTGTTAAGGCTAACACACATATTGACGCTACGTGCTTGTGCATGTACATGTGCATGTGTGTTCAGAAAAAAACCCACACATTGGATTTAATGTTGGCATTTTAGTTCTCTTTAGAATACCCGACGCTATATATATGCACACTCATAAAATATATCTACACATATGCATTTGTGTATGCATGCGAATTCAGAATTTGCACAAAGTTTCTGGAGCGAGTAAAGAAATATACTGAATAATGAACAATAGCACAGTGATTGCGATTGTGTATATGTGAATGATCGCTGCATATAATATATCATATAACACACTTAAGAGAAATCAATTTTACAGTAAAGAGAAGGATGGTTAAAGAATACTCAACGAGTTTAAGTAGAAGCAAACTAAGTAGAAATAGCGAAGAGAGTGTACAAAATTGAAAAGAGATAAATGCATAAAACATATATACGCATACATGTATATGTACATATGTGTTATATATATATATATACATATATATTAACGTCCTTCGATGCTTCGTTGTTTGGTCCCAAATGCATTTCGTAAAAGAATTTTATAAAAATCATTTTTGGTGAATAATCTCAATTTAGGTACACACATTTATTAATGAACTTATAATTGTTATTTCTCATTCTCTCTTTCTCTTTATCTCTCTCTATGTCAGTAATTTCTCATTAGTTTTATTTAATTAATATTTATGTGGAAAGTGTTATTTAATAATAAATTCCACACTGTCTAGTTTGATGTGTCCTAAACTTCCATTTGGTATGTGAATGTAATTTCCACTTGATATTTCCTCTCATTTTAAAGAAAATATGTTAAGTAAAATATTTTCAGTCAATTTTTTTTTGTACAATTTGTGTTTGTTTATATTTTATTATATTTGAATTATGCTGTAGATGTTGTGATATAAAATGTCACTTTGTTGTAACAGAGTAAGACAACACTTTTGCTTATTTATTCACGTTACGTTAGTTTTTATTTTGTTGCTAACATTTTAAAAATTTCATTTCATACTTTCCATTTTGAATGTTAGACAGATTTTCATATATTTTTCAAGTCCTTGAGCGGACTATTAATAAATGTATGCTTGGTTTTACTTTCTTTGTTACCTTCTAATGTTTGAGCCATTCAAATTAAATTCTAGATTTTACAGTGCAATATTTTGTTTTACTGTCTTACTGGCGATTCGATGCATAACAAATAGTGAGGATAATTTGTATTATACTATTTTCAAAATAAATCTAAGAAATCTAAAAGTTTCCTTTTACTTATTGCCCATATGTCATAATAATAGCGCAAATGAATTTATAATTTATGATCTTTTTGTGAGTAACTTAAACAGTACTATCTTACTGAAAGATTCCTAGTAACTATCAATACCAAGGAATTGTTACAGCGTAACAAATCAAGTAATATAACTATTAAGTTCTTGCAATTTAATGCATCATGTGCTATGCGTATTGTAAATAATAGAAAAATTATTGTCTATTTATGAAAATTGCATTCAAGAATTATAAATATTTCTGTGAAATAGAAGACAAATGAGAACTAATTTCATAATGAAATAAGAGAAAGGCAAAAATTGAAGATAAAGAGTACAAAGCATTCAGTCTATTCTAAACGACGAATATTGTTCTCAGTTTTTGGTTTCTTAAAGATTTCACTTTTATAATTTTGCTTATATTTTTATTTTATTAAAATTGAGCATGCTTATCTGCTCATATCGTACGATAAATCACATTCGACTTCAAGTCAAATGAAGAGTATTTATTGCCTTGATATGAAACATACCCAAATTAAAACGAAGCCATTTGACTATAATAATAATAGCTAATGGAGGAAACAATGATTATGAGGTTACAAATGAAGTCCATTTGACATCCAGTGACTGATAAGTTTTTATACAAATCAAAAAAAAAAAAAGTAATAACAAAAAAAAAAAACGAATTAGGTAAAGAAATTTGTCTCATGTGAAAACCAATTTCTCCATAAATTAAAGCCTACTTTTAGAGCAAAGCACAAATTACTGTGTAAAGAACATTGAAAAAACTAGAGAAAGTATGCATGAGATAAATATGAATATATTTCTAAAAAACGAAATTTATTGAGCGAAATGGTACGTATATATTTTAAATTTTAACTTTTGCTTATAATATAATTTTGTTATTTGTAAGTATATGTAAATGTAATAAAAGAATAAATTAAAAATCGAAATACCTTTTTGGAACTTTTCTCGATTTCCTTTTCAAAATCTGTGAGTTGGGTTAATGTAACACTAACATCTTTAATAAGATCACGAAATTGTCTGAAAAAGAAATTAGTTCAAAATTTAAAATAGATGACAACATCCAATAGAAAGATATCTACATTTTATGGACAAAGATCATTTGTGGAAAAAGCGCAGTCCTAGTAAAAAAGAGAGGAACATTATTTACTTAGCAAAAATTTATGAAAATTTAGTGTCCTTCTTAATTTTATTCTACACACCATACACTCAGCAAAAAAAAAATATCCTTTTTAATACTATGACGTGGAATATTTTATATATTGAGTGAGTATGTCTTTGGATAGATATTGTAAGTAGATAGATAAATAGCAGTACGTTCCAATTTGTTGCGACTTTATAAATTCAACCCATAAATGGGTTGGTATTCAAAATGGAGTAATTTTCACCATTGCTTACGTTACAAATTTCAGTGAAATGGTTAATATTATGAAAGTGGATTTTCAAAGACCAAAAGACTGATTTATTGTTATGTGCACTTACCCATTTACTGCATCTGTTATAGTATTATTTCTTGCTTCAGTTTTACGCTTTTTGCCTAAAAATGCTGAAGTCGAAGTTGATAATATTGAGGAAGTATTTGAATGAATAGAAACACTAGTATGAGTGCTGGTATTGGAGTTTGACTGTAAATTGGAAGTGGTTGCATTTTCTGCTGAAGATGACGTCGATATCAAATTATTTGCTTCCACTTGCGAATTCCCAGTGCTGTTTGTTGGTACGCTATTAAAACTGGTTGATGTCATGCTCGACGTTTTTACACAAGTAGTTGTACCATTAGATGAGTTCAAATTAGTCACATTAATGTTATCACTACCATTACTTCCTGTATTTTGTGTACCAAAATTGGATAGATTGGAATGAGACGGACTTAGAGTTTGTATAACATTTGAATTATTATCACTAGCATATGTGGATGAACCAATAGTATTTGCAGCCAATGTTGCTGTTATATTTAAATTATTGCTATTGTTATTGTTGTGGCTATTTGCATTTGTAGTAGTATTTGTATTTAAAGTGACATCTTTATTTTTCGATGCCTTGGAACATTTATCGCGGGACGAGGTAAATATATACCCAGCTTCTTTATCTTTAATGCTGGTGCTAGTTTTACCAAAATTTTTACTGTGCTTACTTTCCTTATCCTTATAACTACTTGAATTGCTGGATGAGATTTTCGTAGTGGATGTACTCGAATTTAAATTACTCGAACTACCAGGTAATGCATTGGTAGAGCTTCCACCAAATCCAACATTTGTATTAGAAGAACTAATACCAGCATTCGAAGCATTGGTTATGCTACTAATTGAACTGGAAGAACTATTAGGTGTATTAAAATTATGCAAGGAGTTTATTAAATTAGTTGATCCAGCTGTATTAGTATTGCTATTAGATGTTGGGCATAATGGCGCTTGTTTAGAAGTATTATATGATTTCCGTTGTTTCGATGATGATGTCGAAGACGTTGATGACGATAAAGATGTACCCAAGTTAGAATTGATTTTGATGTTTATAGTGGCCGATGTTGTGGTACCAGTACTATTTATTATTCCATCACTTTCTTTTTCGGGGGAAGAGACAGAATCTGAAGAACTGTCACGGCTGATAGGCTTATAAGGTGGAATTGTTTTAACATTACCTCCCTTTTTCAATTTGCCGTAATGATGTTGACAATAACCACAATATTTTACATTGTCTAAATAATTTCCAGCTTCTTCGCACAACAAACCTAGACTTTGGGCACAGGTTACATGAAACTGCTGTTTACAATTTGATTTATTGCATTGCATACATGCACCAACTGTAGAACGATTAGCTTTACCCATTTCTTGGCATATGTAGCAGGCTGTAGTAAATAAATTAAATAGCATTATTATTTTGATATCGTTTATTTATTTTAAAAATGAGACTTACTTTTCCCGTAACGTTCTTGGGGTATCAATTGCAATATAATTGGTTCCATGGTAGTGACATTACCAAAACGAACTTCTGGTATATACAAGGCGCACACGACATGTGCCCATCCTTGATTATCTGTCTTTTTTAAAGCTCCATCTCTTGAAGGGCACAATTCACAACGTACTCGTGTTGATCTCTCTTGACTCTCACATTTACGACAATACCATGGACCAGTAGGCACAGTAACAATACCATAACAAGCTTGATGAACGGCAACAGTACAATTTTGCCCATCACAATAAACAAGCGGATTTTCAGGCCAACCGCGCTCATCAGAACAAACACAACAACCACCGACCATCTCCTTCATTGTGGTCTGAGCACGTTTTTTACGCTTGCGTGAATCTATTTTTATGACGGCGATTCATTAAAAACACCAACACAAAACAAAAAAGTTAATAGTTTTTGATTTTATTTTAAATATACACACAATATATAAACAATTCCAGTGCTATAAAAACCGATGAAGAAACTGAGCTTTAATAGAAGCCAAATGTTAAATATTCACTACCCAGGCACTCATATTGTACCCTATGATGTGTGGAATTTCTTCTGCTTCTTGAGTCCTAATTAAAATTACAAGTATTTTCCGTCTTTATATCCATTATTATTCATATATTCACCATGTATAAACATTTACCAAAAGCAGATGGCAATGATTTTAGATTCTTTCAAACGCCAATGAATCGTTCACGATGTTTTTTATGAGTTGTTGACTTAAGATATATGAGGATAAAACGATGAGTTAGTTAGTATGATTTTTCGTTGCCGAAACGGTCCTCTTGGTCGAACGGCATAATTACAATATGCAAATAAACGACATTTTTTTTTATTAAAGTATTATTATTATTGATATCTGGTTGCTGCCATTGTACTTATGTTAACCACATTCACACAACATAACAAAGTACCTGAACATTTTTTAATTTTTTAGGCATTTATTTATTATTCACATTTATTTATTACTACATAATAAGGCGTTTTAGAAAATAGTGAACACCCACACACGTTTCTAAACATATAAAGCGGTCTATGTGGTAGATTATCAAAATTTTGTTTATACTAAATGTATTTCCCTTACTGGCTTTTGTACTTTATTATATTATACAAGAAAAAATATTAGAAGCACACACAACACTAATCACTTAACACATATTAAATTAACCTGTACACCACATATTTATCTGTAACCCATTAAAGACAGATTTTTTTTTTAATCTTTAAAAATTATATTAATAAGTTTTACCATCAGTACTATGCTTTAAATTGTTTTGATTTTCTTCAGTTAATATTTTCTATAATGTTGCCTTTTTTTACTTATTTTTACTTCCATTGTTCTTATTATTGCATATTCTTTACATACACGAAAAATTGAAAAAAAAAATTATTGATTTTATTTTGTACGTATATACATATACACTTTTTTTGTGTGTGAAAACTCTATATGTAAGTTATATGTATAGACGTATATATTTACCCAAATAACGTATGAATGCTTTTGAAATATTGCTTATTAATAGTTTAGGAAAACGTTTTGGTGTTTTAAATTGTTATTGCATATTTACTAAAGAAATTCAGTCTCAGTTTATATTTACATTTTTTAAAACAAATTTAATATTTACGACAAGATTTTATTAATACTGCTTCTAAAGACATTTTGTTGAACGACAGAGATCACTATAGACAATAGTTGAATTAAAATGCAAATGAAGAAACTGAAGAATTTTGTATGTTCATAAAGCACGAACTGAACACACCTCTTTGCAATGCATATTCTATCGTACCTTCTCTAGTTATAGCACTTTTTGTCCCGCTTCTTTGTCTATCATTTTTATTGTAATAACAAGTAAGAGCGCTTTATTGTGCAAACAGTGCACATTTTTAATTTAAAACATTAATTAAAAATTTTATTCATGAATATTTTAAATATGGAAAAATCGAGATATTGAAAAATGTCCATAATTGCACATAACTTAATGTTTTTTATTTTTCTCTCCAATTTCTCTCTCTTTCTTTCTTACCATCCTCAATTTTGCTTACGAAATTTTACTGATAAATTCGCACACTTCAGGTTTCGTTTTTTTTCGAAATCTTTTACCAACGAATTGTATGTAAAGTAGATGCATAAAAAAATTGGAAAGCTTGTTGCTAATGTTAAAAACAAGAATTAATCGAATTTATTTTAAATAGAGCGAAAAATTCTGGTAATCTAAGTTTGAATTTTATTCAGCAATGATTTAATGTAGCTATTTATGCTGAATGGTTTTCTTTTTAGTATAAATATAGACTAAAATAGTCTATATTTATACCATAAAAATTTATGGTATTTTATCGGTTTTCGAAAATTTAAATATTTGCTTTTAATATTACGTCATTGTCATTATTTCTTAGAGTACGTTTTTAATACGGCGTAAGAACGATTTTTCAAAACTATCAACGTAAATTAATATATTGTTAATACAAAATTCTTCAATTCACGTTGAATGTTTGATTTGGCGTTTATGTAATGAGAATAAATTGACGTGTTTAAGTAAATAAAATTAATATGCATGATATAAGGTTTAAATAGTACTATTTATCAAAGCATTCAAGTAATAGTATCATTAAGTCCGTATGTTTAACTAGTATTATAGATGATATCCTCTGCTTAAGCACTGCGTCGTTACATTTTTAACGATAAAATTTCACTTCAGCTTCAACACAGTCCTTCATAAGCTCATCTAATTCTTTATTGATTTCAGGAAGTTCGGCCAAATAAGTAGATAGTTCTTCAACACAGGCAGCTTCCAAGGCTCGCAGGTGCTCTAATGAGGAAGGCTTCCGTTGATTATGCAATTTATGTAACAGGGTAACTTCACTATTAGGTGGCACTTTAGTTAAGGGCGATATTTTAGGTTGTGGAGCAAATACGAATGGTTTGAATACGGATTCGCTAGCATTGGGTGTGGCCGTAAACCAAGAAGTTGATACGCCATTGCGACACAAAACGCAAACCATAGCCGACCGAGAACAATTGCTCGTTGCAGCTAAGCGTAATGTTTCAAACATATTATTCAATGTATAAGTACCTTCACACTTAGGCTCTGGTCCAATCCAATCTGAATGGTCTTCTACAGAAGCATGGAAACAAGCAGCAAAATTCAAAGTGTCTTCACCATTCCATAAACCTGATCCCATCAGAGCTTCTTTTAAATTTTCAGAACACATTTCAATTGTATTTGATACAGTTAAACTATTGCCAGGAATATGATGGTAGCCTTCTCTTAAGCTTTGAGCTGCCCACAGGTTATTAGCACAACTTATAACCCAAACATTGCATGCATCACAGATAATTAAATTAAATTTCAAATCTTCATGGCCGTGATCGGTTACCAATTGGCCCAAGCGTTCAACACCGATCTGGGCATTTGTCGCTGTTGCTAAAATTAGACGTACTATGTCCAAGGCGTTTAATTTTTCGTTTTTATAGTTAGATGCCCAAGTTAGGGCCACACTAACGTTATGTTCATTTGAACCACAATCTCCTCCCCAGTCACCAGGCTTAAACTTTTGCAAAATTATTCTTGCACCTTTAATATCATTTAATAGATTTTCTTTCCCCTCTAAAGATTCAATAACTTCATAGAAACACACTTCTTGGGCCACACCCATCATACAAGGATCTTCTGAGTTACGTCCAAGTATAATTGTCCCTTAGGGCAATAGGGTGGCAAAACCACAAAGCAATTACTTCCAACACTCATATTCTTCCCCTCTTACTCAATAATTAACAATTAATTGCCAGTAAAAAAATAATTTATAAATTGATTTTTCACCAAAAATTTCCAGATGGCTATTAATAATATAAATTTTTAACCCAATTTACCTTACACTGAGATATTTAAATAGTTTGAAATAAATTTTTGTTACTAGAATAATACTTTTTCAAATTTCATCTCGTTAATTTACCAAATTTTTATTATAATAATTTTGCATTGCACCCCGTTTTTACTTTTTCACTTAATTGTACTTAAAGTAAATTGAAGTTTTCTTTATTACAATGTTGCGAAACATCACGTATTCAATAAGTTTCACAAATTGTTGCTCAACTCTAGCATTTGAAAACTTTTACACATTTCTTTGCCAACACTACATAACTTAATTGAATGGAATTGAAGCTAAACTTATGGCATTTATATACATACAAGTGAAGTATGGCATTTATACATATACAATTAGTGTAACAATATATTACAATTTTTAAATTGAAGTCGAAATGGAAATTAATAGAGATTTATGATTTGATACAGGATTTTTAAAAATTACAAGTAATATGCAATTGCAGTAAAGCGTGCTTTTAGAAAATAATTCAACTATGTGAAATTACAATATCTGTACAACAGTTTAATTTTATATAATCAAACCTTAAAGTTCCCTTACCACTCTAAACACCATTATTAATTAATCTAGACAGGAGTAAGTTTAAATGCGTTATACATCTAATAAAAGTAAATAGAAATTAACATCTCTTTAAATGGCATTTGCAAATGCAAATGAAAGTTTTCTTACTTGACTTTATTGTATTACATAAGTTATACAGTTCTTGAACATTTATACCCTAAAATAATATAAGATATAATTAATTTTTACAAGTGTATGTAACACTATTGCAGTGTTTGAGGTAGACACATAATTCTCTTCATCCATTGTTTCAAAAGCTCTTTGCATCAACAACAGAGAAACACATGGAATTTGCGAATTTTAGTGATATAAGGCCAGAGACTTTAGATTGTGCTCGGGCACAATCGAAAAATTTTAATGACCGTTGCGCGTGTCCCGAGAATTTTGAACCAAAAAAAATTTACAATTCTAGATACGCTTGAATGAAATTAGTGTTGACTGGTATTTTTATACTTTACTGTGCCCAGGTAAGGGAAAATTTGAGTGGGAATTCTCCCATATAATGTGGATTTCAAATTACCGGATCAATTTTTTTACACTGTTTTCAAGTTTTTTGCGAAAAATATCAGTTAATTATCCGGACATGTTTTTATATCACATTAAACTAAATGTAGAATAAACCAACCCAACCGATTTTACTGTACTTACTTGTTCACAAAATTTTTGTAATCATTATCAAAGGATTTGCAAGATCAATGCATTTTGCTAAACATCTTCTATAACCAAATTCGTTTTGAATATTGTAAAATCTTTATGTAAAGATTCTAAAGTGTTCACTTCAAAACTTCGAAATATCTCTTGGAAATCCATGATGTCAGTGGCATTCGAATCAAACCAGAAGCGATCAAATTCGAAAAATAGATAACAATAAAATTTATGGAATTGTTGTAGCGTACATGGTTGCTTGTTCCTTTGCGATACATTGTAAAAGTGGGTTTTTGCATCTCCTGACTTTAGCAGACGATATGCCAAGGCTGTTATATTAATGCTAACTATAGCAAATAGCAAACCCAATGTTGGATGGCGTGAATGCAATAGAACGTGTTGAGCTGCTTCATTGTATTCAGAAGCAAAGAATAATAGATTTTCTAGGCCTAGCATACCCATGCCGCGAAAGTCTGTTTTTGGATCATCACCCTGAAACCCTATTTCTTGCCATTGTCGTGATATGCGATTTTCTAAAATCTCTTCGGGCATTAATCGGCACCATAATTCTATTAATTTTCGTTCGTGTTCCTCATTATTTGAATCATACGATTCTGAACGTAACCTTTCTACTTGATGCATTAAATGTTTATAGCTCCAGATTTGCATAACACTTATACCAAATAGACTTGAAAAATCTGGATGAATGCGCGCATTAATATTTTTGACTCTTTGCACAACATTTATAGCACGAAATGGAAACTGTTTCAATTCCTCTTCATTGCAGTATTCAACAATTTCATTCAGCTCACGTAACAATTGCTGAATTTCTGGTCGTTTGGATAAATATAGCGAACGCTCTACCTTTTTAGTACGGGTAGCTCCAGGTTGGGCTCCATAACATATCCTTTGCAATTCACATAGCCTCGTAAAAGTATGTAAAAACCATTTAATGAATGGCCTTATGTACGCAAATATAAACGTTATAAACTTATCACAAAAGGACAACATTTTATGCAATTTAATTTATTTATCCTACTATATACAGAGAGTTTTATTGATAAATAGAATAGTTTGTTGATATCAACTTGTCGTCATAGTTATTATTTACTTATTTTCTATGTAATGATTTACTCACTTCGTACTACCCCATTACATTTTTCATTTCATCTTATTTTCATTTTTATTCTCTTTTGTTAAACAGCTGTTTACTACTTTATTTAGTTACAAATTACACCAGCAATTACAGATGAGATTCTTCTGTGCGTGAGACAGAGAACAAGGTTTTAATTGTGCAGTTGGCTGCTACTTGTTGAATCCGATAAACCATACAACATATGTTCTGTTTGTATGGATTTACGTTACTCAGCTCAAAAATAGAATTTAACATTTAAGTCATTTTATATTATACTGATCGACTTAGAGTAATTTTTAGAATTGCGGCTCTCTCTCTCTCTCTCTCTCTCTGATGTCTTATTAAGTTAAATTTCTTCTCAATATTTGTTGCTGGTTGGCATTTTAAAAATATTTCAATGATGTTTATATAAGTGGACCCTAGAAGAATAAGATTGTAGATGAATGAAATACGGTAAATTGAAATTCGAATTCTAGAATTTTAATATTTGACTTGTACTACATTTTCTTGACTTTTTAATCTCCATCAGCAAAGTGTTGTAATACTTTAGCACTTAACCATTTGATCAGCCATGATCAACTGTAACGATTATATTGGTTTAAGTTAACAAAATACTATTATCATGTATAATGAACAAGTCGATTTGCTTTTACTCTAATGAAAGGCCTAATATTGTCGAATATATGTTTTGAAATTTTAATTTTCACTTTTGAAATTTTGCATTTTTCATATGTAAAGAATTTCTTTCAAGTTCAATTTTAAGAAGAAAACAAACACTTCTTTAATTCCTCATTTTTACATTGAACTCTTATTGACCTTTTTGACGACATTTTCGTTAAGAATGTAAAGAATGTAAAGAACTTTGTCAATTTTTCCATTGTCAAGAAATTTCACAGTTTACCATTTTCCATTCAGTTAAGTCCACTATTCACTTTCCGCAATTTTTACTCTGTCATTGAAAGTCTTTTATGATCTTATTTTGTGAATTGTTTATATTTTCAAGTAAGTAAGTAACTATAAAATAATTTATTCCAAAGATTAAGATTATAAATTAGAAGTATGCTCTCATATTTTTACACTTTCTCTGAAATACTACATACTTCTACGATAATATTCACATTTTAAATATGACATCCAAAAGGGTCATATGCACAACAATATGACAACAACAATGGATATTTTAGATTTTTCACGTAAAAGTAGTTACATTTATTTCACTAATTTTTAATTTGCCCAAAATAGTGGTGCATTTTTTATCGCGACTGTGATAAGTAGACTAGTAGTTTAGTGTAAACGTAGCTTTGTGTTAGCGTAACAGAAATACTCTAAATTTTTGAAACGCCTGTCATCCATAGGGTAAATATATTTATTTCGACGAAACCTAGCGTTTCCAAAAAGTAATGATTCAAAAATTTTACAAAAGGTATAGACTCTTAATCAGAAGTTAATTCTTAATCGATCTAGTCGTAATTATTTGACAACTGTGATATTGATTATTGAATTTTCACATTTTTGAAAATCTAATTGAAACACTTTGACTAAGCAAATATGCCCGAAAAACACATTAAACAAACGGAAAACACTGATAACTATTATTTACTTTCAGCTTTAGTTATTCATTATTATTCATTTAATTATTTAAATAATAAGTGCTGCGCACTACTGAAGTTAAAGCTTCTAGCGTAAACTTGTTCATTTTTTGATAAGGCAGAGTGCAACACACTGGAATATTAATATTATTAGAGTTATAATCTATACCGATAACATTCAAAGACTACTAAGTATAACTCTCAGTATGATTAAAATGTTAATAAAGATTTCTAAGCAGCAAGAAATATTGCGCAATCATGTGCGTGCATTAGTTAAGTTGTAATAAGAATATGATTATAAAAAGTATGTAATGAAAATTCTAGCATTAGTTTATTCTACAAACGTCTTTGGAGAAGATTCTATCTTATATGGATAAAAAGTGTCAAAGCAAATTATGGGGCACTCTGTGCAACGAAGCGATTGAAATAAGATCTTTACTTAAGGATAAATTAGAAGAAGCATTGGATGTAATGAATTTTATTATAATATTGAAATGATAATACGTGTACGTTAAGATGCAAAAAAAAAATTATTCATTTCAGATATTAAATGATTCATTTTTTATTAACGAATCCATTTGTATTGGGAGTGAAATTAATTTAAAAGAAAATGTGAAAGCACGGAATGAATTAAGAAAAATGTGCCAGATTATTGCGCAAGATTGTGTATCATTGGTAGCCATTGAGAAAAGCACTAAGTCCGTTGTAGCCGTGGCTTTTACTAAATTACAGGTGAATTCAGTTTTGCAGAATTTAGCATTAGTTTGACGTGCACTACTTTGGCATGATTTTCCGCCAACTGCCAAAGAGAGTCCTTTCTTTATAAAATTTCGTGATGAACATGTAACAACACCACAAGCCAAGGCTTTAATTGATTTTATGGTTGAGGTAGATGATGAAAACGATGTCTTTAGCTCCTTCAATCTCTCATGCGTATGTGAGTTGACATTTCTAGCGACGTTACCAAATTGGGAACGTCGAGGCATTGGTACCAGTCTAACTAAATATACAATAGAGTTAGCACAGGCACTTAAGCAAGGTGTAGGAGTGGAATATCTACCTGCTTCTTTGCAGACTAAACGACCTCAAGCAGTGACTGCTCTATTCACATCGAGATTTTCCCAAAAAATTGGTAAAAAGCTACATTTTCAAATAATAAATTGCGCGCCGTTTAGTAAATTCCATTTTAATGGTAAAGCATTCAGTGAACGCATTGATCCACAAAATAGTATTTGTCAACATGTCATATATTTGATTACCTAAGTACATATTTTTTTTTGATAATCGATATGAATATAAAATAGAAATAAACATTTAAAAAAAATTAAAATTGGTCTTGGCTAATTATTAAATGCTCTGTAGCTGTTAGATAGAAACATAATCTGAGTCATTAAATTAACAGCTGTGCCCACATTTCAATTGACTCAACTCTTACATTAGGAATTTTTAACAGTTTTAATAGTTCAAAGTTTGTATTATAAGTCGTTATGCTTTTCATGAGATATGATGAAATTAGCTGACTTCCACAGAATCTGCCAGTTTCTCATCAAACAATTGTACAATCTGTAGATTCGCCGATTTCATGATATCCGATATTACACATAACATGTGGGTATCAATTCTAAACTTATCGGATTTTTGGAAAGGGGTTGAAATATTTCCTTTTAAGAAAAACAATTTACATATATAAAACTTTTAATCATGTACCAGTCTGATTAGACCCTGACACTGAACACTTTTAGTACTTTTTAAGCATTCAATAATCTGTCAATAAAAGCCATGTTTTTGACTACTTAGTTTACAAAGCAAAACAAAATATGCTTATTTGACAAATACTTTAAAGTATTGGTCCATTCCATACATCCAATTTTTCAATGAATGTCATTAATTCACTTAAATTGGCACACTTTTAATGTCCTCATAGAAGTCACAAATTTTCATTTATTATTATTATAAATATAATAAACTTAATTATCAATAAAATGTGAGAAGTGCATATTTTCACATGTTCACGTATTTTATAAATAAATTGAAAAACTTTTGTTAAAATAATAGTAATAGATTTATTATTGTTTGAAATTGAAATTACGCGATGTTATGATAAACGATTAGTTGAAAAGCTAACTTATTTTAAAAAAGTATCAATTTGAATTGAGTTTGTGTTAGGAAAATCAATTTAATCTTAAACTTAGATTAAATTATTTGAGATTTGGTAATGACGGTGATGATTCGTGGATGCGCTTTGACAGAACTGTTCGTAAGTGCATACATTTTGTCAAAATATAAAACATAAAGCGGTACACGATCGACCTGTTAGATGTATTTATAAGGCACTTCCTATTCGTAGCCTAGAAAAATTGAAAACAATCACGGCAGTACTAAGAATGGGCCAAATCTGCCAAACTCCATATACATTGAAAACATTTTCGTTTTCTGTTTTTATATATTTCCGTTTCTTGTCCTCTTGTTCTTAGCATTGGAGATAAAAGGCTAAGATTACTTTCGCATCTTTATTTCGAACTAAATAATCGATCTTTCGCTACCACAAAGTTTGCCTTATGACTAAAAACATGTGTATTATTTAAATGAAGGTGATTCGATAATATGGTGTAGTAAAAATTTCTATCAACTACATGAATATTATCATTCCGGTGTCGTGTTATTATTAAAACAATAACGAAAGACTTTTAAAAATGTAATCTTTTATAATCTATTAATTATATTATATTATTATCTGAAAAAGCGTGCAGCAAACAGAATGCAGAAGATGTATTCCAAATGTGTACGCACTCATGTAAAATGTACTTTATAATTGTCGACAAAGGTCAGTGATAGAATAACTTGGCAAAATCTTTGAAATATCCTATAAAAAATGCTGGACACTCTACAAAATGCATATTTTTTTTGGATTTTGAAATTTCTCGCGAATCTGCGAATTTCTACTTGGATAATTTAAACAAATATGGAAACTATTAAAGACTAGAATAATGAAAGAGTACAATAAATGCTGAAGCATTTTATTATATGTTACACTTAATCTACAAATGATATTAAGCTGTAATTGGAGAGTAGAATGCCGATAGCCTAGATTTATTAATGGTCATTGCAGGCGTTCAGAACGATTCAAATTATCTTATATTATTTTCTTTTTTTTGAAGAGGACCAAAAAAAAGCCTAAACCTAAAGTCAAATCTTTAATTTTCTTACACAAACTTCCACTAAAGTTAGGTCTAGAACATTTTGAGTAAAACGTATATAAAAAAATGGCGAAATATTTTTTATTTTTTTGGCTAGCTACTTTAAGGCCACATACATTTGGAATAGCTTAGAAATAGGAGAAATTTTAGCTTGTTATTTCAGTATTAGACAAAAGTTTATCAGCATTAAACAAAGAATTAAAGACCTTTGTTTAAATATAAGGCACAATGCATGCATTATCATGGGTTAATGTTTACCTACCAGTAGAAATTTTATATATTTTTACGAAATTTTAGAGATCTATCTAAGTTTTAGCTGGATACAATTGCATGAGTAAGGTATGTATAGTCGGATGGAGTTTAGCTCGATATACATTGCAAAGTATCTATATATTAGAAATATCTCACCGGCAAGCTATTAAGTGGTGGATATAATGAACCCATTTAATTTGATGTAATTATGTATGATAAATATATTGAGCTTCCTTTGTAATTTAGTAAAAGTGTCTACAATGCCCCAAAATGGTCAACTACATTAAACTCATTATTGGTCTTTATTTATTACAAATGGATTAAAATTGCAGTAAATTCAACTATGCCGAGAAGTTTCATTTATATTTAGCATATGCGTAAATATTTACTTCTGATTAAATAAAATAGAGGAATAAGAGTTTATGTTTTTCCAATATTGTATTTATTCATCAGTATCGGAAAAATGCAACGCAAACAAGCAATATCAATATAATATGAAAGGTACAATATCAATATTAAAATATATTTCAATTTAGTCTGTTGCATTACAGCGATCGTATTAGTAATATCATTTACAAACGATTCCAAGTGTTTTAACAAGTATTTAATTAAAATAATTTTTATAGGCAATGTCATCATCAATTCAGAATTTAAAAAGCATTTGCAATGGTGAATTTGAAATCGTAAAAATCGTTGAAGAGTTATATGATGAAACAGTTCAAGTAAGAGTGAAGTTCTGCCAAATAAGCACATATTAAAATATTTGTTAAAAGTTTGTCGATGACAACTATTAAATGCCTTACACTATCCAGTAGTCTGGTATGAAAATCTGATTAAGAAGCAAAAGATTGAGAAAACTGTAGAGTGGAAAGTTTTAATTAAAAAAGTTCATTATTTGAATGAAAACCAAAGATCGGATTGTTTAACTTCTTCTAAAAAATTATTTAAGTCAAAATATTACTTTTTAGGGATTAACGACAAAAAATATTCGAAATTGTGAA
Organism: Melophagus ovinus; assembly: GCA_023089585.1. Classification (NCBI taxonomy): domain Eukaryota; kingdom Metazoa; phylum Arthropoda; class Insecta; order Diptera; family Hippoboscidae; genus Melophagus; species Melophagus ovinus. Next base: position 8,746,894 of record JAKKIB010000174.1, on the reverse strand, counting down.
AAAAGTTTTCAGATCTGAGTTATTTGTATCCATTGTATCTCTTAAATTATATTAAAATCTCCAAAATTTTAATATATACTGGCTACGGTGACTAATAAATATAAATAGGAAATTTTCAGACAGATAAATAGACAGATGGTTAGGCAAACTTAATTCAAAGTAAATCGATATAATATAAAATTATTCAAATGGTGAAAAATATAACATTGTCTTGCATCTGAAAGTGCTCGATATCGCATCGATAGAGTGACATAACGCCTATAAAAGTACCTGTGACAATGCCTCAGAGTACTAATAACTTCTTTTATTATTCATTTATATTTTTATATTTTAGCTACTTATAATATACATTTGCCCAGATCGGTCTATCGTACTATCTAAAATAACAATTCTATTTATAAGTGTATAACAGTCGCCTTTATACGACTCTTAAATAGTCTACGCCACTTTGCTCTATGTGATTCGAGTCAAAATAGAAATATTGTAATTTTTCACTTATTTAAAAGGTTCGTTATATGAGAAGAATTTAAAAAAATGGACCGATCTGGACCAAATTTGGTTTTTTATCTAAAAATAGTTTTTATGTAAAAATACAATTAAGCGGCAATTTATGTAAAAATATATATAAAATTGCACGACTTTTCCATATAACACATTTTTTTTTATGTGATAAGTGATCACAAATGTGGTCAATGCGATTTGTCTCTATGCCATAATACACCCATGTAATAAATTTCACTAAAATTTCTCAAAAATTGTAATATGGAGCTTGATAACAAATTTATATTGACAGAAATCGAAACAGGAAATTATTCTTAGTTGATCAGTACAATAAAAAATAGGTCTATGAGAAATCTTGTTTGGTATAACAAATATCTTCCCAAATTTATAGTACTCTGTACCACAAGTTGTTTAGGATATAAAAAGCTTGCATCATGTATGCTTTAATTGGCTTTTTTTGTGTTGTTCCAAATGCTTTTTATTTGAAGGCACTCGCAACTTTTTAGCATCTTATTTCAGCAATTATCGGAGAACATTGAGAACATTAGACATTGTTGAAGAAAATTATTAAATGTCTTGCGGCATCTACCTATCATAGTCATACAGATTAAAATAGATATTTTTAAATGAAAAGGATTAAAATGGAATGTTTTGCAAAATGCTAAAAGTCTTTCGGATTTCAAGTAGATGTCGAAATCCGATACTGTTGTCAGCCCAGGATATTTATTAGGCTTTCTTAACTAATAAATACTCCGGACTGATATTTGTTCCATACTACAAAAATTTTAGGATGTACATAAAAATTGCACGATTTTTAATAAATGAGTTTGAACGACTGGTACAATTACAAAATGCTTTACCGCTGGTTGAAAATTTATACTCTACAGTACGTATTTCGTTGTATAAGTTTGTGCGGATATTTGTAATGTCCAGAAGGCCCCGTTCAACCTAGAAGCACTTTCTGAAACAATTTAAGCCTATATCTTTATCCATTCGTCTGTTATGTGTCTATTCAAATTTGTTATAAAGCTATACAGCCGTATATTAGTCCGAAAATGAACCCTCTTGAAAATATTTAAAATCAACCTAATTTATACGACCACTTCTAATTGTTATGATTATAAAAAATGACTTACTATAATTAGTGTCAGGTAAGTACACTACATTTCCTTGTTATGTTTGAATATTGCAGCTTTTTCGAAGTAACTTTTTAAAATATGAAAATTTTGCAATAGCTTGCAATCTTAATTGTTCTGAGCAAACGCGTAATGAAATGGAAACTTTAATACGATTAATATTGCGTGATGATATTTCTTTTGCGGCGCGCCACATAAAAACCAAAAAGTTAGCGGCTTTATGTATCAATAAAATAGCGGTTCCTAAAAACAATCCTCATGCCGATGATATTTTTGTATCACCAAATATGAAGAAAATTGCTGAAATAATCCGATCTATGGAGGAAAAGTATGACGTACGTAAGGAATGGCAAGTAAACTGCATTATCGAATTGACATTTCTGTCAACAAAAGCTGACTTTACTCGTAAAGGTTTAGCCGCATTTCTAGCCGAATATACAATCGAATATCTTCGACAAATACAAAAGAATAATTCGAATAATTTATCTATGTCGAATTACTTGGGACAAGTAAAACCCGAAGCTATTACTTCTATATTTACTTCGTGTTTTTCACAAAGAATTGGTACAAAATTAGGTTTTCAAACTCTTGTGACAGTGCCTTATGAAGAACTAACATTTGAAGGTATAAAATTTTCAAAAAAAATTGATCCCATTCACAAATTTGTAACTTACGAAGCTTTAAAATTGTAAAATAAAAAATCAATGAAAATATGTGACTTCTTTTGAAATAAAAGTACTAATATACATGACCCAATGGTCTCCATTACACTAATTAATTAAAGTACATTGTATTAAATGAAGGGCATTAATTTTCTACATTTTCTAATCATTTCCAAAGAGTTTTTATACGAAACGCTTAACTGTAAGAATGTCCAAATTTCGTGTACTTACTGTGAGAAATTAATAAAATGCCGTACTTGTAATATGGAGGCTAGAGTAGGGTATACAGCAGCAGCTTTTACTAATTAAAAAATTATTACTTTTTAAAGTTTTGCAGTAAAGATTTAATTGATATTAAATGCTGCGAATCATAGACTCTTGAAAGACTCTCTTTTCATACAGACATTTATTTATATATACATATATGAGGTAATCTTTGATTTGATATTTAACCTCTACTTCAAATTGTAAATTGTGAAAAAGAATTAAAAACAATAATATGAATATCCTTATACAAAGGACATTTTTCCCATTTTAGTTTGATTAGATAATCAACCCTAAAGAGGTTTTCGTGGAGTAGTAATTACGTTTCTATTATTTGTTGTTATCGTTCTCTATATAATTTGCTAAATAGTAATAGAATATTGTAAATATTTTAAATGATTTGCAATACGGAAAATAAATTGTCGATTTTATAATGCAGTGTTATCATAATAGTTAACTTGGGTCTACAATTCAACGGACATCCACAATTATACGGATCCAAGATATGCTGAAAACATTTGATTTATAAAATCCTTTTTTCGAAAGTAATGTTTTTTTTTTAATGTAAAGTTATTTTTGTTAAGTGTTAAAGGGTGACATATCCACCACGTATGCTGCTTATTTATTCTGAATGTAATTAAAAGTACAATAAACAAGAAGTAAGAAAGTTAAACTATTATGGATTTTATAAGACTGAAATTTATTTTGGTATGGCATTACTTATGCGTATTTTGAAACACCCAGAAAAATTTCAAATAATCAATTCGTGATTATTTAGATGGATGCAAATTTTTCTTTGTTAAAATGTCCCCTATTTATTCAAGACAAGGTATTTATAATCCAAAACAGCAATTTAGAGTAAATTGAATCCAACTAATCTTCTTAACTTAACTTAGTTTTTATAAAATATTTTATATGAATATATCTTATTATTTTTCAACATCTCGGTAAAAATTAAATTAAATGAATGTAAAAATTTTAAAATAAATTACAAAATTTTGAGTTATATTCCATAAAAACGCCCTTGATAATATTAAGTGTGAAATTTATTTCACAAAATTTATCAAAAGTATGAGTTAGTTAGGCAAAACTTTGTCCGAGTTGGACTATTTTTCAATTCTGCTCTATCGAATTTCCATTTTGAATAAACTTACTATTTTAAGTCTTTAAGTAGATAAGGCTTTTAAGAGTCGTTTTCAACAGACTTAAAGCATTCCTAAGCGCTTTTTTTTTGTTGTTTGTTTTATTTCATATAAAAAAAATTGACGGTTACGCTTGATAGTCTGTTATAATAGGATTATAATCATACCTTTCCACATCATTATACTTTTTTTCATTTTTTCATTTTTCCATTTTTTAATTTTTCCATTTTTCTTCATATCTGATAATTGTTATATAATATTGATCTGAAAAAAGAAAATAACTTACAGCATAGAATATATAAATGTTGTTAATGAAAGTATACTGCATTTGGTTTTTCTTTTTTTTTCTTTTTGCTTTGTAAATGCATATTGCTTAAAAGGATACACTTATTTTGCATGGTCGTAGTTAGAGAAAATTGTAAAAGCAAATTGTATATTAAAATATTTCAGATATTTAATACAACGGTTCATTTACATTGAAGAGCGGGGCACACTCAAAATGGACAAAATCTCTCTATTTGTACGATTACGCCCAATATTTAAATGGGAAATATTGCAATTTTTATAATCACCTGAAGTTTGAAAGTATACTCATTTTGTCATTATACTTGTAACACTTAAAAGCAAGCGTCCGAGATACTAAAAAATGTTTGACGTTATTATTGAGATGTATCTGACCGTCTGTCTTACTGTTCGTGTGTTAATAACATTCTCCCGGTCGCAAAATATATATATCTCATAAAAAATTTGAGAAAAGCAGGAAGATTAGTATTGAAAATGGACAAAATCAAAGTCAAAAGACACGCCCATAGTGGAATGACGATTCTTGTAAGGAATATTTGTTGGTTTTTTTGCTCATCATTGCCAGAGTGTAAAAGATAGAAAGCTGGAATTTTGCACAAGCAGGGAAGATATTAGTGTACAACATTTTTCCTAAAATTAATGCAAATCGGCTACGCCTACGCGACATTATACAACTTCAAATTGTCACGTTTTCTATCTACTAAGAAGAAACTAAAGCAGGCACAATTAATCCATTTAAGTAGTAAATTCTTTTTACGAATGATTTGGTAACGCCATAAAAGTGAAAATAAAAGTCGTTTGTGATACAACAACAATAAAATTGCAAAATTTTTTTTAAAATATATCAAGAAATAACAGAAGAACAACAAAGTAAACATTTCCTTCCAACTTCGCATACTTTTTACACTTTGCACTCAACTCAACACTCAACATTCTTTAAACGATTATCAAAAATTGTTAAAGCTTTCAATTGTTTTGTTTTGATCTTTGTTTTTATTTAATTCTTTCTTTAGTTTTTTGTTTTAATCGTGTAAAAAAATGATAGTTGCATATAAATTGTACATGCATATAATTTATAAATATATTTCATATTCGTGTCTAGCAAAGTCTTTCAATTTATTTTCTTTGTTTTTATATACATACATACATACATGCATACATACATACATAAATGCATATTTATATATGTTAAAACTCTAATTTGTTTGTACAGCTGAAATGCTACAATAGAATATGTACGTGGCAACTTTTTGAAAAGTAAACAAAAAACAACGAAAAAAAATAAAAATGCGAAAAATAGAAGAGAAAAGAAAAAAAAGGCTAACAACGACCAAAAATAAACTAACAATGTAAATCATCAAATCGGCATAATTTTTAAATAAATTTCTCTTAACTAATTGAAATAATCATGCAGAATAAGTGTAAGGCGTAAAGGCCTTGGACCAAAGTCCATATTGCACTTAAGAGATGAATAAATTTTGGAGAAAATTCAACTGAAATAATTTTATAAAAATTTATAAAATTAAATTTCTTGAATAGATTTTATATTACAATATTATTTTAATCTAGTCAAGCGGCTTCATTTAGTTAGTAAATTATTTTCAATCATACAAAAATATTTTTGGAACCATTAAGTTGGAATAGCAAAATTTATTTATATATGTGCCTCCTTTCATTCATATAACAAATTGATTATAATGTTATGTTTATTTGCACTTTATTTTATTGAAGGGAGGATAACTCATCATATTAAAAAATGAAGAAGAAAAAGGAAAAAAAGGAGGTAACAATAGCAAATAAAGAAAAGGACATCAAGATTTTGTAATGACAAAGCGTATTTCCGTGGTTGAATGTGTACATAAACAAACACTCAGGAATGATGTACATTTTGAAAATATACTAATTCAATTACGTGTTAAATGTTCATAAATTTATGATGGGTATTTAATGATGACAAAAAAATATTGAAATATTTTAAAATTAATGCCTACCTTTGCCTTTAACGGTAAATATCTGAATATGTACCAAACGAACTAGATAATTTAATATATAGAAATATTAATAAAAATATTATAATTTTAACACTTTTCTCTAATTTCGTTTAATTTTGTAACTCTCTTTACATAGTTACGCTTTCTTTAATTTACCGTAAGAAAATCAAAAATCAAAAAATTTTATATATAAATATAAATATTTTTCTTTTTGGATGGGCGTAGCCAATTTCTTTACCTTTTACAATAAAGAATTGTGTGTTGAGTAAATTGTGAATAATCGATTGATTTGCAATTCCCTTTTTGTATTCGACAATACAACATACAAAAAGGGGCTTCTTAGGCAATTTTTTACTACAAACGTATTTCTTGATTTATATGGCCTTTTTTAATAATATCAATCGACATGGTATGATTCTGAAAAGTTTCGAATTACTGTAAAATCATAAAATTTACAGCAATTTCGGGCAACATTAACAAGACATAGAAGTTTGTAAACAACAGACAGCACTTGGCAAAGCAGCTTCAAGATTTTATATTGATGTTTAATTTTTATAGTTTATCAAATCATTCTTATCAGAGTGACACCCACAATGCCAAAATCAATGATATATTTAACAAAAAAGAAAACATAACATGAGTAAACCTTAGCAAGATGTTATTGGTTGAAAATGGAAGCTCCGCCCATAAATCATGCCATAATACATGAAATATACACCACGTAAAAGAAGGAAATATAAACAGTTTCGTACAATATAATCCAAATAATATTAAAAGAGATTTGCTTGCAAAAGTTGGAGGTAGAAAAATCATCCCTTAGCATGCGCGTACAATGAGATTTATTTATTAATTTTTCTTTATTTATTAATTTATTTATTTATTTATTAGGTTTTTTTTTGGTTACAGATACAGTAACAGTAACAGTAACAGTACAAAATATTTTCCAAATAGACTCAGTAGGGCTGCGAGTGTTTATAACGGAAACTGTTTGTAATTCTAACAAATTAGCAAGTGTTGTGACATTTAAAATTTCTTTATTAAACGGCAAAAAAAAATAAAATAAAATAAATAAACAAAGCACGCGTTTATGAATATGTGAATATAGCATGCGCTCGTTCATTTCATACACAAAACATACGTTACAACTAAGAGGTACATTTTTCATGTAAAAAGTTAATGGATTGAAATTGGAAATTGAAAGTGGCCAAAACGAAATGATTATGCAATTGTTTATTCGTACAGAATCATTTCTTGTAAAGTGTTTGTACTTTTAATAAACTTTAAAAAGGTTGATACAACGTTTATTTTAAAGGAGTCAGTATTTTGCATCTTACAGTATTCTTATGTCTATTCATGTAGAGGAGATTTACAAATCCCAAAGATTTTTTTCGTTTCGTAAAAGAAAAATATAATCGCATTTGAAAGGACACTCTTATATAAATATATTTGTATATATGGACGCATACACATACACACACACAAATGAATACGTAAAATATTTATAGCAATATGCCAAATATAAGTGGGTATAATTGATTGTCTACGATTGTGTTTACAAGTGCAACACTTAATTTAGATATCAAATTAGAGACACGTGCCGTGAAAATCTCTCCCTTAGAATAATTTTCGTTTCCCTAGTGCATAATGTGCAACATTTTCTAATTAACATTAAGCGTCGGAAGTCAAACTGTTGTTTACACATTCCTATAATACAATCCAATACAATGCCATAGAATTACTTGTGGTAATATCCTTGAAGGAAAAATTATTATAAATTATAAAATTACTATTCAGAAAGTGCAAAGAACTATGTTTTCCATGGATAATTTTGACTTGGAAACAACTATGGCTCCTCATTACTTTGAAAATGCTCAAGCTAATAACAGTTCATCGTCATCAAGTTCAGAATTCTTCTTTGGTGATGATAATAGTACCGATTCTGATGATGAAGATGATGATGATGATGCTTACAGTAGTGGTTTTAATAGTGATCAAGAGAATAATGAAAAAAAGTAAGGATCCAGTGAATTTAACAATTTTCTATGTATATGTGAAACAATTTAATAAAATTCGATAATTTTCTTTAGGCGCAGTTATAAACCTCGCCGTTTAAAATGTGCCTCACAGGTGGCACAGCAACGTCAGGCAGCTAATTTACGTGAACGCCGTCGCATGCAAAGTATAAATGAAGCTTTTGAGGGCTTGCGTTCACATATACCGACCTTACCCTATGAGAAACGTCTTAGCAAAGTAGACACGTTAAAATTGGCAATCAGTTATATAAGTTTTCTTAGTGAGATGGTAAAAAAAGATAAGAATGGTAATGAATCTAGATTGACTGTACAGCGTAATTATCTAAAGGAACCACCAAAAAAAATCATTTTGAAAAATCGAGGTAAGCATCCTTATGAATAACACAAAACTAATTTATACATTTAATTTGAATGTATCAAAAAAAGATCATAAATTATATAAAAAAAAGTACAGTCAGTCAGTCAGTCTACCACTTAAAATTCTACGCCAGATCATCTATCAAGAAAGTGAGTAAAAAGTTAAAGCAAATAAAAATGCTACGATGGGTTTAAGAAGAATCGTGATTTGATAAGACGCTACATTTTGACTATATAAATATTTTACTTTCAATATTAAACATAACTAAGTTAATCTTATTACTAAGGCAAACAATATTTCTAGAACTTTGAATGCATTATAAATTACTGGTATTAATAAAAATGTCCAATAGTTTAGCAAATGTCCTAAATGTCCTAAATATTTTCATTTAAAATTTCGGCTAAAAGAACTTGACGTCTTCTTTTTGGCTATTTTTTAACTTACAAATTTAAAAATGTTCCCGTAGTGCATTGGCCCTTTATTTAAAAATTTCATTTACTATCGTTGCACTATCTTCATTCATACAAGTATGTTTCGCATTTAAATAAATAAATTTATATATTAATTAATTGTACTGTAATTGGACTGAGATTTATTATAGAATTATAAAATATTTTTTAAATATTATGAAAAAACTTATCGCTATTTTGACTACGCAAAAATTTATCATTTATGAAATCTTTTAATATATGAATAATTTACCTAATAATTATACCCAAAGGATTTTGTTTTGAAAAAAAAAAAACCAAAAACAAAAAAGAAGCAAAATAATTCATAAATGGAATATTTGAACGATTCTATATGGAATTACAAAATTACCATGTTACTTTCTGCACACTTCTAAAAATGTTAGGGCATCAATCATGAAAAGCTCTTTTTAACTCGATGAAAGTGCAATTATTAAAAAATTTTGCTAAAGTTCCGTAAAAAAATGGAAGGACCTTCCACTGATATAACAATTTTTTTAATATATTATTAAAATTTGAAGCAAATTATTGTTCCATTCAAGCATGTAGACAAAGTCTCTTTTTTCCAAAATCCATCATGAGAATAAATTTAGAAGAAGCAATTTTTTATGTAGCATATCAAAATCGAATATTTAATATTTTATGATTAATTGAGTTAAAACATTTAAAATGGCCTACACAAAATGTCTGTATAAAATAAGTATATTTGTGGGCTCCCTTATCTTCTGTATCTTATTTATCTGTATCGCCAAATCGCTCGATTTTTCGATTTTCCTGTAAATATTTTATCAATTTCACAAAAATATGTACCTTCTCAACTTTTTTGATCGTGTTCAATTGTATTTTAATAAAGCTGTGTAGGGTATTGCGATTCGCACCAGTCATCAAATAATTACTTATAATGTCCTTATTTGTTTTCCTAAAACTAGTTTGAAATATTCTGAATTATATTAAGCGAAAAACCGCATCGAATGTATTTTCCTTTTTTTTTCTCTCTCCTTTTGTTTTTTTTCTTTTATTTAAAACGGTGAATTCTTATACTAGAACAAATTGCTCTTCGACATCCATCACAGATTGTTTAGATGAACATGAACATGAACATTAACTTGAACATGAACATGAACATGAACATTTAATACACCTATATTTTGAAATTGTATACATTTAGAATCATTACTAAAACACCAATAAACGAAAATTGTGTGGTTATTTTTGTGAGTAAGTTTAGATTGTATACTTGAAAGCACACAACCCCCTTAATAAAAGATGTAATACGTGAAAATTTTAATTAGCTACGGGCATATGGAATCCTAAAATTTTAGCAATTTTAATAGTTATCATTAGGGGTATTGTAAAGGCAAACGATTTTAGATTCATTTAAACACCCTTGAATAGTCATTAAGATAAATATCTATCGTATTAATAATCGAAATTACTTAAATCAGGGATGCCGAACCTTTTGAAAAATCATAACAAATATTAATAGTTATTTTTCTTTAATATAAACTTTTCGTCACGAAATGATTATGTTCAAAATTATGTTTTCTACTTTATTTCAGCAAATTTCTTTTAAATTACAAATCACTTTTTAGCGTTTGTTATCCTAAACTAATATCTGTATGATGATGGATGAAAAATAAAATGTTAATACATTTGCACAAAAAATTCATTTATTCATTGAATAAAAATTGATATTTTCAAATTAAAATGGCAAAATTGTGATATTAAAAAGAAACGAGCTATTTTGACAATAAAATAAAATCGAGTGGGAAATATTGATTTTAAGAATGAATGTTGTTAAAAATTTATCTAAAATTGAGCGAGGTACAGTTTAATATTTTTATCAGAATAGCTTTCAAATAATTTACATTTCCCTAGAAATTTTTGGTTTTTTTTTAATTGCTGCATACTTTTGTTGTAGCATTTCAATTGTACTTCACTTTGGCTAATTCTGTGAACGTAACAAATATTATGCTTTCAAGACAATAAATGTTATCAGATGTGGGCCACTTTTCACAATCTAGTGAATGTTAACCAATAAGACTAAATATTAAGTGATATTCACACTTTTTAAAAGTTATCTTTATATTTTATTATTTGGTTTTTTTAGTGCTTTTTTTTTGATGAAATCACAAACACGCACATCTTATAAGATTTTAGATTAATTTCCATAGAACAGATGAAAGCTCATACAAATAAAATTGAAGTACAAAATAAAGATGGAAGCCCATTTTGATATACTCATCACTCATACTTTTGGGAAACCGTTCAATTTCTCCATTTTTGTACATGATTAACATCATGCACAAATCTTCAGTATTCTATCTTGAACAATTTATGTAAATAGACAGCAACAGACTGGAATGGAACACGAAATATTATATCGTGCTTTTCGTAAATTGTGAATACTGACGAAGTGCAACAAAGAAGCACAATTTTCTGCTTAACACCAACAATTGGGCTCTAACTTTAGATAGCACTGGGCGTGTATTCTTTAATTTATCCTGCGTTGAAGAACTTGGAATTTTTCTATCACATTAGTAATTAATGGTAATTGGAAATGCAGATAATCAATATTCCATGTTTTGCACTGAACATAATGTTTACAATAGACACAGAAAAGGTTAAAAGGAAAAGTTTAGATATACATATCAAATTGAGAATTTGATATCTGAAGTTAAAAGAAAGTTTTTTATACATTGTTGCAAACACTTTAACAAAGTAAGTATAGTTTCAGCCTGCTGGTGATGAGCACAAAAATAAAATTCATTTCACCAGTCGAATGATAAGGACAAAATTGTTTTACACCCGTTCCCAGTCAACCACTCGTCAACTTATTAAGAGGGCACCCCATTTGATACGCAAGAAATTGCCCACCACAATTATTTCACACCCACACATTTTTTCAGAATAAATATCCATTGTTAATAAATTACTTATGTAGGCAGACAGCCAGATAGACAAGCAAGTGTACAAATTTACACGCAATGTTTTACAAAAAAATATAACAATAACAATAATATAATAAAATTGAAAAAAAAAGTATAAATAAAGGATGAACATTCAAATGAGTATGCGCATTTATATCTTTATGAGTATTATGGAACCAATAAAACTATTTCTATATAAGCAATTAATTCCAATCAGAAGACTGTATGTTAAAGTAATATGATGTTGCTATTTGAAATGGCGTTATAAAGTGACGATGTAAAAAAGTGTAAAAAATAATGGTAAAGGAGAAATGTATGTTGTAAGTTTCGTTAACACATTACAATACAAAAGAAACTCAGCAGGCAGCTGCAATAATACCAAAAGAGATTTTCTATTCCCCAAATAAATATCTCCCTTCTCTCAGCAAACAGCTAACATAATTCCTTCAATCTTCAATTTGCAATAGCATCCCTTCTTCTAATGTTCATGTGTTGCCTTTAATAGCATTATAATGTAGACACTAATGTTTTCTCAAGTGCCGCATTTATTAGTTACGTTACAAGAAACATATAAACAAACAAAAACAAAAGCAAAAACAAAAACAAAAAAAAATCACCTATAACAACAATACAAAAACATTAACTCATATAAAATGATTCCATTGTTTATTCATTGCTATCATTTCATCATTTTAAGAGTACTGATATATCTGTCTCTTATAAGAAAGGACATCATAAAAATTCAAGTAAGATCAATATGTTTATTAATTATCATCTAAACTCATTAATTCAATATTAAATATTTTCATTTTATTTATTACAATATTTAATTAATTAAAACAAAGTCATTTATTTCATAAAATTGTGAATAATTTTGATAAAGTTTCAAATTTCAAGCTTACAAATTAATTTACAAGTTAATTTTTCACCAAAATGTAGAATACAAATTGAAATTGCGAAATAAATTAGTATTTTTTAATAACAATATTTGACTTTAGAAGCGCCAAAGAATGAAAAACATATGCAAAATATACAAAATATGCAAAACATATTTAACAAGTAAAAATGTCTAACCATCAACTCTAACCGTCAACTCTTAAAATTTTTACATTGCTTTAACACTATTTAAGAAGTCAAAAAAAAAAAATGAATTGTAAATGTTGCAATTTGTTAAATAGTAAAAAGTTACAACAGTTAAAATGATTTGAATAGTTTTTTATATGAGAAAAATAGATACGAATAAAATTTCGTGCACGTAATTGTTACATTATATAATCACTTTTCACTGATTTTTAGCAACAAATATTCAAAAAATTATATAATTTTTTATACTTGATTTTTTTACCGCAAAAGCAGTTTGATTCCATCTAGAATTAAAATATAACTTCATATGAAATTTCATACCTTATAATACTAAATTTCCATGGATTAGTATGAGACAGTTGAAAGGTTCGAGAAACTGCTGTAATTCCATTCACAATATCATCTTGAGTCGATCCGTATAATGCAAGATGCCCATTTGAATGCTATAACGCAAAAGTAATGTAAAACTAACGTACAGTGAAACAAGGAAAAAAATTTTATTTATATGGAGCCAAATATTAGATATTCACCACCTAAACCCATCATTACTAATTTATAGTATAGACAAGCAACTTAAAGTTATATAGTTTCAGATAAGCGTGATTGATTTTCAGTTTTGAATCTATTTCAATTTCTATTTCAATTCAAAGCAAAAACCCATGAAAAATTTTTACTTAACAAAGCACAAGTGTACTCAGTTTCCGTTTCACTATGGGCGTGTCCTTTAGCCGTATTAACTCATTTTCTATTCCAATCAATGTATATGAACTTTAAAGGTTTCGCCAAATTTCAGCTTAATATTCCTTTTTTTGCGATCAGGAGAGTATTTAGTACACAATGATACATGGAGAGGCGGACAGACATGACTATATCGATACAGAATTTCATGGTGATTAACTTAATGCTTTGCATGGATCTTTTAAGGTTTACAAAACTTAATGGCAAAATGAATATACCTCCAATCTCCAGATGATCGCTTATAAGAACAAATAAAATATTAAACGCTAAAGTCAAATAAAGTAAAATTTAATATGAAATGTCTTTAATATTATAATTTATTAAAAGCAGATAGATTTTAATTCAAATATTCAAAATTAATTATAGACATAAGTTCCAAAAATATTCCAAATATAACATGATTCATTAAGAAAGATTGCTCAAACGACACAGTAGTTTATAGTAAAGGAAATTAAATTTATGTAATAAACTATTTAATATTTCTGATATGGATATCGATAATCCACATCGGATTAAAACAATGGCATACTCATGATCAATAAATAACAAAGTTGTGATATTACATGAAAATGTAATTTCAGCGAAATTGATAAGCAGTGCATCCAAAGATTAATTGTAACCATTACAGAGGAAAGCATTGGTCATATCAATAAATAGCTTGCTGAACGTTATAACTATATTGCACTAATTATGTTGCTAAATAAAAATGAAGTATAGCCAAATTTAATTCATTTATTTGGAAGCCTCTACCGTCAATCTTTCTTAAATAAAATTCTCAATTTATTGGAAGTCTCAATTGAATGCACAGCAACCAAAAGAAAAGATTGAATAATAATTTTCAATTATTTTAGTTTTTTGTTATATGCTCTCCGTACAAGTTTTTCCATAATTTATAACATTCTTGACTATAACTATAACTATTATGATTATGATTATGATTATGATTATGATTATGATTATGATTATGATTATGATTATGATTATGATTATGATTATGATTATTATTATGATTATGTTATGATTACGATTATGATTATGATTATGATTATGATTATGATTATGATTATGATTATGATTATGATTATGATTATGATTATTAGATTATGATTATGATTATGATTATGATTATGATTATGATTATGATTATGATTATGATTATGATTATGATTATGATTATGATTATGATATGATTGATTATGATTATGATTATGATTATGATTATGATTATGATTATGATTATGATTATGATTATGATATGATAATTATGATTTGATTATGATTGATATGATTATGATTATGATTATGATTATGATTATGATATCTGATAGTAAAAGTAGCTCTTGAACAAAATTAATTATATTGGATTTGGCATATTTTTATAGCTGGCGGTGTATCGCACTCTTTATCTTGGTATCGTCGTGGGGATCGTTATCCCGGTAGTAAATTATATGCACGTACATGGATTCCTGAAGATCCTCGCTCTCATTTAGTGCACATGCAGCTAACACATCATCATCATCATCATCATCATTATAAACATCATCATTTAAATACTTTACATACTCATGTGCAATTTAGCGGCGTCATTAGCAGCAGCAGCAACAACAACAACAACAACAACAATAATAATAATAATAATAATAATAAAATAATAATAATAATAATAAAAATAATAATAATAGTAATAACAACAACAATAGCAACTATCATAATAATGTTAATAGCAAAGAATACATAAATGAAATGCATCAATGCAGAAATTCATCAGATAGTGAAGATTCTATTGGAAATGTACGGCAAAATATTAACATGCAATCGCCCAGTGATATTAAACTTGCAGCTAAAAGTTGTCATGATTTATACAATGAAATGCATCCGAATGGAATTTAAAAGGAAAATTCAAATAAATATAAATCCATTTCAAGATGAGATCAAGAGAATATGATGTGCAATTACATAATATCCATTTATACAAATATTTATATATGGCATATTCAAATTTATAATAATAATAAAAAATGTCTAGTCTTTTAATAATCTTACATGTATTAGATTTTTATCGAAATTCAATATTTCATGTAGGATTTTATTTATTTATTTTTTATTTAACTATACAATGACATTCATAACTTGATTATTTATATGTAAATTTATTACTCTATTAAATTATATGGATTGTTTTATGTGTTACCTCTTTATGTCTATTCTTTCTAAAACCATTAACTTTCACTACATCTAAATGAAAAGCACTCAGATGTGAAAGGAAAATGGATAAAAACTGAAGAGAGTAACTGTTGTATAGAATTTAAATGTAAGTATAAGGCATTGGCTTGATAAATTTTCAATAGGGCGTGGCAAACATTCATGAGCTTGACAAAATTCTGCTAAAGGTAACGATACAGCTTTTGCCTTCGAATTTTCTTAAATATAAATTTTTTTTTTGATGATTTTCTTGCACTATGAACTATAAAATAGAAAACCAAAAAAAATTTTTCAATAATTTTTATAGAGCAAATAATCATGTTATTCGTTAAATGATCAACTGAATGGCATGTTAAATGCTAAGATGATAAGGCATTTAATGCTTAGTATAGAAAGAATTCTATAGAAAAGCACTTACACAATACATTATTTCATTTGTTTTTTTATATAAGTTATCTCCTAAAGCTTAAGGAGTTAATAAAGAGCTTTAGAAAACATAATTCTAAAACAATGTGCCTATGTCAGTCAATTTATTACATATATAAAATGAAAATTATTAACACCCACATTGTTTCAAATAGCATTGAAAAAATAAAAATTGAACAATTCATCCCTTTCTTCATTTTTTAATGCTTTCAATATTTTCAATAATTTTTAAGAATTTTTAATAATTTTTAATAATTTTGCTCTACGCAATACATTCATTATTTAAGTGCAAGGGTTCCATTTTAATACAGAAGGAAACAGGGTTTATTTTAATATTGAAAATATTATCAATCCAGGTGCGCATTACGCTTTTGTTGTTGTTTTGTTTTGTCATTTCATAATTGTGACGATTAAACGGCCACAAAATTTTACCGCTAAGATTTTATCAAGTACGTTTAATACGTAATATGAGTGAACATGTGCAAAAAATGCTTTGCTTTCCATGAAATTTTATTCCAATGTATTATGTTTAACCCCCTTTAACACTGCATACAACAAACAACAACAAAATATAATGAAAGCATGTAAAAAAGAGTATTTTCAATTGTTGGATCATAATGAATTGTAAACAAGTGTAATTCTGATAATTTCATATTGCGCCTTAACTTAGTTTAACTTAAAAGGAAAAAATCTTTAATTTTCTTGTATACACACTACCCAAGAGATATTCCAGAAATTTTGTTAAGTATGTGTATTTTTTTTTAAATGGATCGATCACGGACATTTCTGGCAATGCGTTAGACCGCATTGTACATGTAAAACTCCCATTTACAATATGGACTGATAACGTTACGTTTTTAACAAAACGACACTTTGAGTGTTTTCTGCTTACGTTAATGTGCAATAAGCCTACTCTTAAATACTCTATTTGCCGTTTTGCTTATTGTTCATAAATATGTTAAAGTGTTCCGATTCTAATCATTGTCGAAAGTTCTAGTTTTCTGGCCAAAATATGTCTGGGTGTTCAAGTTTCATAAAAGTATCTTACAAATTGCATTTTGTATCAAATAAGGGGCCTGGGTAAACGACCAGGCAATTTTAAATCAAATCAGAAAGTGATATACATTGTTCTGGATATTACAAACATCCAATAATAATAGTTGTGTAGGGTAAAATAAAATGATCCAAGTTTCAGTTGTTTTGTGGGCATATTCTTTAACCGATCTAACCTATTTTAATATCAAACTGTAGGCAAGAATTTCTAGTACTTTTACGAAATTTTAATGCGATTTCTGCAATAACAGGATATAGGCGAAATATTTCTATTGTGGCTATAATAATTTCACAAGTGTAGTAAATTTCTAATTTTGATATGTGAATTGAATTATTCGTTCAGAATTTATCTACATGTTCATTACGGTTTATCCAGTTCGACACTGACAAATAGATTTAGTAACCTAAAAAATAATCAACGTAGGTAAATTACTAAAGTAGAAAAGATTTTACTTACATTCTTGAATTCACCCTTGTACAAATCCATATTTTTGTAAAAAGTAAAGCACCACATAAGAGTTGAGTGTATGTTTATTATTTAAAATGTTTGAAATACTCAAAAGAAATAGTTACAGACCCTTTAAATTACATGCATTTTTGATAACCTTAAAATATTAAGAAAATTAAAATATTAAATTAACCTATCTGCATCTGTGCTAAGTGTAATAAGTAATCGGCTATTCGTAAAAATTGAGATTGACGCGAAAATTGAAGTTTACCGAAAATTTTAGCCGTATACCCTTTAGTTATAGTGGTTGTAGTAGTTCAAAAATGATTTTACTTCTAATAGTAGTTGATGTAGCAATAAAAATATTATTTGGTATAATAGTAATAAAAAAATAAAGACTTCAGAGAGCGTAATATTAATTACAAATTAGTTTCGCAACTTAACGTAATCGATTTTCTATGCTACGTTAATGCACGACTACAGCTCTGAATAAAGTTAAAAAAAAGTGAAAACGAAAATACATCCATGTGACGTGTAAATAAGTTGTAAATTATTGTTATTTTTCGATTAAGTTATAAAGTATATTTAATTAATAATAATAATTATAAAGCGCAAATCCAAAGACATGATAATACCGGAAAAAAGTCGCTTTCTTATGTATGCTTTAGGTATTTTCCTGTGTTACTTTTTGTATGGAATTGTTCAAGAGAAAATTACTCGTGGTCGATATGGCCAACAGAAAAATGAAGATGGTTCCATTGGTGAACGTTTTACTTATGTGTTAGCATTAGTATGGGTACAATGCCTATGCAATTTTTTATTTGCCAAAGGACTCTTATCTAAACAACCACAAAAGGAGGATGTGACTCCGACACGATACTACGTAATTAGTGCGTTAACGTATCTACTAGCCATGGTTACATCTAATATTGCTTTGCGCTGGGTTTCCTATCCTACTCAAGTAATTGGTAAATCAGCTAAGCCCATACCGGTTATGATTTTAGGCGTCTTAGTAGGGCGTAAAACGTACTCCTGGATACGCTATGCATGTGTAATATTGATTGTTGTAGGTGTGGTAATATTTATGTATAAAGATGATGCCACAAATAATTTCCTGAGTATTGAGAATACTGGTTTGGGTGAGTTATTTCTTTTCCTAAGTCTCTCAATGGATGGCCTAGTAGGAGCAATACAAGAGCGTATGCGTGCTTCTAGTGCTCCATCTGGCCAGCAAATGATGTTAGCTATGAATTTGTGGAGCGTTATAATGTTAGGATTTGGTCTCATCATATCAGGGGAAGGTCGATTGTTTTTACGTTTTGGTGGCCAGTATCCTGAACTTTGGCTTCATTTATTAATGGTCTCATTATGTGGTTGCATAGGGCAATTTTTCATATTTCTTATGGTAGCCAATTATGGTCCTTTAGCTTGCTCAGTAGTCACAACAACCCGTAAATTCTTTACTGTTCTCTCTTCAGTTCTACTTTTTGGAAATGTATTATTACCACGTCAATGGTTCGGTGCTGCGTTGGTGTTTATTGGTCTATTTATCGATATGTTTTTCGGTAAAAAATCGAATTCTCCTTCCGTGGCGATTAGAAAAACTAATTCAAATAAAGACAAAGATGTAGAGGAAAAGAAAAAGTTAATATCATAGATTAAATTACTCTTACCCTTAATTCCCTTCATCATTCATATTTATCACAAATGTCTTCGTCATTTGTATGCATTATTTAAGTTTTTCTGTTTGTTTTTAAAGAAAATTAAAATCTGTAAATGCATTTAATATAGTTTTATGTTGTGTACAAGTATTTAGTAGAGAAATATAGGCTTTAAATAAGACGAATAATAAAATTTATATTTACACATATTCAAGCATATTGAATATTCATAATTATTAATCGCTCATCATTTGTATTCCATTTTGTATACATAATTCTAAACTGCTTTAATAAGTAAGCACATTTTACAATTATTTTTGGTGAATTTGCCCAAAAGTTAGTAAGAAAATAGTTTTGAAACGTGAAAATTCACTTAATGTAAAAAATTTCAAAATTTTTTACATTAAAAAAAAACAAGCATTAATAATAACAAGAGGTGAAGTACTGAATAAACACCAGTATAATTTACAGGAATCAATGTCAAATTTTGATTTAGGCTAGCCCAAACAATACTTCCAAATCAGTGCAAACTGTACTAAAATTTACTTAAATAAATATAAACATTAAAAGTCGTATATGCAAATTCATATATAATCGAGTTAGTTATAAAATTAAAATTTAGTAACGTCCCTGTGTTAGCAAATTTATTTAAGAAAATAGCAACAACTCTAAATTCTTACGATATATTGTTAAAATACAAGACCTTTAGTTTACAGTAGAGTAGAAAAGAAATTCAAAAAACACTTCTATAATTACTGTTAATTAAACTTCAATACCGATAATATTACGGATATCATTAACGATACCAATTATCGATGAATGTTTAGTTATTCTTCTTTTAATTGTTACTTATTGTTCTGGTCAAATAACTTACCAATGGTTCTGTGTTATTAACACAGATATTAAGGTATTTAAATTAAAAAGTATTAAGTAAAAACAATAACTATAAATTCTAAATAATGATTGCCAATTGAGTCAGTGTGCTGAGAAAACCATGTTACCGGAACCCGCCACTTTTGCTATTACTCTATTAATTTATGGTGCCACTTTGTTGTTATTAATTTATTATATTTTAACGTTAGCTGATTTGGAATGCGACTACATAAATAGTCAAGAATGCTGTTCGCGTCTTAATTTCTGGATTATACCGAAATTCGGATCAAATTTAATACTTCTTATACTACTGCTAATAGATCGCCATTGGATATTGACTTTTTTGAACGTTCCGATGGTTTCTTGGTTAGGTTATGAGATATATAAGCAACCAAAGGATAGTTTAGGCGTTTACGACCCTGTTGATATACACAGTCGTGGTTTATTAAAAGTTCACGTACGCAATGTTATGATCTATTTAGGCTATTATTTTACAATGTTTTTCATTGTTTTATATTATATGATGTCGGCTTTATTGAAAGGTGATCCCATTAAACGACAAGAAGAAGAAGAAATTATTACAGAATTTAACTAAATCATTTTAATGATAATACCAAATATTATTCTAAATTACTATTGTGTAAACACGCCCGAAATATATCATCTAAAACATTTACAATGGAGATGAGCATATGTACGTATTTATGTAGGGAAATACTAAATAGATAAGTATTTTTCATAACGTATAGATTTTTTACACTCTACGAACAAAACAAATTAAAACAAAGTAAAATAAATTAAGGAAGTAGATAGCATTGGGAAACACAAACTAAACGAAAATGCCATATATATTATAGTTGCCTTTTTAGTTTTTCTTTTTTTTTTAATTTTATCCTGCTACTCGTGCTTTTCCAACTTGCAATAAAAATCATGTATTGTTTTAGATAATATTTCTAGTTGGCGAAAATTGTTTTATGCATTAATGCAGAGAAATGTTTTTTAAGGTAATTATCTATTTCCAAGCTTGTTTAAGTAGTTTTCTCGATGCAAAATGTTTAGCTATAAATGAACCAGATATTAAGCCCACCAAAACTATTGAAATGAGGAAGTAATCGAAATCTTCTTTTAATAAATCGAAAGTTTTAGATGGTGCAACTCGCGTAACAAATACATCTAGGCCAGCAGCCACTACCAAACAAGTACTTTCTAGACCACTAGGAGCTGTATATATATAACGTAATCTGGATATAGTCTGATTGTAATTAATAATATTCTCCGGAGGTATATGCAATTCTGGCACATAAGGGGCAGCGCCTTCATCACGACCATTACTAGTAGAGGCGGTTGGTCGTCGTGGATCTAGCCAATACCATGGCATTTCTACAACTGACCCTTTGGCAGTGCCAACTACTCAAAAAAAACGGAAAAAAAATCATGACTTTATACATACGATAAAAATTATGAAAAGTTGAGTTGTGCTCAAATTGAGTTGTGTTTAAAATAAATTTTCATAAACTAATAAAAGAAAAATACAAATGAAACAAAAAAGAGTAAACAAGAAGCTTGTCATTAAAATATTTTTTTCCTGCAGCAGTTTATATTGTACTACAGGACCAATACATTTACATTTTACTTGAGAGTTCTCGTTCTATTACGTATAAGAAACATATTAATGAATTTGATTTTAAAACTTGTTGAATACGAAACCGTATATATTAAACAAAATTAAGATAAGGAACATTTTACCACATTTTACCACTTACTTAAGACAACTTTACTGGTAATGCCTCTCTCGGTGATGGTTTCTTTCATATCTTGTACAATGGCATGTATAATGTAACTTTGGCGTTCTATTAAAGGCATTGGTGGTGCATTTAATGAACTCCATACTGTGCTATTTGTTTGGGTTTTACCCTCATATAATTCTAAAGTACCTAAGCAATTATAAAAAAAAATATTTATAAATTATGTAAAAAAAAACATACCAATAAAACAACAGAGAGAACAAAGAATATTTAAGAAAAATTTACAAATTTCTGTGCGTCGTATTTTATCATTATGATATGAGTAGGCCAACCAATTTTCCGAATGTACAACATGTAAAGGAGCGCGTACTTTACGATGCATCATGGTAAATACAATGGATCCGGAAACTACATCAATTAAATACAGGTAGAGTAAATCTAAAACAAGTCAAAAGTAAAAAATTTTTATAATAATGGAGTAAACATTTATAAGAATATGTATATATCTTAAATAAAATATAATTATTATTACATTTGTGCGCGGTATCGATGGCCTGGGTAAAAACAGCTATCAAATTCGGGTTTAAATATTTATACAGTACAGAGCGATCTGGCATTACACGACCTTGAGAATGTACCTTCTCAAGAGGATTTTTAGCAGCTACAGATATTATTTTATGATCACCGTTATGACCCCTCAAATCTATACTCCACAAGGGTAATGTGCTTAACATCTACAGTAACCATGATAAAGTAATTACCAATATAAATGCATAAAAATATATATAAAATATTAGTTATAAAGTCATTATTAATGGTTACTATATGATATCTAAGACTTACATCATTTTTCAATTGTACATAGAATCCATTTAGTGTAGATTGTTCTTTATGTGCCGTGTACATATATAAATCATTGGCCTATATCATATATAAATATATATTAAATATAAATGTATATTACCTTGCATTTTGCTTTTGGAAGTTGAATTCTATGAAAATTAAAGATTCACCTTTTCTTTGGTGTAATCAGGATAAACATAAACATCATTATTTTTATCCATTATTAAAATCCCTTTAATGAAATTCTTTTCCTTTTCTTCTAATACAGATAATTGTTTAATTTCATAATTTAATAGCAACAGACCACCTTCAGTTGACTGGCCCGTTATGGGGTTGAAGCGATATAGAACTCCATTTCCACTCATTTTATCCCTGGCTACTATTGTACATATAGCTGTTAAAGGAAAATGTTTACTATTTCTTTGCAATATTAAACGCATCTGTTCCCCGCTAGCAAATGCTTCAATATTTTTTAAATAAAATTGCCAATGATGATGACCACTTATATTATCGATGCCAAATATTTTACCATTTTTAGTTAAAATGACTAACATTTTATGTAAACCAAAAGCATCCCGAACTAAGCCAGCACGTTGCGTCGCTGATGGCTTGGGGCCCAAACCCAAAGTATGCAAAATGATACTCTTCAAATGTATTAATTGTGATGATATTCGTTGTACAAATGCGCTCATAATATTAGCTGTACAAATTACAAATTTTAACAGTCATTACTAAATAACAAATTCCTATTTAACTGAATTAAATTCATAAATTGTACTATTCTTTAAAGAGTATGATATTTTTAAATTTTGAACAGACGATCTAGGGAACATCGAATGCAAAATATCCGAATAATAAAAATAACTAAAACACCAAACAAACAAAAACAATTAAAATGTAATAAGGCATAACTGTAAACGGTATGTCGGAGTTTTTCCTACTTTCACACATGAATTACAAAATATCTTATGTGTCAATTGACCAATGGGGCGCGAAAACACTGTGCAAGAACATTCCATGTTTTTGCCAAATTTGTCATTCACATTTTAATATTTGGCACCAGCCCAATATCTGGATATACAGACCTTATTATACAGATGTAAGTTTAGAGTCTAATGTGAATCAAATATGTTCGTCCAGAATGTCCTTTGATGATTGATATTAAAATTCTAATACTGTAAGTATTGCACGGTTTAAATATATCAGTACTAAGTTTTTTATTTTGTTACTATTGTACTACTTTCCACTCCGCCAAAAATAATACGAATTATTTTAATGAGCAAGGAAAAATCAAACAAGAAAGGAATCACAGTATTACAATAAGCCATTGAACATATTTTAAAATCTTTTTCAAAACAAAAGCAGATATTGTTTACTTACAATCCAAACCCAATGAAGTGCCTAACGCAAAGCAAGAAAAAACAGTTAGACAAACATTCGATTAAGATATTAAACTGTGCAGTACATGATCAAATTTGTCTAGTATAAGTTTCTTTCTTTTGTGACTTACCAGCTTTGCCCTTCATTTCATTTTCTATGGCACCTTCATTATCAGTTAAAGGTAAGTCAACAAATTCTGTAGCCACAATATTTGCGAGAGCCTCAGATCTAGACCAACGTATTTTGGATTGTTGTATTGCAAGTATTGAATCGTCTGACGTATCTAATATATATAAGCAAGCCTTGCCATCGTTATTTCGTTGACTTTTACAATCAAAAGTTCGCAACTTTGGCGCACCATAATGATCCGGATAACTTAAAGTATTAAATAACTGTGATATTGTTTCGCATTTATCTGTTGAATACCCGCGAATATGTAGAGTCTTTTCTATGACATCTACTGTAACAATAACACGTTGCTTTTTGAAATAACCAATTTTAAAACTTTGACTAGTTAAAGAATTGCAAACATGCTCCCTATCTGTGATGGTAACCAACTTATTATCTACTATCACAGTATCATTAAAACCCTCTAAAATTTGGAGTGGTTGTTGAGGTTCCTTCTCTAAAATTTTAGAAAACACTTGTGGTTGTGTAGCTGTCATATCCAAACTTATTAATTGTCGCCCAGTTAAACATATATACTTCACATCATTTACAATACATTTTTTTGCATCTATCCAAGGCGCCTTAATAGCTGCAGTATTGCCAGTTGTTTGGCCAGAAGTGGCAAAATACTGTGTAACTTCTAAATGACTATGCCAAACAGGCAAAACATGATATATCATTGTACTTTTGTAAAACCAAAATGCATCTGAAGCCAGTTCCACTTGCAATGGCCTTAAAGACCATTCCCACTCATTTATACCCGTATTGATATTCCAACCACGCACTAAAGCTGGAGAGTGGCCTTGCACTGTCAACACTCCAAACCTATGCTTTGTACTACCTCTTATTGCTGCAGCAGTCTCCGTTATTATTGGGTCGGTTTCAATTTGCATCAATTTAATGACACCTCGAGGTGCAGCTTCCAACATTTGCCGCCATATAAGTCCTCCAGTTTTAGGACACAACGAGGCTAGCACGTTTTCACGTGTACTTACCAATAAAAATGGCTGTGGGTTACTCAAATCCAAATATGCTTTCTCAACTCCACCAATTTGTATGCTGCGCCTGTTCAATATATTTACAATGATTTTTACATTTTTATTTTTCATTTAACGTCCAAGGCATTCATTTTACCAATCGAACTTTCGTATTTGATCTTCATATAAGCCACATACAAGAGTCACTGTCACTGTTACCAGGGTAAGCAACCACACTAGGCAATTACTCATTTTAAGCTCAACTGTTGCTTATCTATTTTATTTACATTAATTTTAATATTTAACAATTTTCAAAAATAACTCTTAAAAATAAGATTTAAGTAGATGAACACATGAACATCGTATATTACTATTGTGTTTTCATTTACACTAGTTCTTTTCAATTTACTAAAAATTTAAATTATGTTTTAAGGAAGAAGCACATATCTTCATGAATGCCTAATTAGTATATGTCGCAAATAATTAGTGGTTTTCTTGTGCCCTCTTACAGATCAGATCAAGCAGATCGTGTTTGAATAAAAAAAAAAGAAAAGAATAATAAATAACAAAATACGAAATTACACAAAAAATATTTCATGTGTATTCTATATGTAAAAGTTATAATATGTGCGTTCAATTTTTTGTAATATCTATTTCTAAATGCATAGTTGCGACGCTTACAATCAATGCAATGCAATGAATATAAAACCATTTGTTTATTGCAACATAAAGTAGAATAATAGCAAACAAGAGATTTGAAATAATAGTAATCGCGAAAGAAAATCATTATATTAGATTTGCTAAATGATAGAAAAGAAATACGACAAAGTGAAGCAAGAGCAGAAACCGCGTGACGATGGTGTCGAATCGGAAAATCAGTTTATTTTGCGTTTGCCAGAAGAGCCAGCTAAAGTATTAAGGGAGGCTCTACAATCGCCTAATTCCAACTTGAAAGATCGCATGAGCATACAATTAGATAGTGATTTGAGATATGGCGAGGTGCGTTTTGATCATTGGCTATTGTATGCCAAAGTGGTGGATCTTCCCACAATTATTGAATGCTTAAAATCTATAGATAACAAAAGTTTCTACAAATCGTCCGATGTATGTCAAATGATGTTGTGTAAAGAAGAGCCGCATGACTTGGATAAAGATGAATCACCAAATAAGGGGAAAAAGAAAGATCCTAACAAAGTAGATAAAAAATTTTTGTGGGCTCATGGCATAACTCCTCCCTGTAAAAATGTACGAAAGCGACGCTTCCGTAAAACTTTGAAAAAGAAAAACGTTGAGGCGCCAGAAATTGAAAAAGAAGTTAAGCGTCTATTGCGCATTGACAATGACGCTGTCAAAGTGGATTTTGAAATTATTAATGAAGACCTTGATAAGCGCTGTTCAGAAGATCAATCTAAAGAGTATAACGAGGCTGAAGAAGATTTCCCAGATGAAACGTTAAACAGTGACGTTAAGGCAAGTAATCAAACTACTTCACAAAAGAATGCTAATATTGAATCCGATATTGAAGAAGAAGAACCTGGCACCAGTTCAATACCCATGAGCGGTGTAGGTGAACATGATATATTTGGTGAAGAAGTTTCGTCTTCTGATGATGATGACGATAATAGACATCATAACACGAACGCTTTACGTGATCTAGATGAAGGGTCCCGCCTATCAGGTGAAGACTCTCGTCTCTCTGATTTTTCAATGGGAAAAGGTGAAGGAGGCGCAGGTTCTAGTAATACTAATACCAACATTATTGGAAATACGAATGATGTGGATGTTGCATCTAAAGATGGACAAGTCAATGATTTTAGTAAAGCCTTATTTAATAGCGCAAAATCAGGCGAGAATGACGATACCAAATTTGTTAATACAGGTGTTAGTTTCTTTGAGGAACGTAAACGATCAGATTCAGATGATGATTATTCAAATGAAACGCCTCAAATGCGTTTTGAGCAAATCCAATCTAAAATATCGGAATTACGCAGGCAATATGACGAAATAAAAATGCAACATAATCAAAAAGCTCAAGAAATCTCATCTATACAAAATCCTACTTTACGCCAACGTATCCAAGAAACTTTGGATAATTTAGCATCAAAAATGTTGGAAAAAGAATTGGAAATAAAAGATTATGAAAATTTAAAATAGAACAATAAGGTAAGCAATTTACGAATTTTTTTACTTCGGCTACTTTTACAGGCTCTATGTAAAATTCATGAAATACTGATTTTTCAGTTCTAGGCCCTACTTATTAAAATTTTCATTTATTTATTCTTAAAGCTTTATACATTACAAATCCGATTTTTTAAAGTATCTACAAAATAATCAATGTTAGAATTGGCGCATTGATTGGAAGTTATTTATATACTAATAAAATGATCTAAATCTAGTTTAGAGTATACATATTGCACATTTTGTAAAAAAATTTTACTAACAGTGTAATGTTGTTAATAAAATAAAATACAGCATAATTAAAAATATGCAATAAGAAAAGAAGAAAATTATATTTGATGGGGTCCAAATCTTAGATACCCACCACTTAAACACTATAATATTACGATTCAGAGCCTGTTTACGTTTTTCAATGAAAAAGTCAAAATTTTATATTGTATAATTTCGCGAAGGCGTGGCCGCTTTGCATGATTTATACAACATTTCAGCTTTCTATATTTTACAGTTTACAAGTAATGCGCAAAGATATACCAAATATTACTTTAAAAAAATTAGCTGTTTTCAATTTACGTTGCAATGTGAGCGCATCCGATTTGATCGATTTTACAACTGGGTGATGGATATAAAAATCATATATATGTATGAACTGCACAGTTGCTTGTTATTTAAAATTATAAGAGAGATTCAGTACAATGTTAAGCATATTACACAAAGAGTATTGCATAATTTTCACCAAGTCAATTCAGTGGGCAAACCACCAGGATAATCCCCTGTAAGGCATGCAGTGCAATGACCTCTTTTGTTCGAACGTAACGGCTTGCGGTTGAGATTAATTGCTTCTTGTAAACCATTTACACTTAAATATTCCAAACTGTCTGCACCAACATTTCGAGCCAATTGACGTGGACTTAATTGATTGGCAATTAATTCTTTGTGCGTTGGTATATTGATACCCATATAACAGGGATATCGTAATGGTGGACTGGCTATACGTACGTGTACTTCATGGGCACCAGCATCTTTCAATAATTTTATAATAGGTCCAATCGTATTGCCACGGACAATAGAATCATCAATGAGCACAATACGTTTGCCAGTTACATTTTCGAAAAGAGCGCCAAATTTTTTGGCTACACCTAATTGTCTTAAGCGTGTTGACGGTTGTATAAAAGTACGTCCAACATAACGGTTCTTACACAATACTTCAACAAACTCTAAACCAGATTCTATAGCATAACCATGGGCTGCGGCAGTACCAGATTCTGGAACCGAACTAACAAGATCTGCATTAACGAAAGCTTCTCGTGCCAACTGACGACCGCATTGCATGCGTACAGTATAAACCATTTGTCCTTCAAATATTGAGTCGCCTCTAGCAAAATACACATATTCGAATATGCAAAATGCCATTTTCTTTTTGTCTTCTGGACAATTAATTATATCAATGGTGCGATAACCTTTACGTGTTAATTCCACAATTTCACCAGGGTCAATTTCACGAATATAACGAGCTCCTATGGATAGGAAACCACAAGACTCACTAGAAACCACCCATCCTTCTGGTGTAACATCTTCTGATTTTTCATTGTCCATGTCTAAAGGTAGAATTTTACCAATACATAGCGGTCTATTCCCGTACACATCACGCACTGCATAGATTTTATCTTTTAACATTATAACTAAAGAATAGGATAAGCGAGCTATTTGCATGAAATGTCGTATACGAGACGGCCAATTAGGCCCATCTAATTCAGAAGTACCATCTGGGCAATAACATAGAGATTGGGCTATTAACTCACTATCGCTATGCGTGGATAAACCTATGCCGCGTTTCAATACCTCTTTCCGTAATGATTCTTTATTTACTACTTCACCATTATGCGCCAAGGCCATGGCGCCAAATGCGGTATGCACTACAAACGGCTGACAATTAACTGCTTCAGATGAACCAGAAGTTGAGTACCGTGTATGCCCTATACCCAAATTGCCCCTAAGCTTCTTTATGTTATCGTCATTAAAAACACTGCCTATCATACCCATACCTTTGTGTACATTAAAGTTTTTCGAGCAGTTTCCTTCACTTGTCGCAATACCTGCCGATTCTTGACCACGATGTTGTAAAGCTACTAAACCTAAACATATCATATGCGCAATATCAATTTGCGTAGGCCAATCGCCACAAGCAATTGCGCCAAAAACACCGCACTCATGCCCAATGCCAGATATCTCACTGTATTCCCTGTCTCTCATTAATTTTTGTTCATTTTTATTATTCTCAACTTTTATGTAATTTCTTTCTTTATTCATTTTGAATGTCGTTATCCTCTCAGTAAAAATTATATTTATAAATAATATAATTGATTTTGTTGTCGTTTAATAGATCCTAACTTTTTATTACTTTTACTAACATATGTAGCTTCCGCTGTAGTTGTTATTGTATCATTATTTGTTTGAGTTTTCAGGCACAAAAAGGCACAACAAATAATAGTCCCGTTAACGCAGTGACTCAATAATATTTAGAAACAAATTTTAGAAATGACACATAATTGTGGAATGCCACATAACTGTAGAATTGAACACGATCGACGTTCAAGTTATACATCAAAACTGCTTACTTTTACCGCACGCGCATTCGCATACTAAAGTCAAATTCAGGCATTGATTTTGCAATTGTAAGAGCAGAGACTCGCTCTCCTAAAAAGTTTTTGCTAAACATCATTAATCATCAACTCATTCATCAATTGTATTTGAGATAATTTATTGCAACTCTACATTTTAGCTTATTTTATACACCAACCAATTATTGTTAACAAAACGAAAATTAATTCAAATAAAGAGAGGCCAGTCAAAATTTCTTTAAAAAAATTACCTGTCTACCAGCATATGAACTTATTTAACATTATTATGGCGTTGCCAGTAAATATTTTTCAATTTCAAAAACAATTCTTTACGTTTAAACTTATTGTATTGTAATGCAATTAATGTTCAATTTATCGAATGTCACAAATACTATTTGTATCATTTGTTTATATTTATCCAAAAATCGAAAGATAAACAAATAGGTTTTCATATTGTCATTTTTCTTTTGCAGCAATAAATTACATGTTCGAATAAATTTTGAAGAGGAGCAAGAGAAAGATACCGTTCCGAAAATTTGATACAAACTTTTCCATTGTTTGCATTACATGAATCATAGAGTAATTTATATAGTTTATTGTATATTCTGTGATATGTGTAAATATGGCAGTTCTAAGAGATGCGCAAATATAATACAGCTGGACAAATATATATTGGGCAAATTAAAAAAGAAATTAAATCATCTTATGCGTCTCAACTAATCTCAATGATTGACTTAATTTAAAAGTAACATCTTAATATTTACAGATAAGAGAAAGTAACAGCTAGAAACGCAAACAGGTATATACATATGAATAGCTTTGTGCGGCAACCGGTTTGATTAACTTAGCTGGAAAAACAGGGTTTCCCTCATTAAGTTCATTTTATATCTCTCTTACGATGACTACATCCCGGCGAATAGGTGTTTTTCAAATCATGGCGACAAGTATAATATTTTATTATCGGCTACTGAAATTGTTAGAAACGATTAGAATATTATCTGGAATTTTCTTCAACTCACCTACATTACAAAATGCTAATTTTAAGGCGAAAACTTAAGTTACAGTTTAGAAAATGGTGATAACAATTGAAAATTCATGCTGACAACAATGCTGATTTATTTATTAAGAATTTATTGTAATGATAGTCATTTAATTAATGAAAACTATGGTCGGTATGAGTTATAAAGTAACGTAGCCTTTTATTTATAAAGCACTTTCAAAAAAAATACTTTTGTTCCTCTTTTTAATAATAAATTAAGTCACTTAAACTGAATGCAGAGTTGACTTCAGAATTTAAAGTAACATTTAAATATATATTAATTAGTATGTATGATTATTTTCTATATGTGTACATATATATTTTATACGCACATATTATATACATATAAGTTTTTAAGTTATTCAATTAGTTTTCAATAAAGGTGCGAGTGAACAGATTACACATAACTGGGGCTATTTGAAACCATACATGTCTTTTTTCGTTTACGAAAATTCCTTGGACACGAACAACATTTTTATAACGCTTAAGTGAAGAATTAAGAAATAACGTAAATTATATTGCTCAACATTTACTTTTGTGTCAAGTCAACTGTCTTTGGCTCATTACATATTTTTGCGTGCACAAATAAATTTGGTTAATTTTTTAATGCTATTCGGCGCACATGAACTTCCAATGTTTCGATGTTTCAATTTTTAATGCATTGAAATATTTAGCATATACCGACAAACAAATAGATCCAGCATTGTAATACATAGTGCAATGCAACAATTTTAAAAAGGAAGCATTAAAGTCCATACAATATATATATATACATATATTTACTTTACCATATGTAACTTTCTTATTCCATTGGATTTCCATTTTGCTATTCTTAATTCTGTAAGTAAATAATTGTAGTATTGTTTTATGTATATATAAATAATTATACACATGTAAATTAAATTGTTTGTTAAATAAAATTTTATTATTTTAAATGTTTAGTATTCGACTTTTACAATTTTACTAGAATTTGTATTCTCTCTATGTACTTTTTAGCTTGTTTATATCACTGTCCCTGCAATAGCAAGAAATTATCGTTGTGCAGCGACACTTATAATTAAGTCATTTGATAAATGTGCATGTGCATACATGCTTTTCTGCTTTTTTTTATCCTACCCAAAGAATTTTAGGATGTGGGATTATACAGAAGTAAATCAATCAATCAATCAATTTACAAATACACTTTTCTCTATTTAAAATGAAGTTATAGTTTATTGCCTCTATCAACGGAAATTCATTGAGCATTTAAAAAGTTATATCAAGATGCATTCAATTTTTTACTTGTGGTTAATATGTTAAGATATATTTTTCCGGCAAAGAATAAAAAGTATTATTACATTTAACTATATTTAAGGATAAGTTCTTTATATGCTGTTAATGTATAAATTTTACGTAAAAATTATCACCAAAAGTAAGTAATTTCAACAATACGCAGGCATTGTGTTTTTGAAAAGTGTTTTTGTTTACATAAGGTTACTATTTTCATAATTCATACATTTCTTTGAAATATTGAGAGTAAAATACTTTTTAATAATACCACGTACCTGCGAATAGATATTACTTCTCGTCTCTCGTTATTTTATTATTAAGATAAGAACAAATGCAACGTAAAAATGTTATAATATAATGTGTGATCGATTATTAAATAACCTGCACTACACTTTTCGAGTTTTGTGTTTATTTTGTTTAAACAATTTTTAAGTTAATGAATATTCTATATCCAGTTTTATATAAAGGAAGAACGGCGCATTAATTAATACACATTTTCTGCACTCAACGTATATTGCATCTTATTAAAGAGTATTTACGACTTTTTGATACAAGAAACTATCCGACTTTGATTTCATATTCATATTCAATTCTGAAATTTCGATATTAAATGTATGTTACAATCTAACAAAACT
Source organism: Melophagus ovinus (assembly GCA_023089585.1). Classification (NCBI taxonomy): domain Eukaryota; kingdom Metazoa; phylum Arthropoda; class Insecta; order Diptera; family Hippoboscidae; genus Melophagus; species Melophagus ovinus. Next base: position 8,713,771 of record JAKKIB010000174.1, on the reverse strand, counting down.
GATGAAATGAAATTCTGTACCTATGAACTATTAGTTAATAGTTAGCCATTCAGAAATGGCTTAAGATGATTAATAATATTAGTGAATATATACTTGATTAGTGTATAGAATTTTTACTGGGACTAAGTATTTAGAACTTAAAAGAGTTATAAATCTCTTGTCCCTACGTTTTTGCTGAGGAATATCAAAAAGTTGTAAGTATGTTTATTTTTTATACGAAACCATCGAATTTCTACTTGTATTATATTACATTAAATTAGTTGATCGGTAAATCGTTGATATTCTAAAAATTAATAAAATATCGATTCATCTCAAAAGCTCTTCTTCTATACGCTCTATTATTTTAAATGGTGTAAGATATAAAAAATATGAGTCTATTCCATAAATTCTGTATTATGATAAATTAAATTAAATAGAAAAGGTTTGCGCTTTGTTGAAAATAGTTTAGAGCAATCATAAATATGTAAAATATGAATGTATCACCTCACAATCACGCATAATTCTTATATTCTATCTAAAGAGTAATGCAAAATTATAAAATTAAAGATAAACGAATAAGAAAATTACATTTGGCTGCGGTAAAATATTAGATACCCCCCACCTAGACTGTATTTGCTAATTTATGGTACAGATTTACAATTGGCAGTTGTAAATTTTTGCTTAAAAAAACAGAGGAGCTCTCAGTATATGTTGCACTATACATGTACCTCTTGAACGATTTCGCTTATTTTTTATATCAACCGACGTACACGAACTTCCAATGATCCGGCCTATTTCGAAATCCGCATCTCTAAATGGACTTAAAAGTTAATGCTTATACTTTAGAGGATCACCGATCTTCCCTCTTTAGGAGTTACAAATATAATGGCAAAATGAGTGTATCCAACCTCTGGGTGGTGAGTATAAAAATAAAATTTATGTGTATATATAAAGACTAAAACATCTTACGAAACGTACATCATTTTTTCGTTAGTGTTCAAAACAAAAAGTACTCGATCAGTTGTATTTTACTGCATGTAGCCGAATACTATTAAATAAGCAACGCAATTTGAAAAAAAACTATCTGCTCTGTGAGTGAAAGTTAAAAGTTTTGGTATTGGAAATAGGGGAAAAATTGAATCCACTTAACAAGTTAAAAGGCTTTTACATAATGGATTTTCAACAAACGAATGTCGTGTAAAATGTATTGATTTCCGGAGGACTCGTCTTTAGAACAAACAACGTCTTTATATTAATTTTTATGGAAATATTTCTAAAAGTTAAGTTCTGTAGTTTAATTCAAGAACTACATACAAATATATTAAGTAGCCATTGAACAGACGCGCTGAATTTATTAATTTGAATAGATAGAGATAGCCAAAATAAATCTCTTTAAAAACACATATACAAAAACAAATAATGCATGTATATTAATTGCATTATAGGTAATTATAGGTAAATTTAAAACCTACAGCAAGGATGCGTAGGCATGTAGGGGCCAGAGTTTCAACTTGCACTTTGTACATGAAAGAACGTTGAGCTGACTGATAAATTTTAGATCGATTCATAATCGATCGATTCTGACTCAATCGGGATAATAAAAGATGGCTCTAACTAAAATACTTGTCAAAATTACATACATTAACACAAAAAAACATTACACCACAAGTATAAGGGCTGTACATAAAATAAATTATAATTAATGGGATAATTTTTTTTAAACTTTACCTGATTTCTTAAACAAAACTATATTGATTATCTATAGCCCGTGTTATTGTACTGATAGCGTCATCATTAATTACAGCACCAGAATTCATATTTAAATCTCTTTCACTTGCATTACTCTCACTATAGCTGTACAGACCATGACTTGTCGATGTATAGGGACTAGGTGACATGTGGCTACTGCCCATTACAACTATATTGCTGTGACTGCCGCTTCCGTTGCCACTGTCATTTATTCCGCCACCAACGGAGGAAGTTTGTAACGACACTGAAGAAGCCCGAACATAATGCTGTGTAGTATCATTGTTATCTGTAGAAGTTATTCGTGTTGTGCTGGTTCTAATAGAGTTGGCAATATTCAATGCTTGGGTTGCTTGTTGTTCCAAAGTTAATGGTTGACCCAAGTGGTTATTTAAGCTTGCTGCATATGTCGACGATGTTGTTGTAACACCCTGTTGCCGTTGTTGTTCTTGTCCTGGCAAGCGCGATTGATACTGTTTATCTGAAGGGTGCTGCTGCTGCTTTTGCTGCTGATGTTGGCATATTAATCCTGTAGCCAACAATTGTGGCAAATCAATTTCATTTGTTTTTAAACGCACGCTAACATTCATCGACATCACATCCTGCGACTGTATAAAATATACAGAAATTTGCCCTTGTGATATTAGAATTAAACAAGAATATTATAATTTTATACTAACACTAATAGATTCTTACACTTAATTGGCTTGTTGGTTTTGGCTATCTCACATGCGTCAGAGACGGATCTTGTGTTAATTGCTGCCGTAGTTCTTCACCGTCGTATAGCGTTGCCATCGTGATATCATTACCACCACCACTCAAGTGAATGCCATTCAAATCGTTCGGGACTGCGTTCCATTGGTTATGAATAAAATTGGTAAGAGTCACATCCGAAGTACCACCCGATTCTAATGGTATAGGATTATGGCGAAAATGTTCGAGCATTTCTTGTATTGAAGGAAACCATAAATGCTGTACACGACATTGTCCTTTGTCAGAAAGGGTCATTCGTAAATGTTTAGCGCGGCCATTAAAATTAAAAGTAAGTACAAATTCGCCTTTCCGGGTCTCACTTTGCCGTACTAAGAAATAACCATGACCATTTGCTTCCTCCTGCAACACCATTCGAGCAGCTTCAGATCGTGGTAACGTGCCATGAAACCAAGGATATTGGCGCATTTCAGCAGTAATATCCAACATATTTATATCCACTTCATTTTCACCACCACCCTCACAAGGTTCAATGTTGCTAGAAGAAGATAAACGTTGCTCACCACGATCACCAGTACGACGTGGCGGTATATCAGGTAGAATGTGGTCAGTTGCAGTACCATCACCTAAAGACGTTTCCACATTGATGCCACCACCAGTTGCCGTTGCATTCGAAATAGCATTTTCTGAGAACGAAGTGATGGGTATGGCATTACTATTGCATAGAGAGCCAACATTTTGCTGTTGATGATACTGAGGATTCTGAACAGCATGCAAGGTTGTACTTGTTGTAGAATTTAAATGTGATGTTTGCATAGCTGCCGCTATAACTTCTGATTCTAAATTGCTGGGTTGCTGAGTGGGTGGTGTACGCATACAATAACGTATTGTAGCCAACCAACTTCGCATATCATTTGAATCTTGAGCCTCAATGACATATTCCATATTGTTATCAGCTTTCAGTACAAAGGTATTTTCACGATCAGGCATTTCTAACGGGGTAGTTGCCGCGCTTCCGAAATTAAAAAGCAAAAAACACCACTACGAGGCTAATGCATTAGGTACAAAAATTAAGTACACATTTGGATAATAATAATAGCATAATTTTTAAACGCTTGTAATAAAATACCTTTGTCGCTTTGGGTGGCATATAAAACTCTAGCATATAGCCACCGACAGCTTTTACCAATGCTAAACGACATTTTTCCCATTTTTGGGTACCTGTTGGTTGATCCAAGCTTTCTGGCGTCAAATTATTTACTATGCCCTCTTTACGGCATTCCACTACAATTTTAGCTAATTTTGTTTTATTTTTACCACTTCCCTCCAAATCATCTGAATTTTTATGAAAGAATGTCTGCAAGAATAAAAAATTCTAATGATGATGATGATAATAATTAAAATATGCCCATGAAAATATCAAGATATATAAATTAACAGAAGCAAACCTTGCTTTTGCGTAGTCCCTTAAATGAAAGGCGCCGAAAAAAGGCCTTGTGGAAAATTTTTGGTGTATGTGCTTCCGTGTAATCGCTGTCATCTAAAGCCCCATTACCGCTCTATATTTTACAAAGAAAAAACACATAAGTAATTATTGAGAAAATTATATTGGTCTAAATCAAAAGCCTTTAAATCCACCACATCGACGCTATAGTTTTTCTTTAATGGTAATGGTAATTTTTCCAAAAATTTGGACTGGATTTGGTAGGAGGCCACCAGTTTCCACAACCTTGACTGAGAGCAGACTCAGTTGTGAAAATTGTGTTTAATATTTTATATGAGACCTACAGCGTCGAATTTGTCAAACATTTATTTAGAACGTCAGGTTAATAAAAGATCAATACTAAAAACTGGCTCGAGGGGATTGCTTAGGCTTAAATGTCTTACTGAAGTAAACATTCCATAAATAAGATGCAAAACGGGCTTCGAATACAGATCCAATGGTGATCGTATAGTGATCACAGCATAATTATCAACAAAAATTGTACTTCTACATAATGTATGAATAAAGTATCACAACAATTGCATACATTTAGCATTTGACGAATACATTATGTAAATATTTAAAATATATATATATAATCTTGACAGAGCAGTAGTTCACTATAAACTGTATTCCAAATGAATTGGTTCATTTTCTATGCCAAATAATGTAAGCGAAATACAGACAAATTGACAATATAAGAATAATTTAAATGCACTAGGTGGTGAGTACAAAAAAGTAAAGCAAATATTTCACCAATAAATATTAAACATTTCTTTTAAATTATTACGATTCACCAATAAGAACATTGGAAGTAGAAAGTACCACTTTAAATAATACTAATAGTAGTATCACTTCTGACACTAAATGCTAATTCAATAAATAATTGGCGAACGTGATGCTTCAATGGAAAATGGATCGATTTTATTTAAACCCGATGTTGGCAATTTTAACAAAAAAAACCCTAATTGATAAATGACATATTTAGCTGTTGAATACTTCACTGTATCCCTTTGGTGGATTTTACATATTTAATTAATTAACTTTCAAATTACTTTTAAATTACTCCGTCTTCGAAAAAATTCAGTTTCAAAATGTTCAGCAAACGAATCGACGAATTTTTGTCCGAAATTGCGGTAAGATAAATTGCGAGCTTCATCTGGTGTCATATTACTATTTATAAAATTAATGCAAGCTTTAGCAAAGTCAGCAGCTGCTACACGAGCATGACGGTCCGAAAACTCTTCCCAGCAAGTGCCATATGAATATGAAATACCTGTCGTAGAACCTGAACCCAATGCACTGCCGCTGGGTATTAAATCAGAACCACTTACACCACCCACGGCACCGCTTGAACTACCACCCATATAACCGCCAATACTAAATGCGGCGGTACTATTTCCTCCCATCTTACCACTGGATAACTGTCCTCTAATTTGAATTAAACAATGTATCCGGCAAAGAGCTTGCGTAAGGATGCAATGCTGGAATTCTGCGTTTGTACAATTTTTTTTTATTCGGTTTGCTATTTTTCTTCAAAGACGAGTTTTTATCCTATAAATACTTTTTACGAAAAAAATCATTATAATAGTGAATTTGTAAACATTTTGCAATGATTAAAAATGACTTAAAGCAACAATACTTTTTTTCCACTGTAACCTTACAGTATGGCCACTATACGAAATACACAAAATAGTACTACTTCAAATTTTTAACTTTTTTAGTTTTTTTATGTGTGACTTGTAAGCCATGCGAAATGTATTACCGAAAACATGTCCGTATATTATAAAGCGATTTTACTTTATCCTTTCGAAATTCGAATAAATCGATATTAGCATGGTCTATGTGTAAATGTACTCAAAATTTTGGCTTGGCAATTAATGTTAGTTGTAAATCATATGTAAAATTAATATTAAGGATATTTAGGATACATCTTTTGTGATTTAATAAAATCCTATTAAAAATAAACTAGACTCCTTAGCAAAAACAAAGAAGTACTCTATAGCCAGTCGAGGTCGACTTTTAAATATTATACACCACTTTGCTTAATATACTTAATATCAAATAAGAGAATTAAAAGTGAACAAAATTGAAAAAATGTTAATTCTTAATTTATTTGATAAGTTCATTACATGGGAGGTAGTTCAAAAAATGTATCAATCTGGATGAAACTTGATACAGACATTTGTTGCACTAAAATACAAAATAGTGCCAATTTTCGGTAAAATATAAACGAAATTGAACTTTTCGCCCATATCATGACTTTTCATTATTTAGGCATTATGTGGAGAATGTTCGGATTTTTAGAATTTTCAATAGGATTCACCTCTGAGCTAAAACGTACGTATGTACCAAATTACATTAAAAGGGAAAGAGTTAAGTGTCATCATAATAATGCATAATATGAATCGGAACATATTTTCAGAAGTCGGTAAGAAAGTTGTAATGTATCTAACCTTTAACTCGTACATTGCCCTGTTTGATTTGTATTATTTAATGAATAAAATTTTACATGTTACAATTGTAAAGCTATCAAACAAGATCAAACATCAATATGTCATTATTGAAGCGACCAATACATTGATCATTACTAATTGGTTAATTAAAATTTCTAAAGCGAAATTTTGTTCAAACATGTGCCAAAAAGGCACCGATACCCTTTAATAAAAATTCATTTTAACATAAGGTACATGAGGGTAGAAAACTACAAGCATGTAAATATGCCTACTTGGACGTAGGGAATATAAACAAATAAACGAAAAGAATGAAAATTTGATATTTTATAATTTTGGCTCGACCAATTTGCATTATTTTTGGACGCATAATGTGATACCTATTGCTTATAATTTATCAGTACTGAGTAAATATCTATAGGTAGAACAATAGTTACTTATTGTCTTTTAATTGATTTGACCCATTTGTAATGCCAAGTTGCGTGCAAGGACTTTCTATATTACTACCAAATATAAGCGCACTACCATCATATTTACAGCCGTGAGAAAATTAACAACACATAGACGGACATGACGGATATGGCTAAATTAATTCACAATTACATACTGTTCAAATCTGTATTTGCTTTATAAAGTTCTGACGCTTTTTATTCTTAAAAGGATTTTAACAAAGTGAAAAGAGCATCGCATATTTTTTTTAAATGAAATATATCAATTATCCATTATAGGAGAAATGGTTCTAAATGGACCAACATCATACAAATTCTCTAGAATGCTTTCATGGGTCAAAATCAACTTGGTCGACTGCAAATTTAATCAAAATAAAAGAATTTCATAAAATTAAAAAAATTACTATTTGAAGTACCTAAAAAGGATAAGAAAGAAGGTAAGAGAGCATTGCATACATCTCCATATATCCTGTAATGTAGTGTATAAATAACCTTGGAAAAACGATGTAAGGTATACAAAAGAACTATATATATATGTATAATATATGGAAGAAGAAAGTATTGCATAAACTATATATGGTAACAAAAAATATTACCATACATCTTTATGCTTCGTAACGCACATAGAGATTAAATTATTTTATATGTGTCAGCCTACATAATTTTTTTTAACAGAAAACTTCTTAATTATGTGATAGATAAATTATATTAAAATGAAGGATAAGATTCAACTTTACTTCTACACCAGCACAGATTCTCATATATTTATTTATTACACATATGTATGAACATACACTCTTTTTTAACAGATGGATTAAATTATATACATAAACAAATAATTCGGCAATTTTTTCACAATGTTATGATTACCTTGTTTATTCCATATCAACGCTTCATCAAATTACATACACACAACCTACTTACTAAATGTTCATTATAACGTTTGTTTTAAATTTTTTTTAATATTTCATAAGCTCTGTTTGGCACATTTTGCATATATTACACTCCGTTCGTGTAAATACGTTTAATTACTTTTCAATTTCGAATAATTTAGTTTGAAATTATCATAAATTATCTTAATGTAAGCTTGCTTGGCTATTCAATAGATTATTTGTTCATCTTTCTGAACAATGGCATGGCGTATACACTTTTTTAATTCACTCCCACTCTTACTCCCACACCTTTATTATTATTACGTTTTATTACTATTCCTTATAATATTAAAATTTATATTCACTTTCTTTCTTGGAAATTTACGCCATACAATGCATTTTCATAAATAATGTATAGTGTATCTTCTCCCTGCTTCTTGTTTTGTTTTCCATTTTTTTTCTTGTCGTTTCTTCCTACTTTTGTTTGCATCTGCTTTACACTAATAGCAAGTAACAAACTAACATCACAACGAATAGAGAAGAATTTTAAGGGTACTGCATAATGCTATGATAAACGATAACAATGTGACTTTTTAATTTGCTTGTTAAAGTTTCTTTCTTAATTTCCTTATTCCAATAATTGGGGAACTGTAATCCATTACAAAATTGAAGTCCAGCACTAAATGCATTATCTAAATCGAATTATTGATATCGACCAAAATGCAAAAAGCTGTAGTGTACCATAGTTGCAAATTAAAAATATAAAAGAGCTTTGAAAGTAGCATTTTTACTTATTTATATTTAAATTAAAAGATGGCGCTTATCTGTTACTATAAAGTAAGATATACCATGTGAAAGAAAATCATGTCATGACAAATTTTCTTTAAAAATACTTTCCGGAGCCTTTTCAAAGTAATATAACAAGGACGTATGTCTTTAAATGTCATCTGTTTGTAGTTCCATGTGAGACAAGAGCAAATAAAGTGTGGCCTGTATTACACTTTTTATATTTATATATTAAAAATTATGTATATAAAGAGGAAATTTCAATACTTTTTAAATATGTTGCGCATATCCACAGGATACATACAAAAAAGAAAACAAAGTCGGAATAAGAAGGGAAACTTTATAGAAAGTAAACAAATATACATTTCCACTTTCAAGAAAACATTTCGTACACTTTGTACTACACATCAATAATTCCGTTAAGGCTATTTTTTCATTTATTTCATTTATTAATGAGTGTTGCTTGCGCTTCAAATATAAAATTTAATTGGATTAGAACCTTTTATGCTTTTTGTTTGATATGTAATATAACTCAACGTAAAATTGATGCCGAGTACTTTTATTTGTTAATCAATGCCTCTCTATTGATGCTTTATGATTACCTTCATTACTATTAGGTTGATATATGTATACACTGGGAATCCAAGGATCCGTCGCATCATCTTCTTTGTCAGCACAACAATTACAAGTAGGTTTGCAGCAACAAAGCATTGGCCTTTGCATATATTTACACACAAGATCCGCATTAGCATCGCCACCTTCAGATAAAGCTGCTAAAGTAATTTTATGAGGCTTTTTAACATCTATATCATATATAACGGCTGCTTCATGTTGAGCACTATGGTAACGATTTGCTAAATAATTATCTAGATAGATTTCATAGCCTGTAATTTTTTTGCCATCAATTATATCCCATCGTATATAAAGTGAACGACTACCTAATTTAGTTACATTTAAAATATTAACTGGAAAACCTTTACGTGGATACAAATTAGATTTTGTTGGACTAATCAAACTACTTTGCGAAGTATATTTATCGCGCTTTGTACATCGTATTGAATTTAAATCTGTTAAGAGTGAATCTACAAACATTTTTAATTGCCGTCGGCTCTCCTCTTTCTGATCCATTATGTGTGTTATGGGTTCTTTTCAATTTTTATATTCTAAAAATTTTCTCTTACGTGATTCCTCGAATTTTTACTTTAAAGAAAAAAAAATAAATTAAATTGATTAAATTTACCAAACTTTACAAATGCCATACAAATGAAGCAACTCAAAAACAAAATTAATTTATAGTTATCAACATTTGCTTTCATTTATTGTTTATTATATAATAATTATAAGTACAGTGTTCTTTTGTACTTTTTTTTGTACTTTTGTACTTACCACTAAAGACAAAAATAGAGCATATTGACTTTACATACATTTATACCCTTCTAAAAGAAATTTCATGGACGGTTTAAAGTGAAATGTAGAACATACACGTAACATTAATGGTCTCTAGTAGCGATTCATGCAGATCAAATATATCAAAACGTTACACCACAGAATAGATGAGTTGGATATGCCGAAGTTGATGCAGTGCACTTGCATTGCATGTAACAGATACACTCAAAAACATTTTGAAATGTTACACTGGATCTTTAAAACGTTTTTTATACGGAGTGTTGAAATTTTTGGAATATATTTGAACAAAATTTATATGAAACCATCTTCCCAAGTTTGACTTTGTACATAAAATAGGTTCATATAAATTGTTTTCCGAGTAATGTCCAACCAGTAATTCTCATATATGCACGGCAGATATAAATTTTTTAAACGCATTCATTCCTTTTGGCATATCGAGCCATTAATTCAATTTTTTAATTTTTCAATTTTGCCTTTAAGTCTAACCCATGATTTTACTTTTCTGATTATATTAAAGAAAAGAACAAATATGAATGTAAAATTCGTTGCCTCATTTGCACAAAAAAAGTCTTCACACAATTATAACAGTAATTGCGTCTGTAATTAAACTGTTAATGCAATTGCAATTAAATTCAGAATATAGATTCATAGAGCTTCATGTAAGTTGTTATTTTTTTGTTAACATAACAATTGACGTACCCATCTTTCATCAAATAAGAGAAAAAAAGGAATAATAGAAACAATAATTTTTTTTTCATAATATATAACTGAACTTTTTCTAATTTATTTTTTAATTTTAGCACTGAGCCCGAATAAACTTTGCTACTTTTTTAATATATTCAACCTAAGAAACAGAAGAGAACCAAAACTAATAATAATGTGTGCATTAGACATTTAAGAAGAGAGAAGGAGAGACTAAGAGAGAGTAAGATAAGCAGGAAAGAGGAGTAACCTCTTTAAAGAAAATTCATTACAATACAGTGCAATATAATTCTATCTATTGTAATACAATGCAATACAATGCAATGCCATTGACAATTTACAACAGAAACATTTCATGCACAAATAATAAAATTTTTTCTTAAATTGTAACTAATATTGTAAATGTACTTGCACGTAATCCATTGCTACTCTTTTTCGGTTTTGTTACAATAAATGACACTTATAGTAAAAAGAGTTATATTGAAAAATTGGCAATGACCAATATTTAATATTGCTCGAAATTAATAACACTTTTAGATCTTTCATTTAGACAATTTAGGCCACTCATCTATTTATTCAAGAAAGTAAAAAACATTATCTATATGCTCAGTTCCGTTAGTTGGTCGTCTTCATTATCTATCATTCATTATATTTAATCATTAAAATGATAGAGAAGGAATAGTAATTTAATTTTTAATATGTTTACACATGTTTTATACACATATACACATAAAGAATTATACATATAAATATATAAATATACATATATATAAATAATTTAAAACAAGAAGGATTTTTCTCGTTTAATGTCACTTTCCAATGAATACATTTATGAATTCTTTAAATAATGATGAATGGATGGATTATTTATAGAAATATCAAAGAAAATTTATTACTTCTGCATTTTGCACTTTTTATTCATGTATTATATGCAACAAGAAAACGAAACGTTACCTTCTGCGAAGGAATTAACATACTGTTAATTAACAAAACCTAAAGTAATATTCCGTTAGGTAACATGTATGTAGTGTTGTATGTAACATATGAATACTTATATATATATATTACTTAAAATTAATTATATACTCTTATAAAATAATTTTATTTCTACTTTCATGTATTTCCTATTACGAATTACATAAAATTATTTTACTTTTGTTCTTTGTTTTTAGTTTCTTTCTTGTTTTTCCCTTTTGGATTTGTTTTAAGATTCTGATTTTTTTATACATAGTTTATGTGAGAATACAGGTTGGTTTTCTTTTTTTGTTTTTATTTTGTTTTTTTTTTTTAAATAAAAATGAGTCAAAATTGCATAATTAAACATGAATTTACAATCGGTGTAAAAAGAAATAAGTTATATTAGAAACTTAATCGTTATTTACATATCTTATTAAAAGTAAAGCAATTCAAGTATTATTGAAAGTAAATAGCGTAAAATATTAAGGGTATTGAAATCTCAAAAATTTTTCACAAATAGAATCTGGGTCTGATTGTTTCAGGGTTAATTGACAAGAAAATATATTTTTTTAAATATTCACGAAAAAATTCAGTCAAAATTCTTAAGTCTTCTGTAAAGTTTGTTCCATAATGTTTGTTGTTTCAATATTAATTTGCCCAAGAAAAAAAACCTCTATAATTCTTAAATTATATACTACAAGTACAAGTATTGAAATAAAAATCTAAACTCTTAAATATGAAGAATTTTTTTAAAGTCAAACATTAATATTATAAATAAAGGGCGAAAAAAAATTCGAATGATCGATTATATGTCCAACAGTTGGTAATTGTTTTGTTTTCAGTTTCTTTTTTGAATAATAAACTCTAACGAAGATTATGCAAATGTACACATTAAAATTATTTTATACACATTGAATGATCATTTAATTAAAATAAGACCATGTTTAATTCCAATAAAGCTACCATTAACATATTTATGATATGGGTATGTAGCGGAACAATTTCGTGATTTTATCGCAAATTGAATCAATCCAAATTGAGGACATTTTTATATACATAGATTTTTGCAGAATAATTTAAGGCGTTAAAATTTTTAAATAGTACAGAAAACAAAAAAAAAGGAGAATACATGGAAGACTGTATTTAGAGTAAATACCTAAATATTTAGTAATTTATGCAGAGTATTATTTGAATAAATTCATTTTAATTGTAAAATGCAACTCATGTTTCTGATAATCATCATAACTATAAGTGTTTCTTGCATTTTTTCAGCGAATTCTATTCTATTTACATATGTTTTGAGTATAATACATAACGCCTTCATTATAAGCAGCTTTAAGAGAATGCAAAAGAAATGAAATTGTGTTGCTATGATACAAAATAAAAATGTTATAAAAAACTAATTATGGTGAGAGTATAAAATATACATGGAAATGTTATATTTTGTTGCTTATTCGCTTATATGTACTTTTATAAAAAATGCACTCAGACTTCTAATTGTTTTGCAGGTGGTTGCGTTATGAATGGTTCACTCCACATACGTCGCAAGTCACCCTTTTTATTAAAGCATACAAAGAATATGTGTACATATGTAAACATTTTTCTTAAAAGAAAGACAGTATGAAAGTATATTTACCTTTAGGTAGGCCATAGTTAATAAAGGTAATAATGTAAATGGGACCAGATAGAGTAAGGCAGGTTGAGCTGCTTTAAACACTTCTGAACTGACCGTGGCGGTTAAAAGACCTAGAAAATATCTTTAAAAATATACTATAAAAATTACATCTATTTCTACAATTAATAAAACTTTTTTCTTTTTCTTTTTTGCTTTTGGTCTAAAATTTATTGAACTTACCCCAGCAATGAACAATGAAAGTAAGTTAATTTCGAGCCGACACCTTTTGGTGGTGAAAGTGAAGGATCTGTAGTAGTAATGCCTTGAGATTTCTTATATGCATCATATCGTAATACAAAACATAAAAGAAGTCCGGGCATTACAATATCACCCAAGCCTAACATAGAAAAATGCCCACTGTTGTGTATGCTGGGGAATACTAGCTTACCAGGTAAATTCAACTTTGGTGGCTCTCTAACCATACTGCCTAGATTAAATTTTCTCGCTACAATACCCACTGGATTATCGGCAGGCCTTGTTGCTACTTTCACCATAACATTTGTGCTAAATATGTATGATGAGAAAAATACCCAGAAAACGTCATATATGAGTAGGCCGGTTAATAATAAAGTCGACACCTTTAGGCTGGGTAATCTCACAAATGCTATGAACGCTACACATAATCCCATTCCCATCGCTACAAAAGAAAATAGAAAAAAAATACCATTCCATTGAAATGTAAATTAAATCACAATATCTCATATGAAGTGAAATATAAATTACCGTGGACGTGGACAGGTGAAGGTAGAGGGATTATAAGAGAAAATCAATAAAAGTCAGAGGAAAATTAATTGTACTCACCGTCCATAAGTAGCCAATGGCCAGTTAAAACCCAAATGCAAACAATTGACACAGATAAAGTAAAACTCAAAAGTTCGGCGGCAGTGAAGCGACCACATACACCAAATGATATACGATTACCATCAGTACAAGGCCGTATTATGTACTGGCACATAGGCAATAACAAAAATGCTAAAGCTACGGTAGCAATGACTGTATTAGTAAATGAATATATAAAACCAAATAATCATTTAATATATATGTGTAGACTACTATAATATCGACATAAACAATCAATCGGCTTTCATAATTACTTGCAGTACAAACGGCAAATAGTAGCTGCATGGAATCAAAAAAGAAGAACATTATTAATAATGATACAGAAGCTCCTAATGGCAAACATAGAGCATGCATGGTATCCAATGTAGCAAATTTATCTGAAAAATGCATGCGGTTAAACCCGGAAAAAAAGTTATTATAATTTATATGAAAAAGTATATATATAGATATATAAAAAGAGAAGAAAGCTTACTGGGCTCTTGTTCAATTGATTCACCAGTTAATAAATTAGTCATTGATTCATTACGTTTTTTTTGTTCACGTTCGCGTGCCTCTTGCTCAATATTTAAACTGCGAAAACTCCCATATACGATAAGTAGCATTGAAATAAGGCAAGTTGATACCCGTGATGAATCCATTATGCCAATAGCAGTTTGAAATGTACTAGAGTCACCACTATTAGTACTAGTGTCACCACTACCACCACTACCTGAATTATTTTCAATTAATACACCTGCTGCTGCTGCGGCGGCTACTGCTGCTGCTGCACCACCATTTAAAGCACTGTGCGACATTGCTTGTGCAGCCACCAACGGCAGCACAGGATATAAATTTGATTCTTATGAATCAAGTCTAATTTTGATTCGAGAATCTTTCCTTTATTTATTATTTTTTTGTTTATTCCTGTATTTACGATTATTATACGTTTATGGAACAATTTATTCAATATTTCAAGGTTCTACTTCTTGATCCTTTCAGGCACAACGAATGGCATCATTTAATTTGTTCCAATAGTATTGTAATACCAAAACACATACATTTTAAAATGATGATTTTATATGTACATACACACATACAGTGCAAGGCAAGTCAAGGAGGGAGATGAGCCGCTTCTATGATACACAAAAAAAGCAAAAATTAGAAAAGTTAGTTGAAGAAATCAATTAAAACCATATTTTAAATATAAGCACAGTCGTAAAAACGTCAAGGTTGTTAACCGCTCTATCAATAATAAAACGTAGGATATAAAATTTTGAATTCGCCATGAAATACTGTTTTTCAATTCAGTCATACCAAAAAAACTAAATATTCTTCCATTTAATTTAAAAGGCACAACTCCATTTATAAATAGAGTGGTTTGTTTTTTTAAATTAATTATATACATACATTTGATTAAAACGGCTTGGCATTTCATTTGATAAACATGCTCAGCAAATGTACTGCAATCAATTGATAGTGTATTACAAAACCCGAAACCGTTTCTATTTAATCATATAAGGTATTATCCAAGTAACGCATTACACAGTGGTTCATTTTCGTTCGCTTTACCACACAACTAGGCTGGAATTCTAAAAAAAAAATTTCCTTCTTGGAATTCCAGCATTTTATTTCGCTTCAACTTTAATGATCATATTAATAACTAAAAATTTTGGTATGGTAATATATTTATATATATGTGTGTATATATACAATTATGCTACTTTGAGTATTATGTATTTGGTTTTTGTCACATTTTCCACACAAATGTTTGTCCAATTACGAGTATTTGAATTACTTTTATATCTTTAAAGTCTTCTTATTTTAAATTACATTCTTGCTATTTAAAATTAATATTTCTATTTTATAATTAACTAAAAAAATACGAATTATGGTCTTCGATAAATTTTTCCTAATTCCAAATGAAAATACAACATTTAAAATATAGAGGTGACAAATTGCCTAGTTTGTACAAACGAAGGGATTGAACATAAGAGTATCCACAATTTCATAGATGGCGCAATTTTGATTTTCATTTCAATATTTATGATATAATTTGTTAATATGCAAACATTATATCAATTAATGTTTTGTTAAATTCTTTTAAGACTTAAAATAAACAAATACTATATAATCTGCTGTCTTTTATTTGACGCAAGATTTTTTTTTATATAGGCAATGTGATGCTCTGTTTAAAAAAGTCTTTATTGTTGTTACTTTTGTAACGAGCAAGAAGTAAGCGTACAACTCAAATATGCGAAAACTATGTTTTTTAATTTAGAATGCTCGCAGTCGTTATTAATATTGTAATAAAAGTCCAACTTTCTATCTGCTACATCTCCTTTCTCTAGCTCCTAATAATATAGCTTTAAATAATTTACAAATACCCATAACACATAAAAACTTAACTCTTTCAAAAATAGAAATAGAATTAGAAACATTAATAAATTTTTTTTGAAATTGTTTTCGTAAATTTGGTTGATAACTTCATTCATAATTTCGTTACTGCAGTTCACTATGTAAATGATTAAGCAAAATTACTTTTCGCTACAATACCGCATAAACCTGTATAGAAATAAAGCAAACTGGGATTCTGCAAAGTTTCAGTGAACTTTTTATAAATAATTTTGTAATTAGGGAAATTCATCATATAATAGCACGAACGAAATGGACAATTATTTGTTTGAAGGTGGTCGAATAACCAAGATGGAAGTTGATTATGCTCCCGCTTGTGATGAAAAAATACCCATGGCTAAGGAATTAGCAAAGGAAAATCCGGAATCATTCCATGAGGCCATTGAAATACTATTGGCCTTGGAGAAGCAAACACGTTTAGGCACGGATATGGCATCATGCTCTCGCGTTTTGGTAGCAATATGTCAAATATGCTTTGAAGCGGGTAATTGGGATGCCTTAAATGAATATGTTACTTTACTAGCAAAAAGGCGTTCCCAATTGAAGCAAGCAGTATCGAAAATGATACAAGAATGCTGCACCTATGTGGATAAAACTCCAGATAAGGAGACAAAATTAAAATTAATCGACACTTTAAGGTCGGTAACCGAAGGTAAAATTTACGTGGAAATTGAGCGAGCTCGTCTAACCAAAATATTAGCTGATATAAAGGAAGTTGATGGTGATATAAATGGTGCAGCTGCAATAATGGAAGAATTACAAGTTGAGACTTATGGGTCCATGGATAAGAGAGAAAAAGTAGAATTAATTTTAGAACAAATGCGCTTGTGTCTTCTAAAGGAAGATTTTGTTTCCACTCAAATCATAGCGAAGAAGATTAGCACAAAATTTTTCGATGATCCAGCTCAACATGACTTAAAATTAAAATATTATAACTTAATGATTCGTTTAGATCGTGATTCTTCATATTTAAAGACATCTCGTCATTATCAGGCAATTGCAGAACCCATGCTTACTGAACCTCCATCCAAATCAGATCAAGCAATTGAAGAAGAAAGTAAAAAGAAATTAGATACTTATACTGAAAAAAAACAAAAAGATCAAAAGGACAAAGAAGACGATATAAAGCCGTCAACACCGTTGCCTACGTCAACAGCTGTCGAACTGACTGCCGAGCAAGAAATCGAACTGAAACAACAACTAATATGCGCTGTCTTATATTGCGTTTTAGCCCCATACGATAACGAGCAAAGTAACATGATGGCTCATCTAGCGAAAAACAAAAAATTAGAAGAGATTCCAGTTTACAAAGAAATATTACGCCTGTTTATGTCCAAGGAATTAATCAATTTTGAGGTCTTTAATAATGATTTTGGTACAGTCTTAAGCGAAAACGATATGTTTAAAGATGATACGAAACATGGAATTAAATGTATAGCTGAACTTAAAGATCGTTTAGTTGAACACAACATTCGTGTTATAGCCATGTATTATTCTCGTGTCTATTTAAAACGTATTAGTGAGCTTTTAAATTTACCATCGAATCGTTGTGAAGAATATCTATCAAAATTGGCCAACAATGATACCATACGTGTTAAAATAGATCGGCCCGCCGAAATTGTTTATTTCACTACAAACAAAAGTCCATCGGACATTCTAAATAACTGGGCTAATGATGTTAATCAATTAATGTCCCTGGTTAACAAGACCTGCCATTTGATTAACAAAGAAGAATGCATTCATTCTGTCAAAAGCATTACAGTTGAAGAATAAAAACAATACTTGACAATAAAGAATGATTGACCGGCATATGTAATGAGTTTGCATTATTGCTTTAAATTGTAAAAATTCGAAATTCTCTAAATACGAACAATTGCAGGAATAATTGCTTGTAATCATATCAAATTTTAAATATCATCATATCTAGTAACTTATGAAGACATCTTGAGATTCCACATAAATTCATCAGAGCAATAATTTCACTTAAAATCATCCCTTGCTCACCCACTCTGTGGCAGATCTACTCTCTATACTTTTTTATATTCTGCTTCTTTTTTTTCTCTTAAAACGTAATAGAAGAAATGTACATTGAGACTGGTTCATTTTGTGAGCGTTTTAGAGAATTTATCAATCAGAGCAGTTGTATTAATTCACAAATAAATATATACATAAGATTATTGTAGAGTAAGAGAAATAGAGAAGCTGCCGAAGAGAAAAATTCTATTCAAAAGTAATTGCTAAAATCGCGTTTGGCAGATATTACTTAATTTAAGTTTTATTCATGTGAATATACATCGATATGTTAACAGCAAGCACTTAAGAATATGAATAGCAGTTCTATAAAAAAGAAAAATACTGCCAAAAGAAAACACGGTTTAGAAATATGTCTTTTTTTTTTGATATTTAAGGATAATTACTTACATTGCGTATGTGCTTTAAAATACATATTTTTTTCTTTTTAGTTTTGTTTTTTTTTTTTGCTAAATAAATGCAGTTTTATGGTTGTAACGCATTGTGATTTTGTGTACATTGCAAACTATTTCAGGATGTCAGTTCTTTCAATACGGTAGCCGCTATAACTAAGCGTTGTATTTCGGAAGTGCCTTCGTATATCTCCGTTATGCGGGCATCCCTATAGTACCGTTCTGCTGGCATATCACTAACATAGCCCATACCCCCCAATACTTGTATGCACTGATGACTGCAAAAAGTGGCCGCTTCAGAAGATGATAGTTTTGCCATTGCTGCTTCTTTGGTGTATGGTATATTGTTATCTTTAAGCCAAGCAGCTCGCCACGTTAACAGGCGAGCCGATTCCACACGCAAAGCCATATTAGCTATTTTCTCCCGTATTGCTTGCAATTGTGATATCGGTTTACCGAAAGCCACTCTCTTTTCAGCATAATCAACAGCTAACTCTAGTGATGCTTGCGCAATACCTAAAGCTTGACCGGCAATGCCTATGCGCCCGCCATCCAAGGTTTTCATAGCAATTTTAAAACCTTGTCCCGGTACACCCAATATATTTTCTTTGGGTATAACACAATCTTCAAATATTAATTGGCTCGTGGAAGAGGCGCGTATCCCAAGTTTATCTTCCTTTTTCCCTAAAGCGAAACCTTTCACGCCTTTTGGCACAATAAATGCAGATATACCCTTGTGTTTCAGGGTTTTATCAGTGGTGGCAAACACTACAGCAGATTGGGCTTCATGTGCATTAGTAATCCACATTTTAGTGCCATTTAATATGTAATGATCGCCCTTATCTTCAGCTACTGTTGATGCAGCCCCCGCATCTGAACCATTACCCGGCTCGGATAGAGCGAAGCAACCAATTTGTTTCCCTGTTGTGAATGGAGTTATGAAATTTTCTTTTTGTTTACTATTACCAAATGCAAATATTGGACCCAAATATAAGGAATTATGTGCCGACATAATAACACCAGTCGATGCACAACCCCGTGATATCTCTTCCATGGCAATGGCATAAGCCAAGTAATCTAAACCAGTGCCACCTAATTCTTCAGGCATAGCAACAGCCATTAAACCTAACTCTCCCATCATTTTAATTTGATGCTCTGGATACAAATGTTCCTTATCCGCTTTATATGCATTTGGTATTAATTCAGCGTTTGCAAAATCTCGGCATGTCTTCTGTAACATTTTATGGGTTTCTGGTAAGGACATTAAACTCGATATACCATATTTAACATTTTGCAATAAGTGCATTTGTTGACCTTTGAATTATGCGGCAAAACGAGATCAGTTTTGAAATTTTATAGGTAAGCATATAACACTCCACTCACCTAATCGTAAAACACTACTAAATCGTTTTAACATTTTTGAGGATAATTATTACTAATCAACTACTATTATATAAAAAAAGAAGCAGACTATAAATATAAATAAATAATTATAAAAATTCGCCTTAAATAATTAATGTACAATAACAAAAAATAATAATAATAATGAACTTATGAGGTAGCGACAGTGTTGAATATTGATGCAAGCCAAATTATGTTTTTAAGTACATGTTTCGCTACATTACAACATTGTATCATAGACATTCTTAAATACGAGACGTACAATAACTCAAGAATGTGAAAACATTAATTCTCAAATCAGGTTGGATAATCGATTGAAATGACTGTTGTTGCATAGTGTTGAGATAGTTATACATAAAGGCAACATATTGTGTACATATATGTAGAAACAAGTGTACGTAACTTAGTTACCTATAAGTTTGCGCTTACATGATGTGTGTACAAGAATTGTTTATTTTGTGTAATTTTTTTTGTTTATGCCTAAGTCGTACTTTGCGGTAATTTAGAATCATTATGTATCTCATAGTTTACAAAGCATCCGCTTTTAATTGAGAATCATTTAGCGGATTCTTTCATATAATTCCTGTTTTTATTTTTCTGAAATGTTACAAAAATATTTTGTTAATAACTTTACTGATAAATTCATACACTTAATAATTGGAATAACATAAAAGGCCTAAATATAAAATATAAATTTATATAAAAAGGAAAAATGGAAAACTTTTTTTAAGAGAAACGAGTGGAACTTTGGGGTTTCCTTGAAATATATATATTGCCAAAAAGGAAGAGAAAAATAATTACTAAAGAAACAAATAAATTGTGAATTATTATACTGTTGTTAATAAGAATAAGAAGAATATAATTTAAATATAGTATGTCAAGTTCGATGTTTATTGAAAATAATTCTGTTCATAAAGATGCAGAAAACTACCTGCCAAATTCTAATCTGGTAGTAGTTTACGGTAAAAGTGGCATAAGTTTCGATGAACGAGGTTTAGATAACCTTATTGGTAAGTTCATAATTATGTTGCATACCATGTTATGTGAATTTTTATAAAAAGTTTTCTGTCTAATAACTTAGAAGAAAAAAAAATATCATCGATAAGTGTTGTACGATTAACGTCGCCCACTCCTAGTATGAAAGAAGAAGAAATGGAGACGACAAAATTAGAAGAGATGCTTAGGCGACAAGAGCTTAGCTCAGATGAAGCTTCCGATCAAGATGCTAATAATAGTGAAATATATCAAGAGAAAAATGATTCTGGCACTGAAACTACTGTATCAAATAATGAAGAGAATGACGGTAGGGTATCTTTTGAAGATAGTGAAGGTGATCTAGATAGTAACGACGAAAAAGCGCGAGAAAAAATCAAAATGAAAAAAAAACCACGACGGCGTGGACGTATACCGAATGCATTAAAATTAAAACAAATGCGTAGCAAACCTAAAAAAAAAGATCGGCCGGAGGTAATTGGATTGCATGTTGAAGAATTTTATCCTCCAGATGAAGCACATGAAATAATCAAAGAGGCTTTAAGTAAGTAAATGTAATTCACTATATTCCAATTTAAATGAAAATTTTTTGACCATTGCGTTGTTAAATTTATAATATATTATTATAGAAAAAGCTGGTGTAAATTCAGCTAAAATTAACAACGAAGATTACCAGTTTCAGTTACTGGTAATACAAAATGATCACTGCTATACACCATTTACTTCACCAACACAAATGAAAGCGAAAATGGCTGCCGACAAAGCGAATGCTGAGAAGCAATTAAATATACGAAAAGCGGGATGTACAATGTCCACATCTGTATCTTTTATGAAAAAATCTCAAGCAAGTGTAGTAAGTGGAAAGCAATTGCATATGTTAGGTATAAAGGAAACATTAAATAAAATAAAGAGCAGAATAGAAATGGACAAAAAAGAAAAGCAGTACTCGGCAGAAGATGAATTCGTGTTGCATAAAGAAGATGTTCAAAAGACTAATAATGGAAGTGGGTTTGGAGATGATTTATTGGAAGAGGAAACATTATTGATAGGGACAGATGATTCAGCTGAAACGGATAACGATCGCGATAGTGATTTAGATTTTGATGTAAATAACCGTAACGGACGTAAACGTAAAGTAAAAATTATAAGAAATGTTAAGCGATCAATAAGCAATAATAAAATGCAAACAAAAATCAAACGACCTCAATTTGTTCATGAGGAAATGGATGAAGCTGCTCCCAAATCACGTCAATTTATACAAATCTTTGCACGCCAAAAGGCATCACAGCTACCTTTTGCGGATGCAACACGTGCAACCATCGTGCGTTCAACACCAACAAAAGTTACACAAATTTTATCTTGTACAACAAGCTCTATGAAAACTGCAGGAACTAAAAGTATGGAAACTAAAATACTTACAAATCCTACCCGTGCAAACACTAACGCTGCGCCAACAAATAATAATGTAATACATAGTACACCCTTCCAGTCCATTCAATTAGCTTCCACGGGCAAAGGCGATAAAACCTATTCCACTCCTTCTAAACATTCAAGTCAAGCTCATAGAGAGATTGTTATTCATAAGATACTTACAACCCCAAAATCGAAGGGTTTCACCGACTTAAAACAATTATTCGATCAGCCGGAGAAAAGTGCAATAATAGAAGGCGACGCCTCAATTGGAAAACCTTTACCAACCTTAATGAAAGCAACACCCGATTTACCACTGAAAAAATCACCTACGAAAACCTTTATGCCATTAGCCATAGGCCCTGCAGCCCAACATAAATTACCGTCACAAATATCGATAGGAGCAATTACAAAATCATCAAAATTGGGTAATGGAAGTGATCGGCAGTTAGATTTGCTTGACGCCTTTGTTAATAAAGAATTACAAAAACCTGCTAAGAATTCTACATCTTATGATAAGGATAGTAAAAATAATGTTAAAGAGACAGAAGAAAATATCATTAAAAATAATAGTATACCAGAGTTAGTAAAAATGTTAAGGAGTACGGAACAAACTATACAATCCCAATCTTCTGATTTGAATATAAATCGATTACCGGTTAATATTAAGGATAATTGTAATGTAGCGCAGAACGTGGATGAGCGGGGCCATACTTCATTGAACGACGAGAAAGTTACTGCGCTGTTAACAAGCGCAGAAATAAATTCTATATCCTCAACCGCAGTACGCACAAACCCGGTACATAATATTGACATTTCAAATGCACCACTTTTAGGCAGTTCAGATGGTGAATTGTCCGATGATACTTTGCAAGATGTGGTTGAACTTATTGGACATGATAAATCATTACAGACAATTATGGACAAGCAAGTTTTCGGTAATGGTGAATTTATACCATCGCTTACGGAATCGGGCTCTCTTATAAATGCAGTAACACAAGACGCACAGCCACTAACAACCATATCACATGAAAGTAATAACTGCACTGATTATTTGAAGGTATTGATTTATGCAATACATGGAAAAAGAATAATTAGAATTAATAGTTTATTTTATCTATTTTTGTATATAAAAGGAGCCTTCAATTACGCCTTATGACAGCATCATCCAATTGAACATTAGTAATGTAGCAACGTCACCTAATCATACATGTAGCGTTTCACAGAATATAATTCAATCACCTGGTATGAAATCGTCACCGGTTACACGTAAGGACCCTGTTCAAATTATTAGAAATAATGGTCGTGTAATAACTTTGCCACCAGTAGAAGCTCCAATAACACGCGCTAAACGGCGCGCACAAACGCAGCCAACCACAGTTTTAAGTTTAAATAACACCGGCAGTGAATCATCTTTGGATAGTCCTTTACAAATAACTACTTCAATATCTACCCCCGCTACAAATATACAATCATTAGAGAAGAAATCAATAAGTCAGCAACAAAGTCGCAGAAGAAGCTCAGCATCTGGAAGTTCTGTAATAGCCAATCAAAAAATACAAAACCGTAGAAGAAGTAGCAAAAAAACAGTCACAGCTAAACAAGCGCATAAACTGGAAGGTGCAGAATCTGATGTCGATGATGATGATGATCCTGCTAAGTAAGTCAATTATTCAAACGCTTAAAATAATATTATTATTGTAATGTGATTGTTATTGTCCCTTAATCTAAGATTATGGTGCATTTGTCGCCAGCCACATAATAATCGTTTTATGATATGTTGTGATGAATGTCAGGATTGGTTTCATGGCACATGTGTTAATATTAGTAAAGCTATGGGTCTAGAGATGGAACAGAAAGGCATCGACTGGACTTGCCCGAAGTGTATTTCAAAACAACAGCAAAAGGTTAGAATGCGATTAAGTTACAATAAAACAAAAACAAACAATAATATCTTTGTTTGCCTAATATGTTACATATCAATTGTGTGTATGCTAGACTATTTTGAAGTCACAACCAGATAGGCTTAAAATTTTTTCACCCTGTATTATATAGATACATTTAAAATCACTTTTTTAAGTCATATATTTACCTTATTTACCTTATGTTCTCGATTTTTTACCTTTAAATTATAAATATGACTAATAGACACATTTATAAGCTTCCTTATAATGAAGTCGCACGGTGTAAAGCATGTAAAAATAGCTGCCACGAAGTCCGATGCATTTAATTTTAATTTTATTTCTTTTATATGCAGTTAAAGATTTTTCATAATCAGCCAAAAATAAATGAACATTTGAAGCCAAACCAAACGTCATTAACTACCATATCATCGATAGTTTCTACTGCTGTGAGTACAACGAAATCAATATCGATGGCTGATAAGAATGGCCAGAAAATTGAAGTTTCCAATAGTGCAATAGGTGAAAATTGTAAAAAGAATCGAATTGTTGTAACAAAAATAATATCAACAACGACAACGACTACAGCAACAAACACAACAACAACAACAGGTATGTAACCAATAAAAACTGTCATTAGGTTTGATAATAGATAATAGGAAAATGTGGCATTAAGCTGAAGTACCAAATTGTAGTAACCACTACATTAGTTAGCACAACAGATTTTACAGTAGCATTTTATTTACAAAAAAATTCAAAACCGACTAATATATTTTTGCTTTGTAATAATGTGATAAAAGGTGGTTATGATAGCACCGGTGTAGGAGGAGGAGGTGCAAAAGACACATTTTGCATAGTCTGCAAGAAAACAGCCCGCTCGAATTCGATATATTGCAGTGATGATTGTATACGAAAGCATGCCCAAACAGCTTTAAACACATTTATGGTGAAAACGTCAACCCCAGACGTGGATGGACAATTATACGTAAATGGCAGTGCTATTAGTAATGGAAATGGTTATGGTTGTTCTATGGGTACTAGTTGGTCCTCTTCTAGTAAAATAATTTCCATTGAAGATAAAGTGAAAAAAAAAAATAAGGGTTTATTTGAAGATCTTCTCTCTATGGCCGATCGTAAGCCGAAACCTGAAAGGGTAATTTTTACAACAATATTATGCATGAATATTATTTAAAAACTTCTATAATTTCATTTGTATAATAGGTAAATGTATTTGAACGTAAATCGGGGAGAATTTTGACGGGTGCCAGCGCTCCTACAACTTCAAATCTTAAAAAATGGCTTCAAGAAAATCCAACATTTGAAGTTGTGCAGCCAGGTAGTGCGCAAGCTTTAGATATAGAGGTGAGAATATGCTCATTCGATGTGCTCATCGTAAAACAAATTTTTATTATTGTGTTTTGTAATTTCCTAGAGAAAGCACAAGCAAAAGCTAGCTGGCTTACCGATGGTGAAAATAAGTGGCAGTAATAATACATCGGTATCTACAGTAACAGCAACTGCAGCACTAATGGCAACAACAACAACATTAACAGCTACAGTAGGTGCAATAGCGCCATTGGAACAAAAACGACAAATTTCCACTGAAGAAATGGATGGGCGCGTAGGATCATCTCAAGGGAAACCAGTGAAAAGGATAATAGATTATGTTAAAGCTTCATCTTCTTCACCCAGTCCTCGACCAGGAACGCCTAAGGATACTTTGAAATCAGATAAATTACCATGTCTGAAAACATTACCCGATGAAGGAAGAAGTACTGCCAATATAACCCATAGTGGTAATATAAAAGAAAAACATTCTAAACGTAGTACAGATTCCAATAATAGTAATAGTGGCGTTACAAATAAGGCAGCTTCGGAACCTATACGTTTAAATGTCCGACGTACACTTAAAGAACAATTAATGCTTCGATATAAAGAACATTTGGATGGCGCATCACATGAAAAAGCGTTAATAAACTTAACAAATATGCCGAAATTAACCATGGAAGAGTTAGAAGAATTCGCTAAAGCTACTGAATTGGAAATGTATAACTATTTCAATAAGGATACAGGAGCCAAATATAGAGCTAAATATCGTTCACTAATTTTTAATATTAAAGATCGCAAGAATCACACATTATTTGCGAAAATCTGTGGCAAACTATTAGAACCGAAGCAATTGGTTCGTATGTCGCCCGAAGAAATGGCCAGCCAAGAATTAGCTCAATGGCGCGAAAATGAAACTAAGCATCAATTAGAAATAATAAAGAAATCCGAATTAGATTTACTATCTTGTTCGAAAAATTATGTCCTTAAAACTCATAAAGGCGAAGAAATGATTGAAGAGAAATCATCGGCAATTACTTTACGCACAACCATACCAGAAGAAATAAATATTCCATCATTGCCTAAAATTTCAGCTAATTTAGATAGTTCGGATACTTCGAAAAATGATTTAAATGTTCAAAAAGTATCCAATAGGAAGGATCATGTGCAGGCTTTGTCATTGAAAGCTGCCAGAGATGTTTACTCTCCTCAGCTATCTCATTCTGATGATGAAAAACACAAAACAACAGAGAGTGGTAAACAAAAAAAGAAAGAAACCACGCACGAATTTGAGCGTGAAGGCGATTATGTAAACAGAACTTCCAGTAAGGAACGCCATCGTGACAAATCCCGTTCACATAAACGTATTTCAAGTAAGTCGCGAAGCCGTAGTCGCAGCCGTGGTAGAGAACGAGAAAGACATTTTAAAAGTGGTTACAAAGATGGCAGTACAGAAAAACGTAATCATGATCACTCAACTAAGCATTATCATAAAGATCAATACGAACGTGATAAAAAGATATCGCACTGTAGTTCATCAAGTTCGTCTAAAACAGTCAGTGGAAATAGGGATAAACAGCGCGATGCAACTTCCTGTTCAAATAAATCATTTAATAAAACGCTGCATCAACAACAAACATCAAAACGTAATGACGTAACATCCTTAGGAGCATTTAGTCTAATCGATCAAATATTGGAGTCAACTAAAACAGTCGAACAGGCTGCCAATTTAGTTGTTGACAGAAAAACTTCAATTTCGTCTAAAACATCTAACACATCTAACACCAATATTCAACAAGCAATCTCATCAACAACGGTTACACCAACGCAATCGCACATTGTTCAAATGAATATTAATAATACTAATGATTATGATAATGTGCAAATAAATAACGAGAGAGATCAAGAACCCACCAGTACTGTATTCATACCTACGCCACCGCAAGATCCATATGCACGCTTTACTTATGAAAATTCGCCCACTTTTTCGGGTAAAAGTAATCATTATAATACTCCGATATGGACTGGCATTATAAATATGATCGATGTGGCGTCATTTCAAATTATTATTCAAGCACTTCTTGGAAATCATACAAATATTGATAAATTATTACCCATTGAATTAGAAGTGGTTGGACGTATAAGCCCCGATACTGTGTGGGATTACATAGCAAAAATAAAAAAAAGTCCAAATAAGGAAATTATTATTGTTCTACTTTTACCATCGAATGAATCGGAAACAACAGCTTATACTGTGTTATATCAATATTTAGAAAATCGTAATAGATTAGGTGTACTAAAAACCACCTCGTCACATATTAAGGATTTCTATATATATCCACTGGGTTGTGGTAAAAGTATACCTATGATATTAACATCAACAGAAACCGATACATTTTTTGATGACCCATATAGACCAGATATTTTACTTGGTATAATTATACGAGTTATTAGCAAGAGATCACATCAAACTATAACGACAAATATAAATGCCCAGTCTGGTATTTGTAATAAGGTAACTATGAAATATTACTACGTCAAATAAAAATTCCCCTTTTCAAAAAGATTGTAAGTCATGTAGTAGAAACTTTTTTTCCTATAAATCCTAATACACTCCTATATTGGTGTGTAGCATAAAATAACAAACCTAAGAAACTGTCGCCATCGTGTTTATGCTTGTTAGTGCACCTCTGTCTAGATCCTGTCTAATATCTCACGTTACTCATGAAATATTGCAACATTAGTTAACACAAATTTGAACAGGCTCCAAGAAAAGTTATTTAATTCCAGTAAAAGCATCTTAATGAATTTCTGCTTTAAAAATTAAGTAAGAATTGCACTTAAAGGAAAATAGAACGACATATGTTGGCTTTTCTATATACCCTTACCACCTTTAGAATTCGGTATAATATGGGGATATACGTAACGCTCAAAAAATTAAGACCAATTTAAGGCCAATTTTTATACTGTACGAACAACTTTTTGAATCAGTTTCAGCCTTTCTGTCCATGGCAATTTTAGAAATACTCCAAATTGCGTAAATGGAAACATTTTAGCTCAAAACGGACGGCAGTACATACGGGTATACCAAAAAAATTTTACAACCATTCCTCATATAGTATCCAAATTTAAATAAAGTAAATTTACAAATAGAAAATAAAATTTTAATTATTTGATGCACCGTGGTTAATTAACATTCTAAATAAATGCACCAAGTTTAATGCAGATCGGTCCACGTTTTGTATCCCATCTCATATAAAGCAGTTTCGAAATCACTTGAAAATACCTATTTTTTAATTGTTTTAATTTATAATGCAGATTGTGAAAAGGTGTAGACAACGTAATTTCGACCGACTGTTACAAAGTTTTTATTTGTTTAAATCTTGGATCACTAGTGGCAATTGCAATGTATGGATTAATTAAAAACCTATCACAAAAGTTGATTTAGATTCATATTTCAACTGATTTAAATACGTCTATCTGAACTAATTTTCATACATTTGCTCAGTTGGAGAATATTTTTAAGTTGCGTAAAGACGCTTGAAAAAGAAAGCCGTTTTTAAATAGTTCCATTATTTCACTAAATTTTTTAAAGATTATTTTGATATAATAAATCTATTTGGACCGTATCGAACTTTCCTTTTCAATATCATGCTCAGACAGCACAAGCGCTATTTTTCAACTTTGATTTGATATTTGATTTACATTTTTAACTTTAATTAATATCATAGCAGGTGGTATAGGGTACTTTTAAGAGTCGGCTCCAGTCGACTGCCACATTTTTATTTGTTTCAAATTGCAGTTTGTTGGAAAAAGTAATATTGCAGATTTACAGACATCTCCAGATAGTCCCAAGATTCTTAAAAAACAAAAGTTATCTGCAGTACCCAAAGTAGACGAAATCGATGTGGATGCTATTATAAAAGCTCCAATTGTAGCCAAAAATCAAAAAAGCATAGCCCCTTCAACAAGTACAGTAACTGATGCTGATGAACCATACTCACCCAGAAGTTCTGATGAAGATTTACCATTGATGCCTATTAAAATAGCACCAATTAATAGTGCTGACACGAAAGCAACAAAAGACGATGAACTTAAGCGTAAGATGGATGAAATTAATCGTCAAATAGCTGCCCAAGAAATGGAAATTGCTGGTCTACTAGACCCCACATCATTCGCTTCAACATCAGGTAATACTAATGTATTGGCAAATAATTTCCATACCATCAAATTTATCACAGATATTGGCCAGTATTAAACCAGCATTAACATCAACGGAAAATACGCATTTGGAAATAGCGCCACCACCACCACCATTAATAGGTTCACTTATTAAGCAATCTTCCATTAATGCTGCTATTCCATCAAAGGAAATAATCCGTAATAACGTGGAACCTTTTGGACAACCGTATAATAAAATAGGTACGACTCATTAAATATAAATAAATAACAATTCAATATTCCTGGTATCTAAATATGTATAACTCGCTTATTAATTCTATTAGCATAATTTTTCGAATTTTTTTAAATTCTTTTCATAATTTTCTTCATTCGTTAATCATAATTCGTTCGTTATGCTTTATATTAAAGCAGTCGAGCGAGTTATAGCGGGACATTGTCACGCTCAATTTTAAACATACAACTTAAAATTACCAATAATTTATATAACTTAATTTTGTCAAGTTTATTTTCTATTATATCGTGTCAAATTTATCTGTATTTACTATATTCTAAAAAGTTAATCGATTTGGCAAGTGAGATTTATGGAAGAGATAACTATACTAAAAATTAATTTGTAATTCATTTTTTTTTCTCTTATTGTTGTTGTTTTTTTATAGAATCTGCTACAGCAATAGAAGCCAATGAAAAGCCAAGTCGATTAGCACAGTTAACCGAAGCTGAACTTCTTAGTATGGTTCCCGATGATATTATAATCCACCCAATAAAAGATCAATACAATGCTAAAGAACCACCATCACCAGGTGTGTAAATTTATCAAAGTAAAAGTGTTAAGATTCAAAGTTACTCAGAACAATGCAAATAGGATAATGCATATGCAAAAACACATATTACATATACATATATATATAATTATTTTATCAAATATTTCATTACAATTGTTTATAATTTAATTGATAATTTATCGGTGTAAGTTAAATGACTTTGCTATTTATATTACGTTTTTTTTTGACTCATTTAATAAAACGTAAATGCAGTTTGATGTGCTTTTTAATTATAAGTAAAAAAATGGTTTGTTTATTATTTATTAGGAAACATCTTTCTAATTAATAGCACATGGATCGCGTATAGAATTATAATAAGCACATGAAACTTTAGGGCTGTTGTGTACTCGGGGTATTGTTAAACGAAAAATTATACCTTGCGGCATGCAAACGCATAATTTATATTGGACACTTCCCGTACGCAAACCCATTTCGGTTTTAACAATTGGAATTTTATTGATATCCAAATATATGCCAGACCCAGATAGAAGTGTTAAATCACCGCCTTGTGTTAAATTAATAAACATATCATTTACTGTTTGGATTTTTAGTGTATCAGCATCCACGCGTATACCTTCAGAGCCTTTCAATGCAATACGATTATCTGACGTTGATATAAGTAACGATTCATTAATGGGACTTGAAATGCGGCTAGCACTGACCGTTTTAGTTATCAGCATATCAACACCTTTAGGCATATTGTAGTGGGGACGGTGTAACGTAAATATGGTGCAACCATTCTCGGGATCTTTAATATCAAATGTATTAATGCCACGAAATTGCACACCAAAGTTATCCACGACTAATCGATTATTTACTTGTCCGTTACGATGATGAATACGGATATTTACTGGTGCATGATCACTTGTTATCGTTACTGGTTCATTAATGAAGCCACCAATGATACCCGTATTTTTTATATGTATTCGATCTAAATCACTGATACCATAAAATCTTATAATATTTTCTTCTGGTATCAGTTCTATTCCATGTATACCTCGGCCGAAACGTAACACACCAATAATGGTTAAAGTTAATATTAAATTGCTTACCGTTAGTACTAACAAAATAATAACAATTGTCCAAAATACAATTGTACCACTTCTATATTTTAATAAACGTTTTGATGAATAGTTTGTTACATTTTGCAAATGTTTATAATAATATTCTGCTTGTGGTCTATCGCAATCTATTAGTACATTACCTGGAGACATTGGTAACGTGGCCACTTTATTTGGATTAATATCTTCCGAATATGAGGGAAATGTTTGTCTTTCAAGATTATTTTCTAAAGCATTCATGAGTTACTTATTTGTTCTGTTTTCCTAATTTCTTCCGTATGTATTATTATTCTCTATAAATTTGCACGAAACAATTTGTAATACACTTCTTAAAATAGGTCATGCGCATATAGGCCCCATTTCTCTTTCTGCATATGTTAAGCAAAATACCACTGACATTTCGCTGAGTAGAAGTGCATTAACAAACGGATTTTGCAAATATAATTTTTAAAATGTAATTTCATACTTACTTCTTAAATCACTTGTAGGAAATTATAGACCGTTACAATTTGTATTATTCTGAAAATTTAATTGACTCTTTTCTGCAATTATCTATAATAATTTTGCAAGGTCTATACATTACATTAAAGACTATACATTTCTTACATGATATTTTATATGTTTAATAATTATTCAGAAACGATAACAAACATTTGTGTATGGATTTTTCTTGCACATTTTAAAAACATTTAAGATTTAAAGAATGTATAATGATATTAACAGACTTAACGCAGAGGTGCTTTAAGTTGAAATGAATTTAAAAAAAAATTACAATTCGTTAATCCATTATCAATACATGGCATTGACACATATATTCATGTAAATTTATTTATTCACTTATATTATCTTAAGCGTAAACATAGCGTTTCTACATTACTTTATGCTCTGCATTGTCTAAGATTTAAATCTAACAGAAAAATTCACATATGTTAGGTAAGACGTAAAGAAAGATTAATTATTTTTAACATTTTCAGATGACTGAAATGTATAGGAAAGGGGTCCAGACAAATTATCTTCTGATTAATGTAGTTTTCATTTATGTAATTCTGAATGTTAAAGTAGATTAGGATAAGAAGTGAAAATGAAAATGCTAAGTTTAATATTACGTTATTTGTTTATGTGAATATTTTACAATACTTGAAAGTAGTGCTTTCAATGGCAAAAAGCCTACTTTATATTGTAAATTACGTTTAATATATTTTATTAGAATATTCATAAATTACTTAAATGAAGGCAATTAAATAATCGGACGATTAGATTGTAATATACTCTATTTATTTATTTATTCACTTTATACATCTCCAAGATGCTATCGATAAACTGTGTGATACTTGAATTTGAATGTGGCATATGTTCATATACGTAATTGTTTGCTTGTATGTGTTATTTGCGGCACTATTCTTTCAAAGTATTTGCATTTAGAAACAGTTATTTTTGTAGAGTATTAAATTGATAGTGGAAGAGCGGAAAGTGTCACTAAATTCAAAGCAAAGATATTTCCATTGAGGGTAATATTACAAGTAAGATCAGTATGGCATTTAAGCCAATAGATCCGAAAAGAGATGAATATAGGCGTTATTTAGAGCACACAGGGGTTATCGAATCACTAACAAAAGTATTAATACGTATTTTGAAAGAGCGTCCAGAAAATCCTGTGGACTATTTAGTACATAATATGGGTTATTCTCGCTTGCAAGCTGACAATGTTGCTTATCTGCAAAGTGAATTGAAGGAAGCTCAACACGAAATTAATCGTCTTACCGATATTATACGTCACATAAATCCGGAACTTCTTAATAAAATTCCTCAACAAGATATATGCGAAGAAGTAGTAAATTCTACTAGTGAGGAGTATACTGAATGTGCCGACGTGAAAGTTGAAATACCGCAAGACTTATGTAAAGTGAACGAAATATCTGCAATAAATTATCAAACTAATACTGAGGTATATGTTGGTGGCAACGCAGATAGCGTTATGCAACGTTATGGTATGAATTCAAATGAAGGCATTGTCAATGATACAGATTAGACTCAGTCTTATATTATTTTCACATATTTTGATTTACGTAATTTATCCATAAATAAACATAAAAAGTACGTTGTTAAAAGGATTTTAATTTTCTCAGAATTCTGGCATTTTTCTTTAACCACTCTTGCTTAATTTATTGACTTTTTCAAAATATAAGTTTTTATAGATTTATGCTTTTTATTTTTGCAATAATAGATGCCAATATATTTGCATGATTTCAAATTATGCTTCGGAGTTTTGTAGTTAATTAATTCTAATGGAAAAAATTATAATTTCAAATCTCTTCATACTCTCCTAATGTATCAAATAAATATATAATTATGGTTACAATATGCGGTCGTGAGCTCTATTCTATTGTATTCGGTCTTTTTGCATTTGTCCTATTTATAATTTTTTTATGCACTGATTACATATTTTTAAAATGTTTATGTTTACTTTGGCAAAAATTTGCCAAATATCAATGAAATTTTAAAACAAGAGGTAAATCGAA
Source organism: Melophagus ovinus (assembly GCA_023089585.1). Lineage (NCBI taxonomy): Eukaryota > Metazoa > Arthropoda > Insecta > Diptera > Hippoboscidae > Melophagus > Melophagus ovinus. The sequence continues at coordinate 8,679,283 of JAKKIB010000174.1, read as the reverse complement.
ATCAAGTTAGCTTCTGCGCTTGATTTTACGTTATATTTTTGTAAAAATTGAAAAAATAAATCGGCAAAAAATGCAACTATACAGTAAAAGGGTATAAAATGTTTCTCATAATAGATACTATTGAATAAATCAGTTCAGTTTTAAATTTGTGGGGACCTAAGTGTTGTTTGGCCAATGCGAAATGTTCGTGTTTCTTTTTTCATTCTAACAAGTACTTGTTCCCATCAGTATATTTTTAAGGATTTTCTTTCTTTACGCGGAATATGAAATGACTGAGTGAATGTAATCTAAAAAATAATGGATAGCAAAATTAGGTGAACTCTTATAAGATGTATAGATGTGTATGAGTAAGCATGCATGTTATTGTTGTTTTTGCTGCTACCGTCCGTTTTGTTAATGAATTAAGAATAAAACACAACATAGATAAGGAGTTACTTTGATACTTTGATTGGTTGTGTGTCTTTTACTTTTTACGTTTATCAGCTGGTTTCAAAATTTGGAAGGAGCACATCAAAGTGTCATCGACAGACATCATAGCGCCCGCATTATCAAATTCGCCACAATAATTTGGTGCTGAAAACAATGTAACCAACTGCCGCTTAGCAAAAAATTCGTAGCCGTCTTCAACAACTTGATGAGCACGACAAATCAAGTCGAATTCGTGCTTTTGTAAAAATTTGCCTACTACCTCGGCACCAAATGTGAAACTTACGCCACGATCATTTTCACCCCAGCCCATAGTATCTTTATCTGGATCCGACCATAACAAATCGCATAGTAGACCTTGATCTGGTACATCGGTTGGCCGCATAATGCGTCGTATTTGTTCCATTGATGTTAGATCTGGACTCAGGCCGCCATGACAACAAAATATCTTCTCATCAATAATAGCTGCAACGGGTAAACAATTAAAGCAATCTGTAAATGTTTTCCACAATTTAATGGTGTATCTGCGTTTACACTCGTCATAAAAACCGTAAATGCGGTTAATGCTGGCACATTCGTGATTGCCGCGTAGCAAAAAAAAATTTTCCGAATATTTTATTTTGTAGGCCAAAAGTAGGCAAATAGTTTCAAGTGACTGTTTGCCACGATCCACGTAATCGCCCAAAAATAGATAATTGGATTCTGGTGGAAAACCACCATATTCAAACAAACGTAGTAAATCGTAATATTGACCATGAATATCGCCACATATTTTCAGCGGTGCTTCCAACTCTAATAATATGGGCTGAGAGAGAAAAATCTCACGTGATTTTAAGCATAATCCCCGTATTTCGCTCTCAGTTAATTGTACATTTTTGCCTGGCCTAGCACCACGCACTTCTAGCAATCTGGATATTATGCTGTCAATGTTTATTACATCAACCATATTTTTCTTATTTGCTTCTTATTCTGTTCGTTTTATAATATAGTCGGTTGATGCTCGTATATTTGGTGGAATTTACAAACTTTTTTTATTCGGATTTAATTTTCTATTTTTACCACCAAAATAACACTCCTTGTGCTGCGGTAACACTCTTTTTGAATATTTTTATGCTACTAAATAATATATACAACTATTCATTAAACTTATAAATGATTTAATTTTTGATCGCTTAGACACAAAATACGACGCACATTTAGAGATGGAAAACACTCTACATGAAGAAAACAGATATGCATACTTTTAATTATATATTATTAAATAACGATGAATATTTTAAATGTACTAAGCTATGTGCTTGGGATATTTAAGAGTCGCTATCACTATTGAATTTTACTTTTGAAATATCAACTTAATCTTATAATCATTTAGAATTAGGTAAAGATGATTAAAGGAATAACTGTCAAGAAGACGAAAGAATATGTTCTACCGAAGGTAATCTCTGTATACTTTGAAGAGTACATTTGTTCGAAGTATTCTACTTCTAACTCTGAAGAATTAATTTTTACTAATATTACCATTTAATTTAGAAAACTTTTTTTTTGAATGTTACTTAGCACTATTTTATATATGTTGTATATTTTTATAAATAACACAGAAATTAGTTTTTCTGATTTCTGCTTACTTTTGTTATTGTTAAGTTCACATACCTTTTCCACGCGTATCTCTTACGCATGACATGTATTTGCATCTTAGACGCTCATTTGTGGTCGTTAATTGAAACAAGAATAAGGAAAGGTACATTTGTTCTGAAATAATTTGTGGTTTTTCAATAAAAAAAATTGTTTAAAAAAAAGAAGTATGGTACGTGGCGGTATGCGTGGCGGACGTTCCATTAGAGGCAATATGAGAACGCCTTTTAAGAAAACTTTTGTCCCACGGCATCCGTTTGATTTAATTCTGGCAGAAGTGTTATTTCCTAAAGTGTCACCTGTCATCGATGATGTCGCTCTCACTGCGGCTTTACTCAAAAGGAATCAAGACTTAAGTCCCGTACTCCCTGAACAAACAACTGTGGGGAATTTAGTCAGTAAAGTACAATCAGTTTTAGATAATTTAGTAGTAGCACCTGGTGATTTCAATACATGTCAATTAGAGGAAGTGCGTCAAGTTGGTTCATTTAAGAAAGGTACTATGCTTAGCGGCCATAACGCTGCTGACATAGTGGTCATACTTAAAACTCTGCCAACTAAGGAAGCTTGTGATGCTTTGTCGAAAAAAGTGGAGTCAGATTTAAAGAATGCAATGAAAACTGAAGTATTAACTAAAGCTGATCAAATATCTACGACTTTGAATGATCGCGGCTTCGATATTGCCAACTCTCAAGCAAAGGTGCGTATTTTAATAACCACTTTGCCACAAAATATAAGAAAACTAGAAGTAGATATTCATTTGGACGCCAAGATTATGCAAGCACATCTAGCAGCAATACGACATACACGCTGGTTTGAAGAAAATGCCCATCATTCATCTATAAAAGTTTTAATACGCATATTAAAAGACCTTGCGAAACGTTTTGAAGCATTTAAGCCACTGTCACCATGGATGTTAGATTTATTAGCTCACTTAGCAATTATGAATAATCCATCGCGTCAAGCTCTCCCAATTAATTTAGCATTTAGAAGAGTCTTCCAGTTACTCTCTGCTGGGTTATTTCTACCAGGTTCAGCTGGTATAACAGATCCATGTGAACCAGGTCATAATCGCGTTCATACGGCGATGACTTTGGAACAGCAGGATGCATGTTGTCTCACTGCTCAGAGTCTATTGCGTGTTTTAGCTCACGGCGGTTACAAACATATACTTGGATTAGAAGGAAATGTCAATATAATTCGTGAAATGTCCGTGTGGAATGGAGTCGTTGTATCGCCATTAGAGCCTGTCTATGAAAAACCATCTGATAAAAAGGAAGATGTAGAAGACATGGAGTCTGTTGATAATGACAATGATATGGAGGAAGAGGATACTGGTGAATAAGATATAAGAGAAGCGAAATTAAAAGTGGCATCACACTTTCATATTACACTTGTATTAAAATTCATGTCTATATATTTCTAATGTAATACCATAAAATTGGGTAATCTTTTGGAACGTCGTGATAAATAAATGCACCAATAATTTGATAGTAATATTCAGCCGAAATTCCTGACGGCTCGGAAACTTTTACACAAATGTCTTCTCTACTTAATACCGTTCCAGTTGTTAAATTTTTAGCGGCTACTAATGATTTACCTAATTTGTCGCGGCACTTCATTTCACAAGGTAGCACTTTCTTATTATCTACCGGTAGTAAAGCTTCTAATAATGACTTCCTATCACTACTTGGCGGTAAATTTTGCAAAATATTATTTTCATTGCACTGAGAAAATTGCTTTGCACTCTTAACGTAATTTACTAATCGTTTCATGTCTTTAGGTTCTAGAGAACATATATGATCGGAACCTTTTTGATTATGATCCAAAGTGAAATGTCGTTCGATAATTCTGGCCCCCAAAAGAATTGCCACTTTACTAATGTCAATGCCCAATTCATGTCCAGAGTATCCTATAAGCACATTTGGAAATTTTTTTTTTAAAATACTTATTATACCTAAAGTACAATCTTTTGGAATCGTGGGATAAGATGATACACAGTGCAATAAAGCAAAATTCGTTTTTTTGTTATTTTTCATTATGCGCACGATCTTTTCAACAGTAAACATTGTTTGCATGCCTGTTGATATTATTAAGGGTTTAGATAATTTTGAAGCCCTTTCAAGCAATGGGAAATTATTAGCATCACCAGAACCAATTTTAATGAAAGTAAGACCATGCAATTCATCAAGATACTGTAATGTTACCTTAAAAGCAAAAGAAGAAAATCACGTAGTCAAGTCGTATGTATTCGAAAAATAGATGTAACCTAATATTTCGTAACATACTTCATCCATAGCTGAAACCGCAAAGTCAATATGATATTTTTGACAAAAATTGCTTAGTTCAACGTACTGTACACCTGATAATTCTAAATGCATTTTATGTTCACCGTACGTAGCACCCCAAGAATGTTTGCCATCATACACACGATTTAAAGCAGACTTTGTATATTTAGCTTCCAAACATGATTTTTGAAATTTCACACAATCGCAACCTATTTTCTTCGCTTCAACAATCATTTGTTTTGCTAATTCAATATTGCCTTGATGATTCTGTCCAATTTCGGCAATAATATAAACTTTATTACCATTAGATGTTATTGTTTCTGAACTTAATTCTAAAAGGGCCATTATGGATTCTTGAATGTGAGCTGCTCACAAGCTGTCACAAACAACGACAAAGCGAACGTTGTAAAAATTTCTGTTTACACAATTGTTCAAATCAACCAAACGTATTTTAAGCTGCTTTTGCTACTTTTTAAGTTTCTTGTATTCTATATGCACTTAATTATATATATATATATATATATATATTTATGTATAAAAAAATGATTATGGTTATTTTATGGCCCATTAGTTGACCGTAATTGTATGATCTGAATTTTGATTACTTATTTCTGTTTTGAATGATTGTTTTATTTGGTTATGCATATTTTATATTCACCACCGAGAGTGTACACTTGGGTGTACACTTATTATATGATTAAGCTTAAAACGTCTAAAAGGAAGCGGTAACCCCACAAAGTGTGTACAGTATTGATCAGTATGAGATCGTGAATCGATATAGATATGTCTGCCCGACGTTCAATGTGTGACACAGATTTTTCTGATCACAAAAAATGTAACGACTTCAAATTCAGCGGAAACAGTGAAAGTTCATGATGGGATTGAAAACGGGCCAAATCAACAAAGGGCACGCCCACAGAGCAAAGTAAACGGAGGCAACCTCTATTTTTTAGGCAAAAATTTATAGTTTTTTGGTGATTAAAAATTGGACCAGATAAAAAATTTGAAATTTTGTGCAAATATTAATCTACAATCACTTTAGGAAAATCGTCTCAATCGATTACTCCTATATAATTTTACTTCAAATTATGTGCGCATTATAAATTATCAAATTGTGTCTGGTAATGGGTGTCCAAGATATGACTCCAGCGAAATATAATTGTGTAAGTGTTTCCGAATTCTCTTTAAAATGTGTGAATAAAATTAAGTAATAACTACAGTTGACAACTTCAGAAACGCGCATTAAAGCCAATTTTACAATTGTTTTCTATTAAAACTTATACATTGCAGTAAGTATGTACGTCCCTTAGTATGGACGCAAGAAAGTACTCGATTTTGTATTTAAAAGAGTTTATTTTGATCTCACAAGAGAAAGGAAGGGAAAATGTTAATATACACTTTTACTAACAACGCTACAGACTGTGAATGGTCTGTAAAAGCAGCACAGATATATAATTATTAGAGTATTGATTTTTTGAATAAAAGGTCTATGGAATTAATATTTTGTTATTATTAAAAGGATTATTGAATTATGGAGCCAATATCCGTAAAGCAATTGTATAATTAATTACATTTAAAAAAAAATGAAACAAATGCAACGTTTAGGAAAATATCTGTTTCAAAAGTTCATGTATAATCAACGAATCAATGAATCAACGTTAAAGCGGCACAAGAAATCCGAAATAGCATTGGAGGGGGCGAGTGTTAATAAAAAAGCAAAATAATATACATCGGGATTCAGGTGCTTTTTTCTTCTAGTTAATTGAAGTAATACAATGCGTAATGTATATTTGCGTCCCGTTATTATGACCGATATGGGTAGCAATACGAATAGATTTGTTCCCACCGAAACATTGTGTAACTTTTCTGTTGTTGGCAGTGAAAATGATGAACGTCAATACTTCGATGCTGATAATGTGGCAATCTTAGATGGGCGAACACAATATGCAAAGGAAAATATGCTTGAACCAATGTCAGCAGCTCGTTTTGGTTGCTTTACGGCATCGCTATTACTGTGCTTTGGAATTATAATTACATTTGTTTGGTTTGTACCATGCAATACAGAAGCGACTTGTCCAGCTTTTATTGATTGGCCCAAAACACACAACTGGCTGAAAAATTATACAAAAATTGAATTAAAAGGACATGCACATATATTTAATAGTTGGCGCTGGGTAACAAACTTAATATATCTTTATCGAGGCGATACACTTTTTTCAGAGCAAGTTAATGCCAGACGTAATGGAGTAATATCGTTGATTAGCAATTCTGGGGCAGTATCATGGTTAAATGAGATGACTGATGAACCAATTGCTTTAGATTGTACTCTCATAGATATTGATCGTAATGGAAAACCCGATTGTTTACTTATGGATGAATATGGAGAAGTAGGTACTATTAATCCCATGACAGGTGCCTGGCATTGGCACTTTAATGAACGCTCTGCTTCCAAGGTGGATGTAAACGATTTTCCTTTGGTATTGCCCGATTTAGATAATGATGGTGTTACGGATCTATTAATAGTGACAAGTATATCATTAGAACAACGTACTAAACATTATGTGAAGCAGGGCGGTGTACCTAAACGAAATGAAATACACAATTTGGAGCAACGAAACAGTTTAACTATACTCTCCGGGCGTACTGGACGACCAATTGGAGAGTCATTTAAATTTCATGAATGTGACGTCATACAAAGTCTACGTATTGATACATCCAATGCCATTAATTTTAATTGCTTACATAACAAAACTGTTTCTCGAAAATCTAAATCTTTGTCAGATTTGTTTGTTTTAATTACAAATCGCTCCCTATTGAAGACAAAATTAAAATTATTATTAAATACATCTCAGTATCATCATTCTGATCAAAGTCACTCTTCACGCAATGTATATTCCCTTAGTGGGCGAGAATTGTTAATAGAAAATCAGGGAAAATGTCCTGACTGCAATGTAATGGTTATGCTTAGTCAGAATCTTGATGGAAAAGGTCAAATACTGCAAAATTTTACAGAACAATCTACGTATGGCATGGCTCCAGTTCAGTGGCATTTAAAACAAAACAAAGGTATATATATGTCAGGTTTTATTATGAAATTTTGGAAATGGTCTGGCATCGAATCGTCTAATGAAATGTCAAAATCTTCAAAAGAAATTTATAATACTGGTGCCAACGAAACATTTCAAAAAATCAATAATGTGAAAAGTAAAACTAATGCCAATAAATCAAATACTTCTAAAGTGAAGCATTTGGAAAATAAGTTTTCTCATTATAACGTAAATGAACATTTGGGAGTAAATTATTTATTGCATGAATATAACAACAATTACAACAACAATGATTATAATCTCAATAAATCTTTCAGCCAAAGATATCCAACAACAATTTATCGCGATATGCCGAATATTTACGACACTTTTATTAATAATAGTAGCATCAGTAAAAATATTGAAACCCGGATGGCATCAGGACATGTATCATTTGCGAGTGGTGATTATAAAATGCATTTAATTACAGAATCAGTAGTTTTGGTGATTTTTATTGATACAGAAACCCACATTGAAAATATTTTACGGAGTAAGATTGTACAATTTTGTTGGAATGAATAGAATTAACTTGCCAGAATTAACGCCGTGCCAACCGGAAGCAAGTAATCAACATGATTCAATGATTGTAGTAGATTTAGATCAGGATGGTTATCAAGAATTAGTTACTTATTCCTCTACATATGTTCATCATCATACTAATAGTACACAAGATGGGCACCTAATTACTTATGTGCGTTTAATGCGTTTAGACTTGGAACTCCTAAAATATTATAAGAATGAAAAATATACTGAAAAATAAAGTATATCAAATTACTTTAATTCTTATTTATATTTCTGTATAAGAAATGTAATGATACTCCAGAAATCTTTTAGGAAGTGACGCGATATCCTACCATAATTTGTGGTACGGAATCAAAAAAATTTCGAAGATATCTAAGCTGAAAAAATTTAAAGTTCTACTTAAATTAAATTTAATGTGACAGTAGGCATACAATTAAGCAGACTTAGATCAATGGAGACGGTGATTGTAAACCGCTCAAAAGTAATACAAAGCTCTATGTGTTATTTACAACCGTACATTATAATCCTGTAGTTATATTGGGTATTAAAATATATGCAGAAAATGGATAATTACATTTAATAAATCATTCAATGATATGTACACGTCCAAGCCATATAGTAATTAAATAAATATTTTCTAAATCGTATAGGAAAATATATAAAAAGTATGTTATTATTATTATTGTACGTTTTTCATATAAAGACCATTTAAAATTGCATATAACAATTGCAAAATTGTCAAATAAAAGAAAAAATATAACTGTACAGTATAATTGTAAAATGTGCACAAGTTTATACATATAACTAAAAAATTCAAATAAAACTCCAATATTTAATTCGGTATGCGTAACTCAATTAATTATTGAAAGTTGTAATACCCTTGGCATCTCAATTCTTGGCAATTGACAAATCAAAAAATGAAGTTTTTGATTTGTTTTGTAGTGCAAAGCATCGTCTTTCGATATATCTTTTTGTACAAATTAATAAAATTCGATGGTATTATTTTTTATTATATTTTATGTTTAGTAATATAATTTAACGAATTATTTTAAAATTACACGATACTTTTACAATTATTTCTAATTGTTAATTTAAATATTTTGCGTTGTTAACACATAAAGTAAAATTGATAGACATAAAACTAGTTAAAATTGTTGATAATATTCGCATTAGGTGGTCGTAATGTTAAAAAGAAATGAATACATTTGACAATTGACATTGACATTGATTACTAAATAGGCGGCCGTTAATGTATAATGAGGGCAAAATAATTATACAATTTGTGCATAGGTACTTTTTATTGTTTTATGTGTATATACATTAAATCTTGGTTTTTGGAATTTTGTGGCTTTCTAGAAAAAGCTTTTCAATTTTCGAACCTACTAAATTGGGAAGAGAATAGATAATTTCTTGATTTGCAGTAAACGATGAGTTTTCAAAATATTGCATTACTAATTTACTTTAAAAGTCGGTGATGGGAACTGCTTCTTTTCATCATTACAAAAAATCTGCTTTGGATGAGATTGTTACATCTTTTTTGTGGTTAATTTATGGGTGGAAAGATAGTTACGTATCTTTAATTCAGGCACATCGTACATTTTTGTCCAACCTAAAATTGTTATGTATAAATGCCCCTCACAAAATTATTGCCCTATTGTATTATTGTCTTAGAACTGCCTATTTAATATTGACAATATAATAAGCGAGACTAATCATGGCGACCAAAATTTACATCTCTTAAATAATGTATGGTATGATTATTAATTAATTCCGTAGCCGTTGTTTTACCAGATAGAATCATGGAAGCTAGTTTGTACTTAAGTGTAACCGATTGCACTAAGTCAATTAATTGCATCAGATGCTGCTCCATTTGTTGATTCGTTTCATGTTGTTGATTATAGACGTGAAAACTAGAAAATGAAAATAAAAGTATTATCCTTAATCTTGATGATTACAGATTTTATGGATTTAATGCATCGAATATGCAGGCATTTAAATGTATATATGTGTATGTTGGGTATACCTTTTGTTGACACTTTCTATGATATCATCACTGATGTTAATGTGAAGTAAAAATTCACCAAGATATGAAGGTTTTAATTTAATAATAAATTGATGTAGTAATGCTTCAGACCAATTTATATCATAATTATACGCACGACTAAGTATTAAAGATTGGGATACACTGAACTTATTGTTAACAAAATCTTTGAAATGTTCTCGTGATGTCAAACATATCAAACAATCACATGCATGTAAATCTGATAATGATATACCATCTAAACTCTTACGGGCTAAATCAATTTGCAAAGCAACCAATTCAGCTTGTATTGCACAATTTTGTGCTGCTAAAAACTTGTTATCCAATATATAATTTTCAGTGGCATGAATATAATATTCGAGACAACGATTTAGTATCGTAATCACATGATCATTGACACGTAACTGTATCACTTCCTTATTATTAGAATTATTGTCATGTTGTAAGCAAGACGTAGTATAAATTTGCATTAATAGAGCTTGAGCATCTTGCTGCCAAAATTCCGCTAATTCTTTGTACATAAGAAAATGTAATGCAGATAATTTAAATAATTCTTTGCCTTGTTCTGATGGGCTATATTCTCTTAAGTAAGCTAAAATAGCCTGCCGGAGACCGTGATTATTGTCTTCAAATTGGCCTAATAATGATTCGAATTGTTCGTTTGCTATTAATGCATCAAAACAGTAAGACATTTCCCGATAACGGCCAATGCCTGTTAAGAGGCGTACAATAAGACGCCAAGATTTTGCTTTAATTAAAATCATGTTTAATGATTTGGCTCGTTTTAAGACATTTGCTATACCCTCCATAGAGCATTCATTGACAAAACATTGATGGGCGTTAATCAATAATTCAATATAAATGATGTTTTGCTTTTTGTGCGATAAAATTTGATTTGCATCCAATGTTTGATCAGCTACATTCCCTAAAATATTGCTACTGGTACTAGCAATATAGCTGCATCCTGAAGTTATTGTAATTATATTCATTAAACGTTCGAAGTAAGCATTTCCAATAAACATTTTATCATGATGATATTGGCGATACATGCTCAAAGCATCACAATATTCTAATAAGCAGATACCTAATTTAATGCGATTTGGTGTTAATTCTAAAAATAAATGTAAATCACGATTAACGTCGTAACCCCAAAGGTCAGAGGTATTAGATGTAGAGGTCATTTTTGATGGAGAATCATTGTTAAATATGTAAAAGCATGGACGAATTATGGCAGTTGTGATTTCATGAGCCAATAACTCTGCGATTTCTACTGATCCCATTTGTGTACTTGTAAAAATATCACTCACCACCAATAAACGATGTGAGCACTCGTCTTTGGCAACGCTTTGTAGTAGAATTTGTATATCTTTGGTTCGTAAAATATCAATATATTCTTTATCGAGATACATTGCAGCTCGATACACACAGGTAATACGTTTGGCTAGTATTACACCATATTTAATTTTTGAGGCAAAACCCTGCAATATGGCGAGAGTACGTTGCTTCTCCTTATAGGAGATTTCATCACGGCGCAAGTTTGAGATGCTATAGCCTAAAGGATCATTTCCAACAGAACTTAAGGTACGCTTATTAAATTTTGAAAAAGTCGCATTCTCAAAAGTGGCAAATAGCTCAAGTTCATCAGGCAACATATTTCGTACTGTAGAGAGGCCTTCTGCAAGAGCCATACAAAATACTACAAGCCGCAAATCTAATGGTCTAGCTTGGAATAATTCTTGTAAACGTAATGCTTCAACTATATCACCTTCATCTAATAAGTGGAGTATTAAATTTTCCAAACGTTGACATTGATGATCAGTTATGATTGGTTTATGCCGTATATTAAAATCATCAATTCCAGCCAATTCTTTTAATTCCCAAAATGATTTATATAATACACAGCGTTCCGGTATCATTATTTGCTCATAATATTCTGAATTATAGATGGGTAGAGATGCCATTCCTTCTTCATCATCAGCTGTTAAAGACATATAGGATAAAATCATATCGTATTCAATTTGATCACGATCAAAGGATTCATTTGGAAATAAATGATGATATTTAATAATATTTAGCGTTTTATGTAAAATTAAATAGCGCTGTTGGAATGCATTGATTGGTAGGCAAGACGTAGCATGGAGTAAAAAGTTAACTAAAATTCCAGGTGGTAGTGAATATTTGGCAACATCTTCTTCATATTGATCCAATGGCAAATAAAAATCATCCCACTTTTCTGTAGGCTTTCGCATTTGTAATTGCACATCCAAACTATTTATCCATTTGTTATATATAATGTTACTTACAGGTTTTTCCAATAGCATAGCTAAACTTACTGCTATTTTGTATTCTTTAGCTTTTAAAACTGAGTTTAATATTTGTTCATATTTTTCGTTGCATGTCATACGGCCTTCACAATCCATTAGATCGATAAATTTAAATGTAAAGTCGTGGAGTAGAGTTTTATTTTCGTTAAAATTTAAAATCTTGTGAAATTCTCCTAATAAACAAAAATCTAATTGACCAATTATATCACTTAATCCAGATTTACATATGCAATTTAAGAATTCTTGTTGATCCACAGCACTATGAAAATTATATTGCAAATGTAATAAAAGAAATCGTATTGATTGTGAAATTAATTTGTTCCGATTTAAGAATGAAATAAACGGTACTTGAATTTTATCGTTAGTTAAAGCTAACCCATACAATTTTAACTCATGTATAACTGTATCATCAAATTGAAGTTGTTTAGTGCGATCAAGAAATCGGAATAAATGTACAAATGCATTTTCTGGATAGAATATATAAAGTGATCTTGCTATGGCTTTTAATTGAGCATTTTGTATTAATAATTCTATTAAATTCCAGGGAAAATTGTCATTATGCGGGATAGCTAATGTTGTAACATTTTGCCATTGTCTTGTGGACACTGACAGCCACACTAACCAACACCATTTAACATGTATGGTATGTAAGTGGATTGATTGCTGCAGCCAATATTGATAACAGCGGCGTATTGTAATCGATGGAACATTTTAAAAAATTTATTAAACTATCATGGGCATTGTTACGCTGATGTGTTTGCATATATTCAAAAAATGTTTCATCATCTACAAAACGTTCACTTAAGGCATTGTGATTAGTATTTAGGAGTATAATAGCAAAGAGATCTGGTGTGTTCGTTGTTACGTTATTGCACAACAAATTGATATATTGTCCCTTTATAACATTAGCAAACGTTGGCTTATTGCAAAATAAACCCGATGAGGTACTTGTATTTACTGATGTTGTATTGATTGGCATGTACGTGTTAATTTTATGATTTTTAATATGTAATTGTTTTGTTTTTTGTTGCTGTAATTCAGTTATGATGGAATAATTTGACAAAGCTCTTATTAAATGATCACCCATCATTTTTATTTTGAAACATTTGCACAAATTTTTAATAGCTTTTAAGGGAATTTCAAAGTATTGCACTAGGACTAAAATTTGCCAAAAATTATTATTAGTAGCATAATATTTTAAAACTTCTGAATATTCTGTACATGTCGTACTACTCTCCGACGTATATAAAATTGTAGATTTAACTAGCATTATTGCCTTAAAGTCATTTAAAGGAAATCTTTGATTACCGTCTTTTGATATGATTTCAATAATATTTCGTTCAGCAGATTTTACCATGGTTTTAGGTGTATTTCTTTGTATCTGCTCTATACTTAAACCTCGCATTAATTTTAATAAACACCTTAAATATTGGGTATCAAACCCTAACATTTCACAAAAAGCCATAGAGTGTACAATTGTTCCATCATCTGATGCCATTTTAATGCACAACACATAAACACTTTGACATGCCGCCCATAAGTGAGTTTTCGTTATTGAACCGTAATTATTCAAATGGTCGATTAAGAACGTAAATGTTGCGTACGCTGAACGTGACTGTTTGATGTAATGTATATAATTGAGATGATGACCTTTCATCAATTCTTTTTGTTGATCCGTTTGTTCATCGATTGTCTTGGAAATATCTGCAATATTTACCTTTTTTTGTAGTAATTTTACGTCTAAGTATTGCAAAGATTTCATCAATTCGTATGGAACAGAATTTAGTTGTTCTAGATGAGATTGTATATTGTGGTCTGTTTTACAAGTAAATAGCGATACTAATTGCGAATTCGGTTGACTTTCAGACGACGATAAAATTTTTGTGCAATCATATAAGAATTCAATTAGTCTTACTAATAATACGTCACTCTCATTAGGATTGCATATATTTTTTAAGTATAATTGAACCGTTTTGGATATCTGGAAAAAAATAATTTCACAATGCCTATGGATGTTATAGAAATGATAAAACAGTGCGATAATATTGCCTTACCTTCATAAAATCATCACATATAGTATTTTCAGAAGTATAATTTCTAAGGTACTTAATCAAATTAATTAAATAATTTGTTTTCTGGGGTGTTGCGTCAACTAATTCATTTAGTTCTTCATAAGAGATAAGATCTTGTAGTAATATGTAATATAATTTTGTTTCCCATATTAATTCTCCTAATTGTAAACGATCCAAATATTGCTTATTTTGTTTATAACTGTTAGTAATAGATATACGTCGGAGTACTGTTTTAGGATAACTTAATTCATCGGAAAATATATATCCGGCTTTGATGAAGCAATTTCGCAAACAATCATCCCTATTTGCACCTAAAGCTGTAACAGCTTTTTCGTACATATCTTTTTCTATGGACCACTTGTTATACTTAATTGTCCATTCATTATGGGTTAGCATTAGATGTTTGCCACTTCCGAAGTTTTGTTGTATTGTACACCAATGTATTATCTCACATATATTCTCCGTTTCCACAAGATACTGCCACACAATATTTTTGTCGCGTATATTACCCATTACATTTATACTAGTAATAGCAGTAGTAGTACCAGTATAATGTAATTGAATTAATAGTCGCTGTTGTGTGGCATCATCTAGTTTCATGAAAGATTCAAAATTCATATGCTCTAATTGACACTGGTTGAATGTTGGCAAACCTTCAATACATAGAGTTTTAATTTGTTTCAATACATCCCAATAAAATTGCAAATTATTTATTAGGTGTTCTTGTTGACCATCTTTTTTTCGTATGTGTTTTAATATTAATTCCTTTAAATCTTTATTAGTTTCTTGAGCAAATTGGAAGAGTACACAATTCGCATTCCGTTTCATGTTAATCAAAACAATTTCAGCCTTGCCTATTAGTTTATCTAATAGTAAATTTTGAATGTATTTATCCACTACCTCTTTAAAATAGACTTCATATTCGGTTTTTGATATTTTTCTTTTATCAGACAAATATTGTACGCATAGATCAATATTTTCGCCTTTTGTAACTACATCTTTTATTAAAGTTAACTCATCAATACTCGACCAGGACTTAGTTATTTTTTCATGTTGTTTGGAAGACATTTCCGTTTACTTTTCTTTAATTATTTTGTTCTTTGTATTCAATTACTTTAACCCCTGCCACACAAATTAGTGAAGCACAAATTAAGTTGCTCACTGATAACAAGAAATCTTATATACAGATTGTGGGTGATTTGCTAGTCGATTGCATTATCAAACCCATACAAACTTTTCGTTCTTTCGTTTGTGTAAAATTGAAATAAATAAATTATTGTAAATTCACAGTATATATAAATAATGTAATTGCAGTTCTTTACTTTTATATATAATTTTAGTTTTTATTTAGACGTCTTGGTTCCATATTTTACATTACAATAAGACTAAACATTGAAAAGGGAGAAATCTGCTTTGATTCAGCTGGAAGTGCAGATGTTACACAAATTGTATAATCATGGGCATAAAGTTACTAAAGCAAAAATATTTTACTAATATAACTCAAAATAATGATATATCTTAAATAAAATCTTGTTATAAGAACAGTTACTTCTTCTTTTATATAGTTCCATCTACTCACTAAATTTATTGATGAAAATTTTGGTGGTGCGTGTTTATAATAAGTTACCTTTATAATGATTTTCAATCTACAAGAAGTTTATGTAGACTTTTAAATAAAGCTTCTTTGTTTACTAATATATGTAAAATATTTTGAGAAAGTTGGTAAAGCGATTGTGTTACTAGCAAAGTTACACAATAAAACCCGGGATGTTTTATTCACTACTAAAATGACTATGATTATAAAGAAACATTTGGTTTAAGTTGCTTTTTATTCTATTCAATATTTTCTATAAAGATTGTATACACCATATAACAGTGAAAAGAAATAATGTATAATATAATTATATTGAATATTATGATATCTGCGTGGGAGAGACAATATAAAATATAAAATATGTTATTTTTATGTAAATTTTTCTTCATATCTTCTATTTCAATTGTTGTTTTTTTTCTAAAACAGAGATGGATACGTTTAAATTAAAACTTAAAATATTAATTTTACCTTAATAGCAAGCCATGGATTTGACTAATTGTAAGAAAAAAGATAAGAAGTAAGATAGCTAACTTTTCTATGTATTAAAAAAAAATTTTTTTTTACTATTAGAAAATTTTTGTATTCTTTTAGTGTTTGCACATCCGAAAGTTAATAAAGAAAAACGCGAACGCCAACCTAATTGGACAGAAGCGGAAAAGCAATTGTTGTTGTCCTTGACACGAAAACATCAGAATATTTTAGAAAATAAGGGTAGCGATACAATGACCATTAAACGTAAGTCAGAAGTTTGGGATTCTATTGCTTTAAATATGATAGCAGCTGGTTATAATCGATCGAAAGAGCGTCTTAAACAACAATTAGGGCGTATTAAAGCAGCTGAAGCTAAAAAGCAAAGAAATATTTTAGAAAAAATTCTTATCACTGCTAATTCTAATAACAGCAATAGTACGACAGCAGCGGCACCATGTAATACTATGCAATCGGTGAATTTTTGTATTCCGATGATAGGACGGAATGGATTTGAAAGTAATGCGGAAGGTACAGTACCCATATCTTTGCAGGATACTAATGCAATTGAAATAAATGCCAAAAATACATTGATGCGTCAGCATAATGATGGCGATGCCTTGTTAATGGATGACAAACCATTAGGTCCTTCTATAAATACTACTATAAATAAACCATTAGAAGTTGATATTACAGCAGGACAACTGACATTAAATAATGTTATTCCTCCTCCACCACTGAATTCAACTGATACGATGGAAATGGTTTCATCGGGTAGTACATCCGGTACATCGGCTGCACAACTTGATGCCACCATAACAACAACCGAACCAACTGTAAGTACTCGTTGCGTTACTACTGTACGTAGAAATATGCCAAACACCCGGAAACGACGATTTCGTCGATTGCATATGTATCGTTTAGCAGTAGAGCGTGAACGTTTGCGTACATTAAAAATGCAACAGAAACGTGATCGTATACTTTATCGCAAAGATATTCAAATACAGAATCTTAAATTACAAATACTACGAAATCTTACAAATCAAAGTCTTGGTACTAATCGCATCAACTTTTAAAATCCATCTGTAACGAATAGTTATACTTATGATTACAATATGTTATGTTATTTTATGTTATGTTACATTTTGTTACGTTATATTTTATTATATATTATGTTATATTATCGATTTTCGATTATTAAACCCATATAATAATTATCTATCATAATTATCGTAATTACAAATTGTATATATCACACATTCACATTACTGAATTTGTATCTACAATTTTATGATCATTTTGTATGAATGGCCGAATAAAAACTGCTATTGGGTTGCTCAATGCTTCGAGAATACATCAAAATAAAAGAAAAGATAAAATAAAAGTAATTTGATAGCATTTTAATGAATTACAGCATGTTTATCAATATCGTTACCGTTAATGTTAACGCTTATGTTAATGTTAATTATCATTTTATTATTATTACTGCTGTTATAATGTTGCCATTCGCTCTTTGCGCTTCACGCTGCGCCGTTCACCTTTCACCATTTGTTTACTGTATGCGTACATTTAGTGGATTTAAGATACGTCCTGCCATAACAGCAATATCCAAATCACGATCAACAATGAAAAACATGAAGGGATGATTTACAGATATTTGTATTGGTTGTGTGTCTTGTCCATTGGCATCTATTTAAAATGTTATGTGTATGTTAAATGTTATATGGCACAAACACACATAATGTCATTAATGCAATTATAAGTTTTATGAATGCATTGTACAATTCTTGATCTGATCAAACACAATAATTTATAAAAAAAATGTGATTCGCACATACTTACGTTTCAATTGACTAATGGGATGTGTTCGTATATGTACATAAATTGATTGTTCAATATGCTTTATGTAAACATCTTTCTCTGATGTCATTGGACGAAAATCAGCCCGATTTGGTTCAAATATATCATTAATGCCCATCTAAATTATGAATCGAAATAATAATGGAAATTCTTACAGATGTGTACGTAATAAAATTGAATTGAGTGTTTACATGGATGAATGGTTGGATGGTTGCTTGGATGGATGAATGGATGGATGGATGGATGGGTAGATGAATGTGTATTGGTTATGTTATTATTTACATTTTGTAAATCATTTGTTAAAAATATTGCACCATGTAATTGAAAATCTGGTATAATAGCTTGCACCCATTTTGGTTTAAGTTCCCTACGCAAGTAGCGTAATTTAGGTGCTAAATGTAATGATGCAGCAGCTGATGTCATATCTATATGATAATCTGGTAAAATGATGAGTAGATTATATTCAATTGTATCCAATTCCATTTCAATCATGCTCATATGTAAATGTACAAAATATTTATAATATAAAACGGCACTATACACTTTAAATGTCGTGTATATTGTTTGTTCTGAATTTAAATAAAACACATGACTAATAATATCTGTATTATAATTCGGTTTACCCGTCAGCGAGCTAATAAAATTTGGATCTACATATGTTTCATAAGCAATTTCATGTGTTAATGTGCCAAAATGTGAAAATGGTACATTATTTTTATAATTTTTATTGTTATTATTATTATATTATTATTATTATTGATTAAAGTATGTTTATATTCATGCAAGAAAACATTGTTTAAATCAATTAAATGGCGTTTGATTCTTTTAGTTGAATTAGTTGAATTAGTTGAAGAAATTTTTAATTTAGCTCGTTTATTCTTTTCTGATGGTAAATAATTGATCTTTGGCATGTTGGTATTTGTTAATGGCGTTTGTAATTTACCACTAGGTAAACGAGTAACTCGTGCTTTCTGAAAGCGTGCAAACGGTTCCGTATTTATTGCTGAAGTTGAAGTATTATTTATTGATGAAGCTACCAATTCTGAAGCTTCTTCGTTCGCTTTAATTTCAGGTACATTTGCATTTGTTGTTATTTCAGGTGCCGCAGATGATGATATAGATGAAGATGATATCCCTTTGACAGTAGTAATTTCAATTGTTGTAGTTTCTAAATTTTCAGTAGCCATTTTCGTATCAAGTATGGGAATCTCTGTAGTTGCATCGTTCTCATAATATGTTACAGTTGTGGTGGCAGCCGTTGTTGTGGATAGTGGCGTCTTCTTACTTGTAGATTGTTTTAATGTTATTGACATTACTTGGGTAGTATTTTCTATTTTATTATCATTATTATTTATTAGAGCAGTTTTCGCTTCCACATCCATTAATTGTATATTTTTGGTTTGATTCGAGATACCTATGATTGATGGTGCCACCATATCCATACTCAAATCGTATCCATAAAATTTTAGTAGATTTTCAAAAGATTGCGTAACTGTAACATTTTGTTTATTTAAGCTTAAACCTTTTAGAGGATTATCCATATCAAAAAAGTACGTCTAAAGAATAATGTCAATAAAATGAATTGCATTAAACGTATAAGAAAATCGAAAGAAAAAAGCAAGAATATTACATTTGGCTGGGGCCGAATCATAAATACAACTCAACCAATAATACAAATACTGCGACATTACCATAGAGAAACTGTTTCAGTTTTTGAATAATAGATATAAATATGGTCAATATGTGTGGGTGTGTCTTTCGAACGATTTGGCTTATTTTCAATGGCGACCTGGGTGCAAGAATTTTCAATGTTTCCACCAAATTTTTACCCTAAAATTTCAGTTTTTACAGGCAGATGTATGCTGATAGTACATAATGGATAGATGGACAGGCAGATGGACAGACAGATAGACATCCATATAGATATATCTAAAAGTATGGAGAATCGAATGCTGATCAAGCATTCGAGACGCTTTCTTCTAGATGTTACAAACAATTTAACAAAATGTGTATACTCCCAACTTATGAGTGGTGAATATAAAAATGTAATCATAACATTAATTAACATTTATTGAAAATTGGCAGTATGTTATGGCTTACCCTTAAACGTCTATGTATATCACGGTAACCAATACGTATAATATCCCGATTATTGGGTAATAATAAATTGTTTTTTATTTCTATAGCACTATGTTCCGTTGAACCTTCGTATAATGCTACTAATACACTCATTAAGGCTGTGGGGGAAAATGCAAAATTATTACGATTCAATATGGAATGATAATGTAAAATGCGATAAGATAGATCATTCGTCAAATCGATCATCAATTCGACTGGTGTTAAATCTTTTGGTACAATAACAGTAGTTTGATCATTAAAATGATTAAAATGATTCATTTTGGATATATATATGTTCCCAAAATCACTTATTAAATAATTTTCATGTTTCAATGTATGTGACAGGCAAAATATATAGATCGTGACAAGAATTATTAGAAATTGAATTAAAATCAAATTTAAGTTGTAATGTTGACACATTTTGTTTCTAATTATTATTAATAAAAATTTTTCTTGTTGTTATTTTGAAGCCGCGTACTTTGGTATTTTTTGTATTTTATGTATTTTATATAATTTCTTAAAATATTGTTGTTGGGCTACGCTTCACTTCTACAATAAGCGATTGTTTGATGGTAACTAAAATTGTTTTCAATAAAATAAATTTATATTAGCAAGTAAACAAAACCCAAGAAGAAAATTGTTTCCGTGAAAATTGGCAATGGTAAACTCATTGAAGATGAGCTTCATTATGCTAATGCATGTTTATTCAATTGAATAAAGTGTGTTGCAAGAATGTGTAAATTTCACTATGTCAGTGTATCAATACATTTATCGTTAATTATTTTCTTTCATTGTTGCATCATCTGTTAACATCAATAATTGAATTGAGTAAAATTCAATTGAATTGATTTGAGTTGCATGATACAAAAAAGCCAAGAAGCGAATTCTTCATTTGATGCGATTGGTGCATGTACCGTACAGCATTTCTGGTATGTTTATTTAAATTTTAAGTTTATGTAAATGTTTGTAAGAATTAGAAAAGCTTGAATTAGATCAACTTTATATTATACCTATCAATTTAGAAACAAGCGGCTTTCTAAAAGCGCATCCGCTTGTAGTTGTGGGCTTGTTGTCTGTCTGGTCATTTAATTTTGTTATCAAACTACAGGTGGCAATTTTGGAGATACGTTAACGATAATTGTTGTATAGGCAGATTTTAGTGTAGAGATGAACTCCTTGGAGAAAGATTACAATCACACCAATTTTACTTACGAACATTCCCCATCCGTTAAGAAAAGTCACCATTTTGAATGTATTTTTATGGTGTATTTTATGGCATTTTCGTGTATTAAATGCAGAGAAGTATTGTAGAAGTCCGTCCAGCTTCTACATAAGACACATTTTAAATATTTTACTTTTTTATTTTGTGGGCTTGCAATTTATATATCTGAATTTTAAATCACATTAAGCAAAGTGGTGCGTGATATTTAAGAGTCAGTGGCGAACGACTCTACGGGTTTTACTTGCTAATAGAAAGAATTTGTTTAATTTTTGATAAGTGATTACAATGCATTTCACATAGTGATCAGGAATATTTTTTAAGCAACCCTTTTAAGTGAATTGTTTTTTAGAAAGATTGTTCGAAAGACTATTAAGAGTAAAATGGAAGTGTCAGAGATTCCTTGATCAATCAGTATCAAATTTTATATAGGTCTTACTTATCTATCTGTATGTGCTCACTAATTTAGAAATATTCTCCGGGCTGCAAAAAATTAAGATATTCACTTCAAATATGGCTGGAACGTTGCTCACAATAGTATAGTATTGAAAATGGGTTAAATCAGTCAAAGAATGCAACCACAATCTAATAAAATATTTCCTAATAAAAAATGGATTCATATATTCATATACATATACAAGCCTTACTTACTTTAAAAAAAAAAAAATTTGATGCCTACTTTGTTGAAAGAAGATTTACGGAACATAGGTTTTATTGCTAAAAAGGATTTTACAATTACTTAACAACTTGACGGAAAACTAGAAGGGTACCTTAAGAATTAATTTATAGAATAAAGTGATATCATTATTGCTTTTCAAATGGACAGATGGGCAGACGGACAGACATGTCTAAATCGATTCAAAATTTGATACTAATTATAAATATGTATACTTTATAGGGTCTGTAACACTTTCTTCTAGTCGTCACAAATATAATGGCAAAGTGAATATATCCTCAACCTCTGGATTATGGATATAAAAATGGTATGAGATATTTAAGATTTACTTAACTTGTTTATTCTATAAAAAACAGTGTTGGCGTGGCTAAAAATGTACATTTTTGTTTAATCAATTGATTAAATATTGAATGTTCAGAAAATTAATTAAAAAAAGAAAAGACATTTTCACAAAATGATTTTCTCATTCAATAAAAGTTAATAGATGAATGATGATGATGAGTGAATAAAATATAATAAAAGAAATTTTCTTATTTTTTTTCATGTTATAAGAAAAAAAAATTTATTTTAATTTATTAAGTGTAAAAAGCGGCATCAAATCTAATCATTTTCTTTTAATCTGAACACTTTTAAGTGTAACAAATTTGAATAATCGTTGTTGAAGTTCACAATTTGTGTTGCAAAAATTTAGATCATATTGAAATGAATTTATTGAAATTTTTAAATATTTGCGCAACTGTACGAACTGCCGATTGTCCACGATCATGTTTAAAGAACTTAGCAACTGATTTCTAATTTCATATTGCTCAAATGTAAGTGACATATTGCACAAAATATCCTTATTAGAAGAATAAAATGAAGTCGTGGAAATCGAAAGATAAACAATTCAATTAAGTTAGTTTAGCTAGTTGATTTCTATTATTGTTGTTGTTTTGTTTATATACTTATTTATTTATTTTTGCAACGTATTTATTAGATAATGATTTTATAATTTATAGTAGTGCAATAAATTGATTTCTGACTCTCCAAATTACAAATAATTAATATCATATAAGAGACATTTGTGTACATGTATTTGTATTTCATGTAAATGTTTCGTATAATTTCATATTATTTTTTGTTATACTTTAATTTGATTATTAGATTACAATACACATATTTTTTTTATTTATAATTTATTTAGCATTTAACATTAAATTGTGAGTGTTTTGTTTTGCATTTCGAAATTTCTGCATTTGCTACATTTTTGTATTTCAATTTTAATAGATTTCATTAATATTATTACGTACGTGTATTAATTATTAATTAAATGTATATATAGATATTGTTGTTGTTGTAATTTACTTTTATTAGTTTTTGAGTTTTTGTTTTTCGCTTTTTTTTCACGTTTAAGGTTTTTGTTTGTCCTTATTTGTTGAGTTATATGGTTTTTTATAATTTGTACAATTTTGTGCCTTCAAATACGTTTAAATTGATCGGATTTCCATTTTTTAAACCTCGTATTTTACAATTCGATTTTGAAATTATAAATTATGAGAATGTATTGCTTCTTATTATAATTTATCCTTATGTAATATATTATGCCAAATTCTCCCTCAATTAAAAGTTCCATTATTTCAGAAGGCAAACTGAATAACAACAAATGCAAGCGACCCACCTTTATTTTTATAGATCAGCCTAAAATTTTGAATAGACTTTATAAACTTTTGTTTTTGTTAATCTATTGGCCACAAAAATTATATATATACAATTTTTCAAATTGATCAGTTAATTGTTAATAGCACTTAAACACAGATTGATTGATCGTTTCATTGTTTCAAAATCATGGCCACAGAGAAAAAGCCTAAGTTGAAAATTTCATCTACTTCATATATAAATGTTGCTTTTTTTTGGTTATTCTTCAGAAACGGCAAGGTATGCAAAAGTGCCATTAATTAAAGCCATTAATTCATCTAAATTAAAATGGGACTGTACAATTTTTGGACAATTTTTGGACAATTTTTGGAGAATTTTTTAATAATTTTTTTCGCCACATTATCCTGATATTGTACTGATAATTATGAAATGTAATGCTTTACAAAGTTGGATAATACGGCAAATATCTAACCGATAGATCTTGTCGCTTTGGCCATAATCAATTTGCATTAACTTGAATTAACTTTATATTTTTTACATTTTAGTTTTAACAGAAAGCAATATTAACATTTTTTAAGATATAAAAGTTGCATTTGTCATTTTATTTCTTAGAAGTGAGGAAATATGGGAAAATCATTAAAATGACCGAAATTACCATAAATGTAAAAAAAAAACTTATTTTATATATATAATTTCAAAGTGTTCTTATTTCAAGTGTTCTTAATATCAAAATTACTTCTTCGCGATATCTAATTTTTGAAGTGAGACCATTCAAATTTGTTTGTGGCCCTTATTTATCTCTTTGCTTAAACCTTTTTCTTAAATGGCAATTTTTACATTATATTTTGAAATTTTACAATTTTTGAAATTTGAGAGAGAAAACCTATATAAAAAAGGAAGTAAGCAAAAATATTTCAGAAGATTGAGCTGGCATTTAAATTTGTTACACTACTTTGCGCAATGTAATTAAGAAGTCAAAGAAACGAATTACACAAGTCCAGTAAGTAAAAGTTTATAATTTTCACTTGATTTAAGAAGTTGATTGTATGACCAGGCTGTAACAAATTTATCTGTAAAAGTGAGTCTGCGGCATACATTAAAATATGCTTAAATTTGTTAAATTTTTGCATATAACGACTTTGAGTGTTATCTTTCAGGAATGAGAACAGGACTCAAAGGCCAAGGGACTTACCTATTGAATGTTTTCAATAGTTAATTAAAATTGCGGCCTGATCTTTTAGTAAAAAGAAAAACTCATGCAGATAGAATTTAAACAGGCAGACAGCGGCTGAAGTTGCTTTAATTTTAAGTTAAGAGGTCCAATAAAATGTGAGGACATGTCGATGTTTGGGTAACCGCAAGTGGCGCGTAATGTACAGAAATTAGATTATTGCAATATTGCTTAGCGAAAATTTTTACCGACTCTATAGTTTGGTTTTGCTTTTTCCATTTGTTGAGTAGCATTCAAAATTATCACTGTTAAACACTATTTCTGAAATATAATGCATCAACATGGGCAGTGTTGGAAGAGAATTTTCATTTAATTTTTTTATTTTTTTTTCGATCAAACGTTGCGACATAAGTTATTATATATATATATATATATATATATATATATATATATGTATGTATGTATGTATGTGTGCACATTGTTGGATTTTTATTAAATGATTTGCTTGTTGCTGCTTTAATGAAGTTAACATTACTTTTTTGGCCTGACAGTTTACAGTTTACATGAATGAAGTGTGTTCCAAATTGTTTTCTTTTTGCCTTTTTTTTTCTTAGATCGATTCTCTTTTGTTTTGATAGGCATAATTTACTCATAGAAATATTCTATTTTACGCATTAGACATTTGAAATGATTAACTGGATAAATTTGCGTAAAATAATTTATGTATCATAATATGAGTGTTAATTAATTAAAGCAAATTTTGTATGCCTTTATGAACCATCTACTTAATTTATGATCAAGTACATCAAAATTAAAGCTCATTGCTATGTAAAAATTTAACAGAGCGAATTTGAAAACAAAAATCCTACCGAATCCCTGTATATTTGAAATTTTTTGTCAAGTTGAAGAGAATTTTTTTCTCTTGCTTTTTTTTATATTTCCAGCATAATAAATACGGACAAAATTTTTTGTAGGCAGTTAAGTTGCGTTAGAATCCAATTAGTAACTCTTCACACTAATGGAAGATTTTCTTTTCTTGTTGTAGCTTCTCACAAAAATTCTCTAATGTAATTAGCATGAATAATTATTGAATGTGTCAAGTATTCTTAAGAAAAATTTATTTACACGATATGAACGTAAATTATAAATAAATTGCTATAAACAAACGTAAAATGGAATTTCTGAACGTTATACTCAGAAATACAGTAAAACTGGAGTCTTTATGAACTTATAATTGAAATTTACAATTACATTAATTTATAAATTTTAATCTCTTCATATGAATGATTAACAGTTTCGATTCGAGATAAATTTCATTAACACCGATGTTGATAGAGTTTACCGTCCAGAGCTTTAGTTTTGAACAATTCATCTATTTCAAAGAATTTGCATTTTATTTGACATGAGGTGAAAAATTCTGTATAAATGAATAAATAATATATGTATATATTCAGTTTAAGCGTTCTGCAAATGAACTAATTAAAAATGTTATTATACATAAACATCTTGTTTATTTATTTTTAGATAAATAGTATAACAAATTTTGGTAGGGCATAACAAAAAAAACATTTTTTTATGGATATGAACAGTGAAATGATTGGTGACTTAATGATTCATTTATATTATTTAAATGCACAAAAATCCCACGTACTATAAACGTTTATAAACATAATTGTTGTTCAATATAAATGTTTATGTACATGAAGCTAATTCATTAATAGCATCGAATATTTTACACTGAAAAAAAAGCTAAGGTAAAGTATTCAGCATGTTTATTTTGCAGAATTAAATATGTAAAGAAAAGATATGTATAACACATTCTCATCATCATTTCTTATATTATGTCAAATTAGTATGCGAAATTCTACGAGAATATGTTGATTTATTGCTATTTAAATTGTGACGTACTTTCTTGAAAAACAAATTTTAAATAATTTATGTAAATGATAAGATTACGTGGATTTCTTTAATATTCCATTTAGATGTATATCACAAAAACGACACTTGATAGAAAATTAAATTGAAGTTGAATTTAATGCTTACCCTAAATAATATAACTGAAAATTCTATTTGAGAGTTTAAACGCCTTAATAAACATGTTGCATCAACATGATAATAATAATGAAGTAACAAAATGTTTAGAAAATTGATTAGAAAACTGAGACTCAAAGAATTGTATGAGAGAAAAACATGTATATATTTATGTATGCTTGTATGTTTATTTTATTTTGTATATAATAAAATAAGCCAAGAAAATTGAGATTAAAATACTTATTATTTTATATAATTTTTAATTGAGTTTGAAATTGTTAGTTAATTGAAATAATTTTAAATTTAATAAAATAAAATAATTTTTTATATTTTATTTACTGTAAATGAACGTAAAAAAACTCATATTATAACGATTAAGTTAAACAGCGAAGTTAAACTTCGCTGTTTAAGGAAATATATAACTGTTTTGTTGCTTTTACGATCGCAACGTTTATTGCAGTAAAAATATAATTAATTAATTGGAAGTCATTTTGCCCTGGAATTTCGTATTGTTATTCTTCTTTCCTCTTTTATTTGTAATAATGTCCACAGAATTCACAGGCAAGTATTTGTGTAAACATACACATTGTATATAAACATTTCATTGGTGTGAAACTTGCATATATGCGCAAAAGTAAGAGAAAAAAATAACATTTAAGCGAAAAAGTATGAAAAGTACTGTGTGCTTTTTTTTATTAGTATTATTGTGTTGTTGCAATTGTTTAAATTATAAATCAATTGGGGAAATGTTGGAATGCCATGGAAAATTGCACACATATTTGGCAACATTTTCTCTTATGCCTCTGTCATTCAATTGTATAACATAAAATATAATAACTTATGACAATTTTATGCCAATTTAAATCGAATAAAGCAGACAAAACATAATCGAACTATCTGAAGTGCAAAGTATTTGTAGTAATCATTAGAAATACCTGACAAAATTTTTTAATAGTAATGGCGTATATTATATATATATATATGTATCTATATCAATGGAAAGTTTAATTTAAGTTTAAGTCTTAAGATACAAGAATGTGCCTCAAAATAAAATTGATGACAAAAAATATGAAAAGCGTACGCACAGAGAAAACAAGGGAGAATGAGAACGAATTGAGACGGTGTTAATGAGATATACAAAAAGATAGACAAAACTCAAGAGAGCAGAGAGAGAGCAAATATAATTAATAATATTATTTTAGCTAATTTACTTACATTAAATTATATCTATATATATATGCATAGAAATTTTTTATGAACATGTATATATATATATATACATATATATATATGTATAAACTAATTTCATTTTGTTGTAATAAAATGGTTCTAATTTGCTGTTTTGCGTGTCGTTTATTTGTATATATATACATGTACATATACATATATGAGTATGTATCTAATTTTAATGTAATCACTGATATATTTCCAACAACTTATTTTACAGTGATTTATTGATTTTTTTCTTTATTCCTATTGCACACTGTCTAAATATTTCGATACAAAAAACAAAGAAAAACAGAAAAAAATATCTGATCGAATTAGAGGATAGCAACAAAGCAAAACAAGGCAAAATAAGACAAAACTAAACAAATGAAAACGAAATAAAAAGAAAATATACAAAACATTCTAATGTAATTAATTTTATTAATATATTTATTGATTTATTATGCATACTCATGTCTAAATATATGTACGTATGTATATATATACCAATGCATTTGCATATGCATGATTCAGTTTTTCTTTTTAATTACCATTCTAAAATGTTTGCTTGCTCTTGCTTTCAACTTCCCTTTTTTCGGTTTTTTTTCCTGGAAAAAGTGAACGTATATATATATATATATATATATATATATATATATATATATATATATATATATATATCTATGTACAATTTAAAATCTGTTAATAGGATAACATTGTATATATATACATATATGTGTATACATATATATAAAACTACGCTTTTTGATTTACGTAAATTTTTTCAATTTTTATGTGTTTATTGCAAATTTCAATTCAATTACTTAAGTAATGAAATTGTATATTGGCCCATGATTTTTAATTATTATATATATATATATATATATATATATATATATATATATATATATATATTCTGCACAATCTTTTCTTAGCATATGAAATTATTATGTTAAATTTATCTAAATGTATGTATGTATGTGTGGTGTGTGTGTGTGTTTATTTATTTACTCTTAATTGCTATGTACGTATGTATTTAAATATACGTATTATGTATATATTTATGTGTATACTATTCATTTATTGGCTTACAATCTAAAAAAAATTGCCTAGTTTTGTAAAAATAAACAAAAAATAAAAACAAGTATTTCTTCGATCGTTCCTCTTCATTCACCGTTTCATTTGTCTATGCTGATTTAATTAAATTGCTTAATTAAATTAATTTAATCTAATTGTAATTATATATGTATGTGTTTTATTTATGATTAAATATTTGAAAATATTAAGACAAAAATACAAAAATATATATATATATAAAAAGCAAAAAAATTAAAAAAAAGTATACACTTTCAAATCAAAATAAATTAAATTTTCTGTAAAACTTTTATGCTTACATGAAGTACATTGTTGTGTAAGCGTCGCCAATATTAAACATAACTGTTAACGATACGTAATTTCATTCAATAATAATTAATTAACATTAAGTTTTTGTCATTTATTCTTTAAAAAAAAAATTTTTTTTCTTACTGCACAAGCCCATTCTTCTACAAGGCGGTGGGTATTTATTTTCGATTATACAGAATTAAATACGTAATGTAATGTATATATATATATATATATATATATATATATATATATATATATATATATATATATATATATATATATATATGTATATATATATATAAATACATATACAAAGACAAAGAACAAAAGAATTAAAAAACACAAAAACAATACAGTAAATCAACATGAAATAAGTATACTTAAACTTTTATAAACATGTTATTATTGCGTCCTATAATAATTTGTAAATAATTGTTAAACATAATGCATAATACAGTATGTACAATATTAGAAGACAATATGAATTTCAACAGCAACATTTATAGCAACATTAACAATGATTTTAATAAAATATTCTTATAAACATTGACAGCAGGTAACAAATTGTAGAGTATAATTGATATGTTTACAAAATATTTTTTGTGTATAAACAATCTCGACATATGTTCCGATTTTAGTTTTTCGTTTACAAATTTCTCTGTATTTACATCATATTTTTAAATTTTCATTATGCCAATTATTTTATTAACATTGTAATAAAATAATATCATTTTCGTGAGTGTTATTATTATTGGATTTTGAAGTAGGCATATTATGAGCCACTGAATTTATTATACTATCAGATTCAAATATAAATTGTGTTTGATGTTGTTCTTGTACTTGCCGTTCCGGTTCCGGTTCTTGTTCCTGTTCCTCCTGCTGTTCTTGTTGAGCAGTATTTGTTATTTTTGTTGTTATTGTAACTGGCAGAAATTGATTTATTTGCTGTTGTTGTTGCACATGTTGTTGTAATTGTTGAGTTGTAATTACTGTTACATTAGATAATTGTATATAATTATTAGAATTATCTGATGTACATGTGTTGGCCGGACCCAATAAATTACTTTTAGTTATATTTAAACTCATGGTACTTGTTGTAGCATTTTTATTAGTTTTATTGAAATTATTGTGCGGTTTAACTATAACCGATGTAGCTACTGCACCACAAACATTTTTCTGCATCATTTTATTGACATTGATTTGGTTTGGCGATAAAAGTGGTGCTCCCACTTTAGCTGCTGCTGCTGCTGTTGTTGTTCTTGTTGTTGTTGTTGTTGTTTTAAGTGATGCTCTTGTTGTTATTGCTGTCAATGTTGCAGTTGCTGTTGCTGTTGTTGTTATAGTTGAAGTTAAATGACATTTCTTATTATTAGACTGTTTGTTGGCATTCAATAATTTTTGATTAGCCTGACGTTTTTGAGCAGTTTTTATGCCACCTGCATTTATTGCCTTTGTCGATACACTTGACGATTTTTTTGAAATGTTGGCAGATGTTGTTTTAAGTGTTGATGTAGATGTTGACATTGACGTTGACATAGACGTTGACGTTGTCGCTGTCGTTGTCGTTAAAGTTGAAGTTGTGATTGTTACTTCTCTTGATGACGTACTAACCTTCGCCGTCGATGATAATAACAATAACGGATTGATAGTTGCATTTTCAGTAAATGTATCCGTTGCTGTAACAATTGTTTCAGTTATCATCTTCGACGATTTTACCCTTTTTCAGTCACCAAATCGGCTGCACGCTTTCTTCCATCTGCATTGTGTACACCACAATTCACGTCTATCCATACCATAAACTTTGCGACACTTTTTATTTTCACCTCTTGTGCGACGATTTGGTGAATTCGGTGTATGCTTATTTACTGCAGATATTGGCGTTTGATGTGCATTTTCTGATGTTGCTGCGTTACCACCAGCAACATTCATATTTGCAGCTTTATTAATACCAAAAACATTAGCTGTGGCAGTGCTTATATGCTGTTTTAGAGTTGTTGTTGTTGTTGTTGTTGTGTTGTTGTTGCTGCTGCTGCTGCTGCTGCTGTTGGTGTTGCAGACTTATTTCATTAGAATTATTACTCATTTGTATAGCTTGAGTAATGTAGCTCGGTGTAATGGTTACGGTGGCTAGTTGTTGTTGATGTTGTTGATGTTGTTTCTGCTGATGATTTTGAGTTGATGGTTGTTGACGGCTATTATTTGGCCCACCACAACCACCACCACCACCACCAAGGCCGGATGTGGCCAGTGAAACATTATGTTGCGATAATTGATGCAGAATTCCATTGCTATTAGTACTTGAATCATTGTTATATTGTTGTATTTTAATTGCTTTCGCATTATTGCTGTCTTTATAATTGCTTTGCTGCTGCTGCTGCTGCTGCTGTTGCTGTTGTTGTTGTTCTTGCTGATGTTGTTGGACATTTGTAGGTGATGGATAAGATGTTGTACATTGAGATGATGAAGCTCGACCATTTTTAATGAAAATTTGTGTAGAGTGTTGCGATGTTTTCTGCTGCTGCTGCTGTTGCTGTTGCTGTTGTTGTTGTTGAAGCATAATGATGGCATTGTTATTAATATATACCGACGATATGGGTTTTATGGGTGAAGTACCGCTATTTGGTGTCCACGTGTAATTATGGCATGCCAATGGCGATGTTGGCATGCAATTATTGTTGTTGTTATTATTATTATTATTATTATGCGCCTGCCGTTGCTGGTTATAACCATTGCTATTATTATGTAGATTTTTATTGCATATTTTTTGAACAATTTGTTGTTGATTAAAACGACTTTGCTTTAAATTGCCAACAAGTTGTCTTTGGTATTCGGGATCTTCATGAGGTGGTCGTGCCATATCACGATGGCTGAGTGTGGGCGGTGATGCAGGGCTAGGAGTTTTATAGTCATCATCGTCATCTTCAATTTCTGTATAATAGAATTCTTCCTCATGACTATCACTGTCAATAAAATAATCATCACTCTGATCTAGTGAACGTCTCGGCTTTTTGTGGCTGCAATAAAAATTCAAAATATATTCCATTAATTAAAATTTTTTATTATTATTATAAGTTACTAAAATATTATATATATAAAATCTATCTTACATAGATTTTCAAAGTTTTCCATACATATTGTAAAATAATCTCTTGAGAATTAGCCTTGCATACTTTGTACATTTCGTATCCTCAGTGTGTACGGAATAATTAAGACAATAAAATACAATACAATTTCTATATATTTGTCAAATTTAACTTGTATGCAAAAACTTGCAACGCATTCGGCAAATTTAATTTATGTCAAATAATAACATAAACGTTACATTAACAAACGTTTAACGAAAATGCAAATATTTTAAATACTTATCAACATTTCATTGAGAATGTTTAGATTTATGTATAATGGTGCATGGCTACAAAACATACCAAGATTATACAAAAGCAGCGACCTCTAGTAAGAGGTTTATATATTGCTAAATTTGTCAAACGTAAAGAAAAATTCAATAGAATTATTTTCTAAACGCATACCATAGTAATCTAAAGTTTTTTTTCACATTTGATAATACAACATATCATTAGTATATTATACACTTTGTTTAGTTACAAAATGTTTTCGTGCAAGCGTAACAAGTGTCTACGTATGAGGTAATATATAACTAGTCATACATTGCTGTATGAATACCTTTACTAAAATTTTTGCTATTTTTCTATGTATTCATTATTCGCGTTCACACTTTTTATAATAAATAAAATGCAACCCTGTATATATAATGAAGATTTTATTTTATTACACACTTCTGTATAATAAGTTTCAGGTTAAATTTGCGTGTGTGCTATATTCGATAAAAATTTCTAATCTATAAAAAAAAGTGGTGCAAAGTAATTAATTATAGTTTAATAGTCTAATATTAAGCATACAAAATAAGGAAGTAAGAAACAAATAAAATTAATACGCTCATTTAGTAGGTTTTATTATGCTGTATTAATTATGTTATTTAACATTATTATAAATATCGTATAAATAAAAAAACTGAAAGAGAGGGAATATTCTGTTGTATTGTTACACAAAAGAAAAAAGAAAAAATTAACTAAAAACTTCTGAGCACATATATTTTTGATTCATTAATTTGTATCAATTAGAAATTAATGTAAATTAAAAAGAGTTGTGAACTAACAATATTCCTAATACTAAACAAAAGTGATATTTTTGTTCATATATATTTATTTATACACATAACAGATAGTGTAAGAAAAAAAAATAAAGGTATTTTTGGTGTAATATAAATTGTCTACGATATAAATTTACTAAACTGAATTGCCTTACAGTGAAACCTTTACAAGCGGGATTAAATAGAAAGAAGAATAATAAAATTGCATTTGGTAAATCAATAAAGTCCATTAAGCGAGCAAACATAAAGAAATGTCTACAGTAGCGCCTTCATCGAACACCACTATTCATAAAAATGGCACATCAAATATTTGTAGTGGCAGCAGCAATAATACCAACATCGTTAGAGCCAATGTAAGCACTCATAGGAATCATTATAGGACAAGTACGTCAAATACAATGGATGATGTAGGATTAATGGGTACAGTTAAAGTATTAAAATTTACGGGTACCACAAAGTTCACAAATGTATTGATTAGTGAACTGGTTGAGGATACAAAACTAGAATTCTGTTCTAAATACAAAGGAACCTGTACATTATTTTGTTCATATGATCCTCAAGGATATTTAATAAAAATTGCCATGGGTAAGTAAAAGCAAACTTTCTATTTAAATAAAATTTTAAAATTTTACGGTCAGTATAGACAATATAGATAAAAGGATACGACTACAGTGTAATGTAAACTGGAAACACTTTAGTTTTTAAAACAAATTTTGGCCGTTTTTTGCATCTTATTTAGTTTCAGCTAAATATAATTTTCTTTTTTCTAATATAAAACAAATTCAATGATATTTATATAAGCGTTATGTTCAACATTCTTGATATTTAGATGCTGCACCTTCAATTATTCTAAAAGATTATCTATTAACAGAGGATATTGATGTTGTTCAGATAGCACAACGGACTTTTGCCGTGTCTTTTGGTAATGATAATTTAATATTGAGATTCTCTAGTGAACAAGGTAACAACTTACATACATACATTTACTTCTATTAGAATTAGAATAAATATTTATGCTTGTATATATTTTTGCTATCTTTCTCTATTTCTTTGCCGTTAGCATTTTCATAAAATTTGAATATTCACCGTGTTTGTATGTGTGGTTGAATTTTTTTTTAGATCAGCAAAATTTCCGTCGAATATTGGAAAATGTGAAACGTTCACGTCCTAAGTCAGTGTTCTCGCAACGTACAGAAGAATCTTCCGCTTCACAGTACTTTCAGTTTTATGGTTATCTATCACAACAGCAAAATATGATGCAGGATTATGTGCGGACCAGTACATATCAACGGGCTATTTTAGGCAATACCACAGACTTCCATGTAGGTCTTACAAACAGTTTCGAAAGTATTTTTCATTTGAAAATTTATTTTTTAATTAATTTTTTTTTCCATTGTACTGAATTGTTTTTCCTTTCCCATGTTAATAGAATAAAGTTGTGTTAGATGTGGGCGCTGGTTCTGGTATATTATCATTTTTTGCTGTACAAGCGGGTGCTGCTAAAGTGTATGCAATTGAAGCATCAAATATGGCACAATATGCACAGCAATTAGTAGAATCTAATAATGTGGAGGATAAAATTTTCGTAATACCGGGAAAAATTGAAGAAATCGAATTGCATGAGCAAGTGGATGTTATAATCTCTGAACCTATGGGCTACATGTTATATAATGAACGGATGTTAGAAACATATTTACATGCTAGAAAATGGTTAAAATCAGGTGGTAAAATGTTTCCAACACATGGTGATTTACACGTTGCACCATTCTCGGATGAAGCTCTATATTCCGAGCAATACAATAAGGCAAACTTTTGGTGTCAGTCAGCCTTTCATGGTGTAGATTTGACTACACTACATAAAGAGGGTATGAAAGAGTATTTCCGACAACCCATTGTGGATACATTTGATATACGCATTTGTATGGCCAAATCGGTGCGTCATGTATGCGATTTTTTGCGAGATAACGAAAATGATTTACATCACATTGATATTCCATTGGAATTTCATATACTGCAAACTGGTATATGTCATGGTTTGGCATTTTGGTTTGATGTTGAATTTTGCGGGACAAGTCAACAAGTATGGTTATCTACATCACCTACAGCACCTCTAACTCATTGGTATCAAGTACGTTGTTTACTACCAATGCCCATATTTATAAAACAAGGCCAAATTTTAACTGGTCGAGTTTTGCTTGAAGCCAATAGACGTCAATCGTACGATGTTACTATAGATTTACATATAGAAGGCACGTTAATTTCATCAAATAATACGTTAGATTTAAAGAATCCATATTTTCGCTATACGGGCGCTCCAGTTCAAGCACCACCAGGTACTTACAATCAAAGTCCATCAGAACAATATTGGAGTCAATTGGATTCTCAGGGTCAACGTACAGGTAAATTTTTAGATGGATCAACTAACTGCGTATAGACCTGTATATCTATGTATATATGTGTATTTAAAATAGCATACCATAGCATGGGATAAAAACTTCTATTTCCAGGTGGTAATTTAATGAATGGTTTTGCTGTTAATGGCATTACTGACGTATCAATGGACATTACTCATACACTTATGCATCCTCAATCTTAAATTATTCAATTATAGTCTCCTTGTCGTATTTATGATATAAATTTTAAGCATTGGCCAAGTAATTATCTGTACAAAATTAACCAACACGTGCAAACCCAAAAAACAGAGAGTGATAAACAAAGAAAGATTTAGAGAGAGAGACAGAGAGAGTGAAAGAGAGAGTGAGTGTGAAAGAATGCCCATAACACACACGAATCACGCAGATTTCATGAAATTATTAATATTTTAATTAATTACTTTAATTAATGTAGAAAATCAGGTATAAACGGAAATTCATATAGAGAAACGTAACACGTAACACATCTCTCCTTCATTCCAACATTAATAATTAAGTTTAAGTAAAAAAAGTGTTTTGTAAGAGATTGATATACATACATACATACATCTACATATATACATACAAGCACACATGTAGAAAATGCATCTAGATTTTTAAGCATAAATTTTAAACTTAATTTTCATATTGGCGGATGTACATATGAATTATCTAGAAGCATAAGTATAATTAAAGTAGATTATTTTTTTTATAAAGACAATACAATCTATATATATGTATATTATATATATATGTGTATATTATATATATATATATATATATATATATACTGTTTTTTTTGGCTTTTGAAAAGACTGTTTAATATACATACATACATACGTATAAATCGGTCGGTTCATGTATATTTAATTTATTTTTTGCTGCCAGATTTCTACTAATAAGCCATAGAGACGTATTACTTTGTATTACTTTGAATTCAATTTCTCTTATTTAATTCCTATTTTATCTATTTATATTTGTCATTTCTATAATACAAATAAAACTAAGAATGAAAAAGGCAAAGGCAGAAACAAAAAAATTTACTATAAGTGTGCATTTCATAAATAAATAAATAAAAGTATCCTTCCTCCCAATAAGCCATTGGGATCTTATGCTGTACTGTACAATGATGTTTAATCAGTTATGCTATCTAATTTATTAGGTTTAAGTAATGTTTGGTAATATTCAATATCCATAAAAATGGAACTGTCATGTTTGTTCATCTTCTCCAACTATAGATTTTCGAGAAATACTTGAATGAGTTAATATGTGCAAAAAATTAACAATTTTTAATAATTTTGGACGACATGTAAAATCTGTATGGAAAATTTCAAATGGATTTGCCAATTGATGAGAAAGTGTGTTTCATTGAGTTTTTGTTTTATAGAAATTATTTCATAATTTTATTTGTATGTCGTGTAGAATATTTACTAATGGTTTTTAGGAGGAGAAATTAATTTAAAATTTATTTATCGCTTGATTTACCCTCAATTTGTATAAAAATGAGTAAAATATATTATAGCCCTTCAGAGGTGGTTTTTACACCGCTGTACACCACCGCTACATACCGCTTTGTAAAAATAAAAAAATAAGTTGTAAGACAGTTAGGAAGGTAAAAAATTTCACTTTAAAGTATGGACTGATCCAAAGAAAGATCTTAACAATTTGGAATACGATTCTCGTTTGGCGCCAAAACATGCATCAAATGACATCAAACTATCTTAAAAATTGCGACCTGCAATTCAATAAGAATTTTACTGGCACAGATGTAAAACAAATAGATAATTTTATTTCAGTTTAGAAAATGATTTTGAATCGATTGACATTATAAAAAGTGAATCTATCTCTAAGTTGTAACATAGATTTTTTGAGTGTTACAAATGCCTGCACAACCTTATAGTAACATGTATGCAAAATGGCATTATGTATACCATGGCAATTTTTGCTGGATTGATAAGTATGTTTAGGCAAAAATTACACTATTACCTGCAATACACTCCTAATGTTGACCTTACAAGATAAATGCATTTTGAATACTTAAAATGTTGGCAAACGTGTGAATAAAGCAATAGAAAATTGGCAATGGACATTGTAAATTGCATATTGTTCATGCTCTAGAGAATTCAAATAAATGATGATTAATTTTATTCGCTAGGCGTACAGTTATTTTCAAACTAATGGGTAAGTAATGAATTTAATAATATTTTACATTTTTTTACATTGTTTGCTACTTACAGTTATCATATTTGTGTGAACGTGTATGTGTGTACGTTTATGTATATAAATATAAATACATATATATATATTTGCAAAATTTAATTCAGGGGCAACATTCAATATGTAGTGAATAAAATAAATACAATTAATGAAGAATGCAGAGAAAGTTTTAAAATGCTAACTTCCTCTCTCTATCTCTCTCTCTGGCTTTTATTATTATTGCTGTTTACAGTTATTATGTTGCTCACAAAATCAAAATATATTTTTCAATTTGGCATTGCTCTGAGTACCATGAAATCAACAAAAAACAAAAAGAAAAAAAATGCACACAATGAGTAACCAAATTCAAAGCAAAAAGCTAACAAAAAATACCTTGACCTCAAATCCTTAAAATAATGCACACATGCTTGTTGTTGTCTTGTTCCATTTTAACTTTTTTGTTTTACATTACTTTGAATTTTACTAATACTAACGCACACTGACTCTCATTCTTTATACATTGCCCGTCAGTGCTGTACAAATTCATGAAATGTCATGAAATTTTTTTCTCTTGCATGTACAGTCTGCCGATCTGCCGACAGATGAAGGCAAAATAATAAAAATACATCATCAAGATGGTCGTTTCGTTTTTGCTATGCAAAATGTTATATTTTCATATATTAACGGTTAACAAGTGTGAACTGGAAATTACAGACACAGAGTTTCTGTTCGAGCTGTTAGAATTGGAAATTGCACTTTTTATTTTTAATTTATTTTCTTATATGCTACTCAAATCGAATGCACACAGACGAAGGAAGTGGGTTAAAGGGTGCGCCCAAACATAACATACAAACATACATACATGTGTAATAATAATTATTATTATGAAGGTTTGTTGTATATGATGCCTAAAGTCTCGCTCTTAAATTTAAGTAATAATTTTTATATCCATCCTAAAATTTAGTTGGTCAAGGTAACAAATGAATGAATGAATGCCAGCCAATCAACCAGCCCGCCATTGTTGCAACTCTTTTACATGACATTAGCAATCATTAACATTTTAAATAAACATATTTAATGCATATGTGTATGCATGTGTGTGTGTGTGTGTGTGTGTGCGTGTGTATGTGTGTGTTCGAAAAACCTATGTATGTATTGTACAATTGTGGTGGCGGTGTGTTACTTGTGTGTAGGCTGGCAAATTATTCTCTATTATTGTTGCAATTGTTCAGTTGCTTCTTTCAAGGTTGCATCAAATATTCTCTTAATTTAATATCACATTTATTAAATGTGCTACAATTTGCTTAAAGTAATTGCGTTAAATTATAGGATAGTAAAATAAGAAAAACTGTTTGAAATGCTTTAATGTAATTATGCAATTATTATTATTCACTTACCTAAGATGCACAAGTCGAATGTGCCTTTCAATTTTTCCTTTTGTATGCTCGTTAAACTTGCAGCCTGGATAAGTGCATACAAATTTCGTTTTATTTACCTGCATAACACATAGAAATAAAAATGGAAATGAAAATTAACTGTTTACACATTGCACAATTTTTTTTTGGAAAAAAGTAATGATAATAAAACAAAATGGGAACAATCAACAACACTCACTTTTCGTTTTTTATATCTCATTTTAATCTATTAACTATTTCGATTTTTTCTTTTATTGATTTACTTATTTTGTTATTAATTATATTTTCGTTTTGTAAAATTTACTAAAAGACATATGCGAATAAATTTATGATGATAAGACAATTAAATTTATTTTTATTAAATATCTATGTTTTGTTTAATGCCCGCCAACATACGCGCAATCTCATTCACAGCATTAAC
This sequence comes from Melophagus ovinus, assembly GCA_023089585.1. Lineage (NCBI taxonomy): Eukaryota > Metazoa > Arthropoda > Insecta > Diptera > Hippoboscidae > Melophagus > Melophagus ovinus. Next base: position 8,638,917 of record JAKKIB010000174.1, on the reverse strand, counting down.
ATTAATCATCATTATTATTGCTATTATTATTATTATTAAATTTTACATAAATAATTTTGTTCTTTTGAATGTCGTCACCCGTAAGAAAAATGCAGAAGAAAAGGTATTAAATAAATATTTTTATCCATATATATATATGTATATATAAATGTTTTAATGTCTTCAAAATTTGAAGTTGTATAAAAAAAGTTGAGTAAAGATTTTTTTTTATTTTTGTTTATTTCGTAAATGCCGTACATCCGGTGCGTAACCGGTGCTAGTTAAAAATGTAATAGTATGTGTTGTGGCGCGTTTACGTGAATATTTCGAAATTTTCTTCATATATTGAGACGCCACTGGTTTTTTGTATTTAGTTGTTGTAATCATCGTCATTTAACATAATCGTAATCATATCGCACTCGTTGTCGTTGTCATAGTTAGAGTCATAGTTAATACTTAATCATCATCATTGCCATCGTCATTTTTTACAGGCAACGATGAATCGTAAACTTTTAAAATGAGTTGATTAACGGGCTGTATTGGCACGATGTTTATTATTGTATTATATGAAAGAGAGTGTGAGAGAGAGAGGGAAACTGAGATTGAGTGCGATATAATGGTATTGTGCAGGCTGGAAAGCGGTTGAGTGCAGGCAGATAAGACAAAAAGAGGCAAAGAAAACAATAGAGAGCAAGAAAAGGACAGAAAAGGGAGAGAGAGCCGAAAAGAGTATATGAGATGAAGTATTTTTGAATATATAAAATACAACACAGCACAACAAGGACATTTTTTAAGGATATTTTGTATATGTATATTTCTTTTGATACTTATATTTTTTGATGTGTGTGTAGTGAGAAAAGACCCAACGCCAAATAAGATGGTTTATGATGTGTTTATAAGACACATACAGATTGTTGAGAGAGAGAGAGAGAGAGAGAGAGAGAGAGAGAGAGAGAGAGGGAGAGGGAGAGAGTAGAAGTTTCGTGATAGCCATTTAGATAATTACAAAAAGCTCGGTTTTGAGAGAATGTGTTGTTGTGCGCTTATACCGTTATACTTTTATCTTTTTCGTTGTTGTTTTATTATACTTTTCTTTTATATATTATATGTTGGTTTTATTGTGAAGCGACGAATCAATGTTATAGCACAAAATTAACTACGTTGAAAATTTGGAACGAGGCCACATTTGAATCGCCTTGAAATCCTTGCAAATAACTATTCAATGAAGTTAATTTAATATAGAAAAAAGCAATCACTAATTCACATATCAGAACCCCCAAACACACACACACACAAATACAGCTCTTACATTTTCCTCCAAGTTGTGCCTTCTTCGCTCTATAAAAGACATGGACATTTCTTTTGTTGGCTTTGTATATTTTTGTAAATGGTTGGATGGATGGATGGATGGCAGGATGGACGGATGGATAGATGAATGGAGTATATTTCAATGATGATGTTCAAGGTATTTGAATTTTATCTGGGTCAGTTACAGTTACAGTTAAATGTATATAAAAGAAGATTTTACACTTAGTTTAAAATTTTCTACATTTTGTTGCGACATTCACTCAATTCATATTGCGATCGGGATATTTATGATTCATACCCGACCACTTTATTAGAAATAATTGTAGTCGAAATGTACTATTGAAATTGGAAATTTTACAATGTTCGTCCAATGTTCGTACAATGTTCGTGTGTAGAACTTCATTCAGCCAAGCAGATATTTATGCAAATTATCAGATCAATTGTATCGTATAGTTTTTTAAGGTCATGCTATTTCGGTTAATAAACAAACAAATGAAGAAGAAAATAAGAGAAAAGAAAACCAGATCTTTCTTGCTGTTGCTACACTTTAGACCTTGACATATATAGGTACATACAAAAATTGTACGCTAAAAGAGAGAATTTATTTACATATGTACACAGTTCATGGATGCAATATCATAAAGTTGTGTTTGTCTATGCTTTTTAAAAATTTTTTTTTATTTTTGCTTTTGAATCTTCAATTTTGAAGGTCTGTGCTATGCTGTTTCAACCCTGTAATTGTTACGAGCAAATAAATGCGCGCACATGTGTGCCTACACACACACACACACACACACACACACACACACAAATATATATATATATATATATAATATATATATATATATATATATATATATATTTAATTTTTTTTCGGTTTTGTGTTTGTCTACTTAATTTTTTTGTGTCTTTAACAACATCGCTATATGATTTTCTCTGTAAGACCGAAATTTTCAATCTTACAACATAAAATTATTTAGTGAAATTGTGCAAGGACATAATGGGTTTAGTTGGTTGATTCTTTGGTTGGTTGTCTAGATGAATTCACCCATTACCTTCAACTTTAACTACGCCTAATGTGAATGAATTTCATTTTAAATATGTACATAAAGAACATATATATATAAATATATATATATATATATATATATATAGGCATGTGGGTGTGTTATGGCTGACCTACTTTTTTTTTGTTATTGCCAATTTGTATTAGTTTTTTCATGAGGTTGTCGGCTTTCTTCCCTTTTCTGTTTGCTTGATTGTAAAATTTTATCTATTTATGCCAATGTTAAGTATAATTGTGTATGGTTTGCACTTTTAAGGTTGATATTAAAACGAATGAAAGAAATAATGAAAAAAGATAATAATTGCTATAAAAACAATAAGAGACAAAAATAGCACAAAATTATGGAAATAATAAACTAGGTCATACACTGCGTATGAGTGATATTTAATAAACTTTCAACATTTAATAAATATAAGCGTTGTATGGATTAAAGACAACGATATAATTAATTTTCCATATAAAAAATGCAAATGTAAAGTAGTTCAACTCATATATAATTTCATTATTAGTTAATTTACGCTATTACATATATTGGACAAGGAAATGAAATTGCCAAAAATTTACATGATTTATGATTTTATAAAGTTTTATTGGCAAAGATATGGATTAGTTAAAAGAGTTTTTATGAATATATAAAGAATATATTGAAAAAAAAAACAAATAAAAAATCACTAATCTACGAAATATTTAATATTTGAAATATTCATCTATCGTCCTTACTTTTCGGGTGGCTTATAAATTTCGAAAACTTTAAGAGAATCTCAGTATTTCTAAAGCATTTAAATTATAATTTATTGTGGGATTTTATATATTTGTGTGATTATTTTTAAGTAAAATTATAGTAACACATTTTTGAACAATACACGACCCAGACATTATTTCTGAAAATGTCTGAATTGCTTTCGTAGCTTTTTTCTTCAGAAGGGTACGCTATTTTAACCACTATAATATTCATTATAAATTGAAATTTTCCAATTGTTACTAAAAATTTTGCACATCAATTTTGACATACTATTTTGATACCCTTAAACTTATAAAGTTAAAACTATTATTAACAGTTGCCCAACTATGGTTACACAATTCAAATGGGCAGTTTGCTATAAAAAAGAAAATGCAGTACGGAATTTAAGAAATTAAAGTGAAGTGCTTTTTCAAGCAATCTCATATTTTAGTTGTGGAATTTATACTACCTGCTCTTCCATTATTTCCTTAAAATAACATTATTTACAAAATATTTTGTGTTGTTCATTGGACAACAGAAGAGAAATTTTGAAAAGTATTCTTATAAAGTTAGAACAAGTCATATTCATACATATGAATTCATACATACATACATATATTATGGTAGCAATAGAAAGAAATTGTATTTTCATTTAAATTAGTGATCTAGTCTTAGCCTGGACCTATCTTTATTAAATTGCTTTATTTAATTTAATAAATTTCATTTCATAGAAGGCATTTGAATTTTTCAATGCACTCACATTTACATTTCACAGTTTATTTAATTTATAATAAATTCATACAATAATTGCAATAGTTCTCAGCATTTTCATTATTTTCAATGTAAATAATTTTTTTTAATAGAAGTCGAAAAAATATGAAGTCAACTTAATAAATAGGTCAAATGTATAATAAAAATTGCTTACTCTTCTTTCTCTTTTACTTTCTGTTTATCTATATATAAAAAAAGTGAAATTGTGAGTTAAATTCTGAGTGATATTTTGAATGAGAAATTTTCCATATAATTATATTTGTGTATTGAGTATTGAGTTTAAGTAATGCAAGTATAAAATTTTTTTTTGTTATTTTGTACTTTTGGATATTCAATTCTCACTTTCAATAGCATCAAGTTTAAAAGGAACCATAAAAGAGAAATGAAATGGAAAATTCCAAAGAGAAAACGAAAGTTGAAAATTAACTATAAGAGAAATATTCTTCTTGGTTCTGAATACACACACAAAAAAATTATTATCCCCTGTTTACATTAAAAGCTTTCTCTACACGTTTACTGGCAACTGTCAATTCAATTTAAAAGACAAAAATGAAACTTTTTGTAAGAAGTATTAAAGATGGATTTCGTATTGCTCTCATGTGCATGTTTGTATTTACACTTTTCAAGGAGCTTACTTGTATATTATGTGCTCCATATATCTCGATGCTACCACATAAAGTTATATATTATAAATTTTATTGTATTTTGTTGTATATTGTTGTAGTATTGTAGTATTTTATTTTATATATTAAACACGTAATAAAATGGGTCATTGGAAATATATGGTTATATAGGCATGTGCTGGAAATTGGTATAAATACTGAACAGTTAAAATTATTTATTTTTATTTAGTGCGGTTAAAAAAATTTATAATACTTAAATTGAATGAAATTATTATGCTCTTTTAGTTAATTATTTATTGTAAAATAAAATATTTTACATAAATATTCAAATATTCAAATATTCAAAAAGTCAAATATTATACATAAAACTTTTGTCTTTTTATTTCAATAAATTTAAGGACAAATACTTTGGAGAATATATCGATAATTTGAAAAATATTGAATCCATATTGAAAGAGATTTTTAAAAAGTCAAATTTCAAAATTTCCTTAGACAGAGATAATTGAAGGGTAAATAATTTGATTCCTATACAGTCGTATAAATTTAAAATTCTCCTTTTTAATTCTTCGAAACTTAATTATCTTTATTTGATTGTTGAAATATGCGATATTAACATTAAGTAAGTAGAATTTAAAAAAAATAAAATTTGGAAAATATTAACTTAAAAGAAAGTATACGTCATCTTTTATTTATTTTTCAAATCGTACAAAATAAAATCCAAAAATTATTTATATTTAAAGAGAATTCAGACATGTAATTTACCTTTGTCAAATTATGCAATTTCAATTTTCAAAATCATCAAGTTTTTTAATATGGACTTTACCTTTTGGTGGAAAAGTATGTCCCTGAATAAAAATGATTTGAAAAGTTCGCTAATTTGTAATTCGTTCCAGAAGGAGAGGGAGATTAAAAAAATTTGATCGAACTGGTTTAAGTTTATTGTACAAATAATAAATACAAAAATATAGCGAATACAAAATTGAAAAAGTAATTTTCCTTAAAAGAATTTCCAAAAGGTTATAAATTTTGTTTCATTTAATTAAATTAATTTTTTTAAATAAAACTTTATAAGCCAAGACTTTTCTAATGGAGATTTATTTTCAGGCCAAATAATTATTTACCAAATTTCAATTAAATATTTAAAAAAAATTGTTACCTTTAGCTTAATAACAAATTTACATGAATATACATGAAATTATATAAATTTATCATTTATATAAATTTATACTCATAATTGAGATAGTGTTTGAAAAAATGTTTTAATTAACTAAGGATTTCACATTTAAAGTTACGGGTGAATGCTTGAGATGGGCTTTTAATTTTAATTTGTTTTTATCGAAGTTTCTCATTTAATGCAATAATTTAATTGAGCAATAAATTATTTCACGCAATTAAATTAAATGTGTAATTTTTCTATCCACTAACCAAAATATGTGTATACATTCAACTTATCATAATAATTTGTAATACTTAAAACAAAACCAAAAAGAAAAAAGAAATTTAGCACAATTTTGACCTTGATCTGAATTAATTTTGGCCATATCTCATTGTTTGTAAATTGTGTAAATGTTTTCCAGCCGTAAAAATTGAGATATACAGAACTGAAAACTTAACCTTGCAATTATTCGAAGATCTTGATAATGAGCCAACAAATCGCTTAAATTATACGCCCGCAATGCAACGCCATCAACGAAAATGTCTTTTTTACTTTTATTTTATTAAATTTTTTCCCTTTTTTTTTTTTGAATATTCTATGCATTATCTGAAAACTAAAAACAAATTTAAAACAATTTATGAATTGACGAATATTTTTGAAAAGATTTAAAGCTTTAAAATTTTGTTTGAAAAAAAATGTATGGAAAAGATGTTGTGCCATATTTTATAGCATCTCTACATGAAATGCCTTTATATGGCAAATGTGATATATACATGTAGAATATTTGTGAAAATGTTAACAGAGACCAACACAAGTGACCTTGTATCTAATGTTACATTGCAGTAACTTTTGCTGTACTAAAGTACTAAACTTTTTCATAACATTTTCATTTTCGTTTTTGTTTTTCTTTTCATTTTTTCATTTTTATTTTGCCTATTTTTTTCTTTTCTTTTTTTTTTTTATTACTTCTACTTCTTCTTGTTTTATTTGAAAGCACATTCATGCATGTATGATTTGCTGAATGTTGCTGAATGTTAACATAACACAACTACCGAAAAATAACGGCATCTTTGTTTTTTTTGTTTTTTGCTTTTTTATTTTCTTAAACTGGGTCATCTATATATTTATATGAATTATATACTGCTTTTATATATCTTATATACATTCTTATATATGTATATAATTTTGAATGGTTCGTAAGCGTGCATATAAATTATATGAATATTTTGTGAAAAGTAAACCATGTCAAATGTATGTACATTTTTCAGTTTTGTAGAATTAAGTAGAATTATGTTGAACAAGCTGTTATATATTCTGATTCCGTGTATGTACTGTTTTTGTTTTTTGTGTTGTATATAGAGAAATATCTTCATGATATTTTAGTGCTCATTTGTTTAATGGATTTTTCCTTTATATGATAAAGCTAATTACAAAAATTCAATTGTTTAAAATTCCTACTGCATTTCAAACAATTCCAATTATGGATATTTATTACGTCTTCATTTTGTATTTTATTTTTAATTTTTTCTTTTTTTTGGCAAACTGTACTATTAATTAACTGTCATATGTTTTAGTTTCGAACGAATATCAATGATTCAAATGAGCATAATTATTTGCCTTATTTTTATACTCCATGTTACTTATTTATCTCAATCACAACGCCTTCAAAATCTGTTCACTCCAAAAATTTGATTTGAGTCTGCATGATTCATCTATTTATTCACTTATTGCTTATTATCAGTTCAGTATCAGTAAAATTTTTAAGAAACACATTTTTGATGAGATTTAACACGTGGATCTGAAGTTTAGCTCAAAGACGTTTAGGCCAGCTTTTAATGTAAGTGGCTTATATTGCGTAAGTTTTCTATAAAGGAAGCAAACGACCGATCGGATAAATCCTGCCATAAAATAGCATTTTAATTTGTTATGTTCTAATTTTATATGAATAAAATTTATCAGTAGTATGGATTTGCTCCGAATCTTTTAACATCTAGTTACCACTAAATTTCATTAACAAATAAAAACTAACTAGGCCTAGCATATTTTTTAAAACCCATTGATATAAATCGATAAGATTGCTTATCAATCTGATGTTTATATTTGTGTTGGCATTGCAAACTTTGGAATTGCATCAAGCCAACAATGATGAATAATTTGTGGTCAAATAATTACGATCCTATCAACATTTGATGATCTGTTGCTAAATAACAAAAATTTTCACAAAAATTTCATAGAATTTGGATCAGAACAAATGCAGTTTTGATTAAATAACAATGCAATGAAAATCGAAATGAATTATAACGTTAAATTATACTTTCATATTATTTGCTTTTAAAATAAAATAAAAGTACCAAAAATGATAAATATAAATAAATCGCTTCATAATGTCGTTTTAGATTTTTTTTTAAAGTTATTTTAACATCACGATTTTAGGTGAACTTTTCTTTTTTTTCCTAACGCTTTTTGTATAACAATAATAACAAAAAAAAAAAATTGAAATAAAAAATAAAAATAACAATAGTAACAATAATAAAAATTTGTATGACCGTCCTCGACCCTGAAGAAGACAATGCAATAAAGTGTTAATGAACTTAGTCAATTCACAAAGTGGTTCGTGCAAGTTAAAAACAGATAAAAATGCAAACTGATTGACAAACCATAAAATAAAATATACATAAATTATTTAAAATAGCTATAGTAACAATAACAATAACAGTAACATTATGAATGATAAATGAAGATATAATTTTAAGAAAATAATTACGGCAGAAATTGAAAAGGTATATCGAAAGATGTAAGAAAAATGTAAACATATTCAGAAATCTAATAAAAGTGAAATTTAGATGTTTTGATAAAAATCGATTTAAAATCGCTTATTAAGTATTCTGTAATACAATTTTATTATGGATGCAGTTGTTACAGTTTGAAATAGATATTTTTAGAGAATTCGAATCAAGTTTTATGCATGAAAAAGGATCGATCGATTAAACTCATTGAAAATTTTCAAATAATTTTTCATTTTGTGTTTCATAAAGGCATTTTTCTGATAAGAATTTTTTACATATCATTATCTCTTGATTGTCATCAAAATATATGAAAACTGACTCAAGAGATTGATGATATGAAAATCATTCGTGTAGATATCGAGAAAAGTTTAAAGTCAAGAGTTTAATCACGAATAAACAAATATGAAGCGAAAATGTGACCACATGTATATTGATTTAATAGAAAAGTACAGGCTACCAAAATACAGAGAAGAAAATGTTTGTGAAAATATATAGAGGATAATATTTTGAAGGCAATGCAAGTGATTTTAGTGGTTTATGAATCCATTGAACTGATGAGTTTATCCAAGTTTCGTTGAATAACTTTGTATAAGATCAAAGTAGGTGAGGCAAATCTTCTTAAAGATGGCTTTACATAACGGTAATTTGAGTTATTACTAGCATTTAATGAAAATTACTCAGCAAATTCTTAGCTTTAAGTTTATTGGAGCTATTTTAAAAATTGTATACATTTTATATTTTAGATTTTTTATTGTTTCTTGTACAAGAATTTGTAATTGCAGATAGTAACTTTGCAAAGTTCATGCAATATAATTTAAATGATATAAGTTTTAATAAAGTTTGTCCATTGGTCCGTTGGCCTTAGATAGGGGAAAGTATGGGAAAGTATCGAATGGTTTAGATGAGTGAATGGATTGTTTAAAGTAAACGTTTCTTTGATTAAAAACTATGAACAAATAGCTGTACGCCTCATTTGATTGTTAAGCAGTGCGCTTAACGGAAATCAAAAAAAAAAATTCACATTTAGAATTGTAAATTTAAAATAAAAATGAATAAAATTACTTAGTGTACAGTTATAACTCTTTCCGTAACTTAAAATCTTAGATCTTTTGGAAAGTTTTAATGTTTTTTGCAGCCGATGTAGAAAGCGTTGATTCCACATGACACTTTTTTTCAGGAATGCAATTGCCGAATATCGGGCATATTTTTACTACTACAAAGAGAAATATAAAGAAGAGAGTAGGAAAACATCTGTTGGTTAGGTATGAGGAAAGAACGCTGGTGGCTATTACGAAGGTAAACTGGTGAAGGTGCCGATTATTTTTACACATATATTTTGTTATTTTATTATTTATTAGAAAATCATTTAAAAGAAAATTTATTTTATATTCATTCAGGGCAAAAACGAAAAGAGAAAATAACTTTTCAATTGACCTAATATTTAATGTTATTTATATATATGTACATAATCTTCTGTATAATATAAAGCGTCTGTACATGAGAATATTTTAGCTGAGCGCATTAACTTGAAGAAGAAGATCAAGTAAAATCAAGAGATATATTTAACAGTTTCTTATTGTCCAGTTTCTTATTAGTTGTGGTTAGTTGTTGTTTATTATTTATTTGCGACGCAGTAATAGCGCTTACATCTCCTTAGAGTAAAAGTTACGTGAGTATATTTAATATATACCGATTGTATTTAATTTTTTTGTTTTTTTTTATTCTTTTGATATTGTCATAAAGACAAAATCATTTCTTTGGAAATAGCAAAAACTGAAAAATATGTAACAATGTTTGTATTTGTTATTGTTATAATATAGTCAAACCAAATGTGGATGAATAGACTTCAATCAGTTGTCTAAGTTAGATAAAGTTGAAGTTGTAGCCCAAGCCTTTTTATAATAAAAATAAAGCATGACACATCTTTAGAGTTCAAATGCGCACACATATATAAATTTATAAATATGTATATATAAATGCATTCACATAGTTGTAAGTATTTATGTGTATATATAAAAAATAATTCTGAAAATCATGACATCTTTGTTTTGTATTTTACTTTATTTTAGTTTACCTTAGTTTAGTCTGGCGTAGTTTGATGTAGTTTGATGCAGTTCGGTGCGGTTTAGAAGCGAAGCGAAAGCAGAAAAATATCAGAAAGAAAGGACAACATGTCAGTAATTGATTGTATTTGTTATATGATTCCTATTCTTAATATTATACTTTTGGGTTTTTTTTGTTTGGTCACTTATGGTACAGATTACTAAGAGTTTGCATAAATATTCAGAAACAAACAATCAGATGAATCTGAGATAGCTTCATCTTCTTATTAACTTAGAACTTAACTTAGCATCACCTTATAAATGGATTTAAATTTTTTATATCTGCTTTGTTTGTCCGTGTGCCTATGTTGTCTGTCTATGTCAATTTATGATCAAGCTAAAAATCCCAATTATTGATATATTTTAGAAAGATTTTGTATGCAGGCGTGGCTGGGCTCAAAGATGTAACGCAGTAGACGTGTTTAATGAAAAAGTTCGAAAATAAGTAAAATTGAAAATTTTTGATATTTTTCAATGAAAATTGCCTTAAAGTTGCAATCTGATATACCAAATAAATGTTCAAAATTTTGTCGACATTTTGTTTTTGCTACTTTTATATATAATTGTCATTAAATGAATGTTAAGACAAGAGTAAGTTGATGTCAAAAAAATAGATGTCGGCTAAAGATTTTTGAAAGTTAATGGTCTGAAATCGAGATAAATTTTGCAAATATTTGAATGAAATGTACAGACAATCCCATTTATGGGATAAATAATATATAATGGAAAAATTAGCGATTGCAATAATAATAATAACAATAAGTGAGGTAACAGTTTTTGTAGAAGGCGCAATTTTTTATGCGTGTTGTGTTCCATGCCGTTTATTTAGAAAATGCTTTTGCTTTGCCTTTTTCTTTTACACTTTTTTTCTACTCATTTTTTTTGCGACTTTTTTTTCTTCACTTTGTGTTCAATTTTGTACATTGCTGCTGATGGTTTTATTACAGAAATTGTTGTTATTATTATTATTATTATTATTGTGAATTATTGTGAATTGTTGTTGCTGTTGTTAAATTGTTTACTTGTTGTGCATTTCGCAATATTTATGTATGCTAAAGTGCTGTCTTTGTTGTTTGTTGTTTGTTGTTGATGTTGTTCTTGTTGTTTGGTGCTGCTGCTATTGCTGGACATTACTATTGTTGTATTTTCGATTGTGCTTTGTTGATTTGGGCATGTGTATGTGTTTGTTAAGCATTGTGTGCATAATATATATATATATATATATATATATATATATATATATTGTGTGTGTGTGTGTGTATGTTCTGTTGTTTCTGTTGCGTTATGTTATGCGCTCAATGCACTCCGTATGTGACTCGAGCGAATACAATTTTATCCAGAGTTCATTACACTTTGACTCAACAGGCAATCTTTTACTGATGGAATTATTATTATTATTACTATTGTTGTTGTTGCTGTTTTTGCTATTGTTATTTACCTTAATGTTTATCTATAATATATAAATGTAGAAATGTGGATGTGTATGCTGGCTTATGGCTCATTGAAGTTGTTTTGTGGCAATTGAGTGTGTGTATGTGTATGTGTGTGTGCATGTGGATGTGCATGTGTAATATCGTTCGAGTTGTTTATGTTTTGATTGGAGTTTTGTTTTGATTTTAACATTTCTTCTGGATTTTCATATTTTGCTCTTCATTTTCTGTACAATAATTTTTTATGTATACAATCGCCTCATTTGTTACTTTTACTTCATATATACTTTCTGTATATATATATATATATATATATATATATATATATATATATATATATATATGTACATATATTTATAAAAAATTCATATACATACAAACATGGTCACAATGCATACAATGCGGTGCTTGGTAGATAACTAACGATAAATTTCGAAATTAAATTATATGTTTGTAGCATTGTGCTTTTCTGTTGTTGTATTGTTGTATTGTTGTATTGTTGTGCTGTTACTTATTTATTTATTTATTCGTTTATTTTGGAGTTGCCTTTGTTGTAAATGAAGCCGGTTTTGTTTTCTTTTTCGTGTTTTACTTTATTTTAGTTTATTTCGTATGTTTTTTTTTTTTGCTTTATTTTCGTTTCTTTGTTATTTTTGTTACTTCTTCATATTATTTCGTAATGCATTGCTTTTGGATTGTTTCGGATTGGATCGGATTGGATTGAATCGTATTGTATCGCCTTGTAGTTTAACTCTCAAGGCGATACAATCTCTGTCTCTCTCTCTGTGTACGTGTATGTGTGTGTGTGTGCGTGTGTGTGTGTGTGTGTGTACAATACGTTTACTGAGTTAATGTTCAGAAATTATTTTGTTGTTGTATTATTAGCTGTGTTTTTTCTTCTTCCCTTTCTCTTTATACCGCATTTTTCCTTTTTATTTTTTGTTGGTTTCTTTTTTGGTAATTTTCATTTTATTTTCTCTATGTTTTCTCTATTTTATTGCATTATCGGTATTATTATTACTAGTTATTATTATTGTTGTTGTTGTTGCTGCTGCTTGCTGCTGCTGCTAATGCTATTGTTGGCCATTATGCCTTTCTGGTTTATTTCTCTAGTTTTCTTTTTTTCCTTTATTCCTTTTTTCCGATGGTTGTTTTTTGGTTTCCTTTATGTGTTTTTTTTATTTGTTTGTTTGCTTGTAGGTTTTTGTTATTCGTTTCGTTTTGTTTTTTTTTTTTCAAACGTAACTGGTGCACGACCAAATCAAACTATAGCCAACTAACCGGCTTCTTACTATCGCATTATAATCTGCCGTACTGTACACATTAATTTTCTATTCCAAACCATTATTTTGTGACTTAGTGAATGAGTAAGTGAGTAAGTGAGTGAGTGATTGAGTGAGTGAGGGAGTCCATGAGAGTTATTTTTATTTTGTTTGTCTTTCTATTTTTCCTGTTTTTTCATTTTATTTTCTAATTTATTGAAAAAGAAAGAGGAAATATTTTATGTGACGTCATGACATCATAATAATTGTAGGGCATTCACTTTTTACTGTTACTGTTGTTAGTGTTGCCATTGTCTATTGTCTTTTATCTTTTTATTGTCATAATTTTATTGTATTCTTATTAAATTTCCTATTATTATTATTATCGTTTTATTATTTTTTCGTTCATTTTTTACTTGACAATTTTTTTCTAATTTAAGAAGGAAATTTCTTTCTTCCCCGTGTCAAATCATTTTCAATTCAATTTCATCAATTTTAGAGTTTATTTATTCATAGAGATTTTTTTATTTAAACTTAAACTAAGTAATTATCGATGCATTTGAAATATTTATGACTTTTTCTTTAATAGTAATGCGTCAATTTTACATTTGATTCAGATTGATCAGATAGATAAGATTTATAAGCTAAATTAGCATATCTCTGATGAGTAAATGTTATTTCTAATAATAATCACAAGCAGATCTATCTGATAGTAGATTATTCATATCAATCGATTTCAATCAATTCGTCATAAATCATAAAGAAGATAAAGAGAAGGTAAAGAAATATGAGATCATTTAGCTTTTTCTTCTAGCAAGACCCAGAAAAAATTGCTTTAAGAAGTCACAAAATTATGTAAATTACATTTAAATGATTAATTTGAAATTGTGAAAGACAGTTCACAAAGTATTATGTTTTGGTACATTACATGAACAATGTAACGAAGACATTGATCGTGGCAAATAGAAATGACGATATCGGGGATGTAATATTATCCATTAGTTCAAATGTCAGATTCTTGAGAAACAATTTCGATAATTATTTTTAAAAATCTTTATGTGATGGCCATTTTTTATTGTAAAAATAAAATCATTAATTTAATAGATCCATTTCCTAAATGTAATAGAAATTATAGGACATGTTTTAACATGTCATAACATGTCAAGGTGTAAACTTTGTGGTATACTCTATGGTATACAAAAACAGAAAAAAAAATTAAATATTATTGGTATTTACTTGGTTTTTCAATCAATCAAATAATACATTCAAGTTTTGCCTTATATGTGTTTGTAACTTAGGTAATTAAGTATGACTAGAAAAGATGGTATTGTCGGCCAAGGTCCACCATTTCATCCCCTTAATTACTCTGCTTAAACCAAACAAAAATTTAAGAAGCTGAATTACAAGTTACATGAGTAAAAAATTGAATGATTCGAAAAGATACTTCTATTATAGAAATAAACTAAAATATTAAATTTGTTTGTGCTGACTGTTAAATGTCTTAAGAAGTCTAGAAACTATTCGGTAAATTATAATTTTCATGTGATTTGATAAGTTTGTTATATGGGAAGGGGTTAAGGAAATGGTCCGATCTGGATTAAACTTTGTACGCATATTTAATACATCAAAGAACCACTTTCCAAATATTAAAAATTGTAATTTTTTTTTATATACGGCTTTATATGAGGAGTCTGATTCTAATCAACTTGAGTAGGTTTCGTGTTTGATCTGAAAAATGCCCACCTACCAAATTTTCATCCGTTACTTGGATAAGAAATTTATATGGACAAGTGCGCAGAGTAGGCGTCGATTGGTCTAACAAAAATCTGGATCTATCTTAAGTTGTTGTGTGCGTTGCAAACATCTGCAAAAACTTATAATAACTTTCACCAAAAGTAATGTAAGGTTTAAGAAGGAAGTATTTTTTTTTATTTTTATATAAAAATAAAATACAAATGCAAATGTATATATAAAAATATATTGTAAATGGCTGAATATTCAAGCTTGCCTAATAATCACCTGATTTTTTTGCCAGTGTTAAAAAGTTAATGTTAAACTGGCACGCTAATAAAGGCACATGACTCATGACATCTCTTTAGAATCCGAAAATTCCAAAATAGAAATTGTATTATAGAACTGTAGGTACAGTGTAATGTACATTGAAATAATAAACATTGAAATGTTTATGGTATTAACATGCGAATATAATAAACATGTCAATCAATGATAAACTGAAACTTTAAGGAGGACCAGTTCCATTAAATTGTTAGCACATAATTTAATGTAAAGAAAGATATCTACAAGACATACATTTTTAAAGATATTGATCATTTTTCACAAATTTATCATATGGAAGTTCGTGCTAAATATTTCTTTCTTGTCCTCAAGTGTTCCAAAACCTAAAGTGTAATCGAATACTTGAAAAATATCAGCCTAATATTAAATTGGTTTAAATATTTGCCTCCAAAGATCTCAGTTAAGATTAAAAGAGTATAAGTAACTATAATTTTTATTTATAGTTCACGGGCACCGTTCCGTCTCAGTTCCCCAAACTATTCAACTCTTCAACTAATTCAACTATTTTACTTGTAAATCAAATATAGGAAATGTCTGAAAATAAAGAAGAAGAAGTAAAGGAGCTGCAAGGGTATAAAAATATATTTGTAGCTTGATATCATCATCATTAATCGACTTGAATTTAATGCTCAAAATTCTTGAAACTCTGTAAATATTTTTATATAATTAGAAGGTGCCATAAATTGATTATGACGTATCAGGCCACATTTTAAAAAATGCCTGAAGGAATAATGTCCATTTGCTAAAGATTTTGTGTCTTCTAAATAAATTATTTGGCATAAATCTAAAGTTGAAAATTGTACTACTGCGGCATATTAATAAAGTTCGGCATTACAAAGTTCGATTGCATAAGTCCATACTTTTAATCTGCTCATGTGAAAAAGATATTTTAAATTTACTTTACAGATTAGTACTGACATTAGATAACATCACAGTACAGTCATACCCTGTTCACTTATACTATTTTAACCTTAATTATGTAGATTCTTTGTAATTTCTTTGGCAAATTTCCCACGTATTATTAACGGATTGTACTAATTTATAAAATTGCCTTTACGATTTAGTATGAAAAGGTGCTTTAGTTTTAAAAGTACTGACATAATTTGCGAAGTAATCAAATAAAAAATTATTTTTAATTTAAGTGTTCAATTCATTTCCCAAAGTTAATTATTTTACCTAAGTAAGTTATGTTATGTAATATAAGGAGGTCAATAGTTTTAATTGATAATTAGAGACCGGAAAAAACAAACCAGACGCAAAATAATATTTTTATGTTATATGTTTCTTTGTTGTAAGATAAAAGTTATAAAAGTTTTGCAAGGTAAAGTAATGACTATCGTAAAAAATCGTAAAAAAAGGTAATCACAACTAAATCATCATTAGTAGATTATTGAATGCATTAGCTTTTCATATCGCATAAACCAATGACCAAAATGGGCAAAAAATGTATTGTAAATAAGTAAGAAACAATTCCACATTAAATGATTTGAAGTGATGATATCGGCGACAACAAAAACAAAAAAGCCAACAATTAAGAAATTTATGTTTTGCTGGAGCGAAATACTCAACATCCAGACATTTGGGGCAACGAGTCCCCAGAAGCACCTGTTCAACTGGGAGTGACTCATGAGATGGTCGTTGGTGTTGCCGGCCATCAGAGGGCATCATGAGTCACGAGATCCGATTTAATTTCGTTCCACGGGATCAGCAGTTTTGATAAAGCCCATCGTGGTGATATTGAGGTTGGCTTTGTGGGGGCCGTGGTGCCCATATCGCGGGCGATGCTCGTTCAAACTTATATATATATGCTTGTCATGCGGGGTCCTATTTTCCGAATAAAACGGGTAGCTGAGTAGGCTTATTGAGCTAACCAAACCAAGCCAAGAAGTAATACGAAGGCTTCGAACCTGGATACCAAAGGTTAAACTTTGTATATAAGGCGCAATACGGGCTTTAAATTGGAAGCTAATCGTGACGGTAAAATGTACCATGTTTAGATGATTACTAACGCTAGCGCTCATTGTACAATTGTGTACCAAGCAGTTAAGCCTTCACGGCAGGGATGCAGGTAAAACACATATTGAATATCCAGCTATTAACACTATTTAGTCGTCTTTGGTACAGATAGACAATTTGAAGTTTAATTAAGGGTAGAAGTAGCTGATTTGGATAATTTTTATGCAGACATTTTTATACAATAGAATAATGATCTTTATATTTATGCTCCGACTTTATGTTACATTGTAAGCGTGTTCTTTAATCGGTATGGCCCATTTTCAATATCAATCAGCTCACATAAACTTCCAATGTTTCTGCTAAATTTGAAATCTATATTTCAAGAGAATGTTTATCACACACGAGCAAACGGATAGACGGACAGATAAGTCCAAATTGATTCAGAATTTGATGCTGATCAAGTATACAAAAATTATAAAGTCTGCGATGCTTTCTTTGGCGTGTTACAAACATTATGACAAAATGACAAAATGAGTATAAACCGAATGTTTCGATTGGTGGATATAAATGTTTGAAATCTACTTATTTAGTTTAAAATATTTCTATGTCCATTTATATTAAGAGAATTAATTGGCTCATAGTCAAGTCACGTTAAGTTTTATTTTGAAAGTAATTTTTCTAAATGTAACAATGATTTGATAAAATCGATGTTTTTAAATGAATTTTTCGATTTATGCACTTAAGTTGCAAGTTATCTATTGCGATAGATTAGAATGTAAAATTTGCAAAATTTACAAAATTTACAAAATGTATAAAATCTTTTGCTGTATTCAACAATCAGATTTTGTAATTTAATTATGAAAATTATATGCATCTCAATGTTTAATTAGAATAATTTTATTACAAGTAAAGTGAATGTTGAGTATTAAGATTTTAGTCTGCATTTTGTTTTGTTGTGCGCTTTTAAAGAGCAATCTCATTATCATTCGCTCCTAAACTGACATTTGATATGATACAAAAAAAGCAAAAAAGCAAAAAAGTAAAAAAAAGAAAACAAAAGAAGAAATGAAACCCTATAAAAAGTAAATTGTCACTTTTATGTGGTACAATTTTGAAAATGATGTTGCCCCGTTTTGGTTGCTTTGTTTTGTGAGAGTGCTACAAGCAAAAAAATTTCCTGAATAAATATTTGGATAAAAATATTTATTGGTATGAATTTTTTAATCGGAAAATGGCGTACATTCAAATTATCGCTCAAGTTAGATAATAATAACAATAATAACAAATAAAAATTTTTTTTCTTTTGCTTTCACCTTTCTGTTCTTTCTGTAAAAATCTTTCAGTAATTTTCCATTGTGTGTGAGTGAGTTAGTTATTGCGGTTTTGATGACACGTTTTATTTATATATGTGCATGTATGTATATGCACATGTGTGTGTATGTATGTGTATGTATGTGTTTGCATGTTTATATGCATGTAGCTTATTACTATTGTTATTGTTATTTTTGCAGTTTTAGTTTTACCGGCGGTAATATTATTGTGGTTTATATTATTAAAGTTGTTGTTGCTCCTAAAGCTGCTGCTGCTACCGCTGTTGCTGCTTCTGCTACTTGTGCTGCTATTGGCGTTGTAACCATTATTATTGTGCTTTTTATTGCAATTTTGTTCAGTTTATTGCTTAGATATATATAACTGGCTGACAATAACAACAGCAACAGCAATAGCAATAGCAACAATAACAATTATCTCAACGTAGAAATACGAAATATCTTGCAGATGTATAAGTTGATTTTTATGCATTTCTCTCCAATGCATATAATAAATAACTTATAATTATATGCGTGTATATATGCATGTATTTGTATATTAATACATATACAAATATGCCCATATATTTGTGCATTTATGTATGTGTATGTGATTAGTTTTATATTCATTTGGCGTCAAGCTGTCTGTGGTTTTATACGTGAAACCAAATAATATGCAGTTTTTTTTTCATTTTTCTTTTGTTTTGTATTTTCTTTTCATATAGCGAAAAAGCAAAAAACAAAAACAACACAATAAAAAAGAAGAGAGGAAAAAACAAAACGCTTTGCAAAACTAAAGGTAAAAAGCAAAAGATAAAAAACAACACAAGAAACGAATAAAAAAAAATAAAACAGAAAAAGAAAAAGAAAATGGCAGCAGCAATAACAATAATCGTAACAATAGCAATAGCAATAGCAATAGCAATAAAAATAGCAACAATAACGTTTGAACGGACAAAACGGAATTGAACGAAAAAACTTCAAATGCTACAAAGTGTACAATTTTTATAATTCATATTTAACATATAAAATATTGCATTGTATGTGTTGGTGTGTGTGTGTGCGTGTTTGTATGTACATAAATTCATTATTAATCAAATCAAACGTTACATGTATAAAGTTTGAAGTGAATAGAAATTTGTATAGAAACGTACAATTATACATTTCATATTATTATTTCAAAGAAAATGCTTATCCATCACACATTAGATGGACATGGACATGGACATGGACATGCACATGGACATTGGCATGAGCATACAAAATCTATGCTACGTCTATGAATATTTTGACAAATCACTCCATTTTCTTTGGCTGCTTTTATTCATTTATTTTTTCTCTTTTATGATTGACTTTTTGATAGTGGCTGAGATACATCATCGATCACTTTATTTAATCGTTCACCTGAATAACAAAATTCTTTGATTTCTAATCATTTTATATCTATGCATCTACACTACGTATATATATGAAATGCTTTGAGAATGTATCCATAAATTTGTATAATTATTAAGAAATTCAAAGAAACAAAAAAAAAAACAAAAAAAAGAATTTATTCATGATATTTATAATATTAATTGCATTACATTTGCCATTTAAAATTTATATTGCTACTATTGTGAATCAATAGATCATTTGTGTTTAATTTTATGTGTGGATGTATACCGTAAAGTCAACTTAGAAAATTAGCCATAATGGTGCTGCATCAAACATCTAACATTTCTTAAACACATGACTTATTTTCAAGGTTACTTTTTTTTTAATAATGTTATTTTCACAAATCTTCACAATTTTTATGATTTAAAACTATTTTAAGTGGGCAAAGCACATGGTTTGATCAAACAAATGAACGATGATACAATCAATTTTTGTGCAGATGTTTTAAAATAATATTTTAATAGATGTAATTTCTTAACATCGATTAGTTAGTTTTAATTTTTAGAGAATAAAATTGTACATTTTTACATAAAAGTCTTCTAAAGTAACAAAAGAAAAAAAGTTGGTATAATTTAAAAAAGAAGTCCATTAAATTGCTTAAAGTGTTTTGTAAAAAAACAAAAATGTTTATGAAAGGATTTGTATTTTGTTTAAATTTTTTATCAATTCAATGTGACACGTGGCATTTAGAATTAAATTTGGTTCATTTCAGTGGAGTGGTTTTTTTCGCCATATTTTTCACATTTTTTCTCTGTTGAAAATGTCTTGAAATTATTTGAAAATTTCAATGCTGCTTCAAAAATGTGTTGCATTGCAATGCTAAAGTATTCTGAGTGTATTTGTAATTCTAATACTTCAACTGTTTTACTGCCACAAATATCGGAAGTCCTTCCGCAAATTACTATTTTGAATTTTAACTAATTTTGAAGCCAATCAAAATTTCTTCCTTTTATGCTTTGTTTTCTATGTTTTGCTATAAAATTATGATTAATTCTAAGCTCCTTGAATTTCTTTAATTAATAATAATTAATAAAATTTAGTATATTTGTAAATTTCGATACTGATGTCTTTTTCCTTTAATGGATTGATGAATATCTCGTTTAAAACTTAAGTTAATCTATTTTTTTTTTGTATGTGATATTATACTTTTTTGTGTGCGTGTGTGTATGTGAATTTTTTTATAATTATTTCGCACGAATCAATTTATTCAGTAATTATTTATTACATTTTTCATGTTCGCTTTTGTTTTAGTTTTTGTTTTTGTTCTTGTTCTTGTTTTTTTTTTGTTTTGTTACTTCTCTCTATTCTCATTTTTGTCGGCATTTTAACGTTATTTGTTATTTCATTAATTAATTAATTTATTTATTTTTTCTTTCATTATTCTATTGTTATTATTTCAAATGAATTTTATACAGTTCTTTATGGTTTTTTTTTGCTTTTATTTTTGCTTTCAGATGTTGTTATATGAAAAACAAAATGAACGTTTGCCTTGTAGCGATTTCTATACACATACATGTGTATATAAAATAAAGAATGAACAATTATAAACAAATAAAGATGCTAAAGTTGATCGAAGCTGATTTTTATATACCGTACAATATATTGCTTAATGGATGAAAGAAATCAAAGAACTGAGTAGACTTTTTGAACTTGGACAGAGCAAATGAAAAATGATCATTTTCATATGATTTGTTATAAGTTCAAAGCATAGAAAATCCTATTTGGGATAAAATTAATGATACTTACTTAACTTGTCTAACTGTCTAGCAATGCGCTTTATTAAAATTCGTTCAAATTTTGGGGGCAAATGACTGGAAAAATTGGTTCGATTTTATTTGTTCATCTAACTAAAGTTCATTAACGGGCAAAATGTTAGGCATACAAAGGTCCATATACTCATAAATTTATTCAGAAAGTCATATTGTGTTGCAATTTGAATTTTTTTTTATTTACTACATACATATCTACATATGATCGTAATACACCTTATACAGATGTAGGTTATAAAAAGCGTAAAAGGCAACAATAAAACCAGCATTAATAATGACTTGTAATAGTAACGATACTAACTATACTAACAGTACTAACAATACTACAAATCCGAATATGTTGTACGTAAATAAACGAGGTTTTCCGCAATTATATCAAATGATTGTGTTAGAATGAAATTACATCGACATGGCTGCCAACATTAGCTGTTATTAAAAAACAAAAAAACAGAAACAAAAAAAAACATACAACAAGAAAGCCGAAACAAAAAGTGAAGGAACGAAAGAAGCGAATGAAGAAAACGATTAAAAAAAATACAAAGCACTAGAAATAGAAATAGGAATAGAGATATTGTAATCGTAATTTCTTTTGCCCCCCAGAGTGCTGGCACACTTGCATATTCTTAGAGAATTTTTACAGTTTCTTATATGGCTTTTTTCTAGTAGTTCAATTAAAACCTTTCACTAGTTGCTTCACAAAAAAGCAGGGCAAGATCAAGGTTTAAAATCGTGCACCGAGAAATGTTAATAAGTATTGCAGATATATAGAACTTCTTACAGAACAAATAACATTCAAGTTTTTACATTGAAAATTAGTATGTAAATATTACGGCCAACGATTTCGACAACCAACTAATTTTCATTAAATATAAGAAATTATTTCTTTGTGATTTACTCTTTTCATATTTTTTAAGTTATTATTGAATTTCAATAAGAGCTTTATAAATTTCTTCATTCACCAAAACTTTCCTTTGTTCTTCGAATTTTCCATGGAATGTATTTGTAAAAGTTATGCTGCCCAATTTACCAAAGCCAACTGTCATATCTGATCTGATCTGACTAAAGTTTTACCTTTTCCTTTTACATGATACACTAATTATTTAGCTCTTTACTCAGTTTATTCTAAATTAAGCTATGTCCGTTCGTTTGTCAGATATTTTATTGAATTTTTATAGGTTGGTTTATATAAACGTAACAATGATTGAAAAAAATATCTAGGATCGAACAACGCATTTGCTAAATGAAGGTTGTTTTTGAAGAAAATCGTTATGAAGCGATCTGCGTAAGTCTGCGCAATGTAAAGATTAATTTATTGAATTGTTTACTTTATTGAATATTTTATGTTTTTTTTTATTTTTATATAAATTGAGAACTTAGAACTTTTTTAAAATTAAAGTGTTTTCTTGTATGGAATGTGAAGCAAGGTATTACATTTTTCTCTGTGTCCATAAATGTGTCTATGTATGTGTGTGTGTGTTTGTATGCATGTATCCATGCGGGTTGATTAAAAATTCAATGAAATAACAAATATATTTGATTTTTTGCCTTTTTCATTTTTCATCTTTTCTTTCAACATTTTTCCCTTTTGATTTTAATTGTTCGTTTGCTTTGACAATGCTAATAAAAATTAACACAACAATCGCCATTGTTGCTATTAAATTATTACCGTTAATGTTAGCATTAACATTATCAGCATTGCTAGTTACCGTTACTCTTGCTGTTACTGTTAAGGTTACGGCAAGAGTTATTGTGACAGTTATTATTGCTATGGAGAATGCGTTTATATTTACAGTTGTTATTATTATCGTCATTATTTACCGTTGCGTTTTCTATTATTTATTATTACGTAGAACCATCTCTTTTTCTATTCTTTCTGTTCTTTCTCTCTTTTCATTTTTTTCTTTGTTTTGTTTTTTTAGTTCTACTAATATTTCATTTTCAATAAGTTGCTAAATGATTTTAAATTATTAATACAATTATTACACATATACACAGATATTTTTGCATACGTATTAAATGAGATATTTCTAATATCAATGACCGTTAGATTGCAATCAATCCATTTGAAGGTCAATGAGTTTATTTTGTTGTTTGTTTGTTTTTCCTTTTAAATTTCATGCAAAACAAGAAAAAAACACTATCACAAGTGAAAACAAAAAAAA
The DNA here is from genome assembly GCA_023089585.1 of Melophagus ovinus. NCBI lineage: Eukaryota > Metazoa > Arthropoda > Insecta > Diptera > Hippoboscidae > Melophagus > Melophagus ovinus. The sequence goes on along the minus strand of JAKKIB010000174.1, from coordinate 8,615,006 downwards.
AAATAAATAAAAAGTGCCAGAGAAGAAAGAAATCAAATAATAAAGAAATAATAAATACAAGTGCTCTAAGCTCTCTGAAATAAATTTGGAAGCAAAGAGTTTTTCATGTTGCTATATGAATTACATTGCATTGAGAGGGAGAAGAAGAAATGGATACATGTCAGGTGTTATTTTATTAAATTGAATTGAAGAATTTTAGCATAATATTAGCGCAATTTTTCAAAAAAAGAAATACAAAATCTCAATTGAAATGAACGTATTTCAAAAAAGAAAAAAGAAGAAGAAACCAAAATAATTATGAAGGTCATTTTATTAGTGCACAAACTTGTACTTCTCTCTGAGGATACAAAAATTTTAAACAACACTTGCACAAGCATCAAGTATCATTAAAAAAGAAAAAGAGTTATCTATGTTTGTTAATTTTGTTAGAAAATTTTTAGAATCTCCTCATATTTTCAGAATCTCCTCCGATATCTTATAAAGTGTATATAAACATTTGAGAAAGACCAAATTTAAAATTTAGGCACGTCATTTACTCAACTTACAACATTTAGCTTAAAAATCGAAAAGTCAAAGATTAGGAGAAAGGTTGCTATGGACATATAGAAATCCAGGATTTATGAAGTAGTTTACAAAAATAATTAACAGCCGTTAATATCTTGTCTCGTAAGTGATCAAAATTCTTCCCAATTTATACCTATATATCTCAATTAATCAAAAAGGAAATATATATGCATATATTAGAAACTTTTTGCAATGCAAATCGATATTGATTTTAAAAAACCGATCAAAATTGCACAAATGACGAGCGCATAATTTTAACATAAAATAACAAACGTTATACATTTATACATGTACATGGTCATATTGGGTCATTTGACAAGGCATGCCAGGCGATAAATATTGGAAATATGCATTCGTAGCAATAAAATTTTCTTCAAGCATTTTCATTTCTATATTCGTTTTCTTTAATATGAATTTAATTTCAGAAAAAGAGAAGGAAGTTAATATACAAGTCGCTCTATTTTTAGCAGCCATAACCTCGAAAATTCTCTATTTATCTATTCTCTCTCACTCTCTGGGTGTGCGTGCTTGTGTGTGTGTGCATGCATAGCAATTTAAATTTATTTAAGCATATAAGCTTACGTATACATATATGTATATATGTAGAAACGATTCTGCGCAATATAAAGTGCCGGCATTTTTAATTTGTGCAAATTATACAACTCAGCTTTATGTCGTTTTTCGCCTGTTTCAAAAAAAAAAACCAATAGAAAGAGACAGGAAGAGCACAAAAAAACTGACACTAAAAGTTTGTCTTCTATTTCTTTTTTTTTATACTCATCACCCAGATGTTAGGGGTATAATTTTGTTATTATGTTTGTAGCACCAAAAAGAAGCGTCATAATTCCTATAAAAAATATATATTCTTGATCAGATGCGAATCAAATCTGAATCGATTTCGAATCGCCTGTATGTCTGTCTGTCCGTCTCTCCGTGTGTTACTATTAAAATTCTTCTGGTCGCAAAAAAGATATTGAGCTGAAATTTATCAGAAACATTGGAAGTTTTTGTAGGCAGGTTAGTATTAAAAATGGATAAAAACAGTCGAACGGCACGCCCACAATAGAAGGTAAATTAAGAACATTTTAGATTTTTTATATAAAATTTAATAGTTTTTTACTTTTTACTTGCAAACTGCAAAATATAGGAGTTTGAAATTTTGGGAAGGCACGGGTCGACAATATTTGTCCAAAAATCATGTAAATCGGACATGCCTACTCAAAATTTGATCTTATGCAAAATTTTGACGTAGCCAAATATAATCTTCTTATTTGTTTTTATCTACAATTTTATTCTATTGTCCTTTATGTTTGAGGTCAATAAGTCAAAAAAATTTATTGATTATTGTTTTCTTTGTTTGTTGTTATATATTTACTCTTCTCCTCTATTTTACAATGAATTTTAAATATATACTTCATGATATTTACTGCAGTTTGCCCATTTTACCATCACTACTTTAACAATTTTTGATTTGCATTTATTTCAAATTGCATTAAAATTTAACTATTTAGGGTAAAATTTATTACGTTTCTTATTAGAATGTCATATATATAAATCCATATACATAAATGTATACACGAAGGGCATACACAATTCTATGGTTTTCTCTTCATGTTGTTCCCATCTACACTGCGCTAATAACAACCGAAAGCTGTTCTTGTAGTATTGTTGCTTATCGCATACTTCATTTATACATTTACATTTATATATATATATTTATGCGTACATATAAATTGATAGCATAGCATATAGCACTCTAATAGCAATCTAGTGTATGACCTTGAAAGCGCAAGCTTAAATAGTGAGAGTTTCATTGCCGTTCTCTTCTGCCCACTGTATGTTTGTAAAATGCCAGCATATTGTATTTGTATTTCGCATTTGATGCAATGGAATTTTCAAAATCGGGTGAATTACTTGTTTTCTTCTTCTTCTTGTTGTTGTTCTTATATACACTAATATTGTTCTATATTCGGTAAATTCAATCTTTCAAAATTATTATTTCATGCGAAAAAATATATTCCAATAAAATCTCTTGGCATTATTTTTTATACCCTATAGATTTGTGCTACAGATAAATTTCCACCACTTGCCACTCACTCACTAAAAATTTCTGCGAGTATTTGTAACAAATAGAACAAATAGAACGTCTTGAGATTGATCATCTAAATTGACTTAAAGTCTATCTGTCCATCTCTTCGCTCCAACCCTTTTTTTATAAAATTATTTCATTTTTTTTTATAACATTATATATCGCAATTTTTGCAAAATTCTGATGAGAAGGTATTTTAACTTGAAGACAAACCGTGTAAAAAATAGACAAAAGTAAACTTTCCGCATGTAATAATTTATTGGAAAAATATCTTTATATGGAAAATTTAAAAAATATTAGATAATTCTTAAGACAAATAAATAAATATGTACATGATATTTAATTCTAATTGGTGCATATTTTTAGGACACTTCAATTTATTACATTTTTAATTTCTACCTAATTTTGTTGATTTTTAAATTACATTAAGCATAATTGTTTGGAATATTTAAGGGTAACTCCTAAACGATCCAAAAGGTTATAATTATTTAATTTTTGTTTTTTTTTGGTTTTTGATTTTTTTTTAGTCGGTTTCATCTTGGCTCTGTGCAAATGAAATATTCTGAATTACTGAAAGAGGTAGGTGAAAAATTTTATACAATTTGCGATAATCCCATAATTTTTATTATTATTTTTGTATAGTTTAACTTGTTTTAATAAAATATCAGGAAATTCATATTAATGTTTAATTTATTTATTATTGATCTATTTATTTCAGTTAAATTATGCCGTTTTGTTGTGATTACCAGTTTTTTGCAAAAATTTTAAAAATTATCTTTTCCAAAATGCAAATAATAATGCATTCATTCGTTTATGAATTTATTAATTAAAAAAAACCATTTTTGTGAAAATAATTCATTACTTTAAATTTTTTAATAAGATGAATTTTCTTAAAATTATAAGTTTAAGCAAAAAAAAAAAAAATGCGGACGATTGTGGCCGGCTTTTAAATACCCACCTTATACCACATTAAACTTTGCTTAAACCAAATAAGAAGTCAAAAAACTGAATATAGTAAAAAATCATAATTGTTAAGTGTTTTGAAAAGTTCATTACTTGGTAGAAGCAGAGGGTTTAAGAAATAACCTGCTCTGAATGAAATTTAGTGTTTTACATATTAAACACGTCAAATAATCATTCTGTATCGAGTTTATTGTAAATTGTAAGTTTCTTTCCTTGTAGTGGCTTTTCTTAAAACAATTTACATTTTATATTAGACTGGGCGTAAAAATTATTAGACCCTAATCAAATTTAGTTAGATTCATCTTTGGTTTAAAAAACTCCCAACAAACAAAGTTTCAATAAGATATTCACAAAATTGTAGCTCCTGCTTGGCAAATAGGACAGATGGAAGGACATATAAGTTTAAATTGCTTCAAAAAAAGCTTTGAATGAGATCGACACATTGGAGAACGAAGCATTGCTTTATTTTGATTCATTTTGGGTATTACGTACATTCGTAAAATCTTAGTAACTTTGTATTGTATTGTATTACACGTAGTACCGGGAGTACAAATATTATAGTCTGTTGAAGTCTGTACTTAAATACCTTACGTATGTCTATTCCGTCTAATGTAATTACAAAATCAAGAAAGTGAAATTGATTATGGTAAAAAATTTCGGAAAGTTTAAAAGCTCTTGCACGTAAATTGGTAATGCTATCAAAGCTTAAGTGGCAAGCTTACAATACAATTCGAATAGGGTTGACTTCTGATGATGATGAAAGCAGATGCATAACAATTTTTGAAATAATTGGCTGAGAAATCAAATTTATATAACTTTATTTCATGGTTTGTGATTCGTGATTAACTATTTATTTATTTTATTATAAAAAACAAGAAATTACTTTATAGTCTGTCAGAACCAACTCTTAAATACCCTACACTATTTTACTTAATGTGATTAAATTCAAATAAGGGAATTAGAGGGCAACAAAATTGAAAAGAGTTACAATTTTTTAAGATTTTAAAAAAAAATCCGTTCTATGAGAGAAGGTTCAGATCAGGATCTACCTGGATGCAATTTTTTAAGTCCAAATTAAAAGTATTTCCAATCCCAAAATTTTTTTTTATGGGAGTTGGTCGTACAAATTGTACGATTTTTGGCATTTTCAATAGGGTTCGTTTCTAGTCTAAAATACACCCATGTATTAAATTTGAATAAAATATCTCAACAATTGCGACCTGTAGTTTGATAACAAATGTACAAGGACAGACATCAGACAGACGTATAGACAGGTTTAAATCTGGCTCAAGTATAATAAAAGGTAGGTCTATCTCAATTCTTTTTAAGTGGTATAAACATCTGCACAAACTTATAATAAATAAACTTTTTACACTAGCGCAAGTGATGTAGGGCATATAAATCACAACTTACAAATAGTAGAAAGAAAGAAATAAAAAAAAAAAGAAAATAGACTAACTATCTGAATGACCTAATAAAATTTATATATATATAAAAAAAATATCTACCATTAATAAAACACATGACAAATATTTTGAAAAGCGAGTGCCTTTTTTATATCACACGTGTCATTATTTTATAATATCTATTGTAGAAAAGAAATCAAAGATAAAACATTTATTTTAGGTGCAGGCCCGTCATATTATTGTGCCAACAAATAATGCTGCAATACATAATAATAATAATAATAATAATAATAATAATAATAATAATAATAAAAAACATTTAAATATTTAGCCTTCAATAGTAATAAAAGAGATTGTAAATAAAATATAATTAAAAATAAATAAATAAATAACTAAATATCAGTAAGCAAAAATCTACAATTGATTGAATAGTAGCACAAAGTATGTACAAGTTGTTATGGTTGTTGTTATGTATAGTTTAAGCAGAATCTTGAATATACGCTTCATGGGTATTCTAGTTAAACAAAATGAGTCAAATATTATTATTAAGTATGATACTTTTTCAATAACTTGAACTGGGCTTAACTGAAATGTTTCTAACTTAAATAATTTTTAGGTGAATTTTCACTTTGATTGCTCTTATTATTCCTCCCGTGTAATTTGCAGTCATTGGAGATTTTTCACAGACACCCAAAGAAGACACGCTAACTAACTAACTAATATAATTCAGAATTTCAGATTGATTCCATAAATTCATATAGATCTTGGATATTATGATTATATGGCATCTGTGCATTAGAAGGTTCTTGGAAGATAAAATGAATGCAACTCCAAATTTTGAGTAAGTGATAGACGACCATAAATTATTTTAAAGCATTGTACTACGTGTAGTACATGCATATAAATATGAATGTAGTCAAGGACAAAACTATTAAGCGACAATAGTGGCTTGTTATATGCAGTAAAACGCATTCAATGTTTCAATATGTAAAAAGTTCCTCAAGATAAAAAAAACCAAGAAACGAACGAAAATGAACTTTAAAATAAAAATATAAGTGCTGTAGTAATAAGTCATAAGTAAATATGTGACAGTCAATACGAAGTTTATTCTACATCTTGGCTTTTGTTGAAGCCAATAAATTAGTCAAAAAAAAAATGCTTTGCAAGTTAAAGCAGTAAAAAAAACTGTTGCTTTGTTTGAAGTGATTTGAAAAGTGTTGCCTATGAAAGAGGAAAAAGGTGTGAGAGAGGGAGAGAGAGGGAGAAGAATAGAAAGAAAAAATGAATCGATCTGGTCTCATTCGATAAATCAATTAAAAGTTATGCATTTCTTTCGTATATTGACGTTTTTTTAGGTGAAGGCATCATATTGGAAGTGATTGTAAAATGATTCGCTTAAGATTTGCTTTCTAACTAAGAATGGTTCTGGTACCACAATTAATGTATGCATGGTATAAAAATTAACATGGAAAGTTTATCGATATGTTCTTAAGTATAAAATTATGTTACAAATTATTATACCAATTAAATTAGTGTTGTTACAATATGAGAGAAGGAGAAAAAATGTACGATCCATGTGTATCATGCAATACATGATTTTGTCTAATGTATCGCATGATATTTGAACATTTTCATATTACTAATATAAATTCATAATAAACAAATGTGTACACAAATACACACACACACACACAACACACACACACACACACACACACACACACACACACACCACACACACACACACAAACACCACCACACACAACACACACACACACACACACACACACCCCACACACACACACACACACACACACCACACACACATACGTACGTATTTATATTTATATACATTATAGATGTAGAGAGAATTTTGTAATTTTGTAATTTGCATTTCAAGAAATGAATGAGAATTAGCATGAGAAATAGAGAATGGTAATAATAATTATACAATTGTAGTTAGATGGGTGTGGTTAGTAAAAATCTCTTTTTTATTATTATATTCTATGCCACATGTGAGTATGCATGGTTTGTTATACGCTAAAAAACTTGAAATAGACCCATCGTTTTGTCTATCTGTCTGTCCGTTCAAAATAATTCTATGTAAATCTGTTTGAAAGCTGTTTGATAAATTGCAACTTTATACATGGACATATTTTAACACAAAAATGAGCCCTATTCAAAATATTTTAGGTGGAATTATATTTTCGATCATTATCCATATAAATCTCTACTTTAAAAAAAAATATTGAAATTTTCTTACATTTGTAATGAAAGACCTCTTGAAAGCAAATGATTTAGACGTTGCAAACTTGATCCTCTCAAATAATGAATTTGTCATATTTTTCTGAAGTGTCTTAAATAATAATAAAATGGGTATTTAGGGTATTTAAAGAGTCGGCTACAAACGACTCTGGCTTGTTGAATTATTTCTATATAGAAATAATGCCAAAATGAAATGCAATTTCAGATGACGTACACTTGTGAAATATTTACATACCGGCCGGCCGGCTGCTTAGCTAATTTGCCGGTTTTTCAATAGATGTCACATTTTACATTTCACATTTCGCATTTCGTTTGCTTGCTTGTTTCTTTGTTTATTTGTTTGTTTGCTTGTATATTTCTACCATTGAACTATCAATTATGTAAAATTGTTAGAAGTTTACATTTTGTTAGCTGCAATACACACACACACACACACACAAAACAACAAGTTAATTTGACTGCGATTGTTGTTTTTTTGTTATTCATATTTTACACCACCACCAACATTACAAAATTTAATAATACTGTACGATTGTGCATGCATTAATACCTTGAAAGTATTTACGGTTGACTTATATTTGACGTCATTGACAAATTAGGAATAATTTTTTTTAACCTTTCTAATGCGTCCAAAGGGCAGATTGAAATTTATAAAATATCCGTTTAAGAATGAATGCCGGTACTATATTGCCCCGGCATGTGGTTTTTTGGAGAAAAAACTTAATAATGTTTGGAAAAAATTCTGATCGACTAAAATGATTTACAAATTTGTTTTCGCCTGACAATAGTTAAATATAATTTATCAAAATTTCTTGGATAAATTAGACCAGCATGAGATTACTTTGATATATAAATTAATTGTATAATCAGAACTCTGAGCAAATGTTTCCATTCTTTATAAGAATTCTCTTCAATTTTTTAAAGACAATTTTAATTTTATAATCACGCTTGTACACTAAAGAAGCTTCATCGATTTTAAGTTATTTACGATGCTTCGAAATGTCTCATTTTTATTCCATTGGCAGGCATGTATTGTTTAATTTGTTGCCCGTATGTTCTTCTCGGTTTCTCAACCCTTTAACCCTTTCGCTCTCTCTTTTTTTCTCTATCATCATATTCTGTCTCTGTCTCTGTCTCTATGCATTCAAGTATTATTCAAAATATGGAGAAAATATTTTCACTTCTTTGAACTGGTTTTCCTTTTCTCTTTTAAATCCTTACATTCCCACATACATTTATATATATATATATTTATATATTTGTATATTTGTATATGTGTAAATTTTGAATGATTCATTTAAAAAAATTTTTTTTTGTTTTTTAAGCTCCCTGTTGGCTGACACATTTATGGGGTCTAATATAAATGCAACACAACAGATGTAAAAAGAAAGTTTGTATTCGTATATGGATTTATGTATATTGTGAGCAATTATTTTGCAGTACATAAAGTTCCAAAGCATTAAATGAAATAAAATTGTAGAAAAGCTGTTGCTTGCTTTGCCAATACGTGGCTATGTTTTTATATTTAATGTGTAATCAACATTTTCATCAGATGTTAAGGTGCGGCAAAATTGCTAATTTGAATTATTTGTTCTATAATAACCAAACATATGAACATCAAAACTTATTCGGAAAATATCTGCGAATGCAAATGCAAATGCGAATGCGAATGCGAATGCACATTGTGGCATATTGTGCACAAAAATCCTTAAGTAAACCAAAGGTAAACGTATAAAATTATTATAAATTATAGAGAAATGGTAAAAAATGGCTAAAAGGATACCAAAAACTGTACATTGATATTCCCCTTTTTGATTGTTCCAATATATTTTAATTAAATATATCGCTCACCGATCAAAACTTGTTAAAAATGAAAAGTATTTTTTTTTATTTTATGCCCTTTTCGAAATTATCTTTAGGATGCATGATTTGTGACAAAGCAAGTGCAAAGTCTAAGAACGATCGAGACCGTTTCTTAATTACATTAGATTTTACACTGCTTTGTCAAATCAAATAAAAAATATTGTATTTTGCAGTGGTGAGGTGTAAACGAATCTGGAACAGATTTGTACATATAAATCGATTTAGAAAATGATTTTAAATCGATTGTTATAATAAAAATGTAGATAGTTTATTTGTAAGTCTTTCTGAGTCGGCCCAAACATAATGGTGTGACGTTTTTATATGACACATAAATATATTGAATGAAGTGTTGTAACAACTTTTATTTTTATATTTCTTTTTACAATAGAATTAAAGAAATTGAAATTTTTCTTTTGAAAGACCAGGCAAAATGTCGCCCAAACGTGTTTGTATCGACAGTAAATTTCCTTCATATTTTCATGCCTCTAATGCACAATTCCATAATAATATTTTTTAATTTCAATCAATTCAATCTTGCTCACAATGGGCTCTATTCTTTTTTAGAATACATATGAATTTGATATCAATTGAGTTAACTTAAATGAGCTCAAAATAATGTAAAAACTCAACGTAACATCAAATAAACGTATTAGAATCGATAACTGTAGACTTTTAAAGAGTCGACACCTCATAATATTATAAAGGTAAAGTGAAATTCGAGAACATAATTAAGCAAATGAGAGAAAAAAATTTAAAAAAAATAATGTAAATATTAAAAAAAAAGGCCGAAGAGTTTATTATAAAAAAAAATTTACTAGCTTTAGTCGAAATTTAGTTGAATTTATTATTGATTAAAAAAATCAATCAATCAATTTATGTATGTTTTTGTTGAAAAATATGAGATATCGTAAATTTTTTCTATATAATGATATTTCTTAAAAAAGGCGTGTTTTATGAAGCTTTATGAACTTGTATAACTATGGACCACTCGGTAAATTAGTCTCAATGAATAAAATGAATCAAATCTTCTGTAAAATAATTTCAATAATTGTTCTATGTGTAACTTGAGAGAAGAGAGCAGATTAACGGATGCGCATAGACAGGTGATTCTTAATAAAAAAACTATATAGATCTTGGAAAATTCATATAAAATAAATTACAAGTTGTTTCACGTGTAAATAATGACTCAATAATCATCTATAGTCGTGCTTTATGTGTATTGATAAAACATCTACACGCCTCTATTATTATTACTTTTAGAGTACTTCCTTTATTTTGTATAATGATAATGATAATGATAATGATAAATATGACGATAATTTGTCACCTTGAACATGAAACGAAATGCACTTGGCATAGTTAGAAAAATGAAAAAAAAAAACAATAACTATCAACTAAAAGTCAAAAACTATTTGAACAATTACGTACACGCATATCAATCATTAATGAGCGTATTATTTTTTCAATTGATTGAATAACCTGGTGTAGTATTTTGTTTTGTTTATTTATAAAAAGTGTATACGTCTGAACGATCATTTTCCGTCTGGATGGCGATCAATAATGACTTTAAACTTAAAAGTTTTTATATGCGAGTTCAATTAAGAGATGTACCTTGGAAATGGCAATTTTTCGTATACTAAATGAGCACATTGGACACATTGGGCACATTGGACACATTGCATGTGTCACATATATAAAAAATAAAATTGTATCTTTTGAATTTTTTAGAATTTTTCCGATCTTAACTAAACTTACTTACTGTATGCTTTGTTTTGTCAATGAAATCTCTGAAACGATTTATTTCGGATTCGTCCATTTTTTCTGTTGTACAAATTTGCCGTACATGTCTATTTGGGTTGAAGTATTTTAGGTCCGCTTTCAACAATCAGACGATAATGACTAAAGTAAAGTTAATTTTTATGGATCTCATTGGCAAAAAGCAATGCTTAGTATATTTTTGGCGATAATCATTATAAAGTCACAATTAAATACTTTTAAAGTCACAATTAATAATCTCTTAAATATTTGATTATATTGTATATATGTAGGGTATTCCAATAATCTGTTCAATATCATCAGAATTTTCATGTAAAATAAAATAGGAGCTTATGCTTAATTCTCGCTCCTCTCACCCTCTATAAAATATTTCACTTTTGTTGTGTCATTTTGTTTATTCCATTTACTTTGTGATTTATGTATTTGTTTGTGTCCGCTTTTATTCTGTTGTTGTTGTTGTTTGTTGTTGTTGTTGTTGTTTTTATTATTATTATTAAAACTGCTGTTCTGGTTTGGTTTTTTATATTTGTTTGTTTGTTTCGTTTACTAATCGTACATTGCATTGGCAGTGAAGCATGCAATAATGAATACAACAATTGTAATACTAAATAAGAAAAATTGTTGATTACGGCAATCGCTTGTGGAAAGATGCGTTAATATGAGCCAAGTAAAAATAGTTTGTAGCAACAAATATTTCAATATTGTCACCGATCATCTGTTTAAAAATATATTATAAAAATTTGCCATTTATAAAAAATATATATATATATATAAAATGAATGCACTGCAATGATAAGCATTGGTCATCATTAAAATTGAATAAAATATTTTTTTTTATTATTATTATAATTATTGCTATAATTGATTTAATTAATAAGAATATTTTAATAAAATTTATATTAATAATTAACAATTATATAGAGTAGGCCGAATGAGATCATAAATACAACAACAACAACAATAACAACAATAACAACAATAACAACAATCAACAATAATAATAATAATATAAGTTTAAGTTTTGTACAAGTTTTCTTGATTTTCCTACTCGTTGTGACATGTAAAAATTGTCCATTGATTGAATTTTTTCTAAAAATTTTATTGTTCCAAAAGAAGAAGAACAATGTTCAATATCGTTCTTATACAAAAAAAAAAAAAAAAAAAAAAAAAAAACAAATCGAGAATTGAATTCATTGTTTAGAGTTGACAGTAAGTCTTAACAGTGTTTAGCGTTCGAGGTAAAGTTGCCTGGCATTTCTAGCTCAAATCATAACTGAAATCATAACTTTGTGAAATTGATTGATTTTTTGTTTTTCAAGCTTTAGAAATCATTCATGTATCAATTTTTCAATTATATCAATTGTATATAACAATTGTAACAAATATATGTAATTTGATAAATCACTTTCTAAATTATTTGATTGTATTTTTAGATCCATAATAATACGCTTTTTCAGAAGCCTTTAAGTACATAATGCAGTAAGTTACGTTAATCATAAAAAAATCCAAAAAGTTATTTAAATAATTTAAATGAATCATTGCTGCTTATGCTATACGCTGTGTAGGAGGAAGTTTAATAAGCTTGACTGATACAGCTCTAGATCTAGTTAAGCTCAAACTCTGATTCATAAGAACTCGTAATGATTTTTATGAATTTCTAAAAAATGGTTCATGTTCATGTTGTTTAGCAAAATAAGGCGATGGTAACATTAAACGTCCATGAATATTCAAAATTTTTATTAATCAGTATAACCAATAGAAATGTTTCAGTTAAAAGCAAAAAAATATCGATCGAAAAGTTCTATTTGAAAAGATGATTTATTATTTATTATTATTGAAATGAAAGAACATTAAATCGACATTTAATTGTATGCGATAGAGGCAGATATATTCCATAAAAAAAGTTCCGCTTTCATTTTTTGTTTTTTTTTTTTTTCTTTTCCTTTTTTGATATAAATGTTGTTAATTTATTTGCTTTGTTGTTTATTTCTCGTCTTTCGTAACAAACAGAAATTTATCTCTTTTCTTCTCTGTTTCTTTCCTTTTTATATTGATTTTAAAAAAAAGTTATCGTTGTGGTTGTTTCTTGTTTTTGTTATTTTTGCGATTTTTATTTACAATTAATATTATTGCTGGGTAGTTTTATTTTCTTTAGTGTGTCGTTTTTTTAATTATAAAATTACTTGGCCTCGCTACTTTTCTTATTGTGTCGGCTTTTTGATTTGATTAGATTTGATTTGATTTGCTCTTATTACATTGCTCTTATTATTCAATATTGAGCTGGTGTTTAACAGATTATAAACAGAATTATTTATAATCGGCATTTTAGGTAGCATTAAAGGAAAAGTCGTATTTCTGTGCAATATGAAGATTTCTAAGAAGTCCTGCACAACGTATCAGAAAAATTATTTAAAAGCAATTAAAATTAATAAAAAAGGTTTCATTGGAAATTTTCTCTTCGAGTTCTATAAAATAACTCTTTAAAATGTAAAAAGGAATTACATAACACGGATAACTATTACTTCAGTTTGCCAATTTTGCCAGACAACGTACAATGCTCAAGTAGAAACTAGGCCTTTCAAGTGATTTAATTTTGTAAATATAAATAACTCGGAATTGCAATACGTTGTAAAATCTTGCGTTAAAGGCCAGGCTTGATTGGAGAATAGTGGCAGTTTAATGGATGCATTTCTATGATGACTGCACTCAACAAATAAGATGATACCGACAACTAGCATGTATTAGGTTGTGGCCACCGGAGGCTTATCAGTACTCTTGTACTACTTAGATGTTTATATTAGGGGAATGGACACAACTTTATGAGATGCTCGTGAATTTATGGCACAATCACACTCTTCATTCATGAATTCAAGTTTAATAAATCTAGAAGATTAGGTAAGGTTTTAACCGTAGTGCCAAATGCCAAATTAAGAGTTACACAATTTTAATGTGGGTCTTCTTCAAGTTGATTCAGTAAAGCATAAGTAAAACTAAGATTGCCACTTATTATTAATTGAGTTAATATTTTTATGTTTAAGATAATGTTTTATATTTTTTTATATGGCTTTTGATAATAATTTTTTATAAAATATTATAAATATAAATCATATTAAATAATAAAACAGTTGTGATGAATCAACTTATTACTCAAAAAAAAAAAAATTAGGAAAAGTGTCCATTAAATTGAAAAAATTTCTATCACTTGCCAGCCATTGTGGCGCATTTGATGTATACAACACTTCTAAATATTTATATATACATTTTTTATGCTTATTTCTTTTACTGCTACCTCCACGTTTTCTGAGCATTATTCTGACGCACTAGCAACCATTAAATTAATTGTATTGTATCACTTTGTTTCATCTTATAAAATTTTTTCTTTTCATTTATCTTTTCTGCCGCTCATTATGAATTCACCTTATTATATTTATATTATATGCACATTTTTTTTTGTATTTGTTTGGCCATGAATTATTACACTTTATTTATATACTGTGCATTTTATATATAATGATAATAATAATAATGAAAATAATGCATACAACAGATTTTATTTTAGATTTGTCTTTGCCATTTTTGTAGTACTGTTTGTTTGTTTGTTTCTTTGTACAAAACTAAAACTTGTGGTATAATGAGTTTGGACAGTTGTTTGTAACAGCCAAGCATATTTGAGATGGAGGCTACTTTTTATTAAATCAATCTGCTGTAAATTATTTTTTTGCAGCCAATTAAATATGTTTGTCCATCTGTCCATGAAAACTGTTTAAAAAAATGCCAGAGTGTCATTTGTTAAAATCGTACAATCGTAATGGCAACTTGAAAAGATGTTAACGTCTCAAATGAATTTACAATTTTCGTTGCCTATTCCTAGCAAATGAATGTGCCAAATGTGCCAAAATTTGCATTAAATCGTTCTAGTTTTTTGGAATTTATACTTTATGTATTGAATTTTTCAAACAATTTTTAAAACTTTTAACACTTTTTTTGCTTCTTCAATGTGTCCTTAATTGTATTTTATTTTTCTTGCTTTTTCTCTTTATTTATTAATTTTTTTTTTTTTTTTGATTACGTTAAAAAGCAAAATGATGTATGAATAAATGAATCAGTCGCCCTCGACTGTTTATAACATTTTCATATTTATTGTTGTTTTATCATTGTTTCTAATTTGCTTATTATAGCTAAAGAATAAATGGGTGTGTATATTGTTTATAAATGAATCCACGTACGTCTCGTTGCATGAGTGATACATTTAATGTATTAGAAAGATGTGCAATCGAGAAAACAAGTCACCATAAAAGATGAAAATATTGATCGATCTTCATTCTCACAAATGAGATCATGAAATGAATGCAATGAAACTGAGAAATAGAATTAATGGAATTTATTTTCTTAGTATAATTTACGTCAACATTGAAACAATGAATTAGAATTTGTAAACAGTGATAAAAATTCTTTTGCTTCAGGTTTATATTTCAGACAATTAATATGATTTTCTTGACAAAGCTAAGAAAGTTTTGTTATTTTTTTGTTTTGCTTTATCTTTTTCATTTTTTGAAAAATAATCGTTTACATTTTTAAATAATAAAAATCGATGTTGTTTCTTTTAGTATGAATGAACATATGCGGCTGTTACAATCAATAAAATATAAAGTGCCAGTGTAATCAACTTTAACAATATTTTTTTTTCAAAAATATTTCTCAGTATTTTTTTTTTTGTAAACAGAATTGTTATGTAAAATTGTTTCGCATTTTGAATAATCATATGAGGCCGTTTGTTTTAGAATTGTTTTCTGTAATACGTTACACTTGATATTTGATTGTTTGCTCGTTTGTCTCGCCAAAATCTATCTTTCGATTCAAATGGGATATAAAGCGCTACTCTTTCAATGAATTATGAAGATAATTTTCGATATATGAATGAATATATGTAATTTGTTTTTATAGATTATCGTGTAACTTTTGATAACACTTTAATTTTTCTTTTCCAGATGTTCTCCCTAAATTACAAAAGGCCAATTAACTTTGGTTGGTAGTCTTCCATGATCGACTATAACATTTTTCCTAGTATGTATTTAGATAAAAATATTTGCACTTATTGTTCTTTTTTTTGTTTAATTTGTTTATTTCGATTGTTTCCTTTGGTTCTTTCATTTCTTTGTATAATGTAAAAAATGTAAATAATTGAAAAAGAGCTGTAATCAAAGAATGGAATAATATTATGATGTCATGTAAATGTTTCATTTATATTCTAATCTTGATCGATCATCTAACTGCCTTTTATTCGATATTTTTTATATAATCCGATGAGGTAATTTAATAGACATACCCATCTTGCACTTTTCAAATTGCACACAAGCCCAACACATAGATTTTTACATAAAATGTAAAAATGTAAAAAAAAGAAGAAAAAAACTTTGACTGTGACTTTGACTTTACTTGACTTTGTAATATTGAACAAGTAAATTGCTTTGATATTGGAAATCAAAAACTTTATAAAAGAATTAAAAATTAAACAAGTAAGAAAGTTAAAGGTGACTGAGGCCATCAATACCTTGGGTAAAGTGCTTAAAAGGTCAATAAAATACATTATAAGTCAAGAATGTAAAAAAAAAATATGTAATTTTCAAATTATTTGAAAAGTTTTCGTTTTATGTGAGATGTTAAAATGAATCAAACTGTTTCAAAATTTGATTAAATGGAATTTGAAATTGCAAATTTTTTTTCAAAAAATGCATTTTACGGATTTACTTCCTATTGTAAGTACTTTTACAGCAGTTGAAATACACGACATCTTAAAAATTGCGATTGGTAGTTTGCTAAGAAATTTATATGCATAGACATCAAAATTTGGAGCAGACAGAATAAACAGTCAGGCAAATAGACAAATTTGGATAAATTCAGAAAGTAATTTTTAATTCGATTGAATGTGCGATTTTGCATGATTTTGATTTGGTTGGACGTACAAAAAAAGGGGTGAGTCTTTCTTAAGCATTTCTGCACATTTTATAATATCCTGCATTCAAAGAAGTTTGCCATTATCACAAAATTTTTTACCTAAAACGTAATGTTTGTTTAGAAATTTCAAAAAAAAAATTTTTGTATTTATTTAATTTTGCAAAAAGAAAACTAATTTTAATGATAAGTTTTATGGGCAATTAGACAACATAAGATATTTTCGAAAAAGAAATGTAAATAATACAAATGATATTAATAAAGATGGGTACGTTCTATTCATCAAATATCAAAATATCATAAATTCATTACGGCCCACACGCCGTATGAGTAATTGCACAATTTATCATCATTATCGGTCATCTGAAATGTAAGGTTGCTTGTGTAACTTGCTTATTTATTTATTTTATTTGTTCATTTATTCATTTATTCATTTCATTTCATTTGTTTATACTGTATTTGTTTCATGGCACAAATACAAATTATAAACGATTTCGCATGTGGATGCATGTGGACGCATTTCAAGAACGACTATAACAAATTTAACGATACACGACATTCATTCTATATAAACTTATATAGCCTTCAATTTCATTTGCACAATAATGTATATAAAAATTAAGATAAATTAAGAGCAGCTTGCATAGAGAATAAATCTAAAAACAAAGCAAAATCAACAAAACAATAAATTTTATTCTAATTTAAAGGCAAAATCTTAAGCACCCACCATCAACATTGCGCGATCGACTTATGCAGTTATCAATCGTGCGACTCTATATAAATATATTTTATTAATTGATTAATTCAAAATTTCTAAACAATTAAGCAAAACTTACATAAACTTCATAAAAGATTTGAAAGTTTCTTTTTAAAAGTAAAATTATAAACGAAAAATAGAATAAAATAAAATAAGATAATATAAATATAAATATGTAAATAAATCACATAAAAATAATATTAAATTGAATAGTAAAAATAAAATATATAAATTCAATATATTTAACATAAAAAGAGAAGTAATAAAAATCAAAATGAAATTGCAATAAATTCAAATTGGCCAAATATTATATTTTTAAAAGAACTCCTGAGATATAAACTAATTGATAATAATTAAAAAATCAGAAAAGCAAATATTTTTCCGAGAACTTTTTTCCAGTTAAAAAAACAGTAACAAACATTTTTTCCAAGGTTTTATATTAATGAATGAATCTAATCATATCGACTCCTATTTACAAAACAATTGTCATATTCTCAATAATAATTAACGTACCTATAAAATTTGAAAATAACGCATTAAAATAAGAAAGATTCAGAAATGTGATTAAATTTCAATTTTTCAAAATTTGTTTCAAAAAAAAAAAAAAAAAAAGAATAGGCCCATAACCCTTTAATTTTCAATTGGCCCCTTTTTTTCTTTGGAGTGGGAGACTAAGTTTCTTAATAAAACATGTACACTTTAAATTCTTAGCTATTGAGTAATGAAAAGAAAAATAAAACAAAGTGAAAGACAGAAAAAAGGAAAGGAAATTTTTTATATATTTATCGTACGCAAAAATTAAGAATCTGCGATACATAATGTTTAGTGCATGCAATGTTTGTGATGATTTCACCTAAATATATTCAAGCATGGCATACACGCATTTTAATAGCAAATTTATTTTCTTGTTGTGGCGTTTTGTACATTTTTGTGTACTTTAATTAGAGCGCAAAATTCTTTGTTAATCATTTATCACAGTTGACTTTATAATTTACAAATTGCAGCCCATTAGGCGCCTTCAAATGCAACATTTTTGTTTTTTCTTTTATTTTATTTCATTTCATTAACTTAGTTTCTTTTTGGTTTTGCTTTTATTTTTTTTATATATTTTACGTATGAGTATTTTGAAATGGAGAACTATCAGGGTTAATAATTGTCTAGATCAACTTACCCGTTTTCTTCGTGGTGTTTCTTCTTTAAAATCGACTACAATACCTTCATCCGAGGTGGAAACGGATGTTGTACGATTACGAGCATTTGAAGTTGCATCATTGATATTGGTGGCACCTAAAACATTATGACCATCATCACTTAACGGCGGTGATGATGAGCCTGAACTCCATGAAGCTGATGAACTGCCAGGACTGGAACCCAGCCATTTTTCTAAAATTTTATGGACCACACCACAAAAAAAAATAAAACCACATTTATGAGTAAGTAAAAATAAAAAAAAAATGTACGAATAAATAAAGAAAAAATTGCCAATTTTTTTGTCCTGTACTTATTGCGCACAAGCAGCGCGTAATTTTATTTGTGCAGATCAATGTAACACTCAGAGTGATCTTAAATACGTTCACACTTTTTTAAAAGATCGATTTTGAATCAGTTTATCATACGCTTCAAGCTTGTCTATGCATCTGTCGATCTGTTTGTCTGGCTCTTATCATTATTGGTGGCTCCGATTTCATTTCATTTATTCATTTCATGTTTTCACTTGATTTATGATTTTTACACCTTTTATTCAAATGATTAATTTTCAGTCAATTTTGTTTTTCGCTGCCAAAATTTAATTTTACACACACGTTTTGAACAGAATGTAATTTAACATTGGAAGTAAACAAATAATAATTTCTCAATTATTTAAAAAGCTTGTTATATGAGAGAAGATTCAAAAATTGACCGAACTTGACTAAATGTAATGCACATATTTTTTATGTCCTAATAAAAGGCCGTGTCAATTTTCGCTAAGGTGTATTCAAAGTTAAAACTTTAATGATTTTTTTTTAAAAAAGTGTTTTATGAGAAGTGGTTGTCAATATGGATCATTTTGGACTAAATTTGGTACACATGCGTTTTATGTTAAAATACAATTCATCTCCAATTTAACTCCAATTTACGTTACAATATACGTAAGTTTTTTCAAGAAAGTCGTTAGGGCTTTATAGGGCGTCATCAACCGTTTTCAACAAGATTCGCTTCTGGATCGAAACATGTCCATGTGCCAAATTTCAGTAAAATATTTAAGAAATTGCTACCTACAGCTTAATAACAAATTTACATAACTGCTCATCAGACAGACGGAAGGACAAACAGGCTTAAATCGATTCAGTTTGTGATCAGTTGAAGCGATTGGTATAATAAAAAACTTACACAATCTTATAATTTATAAATCTATACCTCGGGAGTAATGTTACATAATCGTATAATAATGATAATGAAATGTTACCTGCATTTTTTGGTGATTTTGGTGATAATGAGAGTGTTACCAAAATCATTGCCGCATTACATTCATTCATTTCCTCATCATCAGCCATGGCATCGTAATTGAAGTATTCATATGTGCTTGAAGGTGGACGTTTACGTGAGCTGTAAATGAAATGAAAAAGGAAACAAAACAAAAAAAAAAAAGAATGATTCAATATATTCTCTTGATTTATTTTATATTTGCATTTATATTTTTCAAATGCAGCGTAATTATGCATGTGCATATGCAATATTTCATATGCACATTATTTTTTTATTGTAATATTTTTTCAATGTAATGATAAATAACCAAAAACAAAAAAGAACGAAAATTTATTATATCACACTTGAACGAATAAATTCTTCTTCTTTTATGTTCTTCTTTATATAAAACTTAATTATCAATATTATTATTTATTTGCTTGTTGCTTTTTTGATTTTCTTTTCTTTTTCTTTTTGCCATTTTTTTAACTATCGGTATGATAAAAGTGTGTCAATTTGTGTAATTAAGTGTGGAACTATACATTCGAAAATCTAAAAAGTTCGTTTTCTTTATAAACATCGGTTTGGTATAGCAGTCTAGATAGAAGCACATCTTCCGCCATTTTGTTTTATAGAGTTCAAAAGTCAAGGCAATTAACTGCAATTTTTTACAAAATAGTATACAAGTGTAACTTGAAAAAGTGTAGAGATTGTAAATGGTTGGAAGTATGGGCCATCTTAGGAATCCTTATTATACAAAGGTTATGAGGATGTTTAGGCCAGTTTCCGTTAGATGTTTTAAATATTACTTAAGTACAAAGTTTTGATCAGGAATCTATGCTATCAACCAGATGCCATAGTCTATTGGCAATGCATTTCAAGTCTTTGATTCCCTTTTCTAAGAGAGGGGCACACCAGTGAGACAATAAATATTTTTTCGTGCTCATTGTGGACTTATTAGTTTACATGACGCCAAATTTAAGACTACTATTGAGACACTTAAAGGTGATGCCACGGTATCACAATCAACTTGTGATCTGATTGTTTAGTTTATATGGTTGTTGGCACTTTCATTTAAGCAACTAGAGCCATTCGGAACTAAACGTACTGCACGTACGTTTTTACCGAAGTTAGTAATGCTTAAGTAGATGCTCATATCGGGATTTAAATGTGATTAACTCTGCACTGCACGCTACACTCGTTATATTTAAATCTGTCGATAATAAATATTATTACTGCAGCAATTTGTTTGATCATTTACCTTTTATGTCACTTAATTGTACAAAATAAGCCATTTATGGTACTCAAATCACCCAAAAAAGTTCAACATAAATTCATATTTAATCAAACTGCTCGATTCTCAATTATTTCCTAAATCAATCTGAAAGTGTTTGCCTACCTAATTGAATTGGTTTGAAATTGACAATGAATCAAGCGACATTTAACTTTCGATATCGTGAATTTGTTCATTATTATTGTTAACTTCCTTCATTCCCTTTTAAATATTATTTATTTATCATGATCACCTAAATCATTATAATGATTTAATAATGGTGATGTAAAGAGCTTATAACATTCATGACATAATTAAGACGAAAAGTGTAATATCAAGTTATGCCCAAGAATTGTTTTTGAAAAATTATTCAACATACAACAGAACATGCATCCACCTTAACCTTAACATTATGAAAAGCATTATTAATTAATACTGTAATCATCATTACATTGATAATTATTAGCATTGGCATTATTATTATTATACTGATTATTATTATTATTGTTACACGTCAATGTTTGTAAGCATTATTGTAATATATAACTATATCATAACGGTTCTTTGATTAAATGTGTGACTGTTCTTCTTTTTCCATTTTTTTTCTCTTCTATTGAAATTTTCAAAGTTTTCTTAATCATTTCATTGTTCGTTCTATTTTTCTTTCTATTCCTCATTGATATTTTTGTTGTTGCTATTATTGTTACTGCTTTATGCATTTTGAATAAATTGTAAATTGTACCGTTTTTAACTGTACATTAATACTGTGCGATACATATTTATGAAATTGCTGTGCAATATATTTATAAAATGTATTATTATAAAATCCTGCATATACATGCGCCCTCATACACATACACACGCACACACACACACACACACACACAGGCGTTTAAACAAATTTATAAATTTCTATACAATTTTCTACATTTTGTTTTGGAATTTTGTTTTCCTTTGCCTTTCTTTCTCCTTCTCCTTCTATTCATTCTTTTGTTTTTTATTTTTCAATGATGAGAATCGTGTTTGAAAATTTATGTTTATTTAATTTTCATGGAAATTTATACGATTTTGTTATCAAATTGTAAACGATAAATACGTGGAAAAATAGCCTATAATAAAGTAACACAACAACAACAACAACAACAAGAAAAAATATATAAGTAAATAAGTATATGCATCATTTGGGTCCAATATATTGACAAAAAAGGAGAAGAAACAAAAAAATAAAAAAAAATTTTAAAAAAACAAAGAAATTTTTTCCAATTAAAGTGAAGACAATAAGTAAGATAAAGTAAACCAAAAGACAAACAAAAAAAAAAAAACAAATAAACATGAAACAACAAAAGGAATAGCAGTTACAGCAAATGCGACATAAAAATCGCAAGAGTCGTGAAATAGCAAAACGTTACAAAAGTAATCACTTTACGTGTGTGCTGCTGCTCGTGTTACGTGAATTGACCATTAACGTCATTAGCAATGCTAATGTTACAGCAGCAGCAGCAATAGTATAAACAATACAACTCCACCATCACCACCAACATCACACCAACATCACATCAACATCAATTCCAGCATTAAGGCTAATGTTAACATTAGAGCATTACATTGTGCCAACGTAATGTAACGCTACTCTGAAAAAAGGTATGTTCAATTCATTGGAATTGTATGTGAAATTTAGAGAGATGTGCACTTACAACTCAATTTTTCTAGAAAAGTCTATACCGATTGAATCATTCAATGATAAAACGAAAATTAAGGCTCAACTTTACTATTTCAAGGCGAATTAAATCGAATGAAAACTTTGAAATATTAATATTACTTCACACAACTTGATTTCACACTTCAGGTTAATATTTATATTTTATTTATAATTTTGAATAAACTTTTTAGTATGGTTGGTAAAAATACGAAATACGAAATATGAAAGTTTTTTGATATATATTTTTTTCCTTTTAGGAATGGACCATAAATTAAAGTATTTGAAAAATCAATTTTGATGCACCAAAAATTCGTTTTCATTGTTTTGTAGCATTTATAGATAAAACGCGACTATAACGAGACAGAGTTCAACAACAATAATAATGATTGGCGATGCCAATAACAATGACAGCAACATACAGCAAGTAATGCATATATGCATTATTATATAATAAAATTTTATGATATTTCGATGGCGGAGATAACAATGACAAGTCAAAATAATATAAACAAACAAGCAAACAAAGGATCAAGCAAAATGCAAACAAAATGCAAATAATATTTTAACCAGTAGAGCAAAAGAAGGAGAAAAAGCAAGAGAATAGACATTGGAGAATTGCAATGATCGCATGCAATTGTCTTATAATAAAAATAAAATTGTAAAAAGCGAAATAATTGAAAAAAAAGAAAATTGAAATAAAAGTTAAATAAATGACAAAACAACAATGGAAAAATAAATAAACAACTTGGAGGAAAATTAAATATTATTATTTAAATTGTATCAAAGGTGAAAGTAGCAGTATCAAATAATATCATGAGTTACTCAGCGTTATAAATTATCATGCTACATTTTGTTACGAAAGTAATGATCCCACAATATTTATTCGATACATTAGGTTGATTATGGAAAAATCAAGTGTACTAAAATAAATAATCGAATATAATTGATAATATATATGGTTTGATCCATGCTGCATTTTCAATAGGGCCAAACGGATAAAGGTGGTAGATAATGCAGACTACTCTAAAGAAGTAATCCTATTCCATAATTGCCAGAGATTTATTTTGCCAAGCGTCAACATCAAATTGACAATTCTTCAGTTATTTAATCCATTTTGGAAATTATATTGTTAACAATAATAATTGAAATTATGGAAATATAACTGTAATATAAATATAATATAAATTGATTAATGAACAATTTATGAAATTCGCCAAAACTGGACTGGACAAATTGAAACTGGACAAATTGTACAAAAAACCCAAAAAAAAACCAATGATCAGTGTGATTTGAAATTTTTGAAAATAGATACGTTCTATACAAGTAACGATGTATGAGCTACTCAATCTATTTACGGTTCAGTCAAGGCGTTCGTATCGTTTTGCAATTCGCTCAATCACGATTTCGAAAATGCAGCTCGAATTAGTAGACTTAAGGTACGTAAGGTACGTATCACATTGAAAGCATTAAAGTAGATTATTATTATAAATAGATTGACGAAAAGGAACTTAATACATTATTCCATATCAAGTGGAACACTCAACTTAGAAACTGTTTATAGTCTAATAAATTCGATTAATGCATCTAATATATTATATGTAAAATATATGTCGCGTCAAACGATTAAATCGCACATGACATTAGATTAGAAAAATGAATGTTTTTGTATCACATCTAAACATTCAATTTGATATTTCGATTGAATTGATTTATAATATAAAATCCATCTTATAATAAAAACTTATAAGGAAAAATGAATATATTTATATTTTTATATTAACGATTTATGAATTCGTAAAATGGTAAAAGTTAGAACCACGTATAAAAGGAAATTATAATTTTTCATAAATTTTCTAAATTCATTTCTTCTTCAAAATACACTACAAAATTAAACCATAACAAAAGCGTAATTAATATTTGTATTTATATATGTTTGTATATAAAAAAAATTTTTTTTTAATGGCCATCATAACAAAAACTTTGACAGGTGGCCAATGTCATTGGCATTCGTTCATGTATATTCGTTCATATGTGTATTTAAACTGTTAACAGCATGATATTGTTAGCATTATGTGCATGCATACTTAATGCTTACATGTAGTGTAAATATTCATGTAATATATAAATCTAATAAAGAAACAGTTAAACGCCCTTTTGTGGATTTATGCATTTCACGTTTGTTTTGTTGAAATCGAGGTATGTACTTTTCAAGTGCGACTTTCAAGTTTTTGCAAATTGTTATGCGTAAGTTGTGTACAACTATTTACGATTTAGTATGTGATTGTTACGGACGGATGGGATGGTATATGATGCACGCGAAAAGACAGCGTTAGCTGGAGACTTTTGAGAGACATTTCATTAAAATGCATGACCATGGTGCAATTCTTTAATGATAATGATAACCTGCTGGTAACATTTCAAATAATATTTTTTTTATTACGTAGACGTAAATATATATGCATATTTATGTATATATTTAAAAAAAAAAATTTATATGCCTTATATTGTATGTTGGTCAAAATGTACAGTTAGATTTAGTTAGTTAGTGAAGCAAACGAACAATTAAAAAGAAGTTAAAAGCTTTATAATCGGACAGTGCCACACAAAAGTCTTACACACCCTATAACAACATTTTGCTTATTTATAAAAATAAAGGCAATACTAACGAAAAAAATTAAGTATAAATCAAGTAAGTAGAAAGTTATAGTTTTAGTATTGCTACTGATGGTAAGAGATCTATAGCAAATCGGCCACTTAGAAGTTAATTTGATGCACTTATTTTATCTAACAAATAATTGCTCTGTATCGAGTACCGTTTTCTACTGGGATATTTTGATCTTACCCATATTAGATTTCATTCATCGTTAAGCAAATTTATGATCCACCATAAAATGAATAACTTTACTTTAAAAAAAGTTGTCACTTTCTTTGGTGAAGATGAGTGACGGCGGAAAAAGGGGGAGAGTTATTGGTGAAATCTTATTTCTATCAATAAAATTTTGTCCTTGGACCGAAAAAAGGGTGTGTATGTATATAGCTAGCTAATTTATGGGTACAGTCAGAGACAACTTTAGTCTTAAACTAATACAGAAAGTGATTCTGAATAGGTCTAAATAATACCTAAAATTATTTTATATGATACATTTATCTATATAAGCTTTGAATACTCTGCATGGTGTAGAGTACAATACAGTGGGCAAAAAGTGCAGTAGTACAATACAAGTGGATGTAGTTACTATTGCAAAAATACAATTAAAATGGCATAAAAAATTAAAAATTAAAAGAATTGAAAAGTCAACGTGCCTCATCTATTGTGTTATTCTACAAGCACACACTTACAATATATATTTCAATAAACAATACATGCAATGTGTATTTCAATAACCATTCAGACAATCCAACTCAATAAACCGACCTAACTGTTCGATCTTTTTTTGGTTTTCTAAAGTGTAGAAGGAGCATCATATTTATGCTTACCTATTAATCGTAATAAAGATTATAATAGAAATTATGGTAAAGACGTCATTGCCAATTATCATTAACTTGTCATATGTCACTTTTAATACTACTATTTAAAGAGATCGAGGACATCAAACAAAAACAAAGTGTTGAAATAAGCTCTGGATGGCTTAGAAGCGGTGTTGTAATTTAAGAATTCATCATTCTCTTAAAAAATTGTATCAAATAGGGCGTTCATATCTAACAAGTAAGAAAATTATGTTCAGTGTGGCCAACTCTTTAATATCGACCATCTGGGCACACTTTTCGGTACTTTATCGTACAGGCAAATAGTTAAATTTTGTATACACGATTTGTATATATAAATTGTAGAGTAACAGCCTTAATATTTTTACAAAATTTTAACTTTCCGTCTAATTCAGTTTGCAATTAATGGGTGAAAAATCATAAATATTTACTTAGAAAACTGAAATGTTCTTAATTAATGTTGCACTGTGGGCGTGTCTTTTAACCAATTTGGCCCTTGTTCTATATGAACTTATCTGTAAAATGTGAACACGGTATATTGTTTTTTGCGACCAAAAAAATATTACCAAAACACGTACAAATGTACAGACCTATCTAAATCGATTCAGAATTTTTTGTTGTTCAATAATATATTTTATAGGGTCAAAATGAACCAATCGCTGGTTTGTGGGTATAAAAAATAAGATTTAAATGATTAATAAAACTAATTGCATCTGGTGTCAAACTTCAAATATCCACCAGCTAGGTATAGTAATATTTTTCTCGGACATGCAAAAATAGCACTAAATGTCTAATGTGAAATATTTTGAAGGTTAGAAAGGTCTAGAAATATAGATTCCAGTATTTTATGCATATCTTTTGACATTACACAGAAAACCACCTTAAAAGGCGTAACTTTTTATACGACTTTACCATGAAAAAATTTCTTACTTTGCATCACACTGTAAACGAAACTTTCAATTAATTTTGCCCAATGCACTGGAGTATTTTTGCGCAAGAACCGTAACTCAATTTTTGTTAATAAATTGTAAATGTCCAAACAGCAGAACTAGTTATATCAATTCAAAAATGGTCATTGTAAAATTTTGCAAACATTCCAGCCATGTAAGTATACTCTAAAATTTTAGATGATAGTTATAATAAAATAAAAAAAAAGGCAAACGTTAAAAGTAAGAGCAACATATAGTTATATTGGCTAAGTAAGTATTAGAGAGAAGAAAAATTCTGAGCTTAACAATGGTTGTGCATTGAACGTGGAACGATTTTCACAATGGGACATTATTAAGTCAATTACAAAGTTTTTCAGTGCACATGCGAGCATGTATCAAACACTCAAACATAATGTTTCCCATATTTGTACAATTGAAATTAGAACTAAACCAACTATTACAGCTATGATTTAACATAGAAAAACATAAATTCTATTTTCTGTCCTTTTTGTTTTGATTGCATTTTGTTTCATTTACTTTATTTTCATGCTGCTTTTGCGCCCTACGTTTTAGAGTACAGTGCAAAAATTTTGTAACACCCAGAATGGCTTAAAGTAGGCTCAATGTTTTATTAAACCGAGCTATTCAAAAACACTTTTTAAATCGATTTACGCATGTCCGTCTATCCGTCCGTTTATTCGCCGGCCTGTCTATGTATTGTCTGTCCATGTAAATTGGGGGCAATCAGTACTGAGAAGCACCTGCTCAACTGGAAGTGGTGGTCGTTGGAGGTGCCGGCCATCAGGGGCGTCACGAGTTACGAGAATCGAACAAAGATTTAATTTGGTACCACGGGATCAGCAGTTTTTATAAACCCCATTGTGGTGATATTGGAGTTGGCTTCGTGGGGGCTGTGGTGCCCATATCGCGGGCGCTGCACGTTCAAACATATATATGCTTGTCGAGCAGGGTCCCATTTTCCGAATAAAATGGGCAGCTGGGTAAGCTTACTGAGGTAACCAGTCTAAGCCAACGAGTAGTAGGAAGGCTCCGAACCTGGATGCCAAAGATTAAGCCATGTATATAAGGTGCAATACGGACATTAATTTGGAAGCTAGTCGCGACGGTAGTCAAGTATGACTACCAACGCTAGTGCCACCATGCAATTAAGCCTTTACGGCAGGTATGCATGTAAAACGCATATTGAACTGTCCATGTAAATTTGTTACCAAATTATAGCTTTTGTTTTGATATATTTTGATGCACGCAGTCCTCTTTAGAAAATGATTAGATTTTACAATCATTTTCGTTAAACAAAAAGGCGCAGATTATTTCAAATACGTATTCGACCAATTAACTACAAATTTATTGCACATTTCATCTTCTCCCTTTTATTTATTTATGGCACTTCTTTTGTAGTTTCTTTGCTTTGAGAAAGGCCTAATATTCTTTATAATTATGTATTATATTAATGTTTTATGTATTTATTACGCAAAAAAGCAACGGTATTAGTTTGCCAAAAGTAGTACACAAAGTCTAAAAACAGAATAAGAAAATGTATAAATGCAGAACAATAATGTGTATCTAATCGATTGTGCGTATTGAATTTTCAAACACATCTCAATTGTATAAATTGAAAAGTTTCTTCCATTAACCAAACTAAAGAATTTGTTCTAAAATCAGAGTCAACTTATCAATTTCAATCAGTTCTCTTTAATGTTAATATTCTCATTTAGACATTTCGTTAATGGAAACAGATAAATCTCTTAAATGATCAATACTTTCACATTCGATTTTTTAGATCGTGTTTGCTTTCTATGTATTTAATTTCATTGAATTATCTCTCAAATCACTTCATTGAATAATACTTGAATAATTGAATGAATTTCGATATTTTCCTGTTTATTCAGCAATTTCTAACAATACAAACACTAATGTGTGCTTGCCTGTCAGTGCGGGAAAAAAATTTTAAATAAACGTGCAATGTTAGTTTTATAAATAAGTTAACTGAATTTTATTACAACAATAGGTAATTGTCAAAATATTGCATTGAAAAAGTGAGAGAAAATAATCGGTTATGCTAAAATAATAAAATACGATTTCAATATAATTTTGACGAGAAAATTTTACATTAAAAGTATGCTCATTTTATCAAAACATTCATAAAAATCCGTATGGGAGCTTTAGAGACCTTTATAAAATGAAAGTAGTAAGGAAAATTGATCAAATGGATTAAAAAGACATCTTAATTTTAGGCGTGTCGCTAAAATTAAGATATTTATATTTCTTTAAGCAAAATATGAGTCGATAATTTTAAATTACTAAATTGAGCAAGCGAATTATACCAAAGATATTTTGCCATGATTTTACACACTCTTTGTTCCAAAAAGGAATTTGTCTGTAACATTTTTCACTCATTCGTTACAAGTTATATAAATCTTTCACGCCCATAACGCATGGCACAGTCTACTGGTAGTATGTATCCAAAAATTTACTTCAGCTAACTGCAATTTTCTCATTTGTTATGTACGTATTTTTTTTTATTTATTAAAAAATTGTTTTATTTTATGGATTATACTTTAGAAACAATTGTTCTAAATAAATAAATATATATATTTATATTTATTGTTTTGCATGCTGTTATTATTATTTTTAAATTTTTATATACTGACCTGATTCGTATTTGACCTGCATTTTAAAATAATTATAAATATTTCAGTCGGCATTACTTATAAGTCATTATTTTCATAACGTTATAAACATATTTCTTTTTATTAGTGTTACATTATTATGATTTCAACAAATACACTTCATTATGATCATTTATATAGTAAATATTGGAAATAGACTTTGGACGTAGAAGCCTCAAAATCATTTTATTTTATTTTGGTAAAATAATAAAAAAAATTTTTGTTTGTTAATCGAAAAATGTTGCAGCATTAAATATTCTCTTTAGGTGTCATCTTTGTTTAATATCACTGCAGTGAAATTTCATTGCAGTTAACAATTTCAGAGGCCTTAAATAATAGTAAAAGCCTCTACCCGAGATTTTTATTTAACCTCGCCTTATGTAAATCTTTTATACAAATACAAATAATTTTAGAGATAGTATAATGAAATGGGCCGGTTTTGAAGCAAATGTAAGTAAATTTGATCTTGAATAGGATTCGATAATTTTTGACATGGCATTTAAAAATAATGCGATACAAAAATAACATTTATAAATTTAAGTATTTTTCAACAAAAATCGATATGTAATGCTTATTTAACATAATAAAAATTGGTTTCCGTTCGATAAACTTTCTGAAATACAAGCCGCTTGAAGAACTTTTCCAATAATTCCTCAGTTACAATTTTTTATCTTCTTGTCTTTTCGTTATATTTAATCACAATAGGCATAGTGGTGTAGTTTTCTATTAATTAAAAAACAAATAAGAAATTTATAGTCCGTTGTGGCCAATTCTTAAATACCCTACAGCAATTTGCATGTTGCACTGCAAAATTAAAATGCATGAATTATGAACTAAGACTGTAAAAAATTGTAATTTTTTTTCATTGTGGCATGAAATGTATATTCAAAAAATGGAGCGATCTGGATCTGGTACAAAATACAATTCCAAAATACGTTAACATGCTCAGTTTCGCTAAAATGTATTCAAAATTGTGACTTCCATTCATGCAAAAACTTTTTTACGAAAAAAATATTATACAGAAAGTGGTCTTAAAAATGGTCCGATTCTCACAACTTTCAATGGCGTTCGACTCTACGCCAAAAACTTGTAGTTTGATAACAGACAACCAGATGAATAGACGGATAGACAGATAAATCAATTTGGAAAATGATAATAAAAGGGGGGTCTATCTCAAGAACTTTTGCGGTGAGCAATTAAAAATTTGATAGCTTTCTGAGGAGTTCATTTGGGAAGAAAATTTTTCAGTAATGTTATTAAATTCTTAATTACTTTAAAAAAAAAAAAAAGAAAAAGGCAGATGGAATAGCAAATTTATTGAGCAAGCTCATCCATCAACAAACTGTTTCCACTTTCTTCATTAGACGATAAAGAGACCAACGATTAAAGAGTTAAATCGATTATTTTTTCAAATTTAAAGCTGAAAAGTAACAAAACCTTTTAAACATCTTATAATCAGTTTATCAATCTTATGCTCTATCTCTTTCATCTACTCTCTCTTGTTTTCTCTCTTTGTCCTTAGAAACTATTATTATAATGTAATTATATTTATAAAATTATTACACATTCAAAATCTAACGATGAAGTTAATATTTAACAATAAATTTATAATTAAGTTGTTTTGTTTTTTCAAATTATTACAAATGAATTCTGTTTTTTTTTTTTTTTTTTATGGTACGGCCTTATGAAAATATGAAACAACCAACGGTAAGGTAATTAAGTAAAACAACAAAATTAATAGACAAGAAAAAAGGCAGAATTTTTTTCCTAATTCAAGTTATTGTTATTTATAATTTTTACAATTTTTCATATTCACATACACATGATGATTTAGCACAATACATCACCGTTACAGTTGAATATGAAACACACCTAAGTACACATAATAATACACATTCATATATACAAACAAAACAAACAAAATAAACAAACTGGCAAACAAGCAAACAAGCAAACAAGCAAACAGCCAAACAAAAAGTGATTAATTTCGATTTTATCTAAATGCGTTTGTATGTGCAAGTGAAAGTCTATTTTCCGTTTTCCTTTTTCTTGATTTTTCTTCTCCATTTTCTTTTTGGCTTTTTTTTTCTTTTCTCAATTTAAAAAAAAAGATTTCTTTTGCTTTTGTTGTTTTCTCTTTCTTTTTTTTTTTTTTTTTGTTTAACAATTTCTTACCGACTTCATTGTTATTGTTGTATATATAATTCACATCATGCATGAAAACAGCTAAGCAAACATCAAAACAAGTGAGTACTTTATAATCGGGCGGGATCGACTCTTAAATACCATACACCATTTTGCTTCATGCGTTTAAAGTCAATTAAGAGAATCACAGACTAACAAAGTTGAAAAAATTTTATTATTTATACTTAATTATTTAAGAAGTGAGGGGCTTCAAAAAATGTACCAAACTGGACTAAATTTAATACATATATTTTTTATGTCAAAATAGAAGGCAGTGCCTTCTTTTCGCTAAAATATATTCAAAATGAAAGCTTTTTTTTATAGAATGATTTTTTTCGAAAAAAGGGTTATATGGGAATTGATCGAAAAAATGGATTGATCTGGAACAAATTTGATAAAAAAAAAACATAATAATAAACATGTTATGTTAAAATATAATTAAGTCACATTTTACGTTAAAATATCAAAAATTGTAATTTTTCTTTTTTAAACAGGGCGTGGTCAAAAAAATGATTTCATTTTTTAGGCATTTTGGGTCAACAGAGTTCGCCTTCTGGACAAGGCATACCCGTATACCAAATTTCATACTTTCAATCTGCGGTTTGTACACGGACAAATAGGCATGCTTCAGGCGGACAAACGGACAGACAAGCATGCTTCACTTAAATCGACCTGTGATTCTGAGTCAATCGGTATAATAAAAAATTGGTGTACCTTAACTTCTTTCGGTTGTTACAAACTTTTGCGCAAATTTATAATACCCTACACGCAAGTTATGTAGGATATAAAAATGAAATGAAATGAAATGAAATGGAATAAAATGGAAAAAAACGAATAAAATAACAAAATAATAATTTCAACAAAAGCGAATAAATTATATTGCACTCTGCATCATTCACACATTCTTTTTACTCTTTTCCGCCTTTTCATTCATTCAGGCAGTTAGTCAGTTGGACATTTAGTGATTTAGTAAGTAAGCATTTCATTGACTCTCTCGGTCAAATTGTCGAATTGCCAGAGCGGTAGATAATTATTGCACGTGCATTAAAAAATATAAATAAAAACTATAAAAAAGAAAGATCGAAACAGAAACATAATAATAATAATAATAATGATGATAATAATATGAAATATGTTGGTTACAATAACAATAACAAAGGCAGTATAAGCGTTTTATAATGTTCGTAACAATAATAAAACAAAAACCGAAAAAACCAAAAAAAAAAACAAAAAAACAAAAAAACAAAAGCGAAACAATAAAAGTGAAAAATAACAAAAACAAAAAAAGATTAGAAAAGCGTAAAATACAACAAAACAAAATAAAAGAGATCAAGAAGTAAAAACGACAATAAAAGACTTTCCATATTTAATATGTTTGCTAGATCAGATCAGATCGAATTTATACAGTGGAGAAATTTTTAATATTACACTTTTGTAATTCCATTTAAAATTTAATGTGATACCCCACTCCATTATTGATATTTTGATAACGCACATGTTGAGATTTCCAACTAGTGCCTGCTTTGTTAATCAACGGGTATATGTTCAGTAGGGCTCGATAAAATTATCTAAAAATTATTTAAATAGTTTGCGTTACCACCTACAATTTATACTGACACAAAGTGGCAGAGACACAGTTAAGAGCGAAGGAGTAAACAGGAAGAACATATGAAAGTGCCGATTCTTTTAAGGCATTAAAATCTGGTTAGGATAATTTTTTGTGATGACAAATCAAATGCTTATCAAAGCGGTACAAATACATGAAAATAAATATCTGGACATATCAGAAAGATCATGCATTCAATACCAGTGATCGTGTTAGATGTACTTTGAAACGAATTAGATATTTTTAGGCTTACAAAAAGGAAGAGAACTTATTGAAAAATTTGCCATTTAGACCCTAAAAAGTAGACCCTAAAAAGAAACTAATGCCTTGAAAATTATAAGCAACTTAAGTTGTTAGAAGGAAAGTTAAATCAGAAAAAAATCAGAACATGCTCAAATCTGTAGGAGAAATTATAAGGCCGAAATTAAGGGACAGAAAAAAAGGAAGAAAAATTCGCACCTTCTGAATATGAATTGTGTAAATATAATATTTATGATCCACGGGCTTGACAGGTATTATTTCCCAAATTTAAGCAAATATATGTAGATTATATCGGTTGATTTAAAACATTCAGTATTGCGTAGGACACGACGAGTAATTACAGTAAAATTATAAATTCTAATAAATTTCAGCAGTAGCCCCACCCATTTTAAGGCGATAACCGACAAAAAAAACACTTATGTTTTCTTATATTTTGTAAATTCCGAGGACAAGGTAAAATATTTATTAGATATGTAGATATTTAGAATATCTAAATGGTTTCATATATTTGGGATCACTAACGCTTTTTTTGAATATTAGTTTTGAAGAAGTAAACAATTAGACGTAAAAACATTAATAGAAGAAAAACATGAAGAGAAGTTGTCAATAACATGTGAATAGTTAATTGTTAAACTGAACTTTTAATTTTTCTTTCATTGTTTCAGGCTACAAAACAGTCCAAAATACTATTAATAAAAATAACAACAAAATATTATGGTTGATAATATGTTTACGATTGATCCCTCATGGAGCTTACAATTTCATTTTATGCCATTTTATGTTTTCATATTTACCTTTTCCTTTTCCATCTTCTTTTGTAGTTACTAAAATTTAATATGTATTTAATGTACGTATGCACGTGTTGTATATAAAACATAACACTATAGAAAATCTTTTTTCTAATTTTTTCTGTTATTTTACTTTTAGAATCCACAGCTGTAAAAGATTTGAATATTATCAGCCATTAAATTTTATTTATTTTATTGATTTTATTTTTTTTTTTCTATTTTAATGTCATAGTTTTGTCACTTAATGTCAAGATGCTATAAAATATATAAAAACTTTCATTATTAACTTCAAATTCAATCAATGATGGTGTGGCATTAAGATTTCGATGTCACATCATTCAATAAACTATTTAGTAGAATTTGAAATAGGTTTAGTTTCCTGAAAAGAGATCAATTCAAACTTTCTATTCAAAGTTAAAATTTTCACTCACTCTGGACTTTACTTTGAAAATTTTTTACAATTGATCAAATTAATTTTCTATAATAATTGATATAAAAGGAAATTCAATATTTTTACCGAATTTAAAATCTAAATATTTAGTTAATGTCATTAGGAGAGTGTTGCCAATAGTTACTTTACACAATATCTGGCACTTGTTTCTATCCATTTCGATTTTGAGTAATAACACCAAGATTTCTTTGAAATATTAATTTAAAATTTTCAATACGAAGCTTTCATTGTGTTTTTGAATTCTGATAGCATTAAACGAATGAATCTTAATGCTCCCAGGCTTATAGTTTTTATCTAAATAACTTATATGATTATCTAAACTTTATTTATTAAAAGGCTTAAGTTAAATTTTATGTATTAAAGCTTAAACTAGTTGTAGAGATAAGCGGCCTACCAAAATTGCTTCTTTGAAAAACTTAAAAAATTAACACTTAAACTTAAAAACATTTTCAAATATTTGTAACTGTCTTTTTTTAACTTTGTCATTATAATAAGAATTGCTTAATTGCTTAGTTCAATCAATTATAAGGTTTACATTTTCTCTTTTTCTGTCATTGAATCTTGTGTCCTGAAAGTAAGCCCGAAATTTTTTCCATTGTTCATTATAAATGCTAAATTGTTGTGTCACGTTTTATTTGGCAACTTTTTCTTCTAAAGTTTAAATTGACCCGCATGTATAGCATATTGGATTCTTTCATTCTTTAGTATTTTCTTTATGTAACTTATTACATTGTATACCATTATATTGGGCCTTCTTTGAGTTTGCTGTTTACTTGCATGCTGCAATTGTTCTTTTATTCGTATTAATGTTATTTTATTGGATCGTGTGTTATTTGTGAGCTAATTTCATGTCATTGCATTTTACCATTCATTCACACCAACTCCTTGTGAACAACTTTTTTATATATAGCCGAGATCCAACTTTGTATGCGTATCATGTTCATGCTTTAACACAATTAAATTCTGGACAGCCTTTAAATAAATTAGTTTACCATATCTTAGCATTTTATGAAAACTAGTCTGAATGCTCCTTTCTTTAGATAGATACTACAAAGCATTATTTAAAATGAATCTTAAAAATTTTAGCTTTTTACTTTTTAACTTTTCATCTTATTTTTAATTTGGCATAATCTAAAGATTATGCTAAATTTTCGGGTCAACATTTCAATTTTTTATTTTGTAATCACGTAACCACGCAAATATATTTAAGTCTATTCAATATATAAATTTGGATAGCTAACAAAACATTGTGATAAGCTAAATATATTCACATTTTATGGATTCAAGAAAAACGAACCAAAAATTATTGGCATTTTTAAATTACTTCGAATTTTTTTATCAACTAAATATCATTTGGCTAAAATGCTCTATGAATGTATGAGTCAATCACTTCGAGAAATTCTTTTATTCCTCTCCATTTCACCATACAAAAAAAAAGAAAAACAAAGCAAAAAAAAAGGAAAGAAAAAATCTGGGTCTAACGGCATGTTATATTCTATATATTAAAAAAACTTAATTGATCAAATAAGTAAGCTGTAAGAAATAGTATAGAAAAGAAATCTAAAAATTATATCAAATTATCGCTTTAGACAATTCGCGTCTCACAATATTGAACGTACTAAATAACTTTACATTCAATTCTCAATTTTTTTTAAATCCTCCATCCACTTAACGAAGTTAAGTTCGTTATATTGTGCTCTTTCTTTGCTAACCTGAAAAGTTCATACATATTGTAACAGTTGTTCGGTTTGCGTTTTCATTCGTACTCTTTATTTTCTGACAGCTAAAGATTAACGTATAATAATAATAATAAGAAGAAGATGATGATTCGTAAGGTCATCGTATGTATTGCGAGATTCTTAGATTTTGATATAAATGAATGGTTTTGTTCATATTTTTTTTTTCCTTTACAAATGAAGACGCTTCGATACGTTCGGGATAATCACTACATTAGCATTCATATGAGTAATCATAATAATGTAACAAAAAATTAAAAATTTAAGGATCTCATGGAAATTTCAAATACAATTAAACTATTTAGTTTATCTAGAGCTAGGTATCTGGAAAAAATTATTTTAAGAATTTTACTTTTTAAAACATTGAAAACAACTAATAAATAAATAAATGCATTTTTATAGAGCATTCTTCCAAAAAGCTATTTCAAAATTTATGGCTAATTTTTAAAATTAAACACTTGGGCCAGTTAACAGTCACTTATTACTTTAAAGATGGTTCTAATTGTTAGCTTCTACTGACTTTAAGATTACTTATATTCAAAATATTATAAAAGCTTTAACAAATCTTTTTAAGCTAATTCTTATATGATTTATAAGTGAATTAACAAGCAAATTAACGAAGTACAAAATTTGAATGCTCAAGTTATACGAAAACTTCGTTTTATGAGACAAAGTTTAAAAAATGAACCGATCAGGAGTAAATTTAGATTATTTTTTATGTTTATCATTAACCAACACTGTAACTAACTTTCTTTAAGGTGTAAATTTCTTCATATATAGACTAATTGCAGAATAATAGATTATATGGACAATAAACGTAAAAATTATGCGATCTTAATCATTTTTAATAGAATTTTTATTTTTAAACCTAAACCCGGCTGAATATGAAATTTTGCACTTTCAAAAGTACAACTGGGCATTGAAAGTAGTGACATCAGGCAACGATTTTAAATTTTTGCTTTGACCTCATAAAAATTGTGAGCTTACCCACTTTTGAGTCTTCTTTTAGTTTATGTATACTGATTGCTCGGAATAAGCATTAAAAGACGAAACGTTTAGCCCGCTAACTACTCTTCTCTTCAAAGGGTTACAAATGTTTTGACAATATAAGTAAACTCTGAATAGTTTGGATTATGGGTAAAAGCAGAAAATATACATATTTTTTTAAATGTATATTTTTTACATAACAATGAAAGATTATGCCAGAAAATTGTTCACTTCATCATACATAAAATATTTACAAAATTTTTTTGTTACATGTTGTTGTATGCTGTTGATTCATGCATACTTTATGTATGTGCTAACAACTGTAAAAATTGCTAATTAACTCTGACACAATGACAAGATCTTGAATTTAACAATGTAAAAACAATCAAATTTTACACAAAAACTTTACCTACATACATATACATGTGTATATAGATACATATATACATACATACATTGATAGATACATATATATACTTGTAAATACTTTATACATATATAGATAATATTATAAGTAAATTAGTGAACGTGTCCAGTTTGATATGACTATGAGGATATTAAAAAAAGTGAATTTTTACGTGTAAAATTTTAAAGCCAACCACATAAAAATTACACTTCGAAGAAGGGAATATTGTATACGATTAAAGCGAACTCTTGAATACACTTTAATAAGACTAAGCAAAGTGCTGACTGGTAAGACTTAATACTTCAATTATTTCTAGGTATTTTATACTTTGTAGTGTATTGGAACCTGCTTTATCCAAAATATCGAAATGCGTAGAAACTCAGGCGCAGTGCGCTTGAATATTACAAAACACTTTTTCTACATGTGCACACAGCGGACTTTCTGGTCAAGTATGAACAATGACGGTATCCATATTGCGAATAATTTTTTCGTATCCAAAGGTTTATGTAAAAAATAATATACGCTCTGAACTGAAATCTCAATAGTCTCAGTTGCCTCCAACTTCTTATCATAATTCGACAAATATTTTAGAGAAATTTTCAATTCTTTCGAGCGACCTGATTGCACTCCTACCCAGCAAATTACTTTTGAACTACTTCAAATTGATGGCACTTGAAATACACATGTATGTTTACAAAATTTGTATTTACTGTAGTTAAAAGATGAATTGTTTACCTAAAAGTAATGTTTTATCAGCTCACAAAACTGCTGTTTTCCTCTTACCAACAATTAAGTCACAAGTCACATGAGAAGTCAAAATGTTGAATTACAGAATATAAAAAATTATTATTTGCAAGCGTGATGTGAAGCGCTCATTATATGGGAATATATTCAAACAATGACCTGGTATAAATTAAGTTGAATACACTTGTACAGTTCATCAAATAATTATTGTGTACCAACTTATATTACATATTGCATTCATATGTCGACTTATTGAAAGATACCACAGTACATGAGAAGTGGTTATAAATATACTAAATATTTTTAAAAATAGGCTTGTAATGGCGCCCATAGATAAATTGCGGTTTACTCTTCAAAAAACGATGGATTTAGAAAGTTATTTTGAATCCGTCAATATTATTAAAGTTGGATAATAATAATACCGTTTCAGCAGTTACATATAACTGGAAAAACTTATAATACCGGAAATAATGTAGGGTATACACCATTTGTCCTATTAAGATAGAGAGTGAAAAAAAGAGAAATGAAAATGGAATATACTACTAATTGCCGTAGCGAATCGGTTGCATTTGATTTCTTTGTGATTATCTAGAAATGATAATGAAATGAATTTCACTAATTACGCATGAACAATTTCTACTCTTTTTCATGGGGTTATGTTTGATAAATAAAAATATAAATACACGGTGATACATACATACAAAATTAATAGTTTTCTCTTGGGGGAATAGTTTTCCTGGTTAAAATAATTATTACATTTTTTTCTCCCCCCCCCACTCCACCATTTAATTTGTTTAGTCTTATCGACTGAAAACCAGACCTTTTGCGTGCTATTTGCGTATTTTACATTTAGCTAAGCTTGCATTTAGCATGTACCCAAACCATAATCATAATCAATTATGATGAGTTTGCGTATTTTTGATTTGTGCTCATATATTCATTTTAATAGAATATAAAAGCAACTGTAAATGCAAATAAAATTCTCTACAATTTTATGTCTCATTACAACGATCTCAAGGATTAATCATACTTTACAGAAATACAGCAAAGAAATGAGATTGTCAAAATGATTTAAGAGAATTTATATTTTATATCATTCAAAATAAATGTATATGGACGGACAAATAGATTTACTATTATATTAAGCAAAACACAAAATATAACAAACTATACAAAATGATAAATATGTAATTTATTAAATGCTGTAGGGTACCTTATCGATAATACGAAAAAACAATAGAAATGATTTTTATTACGCATATTATTGAAATTGATAATGACTCATACATACAAATATATATATGTATATATATATATATATGGGTATGTGTACGTTTGCATGTTGATTATTATTTGTTTATACAATGGAATTATACATCATTAGAACTTTTTAACGTAAACGTTATTGAAATTACATTTTAAGACGACATTATCTATTTAATAAAAAAAATAATAATAATAATAATGAATAGAATGGATTGCTTAATCGTAGCTGCCCTTTGAGCTAATACATATATATTACTTATATGGTAGACTTTGAGACTCAATGTCCCACACATGTGCATACATGCATACAATTTGTCTCGTTTATAAAAAAATATTTTAATTACAAATGATAATCTGTAAGAATGATTCATAAAACGTTTTATTATTTGGCCCATATATTTTATAAACGCTTTTAATTTGTCCTTTAATATATTTAATTCAATATCCATGTGAGAAGATTATAGTATTTTCTCGTTTATATTTTTAAATAAAGCTAACAAATCATATTGAAGAGTTAAATCAGGCTTCTGCATTGTATTTTTTAAACTTAAACTACAATAACAATTAAATATGGATAATTAAAATTGGCCGATTAAAAATATTCTGTTTACAAAGCTAAATGGATTCGCATTTTTGTATTTAGATGATTAAGAATCTGCGTACCTTTTTTTAATTCTTAACTGGGGTGTATTGCAAAAGTAAACAAACTACACTTCTAGTTTTTATTGTTATTAAATTGTCAACTGTAAAAAACATACTTTTCATAAAGGATATACCAATGTATTTGGAGTAATAAAATTTTTCCAAAAATTTTTTTGCACAATTTTCGCTAAAATATACTCATAATTGTGTCTTCTTTCATAGAATGACTGTTTTTAAAGAAG
This sequence comes from Melophagus ovinus, assembly GCA_023089585.1. Taxonomy (NCBI): domain Eukaryota; kingdom Metazoa; phylum Arthropoda; class Insecta; order Diptera; family Hippoboscidae; genus Melophagus; species Melophagus ovinus. Next base: position 8,573,536 of record JAKKIB010000174.1, on the reverse strand, counting down.
TTGAATTTTGGAGAAGAGATTGTAAAAATGGTATTAATCTAAGCCCAATATATTTTCAATGTGCCAATTTTGATTAATATATTTTTAAAATTGTAACTTTTTTTCATAAAAAGATTTATTAATTTTTATTTTGAAAAAAGCTTAATATAGCCCGATTTTCATCATTTTCAATTGCCTTAAATATAGATGGACAGACAGATAGACAAACGAATAGACATGCTTAAATTAGAAATCAGAAAATGATTCTAAGTTGTTCGGTATAATAAAAGTTAAGTCTCTATCAATTTTTACCTCCATAAGTACCATAAGCGGTATGGGGTTCTATCTCTCTCTATAAGCTTTAGCTTTACATTTTACATACATTTACACAAACTTATAATCCCTATTCCACTAAGAGGGTGTACATAAAAAGTAGCAGAAAAAAAAAAACTGAAAAAAACAAAAACTAATAATTTCAATTGTATGATGAATGTGCATCGCATTTTAATTCATATCAATCATAGATATTCAATGATTGCATTTAACAATTTATAAATTGTTAAATGTTATTAGGTAATTGTATGAAATAAATGTTACTTCATTGTCGCACCTTTTGTCATATGTGTATGAAAAATATGTAAACATGTTTAACATCAATCAACTTAAATTCTATTTAATTTCTATTTTATTTTATTTTAACTAACGAATGCAAATAAAAATTTATATGCAATTTTCATTCATTTTTAATGCTCATTACATTAACATTACAAGGTTAAAATATATTTTCAATTTATCCAAACATATGGAACATTTTATTCAAAATATGAAGTATACAATAGAAATTATCATGGAATTTTATGAAAATTGAGCATATAAAGAATCTTATTTTGAATTGTGAATTATGGAAATTTTTCAAAAATATTATTGACAAGTTTATAAGTATGGCATCGTTTCCTAGTGTTTCGTCCATATATTGTTCACACCCATTTATATAATTATACATAAAGCATAAGCAATCTGTGTACTTTTGGCATTTTTGAGAATGTGCAATTGTATGTAGTCAAAATTTATAACAAAAACAAATTTTCGTTTCAAATTTTAATTTTTTTTTTACTTTTTGCTTTTTATATCTCGTACATAAAATTATGTTACATTGTGATATGTGAACCATATTACAAATGTACAGGTGTAAATATATGCTAAGTGAATATGTGTATTTAACAACAGCAACATACGACAAAAACAGCAGCAACAATAACGACAATAAAATCAAGCAAGGTTTTTCCTTATTTCTTTCCTTTTTCATTGTTGTTTCTTCTTTTTAATAAATATTTTTTAGCTTTCTTTTTTTTTTTTTTGCTTTAAATTTTGTTTGCTTGAAATTTTTTTTTTGTGTTGTTTCTCGTTTCGTTGTAAATGTCAGTCAAGAGTTAACACAACATTTCCTATCACTCTTTATTTTTTATTATTATTTTTTTTTAATTTATTTATGTTATTTTATTTTTGCTATTTTTGTTTTTATATATCTCTTGTATACGTCTTTCGTATTGCCATTATAATAATGTAGTTTTTTTTTTGGTTTTTTTTTTTGAATTTTACATTTTTAAAATTTTTTTTCACTTAAAATTGTTTTTGTTTTTGTTATTGTATATAACTTTCGTCTTACCATTAAAATAATATAGTTTTTTTTGGTCTTTTTTAAATTTTCAAATTTTTAAAATTTTTTTTTGCTTAAAATTGTTGTTGTTGTTGTTGTTATGTCGTCGCTATTGAATTTTGCAATGTGAAATTTTTTATTTTATTATTATAATATTTACGTTCATCACACCATCAGTGTAATAATCGAACGGTTTGATTTAACCTCGATTTTACAATTTACTTTTCTCTAATTTTATTATACTACTTGATTTCCTGGAAAGAGCTTACATTATCTTATCATTTGCATTTTCTGATCTAACACTTGCCGTATAGATCTGTGCTTTATGGATGCTAACTTTGCCTTGTTTATAATACCGTGTCTACTGAGTGACAATTTAGAGCTCATTTAGCGTTTTATTTACTTTTACTTTGGTCTAATTCATTCAGACCATGGTCAGTTATAACAATCTATTTTAAGCGAAAGAGAGAGAAGTCAATTTGGCAAACAAGCAATCGCTTGGTATATGAGGGCTACAGGCATCAAGATACCAACCTCAATAGAATTTATGGGCATCAAAATTGATCCGCTCTTATAGCAGTCGTATGTTGTAACAAAATTCTAAATATATGAGGAGACTATTACCAGTTGGGTTGGTACTTTCTGCGACTGATTACTTTTCCTCGCAATATATTGAATTATCGCATATGATAGTTTAAAACTCTCGATTAAGGCCATTTACAGGTGTACACCTTGCACAAGATTAAATACAAGTAAAAATAAAAAAAAAGAAAACCTAAAGACCTACGGATATATTGTACATAGGTATACTTCTGTCCATTTTGAGTAAAATGCTTACACTACTTCAAGCATTATGCTTGTTCATTACTGAGAGCAATTGTGTAAGAAATAAAATAACTGATGGAAAAATTGACAGACAGGCAGCCCTAAATCGATACATAAAGTGACTCTGATTCTGATTCTGATCGATATAAGAAAAGATCGGTCTACCTTAACTTATTCTGGATGTTACAAACGTCTGCACGAACTTATAATACCCTGTACTACAAATGATGCAGGGTAAAATAGATCGCGTTAACCGCGTACACAGTACGGTTCATTATTGCTTTGTTGTTGCATTATCCACTTTTATGTCTTATATATCTGGTGGTAAAAAAATCAAAAAAGGGTCAAGCTTTATTAAAATGATGTGCTGGGAACTATTTTCCAAATTGATTTACATCGGTCTGTTCGCTTTGTCCATTAACTTAAATTGTTCCCTTGCTAAATTCTTGTTCTCTTGTTCTAAATTTTTGTGAAAAATTTGCATTTTTTGGATTTTCTCCTATTAAAAGATAAATTTTACAAATTTTCTTTCTAATTTTTGATGATTCTCTTTACAGAATTTTCATTCACTTTCTAAATTTTCAACCGTTTATAATACTCTTAATTGTAATTGGTTTGTTGTTGCTTTTGTTCTTTAGTTACATGCGTAATTCAAAATCTTTGGCATAATCATGAGTTAGAAAAAAGAAAATTTCAAATCATGCTTTGCCAAAAGTTATTTAAATAAAACAAGAATAATAAAAAAAAAACAAACGAACAAGATTTATTGAAATCTTGATATAAAATAATGCATTTACTTACTGGTGTTGAGGTGTCAAAGTTGTTGTTGCCACTGCTGCAGCAGTTGCATTTTCAGTTGCACTCGGAGCTGGTGTTATTGTTCTCATTGATGAAGTTAACAATGGCGTTGATATTAATGATGCTGCTGATGTTGATGTTGATGTTGATGTTAATGATAATGTTGATGATAACGGTTTCATCTCTTGGCTATATGAAGTTCGACGTTTTTCTCCTCCAGCCATGTCGGCTAAACGTGCAAAATCAGTATTACGTTCTTGATAAGCTAAACGTGCCGAACGGCGAGATTCTAATAAGCGTACTTCTTCTAAACGTTTCTTTAATATTAACGGCTCCTGAAATTATTTCGAAAGAATGGAAATTCATATGACAAATCAGTTGTCACTAAATTCATTAATCAATTAAATCAATGAATGAAACTTTTAACAAAAAAGCGCTTTATAAAAGTACAAAAAAATATTTCTTTCTACAATAAAGATAAACTTTTTTTAAAAGAAAAAATTCCCTTGCTTGCTTTATTATATTTTGTATATAAAGAGAGGAAAACTCAAATAGATAACTTCAAAAAATTTTTGAATGAAAAAATTTAACATTTTATTTGAATATCACTCAAAAATTTGACCTGTACTTTCTTTAATAGGAAATTCCATGAAAATTGCTTATAAAGACAGATGGACAGACAGAAGACTTAATTGATTCAAAAAGTATTTTTGAATCATTCGAAATATATCCCCATGTTTTTAGTTTGAAGTGAAAATATCCAAGATGTAAAATGATCGTACAATTAAAAATTTCCAGGGTACATTCCAGTTTAGTGATAAAGTCACTTAAGTGAAGCGAGAAGATTTCTCTCAATATTTCATGCTTCATATAGCAAACATATAAACAAGGCAACACTTTTAGTAAAGCGTTATGGACTTTGTGTAAACATTGAAAATATTTCCGAACATTATAAAATATTTATATAAGCATAATTAAACATGAACGCACACACACACACATTTATGATAATACGTACCGAACTTTATTATTATTAGAATTAATAAGAATTTTTTATTATGAATTATTTGTTATTAATTACTTTCCTGGACTTTCACGTATTTTTCTTTTTGGATTTTTTGGATTTTTTGAATTTTGGAAAGTGATTTTATTTATCTTATTAGTGTTTACAATAATTTTACATTAGAGGCCCCGATGAAAAAATTTCTTCTTATATTTTTCTTATTCTTATACTTATTGTTATTGCTATTGTATGTAAATTATTAACATTTTAACGTAACATAACGTAACGCATCACAATGTAACGTAATGTAACAATGTAACATAACAATTTATTCACTTTAACATGTTTACGTTGCTTACGCTGCTTACGTCACCATCTCTTCTTCTTCCTTGTGTCTTATTGCTAGTTTTTGTTATTTATTTTCTTTGTTTGTTTGTTTCTTTTTTTATTTATTCAATACATCAAATTTTGTTTTTTTTTTTTGCTTTTTTTGTGCGTTCAATTAAAATATTTTAATTAATTATGATGAAAGAAAATATCTTATGATCAATTTCTTAATCGCCTTAAAATACCTTCGAAATAGAAAACGAATTATTGGAATGCGGCTCATTTATTTGTAAGAATAAACAAATATGAAAATTAATGAACATTAATAACACGGGAAGACTATTTTAATTAAATAATTTCTTTTTAATTTTTTTTTAATTCTTAATTTTCTAACTGTTTCTTATTTGCTTTTTGGAATTTTTTTTTGGTTTTGCTTTGTTTTTAATAATGTTGCATTTTATAAATTTTTCAGTTTAATTTTTTTTTAATTTTTATGTTAATTTTTTATTAAGAAATTTTCATCAATTTTTTAATATTATTTCTATTATAAATTTTTCATATTGTTATTCTTTATAAAACTCTTATTATTGAAATATGAAGAAGTCGGACACTTTAACTTATAAAAAATTTGAACAAAAAAAAAGCCAATTAAAATTTGATTTTATATTGAAATTTAAATTTTTGTTAGTTTTTTTTTTACTTTCACTTCTTAAAGCGCCAGTTATAGTTTATTTATTTATTTTTATATTTAATGATTGTTTTTTGGACAATCAAATCATTTACATATTTCGAAAATATTTCAAGGAGTTTTTTTGGCCATTTTAATTTGCTTTTGCGTTTTTTGCTTGTTTTTTTTTTTGTATTAAGTTTAATATTTCCGTGAACACATTTAATCAACTTTATACAAAATACATCTGCGTATATACATGTAACGTAATGCAAATAAAAATGCAAATGCAAACGCAAAAGTAAATCTAACTCAACTCAATTTAATTTAACTCGAGAATAACAACAACAACATACTATTTCTTTCTTAATCGCATACATTTTGACGCGTTGCATTGCATTGTAAAATTTTCACTTTATGATCATATTAATATATATATACACACACGCACACACACACAGGCACACACACACAGTTATATATAAATGCTTACATATGTATAAACAAATGTATACATGCACATTTACACACATGCATATATACACACATGCATGCGCGTGTATGTGTGTTTATGTATAAGCCTTGTGACATTGAAAGTGAACGGATATAACAGACATTATGTTGACGTTACATTTCATAGCATTACATTACGTTGAGTTCCGTTAAGTTCCGTTACATTCTGTTGCATTGCGTTACATTATTGCGTTCTGCCTTGTTACGATTGTTATAGTTGCTTTATACAATAATTTCTTTTTTTACGTAAATTATATATAACTGTAAATATACACACATATATAGACAAAGGCATACATAGAAGAAGAAGAGAACAAATACATACAAATGCCCATATGAGTTGTTGGATTTACGATATTTTAATTGATCACAAAATACCGGCCGGCATTGGATAAGCTGCTTCTCGTTTCGCTTTTTGCAATACCAACACTCCTCCCCTCTCCCCTTCATAACTTTTAGAAAAAAATAAATAAAAATATGAATATGGAGATTCTTGGCATTTTCTTTCTCTTTTACATTCTTTTTGTGCCTGTGTTTTTTGTTTTTGCTTAATAATATAATTTCAATTTTATTGGAATCACTTCCTGTTTTTGTTCTTCTTTGGAAAGTAATTAAATTTCTTTTTCAATTCATTTCATTTCATTTCATTTCATTTTATTTTATTCTTTTCATGTGGTTGCTTTTATCGTTACTTTTGCTTTCTCTCCGTTATTTTCACCCAATTTTATTAAAAATGGCAAAAAAAAACAAAAAAAAGTTTTGTAAATTGTTTGACTTCTTGTTTTCGCACTTTTTTCCCTTATTGTTGTTGAAGTTTTTTCGGCAAAGAAATTGTGAATTCGGATTTTTTGTGTGCATTTTTTCTTTTCAAATTTTTTTTCCTATTAGAAATTTTTTTTTATTGGAATAATTTATGTTTATATTTGTGTATGTACGTGCGTTTAATTAAGACAAGTTCTCAGGGCAATTTACGCAACAAACAAATAAATAGAGAGAAAGAGTAAGACAGAGAAATAGAGAAAATAGAAACAATTATTTTGCAAAATATTGTTAATTCAGTTTTGCGTAATTAATTTATAAATAATTATTTATTATTAGTAATTATTTATACGAAAAATATATTTCCCATATTTTTGATCGATTTGCATCTTCATTTTGGTTTTTTCTCCTCTTTTCGTTATTTTATTTTTACATATATTTTAACATTTTTTTGTAATATTTTTCTTTTCATTTTATTTATGTTTTTCTAGTTTTCTTCGTTTCTTCTGTCCACTCTATTTTTTTTTAGGACTTATAGATGAAAATTTTGTTTTTTGTTTTAAAATTTTTCCATTCACTTGACTGCAGACAAAAAATGCAATAAATTGTAAATGCAGTTGTATTGATTGAAATTAACAAAAACAAACAAAACAAAAAAATTAAATAATAATAAAATCAGAATAAAAAATTGAACAAGAGAGAAAATGAGATAGATATAGAATTATAAAATTGTTTTGTACATTTCTTAATTTATTTTTTCACTTCGTTCGAGTTCTTTTTGATTGATGTTTACGGCTCGCGCGCGCACACAAGAATGATTCTTAAATTCAGCGTAACAAAAGTTATTAGCCAAACTGAGGCAACAACGGCCAAACGCAGAAATTGTTGGAGCAACAGCAAATGGTTATTTGTTTCATTATATCTTGTTTTGCTTTGTTTTTTCTCAATTCATTTATTTTCCTTTTTCCTCAATTCATTGTGCTTTTCAACTTTTCATACTATTCATTGGATATTTTTATTTCTCTTCTTTGCCTTTTTTATTTATATGCTTTTTGTTTGTTTTTTGTACTCTCTTTAGCATTTTGCTTTCTGTTGTTTTGTTTTATGCTATATTTTTTTTTATATATTTATTTATTTTGCATGCAATTTGTATTCATTATATATTATTATATATACACATATACATGTGTGTGTATGTTTATACATAATCCATATAAAAGGCAATGTAAGCTCATAAGAGTATTTCTAGCTGTAAAATTGTTGATTTCCATTGTGTGCTTGCTGCGCTAATAATGCTCTTTTCTCTTTTCTTCAAGCAAATCCAAGTACTCACTCAATTTGTTACTCATTCAATAGATAAGCACTCAAGCACTAAGTGCAGCTCTTAAGTTTTGTTTATATGACTTTGTACCAAAAATCAATTCAAATGCACAACTCTTGCTTGTCAATTTCCCATTTTACTATCTTCTTCGCTCTCTTCCGCTCTTACTACAATTTTTAGTTTAGCTCAATAAGTTTATGCAACTCTGCAATTTATTGTGCCATTCTGTATCTTTAATATCTTTATGTATGTATATGTTATGAACTTTTGAGTAAATACTAAATATCATTATATATATATATTCTTATATAAATATTATATTTTATATATATATATATATATATATATATATCCATATATAACGTATGTGCAAATATATATATATAATAATTTAAGCTCATAACCTGGTTTTGATTTTACACAACAAACAGAGAGAGACAGAAATCAAGATTATTGTATAAAATCTCTTGCATAACACTTATGTTTGCACTCTTCTCGAATTTTCAACTCTCTTTCTTTTTCTCTCTCATCTATCTATCTCTCTCGTTCGCTCTATTTATGAATGCATTCATCTATCTCATACAATTAATTCTAACTCAAAATGTTATGGAAACGAGGTTAAATTTGCACTCACTTGGCCTTGTTCTCGTTTCAAGTTGTTTTTTTTTTGTGTTTTCTTTTTCAATTTTTGTAATGTATTACAAACTATTTCCATGCACACGAACTATTTAATTTGTTTTTATAATGTTTGCAATCGCTATTTTTTTTCTTTTTTTTTCTTGTTTTTTCTCTTTTTTCTCTTTTGGCTCTTTGATTTTTTTGTGTTAACCTTTTTCTATATGTATGGATACACATTTTGCGAATGGTTGTTGTGTACCATTAAATAAAAAGCATTTGAAGAAACAATAATAAAAAATTAAAATGGAAATTATAACGAAATAAGGAAAGGCATAAATTGTGGAAAATTTAGAAGGAAAGCAAAAACAAAAAAAAATTAAGAAGAAATAAAAAGGCACAAATCGAAATGCGAAATCAAGAAATACAAACAATTTACTGATATTTGCCTGCCTTTGTTCGAAATTTAACTCAACTTTTATGAAATTTTTTTCATATTTTATTTCGTAATAAATGTTTATATTTTTGTTGCTTTGTTTTCGATCTTCTTTATCAGCATACTCCAAAAGGAAATTATAAAGTGACGAATGCTTTTTTTTGCTTTCATTGTTACTTTAACTATAGAAAGAAATATTTCCAGCTTTTCTTTTTTTATTAATATTATTGTTGTTATTATAATTGTTGTTATTGTTATTGTATCCACAGACACACACATTAAATATATAATAATAATTTTTCATTTTCATTAGACTTTACTCTTTCTGACTAATAAACTATTACGTCTCAGTTGCTCTATTTGCCGATTGCTATTGTATTGAAGTGTTGTTGTTGTTTTATTCTTATTGTTGCTATTATTATATTATAATGCCTTTCAATTTCATGCTATTCGATATTGACGTATGCGGAAAAGTTTTTTTCATATTTAGAGAGATTGTTTACAAGAAACGTGCGTAATTATTTACAAATACAGCAGCAGCAATAGTAGCAAAAACAACAACAACAACAGATTAAAATTTGTTAAGTCGTCTTTTATAAATTACATTTACATTAATATATTTTTGATATCACAAGTATTAATCCAATAGAAAGGATAAAAATTAAAAAATTCATCGCATTACTAAATAAAACAAGTACAAAAATTTGATAGTCGATCGGAGATGGATCTTAAATGCCCTACACCATTTCGCTTATTGCGACTAAAGTCGAATAGGAGAAATATAATTTCTTAATTATTTAAAAAGTCCGTTATAAGCAAGAAGGTTCTATAAATGGACCAAAGTGGACCAAATTCGATACACATATTTTTTATTATAAAACATCGAGCAGTACTTATTTTCGCTAAAATATATTCAAAATTTAAATTTCCGAACATGAAATGACTTTTTTCGAAAGAGACATTATACGGGAAGTTATTGTAAAAATGGTCGATTTAAATCAAAATTAGTGCAAACATTTTGTATGATTTAATATAATTTAGCGCCTATTTATGTTAAAATGTATAGTTAAAGTCGTAATTTTTTCCGAAGGGCGTTATGTAGTGTGTAAAAATTATCCGATTTTAATTATTTTTACTAGGGTTCGTCTTCTGGTCAAATCACATACATATATCAAATTTCATGAAAATATCTCGCAAATTGCGATTTGTGATCGATTGTGAACATATTTGAAAGGAAAATAGTGAAAACTCGGTTCGATATAAAAATACTTAATACAACGTATATTTTGAATCGCTTACCTTTTTAAAATCACTTGCTTCCATTTCTACGAAACTTTCTTAATGATAAATAAGAGAACGAAGAAAATTACAAGGACTAAGGTTTTCTCTTTGCAATCAACTTCTATAACAATTACAAAGTTATCAAATTAAGACTTACTGGCCAATTTATGCTGAATTGTAATGGATTTTCAATAATGAGTTTTAGTATCAATTTTTGTTCAAATTTTTGTTAAAATTTACATTTGTTGTATCAAAACATCACGGCTCCATTTTATTTAGCCCAATACCTATGTCTTTAAAATACTCATACGCCATGTGCGGCATTAAATATTCTTACAATTTTTGATTATATTTATGCCAACTGATACATTTTAATTTCATTTTTATTTATTACTGCATTGATTTTTATTTGGTGAAAATTTCAGCTAAGTTTGGAATTCCCATAAATTAGCTCAAATTAATGAAGAACATTGGCCTTCGAGAATCATCATTAAGTGATTATGTAACAGATTAACTGCCTGAACTTCACTTCAAAACATTCTTTATAAGGTAACTGTTCTTCATCTAATGGTGCTTTTCCCGATACCGAACTTTATAAATTCGCAGTTTTCCATTCTTAAACGAAATAAAACTTTTTTCTTAACGCTAGTCATTTATAATTGCAAAAGCTTCGACTTTAAGCTCCCGTGTAATTAATTAAAAAAAAAAGCAAAAAAAAAAACAAAAAATAAGAAACAGAGGAGAAAAATTCAAATTTACATTGACGATTTAAGTATAAATTTAAAATAATTACTTCATTATAAACGCTTTACTTTTTAATAGAATGATTCAAACAACCGAAAGAAATTACTGCGCTGTAGCAATAAAACTTGGCGTGACTTATAAAATGATAAGAAGATAATAAAAAGTATAAAACAAATTTTCTCTGTAATAAAATGTGTTTTGCTAATGATGGAGCTTGATTTATATTTGTAGCTTGATTGATTCACACTTAAATCATTATTATTTATTTGCTTTCATTTTCACTTTTATCCATTTAAATTTTGGATATGAAAACAATATTACTGCATTCTGAGTTGAAGGGATTCTAAGAAAATGCAGTCGTTGATGATTATAAATAAAAAAATTTAAAGTTTTCATCGATCACAATTTATTCACTGTGAAATTATTTAGAAAGGAAAGAGAACAATAAATTCTTTCTAGATCGATATTCGTCATATATGGCATACATTGAACCTTAATTGTTTTATTTATTATATAGAGATCGATCAATTTAAAGAGTCAGAATTTAACCAAACATTATGAACGATTTAACAATTAAAAACAATAACAAATACTTATTCTAAACTTTAGTCCTTCCGTAAATAATAAAAGAATTTATATGCCCGCAAAATACACTAAGCTATTAATCTTCGGGTTCTTGATATACAATAATAAAAAATATCCCATCATATTTTTATAAAAGTTTAAATCTTCAATTTATAAATTCTTGGCAAATGATGCAAATCTCTTGAATCGCAAGCGGATGCGAAATCATACTGAGTAAGAAAATTGTACAATCTTCTTGATTGTGAACTATGGCAAAGTAAAAATTTAACTAAAAGCAATAAGCTACACAAACTAACAAATAAATTGATAAATTGGTCAATTTAAATTTGCATTATTAACCAATTTCTGTTAGAGCGAATTAAAAAAATTTTTTAAAATTGAAAAAAATTTATCAGAAATTTATAATCGTATTTTATATACTGAAATATGATGAAATCGAAGCGAAACATGGTAATGATATAATGTGTATACAACTTGAATAATGAAATCCTAAATATAGGCAGGCAGTTGGATTTGTATTTTAAACCAATGTAAATGAATTGAACACAAATCGTTTTTTTTTCATGAAAGTTTACTTTTGCGGTTTCTTTACACCGCACATTTAATAATAAAAATTTGCCCACTTTATTTGTTTGTTTGTATATTTGATTTATTTCAAACTATTATCAGTGTGTTTGCAAACAATTTAGACATATCGAACTATCAAGAGATCAAATTCGTCAATGTGAAATTAACGCGAAATCAATGTAAGCGATTGGGATCGATTATGAATTATCCTCCGTAGCAGAAGCTCTCAAATTTTGGGGATTTGTATTTTTTTTATTTTAATAAAATTTATTTTAAATTGATTAAGAGTACGAGGCATTTAGTTTTTCAAATATAAGTCTCTTCTTAAGTTTTATGAATACATTTATATTTGAAATGCTGCAAAGAACTTTTGAAAGAGTTACAAGCCTATAGTTTTGCATTCGAAAAAAAAATATTCAAACTTGTTTACTAATTTTTTTTTATTTAGATTACATTTAGAGAGCTTATACTTTACTCCTTAATAATTATTAATCAGAAAAAATGTTTCTTTTTAAGTGTTTAAGGTAACGAAATCTTAACGCACTTATTAATCCAATAATTTTTGCAAGCATTTTAAACTAAAATATTTACTTTTCAATTTTGCAACTTTGAATTATATTTAATGAGGATTAGAATTTTCATTATTTTTAAGTGTCAATAAATTGACATGAATTTCGTTTTTAAAATATTTAGATTTTGTTTGCTGCTACTAACAAAGCACTTTTTATAAATCTATAAAAAATTCATTTGCATTATTTGATTATTTGATAATTTGCCACCTAGAGAAACTTTATAAAATGCATTAAATAAAGTGTTAATAAGAACAAGAATAAGTTCAACTTGATCTAAGCAGAGATTTGATGGAATAGTATAATTAAGTTCGCCTTCAGATATATAAAATATATATTTTTTTAAAACCCTAGAAAAACTAAAGTACGTATGGCTTAAATTAATTATTCGAATTACGAATGTTACCCGCTTTAAGTATGTAGAAAAAAAGTCACGGTAACAATTACAGTAATATAAAATGTGCCATTTTAAAGCACTTGCATCAAATTTACAAATTCATATTTTTAATCGGTTTTTTTTCCGGAAACTACTTTTGGTAAACTTCAAAGAAAGAAACTTTGAGCAACTCTAATTTTTGACACAATTAAGATAGTTCAATGAATTATATATCGTAAGAAAGGATTTTTTATTAACTTTCATAGCTCATATATAAATATTAGTAAGCTCTCTATCAGACTAAATGATATGATAAAGATGGGAGTAATTTTTGTATAAAAAAGAATTAGTTGTCTTAATATGAAGTACTAATTATAATGGAGACATACTTTTCTCTTCTATGCATTGAGCGATATTTTGGATGGATATTGAATGGACTGGGACATTTTTGTTTATTTGATCCAATATATATCTCGGCATTGAGCAATATTTGGCTACTTTTTATCAACTTTGCTAATTTTTAGCAGCTTTATTGGTTTCCATTAAAATAATTTACACTTCATTAGCAGCTGCTTATATAAACTTCGAAGAAATTCCAATAACTTGATATGGATCTACAAAGGATATTGAAATAATTCACCTTTAAAAGTGATTCACCAGTTTTTTTTATTAAACATGTCTGAAAACCTTGAATTATTTTGGTTATTATTTTAATTGTTAAGTTAAATGTAAACATAAAATCTCATGCAGAAATTAATGCTGTCATGTACATAAATGTACAATAATACCCACACCCTCGTATTAATTATAATAATAATAATAATAATAATACTTAATATAATAATGATTGTTGATAAAAAGATGATAATTTTATAATGATTATGCATACACTTCAATTTAACAAATTCATGAAACATTGTACAATAATCTTTTTAGGTAAGTAGTTTGTCTTAGAAGTTTAATAGCATTACCTACACATATTGTAACCGTCCCTTTATTATATATGGGGCAATTTTCTTATAATAATATAGAGGCAGTCATTAATGCCCATCATTAGAATTGTAATTATATTGTATTTTATTTATTGTAATAATTTTTCTTGAAATTCATTTTACTATTTCTATTGTCATTACACTGTAGTTTCTTTCTTTCTTGTTTTCTTTCTATCTCATTTGCTTTTTTTTTTTCTCAAAATCTTTAGACATTTTAGCTAGTTTCTTGATGTAAGTGACAACACAAAGAAAATTAATTACACTGACACACTACCATGCTCATTACCCATACACATAAAATATTATATGAATCAAGCAAAAATCCAGTTACTTCAAATACCGTTATATAAAATTACATTACAATTATATGTACAATAAAGATTTTGAATATGAAGTATTATAAGAAATCATTCTCCTTTTTTCCTTCTTTCTTGCATTTATATAAAATATATGTGTGAAATTGTAACGCTCAATTCCAATTTCATATGAATTTCTATAGATATATGCAAATTGCTACGATTGTTCATACAATGTTTATAAATTCATTTGGGCATTTATTATTGTTATCATGGACAATACAAATAATAATATTAACTAAATTTTCCATGCGTACTGATGTGTAGTGTGCATGACAGCATACATTACATACACTACACACATTACACACACTCATTTGTGTAATATGTATGTTCGTTAATGTTCTTCAGTTTATAGTATGCAATCTTAATAACTCTCATTGTGTACTTTGATTAATTTCTGCGAAATTGAAACATTATGCCCTTTATAACGGTTGGTGGAATAAAGTATTATAATTTTGTATGGTTGTATGTAACAACCAGAAAGTCTTAAGATAGGTATCCATCTTTTAGAAACATTTTTTGTTTGTTCTTTAAACTTGATTTGTTAGTAAATTACCGAACGCAATTAAATTTTTATATGCTAATTAGCTAATTATTGAATTCATATACCAAAAAATTTTTCAACTCACTTGAAATTTGGAAATTTTTTTTTACAGTATTTGAATGTAAAATGAATTTGGAAAGTTTTAGCTTTATAGTTCTCGAAAAATAGAGTAAAAATAATAAAAATTCCTTCACATTACTTTTTGTCAAAATAAGTTGCATGGTGGATGTAACCTTTGACCGATTTACAATATTACAATATTAATTAAACTAAATGGAAAAACACCCAAGACATTTGTCAAACTGAAATCTGACATCTCAATTTTTTCCATCAGCGTATGTGATGGGCGTATAATTACTACTATTTTATGATGAATGTAAGAATAAATCAAGTATCATGAAAGAAAGTTGAATGCCTTTTAATGGATTACAAAATGATTATGATAAAGGCTCATAGAAAATTATTGAAAATGTGACAAAGTCGATAATTAATTTTATAAGTAAATCCTTTGTTTAAACTCAGATAAATGAAGTAATAAAAAAAAGGAAAGAATTTTTCTAAGGAGAAAAAAAATTCCATTAACGAGTTTATGCCAAGCGTAACAAAATTATATTTTTACCATTTAAAATCTACAGTGAATTACATGTATCGCTTTAGTTTTGCCTATTTAATCACTATAAAGACATTCCAATCTATTCCATTGCATTCCATTCCATAATAATGGAAATTTTGATGGAAAAATTAGAAGTAGCACCGGAAATTCAATTAACAAGTTCAAAACACGTTCCATGATATAATCTAAAATTTGGTTTTTTTTTTTTTGATAAATTTTTACCTACTTACCGTTTTTTTATTTGTCTGGCAAGTTTAAGGTACCTGACTAAAAGTGAGAATTTATCTATAGGAATTTTAGAGAATTTTCTAACAATTGTCTAACAGTTTGTAACTATGAATTGTAAACGAATTCAATTATTTTAGAAATTGAATGTAATCGATTATGATTCTTAAATATTTTTTTTTTATTATTGCATTGACCTGTTTTCCATTGTAATATATTAACAATTATAATAACGGAGTAGTTAAGTTTAACGCATTTTCATTATTTTTTTTTACTTTTTATGTTGTTGTTTATTGCATTAATTCATAAAGTTTTTGCTTGATTTTATTTGTTTTCATTTTTAGTCTTTTTTCCATTTTGATTTTTAATTTTCTTTAATTTACTTGTGCCTTTGTTTCTTTCTTTCAAACTAATTGTGCGTTTGCCCGTGAGCGCTTAATGATTTTTATTATTTAGCTAGGAAATGTTGTATTAATTTTTATATTATTTTACTATTTTTTTTTTCTTGTTTTCTTGTTGTTGTTACTTTGCTTCTTTTTTTTACTCATTGTTGTTCAATTTGAGTTTGAAAAATTTAATGTGGCTTGACGAAGGCAGACACATATACATACACGTACATTTATATATACAATTTTACATAATTGTTCAGATATATGAGCAATAATTTAATAAAAATGTTAGAAGGTGTTCACACATATATATACACAAATACACAAATACACAAATACATGCATATTTGTATAAAATAATTATATTCAATGAGCGATTTCTTCTTTAATTATTTTTATATCCGTCATTGCCAAGCAAAAATTTATGGCATATAATTATTTTATTAAAAGACTTGCAACACTTACAAATATTATCGCCATTACGCCACGTTTTATTAAAAATTTTATTTAGTGTTGGAAACATAAGTCCATTTATATATAAATGAAGCGAGAAGTTCGTTGTAGCTATTACAGAACGTCCCTTGTGTTTCATTCATTGGGTTTTGTTTTTCATTACCCTTTTATAAATAAAACTATTAATAAAATATTGAATATAAAGAGGCATGACATTGGCCAAATAGAGACTTGAGATACCGAATGTACAAGTCAGAAAAGTGTAGCTATTCAATTCGCAATTCCCCGCAAATGAAGTTTGATCCGTTTCGATTTCTTATGAAGATTCTACTAATTAATTTTTCTTATTATATTTAAAATTTGTATTTCATATATATATAAATTTTTTTTCTTTAGGCTATTGGTTAGAATATTCACAAGAGGTTTGCCTAAATTGCCTTGATGTTCAAACTTAAAATAGAAGATATTATTTTTAGTGAAAGTTATATGATGCCTTTGGGTTTAGAGCATTTTCTTAAAAAGCAATTGCTTTGTAATTTGCAGAGATTTTTTCTTTTTTTAAAAACTTCTTCAATCAGAACGAGTTATCAATATTAATTCAGTAAATCTGTTTATCCATTTTGCATTCTCTGTGATTCTTAACCCTATCCTAGAAATTTCTATGCTTCTAAGAAAACTGTCCATGACAATTTCGATGGTTGAAATTTCAGTTAATGTACTTTAATGTTAAAAGTAATTTATATGACACTTAAATGTTAATTGTGATCTTATTACAGGATCACTTTTTAAGTCATTACGCTTAAATCGGTATCATATACGTATAAGCCATTATGAAGTAGCTTCCTTAAAGCTTTCTTTTAGAGAAATAGTGAATTATTAAGGAAAATTTTCTACATATAAATACGACAACAAAACGTAATGCATTTCCGTCGCTTGAGCTTTACAACTTTTGCTCAATGTCTATTGCAGTCTAGTCAGTTTTCTTAAATTTGAATTAAATAAAAATGTTACAGTCGTTGTGGCCGACTTATAGGTACCCCACACCACTTTTTTAATATAATTAGTAACTTAATAAAATGAAAGAGGCTCAAGTCAAGAAAATCTTAAAGAGCAATTTTATCAAAAAAAAAAAAAATTCCGATTTCAAAAGTTCGTTAGCTGAGAGGAAATTCAGTGGACCAGTCTAGATTAAGTATGATACATATTCAATATATTATAATACCATACCATATGCCAATTTTTATTCCAATATTCTAAGTATTTTCTAAATACCAATTTTCTTTCAGATATGATGACTCGATCCTGGGCATTTCGTTATGGTACATCTTTGAGTTAAAAGACCTTTATGTACACTGGCTCATCAAAATATTTCTAAATTGCAACTTGTAATTTGATAACAGATTTATATGGATAGACAATGAACGTTCGAGCGGCAAGTTGAAATCGTTTACATCGAATTAGAAATTGATCTTGAATCGAATTGAAAATACCACAAATACCTCAAGCTGCCTTAAATATCACAAACATTCAAATTTATAATACCGTTTACCACAAATGTTGTAGGGTATAACCACAATTATTTGAAACGGTTTTACGCCCTTTTCGTTATAAAGTAAATAATAGATTTTTTATAAACTTATTTATTTTATATTTTGTGTATGTTTACATATCTTTAGTTAACATTTATTTATGCTTTTGCAATATTGCAAATCATAATTGAAATTTTAATTTCAATTTCAATTCACTACTCGCCTAAGTCCAATGACATATGTATATCCGTGTACGTGTGGATGTATAAATGTTGAGGTATTTGTGTGCAATTACGCTTAAATAAGTTTTATTTATTTACTTTATTTTATTTATGTTTTTGTTTTTGTAAGTAATTTGCAATTAGCAATGGTTGCTTACTAGGCATGCATACGCTCAATTTCGTTTTCATTTTTTTTTTTGGTATTTTCATTTTTACTTCATATTTTTATAACCTCCAACACGCTTGGCATCGGATACATGAAACCATATAAGCCATATAAATCACTTTCATTTTCCGAAAACTCTAACTAAATTTATTTTGAACCAGCTAGACATTTGTTTGTTTGTTTCATTGTTATACAGAGCAGTACAGAGCAAGGCTATAAAGGTCCTAAGAAAGATCAGTTCAACTGGTTGGATAAATCTAGAATTATATTTCAGTTTATGAGTTCCATATTTGCATTGGTAGAATTGCCTTTAGCTTAGTGGTAGTTGGAAGGAATATTTGTTTAGACATACTTTTCGAACAGAACTTTCCACATTTAATGTACTGTAATAGTTAGCTAGGATATTACGGCAAATTTGATCCAAGAATATAAAGGAAGTGAGAATCTCGGGTTACAGATTGCCATTGAGGCAATATTACTAGCAAGCATATGGTCGATGTGTAAGAGAAACTTGTTCTTAACTGTGATTAGCTCATTCAATGCATTTATGCCTTGTTATCACTCTCATGCGACTCTTTTCCATACTCTAACCCCATAAATTATAGATAAAACCTTCTTGCTAGTTTATTCGCTACCCTTAATTAAGAGAATTTAATAAGAAGTCCGCAGACTTCTAAAATATTAAAAGCAATTGTGAATGTTTTTATAATGTTCTTACTCTTACAAAGGGAGACTTTTTCTGCTTCAAAGTCTTTATGACATTATAACTTTGACAATTGTGCGCAAAGTGCAAGCATTCAAAATTTCGTCCACGTCCCTGTAAAGATTGTTAAAACTGATAGAAATTCATTCATCGAAAATATTATTCAATAAATTATGCATTTTTATAACAAGTAAATTTGATAGAGATTATTGTAAATATCCTTCAACACTTTTCTTAATATGATTAAAAATTTAGATACCTTACTGGCAGAAAAATTACATTTGGCCCAGGCCAAATCTTGAATATCTACCACCTAAATATTGTTTGGTATTTTGTGGTACAAGCAATGTAACACTTTATAGTTATGCAACAAAGTTACATACAAAAATCGTAAAAAACATAAGTAACGACTAACGTTATGTAATTTGTGGTACATGTGACCGTTTTTAATTATTTTTGGACACATAAATATGTGCAAAATTTCAGGCACGCATCTGCCGCACTTTTTCAGTAAAAAGTATAAAGCTTAGAAAAAAAAAACGTGACACTTTAGTATTGTATGATGTGGCATAGGCCTAATCATTTTTTATGATAAGTGCAGAACCAAGATCTTAGTATTTTTGGAAAATTTCAACTTTCTAATTTTTATGGTTTTTGAGTTATAAGCATAAAACTATAAATTTTTGATTAAAAACACAAAAGCATTCACAATTTACGATGCCTTATGGGCGTGTCTACTACCCGATTTTGCATATTTACAATACCAACCTGCGCACAAGACTTTTCCTTACTTCTGTCAAATTTAACCATGATATTTCAAATTTTGAGACCAAGAGAGTGCCAGCAATATCAATATATACAGATAGACAGATATACGGACATATCCAAATCGATTCAGTGTTTGATGCTGCTATTTTATAGAAGCTCCGACCTTTCCTTTAAGACGTTACAAATATTATGACAAATGCAATGGCCCCATTCTTTATAAAACAGATTTTCCAACATTATTCATAACAACAACATAAAAATTGCGGCCAGCAAACCTTAAATCACATAAAGCATAATAAGAAAAAGTACAAATAAAAAAAAAATTATTTATATATAAAAAAGACTAACAATATTTTTTAGGCTGTGCTTACCGACATAAAATAATTATTGAGTCTTTTGGTCACACAGCATTATTATTGTATTTGTACTGTTTATTTTGTTTAGTCTATTTTAATATACCTTTAGAGATTTGTTATTAAAAACAAGAAGTGAGAAAATAATGATTTGCAATAACAACGGAGACAACAAAGTACATGATCTCATGTTTTAATCACGCGATATTTATATTTATCACGCTGATAACCGCAAACATTGAAATATACCGCACTGTTGCGTCGCTGTTTTCCTTATAAAAATATATAAGTAACATATATTTAATATATAGGTATATGGGTATTTATATATACATGACCTTATTATAAATAAGCTGGGTTGGTCATTACATGAAACACAATTTACACTTTAACTAGAAATTAAATTGCTTCGTTGCTCTTCTATTCCAGTAATTTATTTATTAAAACCTAAATCTTAAGTGGCACGTTTACAAAGTACGAGCGAATAGATCAAAAGAAAAAAATTTTTATTATCTTAAGACTACTCTGGCTTAGTAAGCATATAATCTCTTAGAAGTTGCCTTTAAAGTTCGGCTTCTGCATGTTCTCATTCCAAAAAAGTAATGCATTTTTATTTTCTAGAAATTTAAAAAAAAAACACTTATAGAAATTTATGATGAAATCTCTTAAAATGAGGTCATTTGATCCACGTAATATGAAAACCGCATCATGGTTGCTATATCGAAAATATGTTCTGTGGAAATCTTTCTAAAAAAAAAAAATATACAAGTAATGTAAACATTTGGTTGAAATTTTTTTGTATAAAGTATTCGCTTAAAATAGATTCTTCTGTTTTAATATCCATCAATTTGGTAGCAGTTTAGGCTGTTTCTTCGCATAAATTGAATAATGGAGTGTATTTTAACCGAAACCTGAATAGACATTCTGATAATGTTTACGAGTGCTGCCGACAAAAAATCGACGTAGTACATAAATGTGACAACTGTGATCCCCAGTACTCTTTTATGTTGACGTTCTCCCGTGGAATGAACTTTTCAGACCCTCCGAAAATGGAAATCGTTTTTTCTATTTGGAAATTTTAAATAGCATTACATGAAACTCTTGTAGATTATTTGAGAGTCTACTTTAACCGTCCTTCGATATTCTTGAATGGTCATAGTTTCTTACAAGAAACCTTTTACCGTATTATAGAAAAGTGTACAATGTAAAATTTGAGCTAGAGAAATTTTCTAAATGGTGGGTTTAAGCGATCACAATGAACAATTTTATTTTATCACACAACAATTTGTTTTTGTTTTTAGTGCATTTTTACACTTTTCATACATTTTCGCGGTATATTCTAAACATCTAAGACAATTTATATAGCAGCATCCTTTTTAGTTCGTGTTAAATTTTAAATTGAATTATTTGGGTGAAGTGGTGTGATAAGAATTCTTGCTACAACCGTAAATTTGGGAAACATATTAAATATTCTTTTATAGGAAATCCCTTTTAAAAAAGAAAAAGACGATCATTAACGATAATTTTTTATACAGAACCGCAGTCATTTCTTACAAAAAATTTTATAATATATTTTCAATTTAGAATTCTGATATCTCATGAAATATAGCAAATGCTTTAAAATTATCACAATTTACTCATATTTATGTTATGCTTCGACAATTCTATATGCATTTACAAAAAGGAGATTGTAAGATTTTATAAATTTTGTAATATTCAATTAATAAAAAAACGTGATCGTTAACGTATTCAATATTGAGGTTTATTTTGTAATATAATATTTCAATAGCCTTCATTTTATGTTTCGCAAAATTTTGTATATCAATTGAATGAATTATCTGAAACTTGAGTATTATAATATTGAATATTGTTTAATTGTATGAATTTTAATAGAAACATTTGTAGCTGTAGAGGAAAAAAGTCAAATGAAGACACAGAGCGAATCAAAGTGCTTACAAGAGCATTTGAATTTAAGAGTACAATAAAAAAAATTGCACAATATAAACGTAACATAAAATATCTTAAAGTTAAAAAATCCAAGTGTGTTGTTTATTTTAGTTTCAAACTTTTACAATATCTCTTTGTGAGCAATCTTTCCTTTTTTTCATTTTCATTTACAAATGGCGATTATTTTTGTGATCAATAAAAAAGTTAAGATGCTTCATTTTATTATGCGGATTAAATATTCACCTAAAGAAATAAAATTCCTTTATTATGGAATGTAGTTAAAGCATCATTTGTAAAATTTCATTTATAATAATTCATTTAATCCAAAGTGGGCAATCAAAGTGGCTACCATTCGTATGATTCATACTAAATAATAATATTCATAAAATAACTTATTAAAAAAAATAATGGTGTAATAATAAGAATAAGTTTTGGGAATTCGAATGCGAGGCAAAACAGAGAAATAGATAAGTAAGCAAATCTTTTCGATCAGTTTACTTACCATTGTTTCGAGGCATATTCCCGAAGCTTTTATTATCATCTTCAAGCTTGATTATAATTTTTATTTTTTGACTAATTAATTTTGTTCTACCTAAAGCCAATAACAGATGAAACACAGGTACATCAATTTTATAAGTAATAAACTTTTACGATTTGATCAAGGAGTGAAGTGGAGGAGTGAAAGTAAACAAAATAAGTCACAAGGATATTCTAAAGCAAGTATTCCAGAAAGTTTTATAAGTTTAAAAATGGTTAAAAAATTTAAAAAAAAGAAGAAAGAAAAAAAAGGAAAATATTTCAAAAAACAGGAATCGCAGAAAGTTTCACAAGTTTAAAAGTGAATAAGGATTTAAAAAAAAGAAGAATCCAAAAATTACGTGATGTTATCCTGAAGGCGAAGTTAGATTAATATTTTACTTAAGCAATTTAGGCATTATAATTAAAAATTGACTCTTCAAGATATATGGAATGAAATCGTTTTATTCGTATAGGAATTTTGTAAAAGCAAGCAATGAAAATTTGATGAAAATGATACTTAATACTTAACGGCGTACCATCTCTATGGCCCATTATTTTCATTATTACTATAGGAAGCCCGTACATTTTGGCGGCGACTTGTAACCGGAGTTTAGATATGAATGCTTTATAATATTCTTGTATGAAAAAGAGATTGCTTTAGTTCTGGGCAAATTGATTTCTACTACTAAAGAATTTTCGTATGGTGAGATCCTTTTCAAATTACACACTCTGAATTGCTTCAAACTAGTGTCAGAGACTTACACCAACAATACATTGTGAACAATTCGAGCGAATAAAATAACATTTCATTAAAAAGGGACACGGTGGTTTGGTCAACAATTAAGCAACAATAGAAACTATTAACCAAAATACAACAAAATTTGAAAGTAGTTAATTATAATGCCAATATTATACATAAATATGTACAGATAGTGGCTTTTTCCTTACCTCAAACATAACGTGACATTATCTTCATTCAAATGCAGCATAATTTTGAAGGGTACAAAGGCTTTAAAAAAAACGTCCAAAAACGAAAGCGAAACCAAAAACCAAAAAAAAGCAAAATTTCAACACTTTCTGCATGCATACATTTGTACATGAGTGCACATGGCATTTTAAGTCATTATCAATCGGTTTATATTTGAAGGGGAGTACAACATTCAATGATTTGTAAAATTCACTGATTTTATTATGTTTGTATTGTGAAAGTGTAAATTTTTACACGTAATTGTGCGCTTTATATAAATAAAGCAAATAAATATATAAATAAACAATTAAAGAGAAAGACGCAATAATTTTTTTATAAATTCTATGATAAAATAAAGCGCACAACGCACGACGCACACAAATTATCAAGCATTTTGTTTGTTTCGCTTTTAGTAAATAAGTACGTTTGTACAAAAAAACAAAAGAACAAAAAAAAATGCTTCGTATACATGGAAGTAGCAATGAATTTATTGGAATTATATTAACAAATGAGTGATCATTTAAGAATAATGTTTAGTGCGCATGTGGAAACATCTTAATTGCTTGCTCTCTCTTTCTCTACACATGTAAATCTATGACTATGCATGAAGATAAGTATGTATGTATGTACATGTGTAAACGTATATAATGTGTATTTTCGTAAGACAATATCAAATCATTTTAGTTCATATAAAATAATAAGAATTTTTTCTATCAAAGACAGCGGAGTTTTTCTCCCTCTGATTTTAGAAATAAATGCAACGTGCAACATAAGGAAATCTTATGTATAGATAAATTACTTATAATAATAAATTAAAATCGATTATTCGATATGATATGAAATGGAAATATTTCTTTAAAGATTACAATAAACAAGCGGTAACACTTTTTTACTGTAAAAGAATTACACTTATTATAAATTCTGAGGATAACTTTTATAAAATTGTCCGTCCCATAAAATATAAGACATTCGTGTATGCAACAAATATAATCAGAATTATGTTACAAAATTTTATGATGTGGCATTTTGATATATTTGCATCTCACATTTTCTATCACTTTTCTCATTTCCCTCATTTCTTATTAATTATATATTACTTTCTTTCTTTACTTATTTACAAATCGTTTATGAGGAACGAATATTTAAAGTTATTTCTATGTTATGCTATGTTTTGCTTCAGTATCTCAGGTTTCAACAAGTATGAATCATATAAATTTTTATTGGGCTAATGTAGGAAACATTTCATTATACAGTTACTTTTCGGTTATTCGATTATACAGTTACACAGTTATACAGTTACTCAAGTTTAGTGTTGTACTTTGTGGTACCTCTTTCTTATACCATTATGTTATTCTGTTTTATTTTTTGTTGTTGAAAATTTTGACTTTGAATCATTATAACTGTACATGACATAGGTTTTTTTATATATGTTTAATTTCTTTTTTTTCTTCTTTTTTTTTTGAATATATTAAAAAGTCATTCATTTTCATTAGAGATTGTCAACGAATTCTTTTTTAATTATCATGGCACACGTTGAGGTTAGATTACAAGGCATCGTGAGCCTTCATTCATGCTGAACAAAGAAATTGATTTCATATTAAAAAATGTTGAAATCGTATAGAGAAAACGCAAACAACTTTATGCATTTCCATACATATATAATCAATAACACAGTGCATGTTTTGAAATTATCATGAACACAGCTGCAATCTTTTCAATAAAAAAATAATAATATTTTCTATTGTTCTTATTTTTTTCTTTTACTTTTGTCATTATTGTTGTTACTGTTTGTTATTATTATTGCTATTGCTATTGTTATTGTTATTTTATTGTTATTGTTATTATTATTGTTTATTGTTTATTGTTATTGTTATTGTTATTGGTATTGTTATTGTTATTGTTCTTGTTAATGCCTATAACGACATCACTTTAATGACGCATTACAATTTTAGAATATTCTCTTAACAAAAAGTATTAAATTTAAATCCGTACAATAACGGCATGAAAAACCAACAATATTAAAGGAGAGTCTCCTCTCAGAGCACATGTTTTTCTCTCTAAACAAAAAACATTTCTCTCTGTATGGCGTGATCGTTGGAATGAGGCGAAGTGCAAGATCATTACATATTTCGAAGCGATTAATTATAAATTATTCAGTTTTGTTTGATAATAACATTCAGAATACTATGAAAAAATTTGTTAAAAAATTAACAATAGAAATATTATTTAATCGATCGAAGTCAAGTTTGCACTACATATATTCTAAAAAGAATGAACCCAACTATCTACTCAACTGAAATATCTATAAGTAAGGACGACTACTTAAAGAAAATCGATTTCAGAAAAAAATTGTAAATTTTGATTATGTTTTCCTAAAAATCGGTGCAATTTAATTACTTCACATATTATCCATTTCATTTTCATTCATTTTTAGAGCCTCAGCCAATATACCAAACTTTTCAATGCCTTCGGAAATTAAAATTTCTTAACTATCACTTCTTTTAACTTGATCTTCTACCAAAATGGTTTAGGATAGTTGAAATTTGACTTCCAAAGATTGTAACGTTTCCACTTACTTTGCATAATGATTTTTTCTTCTTTAAAAATGCGTTGTAGAGGTGTTTTAACACTTATTATTTTTATTGTTGCTGATCTTTGGTTACTCACTAAATTTTACAAGGATCCGGTTAGATTAGACAGGCGCAACTGAATTTAGGAAATATTAAATAGGTTTGAGCAGTCCTCAACTACTTTAAAGTATCATACGGATTTCTACTAGTAATGAATGGGTGTGTATTCTCAACTTAGTATGACGTTTTATGATACTCTACAGAACTAATGATTTTAAAATTTACAAGATTGTACAGATATTTGTAACACCTACAAAATAACTTGAGATAGAATCAGAATCATTTTATGAAGCGATTTAAGCTTACTTGTCAATCTGTGCATATGAGATTTATCTAAATATTGATTGATGTAAATATTGTGCAATTCTAATATGAAATATTTATTATTATATAAGTTTTTATGAAGTCCTTATATGAAAAAATATATATAATTTTTGGACGGACTTTTCAAATTATTCAACTTAATTAATACAATAATTTATTTACTTTCTTAACTTACAATTTATTTTATAGACTTTTTAATTAGATTAAGCAAAGTGGCGTAGGATATTTAAGAATCGATCACAACCGCCCCTAAATCTTTTACTTGATTTTCTTTAATTGTAATGTAAAATATGACAGACACATTATGACGTTATGCAAATCAAGTAATTATGGTTAATATGATCAGCATATGTAAAGTGTTCAAAATACGATACGATACGATACATATATATAGATATATATTAATTATGCATTGTTATATATGTGAATATATGTGTAACATAAATAATGAAGTAAAATGAAGTGTTTTGGATGTAAGAGGCAGAAGAATGGGCATTTAAATGACAAGAGGAAACTTAAATAATCATTATTGTATACATAAGTGCTTGTGCTGAATTTCATTTGTTATGACATAATCAACATGTAATTATCAATGAACTTATGATGAAATATTAAATAAATAAAATAATAATATTAAAATTGTGCTGCTCTTCATTGTGTCCAGGGCAGCATCGGCATTGCCCATACAACATATATGTCAAATTGTAATTGAAATCTTTAAACATGAAAGAAGCTTCTAGTAATTAACTATGCATTACATGGAGCCAATAAATTCTTTCACTTTAATTAGCAAATTGCTGAAATGCTAGAAATAATTTAATAAGAATTGAAAATATATTGGACATGATGGAACAATTCGATACCAATAGTTTCCATATAATATTTAAAAAAAATAGTTAATATTTAGAAAAAAAAATTCGCAATGTTAAATATATTTTGATAAAAATTGATTCACCATCATTATTTAAAGTGCTAAGTAAAAGCAACAAAGTAGATTCAAATTGAAAAATTTTTTTAACGCTTACTCGTTCGATTCAAATTGTGAAATTTCATTTATGTGAAATTTTTTTCAGTTAATCACCATATCGCTAAGAAATGTAAGAAACGTTGAACAAGTAAGAACGTTATACATGGTCATATTCGATTCTTAAATACCCTGCACCACTTTACTTTACTTAATGCGATTAAAATGAAATAAGGGAATTACAAGCCAACAAAATAATATTGGAAAAAGTTGTAATTTTCCAATTATTTAAGAAGTTCGTTATATGAAAAGAGGTTTAAAAAATGGACCTATCTGGACTAAATTTGATACACAATTATTTTATATCAAAACTTATGGCAGTACCAATTTTCACAAAAATATGTTCAAAATTGAATCCTTTGTCGATATAAAGACGTTCACCGAAAAAGCTGTTATATGGGAAATGGTTCTAAAAATAGACCTATCTGAATCATATGTCTAATTTTAACCATTTCCAAAGGGTTTATTTCTTTGCCAAAACATACTTATACAATAAATTTCAATGAAATATCTCAAAAATTACGATCTATAACTTGATAACGAATTTCCATGGGCAGACATCAGACGGACAGACAGCCTTAAGTTAGATCAGGAAGTAATTCTGAGTTTATCTGAATTTCTTTTGGGTGTTACTAAAATCTGCACAAACCTATAATACCCTGTGACACAAATGGTGTAGGGTATAAAAATATATGTAAGAAGACTTGCTTCCATTTCTAAAATTTCTTTCTGATAATAAAATTGTACGTTCATTGGAATACGTAGCTAATAGTAAAAGCAGATAATTTGATAATGAATGATTAATAAATATTTGTATTTTTTATTGAATACAGTTTTATGCGAATTAATACGCATATATTAACATGGAAAATTTTTTCTTCATTTCTTCATGTATATTAAATTACTTAAAGAAACATTATTAATATTTCAATGTAAAAATTCCCAAAAGGTTGGTTTTTTTTGAGTTAACTTGAGTTGAGATGGCTTATTAGTCATGAGCCATTATCATATTTCTGTATGGATCATTAAATACATTAAATACATATCTACTGATCATATCAGAGTTCAGTTAGTTGTTACCCATTACCACTCATTACTGTTATTATTATACAAACTATTATTATTATATTAATTTTAGATGAATATCATGTATGGCCCAAGAAGTCTGTAGACTTTTAAATACCATTTTCTATATTTATTTAAAATTGCTTTCTTAATGCAAGATGGCCTTACACGATACATAATGATGGAAGAATGGAAGTGAATAATAGTTTTATATGAATTTTATATCTGTTAATTGCTTCATCAAATTATTAGATTTTTGTATAAGATTTTTAAGAAGTTTACAACTATTGATTACAACTAGATTTGGAAATTTTCAATTATAATAAGTACAAGAGGCTTTCCCAACTTATAAAATTTATGTATGAAATTTATGCAATTTATTTATAAATATTTTTCAACTATTATTTACTTTAAAACAAATAAAAACGTTATAGCAGTTCGGCATTAACTTTTGAATACTTTAAGCAACGTTGTCTAAGCCAGTAAATATGTTAATAAAATAAAATAAAAGTAAAAAAGTACAATTTTCAAGCGATTTAAAAAGGATTATTTGAACTAAATTTGATACATCGAATTGCATCGAAAAATTGTAAAATTCTTAGACGTAATGTCTTTTACCAAACAATTCGATTTTTTCAGAAATGAAATTTCCGCTTAAAAAATTTCTTTAAGTGATATTAAAATAAGTCACGAACAGCCACACTTTAATCGCTCAAATTTTCAACTACATATGCTCATACGTGAAAATTAATTTCCAACTAATAAATTTTAGTTGATTTTATAATTCATTATCAAAACTGTTTATTAAGATTTAAGCTTCGTATTGTTCACAGAAAAAAAACCAAATAAGTGACTTAAACATTAAAGCAACATGTAATATGTTTACTGTTCTATAATATAAGTATGTATGTACATATGTATAAATGATATGTATATATCTATATTATTATTATTATTATTATTATTATTTTTGTATCTTTCATTGAAGAGAAAGCCGCTTAAATTATGTTTTTATTTTGTGTTCATTTATTCACTTATTCATTAAATCGTTTTATTAGATTTAAGCTTTTTCTTTCCCTCTTCTTTGATGTTTTTCTATTGTTTAATGTTTGAAATGAAAGAAAATAAAGAAATTATTAATGCAAGTCATACTTGTACTCTGTGCCAGCCAAAAAAAAAAAAAAAAAAAAAAAAAAAACAAAAAGCCAAAAAAATTTTTACCACTAACACTCTGCAAAAATCCAAGTAATTAAGTTATCAACACTTGTTTTGTTAAAATTTTCATTGGTATGCTTTGTCAATTGTCTATTTGTCATTTGCTTAATGCACAAGATAGTTATATGTTGAAATTTCATCATGATTAATACTAGCGTTTTAGATGTGTCCTAATTCACAAACGACATAGTGTACCATAACATTGCGGCTATGCGTGCTACATTTAAAAAAGAAAAATGAAAAAAGAAAAAAAGGCCGTTTATTAAATTGATTGCTGAAAAAAGATGTCGTACGAAATGTTAGCTTTTGCAGAACCATAAAAGCTAATTTTGATCCATTGCATTTGATCCACCATTCCATTAGCCCGTTTTTTCGATACCGCTTATTATTTTTAGCATATTTGGATTTCACGTTTCACGTAGTAACATTCTTTAATAATTTATCTATATTGCCCAGAAATTTAGTGTACTTAATCGTAACTTAATCGTTCAATTAGAAAATAGTTTTACTTAAATTATTGTAAGTTACAAGTACCATTCAACTAAATGACATCTAAGATATTTTATAAAATGTTTATAATTGTTGTTATTATTGTCAGGAATACAAATGTATAATGTAACATCATGAAGTAGACAAAAAAAAACATAATAAATTTAAGTGAAAAGTTAAATATTTTGTAAAATAATTGCTATAAGTTAAAATTTTCTTTACAAAATGATTATTATCAAATCCGGGAACGTATTACACTTAAACAGAATCGATTATTAAATATTCTACATAATTTAATGAGATTAGTAAATGAATCAAAAAATATAAAGGTAAAATTAACACTTTTTGGAAAAATTGAACATTCCGTTTGAAGGTAAAAGTTTAAAAGAGAGTTTCCTTCTCATACAACATTTACGCATGTAATTAGTACATCAAAAGAAAAACTATATACTTGTAGTTGGAATATTTTCTCAAATTCTTTATTTGTACAGTTTTTAAAGTTTTGTGCGGAATGGTCTCACTCATTCATTTCAACATTATTTAATTTTGAACAAAAAAATATTTCAACAAAACTTTTCTTTATACAAAAGAAATGACATTTCACATTTCCATAATTGTATTCTGTCATTTTAATAATAAAATATGATCAAATTAATAAAAATTTTCTATTCTTTAATATTAAATATTAAATTTCAAAAATTACTACAGCCATTCAAGTCTTAACGCTCTGTACTTGATTATCATTTCACGTATATCTCTTAGAATTTAAAAAACAAAAATTGTAATAATAATTCTTTCGTCTAAACATTAAATGCATTTTAATTTCTATTACTACAATATTCTAAATAATTATAGCGCAATATACATATAATCGCTGACAAAAACGAACCAAAATTATTATAATTGTAATTGTAAGTATATTCATGATATGCACTTTATATTATATAAGTAAGGGCAATTAATTTGACTTTACTCCATTTAGTGACTGTTTAATTATAATATGAAATAGAATAAGAATAGAATAAGAAATATATGGATGGTGATGATATATCGAACATCCTAAACCACACTACACCATCTGACTTATAACTAATTGATTAAATATGAGAAAAATATATGTAAATATAATAAAAAAAATTCTAGTAATATCAATGACCTGCATAATCTTTTCTATTTAACTCTTTTTAAACCACTTAAATTTGTATAAAAATTTAAAATATAACAAATGGTTATATTTTATTATATGATCAGAATTACTTTTTGAATCGATTTAAGCTATTTTGTTCGTCTATGATTCTAAAGTCTATACATACAAACGTCTTATTAAAGTACAAAGTACAAGAAACATTTCTTCTGCCAGGGTTATGGACTTGTTTCAGCCTAATTGAATCATTGAAACATTCTAATTGGGAATAGATGCTAACAGAAATGAATATCATAATAAAAAAACAATCCACAGCAATTGTATGATACATTAATAAATAAGCCAAATATAATGCAAATTGTCTCATTTTATGAAGGCTGAAAGGTACTTAAAAGTTGGCCATGAGCGATTTTTGCATTTTTTACTTTCATTCATTATAAAATAGAACGTTGTTAGCTTTATTTTCTTAATATTTATAATAATTAGTTTGAAAAAAATTCATTGACTTTATAATGCTAAACTTTTTTCTGTCCATTAGAATTGTGATATATAATTTCTCAGATCAGTACATTGCAGCATTGTCCCATTGCCATTCGGACATCCGTTCTTTGATATTTTAGAAATTTCCAGAAGGGAGTCAACATTTAAGTTAGAAATTAATCAAAAGTAAAAGTAAGTGACAAGATTTATTAAAAGCTAAACGTCGTAAATATAAAGGATGTCTTGTTTATAAAGAAATGAAAAACACATTTATCTGCTCTTAATAAACAGATGTGAGCGCCTCTTTCATTAATTCTAATATTCAATAATGACAACTCCGTGGCGCATGACAACTTTGTGAATGTCAAGCATTTTTGACAAAACTAAAATTGATTTATTGAAAACAACCAAGGAAAATATTTAAAAAAAACTGACCAGAACTATAAAATGTTCCATGTCATGTCAGATTACATTATACAAAGATTAATAATTAATAAGAAGAGTTTAAGGAAATTCCAAGAATTGTTTATAATGAAAAGAATTCATAATATTGCAATATTTTAGAATAAATTCCTGCATTACATTAATAGTCTTGGTAAGCTGCATTTTCGATATCGTACAAAAAATTACTCCACCTACCACAATTATTTTACTCCAAAAGAAAAAATATATTAACAATTGTTCATTTATCATTGGTTCATTTTATCATTGAGCGAAGGAAATAAATGTGAAAAATGCATTAAATTATTGGAAAACTTAATCGCAGGTATCACATTTTGATAAATGGATAGAAAATCTGAACTAAATCATCACGAATTTATATTAAATTCTTATGCATATTAAAAATCTGTTGGCAATTTTTATGCACAAATAACAAGTAGCCCAAGGTCTCACCTGTAAAACAATAAACTTTACTTAAGGCATTTTGGCACTCAATCACTTCGGCAAAATGTACTATCTTCAGCTTAGAAGACGAAGCCAAAATTTTACACTTTTGATTCCGAAATGAATTTGTTGTGGTGGTTGCAAAAATAACCAGCTCAAATATCATAAATTTTTTGTAATTAGGGACCATACCCCCTTCGACCTTAAATACCTAATAAACTCAAAATAAAGAAATGAAAACTGTGGGCTCTTAAGAATTGTATGAATTGCAATACGCAGATCCAAACTGAAATATTACAAATATAATTTTCTTAAGTGTTTCTTATATTTTGTGTGTTAAGTGGACATTCAAACGCAAAACCGTTCAAGCAATAAAAATAAGCATTACATTTACTACTTACCGCATAAATGTCAGAAAAATCATTAAACCATTACCATTAGAATTATTATTCAACTCAAGCTTACCTGCAAATAAACAAAAAACGAAAAACTGAACAAATTACTAAAATAAAAAGCTAACAACAAAAAAGCTACGTTCACGTTTAGAATCAAACGTTTTTTTTACCCAGTTCAAATATTACACGGTAAGTCACACAGTAAGTGAGTAACTATAAGTGCAAATTGTAATGCAAAAATAAGCAAAAAAAAAAAAAAAAGAAAGGAAAATGAAAAAGAAAAGAAAAAAAATCAAAGTGCAATAATTAGTTTATGTTCTGGTTTATTTTTTATTATTTCTTGTAATTTCCTTTTGTAATTTTCTGTATTTGCAATTTGGAAATGGTGGGTGCACCAGCTTAAAGAAAAAGGCTTACAATATCTGATGCGATATATATATTCAAAAATTATATAAAATATCTTTATATATTTGATTAGTAACAAATTTTTTCTACCTGTTCACATTATTTTGATTGTGAGTCCTCAAATTTAGCATAATGTTGCATTGAAAAAGTTGGACTAACTCGAACTTTCTTTCGGATATTAGTTGTGTGAAATCAAGGAGTATATAAAGCATAAGATCCCAAAAGGAGCAAATGTGCAAAATGTTATCTGACTCATTTGCTTGTTAGACTTAAAACAATTCTGATACTACACTTGAAATTGCTAATGTTTGAAGACAAATTTCATTTTTAAAATAGTTTTTGATGAAGCGGGGTTCACATTTCTTCATCACAGAACTAAGCATTTAATGATAATTTACTTCGCTTCTCAAATAGCTTCATACTCACAGAGCTCTAGTTCTCTTAAGTAGACAGATTCATATAGCGCGGCCCATATGAAACTTTCAGAATTCAATGCATATACCTCGAAAGGGTGCATATATCTCGTAAGGAGAGCGGTTGCATGTTGGAACCAGCCATACTCAATTCAATTGAATTCCAATAAGCTAAAACGTGCCAACCCTGCAAAATGCATTAAAATTTAATTTGCGACGAATACCTTGACATGAATTCCAAGTGGATACCCAGAAGGCCGTCAGTATTTATATCAAACTCATATGAGTTTGAGTTTTATGTACCAATACCAAAAAAAAAATGGGACTCATTACAATTTCTATAATTTTGTAATATGCATGATCGACCACTAAACAATTTTCAACATATTGATACCACAATGAACCCTAATGACAAGTAAAAACATAAAATTATTTTAATAATTATTAATAAAATTGCTAAAAAAAATGATTTTTCCAAAATGTACACTTTTATATATAAAATAGATATTTGATAACTTTTTGTTAACTTTAATTAACCACTTTGCGTACAACATAATTTCTATGCAAAAGAGAAATATTATAAAAATAATTAAAATAATGAAAAGTACGATTTATGTAAAACGTAAAGATTGAGAAAGGGAAGAACAACAAAGAAACGCCTAGACATTTTAAAAAATTAAGAGGCCATTGTCGGTTTATACAATACTCTACTTATTACACTACACACACTTCATACAGAATGACATATAATTAAAATAACATTAAGTAATAAATAAAATTTCATGCGAATCAAAATTTCTACACTAATAACAATAACGTAGCAAGTGTTTTAAAAAGCCGAAACACAAAGAACCAGATAAAAGAAATCATATTTGATTAAGGTCATACTTTAAATTCCCACCATTATCCTGGATTCATTATAGAATAAAATGAGCTAAATAATTGAACAACAAAACCACAAAGGAAGTAAATGAAAATTTTATGTAGGCGTAGCATACTGATTGATGGCTTGGAATTGATGATTTGAAAACATTCTAGAAAATTTCAACGGTTCATCTTTATATTTAATTTAAATAATAAATTGAGAAAAAAAAGCTTTTAGTGTTTAAGTTAAAACAAAAACATGAAAACGAAAGTTGTTCTATGGATGCAAACTTTCTTCGCTTAAGCCCAATTTGCTAAGTCACCCTGTGACCAAGAACAACCAAAGTTTATGCATTATCACAAGTAGCTCTAGCTTTTTGAAATTTGGTGATAATCAAAAATTTATATACAAATTTTATATGGTCTCCTTTATGCAATTTCCTCTGGATGTGGCAAACATTTTGACAAAAAGAATGTTCTTCTAAACTCTACATACTGGTGGTTATAAAATCTCAAAATAGTAAGGTATGCAACTAAGCAGTGGAATATACATAAATGTTTGTTTCGTTTACAAAACATTACTTTTTAAATTCCATTTCATAAAAATATTTAGCTGAGGACAAATCTCGAATACTGGCCACCATAAGTACATATAAAAAATGCAAATAAATAAAATTGTTGGTATTGATTGAGTGAAGTCGTTTTCGATCCCCTAAATAAATAAAAATAAATATTGAAGCCATCAAGTTATAATTCACTTCAAAATTTAACGTTTTTTAGAATGTAAAATCATTAAATACTTCCATGCAACCCCTGGCAAAAAAAAATATATATTTGACAAAGTAAGACTATCCACAATCTCTAAATTACGCTTATTGAAATAATGAAGAGTAAATTGAGTAGATGAGAATTGGAGTTGAACAGGATTGAATCGGTAAGTGATTGTTAAGGTAAACAAACTTGCGGAATGGAATGTAAATACTTCGTTATGTAAGCGGACTTTCACTTGTTATTTATTTATATATTTTTTTTCTTTCTTCATTATTATTATTACGTTGTTAAGTATCTTCGTGAGTCTCTATAAAATAGCATAATTATTTGATAAAAATATTTTATTAAACGTAGTAAACGTATTGTGGGCATAATATGCAAAAATTTTAAAACATAAAAATGTGATGTAACATTTTATAAGAGAGGACGGATTTTCACTAATTTATCTTCATGAATGTATTGCAAAAAGCCTCTAAATTTCAAATGAAAAACCATGATAATTAAAATATAAATAATATCTATAAAATCAAATGATTTGTGACACTCTAAAATAAGTTAATGAGGGAAGTAAAAATCTTATGTGACACGGTTTGATCGCAATAAATTTTTTTCAATCCAAACTTCTGTTGTAAATTTTTTGATTATTCGTCTGAACACATTTTTGATGTACACACTTCCGAAAAACATTTATACATAACTTTTTAAAATTTAAACTTTGGCTTGGCAAAAACTGTTCTAAAAGTAAGCCTTAAACCCCCAAAAAAAATAGGAAGAATTTTGAACTCAAACGAAAAATAAATGGTAGATTATTCTTATACAATTAAAGTACAATATTTTCCAATTCTTTTAATTGGTCGAATATAAGAATTTGTAATAATGCATTCTGAATGAAGTCCATAAAATAGGGACTTTTATACTTTTTTTAGAAGTTGAAAGTTTATATTTTTAATAGAAATATAATAAATATAATAAATAAGCGTATCATAATTTGGTCTATGCAAAAAATTAAAATATCGTAAGTATATTCTATTTCATTTGTTTATGTATGCGCGACCCTTCGTACAAGCCTTATTTTCTTGAATGGTATTTTATTTTCCTCATATTTAATCACATGAAACAGGTTTTATATTTTAAATAACAACACCGCTTGAAATTACTTGAACCTTTTCAGGTACGATTTTCTACAACCTACACAAAAGATCAATGAGCTGTATTAAAGAGCTATTTATTTGTCGATTGTTGCGAATTTGATTAAACCTGTTTACCAGTACTTACTTTGTTCTATGTAGAATTTTATCTACATTTTACCTAAAGCATTAATATATTTTCACATTGACATACTTTTATACAGGCCTTGAATTATTATAGTAAATATTAATTGTCAGATTTTATCTACGTGATCGACTGCATCAAACCTTAATTGAACTGAATAAACCAAACAATCGAAGAAAAGAAGTGAAGAAACATTTCATATATATTTCATTTGACATCAAGTATTCTTTCAATTGAAAAGATGAAATAGACTCAATCCCAAATAATTTGTAATCTCAAATAAACCATATTTATATCACAATTAATTTGGAACATTCAAACATTATAAAATATTAATTTTTTTAATTCATTTCCTTTTCATATAAATCCTTAAATTACTGCAATATAAATGAACATAATTTACAAGGCCATCATGATTAGCACGTTCATACATTAAAAAAATTCAAACCTTCAAGACTAGATTTAAACAATTATTTATTTATTATTATATTATACTTTCAGACAATTCGTTTATATCCCTTCTTTGTTATATAAAAATACACAAAAAATATGGCATACGTGCCATTTGAAAGGTGTATACGTATCTTGTGCTCAAATAAGTTTCTAATAATAAGCATTAATTTTTCCTTATATCTAAACGCTCTATATACTACTGCCTATGATACAATTCTTACAATTCTTACAATTCTTGAAATAAGTTTAGTAAATTTGTCAATTTAACTTTTGTGCTTAAACCTCTACATATTGACATCATAACGCTTTCTTTAGACATTGAAGAACTTTAGTAAATTATTTGTAAGCAATCGATGACTTTTTTAAAACTGAAGCCTTTATGCCAAGGTCCTTTTGCGAATGGTTTGCCATAAATTGGCCATCAATATTTTACATATATTTTTGTAATTTTTACACATAAAATAAATATACAGCGCTTAAGTTTTTCTCAACATTTCTACATTTTTCCATCAAAATTTTAAAAGAATCATATCAAATGGATAATATTACTTTTAAGATTAAGATTAAGATAAGATACTTTTACTTCTTTTGCATTTTCATTTTGATTAACTTCTCCAGCTCTTAAAGAAGTGCAATGTAAGGTGATTAGAAAATGATTTTTGTATGCTACACCTGCTATAACTGAATCAACTTTTTCAAAACAACATTTAAAAACGCAACACACAAATTATATTGTATTGCATTGTATTGTATTGTATAAGATACTAATTGAAATTATAGCCGGTTAATCTACTTGAGTGTTGTTATTGCTGTTATAAACAACCATAATACCACTCATACTTTTACTATCAAATATCAACCTAACTTGTTCGTTTATTACTTGATTTGTTTGTTGTTTACATTTTATTTAGTTTATGGCTGCCTTATT
Organism: Melophagus ovinus; assembly: GCA_023089585.1. Taxonomy (NCBI): domain Eukaryota; kingdom Metazoa; phylum Arthropoda; class Insecta; order Diptera; family Hippoboscidae; genus Melophagus; species Melophagus ovinus. The sequence goes on along the minus strand of JAKKIB010000174.1, from coordinate 8,535,009 downwards.
TTCCAATTACCTTTTCTATATTGTCTTCTCCTTTACTCAAGCGTTATTTAACGTTAACGCTATTTAACGTTAAAGTTATTTAACGCACACACATACATACAACATACATACCAGGTTCAAGCATAAGAAAAACGATAGATATCTTGTATAAATGATTCTGCAGATTGATTTTGAAGTGGCTTTCATGACTTTACTGAATTATTGTCTTGTATGCAAATTGGGTTAAATACAAACAATTACATACATTTACAATATATAGTAATCTATTGTTATTTATGCTATTGTATGGTTATTGTATTTATGTTTTGTTTGTTATGTTATCTTATTGTTATTGTTATGTTATTGTTATTGTTATTGTTATTGTTATTGTTATTGTTATTGTTATTGTTATTGTTATTGTTATTGTTATTGTTATTGTTATTGTTATTGTTATTGTTATTGTTATTGTTATTGTTATTGTTTTTGTATTGTTATTGTTATTGTTATGTTATTTGTTATTGTGTTATGTTATTGTTATTGTTATTGTTATTGTTTTTTATTGTTATTGTTATTGTTATTGTTATTGTTTTTATTGTTATTGTTATTGTTATTGTTATTGTTATTGTTATTGTTATTGTTATTGTTATTGTTATTGTTATTGTTATTGTTATTGTGATTATTATATTCTTAACCCTAAAATGTATATCTCAAGTCATTTGTTAATTATTTTTGCTTTTTACTTTTTTTGATAATTTACATATTACATAAATATTTATGAACTTATTTTCATTTATAATGATTTTTTAATAATTGACTTGCAAAGTAAATTCCACTCTTTTAGTAGGCATACTTTATTTGACAACCCATTTGAGACAAAATTAAAACTCTAAAATCTTATAAAGCATTTGTTTTCAAATTAGAGGGTCCGATTATTGTAAAGAATCCTTTCTTTGATTATAAATTTGCTGGGGCAGCTTGTCATTCTGGGGTGCTTCAGTGAGGTGCTTCTTTAGCTCACTTGTTCTTTCTTCATTTTTTTTTATTGCATTTCATTATATTTTCTGCGCTTGTCTTCCTTCCCTTGGTCCTTTCTCTAGTGCTGGCCTATGCTCGACTGACTATTTTCGGTTGTTCGACTACTGAGCTAACCTCCGTTTTCTTCTTTTCTTTCCTCTTTCCTTTCCTTATTATTTGTGTCAGTGTTAGGCAGTGTAAATACAAGTGTAATGTTGGTTAGGGTAAATGTATGGGATAAAACGAATGTGTGATTTTCTCCCTCACACTATCTAGTAAAGGGATCCAACGCTTACAAAGGAGAAACGCTTATCGGCATATTTTGTTAAAGATTTCATCTCTTCGGTGATCATTATGCGAAAAGATTTGTAAACAGCAATAAAGTTTCAATAACTGTAAGGGATTTTGACGATTGCTCAAGTACTTTCGCAGTTTCTAGAATCAAAGCACAAATTGATTTTATGAATTCAAACAAGTTACGATAAATTGCAAAATTCTTTAGATTAAGATATTTAAGATATAAATAATTATATACATCAATAGAAATTAATTCATCAAATCTATTTGATCTAAACTCTTAGACATCTATTTGTATGAATGAGTTTAAAACGTGAGTTTAAAAATCCAAGTTATCGTGAGTTGATTCAAAAGCGAACTCTGCGGAAATGAAATAAGATTAAAAAAAACTGTTTTACATACTTTTGAAATTTTGATAATTTACATGTCGAGTAAGATATTGTTTCACCAAATCTATAAAATCTAGACAAAATTATATTTTCTTACTAGTCGATTTTCTATATTTTATAAAATTTTAAAGCATTTTTTTTCCTAATATCTATACGGCAGCAATTTATCCAAAATACCAAATTCAATTTAAAATTAACATCTAATGGAAATCTAAAAAATTTAAATCTTTTTAAACTTTCTAATCAAAAATTGAAAAATTTTCCGAAAGGGTAATTTTTATACTTCCATGTATATATTTGAAACTTTTATAAAGATTAATTTGATATTAAATAAAAATGAGGATTATACAAATATGATAAGTGCATCGCTTTATTCCATAAATTCCGGGTCTCAACAAAAGACAGGTACTTATTTTTTTTAATTCGACTAAATTTTCTCTTTGTTAACTTTATATGGACTGAAATTAATGCGTTTACCTTTCCTATCTAAGTGAAATGACTAAAAGGGGACCCTTTTATGTCCCAGAGTATGGAGAATAAAATGTTAGCGACAATGTCGAAAGGAACTCCCTTGACATTGTCGCTTTAGACAACCTTTAGCAAATGCTGCTCAGTCAGCTAATGATCATTTCGATGTATATCATCCTTTATGGAAAATTAGTTAAGAAAAAAAGCAGTCACTTTTCAAATACCATTTTAATCCACGCATAATTCCTTTCGATTTCGATGGCATTGAGTGTGAAAATGATGTTTAGAAAGGAGAACGCATATTTAAAATTTCGTACTGATCTTTTTCGTTAAAATCAATTTGAAAACTTAATTACTTTACTCTTAAAGATTAAATTCATCCACTAGATTCGTAGGCAGTGGTTTTGCATTGCATTGCAGTGCATTGCAATGTAAAAAAATTCTATTCAAAAAAAATATTTATTTAAAGAAATTTATTTTTATTTGGAAATTCTTCGACTTATTTACAAAATGAAAAGTAAATTAGCCGGTTGGTTAAACCGTTATATATTGAAATGTTTTAAAATTTTAAACAAAAAAATGATTGACGTTTCGTCTAATGAATTTGTTAAATACACCAAAAGCAATTTAAACTCATGTATTCAAGAGTTAACAACAGAGAAAGTTTTCTTTTGATTAAGAATGATTTGCGTTTTTTTCTTTTTTTTTTTTGTAAATTTATTTTTATTTTATTTTTAATTTTTTTTTATAATAAAAGAAAACTCATTGGTGTTTACAATTTCTTCGTTTGCGCTTCTATAAGTTGCTTGTGTGGTTTGTACGTTTGTGTGTGTGTGTGTTTTTTTGGACCTGTTTTCAGTTTATTTCTCTTCTTTTTTTAAACATTGTAAAGTAAAAGTTGACCTAATTGAACTTAAACGGTAAAAACTTAAAGCGTACACATACATATACATAATATGCCATTTATTACGTATTACATGTGATACACATGCAGATTTATGCAATGTCTTTTTGCATAACGAAAAATGAAAGTCCTTTGAAAATAAAACGATGAATTGTTGATAATTGACCAGATCAATGTAATTATCAGAATGAGTTGGAAAAAATCATTTTAAAATTGAAACTTTTAGATGAAAGTGATTCAAAATTGTTATTTTTAAAATTTAAAAATTGCTGACTTTAAAATTGCTCAATCACAATTTGACCAGTTCATTTGAAAAAATTGTGTTAATTTTCAATTAAAAATCCATTGAATTTTCAATTATTATTAACTTAAATATGATAAATGATAAAATTTCATTAGCATTGTGCTAATGAATGCTACTTGGAGTTATGCAAGCATAATAGGACAAACTTTTGGTGACAATGATTAAGTTGTCCATCACAGTCAGCTGAATAACACTGTGCTGAACTTAAGTGAAAAATAATAATTTGGATTAGGAATAGTAGAAAAAAATCTGAGCAGCAATTAAGCTTTTTATACACATTTTTTCATGCTGTTTGTAAAGTCTAGAAGGAAACTTCAAAGACTCTACAAAATGTAACACATTCTTAATCTGCATCAAATTCTATTCTTGTTTTGTGGTAAGACATCAAACTCAGATTTCCTCAGGACATTTAAAGTTATTGCTCTCAGTTGAAATGAATGAAAATTGCATAAATTTGCCAAAGGATCCGCCCATAACGCAACATAATTTCTTAAATCAAAATTTCGGAACTTTTCACTTTTTATTCACAAACAACAAATAATAGAAAATTGAAATTTTATAGAACTCCTAAGAATATTGATCTATAATACCTATTGAAATATTATATAAATCAGATACATTTATTGCTAAATTATGCAATAACAAATTTTTACATTTTCATGTTAACGTTCTCTATTTCTTACACAAAAACAGAAACGGTCATTACATCGTAATATCCCGATATTTTAATGATGGATAAACAAGATAAGATTTCATTTTATTGATTTTACTTATTATTCATTATTGTTTATACGCATGAATCAAAGAGAATTTCAAAATATACCATTAATATGAATTTGCAAAGTATTTGGAAAAATTTTATGTAACACCTTGAAGGGTGAACACGATGGAAATTATTTTAAATTGGTAATTAAGGGCAAAGAAAAAAATTCAAACCGTTACTTATACATATTATATACATATATATATATATATATATATATATATATGAAATATTATCAATTGTAGAAACATTTATGGGTATTTGCACATACATAAGAAAACAAAAAATAAGTGACAATCTCTTAATTTTATAGCTGAACAGACATGCATACGCATGTTCATCAGACTATATTTTGAGTCATATTCAATTGTATGACAATAAAGACGGTTAAACAATGTTTTCAATAACAACAACAACAAATAATAATAATAATAATAATAATAATAATAATAATAATAATAATATAATAAATATCCATATCAAAAAGTAATAACAATAATAAAAATAAAAATAAGAGAGAAGAAAGAAAAGTGGGTCATCGTTCACATACGTACATGTACCAGACACAACCTTAAAATTGTAATTATGCATAAGCATGTATGGACATTTGTATGTATGCAACAACACAACCTTAAATCACATTATTTAGTTTAATGCGAATTTTAGATGCACTTCATTGCAAATATAAACACAAAATGCGTATTTTTTAATTTCTATTTTTGTTTGCATAACTCTTTATGAAAAATTTACATTATTTTTTTGTTTGCTTTTTTCAATTCAATTCTTATTGAATAGAGATAATAAATCGAAGAAATGTTACATTTTTAACGTAAGGCGTAGATTTATTTATCTACAAAAATTCATAAGGCAAAATTAGTAAACAAAATAAAACTAAAACACCAAAAAAAAAAAAAAACGGAAAAAACGGAATAACCGAAAAAACCGAAAAAAGGAACAAACTTCAAAGGCAACAAAACATTAAAGTTACAAAAAACAATTGTATGGATGTAAAAATGAAAAGCAAAACGAAAATGAATGAAATGAGAAAAAAAAAGTATTACAGCTGCATGCACATTTTTGTGGTTAAAGCTTAACATTAAGTTAAGTGGTACCTGCATAAAGTCAAATATAAACATTAAGTACAGGTTTACAAACATAAACATAAACATGAACAATCCATACGCACACACATATGTACCGTACCAAAACAGAAATTTATTTTCAGAAAAACAACATTAAAGTTGATCGAGGTACGTTCTCAAATGGACAATTCATTTTTTGTAATTAAAGAGCCAAAAAAAAGCACAAAATGAAAATGAAATAGAAATAGATTTTCGATTGTTTTATGAATTGTGTTATATGGAGGGCAGCTCAAAATATGGACCGTTCTGAATAAAACTTAATTAACACAATTATTAAGTATTAAATATGTCAAATAAAACTGGTCGAAGTGATCGCTATCAAAAAAAAATTTTTACAAGTGCTAAACTTTTTTCATGTATTGACTGTTTTCAAAATGAAGCGTTTTATGCAGATTTAAATTAGGGCATGCCTTTGGGTCAAAAATTATCCTTGTACTAAATTTCATCAAACTATCTTAAAAGTTGTATGGATACAAAAATGTAAAATGTACGAGTGGATCAAATTAAATCGATTCATAAAATAATTCTGAAATAATTGCTCTGAAATACTGTTAATTTATCTCAGGCCGTTCTGAATGTTACAATTATACGAACAAATTTAAAATATCCTATACCCGAAATGTTATACGATATAATAATTTTATTAGACCCGCATCAAATCATGTACAGCCACTACTTAGACTCTCCATATATAAAAGAGCCAACTCCTTATCTCTAACTCAATAAAGTAAAAGCCATTGTTCAAGATTTTATCATATACATTTCACAATAATGCATAAGAAATGATAATTTAGTAAAAAATATTCATAAGTCGCCAAGTTAGGTTGCATTATGTCCATGACATAACATATAACATAAATTCAATACCTACTTGAAATGTTGCCGCAAATTTTGAATGTCATTTCGATGATACCTTTTAAACAGATGGATAAACACGTAGATGGATGTACGAAAATAACTAATTAAATCGATTGAGAAATTCAAATCGCGTACGTAGTATGAAACTGTTCTTTCGGTAAGTAAAAGCTTGTTAAATAAATCAGTGTAATTTCAGCCTCCAGATGATAGAACGTCTACAGATTTTTTTATGTTTACTTTTGAGCTGTTTCCATATTTTTCTTTTTCCTTTCAACTTTAAATTATGTTACTAGTACTGTTGTTGTTATCTTTGCTGCTATTGCTGCTGCTGCTGCTGCTGCTGCTGACTTTGTTATCGTTGTAGTAGTTAACCGTTTAGTTGTGTTAGTGTTAATATTCTTGTTACTATTCGTTATTTTTGTAATAATATTGTTCTGGTTTTATGGAATTTTTTTCGAGTGTTGTTAAAACTTACTAAGTGTAAGTGAATATGCGTGTACTGCGTATGTATGTATGTGTTAATGTGTGGCAATCATGAAATTTTAAGTATGTTTTTAGGCAAAAAGAGAAAGCAAAACAAAGCAATATACGAATTATAAAAAATGGCAAATTAAAAGTGAAATTAAAATCAAAAATTTGTACAATTCGTATCATGTATATTTCTTATATTCTTTGTTGTAGTTCTTTTCCGACGGGACTGATCCACCAAATTTTTTATGTACAGATAACTCACAACTTCACAAATGTTTTGCCCATTGTAAGACCCGTTACCAATTTGTCTAATACAATAAAAAAAAGTAAAAAAAGTCAAGAGAAAAAAAAAAGAAGCTTTCTAATAATTTGAAAAGTTTGCTAATATTATGTGAGAAAGAGTTCATAGAATCAATCGAATATGGATCAAATTTGTGACAGCATTACTTGACTAAAAATATGCTGCTATCCTGATCATTTTAATTAAACTTTATTGTTATGTCTAAATTCATCCGCGTACAATATTTTAACAAGACATTTAAAAAAATTGGACCTATAGATTATTAAGAAACTTAGATGGACAGACAGAGGGATGTATAAGCTTTAATCGAAACATAAACAAAAAATGATTCTACATACCAGTCTGTAAAATCAAAAGTGAGTCTATCCTCAAGCTCTTTTGTACCACAAGTTGTGAGGGACATAACAATGAGAAATATGTAGATATCTGATGCTTGTAATAGCATTACATAAACAACAGCAAACAACTAAATCTCCCATCAACGCCACCAACGTCACCAACGTCATCAACGCCACCAAACAGTCGATTATTATAATTTTATTATCACTAAGGCTACAATATCAACAACAGCAGCAACAACAGTAACAAAAAATAATAATAATAATAATAATAATAATAATAATAACAACAGCAACAGCAAAATTACACAATAATTTATTCGAATTGTGGAATACCTTGGCTTACTCATCGACCAACTGGTTTAGAGTGTTTTCGTTTTGTCTCTCTTCCTTTCGTGTTTTTAATTTTTTTCCTTCTTTCGCTTTTCTTCTACACTCATTTTCTCTCAATTAAAACGAAAATATTTAAATCATTTATCACACTTTCCTTTTTTGTTATCTATCAAAATCATTTACAAATCATTTTTGAATGCAAACATTACCATTCTGATGATTTATCTTGCGTTTGATCTCATGACTCATACATAACACAAATCATAATCAGATAATCAAACAAAATTATATTTCACATACTTCTATTGGACATGCCCAGTTTTAAAGTTGTTTTAAGATCATGAATGGAAAGTGTAAATCGAACAAATTCTTTAGTCGCACTTTTTTTTTTGTTTTAATTTTTGAAAATAACCCAAATACTTTCATTTTACAGCAATATTTGCATAAAGCAACAGGCCAAGTTTGGAACAATTTATTTATCGCTCAATATACTTGTAAAGGCTATGCCTTTTTATTTCAATTGTAAGGCATCAGATTTAACAATTTTTTATGCTTTTATGCTTTTAGTAAATATTGCTCAAAAATGTTATATGTGACAACGGCAACATTCTGATCAAGTCTCAATCTTTATCAGTGAATTGCCGAGATATAATATTGAGAATTTTTACACTCGCCTTCATCTACTACACTGCCTAACTAAATATTAAACGAGCCCACTAGATACACTCGAAGCATAAAGTTATGCTTCGAATTTCTATTAGGTCCTTCTATTTAGTTTTTTTTGATTCAATATTCTTGACTAAGATCTCAGAATGCTTACTATTTCATAAAATATAAAATTTATTTTTCTTTTCGCAATATAATAAATGAGTGACATATATCCATATTTTTGTAACTTAGTATGCCATGTAGAGGATAAAAGTTTTTGCAAATTTTCCAAAATTTCTGTACCATTAGAAAGTTTTCCTTAAATTATTGCTAAGAAATTAATATAACTTACAAAAGATATTTAATATTATTTAAAACATTTAATTCTACAAATCGACTTGAATTCAAATTTCTATAAAATATTCTTACATTAGCGAAAGTCTTGTCCAAACATTTCATTAACAAATTTACTTATTTCTATTCTTAAGAAATATACGATGCCACAAGATTTATTGAATATATATATATATATATATATATATATATAAAATTTCATAGAATCCCTCTAAATATATTAGAGGGATTGAAAAGTAACGTACTTTTTGTCCATATCATTAATTGATCATTATTTATAAAAGCAAACACATTTCAGGATTAAAGGGACTCATTTAGTTTAGCTGTAACTTATTGAATTAAAATTTTCTTTCGAGTTTTGGATGAAATGTCTAAACAAATACCTGACGAAGTACAGAACGGGCACTTGTCTATGCACTGAACATTTATATATTCCAAAAATTACAAATTCAAAATCGTTTGGGGCTTAAACTTTCTTAGAAAGATCAAACAACAATACAAAATAATGTAAAATGTTAAGGCCGAAAATCTTAAACTTTCTTAAACAGCTTTAGACAATCTTCTAAAAACATTTGCAATCCATTGAGAAAATTAACAGAGCAATTGTTTGTGTTGTTAGTGCAAAAATGCACTCTTTACGATTATTTAGAATTTCAGTGTCTCATTATAAATGAATCGCCATCAAATACCGCAAAAGCAAAAACAAAAACAAAAACAAAATTTATAACAATTCAACATTACTGAACGGCTTTCTTAATACATCAATGCGTCATGTGTGTTTTATATGGCCGCATGAGTTTATTTTTGTTGTTGCTAGGCAATGCGTTTATTATTATACGTAAGACGGACAGATGGACATATATGATAGAGTTTATTATGAAAGCTGCAAAAAAATATTATTTATAATTATGTGAATAATTATAAAAATGTGCACAAATAATTTATAAACAAAAATAAAAAAATGTCACTTAAACAATACACAAACACACACACAGAAAGAGAGAATAAGAAAGAGATAGAGAGTGCATACTATATCTTATCTTTATTCATACATTAATTATATTTAAATAATAACTTAGAATTTAAAAGTTAAAGTAGTTCCGCATATTTTTTGCTTTGTACTTTTGTTTGATTTTCTTATCATTATGTAACAACAAATAAAATAAAATAAAGTAAAGTATAATAACAAATAAGACCTACACGCCATGATATTTTTATTCAAAATCTATTTCAATTTTTTCAGTAGTAAGTAAAAAAACGTAAACATACAAAATTATTGATGATGATTTTTGGACAGACATTGTAGACTATTAGAATCCTTAATTGCGCGAAAAATTACCAAATTTTGCTTTAAAAAAATGAGGCGTTCTTTGTTTATGTTGCACTATGGGCGTGTCCTTTAAACGATTTTGCCCACTTTCAATTTCAAGTTGCTTGCAAGAACTTCCAATGATTCTGCCAAATTCAAGCTGACTATTTTAAATTTTACTACAGACAACCACATAGACGTGTAGGGGGACAGGTGGATAGACAGATGGACAGACGGACAAACATGTCTAAATCAATTCAGAGATTATACATGCTCTGTAGAATATGCAACGCTTACTTCTAGACATTACAAACATAATGAAAAAGTGAACATACCATCAACTTCTAGATGATAAGTTTTAAAAAGGAAAACTAACGTCCATTGATTTTGTGCTGCTGTCAGTCACTCAAATCAATTATACTAGACAATTTATGTTTTTTATTTTTATTCTTTTCTTTTTTTTTTTTTTAATTATAAAAACATGATAATAAAAATCATGTACAGGGAGGTATATATAAACAAAATATTTGACTTCTGTATTCGCTGTAATATTTTGTTAAGGCTAATATTTACTAAAAACACCATTCAAAATTTCTATGTATATTTTCATGAAGTGAAATTCATACAAAGCTGATCTGGACATATTTATTTATTTATTATTTATTTTTACATAATGTTTATCAAACATATCAGCCTAATAAATACATATCCCATTCCATTCAATCGATCTGACATTCGACATGTAGTAAGAAGTATTATCAAAAACAAAATTCATTGTCCATTTCTGTTCGAAGGTTTTACGTGGTGTTTAAATACGAAAAGAAAAGTTCTCTATTGTATAAATATTAAAGGACTTCTATGTAGTAGAAGAAGAGAAAGAAAAATATTTGCTTTTCTTCAAAATTGTTCATGTTATAAGTGACGTGACGGGTTTAACGAATAAAACAAACTAAAATTTTTTGTTATAAAACTTCAAATAATTACTTGTGCAAATTATTTAATCAATTCGATTTGCCGTTCCACATGTTCCACGCAGTTTTGCAGGTGGGTAGAAAATCGTACGTCTTTATAGCTTGGTAACTAGGCCATGCTCTTCCATGCAAAGTACCGTTATCTCCATTTGATGTATTGCAATTAAAAAACTTACATTTTAATGAAGCTGAATGTTACAGCTTTCTTCAAAGCCGATAATCTAGCGTAAGCCTAAGCCCTTTCCAATTATTACGGAGAAGAACAGCCTATTTTGCCAAGCAATATATAGCACCAAAAAAATTTATCCGCCACCTGGGCGCCATCAATTAATATTAAAAGCATATTTTTTGTTCGATCTCAAGCAACTTATATCCGAAACTGAAGTCTGGTACACAAAAACCTAAAACTAGTTAAGTTGTCAAATTGGTGCTTCTCTGGACCGATAACCCTCGAATACAATGTAGACTACATGCCCTTTAAACTTGAATATTGAATATTTTAATGGTGGTGCTCGAAAAAGTGTAAGTGCAATTAAAAGAAAATAAGAAATTGGTCACACCAAAATTAAAGTGTTAGCAGTGGTAAATGAAATTTATCCATGATATAAGATTTGCTCAGTTTATTTATGATTACAATGTATTTGTTTACTCATGTTCTTGTGCTACCGTTTCTTTGTTTTACTGATATTTTCAGATTGATTGAAGATTGTGGACACATGTGCCTGCACATGTTTACAGTGTTTCAATATGTTTTTTTAGATAAGAAAACATGGCATTTTTATTATTATCATTATTATATACTTTGCTATTGTTCTTAGATTAATTACATATTAACTTAATCTAATAGTGTTCAACTTACAAAGCAAACATGATTCCCCTGCGACGAAGGCAAAAGGTAATGAACTTGCTTTCTACCCCAGAACCCTTCCCCATCAATTATAGTTACATTCATCGTGTCAATCAGATATATCAAATTTACTGGGTATAAGAAAAAAAGTACATTTTTCGTATTACAAAGGAAGAGGTAAAATTTTTTTGCACCAAACAAAACACTTTGGCATAAAGTCATAGCATACTTTAGAAAATTTCTAGGTCCGTTATTACAACTTAACATTTTAAAAAATACATAAAAAACTTTCATAAGCTTTTCAAATATCCAAATGTGTGGTGTACTTTATATGGCGCACGGTGTTATGATGTCTCCTACTTATAAAATAAAAATGATTTTTATATTATTTTTGTTAATGTGTGGAATAATTTAGTAAAAATTAGTGAAAGGAAAATGTTTCCTTTATTTTTTTTTTTCAATTTTTAGGTTCCACCCATATTTTCCCGAGATTTTTTAAAATGTTGACATTTTCAATTTCTGTATAATTTCTGTATTTAAATAAAATATTTTATATAAAAAAATATTTTTTGAATTAATCTAGCTAAAACATAAAATTTTTTTTAGCAAAGACACAAACCAAATTATCATAAGCCAACTTCAATTTGATCATATTTAAGGGTATTTAGAGTAATAACATTTAATGCGATATATTCCCTCCAACTTTATAATGTCTGATCAAGTAATAACTTAACAAAAAGCTTTACAATAAATGTATTCCATTTTCGAATGATAAAGATATCGAATAACAACAACAATTTTACAGCACATGAATATGAATATGAATAAGACAATAACTTGTAATGTTAATTTGTTAATTTGAAAAGAACGTTCTATTAAGGTCACTTATTTATTTAATTTATTTATTATTTACAAATCGAATCAAATTTGTTCCGTTTCTTGTTTTTCTTTCTTTTATTTTTGATTTTTTCTTTTGTTTATGTAAACAGGGACAATAATTTTAAATGTAAATACACAACTTGTCAATTCATTTACTTTTATCTGTTTTAGTTTTCGGGCATGACCTAAAAAATGAAAATTAAAATTAAAACGAAAATGAAAATGAAAAAAAAAAACAACCAAAAAAATAAAAATAAATATAAAAATAAAAACAAAAACCAACGAAAAGGCAATTAAGGCAAACGAAGAAATAAAATAAAACCTAAGTGCATTTTTTACAACTACTTTCATCATCACGTACATCACGTGCCATTAACAAGATAACGCCTTATTGTACTGTATTTGTAAACATTTACTTTTCTCGAACTTACAATAATTATTTCATTAATATATGAAGAAAATAAAGCTAACAAAGCCCACATACAGATAATGGACACACAAATTGAAATCTAGACAGTATTAAATTCGATATTGAATATAAATTTTTAGAAGAAAGAAACAAAGCGATAATTTTAGTTGATTCTAAACAAGAGAATCAAAGAAATAGAAAGTGGGATGAAGGGTTAGCATTCAAAAATAAATAATAATAATACAAATATATTAAGAAGGCAAAAAGTATCACATAGACATGGCACACTTTTTGACTCATTTGACTCAGTATCGTTCTAAGCGGTTTTTTTCTTTTTTTAGTTTCTTTGTGTTGCTCTTGCTCAGCTTTATCAAATTATAAATAACTTATGAACAAAGATTGAATTGACAAATCGAATGAAAATTTTTATTTACGATCTGATGAAAAATAACAAATTTTACATTTTAAATGCTGACAAAGTTTTATTTCTAGATAATTAATGAGTGGCTCATATTCTGTGAACTTATTCAACAAGCAAATTACTATTGATCGAACCCACTGAAATCAATTGAGAAGAACTATTTCGATACTTTAAAATTTTTATATGTTTTTGTCAAGAGCAATAATTCAATACTAACGAACTGAACTTTTCTAAGCAAAGACTTGCGTTATATTTGAGTTCAATACATTTGAAACTTGGGCATCATACAATTAAAATTATAATTAAAAAAAAAACAAAAAAAACAGGATAAGCTCTTCTCTAACTCAGAGTAATTAATATATTTACATATGATTGTCACACATTCATCTAATTCAATTGTATTTGAATTTGCGAAACAGCTCAAAATAAAGGTATTTTATTTGGTCGAAGTCGCTTTTAAATTTCCCCTACCTAACATTACTTAACATTACTTGAGTATGCAATAAAAAGAATGAATTATCAGTTAAGTAAAAAAGAAGTGGTCATTTTTGAATGATTTAAAAAATTTCGTTAAGAGGAAGGAACTTCAATAATGGGATCGATTTATGTCGAATTTATATTTAGTAAATTACAACATAGCAACCCTGCGCTAGACTCTTGAGTCGAAAAAACTCAATATCGTGCATCTGAGACCAATTTGGCATATTTTCTCTATCAATCTGCATGACGGAAAATTGAATGTTACTACAAAAGTTAATTTGAAACATTTAGGAAAATGGAAAAACTCGAAGACACCGTAAGGCCTTGGACACTTTCTTCTAAAATGTTACAAACAAAAGTGAGTATATTCAGTATCATTAAATAATGCATATAAATAAAATATGATAATAAGTGAAAACAAATTTGATGACTACTTAATGATGAATCGTTTTGTTTTGTTAACATTTTCACTAAATATACTAAAAATTATCATGTCACTCATTTAATGATGATATTCGAGATTATACATAATGTAGGTAAAAAAAATTCTACAGACGGTAACAGCCAATTTTCTCAGTATTTTCTGAATTAATATTTGAAAATATTTTCCATTATAAAAGAAAGAAAAATACTGGACCTTGATCTCATTATAGATTTGTATGCAATAAGTTTAAACTTTCATCAATCTTACATATTTTCCGGTAGTACTCTCATATAATAAATTTAACATGACAATGCTTAGAAAAATTTATCCAATTCCAGTTTCGTGAAATTAAGAAAAAAATATGAATATTCGAATTATTTAAGAAACATTACCAAATCATTCCATATAATAAAAAATGAATAAATGATGGGTGCTATTGAATCGGTATTTGCTAGCATATAAGTAAATACGAACAAAAATAAAAAAACAAAAAAAAAACTATAAGAAGTTTTTCAAGTTATTGTATTAAAGTGAAATCAAGTACACACAATTTTATCCCTTAGTGGTTTTTGTATACTTTTTTTGTCGTTTTCTTTGTTTATCGTTTCTTCAAGTTCATATGGAAATTTTAAAAGCAATAACAACAATAGCGTGTTGTTTGATAAGACGAAAAGGTAGGAAAGCGAGGGATTTATACGAAAGATAAATAAAAAATAAAATAAAAGTGAAAATGGAAATGAAAATAAAAAATAAACAAAACAAAAAATATGAACACACAAATAAATAAATATATGAATCAATATTTAAGGTTTCCTTTTATTATTTTTACAATAATAATAAAAATAACAATTATAATGCTAATATGACATCAATCTGATGTCATATTTATCAGCAACTTGTTTGTAAACTCTGAGCTTACACAAATTTAGATCATGATGATGCTGATGATGATGATGATGACGATAATGATGACGATGATGATGAAGATAGCAATGTAGGTGGAAAACTTTTATAAGACAAAAATCATCCTTTACATGATGTAATATACAAATGGTTTTCTTTTGTTTTTCCTTCCTTTTTTTTCTTTTTGTTTTTTGTTTCATTTTATGTGTTTTTAATTGAATTCTTCAATTGTTTAATTGTTATTGTTATGCCATATGAGCTTTTGTTTCACGTTAAAATGACACTTCTCTCTGACGTAATTTTCTTCATAACACATTTATATTTCTTTACTGCCATCAGCATATGCGATGATAATTATGGAAAACAAATCAAAACAATTAAAAGGAAAAGAAATGGGATTTCAAGCAAAATTGAAAATTGAAATAAGATAATTTACAATGAAAGAATATTTCGAGGGAATTTTTAAATTTTTAATTAGCCAGAGAGGCAAATTACTATAAATTTTTCATATAAATTAATAATGTCTTAGACAAGTAAATGAAAATTAATGATCCATCATAAAATAAAAAGTATAAAATAGGGAAGCATCTCTCTTTTTTATGCATAAATAAAGAAAAAAGAATTAAATAAAATAAAATAAAAAGAATTAAAATATTTTCTACATCTTACCCATAAATCTTTTCCTATAATGTATTTTTTATTGTCTATCTTTGGGGCATTATCGAACAAAAGAGACATTATTGTTCAATTTTTATCAAGTTTTACAAAATTTGTGCTGTAAAGTATAATAAGTTCAGGCGGATATTTGGAACACGAAAAAGAGCTTGTATAAATTTAAGGCTGGTCTGATCTGATCGTTTGTCCTTCTGTCTATATTTTCAGGTAAATTTGTCATCGAAGGACAAATGGAGATAATTTAAAGAAAATCTGTTTTGACGCTTACCTCTCCCTACAACACTATGAATTACAGGTTAATCAATTTGGGAAGAATTTAAAAACAAAATTCGATCTAGGCAGGACTCCAGCTTTCTAACAAAAATCCTGAAAATTGTGTATTTTTAGAAAGTTATGCTTAAAATTTACAAAATAGAGCGTTTTGTAGAAAAAGTTCACGCTCCGAATCATCTGTGAATCAATCTAAAAAATTGCACTAAAATATCTCTACAATCGGGCCCTGTACTTTGCTACAAAAAATTTACATGGACATATAACAGAGAGACGGACGTATAGACAAGATTAAATCGGTTTAGAAAATGAGTCTCACACGATTCTAATTCTAAAATATGGATCTGTATCGAATTCTTCTAGAGCTTAAAAGAGACCCTCTTGTACAGGCTCATTTAACCAGTTATTTTAAGAGGCACAAAATGCAAATTTAAGACAATTCATGAATAAATCATTGATATGCAATACATCAAAATATATTACAAAATATTTGGGCCTGTTGCTTAAAAAGTCATATAAACAAATGGTGCTCATAAAATTTTACAAATATGTGTGTGTATGTGTACATTGATATATGAATATTTTATTGTGTAATAAAATTCGGTCATTTGGTTAAACTTATTTAACGGTAAGAAAGCAAAAGTACTTTTATGTGAAACAAATACAAATAAACATTTTGTACACTTCATTATCACTTATACATCAATTTTAACAGCATATCAGCACGCAGCTACCACACACAATACATAAAAATATGTATAAAGATATAAATATAAACTTTTACAAAACAGAGCAACACGTAAAGTAGGTCAATATTTTAAGGAATGGTCGTAAAGAAAAAAAAAACCAAACAACAAAATCGAGAGCGCCAAAAATGTAGAGTTATTCAGCAGGTAAAAAAATGTTATACATCACTAACCAGGCTGACATTTGCTTTGGGAATTTATATTTGATTTTCGTCTCTGCAGTACCATCAGCAGGAGATACAGCGCATGTCCATTGTCACTTTATCAAAGATTTCTTATTTTTCAATGCAATCACGCTTAATCAACTGTGTATGTCCATCCGTCCGGTCTGGCTTTAACATGTTCATCAAATCCTTATTTTTACACAAATATATAATAAAAAATTATAATAAATATTTAGGAATTTTTTATTTTTAATTCTTGGAGACTTGGAAAACAAGTTGCCTGATCAATTTTGAAATGTTACATCTTCAGAACCTTTTATGGATCACTTTGGTGATTTATATGTAAGATCTGACTTTAGCTCAATGGAAGGAATGAGTTCTAGAAGATTTTAACATGGGATCGGCAGTTTTAATCCCTGTTGAAAGTGTGAAAGTGACTACGATGCCCTTATCGGAGTCGCTCCTTGTTGACGAGTTTTTTTAATGTGATTCGTGTCAGGCGGGATTAGTTTCCTCTTAAAGAATGCATACCTGAATGATTTTGTGCCATAGTTTTTTTTACATAATGCACTTAACATAAGGTACCTTACAGGCTTCAGATCGCTACCTAGAGAAGAAGGCACTACCATACAACTAACTAATGAACATTTCAAACTTTTCGAAAAAAAATACTCTTCAATATCTTGCCTTTTAATCATATTCGATGCAATAGATAGCGAGATCGAAATAAAAGTCGTCTAAAAGAATTCGGTATAATTTTTATTTTTTACCTGATATCTTTCATGCATAAATACACACACATATGAACAATCAAATATTCTCTCTTTTGGCTTTATTAGTTTATTGAGAATACGGCTTCTCTTTCTTTCTTTCTCTTTTTTCAGAAAAATTTTATTTTGTGTGCGACAAGCAATTGAAAATTTTTGATTAAAAACGTACTTGGCCACTTGTTATTATTGTTAGAATGAACAAATGAAAAATGGACCAAATCAAATTATCCGCATGACTCTTAACATTTATTTAATCTTGTTACATTAGAATTTCAATGATATCGCATCGATTTGATTTTTTTATTAATAAATTAACAAATTTGCTACTTTTGCTACTTTTCTCTTTAACTGACACTCTCTGCTCGTCAGCATACAAACAATAAGAAAGAACTTTCTACTAGAAACTAACTAACAAATATAAGAAAATGTGAGAAATATATGAGTAACAAACAAAATTTGACTTTCAATTTTCTCTTTTGGTTTTTTGTTTGTTTGCTTACTCATTTTTTTCTTTTCTTTTTTTTGGTATTTTTACCATTCACATAGCTAAAGGCGTATATACAATGCACGAATAAATTATATATGAATATATGTATGTATGAATAAAGTTAAAAATAAATAGAAGAGAGAAAAATAAATCCGTGTGGAACGTGATAATTATAATACTAACGGTCAAGGTTATACGTTAAATAAATAAAATAAAATAATAAAAACAAAAATAGAATGAAAAGTAAAAAGTAAAATAAACGAAGCAAGTTAAACGCAAAGGCAAAAAATTGAACGTTATTTAAAAAGAAGAAGAAGAAGAAGAAAGCCAGTAAGTAAATTGTATTTAGATCTACCACAAATCAGATGAGTACTGACATTTGAGTGGCCATGACATAAATTTCCATTGCAAAACATTTCATTGCAAAATTAGGTTTCTCCATGTTTTTTTTCATTTACAAAGAACATTTTACAAATTATTCGGGAAATTTTCGCTATAAAAAAAATCCTGATCATTTTTAATTAATTTTAAGTTTCACAATTTTGACAAATTTGCCTAATTTAATTTCAAATAATTAACTTATGTACACGAATTTTTGCTTCCTCTGTAAAATTATTTCAATTATTACAACTGGAATGAGCTTTACTATAAGCAATCTTTCATTTACACATTGCCAGATCGATTTATAAATTGTCATTTATCAAAGACTCTTTGTGATTATTATAAATAATTTGGCAATAGAACAAGAAAGAAAATTAAAATTTGGCTACAGTCAAAATTTTGGATAACCACCAACAATTCACTGTTAATTTGTGGTAGGCATGATCAATTTATGTCGTTTTTTTTGAACTGTTACGGTGTCCGTTTTATGTGATAGATTTAATAATTGAACCTAGAATAAAATAACAAAGCATTCTCAATGGTCAGCGTGGAGTTACATTTATATAAAGGAGAAAATGGTAAGCCATACTAACAAATGAAAATGTCATATTTAGTTAGGATTTATTTTTAAAGGCCATTTAAAAAAAAGTGCATTACAAGACAAGAAAGTAAAAAATGGTACTTTTCATATAATTTGATACAAGAAGAGACAAAAACAAAAAAAGAACGCTTTCCACTAAATTCATTAGATTTATTTAGTACGTCAAATAATGCCATTACAACTATTTTTAGCGAAATATTTTAAAAATTGCATTTGTTTTAAATATTCCCATTATTTTTATAGGTTAAGGCATTGTTGAGCGAATACTCATCAAAAAGGAGCAGGTCAGTCTTATTCATATTAATTTACGGAATAAATTTCATTAAAATATTTTCTAATATTGCACTTTTTTTAATTTAAAGTTGTCTCGCCAATTATGCTAAGTGATTTTGTATAATCGAATCATTATGATTTCATTTTTACAAAAAAAAAATATTTTTCATTTAAAATATTAATATTTATTTCATATGTTATTTTGTCACGTTCATAATTTCATTCTTCATAATTAATAATAAAAAATTTTATATATAAAAAAAGATTTTTACGATTTTTTTTATTTTTTATAAATAGTTTATTTATTTAAAGTTGATATATTAAATAATAATATTTGTGATAATACATTTTGTATTTATTTCTTTATTTATACATTTCTCTATTTGTATTTACTTTTATTGGATTACTTTTGAAAAAGCTTTTTAACCTTGACACGGATGCACAAAAGACAAAAACTCAGACAAAAGGCAAAAAATAATATAGAGCAACACAGAACAGAACAGAACAGAACAAAACAGAACAAAACAGAACAAAACAGAACAAAACAGAGCAAAGCAGAATAGAATGGAATGCAATGCAATGCAGAACAGAGCAGTGCAGTGCAGAGCAGAGCAAAACATAGAAAAATGTATATAGCATTGTTGAATACGCATGCCTACAATAGCACCTTAAATAGATATATAGACGGACAGACATATTGAAATAGAGAATTTATATATGTTATTAAATAGAATATGAAACCAAGCCTCTATATTATAATTATTTATGAGAATATTTAATAATTTGCATGGCAAACAAACACATTTATACAATATTCAATTTTCAATCAATCACACCCACAAATTGTCAATGAAATTAATAGATCCAATATCATACGAAAGTATATAAATGTATACATATATAAAAATAAGTGTGTGTGCGTGTGTGTGTGTGTGTGTGTGCGTATGCGTGTATGCGTATACATACCTCACAACCCATTAAAGTTATTTTTAAAATAACCTCATCTTTAATTGTATCATGCGATAAAACATCTCCAGAAATTTCACGACCATTATATGTAATATAAACGCGTTGACCCGATTGCAATGCAATGCCATTAATTGATCGAAAGCCTGGACCAATTAATTCTGTTTCACGAAATTCTTTAATCATCGCATTACGCCGTAACGTTTGTGCCGGATTTACATGTAAATTATTTTGTAAATATTTACCACCGCTGACATGCAAATCACAATCTTTCATTTCACTAATTTGTGTCTTAAAATCAAAACATACAACATATCTCGTTTCAGAACATGTTTCTTCAACATTTGCATTTATATTCGTATTTGTGTTTGCTTTTGAATTTGCATTTGTATTTGTATTATTTGCTTTAATATTAAAATTGGCACTTGCCTTCGTGGCATTTTTTGATTGCTGAGATGTTGTTGCTGTTGTTGCTATTGTTGCAGTTGTTATTGTTGTTGTAGATGTTTTAACATCTTGGATAACACCGGAATACCAGAGACCATCAACACCAGATAGAGCACACACTTTTGTACCAATTATTGAACGTTTCGCTAAACGTCGACCGGTAGACATATTTTACTCTTTTTTTTCTTCTCCCTTTTTTGCTTTTTTTTGTTTTTGTTAATTATTATTTATAATGTATTTTGATATTTCACATAAAGATAAACAAAATAGATGAGCGGCTGGCTATTTTTTGTACAAAACGTAAACGAACAAGAAGTGGAAAAGTCACTTAAACATTTTCCTTTTCTTTTGGTTTATTGGTTTTTTCAATTTTAAAACATTTTTCTTTTTTTCTGTTTGATTTAAATGTATTAAACTGATCTTTAGTGTCATATTAAATCGAAACAAGTTTATTTCGATTTTTGCCAAAGCAATGCGAATGCAATAGACATAATTTTATTGAAATATTTTTTTTAATTCCGCTTTACAAAATTATTTCCATTTAAATTAATAATTTTTCTTTGAAACCTTTTCCCTATGCCGAGCATTCAAAAATCACAATATTTTACTTTCTGTTTACTTTTTACTTTTTAATTCATGCGTTAAACTTTGTATATTCACCATAATTTTCTGCGATATTTAAGAATCAATGCCAACCAGATACAACCAAATCCAAAAATCTCAATAGTTAAGAAATGATTCAGGAACTTTCACTATGATCATACCTTAATTGTGTTTCAGAACAAAATAGGCATATTAAAGAAAAATAAAGAAAAATATGACCATCTTCCGTCCATTATGACTTTATACATTGCATGACATTTTCTTTTTACTTTTTACGAACTTTAGACTTCATATTCTTGTTCGAATTTCTACGCAGATAATGGATGCCACTTTCTCTTATTTCATTGCCCTTGATTGCTATTCGTTATTAATTGTTACTTTCATAATAATACGAAGAAAATTCATTTGTTTTATTTCTATTGTCTTATTAGTTGAAATCTACTTTAACAAATAATATTTCCTAAAATTTTTTTGTGCTTTCATTTATTCTGTATTCCATTTCATATTTCATTTATTCATTGCCAACAAATTTGTTCATAATGCATGATCAAATGAGAAATTATATTTTATATATAATGTGTCAATAATCAAAGCTGCAATCAAAAGTTATTTGATATTAACTAATAATAAAAGTAACTGTTATACTATTGCTATTGCTATGATCAAAATGGGTTCTCTTTTTCTCCATTCTTCTCTTTTTTTTTGTTTATTACTTTAAATCGTGTTATTTTGTTGTTGATTTATACATTTCGTTTTTTCTTCTTTTTTGAATTGTTACTTAACGGCCGGTTATGGTTATCAAACGTATTTTGCTTTGGTTTCGTTTTTTTTTTGTTTGTTTTTTTTTTTGGATTTTGTTTCTCGTTGTTCTCTTTCTGCTACAATTCAAATATATAAACGCAACACATTACAATTAAACTTTCATCTGTTACAATGCATAGTTATGCTTAGTGAATGCTGTCACAATAAAATGTACACCATAAATATCATCAACACGATAATAATAATAATTTAGCGGTAGTAAAAGAGTTGTAGGCGAATCTTGAATATCCGGCGATTTAGACACTGAAGCGCTACATTCTTATTACGTCAAATTTTTAATGGTCACTTTAATGGCATAATTAGCTGAAGCTGTTTAATGTTTATAAAAAGCACTACGGACAAGACATATTCTCAATTTTAGACTACACGTTGGGTATTTTCGAAATTTGAGAATTTCATTTTCGTTATTCCAATACATAATTCAAAATTGATCTACCAAGATTTAGCACCAGAATAGAAAGCCAGAATCGACATAGAAACAGGCAGACAAATGACAAATAGATGAATAGATGATGAGATGGGACTAAATGTGGCTAAATTGATTCAAAATTTTATACTACTACTCAACATCATACTTTCCCTCGGAATATTGCAATATTATAAATGTTGATCATCATACAATTATTTTGTATCGTTAATCTGTCGTTGAACTCAATTAAGTTATTTCAAACCTTAATTTATCATTATCGGATTTTTACAATATCGATGTCATTAAAATTTTACAATATATTTTTATTTAAGATTTTCATTGTTCATACGAAATTATTCATTTTGTGGCTTTTGTTTATTAAATTTAAAGAAAGAACATTGAACGGAAAACAAAATTCTGTCTAGCTGCTACTCCATCATAAGAACTAATTAACTCTTTTTCCCTATTTCTTTATACGCTAAACTTCTTCTTATTCACTCACACACTAAACTGCAACATTAATAAAAATAATGTGTTTGTATACTTATGTATATGTACATGTGTGCATGTGTACATATATGCATACTTATATAATTATTTCACTTTTTACTCTTCATATGTTCACGAGCATGTATGTATATGTGCGTGCGTGTGTGTGTGTGTATGTCAATATATCTAATTTATAAAAGCCAACAAACAAAGAATAAAGTTTTATTGTGCATAACAATGCAAATTTTTTTAATTTTTTTGGAAATTTTACTCTCTTATATATAATTTATATTTAATGCTTGTTAATTGTTATTTAATATTCTTGTACAAAACATATAAATAATAAAATCTTGTTTTTTTTCTGCTTTTACTTTTTCATTTTTCGGCAGTTTTGTCTTTATTTGTTCCTCTTGTTATTTTATTGATTTTGTAATATTTGTTGTGATTTTCCTTTTCACTTTTCACTTGCATTGTGATGCATTTGTACATTTACGTTTATCGATATCGTTTTGCACTCACTATTATTATTGTTATTATTAGAATTATTTATTATCAATGACAATTACCCAACGATAATCCGCTACACGACACAGCAAAATAATCTCTCTTCTCTCTTCGCTATAAAATGATGCACTCGAGATTAGAGCATGCGCGTGTATCAATCGCAAATGAGTACAGTGCATATATATATATATATATATATATGAGCATGTGTATGTATGTGTAAGCGTATATGCATATACTTCAATACAGAGAATTGTACTCTTTCTTTCTGATTATATATGCATATGTGTATGTACATACTTATGTTCTTAAGGCATAAAGCAACAACAAGAGCAGTTATATTAGGAGTATTACTGTTAATAACAGTAGTAGTAGGCAACTTTTGTTTTTAATTATGCTTTTGCTTTTGCTTGCTAACATTTTACACATTTATGATCGTACATTTTGCTCTTTTGCTAGAATTGAAAAATCTAATAAAAAAAAACTTATGTGACAGAGAATCTCACAACTTTGAGTATATACTTATGCATATATATATAAATTATGTATTTCTTTATTCTTCATATAAGACTGCCCTTGCATATGATTTAAATGAGAGAACTTTCGGTGACACTTGCTGTAGTTATCACTGCAATTGCCGTTATTGTTGTTGTCAATGTCGTTATTGCGGCCGCTAACCGTGCTGCTGTTATTATCGTTGCACCGTTTGTTTGTCGTTTGAATTTTGACATTTTCCAAATTGTTATTGAGGAAAATTTATTACTACTTATTTTTTTACTATTCATATTTTCTTTTGCCTTTTGTTTTTTATTTTTGCTCATCTCACCTTACTCACACTGTCTCATTCAATTAGGATAACAAAAAGCCGAAAGAACCAACAAATGAAACATTTTTTTACGCATTTATTTTTATGCATATTTATATATGAATATAAGCGTTTATACATTTTTGTATATAGATAAATAAAATCGAAACAATCGTAATAAATAACGAAATAAAGCGTTATCAGCAACCGAACACGACTCTTGACTATCAACGACTGATTTTCTCGTATTTTATTTACATATATATATATTTATATACACATATATACATATAACATTGTCGGTCATTGTTTTGAATGGCTTGCTATCTATCTGTTATTTGATTGTATATTATTCCTTACTTGTTTCACTTGCCTGTGCTTACTTCTTCGTTTCGTTTGTTTGCTTGCTAGTTCACTTGCTCTTTAACTCTTCATCATATTACGTTGCATGTTGTACGTGTTACGTGCTCTATGTAATAAAAAAGATAAAAAGAAATAAATATCATAATCATAAAAGTACAACAACAACAACAAAGAAATATAATAAATATAAACTTATGCATATGTATGTATGTACACCTATACATACATACATGTTTGTTTATATGAATAAATATGTATATATATAAATTCACTAAGCACTCATATAATTATTCTGCCTGCCTAATATGTGTATGTATTATTAAAAACATTTACCTATTTTTGTGTTATTTTTTTACTTTTGTTTTTATATTAAACCCGCCCTATAGATTGCGGGTATATTTGTGCTATTTAAGAATTTGCAAAATCTCACTGAAATTATCATGATCAAATTTAAATATCAAGTAGATACATCCATCTATCTGAATGTTTGTCTGCTTAAATCGTTTTTATATTAATATCAAAATTTTGATAATCTCACAATAATAAAAACGCTAAGCAGTCGTTTAGGTATAAAACAATTTGATAAGTAAAACGATCAAAGAAATGCCTAATACAAAATTTGGAAACTTTTTGCTTATTAGTCGTAAATCACTTAATCCTTAAATGCATGTCCTATCAGTATATTTTGAATATTCTGTTTGTCTATCCTATCTATCGGCTTGAAAGGAAGTTTCCATGGGTACGCTTTTTGCCTGACATTAATTGTAATGATCTAAGTTTGTATAAAATAAAGTTGCAGTGTAGTTTTAATAAAATACCGTCATATGAATAGTGTATATTTAAGATTTCGTCTCAAGCAAATTTGTATATTTCGGCTTTGCATTCTATGTGTATATTATAATACCGAAAACAGTTTTACACATTTTCTTTCCTCTCAAAACATGAAAATTTTGTGCTCAATAAACTTACGAAAACTAAAACAACGGTAATGCTACTAAATCTATACATTAAGGTATGCATGCATATGCATAGATATGCATTTATGGTGTAAACATTAATAGTAATTCTTCTACGACAATTTTATTACATTTTAATATGTTCGCTGGTGTGTATGTGTGGGTAACTGTGTGTGCATATATATATATATATATATATGTATAAATATATATGTATATAAAATGTCTATATGTATTTTGTTTTGTTTTGTTCTTTTATTGTTGCTGTTGTTTTTTTTGTTTGTTTCACGTTCGTTTTATTTCGTTTGTAATTCTAGTGCAGGGTGACATTATAAATATAACATTTGCAGCATTTTAAGGCCACAAAGCACAATGTGTTTATTTTCCAATTTTTCTTTTCTTTGTTTTATTTAAATTATTTCACTTTTTATTCTGTAGAATGCTACAATATGAAAACATATTAACAACAGAGAGAACGTTTGCAGTGTATTTCCTTAAAAAATAAAAACAAAATCCACACGTACACAGCATGTATCAAGTAATTTTTTTTACAATTAATTTTCTATATGACTTAAAACAAAAAAAACAGCTCATTTCAAAAAAAAAATTTGAAAATTTCAAAACCAATCGAAACAAGAAATGAATTAAAAAAAGATAATAATAATACAGTAATAATTTGCATTGTGCGAAAGGGAATATGATTGATTGCATTAGATAGAAATATGATCGAACTGGTTTGTTTATGGATATTTCATTTTGCTTCATTTTGCTTTAATTACTTTAGTTGAATTTCAATTTTATTTTGTACTTGTAATTTTGTTTTTGATTTAGTTTTGGTTTTTTGTTGTTCGTTTTTTACTTTCTGCTTTTTTATATAATTTCAAAGTGAAAGAAAGAAAGAGAAGCAATGCGAAAATTACAGAACAGAAGATAAAGATGGATATATACATATAAAAGAAATTATTAAAAAACTTATGCATTCATAGAGAAATAGAGAGAGTGGGAGAGAGAAATAGAGCAAAAGTAAGTGAGATGTTAAAAAAAATGGCGCTCTCTAGTTCAATTTCTTTTTTTTGATTTTGCTTTTCGGATTCGTCATTTCATGTCGTTCCATCTCCCTCCGTTTTTGATGCTGAAAATCTGTAAAGCACTTTAAATAACAGCTGTTTTTACGTAAACATCATTTACACGTACAAATTCACGCACATTATTTTTGTACATTTTTCTACACTGTTTTTATTTTATTTTATTTGATTTCTTTTTACAAATAATATGTAAACAAAAGACTTTTTCTATTATTATAGAACCGGCCGGTTTTCTTTTTTCTCCTTCTTATCTTCTTTTTTTGTTTTTCTTCTTCATACTCTTTTCTGGTTTTTGATTCGTACTCATTTATTTCAGTGGTGTATTCATACATACACACACATAAAGAATTCTACACATATATAAATTGTTGCAGTTGTTAATATATAAACATTAATACCCATGCGTGATGTGCGGTGTGAACTGTCGTTTTGTTTTGTTTTGTTTTGTTTTTAAATGCACATATATTGTTGGGCATTCTCTCTAAATAGTTCACACGCTCTCTCCGTCTATTCTTTTTATATGCTTAGAAATGATTTACCAACTTTTCTCTTTATATATATCCAAAAAGAATGAAAGCTTGTGGGACAAACTGTAAGAGAGAGTGAGTAAGTAATGTGGTGTGAAAAATAAAGGAAGGGCAAGTGAGGTAGAGAGAAAAAGTAAAAAAGTATATCGGTTCATCTATAAATAGGCGTAATTCCAACGGACATTGCGGGCCCTTTTTTATACTCTACACTGCTTCTGGTATAAAATATAATAAATTTATGCAAAGGCTTGTCACACTAAGAAAGATTTGAGATATAGAGAAAGAATTGAAATAATATACCCATCGACAGAGAGAATCACTATATTAATATTTATTTTATATTGTATTTGAATATTGATTTAAGCCGCCTTGTGTATCTCTAAGCGTGCATTCCCCATGACGATGTGACCATATGAAAATGTTATAAAGCTATCAAGATAGCAAGTTGTGAAATATTTTAATGGCATTTGATATGCAATGGCCATTAAGCTTAATGGCAATGTCCACTGCCCAGACGTAGCCTCTGCTTTTAAAAAACAAGCCAGTATATGAAAAGTAAATTTACAATTTTGGTAATATTTTAACAAATTTGTTCAGTTTTGGTCTAACTTTTTAAGTCCGCTCCCATAACGAACTTTACTCACCTTTGAATTACTTTTTTTACAATTTTTCTTAATTGTTTTCTTCCCTGAAGCATAATGATAAAAACTATTCAAAAAAAAAAATAGCGATCAATCACAACGGTTATTGAACTTCTTCGACATCGACGTAAAAGAGTCTATAAAAATTTATACGAACGGCATCAAGTAAAACAAGTAAGAAAATTATACTTGACTGGGGCCAAATCTTAGACAACCATCACCAATACACCATGATATAACGATTCGGAGCCACCTTCAGTTTTTCAGCAGTAGAGAGAAAACATAAACAGAAAACAGTGTGAATAATATCGCGAAGACGTGGTCGAATTGCAGGATTTTTAAACGAATATTGTAGACCAATGATCTTACTACTTCTTCAAAAATTCATTTTTCTAACTTTCACAATTTGCGAATAATTTGCAAGAAAAATACCAATTTTGTTTCAAAAAAAAAAAAAAAGGTGTCCTCAGCTTGAACGATTTCGCTAATTTTCAATATCAGCCTGCCTAATAAAATTTAATGAAACTATTCCAAAGTATATGAGTAATTAGATTAATTTTTATATAAGAACAATGGAATATACGAATGGCTCGATATGATTAGATTCATTTCATAATGTTTAGGATGATAATAAGAGAGCAATTTTTCATATACTTGTACACGTTACCTCCAAACTCAGAATGTACCATTAAATTTGCCTCAATACTTTATAAATAAACACATAAAATTTTTATAGCCATAATGTCCTTAAATAGCTAAAATATTTAATAAACAAAGAATATCAAATGGAATTAGTTTCGTACTAAGTTTTCCCTTCATCACTAAAATAATCTTTGATTCATTTAAAATATTACAAAAACTCTTCGTATATGCTGCGGCATAAAAAAATTTATATATTTTGCAAGACTTATGTTAAATATATTTCAATAAGCCTGTTTGTCTATTTCTATTTTACATGCGAAAACTTTGAGATTATGTTCACTTTATAAATTACACACATAACCCATTAAAAAATATCATGCCATAGAGTAACAATTGAAATTGGGTAAAAAAACAAAAACGACAAACTATATACCTTTAAAAATAGGTCAAATTATTGAAATGAGTGTAAAATAAATGCAGCAAAAATATATCTATATATGTACAAACATTATATTCTAAGTCATAACTTTGACGACGAACAACAAGTAACCCAGTTCTCACTTTTATACATTTATAGTTGTATATAAAATTTTTCTATTATATGAGAAACAGCATATAAAATTATTTCTAATCAAACATGTTTTATGTTATACATAATAATAACAAGTCGGATTTTGTAATCGAAACATCGAAAGTTCTCGTCTTATTATAAATACAAATAATTGTGACTTGTTTCTGTTAGTAATATATTATGTATAACATAAATAAATATTACTTAACATTCAATAACTATAACAATAACAATAACAATCAAACAATACTAATGAGAAACAGAGGGATAGAGGGAGATAAAGACTACCAAAGAATAACATTTTAAAAGTTAACTAGTAAAGATGTCAGTCAAGATGTAATTTCTGTTAAGTGTTGTCTTCATTTTTAATCTTAATAACATAAAATATTATACTGGTTATGTTATCTGATTATATTAAATTATTAGTTGTAGTAGTTTTCTAACATATTAAATTACATTCAATTAATTTTATTGTTCAATACTATGACAATATCATTGAAAATAAATGTAATTACTTTATTATATAATACAATCTGTAATATTAATATAAACATTGTTCCTGAAAATGTTTTTCATCATTAATCTCTTTTGTATTTCTTTTATAATTTTTTATATTAATTATATAATTTGGCATCCAAATTGAATCGATTTACTACCGAGTTATATGGCTGAATAATTATGGGCACCAGTCTTGAAATGTACATAACTTTAATGTCCGATCTGTTATTTGGGCAATTTTAAAGAAATAACTCTTGTATTTTGGAATTGACTTTTTTTTTTCTTAAAAAAAAAAAAACGATAGAAAACCGGAAAACCGCTACAGAACTTTATGAAAAAGGGCACCCAAAACAATCAAACTTCATTTGCATCTTTCTTATAGAGAATAAATTAAAACCATTACTGAATGGTAAAATGTTAGATTCCCAAGAAATGTAACCAATCATTTGTACTACACAATTACAATTCAGTGCAACCTCAAGTGTTACGATTACACCTCCATATCTGCGTTTTATTTTTATTGAAGCACCTAATGCATTTTATACGCATCACACGTTTGGAAACCTGATGGCATTACGACTTTTTGATGACTCGTAAATATTACTCCCTGCCCATCATTACCTAAAAAAAACTCATTGAAATATTTATTAAGAACCCAAAGTATACGTTAGTTGGTGAAATTCACAACTATAGTTATCAACATAATACTTTGTAGAGGAATTCAAAGGATTTTTGTGGACAAAACAAATGTTATATACTTGTTATACACAATAATTATGTTAAACACAATAATTATAAACAAATTGACCTCTTAATAAATAAGTTGATAAATTAATAGAAAATAAACGTATAAACGAGTATAATCAAACAAATATCACACATACATATATTTGTATAATTAATAAACATCCACATATTGCTTATTATACGGATATGTATATGTTGCTGTTGTTGTTTAAATACAACGCTGTTATATGGATACACTAATATCGTACTAAAAATATATCTTTTTGAGATGTATAAGCAAATAGCGAAAAAAAAGAACAGGAGAACAGAATGACTAAAATTAAGAACTAACAATTTTTGCTCCCTATTTGAGGTTATGCTACTTACATTGAATAGCATAATAAATTATTCTTTTTATGCAATTAGTAAAATGTAAATGTATAAATGTAAATATGTACACATTTTTTTATGATTTTTAGTTCACTTTATTTGCTTCTCTAGTTTATCATTGCTTGTTTGTTGTCTGTTATCGATTACTGTTTGTAAAATTTATACGTTTTTACTGGAGTTATCGAAGGTTGTGTCATAATTATTTATTTAAGAAAAGCGCCAATACGTCGTTCGTAATTACTAGAATAATATGTGAAGCGGGTGAATCCCGTATGCGAAACGGTTAATATATATTATAAAAAGTATACTTTATATTGCAAAAAGGTATAATACAATTAAAACATTTAAATGAAAAATATATATAAAATATAATGTGTTTAAAATTTCATAGTGAAAAGATGTTGTTTGCATAAAATTTGTGCATTACAATATGAAATTCTTGTAAATTTTTGTTGAAATTGTTTGAAAATTATTTTTGTGTGCCCTTAATCCAATTGACTAATTTCAATTATTTGTTAAAATAAAAGCGCAAAACATCGAAGAAATGTACAAAACAAAAAGGATGTAGACACTCATGTGCGTACAGCATTGGCAAAAGTTCGCTCAGAAACTGAGGTAAGTGCGGATAAATGTACTTAATCATGGTTATAATTATTGATTCGGAGAATTATTAGTCGCATGTCATGTTTTTGCGCTACAGTTTTTGTTTTTCTTTGGTTCTTCAAGTATATTATTGGTAAATTATTAATCAAGAAAAAATTATTGAGGTTAGGTGTGCAATGTAGTCTTGCATTAGGTTTTCGGCGTTTTTAATATTCCATGTACATATATATAGGTGCGTATGTGTGT
This sequence comes from Melophagus ovinus, assembly GCA_023089585.1. Lineage (NCBI taxonomy): Eukaryota > Metazoa > Arthropoda > Insecta > Diptera > Hippoboscidae > Melophagus > Melophagus ovinus. Next base: position 8,503,143 of record JAKKIB010000174.1, on the reverse strand, counting down.
GTGTCTGTGTGTGTGTGTGTGTGTTTCATCTTATTATACTTAAGCGTCATTTTAAATGCACACACATGCATACAGATAACTACAAATACATTTCATGAAAAAAAGGGAAAAGAAAAAACTGTATAATGCAGCTTTTTCATGCTCATCTCTGAAAGGTCATGGATATGCTAGATTCATAAAATGTTTGAAAAGCCTAATTTATGTACATAAAGTCTATGTCTAATCACTTATCTTAAATTATAAAATGTTCTGGCGTTATACATTTGTTCCTCAAATTACTCTTCTTTGATTGTCACATTTTACATAGGGAATCAGTTGTCTGGGATTGTTTCAATTCAAGTGATGAAATATGTGTGATTTGTTTACGATTATCAAACTATTCTGCGAAAAATGTTCGATTTTTAATTGATTCAATATGTCTTTTTTTTCATAGCGCAACTTAAGAAGTTTCACCATAGCTAAACTGTATTATAAAATTAACGAATATAGCACGGCTGAACAATATCTTAATGCTTATTTGTCGGTTAAAGAGGATAATGATCAGGCTCATAAACTTTTGGGGCAATGTTATCAGCGATTAAAGAAATCAGATAAAGCGTTAGCAGCTTATCAGCGTTCATTACAATTAAATCTTAAACAACCAGATATATTAATTGAAGTTTGCAAACTATTATTGGAAGATGACAACATTAATGTAAACAAAGCCAAGTATTGGTATGAATTAGCTGAATCTGAGAATGTGCAACATGATGCAGTATTTTCTTTACGTTTAAAATTATTAAATAATGAAAATGTGAAGATGAATCACGTGGAAGGTTTGATACAAAAAGAGATTAGCAATCGTCCCCATTCGGTACAATTGCATGTTCGCTTGGTTCGTCACTACATTGAGCAGAAACAAATATTAAATGCTTTCAAATATGTGAAAAAATTAGAGATGCAACAAAGAGATGAATTTACAGATAATGATGAATGGTATAATATTGTTTGGTTAATGTTAAAAAAATATGAGGAAATTCCAAATAAAAAAAAAGACTGGGACTTCTGGGTATTAGTAATTATGTGCTTAGAACGTCTAGTTTATATATCACTTTTGTACAATGGCAACGCAATGTCATCAAGTTGTGTAAGTGCTGTGGTAGGTGGTGCTATTGTAGAAGAAGCAAATCATCTTTTTGATCTCGATCAGTATTTATTTAAATGTGCTGAATGCTGTGAAAGCATAAATGGTATACAGAAGGAGTTTTTAGATTTATTCATAGATCATTTTTGTGGTCAGTTCTTATTACATGCAGTCACATTGCTTTTTAAACGAGAGTTATTATATAGTAAAAATAAATGGAAGGAGATAGTGCAAGCAGCGCTGCCGTTGCTATTACTAGGTGTACAAATAAAACCATTCCGTAATGAAGAACCATGGATGAAACATATTGATGGTCAGTGTAAGCAGTTATTATTATTATGGCAACGCGAGGGATCATTCCGATGTGCTCAGGTATGTTTTAAAGAATTCACAAGTGTACACAATTTTAATTTATATATATGTAAAATATTTTAAATGCACAAAATTTTAATATATTTTATGATGTATGACTTATTAGATTGGACGTACACTACTCTCATGCATTGATAATGAATCTTCTGATTTTGATGAGCAGGATAAACCATCTGCACAATTTGCTCAAAATCACTTTTTTGCACTTCAAACATACGTATTGTGGCAAAATAGTAATGATTTATTAGCTCAAGCACGACGTACATGTAGTGATGCTCAATGGCGTCGTAATATATTTGCATTGTTATTTTGCAATAGCGATCAAAAAGTCAAAGAACAATCGTCATTTTTAATTAACAATAGTAAGTTATCTGAACCACGTTATGAATTACCATCCTTCTCCGATTTAGAGAGATATGAAGAAACAGCACAATATTTACGGCCACAATCATTGCAATATATGGTCTACTTAAATCTACCTCAAGATGATTTGGCACAAGTCCGAGCCTCTTATTTTAGCGGCTTACCATTTTCTACAGAAAATCTTTCATTTTGCGGTGCAGAATCTCTCAATCAGTTAGACGTAGATAGCTTCTTATATGCAGCTATTATTCAAGCTCAACGAGTTCTTGTTGTAGAACGAGAGAATCTCGAAAGCATCACAATGGGTACTGCGGACATGCTTTGTAAACCTCGCATATTACCATTTGCCAATATAAAGGACCAATTATGTACAGAAGAACAAATATATTGGTGGAGTGCTCTATACGCTGTGTACAAAAATTTAAGCAATGGCAATGATTTGGCTGAATTAAGATCAACTCTTCAATATGGCATTGAAGCTGTACGTGGTATAAACGGTCCTAAGGTAGACATGACCATTGTTTTTAAATTGGGAAAGGCCCTTGTATCACGATCCCAGGATACTCTTAAACCAATTGAGAAGTCATTTCTGGAAGCTAGGGCAGAAGCTATTTTCAAGTGCGGATTGAATATGTTAAAATTGCACAACAAAGGTGTATTGGAACCTTTCCGAAGATACTTTAAATATGTCAAAATACAGGCAAGTAACGTTGAAAAGCAAGTATTCAATGATGCTGAAGAGGCTGTCTCTTATTTGGCCGGTCGCTATTTCAAACGGGCCGCGTTCGAAGATTTTATTGATGAATTGACTGGTGTCCAATTACCATTTTCAACATATCTGCAAGCGGAGGCATACCGCAAGTTAAATGAAATCAGTAAAACACCTAAGAAAGTAAAACATAGTTATTTGGATAAATGTGGTGAATATCTTCAGCAAAGTTTAGCATTATTGAAGAGTACCGCACACGTTAATCCAAATCATCCATTAAATTCAATAGTACCCAATGAAATTAAACGGTTGCAACTATCGACAGCAAACCTTTTATATGACAGTTCACCGCTTAGTAATAATTTCAGCCCTTATAATAATTCCAGTACTTATGAAGATGCTGAGGATAATTTTTACGCAGAGAATTCAATACGAGGCCGTCGTGAAATTGGAAGCATTGCGAGCAATCATCATCATCAACAAGAAATCGAAAATTTAGTAAAACAAGTGGCAAGTACTTTGGTACTACTTAAGGAAGAAATCGTTGAAACCATAAAACCTGAAATACAAACATTATCCAGAGAAATAACTAACATTAAAAGCAAAATGGAAAGCAAAGATGCTCTGAAACCAGAACTTCAAATGGTTAGTAAAGAGATTACTTCAATTAAAGATAAGATCTCAAGCCTGGAAGAAGCAATGCGTAAAGTTCGAGTATCGTCTAATCCACCATCACGTGATGATGGGTCTAACGTTCTGGATGATCTATACATCTTTGAAGATGCTTTTCAACAACAATTGTATCAAACGCCGCAAAATACCCAGACTTCAAATGTAGCTAATGTACCGAATACACAATTTGGAGGTGGCGTAGCTGGAACATCGTACTTAAATCAACAGGGGCGAATACCATCTGGTACTAACATATTAAATATGGGTGGAGCGTACAATAATCCTGCTATGTATTTACCAAATGGTCCCAATTATGCACCATTGAACTTTTATGGTCAAAGTAGTGCTTATCTTATACCACCACCAGGACAGGGTGTAAACCAACAGCAGCATTACGGTCCAACTGCAACAACAAATCAACGTCCAGGTGCTATTTCATTACCACACTTAGATCCAATTTCAACGGGTAATATTCACTTTAATGTAACATCTCAAGCAATGTCTTTAGTACCTGCTAGTGCAACGACTGATTCTTCTCGTTGTAACAATATATACAATTTGCTACAAATGCAAGCATCAAATAATATGAATAATATAATTGGAGTTACAGGGGGACCACCACAATTTTCAACACCATCTCAATTAGCATCATTTCCGACAAATATATCTTTGCCTCCTCCTATGGTACAATTACCATCGTTTAATATGCCTACAGTTAATCAAACAATTATTGAGAAAGATGTACCAGTCAATGTTGTCATTACCAGCTCGGATCCTATCCCTCATCCTAACAGCACGACCCCGCAGTATCATCAGCAACAATCTACATTAAGCGTAACCATACCATCGCATCATATTAAGCATGGTACTTTACCAACATCAACAAATAACAATATTGTCAGTTCAACGTTAGTTACAACTTCAACTGTTGTTGCAATATCAACAACAATTCCTCGGAGTACAAGTAGTATCTCTGTAAGTGGATTTACATTCAGACCTCAAGTCGAAGCGGCTATATCTGCAAGAAGTGGAGGCACGGAAAATTCTTTAAATAAAAGTAATGAAAGCGTAAGCATTGATTTAAACAAATCGGAACAATCCGAAAATGCCGAATGTGAGTCACAGCCAAACTTTGAAGCCCTTATACCACTACCAGGAGAAATTGTGGCGCGTACTGGGGAGGAAGATGAAGAAGTTATATTCTGTCATCGTGCGAAATTATGTCGTCATATTAATAAAGAATGGAAAGATCGTGGTACCGGTGATATTAAAATACTTAAAAGTAAAGATGGAACTGCTCGTATACTTATGAGACGTGAGGGAACTCTTAAAATTTGTGCCAATCATAAAATAACACCGGAATTGTCATTGACTGTGCCAGAAAATGAAACGAGAGGTTTTATATGGGGAGCTAATGATTATGCCGATGAAAAATTACGTTTGGAAATGTTTATATCCGTTTTAAATTACCAGAGACAGCACAAAAATTTCAAGAGGTCTTTAAATCAGTTCAAAAACAATCTATAACTACGAATCAATTAAGTAAAAGTATAACTCAACCAACAACAGCATCTACACCATTTTCTTTAACAAAATCATCAATTCATAATTTCTCAACAAGTACACCGGCTTCTGTATCTGCTGAAGTATCTACTTCAGTATCTTCAGCATCTTCAGCATCTTCAGTATCGTAAAAGATCATGATAGCGATGGCTCTACATGTAAAACTCTATTTCCTGACACCAATAATAAAAGTAACTTGTCTTTACAATTATTAAAGACTACAAAAGATAATTCATCTCAAAGTAGCGGTAATGACACAGCAGAAACTACAAGTGCAGCAGCAGGACCATTTGTTCATTTTACATTTGGTAAAAGCACTTTATCTACTAACACAACAAACTCAGCGGATATAACCGGCTCGATCGCACCTTCACCATTTGCTGGTATCTTTAATAATATGAATAAAACAAATAATACCCAATGTAATGACTTAACTCCAAATGCATCAGTATGCTCTTTCACAATTTCCAATAACACTTCACCTAGTTTAAATAGATCATTAACTTCTGAAACTGAAGATGATTATGTGCCAACAGCTCAATTCAAACCAGTTATACCTCTGCCCGATTTAATTGAGGTTAATACAGGTGAAGAAAATGAAATTGTCTTATTTGAACATCGTGCTAAATTATTACGCTTCGACAAAATGGTTGGAGAATGGAAGGAAAGGGGTATTGGGAATATGAAATTATTGCAAGATAAGGACGATTTAAATAAAGTTAGACTTTTAATGCGACGTGAACAAGTTCATAAATTATGTTGTAATCAACGTTTATATAAAGATACAGTATTCAAATATGCTACGAATTCTACGACAGCCATAACTTGGGCTGCTCAAGATTTCTCTGAAAACGAGTTAACCACTGAAATTATGACTGTGCGTTTTAAAACGGCTGATATTTGTAAGAAATTCCTCGATACTATATTAAAAGCTCAAAAGAGTATGTCATCGGGGAATGTCAAAATGCAGGCAGACAAAAACAAAATAAAGAAAACAATTATAATGATACTAATGATGATTCCAGTAAAGCTTTAATAAAAAGTAACGATTTTGGCGATTCCTTTAAACCAAAGCCTGGATCATGGTTCTGTAATGATTGTTATGTTTCGAATACAGCTGATGTAACATACTGTGCAGCATGCGATGCTCCTAAAGATAATACAGTTCCCAAAAAGACAATCCTACCAGCTCAATTAGTAACAACAACAGTAGCAGCAGCAGCAGCAGCCAACAACAACAACAACAACAACAAATGCAAGTACTTTGAATAATATGACAAAAGCGACTTTCAACTTTGGTTTTGCACCACTTGGAATGAATACAGCGACAACAACAACAACAACACAGCAGCAGCAGCAGCAGCAGCAACAATAGCAACAACTGAATCAGTTACAAATATGAAGCCAACATTTACATTTGGTATTGGTTCAATAACAACATCATCAGTTACCAATGTTGTTACATCAGTAATTAGAGGCGTAGACACTACCGCCACCATGGCCATTACTACAACTGTTTCAAGTAATTTTGGAGATAAATTCAAACCAAAAGCTGATTCATGGAAGTGCGAATGCTGTTTGGTGTATAATTCGGTTGAAATTCTATACTGTAAAGCTTGCGAAGCCCCAAAAGATGACACTGTGCCTAAAAAAGAAAATGATAATTCTGGTATATTAAACTTAAAAAACCCTTCACAAAAGTTTCAATTTGGTTTCAATGCTCTTCAAAGTGGTAATGGTGGTGGTGGGGTTTGTGATACATTCAATTTTTCTTTGGAAAAATCGGCGGTTAAGAGTGATAGTGACACCTCATTCCCTTTCCAATCATCATCTCCATCTATATCTAATACCAACTTTGGATCAACGTCCAATACTATAACAACATCAGTGTTAAATAAACCAAATTTTACATTTAAATTACCATCGAATGTTAAGGATTCAAAAGATGAGAGTTCAGTGAGCACAACAACAATGGCATCTGGTGGTGGCGAATCTGTACCAAATTTATTTTCATTGGATAAAAAAGAATTTAATTTTGTATTAAAGCCCAAAAGTCCAGGTAAAGCTTTTAGTAAAAGTCCACTTAAAGGTGGTGGTGGTGACGCAGATGCCGCAGATATTGAAGATGCTGATGGTACATTTGTTGAAGAAGAGGAAAATAATACATATTTTACACCAATTATACCGTTGCCTGATAAAATTGAAGTAAGAACTGGTGAAGAAGAAGAAGAACTCTTATACATACATCGTGCAAAGTTATATCGTTTCACTGAGGGCGATTGGAAAGAACGTGGCTTGGGCAATTTAAAGATATTGCGTCATAAAGTTACTAAACGTTTACGCATAGTTATGAGGCGAGAACAAATATTTAAAATATGCTTGAATCATGTTTTAAATAATGAAGTACAATATAAAAGAAAAGACGAAAAATCGTGGTTGTTTGTTGTTAATGACTTCAGTGAAGGTCAAGTCGAATTGGAAAAATTTTCACTACGTTTTAAAACAAAGGATATTGCTGAAGATTTTATGACTGCTGTAAACAATGCATTGAGTGGTACTGCAGAAGTTATAGAGATGCCATCAGCTAAATCGAGTAACACGTCAATTGGTAGCAGTTCAATCGGTGTTACATCAATGGATTCCTCAACTCTTCTGGGTCTTCATTTAACAGAAGAAGAAAAAGAGAAAGCCGCAGAATTAAAATTGCCATATGAGTTCTTTACAGCACCATCAACATGTGCGGGTTGCCGTGGCTGCGATAGTGAAAATTATCAATTCGCAGATAAACTTAATGAAGTTTTCGTTAATCAAGAGGATACTAAAAATCCATTAATGCCCATGATTTTGCCATCACTAACATTAAGTAAATCTGGAAATATTTCATTTATAAAACAAAGTTCTCTTGCACCCATATTAGCGGCTAAATTGGACTTTAATAAAAAGGTATAATATCCGAGGACTCTAAACACGTTAATTCTTCGACCACTGGAATAGCATCAACTACAACGGAATCATTAATTGAATCATACAAGCCTATAAATACAATATTCTCATTTTCATCATCAGTCATAAATAATGGTACAAACGAACCGGAGGCATCAGTTGTACAGCCATCATCAGGTTTCCTCTTAGGGGGTTTAAAAAGCTTTTCGTCTGGTGAAATGACGAATAAAGCAACACCCCCGGTTAATATATTTGGAGGCGGAAATAAAGAAAGCAGTTTTAATTTTTTGAGTGAAAGTAATAGTTTAATGAAAGGCGAAAAGGAAACACAAAAACCAATATCATCCATATTCGGGCAAAGTTCAGCACCTACCAATACTATATTTGGTCAAAAGCCATTAATATTTGGTACAGTAACATCTTCAACATTAGGTAACACGACATCAATATTTGGCAATTCAGTTGCAAATGCTGCAACTACGGCTAACAAGCCATTAATATTTGGTTCTGTAACCTCAAATGCGTCAAACAATTTCAATAAATTTACAGGTTTTCCCTCACTAACAACAAGTTCAAGTGGCTTCAAGTTTGGTAATATTGCAAATGATGCTAATAATGCTGATGCTGTAAATGTAGTGGCAACCACCACGGTTGCTACAGCAGATTTTGTTGATTTATCAAAAACGGCAACAGCAGCCATAGATTTTGCCAGTTTAGCAGCTAAAGCTACAAGCATTGAACTCTCCACTCCACCGAATAAATCTAATCCTGCTGGAGGTTTCATAGGTCTAACCAAACAAGATGCTTTCTCCAGTTTTGAACGATGCAAAAAAAAGGACAATACCACAGCAAACGTATCTGCTAATGATACTCAACAAAATCTAAGTGAGAATAATAATGATGATGATAATAACGGTGATGGTCGTAATGCTGGTGAAAACAATGAAAGTGAATATGATCCCCATTATGAACCTATTATTGAATTGCCGGATGAAGTAGTTGTATTAACAGGTGAAGAAGATGAGGAAAAACTTTTTGGTGAACGTGCAGTGCTTTTTCGTTATAATACCGAAAATAAAGAGTGGAAGGAAAGAGGTGTTGGAGAATTAAAAATATTAATGCATCCAATCAAACGAACATATCGAATGGTTATGCGACGTGAACAAATTTTCAAATTGATATTAAATCATGCGATTGGTAGTGATTTTAAATTCTCCCAAATGAATAACAGTCCAAAGAGTTTTGTATGGGGCACCATAAATTATGCAGAATCGAATACTGGTGTACTAGAGAGTTTAGCTGTACGTTTTAAAAAAGTGGAATTAGCTGAAAAATTCAGTAAAATATTAAATGAGTGTATTAAGGCATGTCCAAATCATTTAGATAAGAACAAGGACGAATAGGAGGACAATGCCACTAAGAACGAGATGTATATTCCGACCTTTGTGTTGTGTATCATGACTCAATAATTAAAAATATCGCAACATACGTACATATGTAATGATTTCAATGTTTAAATAAAGAAAAAATTCAAATGCACAAATAATTCCTTATTACATAATCATATTCAATTACTTCAACTTATGATTTGCACTATTTTTAACATTCTTACATATTTCAATATTAATGATAGTCAGCGTTTTTTCTTATAAATTTCTTTATGTTTTACATTATAAATGAATATGCAAACATTTCCAAGTTATGTAAACATTATAAATGCATAGGAAGGTAACATATGAACGAAACAAGATTAACTATGTTACCAAGTTACTTAAATTTGTTTATATACATAGATGAATATGAAAATTTTTCTGTAAACAAAAACCAGTTTAAAGTCTAGCAACATAAATATTTTTCAATTTACGTCAACTTGATTTCGTCTGTTATTTTCATTCTTTTGAATTATTTCCTCTTTCGATTATTTAAGACGTTTTCACTTTCAATAAATTTTATCTATTTACGATATATTTACACGTATACATACATAGTTTTAATATGTTGTCAGTTTGATTAATGAATTATAATACTAGCGATTACCATAAACAATTATGAAGTAGTGCGTATGATTCGATTAGTACACTTGAACTATTACTCTACTAATCACATTTGCAACTTTCATACATATGTCAACTAATGAACTGACGGTTAAAATTGCGAAATAACTTGCCAAAGTTTTTGCATTAGTTTACAATAATAGAGAGCGTCTCTTGTTACAAAAACTTTTTTTTATTGCCTAATAAAATATCAATTTTAATAAAAATATAAGGAAACTTGGGAGCTTTATTATAAACATCATTGTACACATCAATATGATTTTTATTAATAGTTATTATAGAAATCCACAATTACAACGCATTTAGTTATACATTCCAATCGTTTGCGTTATTTATTTTTTATCGTGCGTGTGTGTGTATAAAATTTTAACTTTGTTAAGATAGACCGGTGCGGTAAGAAAAATTTTCTACTCCATATGTCCATATGTGGTACGGTGCGCTTTGGTGTGGTGTGGCACTTTTAATTAATTAATAATTGGGAGTGATAAGCTGTATATCAATAATAGTAAGCTGTTAATTTAGAACAATATGCATGTTCTAAATTGTTTAAATGCCATACATCTTCTACAAATTATGGTGCTAATGCGAACAGTTACATTTGCAGCTTTAATTGATGAAGACTCTCTGCAATCAATGCCCGTAACAATTGATGGAACTACAACCGATCAACTAGTTACAAATCAATTACATGCTGCTTTACCTTACTGCTCTGATCAGTTGGATCATACTATTGGTCGCAGGTAATTATGTAGGTAATATATCCATCTGTGTAGTGGTTTTCAGAAAGGTATAGAATATTCTAGTAAAATGTTTCCTTAAAATCGAACCACTTCATTCATATTTATATTAAACTATAAGACAAGACACAAGACAGAAATATTTATGTGATTATGAGTCATCGGGAGTTTTATGATAACAGTAAAGGTATATTTTTGTTTTATCTTTGTTTTTATATCTTAGCTCATGAATTAATTAGTCGAAAATCATGTTGTTTAATTTGTAAAAACGGGATTAAAATTTTACTTGATTAATAATAATAATAATAAGTACATCTTATCATTGGATATTATTTATATTCTCGATATATATATAAATATATAATATATAAAACAAACATTATATCGTTATTGTCAATCAATTAAATTAATGCACGTTTGCACATGTTTATTTTGTTTATTATAATTTGTTTATTTCTATTGTTTCTATGAAGAAGAAAATGAGCAAAATATCAAAAATGGTGGTATTTACTAATTGTATGCAATACAAATGCGCTCACAGACACACACACACACCACACACACACACACACCACACACACACCCCACACACCACACACACCACACACCCCACACACACACACACACACACAACACACACACACACACACACAACACACAAAAACACACACCACTACACACAACACACACACACACACAACCACACAACACACACACACACACACTACACACCACTACACTCACACTACACATCCACACACACACACATACATCACAACATACACACAACCACACACACACACAAAGCATTAACGTTATTCATAATTATCATATTTATGTAATGCATTTATATATATTTTAGATTGCTTTATGTGACTACTTTAGATGGCCGTGTATCTGCTTTAGATATTAATAATAATGGTAAATTACATTGGAGTATATTTACGGCGCCAGGTTCATTAATATCATCAAGTATACATCGTTTAGAATTAATGAATAATGGACATTTTGTGCGTATGATACCATCATTAAATGGTGGTATTTATAAATTTGATGGCGAATCAATAGATCCAATACCAATATCAGCTGAAAATTTATTAAGTTCATCGGCAAAATTTTCAGATGATTTAGTAATATCTGGTGGTAAAGAGACTCGAACTTATGGCGTTTCAGCACGTACTGGACAAATTTTATATGAATGTTCAATGAATGGTTGCGTAAATGTATCACAAAATACAACAAGTAATACATCAGTTATGAATTCTGAGGATGTGGCAATTAATCAAAAACAAGATGATATGGGTAAAAATAAAAAAATTATCTATCCTCTCAATCATGATCCGGAATTAGATGATGTAGTTGTTGTGCGACGTCAAACGCAAACAGTTCGTGCTGTTGAAACACGTACCGGTATTGAACGTTGGAATTTTAGTGTGGGCCATCATGAATTAGATTTAATACGTCCCATTGAATGTCATGAAAATTATAAGCACTCAGATAAACTAAATTTAATGAGTATGGACAACATAGACGTGCGAGTAATTGTGCCAGAGGGTATAATTTGTGCTTTTAACAAGTCCGAACCGAATATTATGCTATGGAAATATAAGTTTGATCACCCGATTGTGAGTGCATGGAAATTTACCGTGGATGATCGTTTAGTCCCAATAGATCTTTTCACTTCGGCTCAATGGGTATGGCATCACCATTTTAAGAATGGCGAAAATATACCAGTACCACTTAATCATAACCCTTCCATTTATTTGGGAATGTATGAAAAGCAATTATATATTCAGGAATCTGTGAAGTTACGTAAAGAAATTGCCAGACAGTCGAATACATCGGGTAAGTTGCAATTACCCAAAATACCGTGGCGTCCGATCTTCGCCGGAACAAATAGTTTGATTAACTTTCAAGACTATAATTATGATAAAGATGTTGTAATCAGTGATATAAATAATGCAGAGCATAACAATGATCAGAATAATGAATTAATTCCATATGATGAAGATAATTTTGCTCTTAGTGCTCAATCTGTACTTAATGCATCAGAATATGTTAATGGGAATGGTTTTTATTTATATGCTACGGAAAAAGATGAGCAAAAAGAAGCAGTAGAAGTGAAAATGGCATTGGAGACTTCGGAGAAAGATGGAATGTATCAAGCAGCTGCATTGGAATCTCAGGAAAATTCCGAAAATTTTACGCCACATAATAGTGCAGGCAGTAATGAATATTCTTTTGATTTGAATGATATTGAAGTGCCAGCAAAAATTGTTATTATGTCATTGTGGTGGTGGTGGAAAGAAGTGTTAGCTATAGCAATTAGTACGGCAGCTTTATTAAATTTCTTTTTAATTAAACATCACCGACAAGAACGTGAGGTATTGGTTATAGAACGTCATATACCAGTACCTACCAGCCGTATCGAAGGCTTAAATATAGAACAGCAGCAGCAGCAGCAGCAACAACAACAACAACAAACTGCCATTTTAGGACCAACAAATTTATCAAGCTTAAATGCGAAAAGTTCTAGCTCGAACGAGAAACGTAGTACTTCTGAATCCACTTCAAATTCAACAGGTGAACAATTCTTTTCACGATTTCAAACTGATTTCGAAATGCTACGTTGTTTGGGCCGTGGAGGTTTCGGTTGTGGTGTTTGAGGCAAAAAATAAATTAGATGACTGTCATTATGCCATTAAACGCATTACATTGCCATCTAAAGAAGAATCACGAAAACGCGTTATGCGTGAAGTTAAAACTTTGGCCAATTGTGAACATCAAAATATTGTTCGATACTTTCAGTCTTGGGTAGAGAAGCCACCACCGGGTTGGCAAGAAGAAGAAGACCGTAAATGGTTATCAAGTGAAACGTCAACATCAATACAGATAGAAACACCATCTACAGAAACTCATCCGCCTCATGACGATTATATGCAACGAAATAATTTAGTTCAAATTGACGTGGGAAAACAAGTAAATTTATGGATGGAAAGTATGACGAGCAATACAAGTAGTTCAGAACTACTACCATATAATAAACAAATGGATGATCAAGATGACGATTCATTTATAGAATTCTGTTCAGACTCTGATATGGAATGGAAAGAAATGGAAATAGAAGGCATAAATGCAAATACATGTACAAATATTAGCGTAGACATCGATTCTAATTTCTACAATAATTTGAATCATTCAAAATTATCCAATTCATTTCAAATTGAGTTTGTGCGAACATCTGCCGATCATACAACGATAAATAAATTACAAGATAATGAGAGTAAAGAGAACGATAATACAAAAACAAAAAAGAGTGTTCGTTCAGGCTCGAATCGGTCGCAACATTTATCTTTAGATATCAGTGATAATATAATGAATATGAACAATCAAGAAGATCATGTTGCTAAATCATTATATAACAATAACATTAACAATAATAATAAAGTTTATTTATACATACAAATGCAATTATGCCGTAAAGAGAGTTTACGCCATTGGTTGCGTGATAATACAACAGAACAGCGCACTGATTATATAGCAAGCATTTTTCATCAAATTGTTGATGCGGTCGACTATGTTCATGTTAAAGGCCTAATACATCGTGATCTGAAACCGAGTAACATATTCTTTTCACAGGATGGTCAAATTAAAATTGGAGATTTTGGCCTTGTTAAAGATATGGCTGATAATTTATCAATGCAATCTGGTGGTGGAGATGATAAAATGACTATCTCATCGAATATGCGGCATACTCAACAAGTGGGCACCCATTTGTATATGTCACCGGAACAATTGCGTGGCCTTCCCTATGATTTTAAAGTAGATATTTATTCACTTGGCGTTATATTTTTTGAGTTATTAGTATACTTTAGTACGGAAATGGAACGTATATCAACATTAAGATCATTACGTGATGGCATTTATCCACGACATTTCTCTGATGATTATGCCAAAGAGCATAATCTTTTAGTGAAAATGTTATCGGAAAAGCCAAACGAAAGGCCTTCTACACAAGATTTAAAATTACAATTAAGTGACATTTTCAAATTGACTGATTTGTGTGACGGTGATAATGAAGTTGCTGCTTTGGCAGCGGCTGCACGACGTTTAAGTCGATCCCGCACTTTTAGTAGTTGCGACTAATACAAATTTCATGCTGTTGATTATATATATACAAACATATATACGTACGCATAGATAATCGATTTAATTTCCATTCTTATTATCATATTTGTATGTTATTTCAATTTATTTATTTTGTATTTCCTTTTTTATTTTGCATTAACAGTGTCCTTGGGCTGTAAATGTTTACTTTTTTTCTTTTGTTTTTTTTTCTCTTTTTTTTCTTGGTAAACGTTCATTTTACAAATTTTGCTGCCAAAATTCGGAATAAATGCGCCACTTACTTTTTTCACATTTTTTTTTGATTATTTTTTTTTGATTATTTTTTTTTTCTTTAGATTTATACAACTTACAATATAATAAGTAGTTGCTTATTAATTTTCGATGTTTAATTAATCAAATAGTTCGTTAAGTTAGAAATTATGTTATGCTTAATTCTTTCAATAATAAATAAGAATGATACATGCAAGATCTAACAAGGTCAATGTAAATCTATTTTTTTACACCAATACGTATCATATAAATATATTTGTTAATTGGATTTTATAATTTCTAATATTGAGATGTATTGAAATAGACGTAAATGAAACAGAAAAAGAAGTTCAAGAGAGATAAATTACAAAGTTTATAATAATAATGTTGTAAAATAACATTGTAAGCAATAAATATTTGACCATGAAAAAAAAAATAAAAAAAAACAATAAAGAAGAAATAATAAAAAAGTGGGTCGAACACTTTTTGAGCATATTAAGCATAATAAGCCAACTCCCGCAACATGAATAGAAAAAATTAAATTGGTAAAATTAATATGGAAAAATATCGACAAAACTTTGTTTGTGCCTGTTTGAAGTCTAATAATAATTTTTCTATAAATGAAATCCAGGGTACAATTTTTAAGGTAATTTTAAAAGATGAATTGGAAATATTCATGACAAATTTATACAAAGTATATGTGCATTTTTCTAAGCTTCTATTTTGAACCATCAAATCGCTTTTCAAAAATATTTAAAAAATTGTCTTATAATGAAATTTCCAATATTATAAGTTATGTTTATGAAGGTGATGTAATATGCTTAATACTGACCGGAGGAAATTTTCATTGTTTTTTGCAATGATTTTGTAATAGAATAACAACAATTCTACTTTATTATTGGTCCAAAAGTGAAAATCATTGAATATTGTTGAGGTTAGGTAATTTCTTTTTTCAGAAAAAATTTGTTACATCCCAAAAAATAATAATAATTTAATGAATAATATTTTAATGGAACGTGATGAAGTCGTGACTAAATTGGTCCATTTTGTGGATTCCCTCGCACAAATCATTCTTATTAGCCAATGCCAACAGACTATAAAAGTGATGTGGATCATATCATTTTTATGAACTTTTAATTTAATTTACGGTTATAGATTTGTTTAATGCTTTATATGTAGGACATAAAAAAGGAAGGAGCTCTTTATACCAAAGTGAAAACAATTCTACATCATTCCAAATAATTATATCTATTCAGATAAATATCAGATATATTGCGCGGTCTGAACGATCTTATTAAATCCTTTGTAAAACATGATGAGAGATAGAGCAATTAAATTTCCATATCAATTTGGAGTTTATATCCATTATTTATTATTGGGAATTGTACATTTAAATTCGTGATTCATGGCAGCATTGATAGAACAATTAAATGCGTTCTGAAAGTCTAACATGTTCATAAAACTTTGATTAATTATGGTGGCATAAAATGCATCATTACGACTGCAGTACTGTTGCGTGATTGCATAAAACATGATACGTCTTCTATCCAAATGAAAGTATTCTAAAATGAAATCTTCGGCTATAGCAAAATGTTCGCCGTGCAACCAAAATTTATAATCTTCGTTCGCTGCCCAAAATGTCATTGAAAATTCATAAATTTTGTGAATCATTTCAAATGATAGCAATTCGTATCGATTATTTAAAGAATTTGCTGAATTGTTATACTCATTTTGTTGTTGATGTTGTTGTTGTTTTTGCTGATGCATACAATCATGAAATGTAAGAAATGAATCAGATGAATATAAAAGTTTTGCTTGATGCCACATATTACGTCCTTGTGATGCATAAAAATGTACAATTGGCCGATATAATAATAATATTGTAAAATTCAGAAACTCTTTGAAATAGTAATATGATTGATTCTCATTGTCCTCTTTATCTATGTATGGTAGAAAAAATTGTGAATATTTTTGTATACGTCTCATTTGAAGCCATAATTGAAAAAATGCTATGACCGATGGCGTATATGAGATGGAAATATTTTGATAGAAGCCATGTGAATTTATGGAATTTAATAGAATTTGACCGAACGTTTTAATTGCCCTTTCAATATTTAAATCTTGACGTTCCATTTTCCTTTGTAAGAATCTTGTCCAATCTTCACTTCGCAATTTATGACGGCGTAACCTCTGATATAACGTTATATGCCACAGATATGATGCTAAAGCTACAGAACGTTTTACAGATGCTACTTCTGACCCGTATTTTTCTAATGTTGGTGCTGATGCTGACATTTCAAATATTTTCCAATTCCAATATTCTGGTAAGAGTATATCATCCTCAAAATTCTCTATTAAACTAAAGCAATCAGTAATTTCCAGTTGTTGTATTGTGGATAATATTAAAAAATTATAGATAATACGATCTTCTGTATTATTTAAGAGCCATAGAATTTCACTTAACAATGATTCGTTTACAATAATGGTGCGAGCGTTTTGAACATCAGTAAGATTAAAATTTAAACTACTGAACAGTTGTTGAAGATATTGTTGCCATTTAAATTCTTTAAGGAAATCAATGAAATGTGTTTGATTGGCTTTATTCCGTATATGGGGTGCATGGGATGCTTCAATAGATATTAATTGTTGGCAAAATGTCCATAATTCATTGCCAATTATATGAGCAACTTGTACATGCCGTTTACCCAAATATATTTGCAATTTTTTAATAGTTGCATCCAAAGAAATGCAATTCCTATTGATTTCTGGTGCCAAGTATATAGTACTCTTAACGAAAAATGTATTTACAAATGTATAAATATTATAAGTAGTTAATTCTGCCAATAATTTTGGCCAATTCATATATAATTTACTTTGATACTCGTGCCATTGATAAGCTAAAAACGGCCATTTCATTAAAATGAGCCGATCTTTTTTGAAAAATAGCATTCCGTTAAGCAAAGCATGCCATTGACGTCGATTAATAACTTTTTTATTACCATCATTATCAGATTTATTGAACGATGACCATTGCAAGCATAAATCATACAAATTACTTAACAATTGAGCTGATTTTGTGCTAAATTTCGATTTATTTGTTATAAAATGATGAAAGCGATCTTGTTGATTATATAAAAATGGTGGCACTCGCCAATCATACTGAAACTTAGTATTGCCAAAATTGCCGCAGGCATGTTGAAAAAAATTATCACAAGCATCTATTTGATTATCAATAATTAATAATAAATTCTCCAAATATTCACGATATATTGTTGAAAAATTATATCCGTAACCAATTCCTTGAATGATGGAAAAATAATTCCATTGAATGAGAGCAAATATTATTGTTATATTTGTACGCATGACACCTGAAATTCAACTAAACTCTTTATAATGATGTTGAGTTAATAGTATTCCGAATTATAGCAAATCAAATCGAATAATTTTATAAACTTTGTAATGTGCATTTGTTAGGTTGCTCACAAATGTATATAATGAATTTATAGATTCAAAGTCAATTCGAAAATCGTAATTTCGTCAATTCGTTTACTCTTTGAGATTCTCTTCTATCAAAATCATTGCATTGGCGAAGTATACGTGGAATCTGTTTAATAAATTATCCAAAGGAAAATCTCTTTGAAGAAATTTTAGTAAATCTCAATTTCTTGTAATATTCATTTACAAATTATTCCACATTAGATAATTGTTGAATTTATGTCAAATGTGGAAAGATAAGCCATGTGAAAGATCAAAATAGCTGACAAAACGACGACAGACAGATTAACAAAATTAAAAATAATATTCACTTTCTGGTCAACCAAATATACGTATTTGTATGTATATGTATATGTATATGTATATATGTATGTGTATGTGTATGTGTATGTAGGTATAATACAATCGTATTTCTGTTAGATTGAAATTGTAATCGTAACTAAAAATTAAGGTAGATAATCAATCTCTAATCAATGTAATCATGCGGAGAATATTTTATGTTACACATAAATGCACATATACATATATATACATACGTACATACATATATATATATATATATATATATATCTCTATTTAATATGCATATTCATGGACTTTTATATGCTAAAATTTTTACCTACACCAAGCGTTTCAAGTTATTCTTTTTGGCATAAGCTGCTTTTTTACTATTTTCTATTTTACGTTATTGTTGTTTTTGTTTAAGGGTAACATTAATTTTTCAAATTAATAGAGAATTATACTCTTGAGTATTTCATTTTGCTTATTAGGGTTAATACGTCTACAAAATTATATTATTGATAATAACTTTTATTGCCTTGTAATATTCGAAACAACAACCATTAACTTTAGTATTAGTCAAATTCGGTTTCGTTAAATTCATTGTACCACATTACATGCTTAATGAAATAAACGACATCAAGATAGATAATAGATTGGATAGATGCAAGAGTTTCGGGTTTATTTAGTTTCCATACATCAACTTTACATCAACAGCTTTTATATATATCCGTCTTCTTGCTTCGAAAATCTGTAGAAAAAACTGTAGACGTAAAGTGCTATAACCCGATACCTTAATGCACTTTAACATAAAATGGTGCTTTATTGTACTTTAACATAGAAAATATGTGTAGCAAATTTCATCCAGATCGATACATTTTTACGACCACTTCCCATGTAACGGCTTTTACGTATAAAGTCATTATATGAACAAAAGCTTCAATTTTATAGTGATTTTAAAAAAAAATTTGCATTGCCTGATGTTTTAAAATAAAAAATATGTCTAGTGCGGTCCATTCTTTTTAACCTTCCCCTCATTTAACGAACTTTCCAAATAATTGAATTGAATAATTATAATTTTTTCAACATATTCATTTTCATTTCTTTTATTTCACTTTAATCACATTGAGCAAAGTGGTGTAAAGTAAAGTATTTAACTATAAAGTACTCACTTAATTGATTTTCTTCTTTTCATTTTCTGTATTGTTTATTCTTACGCGAAATATATTCTGGCTTAATTCGTTATTTATTTATAATTTTATTGTATTTGTTATGTATTTTAACAATATTTAAGTTTAACTGGTTTACAATTGCATGATTAAATTAATTTGCTTTATTGAGAGACAACTAATGAAAATAAATAAATGAAAATAAATAAATAAATTTCTATAGAAAAAATATTGCAATTACAAAATGAATTTAGCATTCACATTGCAAAATCTTTAAATATTAAAATTTAAACTAGGAAATATAAATATAAATATGAAATGAAGTGTATATTTTAGGCCTTTTTGTATTTGTTGCCTTTTTTTATCCTTTAGTTCTGACTAAAGAGATTTATTATAAAATATTATTGCCGAGCAATGTGTTGCTTACAAATATGGATTTTGTGGAATGTCTGACTTGTCATTCTTTTTTTTTTTCATTTTAATACAATATTTTATTATTTGTTCATAAAAAATACCTAAAGTCATACTTCTATTGATGTGATGTGTTGTAATGTGATATTTATGTTAAGTATTGCTTATATTTTCATAAGTGTGAAATTCTTTGTTTTTTTCCTTTTTGAAACACAAGAAATAAAAGAAAAAATGGTATACTTTATAAATGATTTGCATTCTATTTGATTAATATAGGTTTCTAAATTGATCACTCTCTTCTCTTCTTGCTTTATTGATAATTTTCCAATCCAAAAGGAAAAAAAACAAATTGTGATACTTCGCTTAAATTTGATAGATATATTTAAATATTTTATACTCAGATGGATATAAATTGGCTTATTGGCATATTGGTTTAATCGATCGACGGACACATGCTTGGCAGAAGTTTTATTGAACACATAGAGATTTTCCTAAGAAAAAATGCATGGATGATAACTTAGACGTTGGAGAGTATTCAAGATTTAGTCTGTGGTCCATAATTATTATTATTATTATTATTATTATATTCCATTCATTTCAAGCATATTTTACAGTGATTAGATTTATCTTCTCCTAATTTATAACACTAACAAGTCATTTTTTTGTTCAAGTTGCAAATCTTAAGCATGAAAATTGCGCAACATTTGCAAAATTGAATCAATCTACTTGATTTTGTCCAAATTTCATTTTATGCGTTACTGCTTTGTATTTGATTGTATTTTAACAAATGAAAAACGTAAATTTATCGTTTCGTTCTTATTAGATCCATCCACATGATGAACTTTTTGAAATTGTACAAAAATTCACATTTTTCACTTTCCTAACTTGCCCTTCTAATTTTTTTGTTAAATTTAATTTTTGTTAAATTAAATGTAAACTATTTAATAGTTTACCTTTTTTTATATCAAAAAGTTCTTACCTTTGTGTAAATATATTTCTATTGTAAATGATTAACGAACATTGGAAAAAGTATAGTTATGAGCACTTGTCATGACACAATAAATATGCTGCTCTTCTTTTAGGTTTTACTAAGAAAAAAATATGCAACCACTTTAGAATGGACTTTTTGCTACGCTACCCGGTGCACCGTACAGAATAAATTCTACCTCATGGAATGTGCAAAGAATGCGAAAGATTTGAAAAAGTTCAGCCTTTTTTTATATAAACTTTTTATTATGACTTGATTTAAGTCAGCCAATTTCATCAATCTGTATATGTGATGTCTGTCCAATATGATGGAGGCAATTTTTAAGATATTTTGAAAAAATTTCGTAAACAGTTTTGTTTTGGAACAAAGATAACTTTTACGATCACATTTAATTAGTATAGTATTTTGAAAAACAGTGAAATTTTTTGGATATTTTTGAATAAAAATTCGTTCAGAGTTACTATTTGCTATACGTAAGACGTGTACTAAATTGGATCAAGATCAATCCCACATTTTTTAGTGTCTTAACTTGTTATACATTTTCTTGACTTCTTAATGGCATCAAGCAAAATGGCTTGATGCCATCAAGTTAGATTGTGCTGATTTTTCTATAATATTTTCAGCTTTTTTCATTGGCATATATTCGGTAAAGTCTTGTGAAAATTTAATTTAAGCGCCAAATCCTAAAGATTAAATAATTAAATGTTTTCGAAGCTGAATGCTATTCAATCAATTTTAAATAGTAATTCGTAAGTTTAATGCAAGAACCCTTTGAGAATAAGCTACATCTATGCAAATATATCAAAACAGATACATTTCTATTACTTATGGATTTCTGTATCAAAATTTTCAATTAAAATGGCCTAACATATACTCGAAATTGAAGGAATTAGGAAAACGTTTAGAATGGAAAATTTCACAACATAAATAAAGGAATGCCATTCATTTAGACTGGTAATATTTTTGTCTCTTTTAAACGTTATTTCAAATAAAGTTAGGCTAGAATTTAAAATTTCAAATTAATATACATAATGTAGGTTTAGTTTACTTTCAATTACGTCAACTAAACGAATGATATTCCGGAAAAATGAATATGAAGACTTCAAAAAGTTCTCATGTTTAATGCATTATTAACAATATTTAAGTTGGAATTGTTTTGTATGCCTTTGTGTGTATACGATTTTGAATTTTGAAACTATTATGGACACTATTTCTAGTTTAATGTTTAAGCACATTTTAGGGTATTTTCAAATTTGATATTTTGATTATATAACTATTAGTCAATATCACAAAATAAACGTATTTTATTTAAAGTGGGTATTATAATTTTAATAAATACACTGAGGAAAAAATTATATTTGACTAGCGCCAAATCTTGGATATCCACAACCCAGACACTAACACTATTTGCTCATTTATGGCACAGATAGATAATTCGAATAATGGACTTAAGATTTGTGAAAAATTTCAGCTTTCTACCTTTTGCAATTTGCAAATAATCAGCGAAAAAATAAAAGTGGTTCTGTGGGCGTGTTGGGTATGTTCATTCATCGATTTGGTCTATTTTGTAATATAAACCAATGTACATGAAATTTCAATGCTTCTGGCATAATTTGAAATTTATATTCCCTTTCTTTTTGTGATCACGAGAATGTTTACCGCGCCCATACAAATAGATAAATGGATAAATGGACACGCGGACCGACGAACAGGCATATCTAAATCGATATAGAATTTTATATTGATTAAGAAAATCAGGCGTGACAAAAATAAATATAATGAGAAAGTAAGTATGTTCCCAACTTGTGAGTGCTGACTATAAAATAGATGAATTTAATTTTCAAATACCTGTAATATACATAAATATGCCCTTGTACAAATAATAAATATACCAATTTTCTTTTTTTTTTTCATTTTACAAATATTGCAATAGTCATTCATTATTGTTTTGGTTTTTCTATTGACTTCCGTTTAATAAATAAATTATTTTTAGGCTATTCCATTTAAAATTATTCAAATGTACAATTATGCAAATTGTGTTAGTGATATTGCTTTTAATTTACATAGCAGTCCAATTTTTTGGTTGGGCATTTGCTTTGGCAAAAAAAAATTACCCGCCAACGTCTTTGTTAAATGATTTATAAAATGTCATAGAGTTAGATAGATTTTAAACGAGATGCTCATGCTATATGGTGATATTATACAAATTAAATTTGGCATATTCTAAAAAAAAAGTTCCATCATTATTACTTTTATCTATTTAATTTGTATGAGTTTGATGTTTTTGTCGTTTGCCGTTTGAGTTATCCTTAAACAATAAATTTTTAAGTATATTAATAAACATTTTATTTGTGCGTTAATTTTTAATTGTTTTTTCTGTTTATATATTAGAATATATATGTATTTTATGTTCGTATATGTAAATTTTTCATTTCATTTTATGCAATATAAATACATAAAAATATTCCTTATTAAAATTTACGAAGTCTTGTAAATAGTTTGTATACAACGTAACAATACGTTTAAATTTCTTTTGTTTTTCGTATTTTCATTTTTTTATTTACAAAATTACTCACATTACATATCAAAAAAAGTATATTATTGTTTTAAGTCATAATAACGGTTTCTTTATTCTTCTTTTGTTTTGCTCTTCTTTATTTTTTGTTTTTGCTTTTTAAGTATCTCTATTTATATGCATGCAGATGTAATCTGCATAGATATAAATTAAATAATTAATGGCTCAATTTTCCAAATACTGCGTACCATTTATTAAATTATGATTTTATTTTTCATATAATTACTAAGGCATTAAAATAAAGTTCATTTTTCTTTATGTGGCATCACATTCCACATTCCAGGCCTATTTCTTAAATAAATTATAAACTACATTTTACTACTCCATTCCATTCAAATTCATTTCATTCCATTCCACTATATAAGAAATTTACGCGAATGTACGTAATATCTAAAAGGACTTGAGATAGATCCATTCATATTTATACCAATTATTTTATGTTCACCTCCTTCAAATTCTTATGGTCTTATTGCCCTCAAAGAAATTATATAAAAAGAAATTTATATAATGATAACCATTCATAATTTTGAACTACATTATATTTTGGATTATTATTGCATTTTAGATATAACATCATATCTATGAATATGATGTATTTACATTGAGTAAAATTCATTTTCAAGAACACATTCATCAAAAAAATTCAGAAAAAATAATGTAAAATATTATTGTCAGCACGATACAAAGAGCATTCATTTATGTTAGTAAGATTTCGTACTATTTGAATTATTGTTATTGTTATTATTTGTAAAATTTGAAAACATTGATTTAATGAATTGAATGTTCACGTTAAAACAACTAACGTTCCCGTAATGTAATAAGAGTCCTTTTAGCCATTTACAGTAGCCGTCTTTAAGTATTTATTCATTTATTTGAAATTTATAATTTTCAAATGGGATGTTTCTTAATTTAGTACGTTTACAAGCAACATTAAATATTATCTAATTTATATTCATGGTAAGTAGTTTGAGTTGCAGAGAACGGAGTATAAAAATTGCAGTTTTTCATTTAGTTTAATTTAATTTAATTTTTTTTATATTAAAATCGATTTAAAACGATTGCATTTAAACTTATTGTAAATTTATGCGAGAAAATTTCATCAACACTTACATAATAATATTAATTGTATTTGCTGTATGTATTGTTGTATTGTATTGTATTGCTAATCTAATCACATCCTTCTAATATTATCCATATTTATGGCATTTCTGATAATAATAATTAATACAAATTGTATGTATGTATATTTTATATATTTGGTATATTTGTTTAAAAACAGCCTACTCTTAAAAGTAATACGCTTAATTATATAATACGGGGTGTTAACAAATTGCTAAAGTATTGCGCATAATGTTTTATTCCTATTTGATTGTGAATATTCAGTGCCTGTAACACCACTCGTACTAGTACAACCCATTAGTTCACGAAAGACATCATTAATTTTATAATTATATCTAAATTGTATTGTAAAATAATATCAAATATCAAATTGATTATAAAATAAAATATTGAATAAGACAAACAATTCAATCGGGGCCAACTATCAAATATCCTAACACTAATTTCCTTCTTTCGAATTTATTAAACAATTAGCGAAAAAAAAATTACAAATTGTCCAAAGTGTCTGAACGTTTAGAAGAATTTTTTAAATATCGTTTCAGACGATTTTCGTTGTAACATTTTTACAATTGTACACTTTCTTCATAACTTCACCGCTTTTTTTTTATGTCATAAAAATTATCTGATCATACTTATAGATATTCTTGATTTTTGTTGGGTCTATAAATAAAATTTCATTAAAATATACAAATTTACAGGGAACAGTTAGATAGGCAAATGAACACATAGACTGACAGACAGACTTAAATAGTTTCAGCAAATGACTCCAAATCGTTGGATATTTTTGATTGCTTCGATATTGCTTACTCTAAAGAATTTCCCGCAAAAACGTCTCTACTTTAAAATCAAGTTCCGTTATTTAAAAAAAAAATCAATATATAAAATATATTTCAAATAAATCATATTTTAAATCTAATTTTTATTTAAAACACTCACACTAACAAAATTTTTTAATTTTTTATTTAAAATAAAATTGAGTAGTTTAATAATTAGATTTTTATATCATTATTTTTTTAATAACTTGCAGTCCCCTAAATAAATTTGTTTCGATGTTTATAATTCATTACAATTCAATTTAATTTACGAATTTTATAAACAAATATTTAAGTCCTTGATTTCTATATACCATAAATATAATTTTTTACATATTTTTTAAATAGCACAATCTTAATGTCATGATTTTTTAATAGACTAATAATTAATATATTTTTATAAAAATAATAATATTATTAATTTTTAAACATACTAATTAATCCAATTTATAAAAATATATTGTATATAATATAATAATATCATAATAATAATATAATAATAATAATAATAATAATAATAATATGTATACTAAATTTCTTTTTATTATTCGTATCATTTATTGAACAAATTATAAAAATTACGATGACTAAAACTATCTAATATTTGATCTCTCATAGAACGGCAGTACTGATTGTTTAGAGATGTAAGCAAAAAAAAAATGAAATGTATTACTTTTAGATTGTTTTCTTGTTAGTAATTTGTTAATTACCCGAAACGTTTCCAAGTTACCCATATCGAATACTAAAATATAGGCATGTACTGATCTCAAACCTAATGGATGGCCATTATTCCATTCGGCAAAGTTATCCGCTGGAAATCGCTTCTGTGAAAATATTTGTAAAAAATTGAAATTGCTTCTACTCATAAATATATAAATATGTAAATATAAATAATGGAAAATCACGATTAGTATTTTGAAAATTTTCTTCTTAATTTTCGTGCTACATCGTACGTTATGTACAATAAACTTCCGATTAATAAAAATGTGGATTAATAATTGGTGGGTACGTCACGAGGAACGATATCAGAGTATGTTTCTTTTTCTTAGAGTATATTTTTTTCATTATTTTTAAAGGAAGGGCCACCACTAAATATATCTACACTTTTGAGGATCTAGGATTGATCCTTTATCGTATGTAGGATATGTTAATAGAAATCGTCCCTAAATCGCCACTAAGTCTCCAGTGGTAAATGGAAATTTTGAAGATAGTTCCATGGTTTTATCTTTTTTCTTTCAAATAGCGCACTTTTTCAAAATATTATATATTTCCTATTTTATATTATTACCGTAGAAATTTTTTACATTAGAACAATTTTTACGTCTAAGCACTGATGCACTAAGTGCATGTATCTTTGTATGAAATAATTTGTCCAGAGTATATAAATTTTAAATAAGGCTTGTTTGAAGACACATCTTAATAAATGAAGTGAATGATTCATGCAATTTTAGTAAATCGGTGTTGTGTTGCAAGAGTAGGTATTTTTTTTATGTAAGATATGTTGAAAAATAAAAAAATATTCTAAGGTGAAAGTATGATGGATGCATTCCATAGTGACACGATCATTACCTGCGGTGGTACATCGATTACCATCAGCTCTCGTATACATGTGTCACACACCAGACAAGTTTTATATATTTTACGTTTAGTGGTGGTTTGATGTATTTTACAAAAATCTTGCTGGAAAAATTGCTAAAACATTTCATAAAAATATTTATGTAAATTCTTACATAATTGTTAGTTAATTGTAATAATATACAATATGCGACATATATGTACCTGTAATATACTGGTTTTACCAACACCAGAAGCCCCCAAAAAGGCTGCCTTAAGGGGGCCCTGCAACCATGGTGGCTCTGCCCCACCCTCCAGAGTGATACGCTATGCTGAAATGCACTTATTTTGTATATGAATTTCCATCTCAATTGATATCTTAGTCGATTTTGTTGTAGATGCTGTTTCGCCAACATAGTCCTTATTCCGTTTAGAGTCTATTATTAATTTTCTTAAAGAACTTGTTGGTGATAATGTGCTCCACATTATCATATAAATACCATTTACACATTTATTTTATCTATATTATATTATATAATTTTAAAATTGTTTATAAAACAAAATACAATACAAATACAGAGAGGCGAGTAATTGTTATCACTTTCATAAAATCCTTAGTTAATTTCTTTTCAACAATTTTTATCCACAGATTGCATTTGAAAATGTAATTTTCCACATTTATAATTCTTTATTGTCAAAATCACATATTGCTATCATGTACATATTTATATATTTAACAAGATTCTATTTAGTAAAAGTGTGAACTTTTACAAGTTTTTTTTTGTGCGGCATCACATTGCAATATCAATTACTTTACTGGCAATGATGATTTCAATTTAGCTTTATTTTTGTTTTCTTTTTTCTTTAATTTTGAATTAATAACACATTAAATAATTGCTTATTGTGTTTATTGGTTTTGTGCGGTTTAGAATCGATTGCATGTATATATTTCATCTGCGACACTGAATTTGAAGTAATAAAATTAAAATATAAAAATTTAAAAAAAGTATATATGTATCAATATTTAGCATAACACATACGTTTATATTTACAAGCAAACCGTTCCATATATGTACATATAAAAAAAATTTGGAAATAATATTTAGCTGAAGGTAACTCTTGAATGTATAAATTGAAGGCCGATGAAAAACATTTATGATGTTTTATTATTATCACAATGTTATATTATTGTAAAGGCATCATTTGGTACTATCACTTGATTGATAATGGTATAATAAATGTGTAAAAATCTAAAAATGTGTAAAAATAGTATAAATTTTATTAAATTTAAATTTAAATTTCTAGAAATCATTGAACGAAGTAGCGGATTTGTTTAGACTGGTTTAACATATTACGCTGTTCAAGAATATATGTACTCTATAGAAAGTGTGTCATTTCAGTTTAGATGATACAAAAGAAGAAATAGATAATAGATAACATAGAGTACAACAAGAAGCAAGACATTGAGAATATTTGTTGGAAAGAAAAAATAAAAACAAGATGCCATTTTTAATCCTCATTCGAGTATTCAAATGAATAATTGATTCTAAATCCAGATTAAATATTGAAAGTTTATTCTTGAAAGTCAATTAATTTAATTAAATGAGATTTATATTTGCAAAATATCTCAACAATCAATGCACCAACGGAATTTAATGTTGATTCTATCAATTCCCGTGAAAACGGAAAATTTTAAATTATTTTTCTTGGTCCATAAATTTTATGTAAAAATCTAACATAATTTTATAAACATACATCCGTACTAGCAACATTATCTAGAAGTAATAATATTTGGTAATTTGTTTTTATTTTGTATTTCAAATGAACAAATTGGTGGCAGCCTGTCAGACAGATGGACATATATAAATAAAAAAAGAAAAGAGACGGATATATATCTTTATCTGGATATACCTACAATAATGAATTTTTTTTTAATATGTGTAAATTCACATATCAAAATAAATAAATCAATTGATTTTACAACACAGTCACATTAAAAGCTCATTGAATAAATATCCTGTACAGTTCTATAAGCCTATGAAACTTTTTAGGAAATATTTATAGTTTAAGTTATTTGGAGTAAAGGCTACAATGAGTTTTTGTGGAAATGTACAATACGCAGTAAAACTTTTAATATACCAGTTTGTTATTATACTTTTTTTTTGTTAACCTTCTGCACTTCCGTCTATTTACTTGTTCTCTGTGATGTAACCCACCGGTCTAAGCCCGTTAAATGTGATATATTTTAATTAACTGACAAATACTTTGGAAGATTTGTTAAGGTTTACACGATCACATTCCATGTGAAATACTACTTAGAAGTAACATGTAAGTTTAAAAAAGTTATTTTTTAATTACCAATTTTGTAAAAATTACAAAAAAATATACCGCTAATAAAGCAGAGAATCGTTTACTGAAAAAAAATTTTGTTATAAAAATTAGCCAGGTGTATTAGATTTTTGCATAAATTCGGAAGATTTTTTATATAAAGATCCATATAAAGCGTTTCGAATAGAGTTGATTACAAAAGGAAAATATTTTGCTCGGTAAACGAAGACAGTGGGATACTTGGGATCAAATGATGGGTATCCACCATTTGAATTTTTCCTTCGAGCACCTTAAAAAATTTTAAGATCGAATTTTTTAGTGTAAGTTTATTGCAGTCTCAGAGTTGTCACAACTATTTTAGAAACTTGAACTGAACAATAAAAGCATACTTAAAAAAAATTTAATTAATCAATTATTTCAAAAAATTACAAGGCAGTTCATTTAAGCAATACTTTAAATACCTTGCATTAATTTCCATCATCTGGTTAGTAAAAAAATCTCAAGGAACGTGTTTTGTAAAGACGAGTTCAAAAAAGTGAAACTGTGAAGTAAAAAATTGTTAACAATACTTGTTCTTTATACTTGTTATCTTATGCCATTTCTTTATAAAAAAAGATTGTAAAGCTATGAATTTCTTCTTCAAAATAAGGCACTATAGAAGACATGGTCATATCAAATTTTAGAATCTTTAGATATTTTTAGTATAATTCCTGTCTTGTTCAAATCAAAACAAGTTTGTGTATGAAGACTTGTTAAAAAAAATAAGTGGAAAATTATAAGCTACAGATTGTCAACAGAAGCAAAATTTCGTGGACAGCCCTAGAAAACGCTTCTAAATAGATTGATTGAGTACCTGGATATTATAAAAAGTTTCCATAAGCCGCGTTTACCCTACAAAAGGTGTAGAGTAAACGTGATATATTTTTGCAATATATTTACCATAGACCAATATTTGCTGCAAAATATTTTTAAAAATTTCTCAATTATTTTAAAATGGCTGTTTTGTAATAATTTGCAAAAATGTGCTGGCATTTTCTGAAATTATTATTGACGTTGTCTCTTTATTATTGTAAACATTTTATTTATAATTATTTGAAATTTTGTTTTTATTTATTGAAATATTGTCACACCATAGAAATTTTGTTAAAAGAGAGTGCTATCAAAAATCAAACAAAATATAAATAGAAAAAAATCTTCATTCTTACATCAAGATTTTCATCAACTTTTCAACTTATGTAACATAAATTGATGCGTACAAATGTGTGCATATTATGTGACATTTATTCTAATTTTCTTTATTTTATTCATTTAGTACCTTTCAGGTTTTATCTTTACATTTATTATGTTTATTAATTGCGATGATGATAATATTAGTTGAATATTATTTATTATTATCACTTTTATTATTAATGTTATTATTTTATTTAAAAAACGGAAGTTGTTTTAATAAAATTTTTTTATCACAGCGTACTCATATCCACACATTATCTAATAGATGTCAACAGTTTTTATATAGGCATTTAAATGTAAAAAAAAAAAAATTGAAATAATCAAAAGAAAGAAAAGAAAAACTCAAGTATTAAGCAATAGAATTTAGTCCGCATTAAATTAATACCATCTTAAACGTCGCACAGACCCGCTAATAACAACCATATCACGAAAGAATAATTCTCAACTGAAACCATTCAAAATTGTAAGCGTAGCTATTGGATGAAGGAACAAACTCGAAATGAATTCAAATGTTTCTCAGTGGGAGATACAAAGAGAGAATATGAAATAGCATAGAGAAAAGGACATAGTTCAATTTGACCAAATTTAAAGAGACAGATTATTTGAAATTTAAAAAAGAAAATCCTGTGAGTGTATATTGTGGTGTGTAGATGTGTACAACATACAAGGAGGACAGACCAGAAGGACCTATCGATTAAGAATTACGTTTTGAATCAATGTAAGACAGTCTGATGCCTAAGTAAATGTTTTTAAAACAAAGCAAGATGAAAAATATTTTAAGGATATTTAAAAGTTGGAGAGGTGGGTAGGTATCTTTTGGCCCATAAACAAACCCTTTTGAAAATAATTGAGCACAAAGTTTTTTTGAGTTATTTCTCATATACTCCATATTTTGAAAAAAAAGGCACATGCCAACAATTTTCAATTTTATTATTTACTATTCTAAACAGGTACACCAAATTTTCCCCAAGTAATAAGATGTAACGAATTTTTCAAATGTCTTGAGATTTGATATTTGTCAGTTCTTCGACTGCTTCATTATATTAGATTAAATTGTACAAGGTAATGATATTTACTTCTTGAAAAAATTTCAACAATCTGGTATTTAATGCCTTTTTAAGGATTCGGCGCAGTCATCTGTTTCAATATTTTACCGTTTATTGCATTTTGTCTACGCTCTTCAAATAAATCAAATGAACATTAAAAAGGATATTTTGAGTAATTATGTATGTTATTACATCTATAATTCACTATTGATATATATACAAATTACTAGATTTAAATACATCATAAAGTATGAAACAGATTTTTCTATTTTTTCTTCATTTCTCTTTAATGGAAATTAAATTAGATTTCCAAGTAATAGATTTCAAGCAGCTCTAATAATTAATAATAAATGGAAAACTAATAGCAAGAAAATTATATTTAACTACCGCCAAATCTTGAATACTCGCCACTCAAATACTATAAAATTATAAGTCAGAATCTGTTTACGCTTTTCAGTAGTTGGCAGATAGCGTAAATATGAAACAGTAAAAATTTAGTACTGGGTAATTCCATATAGGCATAGCCGATTTACATGATTTTTGGGATAGATATTGTAGACTAATAACTTCTCTACTTGTACAAAATTTGAGCCCTCTATCTTTTGCGATTTGCAAGTAATGCCCAAAAACTACCAAATATTGCTTTAAAAAAAATCGAGGTGTTTTCAGTTTACTTTGACCTATAAGAGTTTCCTTTAACCAATTTTGCCCTTTTTCATTAGAATTTCTGATGATTCTTCCAAACTTATGCTTGATATCCCAAATGTTACAACCAGGAGAATGTATACAATAGATAGACACAAAGACGGACAGATAGATAGTTATGTCTAAATCGATTCTGAATTTGATGCTGGGAATATATGTACTTTATAGGGTCTCGAACGCTTCTTTTTAGGCGACCCAAACATAATGATAAAATGACTTAATGACAAAGTATACCCCCAACCTCTGGTTGTCGAATATAATTATTATTCTAACAATATAAAATTTCTTTCTAAAAGATGATAGACTTTAAAGCTAATAAAGCAATGTTACACATACAGCAATAGAATACATATTTACGTTCATAAATTTATTAGACTATCCCATGTTGTGCCTGGCGATCATGATATGTATGTACAAGGGTTGCTTACAAAATTGACTTGTTCATGGCAAAATACAGCAATACTGATTTTTGTATTATGGTGAATGGTAACAGTAATAAAAGTTTACTGTTATTATAATAGAAGTAACGTGTAATGTGAATCAGGCACACAGATTTATGTCTTTAGTGTTTATTTGCAATACTTGTGTGATGTTGTGCAGAAGAAGAAATTTAAATTTTGAATAAAAAATCGATACCTTTATGCACAATAAATCATTCAAAATATCACTCAAAAGCGTAAAAGTATCTTATGTTTTTCTTTAAGCATTATTTGGACAAGGAAAGATGTTGAGTTCGAAGTAAATGTATCAAAATTACAATATAAATTTATAATAAATTATCGAATATTGTTACGTTGATCTATTTAGCATTTCAACAATGAATATATTAGCAAAAATTTTACATTTTTATTTTTCGAAGAAATGCAATCTAAATTGGAATCTTTATTCTTGTGCATATAAAATTTTTTGACAAACTCAATTTGCATTAATTGCTTATATATTTTATACATTAAGAAACATAAAAGTTTATTATAAAATAAGTATTTTATCAAAATATGCATTTTAAACGAATGCCTTACACAAGCGAAGGTCATTTGCAAAAAATTAATACTCACTGCATGATTCTTTATTAAAAAATTTATATTAAAGATATTAAAATTTTCTCTTTTGTTCTTAAATTTGTTTGCCTTTATTCCAGGCAATTCTCAGAGGGAAAACTATATAAGTAGGACAAATCTCCTGCTATTTATTTATACTCTACATCAATTGTAGTACTGGTTATTGTAAATTGATGAATAAAGAATTGAAATAGAAAAATTGAAATGGACCCAAAAGCATTTTTGAATTCTAATATAACTATATTTTCTGTCTGTCTGCCTGTCCCTCTGTTATCCAGCTACGGAGCACAATTTTTGAGATTTTTTATTGAAATTTGCTTCTAATGGGTGTTTTAGCTCAGAGGCAAACCCTATTAAAAACGGTCGGAATAGGAATAATTTTAGGATTATTGTCCATATAGCCTTTTTTTGTATGGAACAAAGTTACAATTTTGCATACATTTTGCGACATTTGAAATTTTATTGTACTTTGCCACAAATAATCTGTGGATCAAATTTGATTTACCTCAGTCCATATTTTCTCACATAACACACTTTTCAAATAATTTAATAACAAGAATTTGTAACATATTTGATATGTAAATTAATTACTGGGCTTTTTATTCACATTAAGCAATGTGGTATAGAGTATTTAAGGGAGACCCTTGACTGAGTATAAAATTTGTACTTTGCTTTCTTTTTCTTGATTTTAAACAAACCGTAAACACTACGAAATGTATTTGGATACACAATTTCTTCTAATTTCAACATTATTTTGTATGAAATGAAATGCGCATAATAAAATTTTATGGCGCACATTTTATTTGCAAAAATAATTCTAAAATAGTACTTACTTGTCATTAGATTTTATTAATAATTAATGTAAATATGTTGTTCTATAATTTGTATAGCTATTTGTATTATGGAGAGTTTGATTAAATACGCATTTCAGCAAACCAAAATTCATTCCCTTTTAGGAAGCTTAATTGTAATTTTCAGGTGGGCTGGTTACGTTTAGTTTGCCATTTGATTACCATGTTTCTAATTTTATTTTACAACAACTTTGTAGCGTTGACAGCTTTTCCAAGTATGTCGGTATAGAATGGGCCGAATCAATCAAAAGGCATTTCAGTTTTTTCGTTTCTTAAATTAGATTTGAAATTTATCTATATCTATCTATTAAAAATACAATTATTAAAATGGATTGTTTGCCTACAATTGAAGGAAAGTGCCACATCAAATATTCTTGATATTTGCGCGGTCAATATATAATTGTTAATCTCAATCAATAACTATAATTTTAGTATGTTTGTTAAATATTGATAAAGAGATAAAAAAAGATGAAGAGCGTGAGAATTAAACAATTTGTTAAATTTAAGGTCATTAAAATATTTCCATCGTTTCAATTCATAGCTATCTGCACGTGCAAGTGAAGTGTCTTACAAAACGCAAAAAGAGTAACTCTAATAAATCATATTTATCATATTTATCATCAAGCTAAATTTTTTAACCGATACACATATACTATTACTATAAATTTTCTAGGGTTGAAGTTTAAAAACTACAATCTCCAAGCGGTTCGTATAAATAATGTAAATTATTTGCTAAAACAATTGAATTCTCAACATGACTTATATTCTATAATCATACAATCAAATTTTAGTCAAAATTTTGTTAAAGAAAGTGTTCCTGTAATTCATTATAAATTATATCGGAGAATTTAAGAAAATTGTACGAGATGGGAACCACTTTTGAAAAGAATCTTCTTTTGAGAATGGCTGTTTATTATACTTTAATGTGTTTACAATATTTAATCAAATGTTTGTCATTACCCAAAATGAAACAACAGATCTATGGATGATATATTCTCTATATTCATCTAGATATGTTTGTCGACTATTGATAATATTCTTCTGGTCGTATAATCCTCACGTTTAATACCATAAAATAATTTATCTGGCTGATTTGACAAATCTGGTTGATATGATTTTATAACTTATTTGTTTGTTTTGTGATTTTTTTTCCATTATACTCAGCAATAATAAATGTTTGGCACTCAATATGACATCACCAATGTATGGAGGGCTTGTTGCCGATTTAATGCCAAACATTAAATTAATGCGATATATGGGGTTATTTATGCATGAATTCACTGGTGGATCACGTGTTACGAAGAATATTTACTCCATCGTACATTTTATTTTACTATTCTTACAATTTATATTCATTCTTGTCAATATGATATTAAATAGCAAGGAGATAAGTGAATTATCTGGTAACACAATAACTACATTATTTTTTACGCATTGCATCACAAAATTTATGTATTTGGCTATCAATCAGAAGGCATTTTATCGGTAAGTTGAAATCTTCATCATTCGTATGATGACTTTGTTCAAAGTTACATCCAACTCTTAATATAGAACTCTTAATATATGGAATCAAGTCAATATACATAAATTATTTGCTGAATCAGATGCACGATATCGGGCGATTGCTTTATCAAAATTGCGCAAATTATTTGTGTTAGTTATGCTTACTACTGCAATATCATCAATTGGTAATAAAAACGTACTATAGCTTAACATTATAAAACATAGTAATAATGTAGGATTAATATGTAAGTCAAATGTTACAAATTACATATAAATTTATAATACTTGACATTTAATCTATAACAATTAATCATTGAATTATTAAAAATACAAGCAAAAACATTATACTGGGTTGGAGTCAAGTAACATATAGAATATAGTTTGTCACATCATCTAATGTTTAAAAAATACTAGAAAATGATTTAAATGTCCATCTAATCTAAATTTTAAACGTATATACGGTGTGCCAAATGCATCATTATAGCCAACTTTTATAGCGAAATATTCATAAATGTGCATTTTTACAAGCCATTAATAAAAAATGTGAACAGACACGCAAAAACAGATTTTGCTAAATCATATCTGAAATGGTTATTTCGAATATGAAACATTCTAAGAAAGCAGGTGAATTCATTATATATGTATGCAAAATGTTACGAGCAGCATTTATAAATTACGTAAAGAAATAACTTCAAAACTAAACGAAACTTATATTTTAATTTTATATTTGTGATACACATCACGGCCATTTGCTATTGCATTTAATGCTAGATGAAAGCATTATATTCCAAAGTGTACTTTGCCCTCTAAAATAAAGTAAAATTCAAATAATAAATATGTTGATGAGAAAGTGATAAAATATTAAAAACTTCTTAATGGTATAAGTTTCAGAGGCCACTTAATGGTCTCAGAACACTTTGCACAAGAAATTATTGCTATTGCCAGTATAATAATCAAAACTACCTCATAAGCATTTTTTTTTGTTTTTTACAGCTTGGATTACAATAACGTTTTTTGGTGAGAGTGCCAAAATTGTTTACGACCAAAGTCTTAATACTTCGTTTAAAGTTGATATACCACGTTTACCTATAAAATCGTTTTATCCATGGAATGCTAGCCATGGTGTATTCTATGTACTTTCGTTTGTTTATCAAATCTATTACATAATATTTTCATTGACTCAGTCCAATTTATGTGATGTATTATTTTGTTCATGGGTATTATTCGCTTGTGAACAATTTCAACATTTGAAAAATATTGTGAGACCGTTAATGGAATTATCAGCTAGTTTAGACACTTATCGTCCCAATTCGGCAGTACTCTTGAATTCATTGACAACTAATTATAATTCTGAGGCAGTTGTTAATGAAGGTTTGAAGTTACGAAAACAATAATATTGTAAAATACTTGATTTATTAATAGAAGTATTTTCCAGAGGTGGACCCATCATCAGACGTAGCTAATGATTTAGATATATCAACTATTTATAGTAGTAAAGCAGATTGGGGTTCACAATTTCGAGCACCATCTACTTTACAAAATTTTAATCAGCAGAACACTAATCCAAACGGTTTAACGAAGAAGCAAAAATTGATGGTACGCAGTGCTATCAAATATTGGGTGGAACGTCATAAACATGTTGTAAGGTACGACATATGAAATTATAGTAACATTCTGAAAATTGTTTTAGGTTATTCGCCATTTAAACACTCATTGTATCGATCTCATGCTTTACGGTCTTTTAATATAATTTGTTAAACATTTAAACACCTAACATCTAAGAAAGAAGCCTTCTTAAAAGGCTTTTGATGACTGTTAATCGGATAACGCTTGATTTTAAAAATAACCGGCGTCTGCATATAAAAGGACTGAAATTTTAAAAATATGGAATCTCTTTTGGAAATTCATTTTGTGGAGAAAGGTAAACTTGGGTAAAGTTTTTACGAAAAGTATACTTTCAATAACAAAGATTTATATATAGTGGAACATGAAATATAAAATAGTTTGATGAGTATAACATAAAACATAAAAATTTTAAATATAAGAAAACAAGATTGTCTTTTAAATGTGAGATTTATCAAATTTACGTAAAAATTGGCGCATTTATTCGACTTCTGAGTTATTTTAAACCAAATGACCTACGGCGATAAATGATCATCCCAGTACAATCAGCCACATACAACATTAATGCTATTCACTTATTATTATTTAAAGATTAGTGACAGCTATTGATGACACGTATGGCTTGGCATTATTATTTCACATGTTAACATCAACAATTAAGTTAACCTTGGTAGCTTACCAAGCCACAAAGATCAACGGACTAAATGTATATGCGCTTGGTGTTCTCGGATATTTGGTCTACTCATTGGCACAAGTTTTTCATTTCTCCATATTCGGTAATCGTTTAATTGAAGAGGTATGAATAATTATACGTATATAAATATATATGTAAATATTTGGCATTCATTATGATGGTAATTATTAAAAGAGTTCATCAGTGATAGAAGCAATTTACTCATGTCATTGGTATGATGGTTCCGAGGAGGCTAAAACTTTTTTGCAAATTGTTTGCCAACAATGTCAAAAGGCTATGTCTATTTCTGGAGCTAAATTTTTTACTGTCTCATTAGACTTATTTGCTTCAGTGCGTAAGCAAAAAAAAACTATTCTTTTAAATAATTTGTTTTATACACTTTGGCCAATACATTGCCTCTTCCTTTTTTAGGTACTTGGTGCTGTTGTTACATATTTTATGGTTCTAATACAATTAAAATAAATTCAGATATTGTTTCTTTAAGTTTTAATTATTTTTTATTAAAACAGGTTAAATGGAGAATAGTCGTAGAATTTATACGATTTTAATTATTACTAATAGGATTCGTGCTTGGACCAATAGACAAATAAATTTGCCTAGACGGGCATCAGGCGAATCGTCATACCAACAAAGATATAGATAAACTTTGACCATTTCAGAAAGCAATTCTGAGTCAATGAGTCCATTTCAAACCGTTCTAAGTCTTACATGCTTAGTAAATAGGGTATGCTTAATAGTGTAGGGTATAACAAAAGTTGTGCATTTTTCATTTATACATATTTTAATTTCGAAATATTGAAATAATTATTATAGTTAATGTATTCTCTCGAATGTAGCGTTTAAATGTTATAAGTTCATATGACGGGTTATTTAAACTCTGCTATTCTTACTAAAAAAATTCTCGTCCATATTTATTAATTTCGATATTTCATTATATTCTTAACATGCATATATTAATAAAGTCAAGAATTTTTGTTTTGAAGATATTGACATTGTGCTTGAAAGCACACTTATTAGAAGTGTTTTATTTCAAATAAGAACAAATAAGAGAATTATATTTAGCTGGAGTCAACTTTTGGGTACCTACAACCTATACATAATGACATTACGATTCAGAGCTTGTTTTGATTTTTTAGTAATAAATTGAAAACGTAAAAGTAACATTGCGATCAGGAAAATGTATGTACAAGGTATAGACAGATGGACAGACAGACAGACATATCTGAATCCATTGAGTTAAAATAATCAAATAATCGTAATTTAGCATGATTTATACATAATTTGCTTATACGCTTCAATTATATAAGAAATTGTTCTCTAATTGTTAGAATTGATAGAATTTCACAAAATAAATACAAAATTGTTAAATGTGAAATCGTTTACTTAAAGAAAAATCTTTTTACAAATAATTATATATTTACATACTTTAATATAATGTAATCTATATATACATAAACATATGCATATACATATATAAATATGCATAATATAATTATGTAAAATTGTATCAATAAATTGGAGTGTAGTTGTTTTATATAACTTTCCTGTAACGCTACTATTTAATTATCTATTGCGTTATTATTAGAATTACATATAATTATTATTTAATTTATTGTAATACAGAAAATTTACTTATCAGTTTTAATTCAATATCTTAAATGAACATTTAACATAAACGAATTACTTCATATATAAATATTTGAGTAAAATTTCCTAAAATTTTTTAGTGAAAGGACATCCAAATAATTACTTGAAATTTTATATTATGATTTCAATTTGATAGTGAACTTTTACCATGTAAACTTGCTTGTCATATTCAAAGGGATTTCTGATATTTTTACTATTTTTATTGTGTTCAATGATTAAAACAATAAAAGAAGAAAAAATGCCACCAATATTACAGTCTAAAAATTGAACAGGAAATATGAACGCTTAACACTTAATTGGATCATAAGTTTCTGGGTTAATTTATTGTAGAACTTGTTAAACAAGTATGGTCACTTAAAGTTGATATATATATAAATTACATTATAAAAAATTAACTTCATTTTGCTAATAATTTCTGAATATTCTTGTGGAGATTAATTCAGAAGAGTTACGTTTATGGAAAGTTGAAATTTTCTAATTCTGTGAGCTACTTCGATCGACTTTCATTACATTTTTATTTAATTTTATTTATTGTACTTGTAATTTCAAAATTTAAACATTCATATATATTATTAAATATAAACATCGAGTATTAATTAGTAATTAGTAATATATTAAAAATTTAGTGATACTAAGTAACATACAAAATGCTTTGATTAATCAATCTCATTGTAACAAAATGATTTCACAATTTTTCCGCTCTATATATTTTGCCTAGATTGTTGCATCGAATCATTAAAACATTATAGAATAGTATTACAAAAAAAAAATTAGATGTGTATATGTGTATTTTAGTAAAAAACTACTATTAATAAATAAATAAAATGACTTGTCTTAACACTATAAACCTCATTTGTCAAGAGTAAGTTAACACATTAATGTGATCATGTTATTCATATATTAAATTATATTTTATTATTAAATAAATGAATATATGAATATCATTATCATCAAAATATTTTTTAAACGTTTAAAAACGTTTAAAAGTAAAATGCGTAAGCAAATCATACTTGATTTAGACCAAATTTTGAATGTACCCCATCAATTTGTGTAATACTTAGTCAATATGGCCAATAAATTATATTCATGAAAGTCGAATAAATTTTCAATGTTGTGTGTTTATGTGTATATTGAATATGTTGTGAGCTAGAAATTAATGTTGAATATAAGGAATTTGGAAAAATTGTACATTTACTGCTTAATATAGTTATAATTTTGAGTAATTTTGTCGATTTTTCTGAGTTACAAATAGAGACTACAAAATCAACTTCGAAATATGTAAAGTGACATTTTTACAGTGATTTTTACTAGTAATAACAAAAAAAAAACCGGATTCGAAATTATTGTACTGTTGTCATATCCTCATTTTCGTTACTACTAGACTAGAACAATCTTTTAAATAAAAAGGCGGTTTCCTGTTAACAAACTCCGATAAAAAAATTTTTTTTTATGATTTTTGACTTATTTCAAATACACATTATACGAGGAGAGGTTCAAGAAATGGATCTATTAACTATATTGTTTGAAAAAAGCCTTATATGGGAAG
This sequence comes from Melophagus ovinus, assembly GCA_023089585.1. NCBI lineage: Eukaryota > Metazoa > Arthropoda > Insecta > Diptera > Hippoboscidae > Melophagus > Melophagus ovinus. The sequence goes on along the minus strand of JAKKIB010000174.1, from coordinate 8,461,597 downwards.
TGGTCGCAAATATGGATCGATCTGGACCCAATTTGCCATACATATTTTTTCTTTGTTAAAATATAATTTTGCAATTTTGCAATTTAGGCTAAAGTATATTTGCAATTATAATTTTTTAAATAAAGTTTTTATATGGGGAGTCATCGAAATACTCCGATTTTTAATAGAATTTGTTTCCGGGCCACAACGCACCCACTTGTCAATTTTCAACGTAATTGTGAATCTCAAAAATTGTGATCTGTAGATATACAGACAGACAGACAGACAGACATACAGGCTTAAATCGAATAAGGAAGTGATTTTTAGTCTAATGGTAGAATAAAAATATCTTAATTCCTTTTGGGTGTTACAAACATCTTCATAAATTTATAGTACTCTGCACTATAAGTGGTGCAGATTATAAATATTATGTATATTATATATATATATATATATATATATAAATATGTTTATTACTGCTACAGTTAAACTGTGCGTCAAGGTGAAGGTGCTGCTGATTTTATTCATTAAACTAATTACTTATTAATACGTTCATATGAATAAAATATATGCAAGATTATTATGTTACGTAATTAGCAACACTTAATAAGAGTATTGTAATTTCTGTTTTAATTTACTTTCAGGTACTCTGAAACTCATTTTTGATATCCGTATATTTTGTTATAAAACTTCCATTGAAAATAAATTGAATTATAACTCTTTGTAGACCAAATATTATTAAAATACTATTTTAGTAGATGAGTCTATTTTAAAATCTTGCGTTCTGTGTTTTATACTACAGCATAATCATGTAATACCTACAATCATATGCATCATAAGTTGTGTATGTTGTAAACGCTTTATCAATAAGTGATAATTTTGCATTTTAAATCAGTTTTTCAATTCAAACATCTTTTTAAATCATTTAAAAAAATACAATTTAATATGAACTTGTAAGTCGTTTTTTGAACATCTTAAATTGGATTAAGTAAGTCAAATGTAAAATAGTTTCCAACTGATAATAAAATTTTTAATTGATTATTATTAATTTCTATTTATTATTTATAATCTATTCTATGTTTTAAACAAACTTTTAAATGAAATTGCACATATAAATTTAGAAAATAATACTAAGGATAATAAATATAGCTCTTTATGTTTTATGAAATGCAATTCTCTGTTCAAAATTAGTTAATTTTAGTTGCGCAATGCTTGTCCAATCATTGATCTACTTCTATTTATATAAAATTTGCTAAATTGTTTTAATGATCCTTTCAAAAATAACTCGAATTAAATTGGACTTTCAAAGTTTTATCTTTTTCAGTTTTATGCCCACTTTCTATTTGCTTTCTCACATATTGAAGTGATAGTACATTTGAAACAGTCAGAAAACCAAATTTTAAATAAGAAAATTTCCTTTAAGACGATACTTTAAAAAAACTTCTGTAAAATAAATATTAAATATACAAAGATCTTAAAGTCAACGATGAACTATGTTGACGACGATATGCAAAATAAAAGTTAATAATTAAAGTGTTATAGATTTTTAATGCGAAGATCTAAGTTTTTCGCCCTTAAGATTACACATAAATCTAAAATGCTAAACGTTATTCTCTCTACGTATTTTTCTTTATTGAAGTATACTGTCAGTTTGCAATTGTTTACAAATTGTAAATTTAAAGAATTGGCAAAGTGCTGAACGCATACACTTCCATAAACAATCAGACATCAATAAGTAAATTGATAAAAAATTTCGTGCTACTCAAAAAAAAGAAGAATATTTTTCTTAGGAACTGTGTGATTTTCCTTTTTGTTGGAGTAATGACTTTATTGCCTGTTTAAAGCCTGCAATATAAGTGCGCGCAATCTTATTTACTCACATTACACATTTCTAACAGTAAACCACAAATAAAACAAAACAAAACACAAATAAAACAAAACAAACCAATTTTGTAAAATAAATGAAAATAAAGTGTTGCATATTAAAAAATTTTAAGAAATTGTGTATACATTTATAAATATACATTTTACTATATACATATACATATATATATATATATATATATATATATATATATATATATATATATATATGTGTGTGTGTGTGTGTGTGTAAGTATGTAAGTATTTATATATAAGAATATGAAAATAATTTAATTAAAACTTTCATTGTTGTTGAGAGCGTGCTAAATACAACAGTTTTATTCGAGTTACGAATGTTTCGCTTCGTGGTCTGGTTGCTTGATTTGCTGATTGTTAGCTGCTTGATTGCCCGTATTTTTCAAATGGCTAATTTACAGATTCTTATGGCTGTTTAATTAGCTTTTTTTATTATCATTAACTGTAACTATTACATACATACATGCATACATACATACATATATATGGATATTTCGAAAATAAAGTGTTCAAAAAAAAAATGAAAAAAAAGAGACTACAAAGAAAAGTTTTTTTTAAGTTAATGGCATGACTTTGTATGTTACATTAACGGTATATATAACATTTTGCATAAACCAAAAAAAAAAAAAAAACAAAAAAAAACCAAAGAAAAATAATGCAATACCCCATTTATTTTTTAATTTTTCACCTTTCTTTATAAACTATTTCAAAGAAGGCATCTAATAAAATCATTATCATTAATAATTTATCATCATACCAAAGTCGTGCTTATACATAGAATGTAAAGCTCTTGATAAACAATGTTAGCTAAATAATTCCATCATCATCATAATTTTGTGCTAATTTTCTATTTTTTTTAATATAAACAGTTTTTTTTTTTGCTTTGTGTTATCATTTTTTAATATATGCTCGCATTGTTAAATCACTTGCAACATTCATCATTATACTAAAATTTTATGTAGGTAAAATCTACAAATTATTTGTGTCTTAAATACGCCATATTTGATGATTTTGCCATAATTTGTCCAATCATCTTCTTTTTAGGTATTCGTTTAAGATCGTTTAGGTGCATTATTAAAATATGTTTGCATGCTAAAGTTTTACTTATTTATTTCAACGAAAATGAAGAAAATCACAGTTGGTTATTTTTCTTTTTTTTTTCTAAGTATCATAAAATGTCATTAAAATGTTCTCATTTGATGCTTATACTTAGACTTAAACATAATCAATAGTCCATTGACATTAAATTTGAAGAAAATTTATATGGCATGCATGGTTTTATATCAATTTATTTTACAATTTCAATCGCATGCTTTTATATTGGTAAATTTTTATTGCAATTTTATTGCAATTTAAACTAATAAATTTAACAGACATTTTCGTTAATTATTTTTTCATTTATACACAAAAACACTCATACACACATTCTTACATAGATATATATATATATATATATATATGCATTTAAATGCGCGTAAATGTACACGCAAAGGCAAATATCGCTTACTAATAATTTACCAAAAAAAAAAAAATTAAAATAAAAAATTAATGAATTTTTCTTTGAATTTATCAGATATTTTTACAAAATATATATACATACACACACGCATATATACATATATATATAAAATACATATATATATTATTTAAAGTGTAAATTTTTAACAATATAGTTCATTTGAACGGATTTTTCTAAATTCTCGTAAAGAGTTTGTTAAGCCTTTGTGAGAGCAATAATAACAGCGCTTTGAAGTATTTTATATGATCTTGCGAAACAATTAATCCAACGAATTTGATGAATCTTTTGAAAATTCATAAAAAATATAGAAAGAATCATGTAGAATATTTTGTTTGGAGAAAAATGTTTCCATTCCAAGATATGTATTAAATTAATTGCATGGTAAAAATATATAATTTACAATTGTTATTGTAATTTAATTTAAAACGTAAAAAGCCATTAAAATTTATAATAGTTTTATATAGCACCAAATGTATAAACATCCTGGAATAATTTCAAAATATTCAAAGAATTCTTACAGAGTTGAAAGGCTAAAAATTTTTTGATGAAATTCTAATTTTTCTAGATCGTGTAATATTATTCTATTCAAATTATAATTACACGCATTTGTTTACGTGTGTTTACGCATGTGTGTAATGGCTAGAAATATTATTTATATCCTTTGCTATTTTAGCTATTTGTCCATCTTGTTCAATACAATTTCATACAATTTGATGCAATTAAGCTTAAGGTAAAAAGATCGGCTCACTTTTGTGACCAATCTCCATTTATACATTTTATATAAATTTATAATAATTTTGTGAAAAACAAAACACGTTTAATTGGAAAATAACAAAATAATAAAATAATATATTTATTATTAATAATAATAATAATCATTGATAATAAAGCTAATTATTTAAACTAATTAAAATTTGGATTAGATTAGTTTACGCTGAACAAACATTTTATACATTTTCAATGGAATTCGTTTTTGGACCTAAGGGCACTCATGTACTAAATTTCATATAAATATCTCAAAAATTTCCACCTAAGCTTGATAACAAATCTACATGGACAGAGAAGAGACGCTTAAACAAACAGATAGACCGACAAACGGGCAGATAGCTTTAAATCGATTCAGAAAGTGAATTACAAGTCTATCAGATGTAATAAAAGGTGGATCTATCTCAACTCCTTTTGGATGTTATACCACAATTGATGTAGAGTACAATTTATTGAAACATTGTGTACAGCAATTCACTGTTGCCCTCAACTGATTAATTAATACTTATTATTATTATTATTTTATATATTTAATTTTTTTTTTATTTTCATAATTTAATCATTAGGCAGCGTCATCAAAGCCATGATCATAATTATTATTTCGTTTATCGCTATTCGAACATATACATGTACAAATTGAATATATAATTTCATATACTAGAAATGAAGAAATGAAAGTTAAGATAAAATGTTTTCTTTCTATCTGCGCTTTGATTTGTTTGGCTTTGTTTTAACATACTTTCTTAGATTTCTTTCACTTTGCTTGTTTCTTTTTGTTTTTTTTTTGTTTTGCTAACAAATATTATTAATAATAATGTAGTGGATATATTTATATGTGAGTGTATGTGTTTGTATTTATATATATATATGAATAATTTTTCTGATACATTCAATAAGTTGAATGAGTGCTTTTATTTTAAAGTAACTAACATTTTATACTATTTAAAAAATAAAAAAAAATTATATATGTATGCATAGATTTTAATAAGGCAACTACTACAACATTATTATTATCTTCTATTTAACTGTACATATATATATATATATATATATATATATATATATATATATAATATATATATATATATATATATATATATATATATATAATTTATTATGGCTTATAACGTTATACATATGATCGCCGTTATTCAATTATATACGTAAAATGTTTATTTCATATCCAGTTGCAGATTTTACTTCATACGAAACGGTTGTATTAATAACAATAGCAATAATAATACAAATAATAATAATAATAATAGAAAACTTAAAAATAATATTTTACAATAGAAAATCGAAATAATAATTTAAATAAAATACAAAACAAAACAAAACAAAACAAAAAAGTAAAGAAAACAGAAAAGGAAAGAAAAGAAAAGAAAAGAAAAAAAGCAAAGTGACGAGAAGAGAAACGTAATAAGAAATCGCGTTGTTCTTTTTGTTGTTGTTGTCTTTTAATATGCTATAATTATTATTTGATCAGTTCCTGTTTCAGTTACCTTTGCTATTGCTATTGCTGTTGCTGTTGATGCCCCACAACTTTTGTTGTTTTATAATTGCTGATATTTCCTAAAAGGATTACAAATTCATTTCGTATCATTTATTTGATCATCATACAATCAAGGTAAGCCTTTTTTATTATCCCAAAATTAGTAGGCATATTTCCAAATTGCACATTGTATTAAAACATAAATTGAAAGAAAAAGCACAAAAAAATCAAAAAAAAAAAATTGATCGTCAAATTTTTGTGGCGTAAACTGAATTCATTGATATTTTCCTTAAAGAGTTCATTGCACCCCTATCTACTCTGACTCTAATAGACTGCTGCATTATATAATAATGATTTAAAAATCAAAATAAAACTAGTAGAAATGTTATGTACGATTTGAGCTGACTTTTCAATACCCCAAACCAGTTTGCTTAGTTTGATTAAAAGAAAACCAACAAAATGTAAATGAAAAATTATAATTTAATGAATGATTTAATAATCACTATAAACTATAAACTACGGACTCATTTGCATCAACTGTTGTGCATTATATTTTATCTTATTTGTTCTTTTTTTTTTTTTTGTAAAAATGTAAGAAAAATTATAAATTCTTTTTTTATAGATATCAAAATTTTTCCTTTTAAATAGAGTTGTTTGCCTTTCGGGACTAAAAATGCTTCTTGTTTGAATCTTATTTGAATATATCTAAAATTACCGATTTTATGTTAATAACAAATTTAAATGGACGAACTTTAGATAAACAAATTGATAGACAGACTTGAAATAAATTTAAAATATGACTTTGAGCCGTCCCCTATAATAAATAATAAAACGAGTGAATCTATCTCAAACTTTGTTGTTCGTTACATACATTGAGATGAACCCAATGTCCAAAAATTATTGTGATAGATGTAAAAATTAGTTAACGTTATAAAACATTAGAGAGAGTAGAGTTGGCGGGGTTTTTTTTTAAATCATTTTTAAATGCAAGAAAAAGCAAAAAAGAAACGAAAACTTACAGAAATGAGAAAAACAAAAAGTAATTTGTGAAATAAAAATACTCATTTTCATTCGATTTCTCTTTGTAAATTGTCTATGAGAAAGAAACAAATTAATGTTAAAAAACAAAAAAAAAACACAACAATTCATTTAGTTTATGCTTTTCCTTTATTGTTGTTAATATCCAGAGATTGAAGGTATACTTATTTTAACATTATATTTGTAACGCCTAAAGGTAAGTAGTAAAATATATAGATTTCTGATCAGCATTAAGTTCGAAATCGGTTTAGACATGTCTGCCTGCCTGCCTGTCAGTCAGTATGTTTGGTTGTCTGTGTATAGAAAACATGCTCTCGATCGCTAAAAGCGAGACTTCAAATTTGACAGAAAATTCTTGTACATTGGTTGAAACTGAAAGTGGGCCAATTTGGTCAAAGTACACGCCCACAGTGCAACTTAAACTAAGAACACATTAATATTTTTTACGCAAATATTTTTAGTATTTCGCTTATAATTCTCTATGTATAAAAAACATAAAAATCGACCACGCCTACCCAAAATTATACAACTTCAAATTATTTGTCTGTACCATATTTGTCTGACCAAATATTATTAGTATCTGGATGGTGGGTATCCATGATTTAGCCACAGCTAAATATAAATTTCTCAATTGTTTTTGTTTTTATTGTTATTTTGTTTTGTTCGTATTACATAACACAACAAAAACAACAAATATATTAACCGAAATTATTTCGAGACTTACAAAAGTTAAAGTTAAATCTAAAGCTACAATTGATAATTCTAATTACAAATTACATTATAAATTAAATAACAAAATATATGTGATTTTCATTTAATGAAGAAGTCAAAATAAGTGGGAAATAAGTAGGAAAACAAATTTTATATAGTTAAGTTCAAATTATGAATATTCATTACTCTGTGCACAATCTTGGATCAAATGGTTTGAAATGTTATTCTCAATATTGGACGGATAATAGTTAAGCATGAAAAATAACTTACTAAATTGCTTACTAACTAAGTAAATAACTTTTGTAAATAAAATAAAAAAGTTACAAAATAAGATAAATGCAAAAAAGTCAAAAAAAAAGTTGATGCATTAATATCAGTAGGCCTGACCGATTTGCTTAATCGTCTTTTACACATGCCTTAGATACATTGATTGAATAAATTTGGAAAAATTCTGAACTAATATTTATTGTTATTTACATATTCTGAGTAAGAATGTTTTTATAAAAAAATATGAGTGTTCTTAATTTACGATAAATTTGAATCAATTTGATTTATGTATGCAACATGAACTTAAATGCAAGAAATTTCAATGTTACCTTAATTATTGATATTAGCATAAAAACTCTGAAATCGACAGATAGATATCGTCAAAAAAATTTAAATTAAAATATAAAACTTAATAATACTGATGTAATATCCAACCTTTATATTCTGAGTGTTGAAAATGTTTTAACGAGATAATTATGCCTTCACTCTTTCTGCATGCACGGTAAACATCAAAAAAAAAAACAAACCAAATAATAATAGCAAAAAAAAAAATAACTATAAAGGAAAAAGTTTATATGTATAATGTATTTATTAAAAAGAGTGGCACAACAATTCTCCAAAATATTCGACATTACACATTAGACTTGTAGGAGCAGTAGCAGCATTAGTAAATCTATGCAGTTTCATGATTGTTTAGTATACACATAAATTGTATGTATACGGATGTTGTATGTTGCACATAAAAAATATATTTCAAATACAAATACATTTAAATGCATATTTAAATCAGGTTAGGATCGGAGTTCTTTTTTGTTTTGTAGTATGAATGCGACACTAGATTTTTTGGGGTGTACGATTTATAGATAAGACTAAACCTGAAGTTACGTCTTACGTGATTATATCCATACATTTTTTCCACCGTCTGCTCAAGATTTTTCGCTTATAATTACACTCCCTGCTTTTGTAAAGAGAACAACCAAAATTTGCATTTTCTTCTCATTAGTATACAGGGACATTTACACATATATAGATTTTTATAAATAATGCGACCAAGCTAAAACTCCGCTTCGACTTTACAAATACACCGCACATTAGCTTTTTAGTAAAAATATCTTGTCGATTCTAATAATGGAATAAGAAAACTTCTCTCTTTTACATATTTATTCGACTTTGTGTGGTTTTACCACTTAACCTCCCACTTTCTTCGCTAAGGCATTTAGTGGTAAGACTAGTTTGTGGTAAGATTTGTCCCTCGCTTTATCTGAAGTATTCTTACTGTCATAGGGGAATTTTTGTAACCCTTCTTTTTCGCCAACGTAGGGCAATACTATGCCCTTAGAAACCATTTTAAAGTCCCTACATTTCAAAATTACTTTAAAATCCGAATTTTTATGCTATACTTTGTGTGCGGCATTGGTTATCATCTAAAGTAGGCTTGTCTTTACTGAACCGTAATTGATGGTTGTATAACCATCGATCCCTTCCATTTTATTATTAGAAATATTATTTTCCAGTATTTTACTTCAACACTTATTGTGGGCAATGAAATACTCATAAACAGATTTTTGTAGTATCGTTTTTGTGTAGCAAAAGTTTCAACAAAAATTAGTCTATTCGAAAACGCTGGATGGTGATTGTAATAATGTAAACAAGGCTTGTTTTATGTTCAATAATTTTACACAATTGTTTTCGTAATATACATAACTATTTTACAATAATATTTATCCAATAACTTAAAATAAATGTACGCATTGCATTATAACGTTTGGTGTTTTGTTTATTTTTTTTTTCTTAGATGATACTTGTTCAGCCTACACCGCAACAACGTATAACTATACGAGAAGAATTACGTGAACCGGAAAATGTTGAAGAAATTGAACGTGATATTAAGTTAATACGTGAATGGTTGGATACGCAACCACATTTACCCAAAGATATGGATGATACACGTTTATCCACCTTCTTGCGTGGTTGTAAATTTAGTTTGGAAAAAGTTAAAAAAAAATTAGATATGTATTATACAATGCGTAATGCTATACCAGAATTTTTCTCGCAACGTGATATCCATCGTGAAGAATTATCTATTGTTTTAGATTATGTGTAAGTTTCATTTTAATCAAAATTACGGGTGAAAAAAAATGAACTTTTTTAAGAAAATGAAGGCCATGCAAATGAGAATAAGAAATATCAATTTTCAGAAAATTTTTTTAGGTAACTTTAGAAAGAGAATTATTCTACTGGAATAATTTGAAATAATTGTAGAAAAATAATTACATATTCTACAATCTTTTATGCAATGACTTTTCAAAACAAGACATTATATTAAGAATGGATGCATATCTCATCGAATTGAAACTCATTTGAATGGAGTTAAATCATTACTGCATATCTGCATTTCAATAGAGCATATTGGTATTCTATAAAAATGCATCATGTCAAATTACAACAAGAATGTGATATTGATGCTCGATGGTGCTCAACATGCTTTAAAGTTAGAGGCATTCATAGTGCATGGAATGAACAATATAAAAGTCTTAGAAATTATTATTATGTTGTTTAATGCTTGCTTCTTATTATTATGTTGAGTAATAAATATTTTGTGTATTATAGACACTGTCCGACTTTACCTGGCTTAACACCGAATGGTAGACGTATTACATTTATACGTGGCATCGATTGTGATTTTCAACCCAGCCAAGTGAATGATGCAATGAAAGTGGCCCTTATGATTGGTGATATACGTTTGGCCGAAGAAAATGTTGGTATTGCCGGTGATATATTTATATTAGATGCAGCTGTGGCTACACCTGCCCATTTCGCTAAATTTTCAGCCACTGTGGTAAAGAAATTTTTAATTTGCGTTCAAGAGGCATATCCAGTAAAAGTGAAAGAAGTTCATGTTATTAATATTTCGCCATTAGTTGATACTATATTTAAATTTGTAAGTCCGTTTGTCAAAGAAAAAATACGCAATCGCATTACATTCCATAATGATGTTGAGAGTTTATACAAATGTGTGCCAAAGGATTTATTACCTAATGAATACGGTGGCAAAGCTGGTTCAATAGTTGATTTGACACAGCAATGGAAAAAGAAATTAGCCGATTATACAGATTGGTTTAAGGATCAAGAAGATAAAAAAGCCAATGAAGCTTTACGTCCGGGTTCACCAAAAACCAGTGATGATCTATTCGGTATGGAAGGTACTTTCCGTCAACTGAATATCGATTAAATGGAAATTGCCCCCCCAAATAATAATAAACAAAAATAGAATATAAAATATGTCCACATATCTACAAATAATCTACTCGAATTATAAAAACTACATTATATTAAATTATGTGTGCTTTGCATTTACATTTTAATATATATATTATATATATATATATATATATATATATATATATATATATATATATATATATGTTTTGCAAACATGCAGAAATTTTTGTATTGCTAATTTGTAATTTGTAGACGAAATCCCATTTAATTTTTGTTAACATTTAATTTTTGTTACATTTACATTTTGGATTATTCATTCCAATACATATACATATATATATATATATTTTATTGTTTCTGTTATTGCTTTTTCTATTAATTAATTAAGCAAAGAAATTGCTTGATTTGTGTTATTTGTTATAATAAAAAACAATTGCAAATGTTACTGTAAAATATATTACGCCTAAAATGCTTTAAATGCTTAATTCAACTTGTTTTCATGCTTTTGGAATTTATTCTTTTCATTATGTGGCAGAATGTTAAAAGCAGAGTCTAGATGGTCAACAGCAAATCATTTCATTAATTAGTATTGTTAAATATCAAAAAATTATTGCATATGTTTAGGCTTGCTAATATGTTTTGTAGAATCTTATATTCCAAATCAAACCGGATATACTTGCCCCTTATATAGTTGTTGTTATGCAATCAGTAAAAAGAACATGTCTTGTAAGAGGTATTTTTGCCGATATCGAATCATGATTCCACGGAAATTGGAAATGAAGCGCAAATATCATACGTAATTAGTTTTGTCTTAATTGTTCTTGCCTTTATTTTTCTTTTTTGTAACTTTAATTTGATTTTTATACTGCGTAACATTTTTCGTGTAGTTTATCATAAGTAGGTGCAAATTTATTAAAATTTGATGTTTAGGTGTGCTTGGATCCACAGATTGAAAATGATTAAAATTGCACTGCTTTTACGATCACCCTTTATATTATCTTTTTTAAAAATTTGCATTGCATTTGCATTACCTCATTATGTAACGAAAATTTGTGAAAACAAGTCTAGATAGATCTAAGAAGGTAGCAAAGAAAATCAGTGCGGAAATTTTTCTAAAGTTACCTAACAAAAAAAAATTTTTTTGAGGGCTTTAACTAAACTAATCTATAAGTCTGACAACTCAATTTATAAGAAGTCCTTAATGCTTAGAATTTAGAAAAAAATATATATACATATTCAAATTGCCACTCACCATAAGTTAACATTGAAAAAATGTTTAAATTCCAACTTACTTTACCTTAACGTATTATGAGATGTTTAAAGGATATCCCAGCATGTCTAATATAAATTAGTTAGATTAAAATAACAAACCAGCCCGATAATTTCAAAATTAACAAATTAATTACATTAAAATTGGCGCATTCTGATTTTTTTAACATTTTTTAAAATTTCTTACTCCTTTCTTGTGGATCATGCGAAGCCAAACGATTTATAAAAATTATATCACATTCATCATGTTAATAAAATGCTAAATGAAGTTTCTTCTTTTGAAAATAATAACAAAATAACTTTCAAAAATTATTCTATATTACATTTATTCAGATATGCATATATTTTATACAAATAAATACATATTTTTGTACATATTTCTTGTATACATGTATTAATGTTTTTTTGTTTGAATAATGTATAAGTCTCACAAATTACTGTGTGATTTTAATACAATTCAAAAAGAATTCAAATAGTTTGAGTGGAATCGATATGACAAAAAATAAAATAAAAAATAAAAAATTTTCATATTCAAATGAATATAAATAAAGAAATGAAAATCTTTTCTCTTTTATAAAAATTTATTTTAAAAAAATCCTACTATATTTTTACATTATTTGTTTATTTTTATATTTTTTTATTTTTAATCTCAATATGAAGGAAAATATTTTACATTATATTTATTGTATTCTATTTCCTTTTCAAATAATATAAATTAATCGCTCTACTATCATTTTATACAATTTAAATAAATATATAAGGATACTCTTATTTAATCCATTAAAAAAATCCATTAAATTTTGCTGTTACAATTTAAAAATTGAAATTAAATAAAGTATTGACGAATTATTGAATACTTAATAATAATGAAATAATTACGAAAAATAACATTTACAATTTTAAGAGTAAACACGAACTGCCTTAAATATAGATAATTTATTGCTTTACATTATTTTTATTTTTACTTGTATTTTTTTATGTGCTTTACTTTATACTAAATTTTTGGCGTTTTCTATAATACGCAAACGAAATATTTTGATTATTCTTGTCTTTGTTTTTACTTATTTATTTATTTATTTATTCATTTATTTAGTTTTTTTTATTTTAGTTTTACTTTTTGATATACAACTGTTGTTAATTTGAAAGACAGTTTCATCAATACTAACTAAAATATTAAAGAAGCAGACATAAAATTTGCTGTAAATGATCAAAACAAGTTATATTGATATGATAATACCATTTTGATTGAATTGATAGCAATGGTAATGCCAATGGTAATGTGCACCAACTTATTATTACTGGTTTTATTGTTGTTAATGTTGTTAGGGTTGCTAGTGTTGTTATTATTATTATTGTTATTATTGTTATCAGTACCAAGAAGATTTTCAAATAGTTTATTTAAAATCACAGTAAAAAACATTGGCTAGCTTGTAGATGTTGTTTTACAGCTTATACTACAACTATCATGATTAAAGTGTTCACTGTTAACAACAACTTGAACGATATAGCCCGTTTGTATGTTACATTCCTCAATAGGTACTTTATCACCTAAAAGTTTACCACTATAAAACCAACGTTGACAACAAGCATTTACACCTTCTATTGCCTAATCAATCAAACAAAAAAAAAGAAGAAAAAAGGGAAGGGAAAGAAAAAATTTTTATTTCGCAGGCATTTTAAAAGTTCATTTAAATATTCATTTTTATTTTTATATCATACTTCCAATTATGTATTGCATTAAAAATACCTGTAATTTTTTTTTACATTGACCTACTGTATCCTTAGAATAAACAGGTAATTTGATATCAGACATTGTTGATGATACCCTCAATTTAAGAAATATCTCTGCTCCACCATCAATGGGTTCCGAGAATTCAGCTGGTGAGTCACGCCCATTTTCCTCTTTAACAATATTAACAGGATGTGATAAACAATAAATGGGTACTTTATATTGATTCCCCAATTCATCATAACATTCTGTGAGGTAACTGTAAATATAAATATACATATCAGTATGCATGACAATTAAATAATACCATTTAAAAATTGCTCTCATGTTAATTAACTTTTACACACAACACAATCTATAAGCGGAGGCGTTAATTACTCATGTAAGGCGCCTACCTAAGCTAATTATTCTCTATTACTAGTAATGTAATGTAATAATTCTATTTCTTTCTTATTGCTTTACAGAATTGGCATTCTAACATGCAATTCATTAAAAAGAACCAGTAGTTTTGAGAATTACTGACATCACATAAACTTATATATTGGATATGTACGTAGACGAGGTCAAGCAGAAACCATTATAAAGCATTATAAAGATGGAATGGGCAAATGTAGAAAATTAAAAATGGAATTTTTGTTTATCCTTATTCAAAAATTGATTTTCCCAAAAATTAGAAACGAAGTTGTAAAAGTCGCAAAAATTATAAGGAAATTCGGATCTTCATATGTGGTAAGATATTTGAGCCGATCAGAGTCAACTTTTACACGCTCTATTCCGCTTTGTTTAATACAATTTCAAAGTTAAGAAAATAAATTACAAGTCAAGAAAATATGAAATTGTGTTTTTACAAATGCTTTGAAGAGTTTTCTTATTAGGAACAACACTTAAAGTATGGGACAATGCGAATTAAATTTAGTACATTATACTAAATTCTCGTGTAGAGTGTTTTATTACTAATTACAAAATATCTCGAATTGTAAATTTTCCTCAATATTAATATTTCCATTTTAAATCAGACATTTCATCAATCATCATCATCAATATTGAGGCTGCCTATATGCATTGCCGTTTGTCTTTGGCCCAATACACACTTGCCTATTTAAATCCTTTAAAATACCGCTTAAATTATGCACTGGGCTTTGATGACATAATTTATATAGTCTGCAAAAAATTTTGAAATTCAAACATTACCTCCTTTATAGTTCTTTCACCTACTTTACACATCTGGCGTTAATGTGAGTCAAAAAACTTATCTTATCCATTTCAAAGAAAAGGACCTTAAAAGAAATTTCTTGCTATGTGGTTGCACACAAAAAAAATATTTAATACGGACCGTCAAAGGTAAATTTTTTATATCATTTCAGTTAAAAACATTCTATCCTTTAAAAGAGCATACATATTGAAATATTGTGCAACGTGTAATACGTAGATAATGTTTAAAAATGCGTTCAATATTAACGAATTACATTTTTGAGTTGGAAATGTATGAACTTTTGTATAATATAATGATAATAATAGGAGGGATTCATATTTACCCATTTGGTACTGATATATTGGCCCCATCAAGTATGGCTTGAGCTAATTGAAAATCTAAGGTTTCAGCGGCTGCTGTAGCAGCTCTGAGTGCATCCCAAATTTCTCTACGACCATCAAATGCTGGTGCTGTATCCCAAAATTCGTCACGTTTTGAACGTAATTGACCTTCAGTAAGTGGTACATCTGAACGCCAACGTATCGTTTCATGGCACAATGGACGACTTTTACGTGGAGGACCTGTATGAAGTCCTTCATTTATTTTATTTTTTGTTTTTATTCAAATAAATATACCAAAAAAAAAATTATTATTATTTTCTTAATTCGCAATAAAAAGAAAGTTATAAGTATAAAAACAAGAACCTGTAGGTGGTCGCGAAACGCTTGCTGATGATACACTAACTATCTCATTATCACCACTATATCGGCCCATACAACTACCCATTGCATTCACTTTTAATACTTCTTGTTATCGCTAGACCTTTTTTATTCTTTTATTAATTAATTTTCCCAAAACTAATCCGTGTATTTAGCTTTATATTTCTGTTATTGCTTTTCCTAGTGTATTATTTTTTCGTGTTTTTCATTTACTTGAGGTCATTTGCCACTTTTTTTAGCACTGTATTTTTTCTCTAATAAATTCATTGTGCAAACGTGCTTCCACACAAATGGTGTAAATTTAAAGTTATGTATATAGATGTATATATAAATATATATATATATATATATACATAGATATAAATATGTTAATTTAATATATATTTATATAAATATAAATTTTATATATTTGTTTGTTTTTTATTTTTAATCAACGGCAAATTTTGTTAACACATGTTTCTTATTTGCTTAATTTCTTTTCGATTGTTACTTTACAGTGTTTTTATCATAGTTTTCTTTATTCACCACATCCATACGCAGAGTTGCATTGTAAATCAAGTAAGCTTCATACAAATTTGACGCATGATGCTTTAAACAGTAAAGAATTAAATTAAAGTCAATTGTTATATTATCATGAATAAATCTAACAAATTTTTCCATGCATTCTATTTAATTCAAAAAAATTTTTTGAATTATTTCACCTAATTTCTAAGGTAATGATTGAAACGGCCGCTTCACTAGTGAAACATCTTGTTCAGGGGTGATTTTTACTAGGGAAATGTAACACATGTTCGTTCAGTAAGCATTGTAATACTGATCATCCATTTATGAGTTAGTGATATGCGTAAACTAAAATTTTTCTGCGTCATGTGATAAAATAATAATAATAAGATTTAAATAGGAAACTAGTTTACTAATGGACAAATCGATATCATAAATTCACAAGCCATGAACAACAGCTACTATTGTTGCTTGAAAAAAAAAAAGTTTCCTTCGTTTTTCGGATATTTCAGTTTATTATACCGATCCATTCAATATTTCTTTTTTCCGTTCCATTTTACATTTTTTCATTTAAAAATCTATTTCATATCTAATCTTATAAATTTGTTTTCAAAATATATGCCATAATTTTAGGAATAATTATTCGTACATTGGTTCAAAAACAAGTAGGAATGAGTTATATGCAAGATCTATTATCACCACAAAGCACTCTATTCGACAAAAAAAGCGTTGCACGAAAAAAATTATAATATCGGATTTTCGTTAATGGCATTCGGGACATTATAGTTATACAATGCATGAAATATGCGTATTAATTACCTTATAAATCTAACTAACTTATAAAAAATTTATCATATCAATTAAAACTTATAATATTTTAAAATTTTATTCACTTGTAATGCATTTTCTGGCCGAATGTAACGTTTTTACTTAATTTCATAAGATGATTTTTAGGGAGCCGCAGTTAATTCGGTTATACTTTGAATCAAAATACATCAGTCTACTAAATTTCATTATAATATCTCTAAAATTTCGACTTGTAGTTTGAAATGAAATTTGCACGAACAAACTTTAGGCCGACAAGCAGATAAGCAGATAAGAATTCAATTAATTGTTTTGAACTGATCACTATAATCAGTGTAAAAGTATAGAAAAGGCGTGTTACAAATCTATTATACCACAAGAACTGTACGATATAAAAATCAAGCTTTTGTTAAATCAAAAAACTTCTTGCTATAAAACAAAATTAATATAAATAATAAGCTCAATTCAAATAAAAATTTTTTTATTTAATTTTTTTACATTTAATTATATGATTTGTATAAAAATTGTATTGAAATAATTGCACTTTAAAATTCATAATTTTACTTTAAATTATTTCTAGTATTTTATTTGTGAATATTGTTCATTATTCACTTAAGTAAAATATAAATATTGAAGTTTTTTCAAAATACTTTGCATTACATTAATACAATTACACACAATTACAGAACATATTAATGTCTTTTAATGTTTCATGTAAACAAAAAAAATAAGTTTTATATTTTGGTATGAGTAATTCTATATCTATATATAAATCGATAAAATAAAAATAAAAAAATACAAGCAAAACAAGAAACTAGACGACCTCGCCAGACCATCAATACTAAATGTTTTGGTTTTGTTGTTGGTTTTTGGCTTTTCTTTAAAAACAATATTTTTGAGACACAATAATAAGAAAAAGTTGAAGAAAAAACAAAAGATTGTTAAACATGTTACAATAAGAGTTGGAAAATTATATTCATCATTTTTTTTCTAAATATTTATTGTTAAAATTACTAAAAAAAATTAGAAGGATTAAAATTTGCAATTTGGAATTTGTAATTTGCAATTTTTCCACCAAAATAAATCTTCTTTCATTTCATGTGATTTCATTTGAGAATCGCAATTTTTATTTGATATTTTCGCTACTGCAAAATTTATTTTGTAAAATATCAGTAAGCTTTATACTTACATTCATATAATTTTATGCATATAAATATGCACAATTTTTTATATACACGTGTTATGTGTGTGAGTGTGTATATGCATATATATATATATATATATATATAAATACATAGAAAAGGAGAGCGAAAGGGCGATAGCGATACATACACGAGGTAAGAGGTAAGATTATGAACAAGAAATTCATATTGAAAGTTATACCGATCTTTGTATAAGAAAAAGAAAAACCCGAACGAAAGACTTCAATTCAATTCAGTTTGCTGAAGACAAGGAACTTGTACAGTGGTTAAATCACATAAATACGGTTAACGCGTCAGCATCGAATATTCAGAGTAGCATAATATCGTTAAAACAAACAATAAAACGCGAGAGCGCCACACATCTACAAGACGTTAATACAAACAAAATAGCGCATAGTGTGTGTATGTATTTGTGTTATACGTTTGTATTTGTGCTTGTATTTGATATTCGTATGCAAGTTCGCGTGTGCATGTGTGTAGTTGTATCTATGATAAAAGTGAGTTGTTGTCATTTTTTTTTTGGTTTTTTTGCTTTCTTTGCGAGTTGCTATATTTTTGTTTTACTTTTCTTTTTTTTTCTTCTTTCATAATGAACTTATTTAACAATTGCTGGTGTTAGCTGGTTGGTTAGTTGATTAATCAATTTCGTTAGTTAGTTGCCTTTTCATAATAGAAATGATTAGAAATATGTATGTATGTCCGCATCCATTCGTTTCAGTTACTTTGAGTTCCGCCGAGTTGCGTTGAGATCCGTTCCGCTCCGTCTCTTCCTGCCACGTCACCTAAACTTAAAACAATCAAAATACGAAAACATTAAAAGTAAAATCAAAAAAAAAATACAATAACGATAACATTAACCAGTTATTTTGCGGTGATTGCCATTAAAGACAAAACATAAACATAAAACTTTATCAAAAAACGAAAAAAAACAAAAATTTATGTTTACAAGAACACAACAAAAAAACGCTAGTATTTTTATGTTTATTTTATTTAAATATTTTCACAAAGAAGAAAAACAACGTAAAAAGAAACCATTGTAAAAATTTTACAGTAATTGCAATTTTCATTCAAATTATATGACAATTATTTTACTTTTGCTATTATTTTTCTTTTTTTTTTGGCTTCGATTTTTCATTTCATTCATTTTTTCTTTTATATTTTAATAAAACAAATGAAATAACGCTAAAATTGGAATTGTTTTTGATACATTATGCTTTAACTAAGAGCTGAATAAGTAAAAACTTAGTAGGCGATGGGGACGGACTTTTAAATACTCTACATTAGTTTGCTTAATATGATTAAAGTCAAATAAGAGGATTATAAATCAACAATATTAAGAATATGGTACTTTTTAAATTATTTTAAAAGTTCATTATATGAGAGACCTACCTGGACGAAATTTTATGCATGTTAACTGTTTTATGCATGTTACAACTCAGCGCCAATTTATATTTAAAATTCTAATTTTCTTTTATATAATGGCTTTTGTTTTAAAAAACGGGTCATCGGATATATGAACTGATTTTCAATAGGGTTCGTCTCTGGGCCTAAATGCACTCTTGTACCAAATTTTACTAATATATCTTAAAAATTGCAACTTTTAGATGGATAAAAAGCATTAGATCGACAGACAGGCAGACAAACAGACAGTCAGAACGCTACACTAAAAAGTCAACTCGTTTTGGGTGTTACAAACATCTGCACAAAGTAATAATACCCACAAATGGTGTAGGGTATAAAAACATAAATGTATAGAAAAATGTGTATAAATGTTCATTATTTGTGGTAAATTCGCTAAAAAAAAAATGAAACAGAAATCAAAGCAAATCAAAAATCAGTGACATTTGGAACATTTGGGCATTAAGACATTTGAAAATAAGTAAAATAAAATAAGTATTTTGAAGAAACAAATAAAAAAGATCAATATGTAAATAATAAAGTAATTTCTAAAGAAATATAATGCTGTTGCTGTTATTGCTATTGTTGTTTTTAATGTATATAAAGTAACTTTTCGATGGTCAGAAGAAATTACATTGATCAAATTGATTCTGAATCTATAAAATGCTGAATAACATGCCCACACCTACATCATGTTGTACACTTCTATTACAATTATTAAGAGAGGCAGAGAGTATTATAAAAAAAGAGAAATACGAATGTACGTTTACCGTTTAACTTGAATTCAACTTATGATATTTGCATTGTATTAAAAAAACAAAGCATAAATGAAAATAACAGCAGCAGCGGCAACAACAACAACTAAATATAATGAAATACACATTCAAACATGGGCAAAGAAATATTGTAAATTGTATGACTACAAAAAATATTAATCAAAGCAAGCGAATAGAAACAATTAAAAATCACCATAAAATATTTCTTACAATCATTTCATGTTTACTTTGCTTTCTAATGCTATAAAAAAAAATGGAATTAAGTTAAAAAAGAAACTGTTACCGTGTTTATATATATAAATATAAAATATTTATATAATATAATAAATTGCCATATAACATAATGGGAAAACAAATAAATATGTTATAAACGATTAAAGTCGACTCTATTCGGCTTAATATATAAAACGAAAAATCAAGAAAATAAATTACAAGTCAAGAGAGGAAAATATTGAACTGTAATTTTCGTATGATTTGAAATGTGCCTTTTAAAAAGAAGGTGAACATTCAAATTTAAATCCATTTGAACAAAATTTTTTTTCCTACTTCTCATATACATCAAATCATAATATTAAGCCGACTTTAATTGAAAAAAATATTAAAAAAGTGTAAAATTGCCTTTTATATAATAAATAAGAGCAAAACATTTTATTATGAATGGATAGTCATACAAATAATCTGATCGCATCTACCTTTGAGCTGCTTAATCAGTTCCATTGAAATTATAATAATCATAAAAAATTGTGATCTGTTGCTTGATAACAAATTTACATAGACAGATATCAAAGGGGACGTTTCAAAACTTAAATCGACTCAAGAAATTATTTCAAAATCATTGATAAAATAAAATGTTGTGCTTATATTAAAAGCTTCTAAATGTTATAAATAAATATTTCTTCAAGCTAGTCATTTGTCAGTTATGGGAATGAAAATAACAATTAATATGAATATTACAAAGTCGAGCAGACAACAGCAGAAGACAAGTGAATCAAAAAGTGAATCTGAAGTGATGTATTTTCTAATAGTCGTGCTTTTCTCTCTTTTTATCTCAACCTCATACTGTTACACAACTAATTATTAAGTAATTGATTGGAACGATCAATTTGTTTCATTTTTTATTCTTTCCAACTTTTCTTCATATTTATACATAGAAATTCCGAACTATCAAATCTATATTAATTTCTTTTGGATATTACATACACATGGGAAAACTTTAACGTACCATTTAACAATTTAGCAAATTAGGTATGTTATTTAAGCCACATTTCATTTTATACTTGATTCACCTGTAGTTCAATAAAAATACATAAATAAATAAAACACCAACACAACCACATTTTTGTTTATGTGTGCGACTGTGTATGCATAACTTTTCAAATCATTCGATTATAAGAATTTTCTTATCTTCTATTTCATTTTTATGCTTTCTTAATCATATTAGTAAAAATTTAGTCATAATATCACTTGTAACATTTTTACAAAATTCATTTGATTTTTCATTAATCTCCGTATCGCTTTGTATGCTATATAATAAAAATTGCCTAATAATTGTGAAAGTTACACGACCATTTAACTTTTCTCTAACTTATTTTAGATAAAGATGATTTCTTAATACAAGAAGTCAAAGAAAATATTATTGATCTGCTGTATTCACAAATACATAAATACATAAAGTGTCATTATATTAAATATATAGTTACAGTTTTTCTTAAGTGCATATATTCGCATACAAAGATTTACTAATGTCCATGTATTTGTTAATTCTCATTGTAGAGTTAATAAATTCTGTGCAACATATAATAAACATATAGTAAGCTTACTTCTCTCTCTGTGCCTTCCTTGCTGTAAATGTATATATGTGCGTACGTATGTGCTCTATAGAAATATTTATACTCTGTTGTTTGTTGTTGTTGTTGTTGTTGTTGTTGTTGTTGTTGTTGTTGTATTCTCATACTACTGTTACTCTTTACTTTTTCAATTTTTTCTTGCTGCTTCTTCAGTATATCTCTGGTTACAATAATGTTTAGTCCATGAAACGCAAAAATAACAAAAAAACAAAACAAAAAACAAAAACAAAAAAAGAAAAAGAATAAAAACACATTCATATTGGTGCAAAATGTAATGCATATTAATGTAATGATTCAATGACGATGTCTTTGTACTAACTTTCATTCTCAATTATTTCTGTGATATTTCATTGTACAAGAATTTCTTAGGTAATTATATATTTATGTAGAAATGAAACTTTAGTCTAATACGGACAATTGATAAATGACAATTCACAAAACAGTAAAAGAATTTAATGAGCATAATAATTATAATAAAATCTAATTAATTATTTATTCCATTATAGTGAATGCATTCATGAATTTCATAGCATAATCAGACGTTATATGTAAGGCTCCAAAATTTATTGAAACTTAACACAAATTATTTAACACGCAGGTACTTGATGCTTTAATCGATCTGCTCGTATATAAATAATATTTTTAAATTTACAATTACAATGAATATATTTTAAAATATTATGAGCTCATGCAAATGTTTATAACATCCAGAAGGAGTCGAGATAGATGAATTGGTTGATTTTTTTAATACCATTAACATATTTGGAAAATTATATGAATTCAAATATAAATTTGTCTCTTTGGCAAAATATACGCTACTGATTGAATTTAAGCTTATTGAGATAACTGATTTAGTATGGACAGCATATTATTATCGGACATCGTACCTTATAGGTAATGCACATATTTTGCCAAATTATGTACTGTAATTTAATTATGAGAGAATTGAGTGATGTACGATGTTCGATCGAACTATTTTAATTTTTTCTCTGACATCCTTTTTTGTACGTTTCGTAATTTATCCATTTCTTTTAAGGATGCTATTAAATACACTTGAATTAAATTTGGAACAGGTTTCCGATTCACTTCTGATAAAAATTTTTTTTCATAATTTCTTTCCTCTTCTTTCCCTATCGCATTGTTTTCTGGATTTTTAAATTATTTTAGACAATATTTGGAATTGTCTTTTGTTATTTTACTCATTTTTCTTTATTATTATTTTCTTAAAAATAATAATTTTTACTTATATGTATAATAAGTAAAAATTATAATTTCGATAAAATATAGAAACACTATTTTGACCTATCCAAATAGTTTGATTAATATTTCTTCACTATTTAATATTAAATAAAATATGTCTCTCTCTCCGGCTCTATCTCATTCTATCTCTTTCACTCTCTCCGGATATTTTTTGTATAAAATTAATTAATTTCTTTGTTGACTTTGTTTCTCTCTATTGATTTTGTTTATTTGCTTACTTATTTAAACAATCGACGAATCCGGATTATAAAACAAGTTCAAGTAACATTTTATAATAATATCTAGATTAAATTAATTTGTTCAGAAAATCCAACCGTTTTCATTCCAAAAACAGGATATGAGCGTATTTATCAACAGACATCTTCAATTCAGAGGTTGATGATGAATGACAGTACACAACGTTTTTTCGATCAATTGGTTTGGCATAATAATTGGTTATTTTAAAGCAAAAGAGCTGAAATATTAAAATATTTTCTTCCCATATATTTTCACTCAAAGATTAATAATTTCATTTTAAGATTGTTTTTATATAACAAAAAACCTATTAAAATTTCAAAGATATACTTCCAAGAGGTGGACGCATTTATCCTTGCGTGTACAAATAAGTACTTCTACTGAAAAATTTCATACAAATGTTAACGTACTTCCTCGGTGAGTGGTACAAGTCCAAGGTGACAAAAGAGGACGATGGAAGAGGTGGGTGGTTATGTGGAGTCATTAATGCCAACCCCTACCGCGAGAAACCACAACCACATCATGTTGCTGCACACATACATACATATTACTTATGCACGACCAAAATGATGAGAAAAAAGACCTACGACCTATGCACGACCGTGACAGGACTCGAACCTGCAATCTTCGGATTCGAAGTCCGACGCCTTATCCATTAGGCCACACGGTCCTAGTGTCATTGTCGGTAGTAGTTCTTTTCTAAAAATACACAATTGTTAAAGTCCTTAAAAAAGCATCCTTTAATCTTTAAATAAAATATGCACAGCTTCTGGTATGATATAAATTGCTCTTTAATATTCTAATTAATGAAAATTTAGAAATATTTCAATTAAACTGCACACAACGTACGAATCTAAAGAAAAGTGTTATGTTAAGTAAAAATGTTATAGTCGATCGGGATCTAATTTTAAATATTTTACACCATTTTAGTTAATGCTATTAAAAGTCAAGAAAATTGCAATAACTTTAATTCTATTTGTTTGGCTAGTCCCTTATGGGGAATGGGAATATAAATTTTTTGTACTTGTTCAATGTGCCAAATAATCACTCTGAATTGATTTTCATTGCATATTCTTTCCATAGAAGATACGGCACTTCTATATAGAAATAGAGCCAATTTTAACTATTGGAATTCTAGTACATCATCTTTCATTGAAGTATTTCACAAACTGTGACCTATAGCTTGATAATAAATTTACATGAATAAACATAAAACTGATGGAAAACTTTAATTTAAGAAGTAGAAAGAGATTCTGCCTCAATCGGTATAATTAAATGTAGATTTCTGCTGGGAGGGGCAAACTTGCACCATATGTATTAATCGTTTTGCATCCATTTTCATTTAAAATTGGAAACTAAATTTTCAGCAACATTAGTTGCCAATAAAGTTGCGCATTTTGTGTATGTTAAAATTTTTATAATTCTTTATATATGGCACATTGCGATCCTACAAAGGTAACCAACTTTAATTGTAATTATATCAAAGTGTATATTTGTGCGAATTTTGACTCTCCATTGCTTCATTTCGAAATATATGCAGTACATATTTGAAAAATTCTGAATTTTTTGTATTTTACAATTTGGTGTGAAGTGCAGTGAAATGTCTCCTATAAATTTATACCAGTTTCAATACCAACCAGCATACATGAGATTTCTATGCTCCTTTTAATGAAAGTTCTTTGAGCTCTTACAATGCAAGAATATCCTATCATAACTTAATTGTTTACTTAATAGAAATTTAGTGTACTTTCATTTCCTTATTTCATAGGACAATTAATGTGAATATTAAACAATAGTTGAGTGTAATATTGTCCATGAAATACATAATTAGTATTGGAAATTTTTATACCATTGCGGCTTTAAGTTAATAAGAGGGGAAAAGAGATGTCAAATATAAGGCATCGTCCCTTAGTTCCTGGAGCTGGAGACAGTGATGATAACTTTACAGATGACGAAAGTACACCTCTTACTCAAGATATATACAATGGAAGGTATTTGTCTTAAAGTGATACATTTTTTGAAAGAATTTTTTTCAAAGTGTATATCAAAAACAGCCAACGCACTGTACAAGAAACGAAAGGTTGGGATGTTTTTCGTGATCCACCTATTAAAATTGAAACTGGCTCAACAGCGAATCAGGAATGTTTGGAATTAACCGTAAAAATATTAAAAATTATTGCATACATTGTGACATTTGTCATTGTGTTAGCTGGTGGTGTAGTAGGAAAAGGCTGTGTTCTTCTTATGACATCTCAATTGGATAAAAATAAAAAATTGGAGTATTGTAATAAAGATCTGGTAAGTGTATAACTTAGTAGTGTTATCTAATAATCATTTGATAAGTAATATAAATTGTATAAAATGAATTTGTAGGGACGTGATAAAACTTTTGTTGTACAATTACCCGAAGAGGAGCGTATAGCTTGGATATGGGCCTTAATTATAGCATATATTGTTCCCGAAGTAGGAACTTTAATTCGTGCTGGTCGCATTTGTTTTTTTAAGACATTTAAAGTGCCCAAAAAGCAGCATTTTTTATTTATGCTCCTAATGGAAAGTTTAAACACCTTTGGCACCGCATTATTAATATTTGTAGTACTACCACAATTAGATGTCATACAAGGTGCAATGCTCACTAATTGTCTTTGTGTGGTGCCCGGAATATTAGGGCTTATGTCACGCACCTCTAAAGAAAGTAAACGTTTCATTAAATGGCTCGTTGATTTAATGGCTGTTACTGCTCAAGTTACAGGATACGTTATTTGGCCTCTCCTAGAGAATCGTAGAGAATTATGGATTATGCCTTTTGCATGTGTAATGATCTCTTGTGGATGGTGGGAGAATTATGTTAATAGTCAAACATCTTTGCCTCTTATTAAAGCAATGGGGCGCATAAAGGATGAATTAAAATATACACGATACTTTAGTCACATATTTCTGTCAATTTGGAAGATAATACTTTTCTTCTGTTCAGTACTTTTGATATACTGGGTTAATGGTGAAGAACCTGGAAATATTTTTAGTTTGTATGGCGATGCATTTGGATCACATAAAATATCAGTGAATGAATTGGCGACATCAATTTCCGGAACTTTGCCGGACACTTTAGATGCTGCTCATATTGATAGTATCGATATTGACGCCTCTACAAATACAGTTATATATGTACTGTTATTACAAATTTTCGGATCATATTTGTGTTATATTTTTGGAAAATTTGCTTGTAAAATTCTAATACAAGGTTTCAGTTACGCCTTCCCAGTTAGTTTGACTATTCCGGTGGCTGTTTCTTTACTTATAGCTGCTTGTGGAATAAGAATAGATGACCCGTGCTTTTTCCATGAAACAATTCCAGATTATTTATTCTTTACATCACCAACAAATTTTAGACTTTACGAATTTGTAACACAACAAATGGCCTGGGCGTGGATTTTATGGTTACTGAGTCAAACCTGGATTACTTTACATATTTGGACGCCGAAATGCGAACGTTTAGCCACCACTGAAAAATTGTTCGTGAAACCTGTTTATGATGCTCTTTTAATCGACCAATCTATGGCCATGAATAGACGGCGCGATGATCAGGCTGACGTCAAAACCGAGGATTTATCAGAAATTGAAAAAGAAAAAGGTGATGAATACTATGAAACCATTTCAGTACATACAGATGGTTCTGCCGTACAAAGTAAGCCAACAATTAAATCATCAGATCATATAACTCGTATATACGCTTGTGCTACCATGTGGCATGAGACTAAAGATGAAATGATGGAATTTTTAAAAAGTATAATGCGCATGGATGAAGATCAGTGCGCTCGTCGCGTTGCACAAAAATACTTACGTATTGTAGATCCAGATTATTATGAGTTCGAAAGTAAATATGTAGTTCTTTATTTTTTTTGTGTGCATCAATAGATAACACATAACTGCCTACTTTAAATTACAGCTCATACATTTTTTGATGATGCCTTTGAAATATCTGATCACAGCGATGATGATGTCCAAGTGAATCGTTTTGTCAAATTACTAGTAGCTACCATGGATGAGGCAGCTTCTGAAATTCATCAAACTACCATTCGTTTAAGGCCTCCCAAGAAATATCCCACACCGTACGGTGGTCGTTTAGTTTGGACTTTGCCAGGCAAAACAAAATTCATTGCTCATCTTAAAGACAAAGATCGCATTCGTCATCGTAAACGTTGGTCGCAGGTTATGTACATGTATTACTTGCTTGGCCATCGTCTCATGGAATTACCTATATCCGTTGATCGTAAAGACGTTATTGCCGAGAACACATATTTGTTAACATTAGATGGCGATATCGATTTTAAACCTAATGCCGTTACTTTATTGGTGGATTTGATGAAAAAAAATAAAAATTTAGGTGCTGCTTGTGGTAGAATACATCCAGTTGGTTCAGGTCCCATGGTTTGGTATCAATTATTCGAATATGCTATTGGTCATTGGCTTCAAAAGGCAACAGAACATATGATAGGTTGTGTACTGTGTAGTCCAGGTTGCTTTTCTCTCTTTAGAGGCAAAGCTTTAATGGATGATAATGTAATGAAAAAGTATACTACCAGATCTGACGAAGCTCGCCATTATGTGCAGTACGACCAAGGAGAAGATCGTTGGCTGTGTACTCTACTTTTGCAAAGAGGTTATCGAGTTGAATATTCAGCTGCGTCAGATGCTTACACACACTGCCCCGAAGGTTTTAACGAGTTTTATAATCAACGACGTCGTTGGGTCCCCTCCACTATTGCCAATATTATGGATTTATTGGGCGATGCTAAACGTACCATTAAGATTAATGACAATATATCATTGTTATATATATTTTATCAAATGATGTTAATGGGTGGTACCATTTTGGGTCCAGGCACCATATTTCTTATGTTAGTTGGTGCTTTCGTAGCAGCATTTCGTATAGATAACTGGACGTCATTCCATTATAATATTATACCAATTTTACTATTTATGTTCGTTTGCTTTACATGCAAGTCCAATATACAACTATTCGTGGCTCAAGTATTGTCTACGGCTTATGCTTTAATAATGATGGCTGTTATTGTAGGTACAGCATTACAATTGGGTGAGGATGGTATCGGTTCTCCATCCGCTATATTTTTAATAGCTATGACAGGGTCATTCTTTATAGCGGCTTGTTTACATCCTCAAGAATTTTGGTGTATAACAGCTGGATTAATTTATTTACTCTCAATTCCATCTATGTATTTATTATTGATTCTATACTCTATAATCAATTTGAATGTGGTTTCCTGGGGTACACGTGAAGTGGTGGCAAAAAAAACCAAAAAAGAGCTAGAAGCTGAGAAGAAAGCAGCCGAAGAAGCGACAAAAAAAGCTAAACAAAAAAGTATGCTTAGTTTTTTGCAAGGAGGTGTTGGTAGTAACGCTGATGAAGAAGGCTCCATAGAATTTTCTTTAGCTGGTCTATTTCGATGTATGTTTTGTACTCATGGTAAAACATCGGACGAGAAACAACAGCTTACCACAATTGCAGACTCCTTAGAAACAATAAAGAATCGCATTGAAACAATTGAGCAAACGATTGTACCGAACGACCAACATTCTCATACCCATCGCCATGGTCGCAAACGTACTGCCTCCAGCAGTTCTAAAGAGCATCATATATTGTCATCTGTAGCTGAAAAATCTGGCGATGAATCTGAAATTTCGGATACGGATACATCCGCAGAGCCACGTCAAGAGCGTGATTTTCTTACCAATCCCTATTGGATTGAAGATACTGAACTACGTAAAGGTGAAGTTGATTTCCTTTCCAGCTCCGAAATACAATTTTGGAAAGATTTAATCGATAAATATTTATTCCCCATTGATAATGATCCAGTCGAACAGGTACATATTAACATAAACATGAACATGAATATAAATATGAAAAAATTTCAATCTACATCAAAATCATTCTTTGGCTCGTAAATAATTTTCAATTTTTGTTAGAATTTTTTTAGGTTTTATTTTCCTTTTAGTGCTTGGAATATTTAGCCATGTTTTGCAATATTACAAATGTTATGTTTTCTATATAATCAAAAAATTATTTTAGGCAAGAATAGCTAAAGATTTAAAAGAATTACGCGACTCTTCGGTGTTCTTCTTTTTTATGGTGAATGCACTTTTCGTATTAATTGTATTCTTATTGCAATTAAATAAAGACAATATACACGTTAAATGGCCATTCGGTGTACGAACAAATGTTACTTATGATGAAATTACACAAGAGGTAATTTTTATTAAAGGGATTTCATAGAAAAATGCCACTTCCATTATATTTTAGGCATATTGAATCGTACGATTTCAGATGATGCAGATCTACAGCATCGTTTCTCCATGATACTATTTTCGCTTTTAGTTCTTCTATGAATGCTGGCATTTTCTAAACGAAATCCTATATGAATTGCTTTACTAACCTATTCTTTATTTCTTTCTTTTTTTTCTTTTTTTCTGTTTTTTTTTTATTTTTTTATATATATATTTTGCTTTTGCTATTGTACTTACGTAAATTATATTCAAATGAAAAAATTGAAAAAAAATACAAAATGAAAATCTTAATACTTTGAATGTACTTTCAACATTTTGTGCTGTTGATTTTATTTTTATATTGCGAATCATATAAATTGAAATGAAACCAAAAAACCAAAAAAACCAAAAAAAACCAAAAAACTAAAATACCTAAAAACCAAAAATAAATGTTACAATCTTGCAAAACAATAAGGCGAGAATTGCATCCGATCTCATCGAGCTGAGGAATAAAGCAGTATTTGCATTTTTCATGGCCAATGCATTATTCGTGTTGATTGTATTCTTATTACAATTGAATAAGGATAAGTTGCATATTATATGGCCATTGGGTGTTAAGACGAACATAACCTACATTGAAGAAACTGCCGAGGTGGTTATCACCAATTATCACACAAAATATTAAGACATCCTTTTTTTTTTATTCTCCTTCTTCACTTCTATTTGTACAATTAATATTAATGAACACATGCCACGTGTAATCATCTATTACAGTACCTCAAAAAAAATGGAGAAAATTGTTTTTCCTCATCATCCCTGACAAGTCCTCATCTCCCAAATGGTTTAAACATTTCCTCTCTAAATAATTGTCTGGTCTCTAACAAATCAAAGACCAAACAAAAGCCATGTACCATTTATAATCTTAAAGGAAAAACTTTCAAAATTACCGATTCATTTAAATATAAATCCACTAACTCTTTATATTAAAAATGTGTGTGTAATTCTTCACAACTTATACGGGTCTTAGGTGATGTAAATTAAATTACCTTTCACTCTTTTTCATACCTTTTATTTCTTTGTTTTGCTCTGTCTTTCTTTCCTAAAACTATATTAATAAAAATGTATATTAAAAGATCTCTTGTAGATTACAAAAAAAAAATAAAAGTATTAACAGTAATAAAAATATAATTAAATTTCGGTAAACAATAATTCTAACTGGCTGAAACACATGAAAACTTTGGTAAAAAAATCATCAAAAATTTATATAAACAAATTATTGTTTTTTTTTATGCTAAATGGAATGACAATGAACACCTCAAAGAAAACATCATAGTCAATGGTTTTTATTCAAATTTTTTGTTTTTTTTTTTTTTTTTGTTATATTTTATCTTGGCTCCCTTACTTACTTAGATTTGTTGGAACGCAATAACTTTATATATAACTAAAAATTTTTACTCAGTATCTTTTGGTGGTAATAAAAAAGGAAAGATCCATTTCATCCATTTCGCCCTACTACAAAATGAATGTAACTCTAAAAATATTTAAATAAAACAAAACTCAAGCACAAATAAGTATGGAAACACCTTCACAAATTCTATTAAATCACTATTACTTAATTATATATATATATATATATTATATATATATATATATATATATATATATATTCCTACATGTATAAACGCTATTTTTATATATTGTTGTCAATAAACTACTAACATACATGAATGTATAATATTTTGTATACATAATAAGATATTCATGGTACTAATATCATTTTCTCTATTTAATCTATAATCTGTGATCTGTGTTGTTCATATAGGTTCATATTTCGAAAGAGTACTTACAATTGGAACCAATTGGTTTGGTATTTGTATTCTTTTTTGCCTTAATTTTAATCATCCAATTTGTGGCCATGTTGTTTCATCGCTTTGGTACATTGTCACATATTTTAGCTTCAACTGAATTGAACTTTTGTAAAAAGAAATCGGAAGATTTGTCGCAAGATGCGCTTATTGATAAGGTATGCACTTAAATAAACGATATCAAAGATTTATACAAATTTTTTATACCTTTTAAGTTAATCAGGTTTACTTTATGTGTACGGGTAGATAAAGCTCTTGGAACCATTTTAAATATCAGTCAGTTCATAATGGATTTTCTCAATAAAGTTAAATTCAGTTTCATTTTTAAGTAAAAATGTAAGAATTTTTAAAATCGACGGAATGAAATGATAAAATGCATTATTTTGCATCTGGTCCGAATTTACACCTTTTTAAACTAGATCAGTTTGAAATAAAGTGAATTTTTTCTATATAAGTACCAAAAATTGTGCAGAAATCTAACAAATAAAAAAAACCAAAAATCAATTGTTACAAGATCGTTATACTGAAATTAATATATTTAGTGTATATATACAAATACAAGATATTTAGAAAATTCGGTCATTAAAACAGTACGCATTGTTCTCCTTTTAGCATGCCGTGGAAATTGTTAAAAATTTACAACGATTACAAGGTATCGATGGTGATTATGATAACGATTCAGGTAGTGGTCCAGATCGTATTGCACGACGTAAAACCATACAAAATTTAGAGAAGTCAAGGCAAGCCCGTCGTCAAATTGGTACTTTAGATGTTGCATTTAAGAAACGTTTCATGAAACTAACTGCAGATGCTGAGAATAATCCATGTTAGTGTTGAAACTTTTTTTAAAATTATATAAAATCTCTTATTCAAGAGCATTCATTTTGTATAAACAATAGCAACACCAATCTTAACCAGACGTTTAACAATGCGTGCGGAAACAATTAGAGCTTTAGAAGTACGAAAAAATTCTGTTATGGCCGAACGTCGTAAATCAGCTATGCAAACATTAGGTGCCAAAAATATGTATGGCATTACAACAGGATCAATCGTATGTATAAAATTAATTACACAGCACAACACAAAAGAAAGAACACCAAATAAAATTTCATTGTATTATGGTCAAAAATACAACCAGCACCAAATATTTTGCCTTATATATACTAGTGTCCATTAATGCATGGCATATCCATTCGGTACTCGTATATACTATTTGTTATAGTCCATCGTATTGCCTTCATTTCGATTTCAAACTTCTTGGAATGTTCATATTATTTTTACGATATTTTTACTATTTATTAATACTTTAGATAAGCAATAATGGAGGAAACATTAATCATCGAAGTGGCCGTATCTCAAATGCTGGTATTAATATTAAGGATGTTTTCAATATGAATAGCGAACTTGGTGAGGTAAATAGACATTATAACCACTTCCATGTAAACCATTACAATGACCATCGGTTGCGTTGGTCCTCACATCTACTACAGTTCTCTTTGTAATTTTTATATATTTTTTATGTGTGTTATATATAGCAACAAATATATGGTTCAAATGGTGGCGGCACAATAAATCAAGGCTACGAGCATGTTAAAGATGAAGATGATAGTAATTCTATACGATTGACAACGCGTAACCCAAATCATGTAACGTGGGGTGCTAATAGCCCACATAACAATAATAATATTGGACATTTATAAAGAATATACACTGCTATAATTTAGAATTATTCTTCATTTGGATGATATTTATGATAATTATGATAATTATAATTTCTCAAATATTTTTAGACTGTTTTCGATTACATTTCATTAGAATACATAGTAAATGGTAGCAAATCTTTTCACTAAATAATTTTCCATTTCTATTTGATAAACATAACATATAAAAATATAACATAACACGCTATATTTTTATATTTTAAAGTATACAAGTCGTACTATTCTGTTGGAAAACGCTCTATCGAATTAAATACATATCGAACCAGTGTATATACATATTATGGTAATACAATCAATTTTTAATGAATATATCAGTCTCAGCAATAGCTGTAGCTGCCTACAATAATATGTAATAAATATCATCATTCAATCATTTGCACAATCAAGCATGCTAATATAATAAGTTTATACATATCATAATTAAGTATGGGCATTGCTAATGTATCGCTGTGTTTTTAAAATGTCTCACAATACCTTAGTTTAGTCTTATAGTGATAGATAGTGAATATTATTTGTAGATTAGGCTATGTAATATACGAACAAATTTATGATAGATACACCATTTTATTATATCAATCAAATCAAAAACCGAAATCACTTTATCAATGAATTTAACTTTGTCCGTTCGCCAAACTACCCAAAATCATTCGTTAAATTTTTGTGGGAAATCAAAGTATTTTGTTTTTTTAAATAACGCCTATATTCTATAAAACGTTAATTTTTGAAAATAATGAAATTGTTGAAAGAAATTGTTTTACAAAAAAAAATTAATATGTTGCAATTTTGAATATTTTTTAATGTAATTTAGCACCAAGTAACATATCATAGTAATGAATCTATGTAAAATATATGAAACAAACCAATGCATATTTTCTGTATAA
Organism: Melophagus ovinus; assembly: GCA_023089585.1. Classification (NCBI taxonomy): domain Eukaryota; kingdom Metazoa; phylum Arthropoda; class Insecta; order Diptera; family Hippoboscidae; genus Melophagus; species Melophagus ovinus. The sequence goes on along the minus strand of JAKKIB010000174.1, from coordinate 8,427,025 downwards.
TGAATTTGTTAAATTTTTTCACAAAAAATTAGTAAATTCCCAAACATTACCACTGTTTTCATTTTTGAGATTTAAATTACTTAGATGACTTTATATTTATTATAGGGGTTAAGTGATGTAGGCTATCCAATAGCCGGCTTTGAATGACTATTAATAATTTTGATTTATGTTAAGTTAAATGTATTTTCTTTAAATAAATTTACAACGAGCAAAACAAGGGCTAATTGCACTGCCAAAACACAAAAACAGGCGCAACATTACACACATTAAGGATAATTAAAGATAACTATTTAGGATTGTTTAGGCATTTTATCGATAATTATTTTAATTATAATTATCATTTATTTACATATACATATACATTTATACTATTTGATTGATTTACTATATATATTATATATATATATATATATATATATATATATATATATATATGTGTGTGTGTTGTATGTGTGTGTGTGTGTTTGTGCATGTCAAGTTTTACAAGTATAATTAATTGTAAATAGTTGCCTAAAAATTGGTGAAAAATTGTAAGAAGGGCGAAGCTCACAAAATTCAAGAAGAATATACTCATGAAAAATATCAGAATAAGAAATGTAAATACATAATTCACATTTGTATACATATATATATATACATATGTATGTTTTTATATACATATGTTTTTTATTTTGTAATTTTGTATAAAAGTAGAAAAATAAAAGTGCATTAGACATAAAAATAAGAAAATTTTTCACGTGTAATTTTTAAGTAGATTTTATTTCATAATTATCTCCCTCCATTTCCCATACATTTACATCGATTTTACTACATACCATTACAATGGGTTTTAATTTCCTGTTTTTATTTTCTCTTTTTTAGGTACTTATTTTGTGTAACAATAGATTTTTTTCAAGCATACATCTTCCGCCTTCCTTACGTCCTTCCCATTAACCACTTACCACTTTCAACTTCCTACTTCCCACTTTAAGAAATTTGTTAATTAAATGACACATTTTTTTAATATGCTTTTTAAATGCTTTACATTTTAATGTGAGTACCTTTTTTAGCAGCAATTGGTAATTTATCACCTTCTAGATAAGGATTTTTTGGAATCACACTAAAACCGAATAATTTCTTAGATAAAGCAGTGGATGGGTTCGAATTTTCTAAACCGTTATTATTTTGAAATTGATGCATTAAAAACTTTTCTATAGTTGAAATCGCTTCCGTATTACTGTCGCTATCACTAAGGCTACTTCCTCTACTATTGTCCAGTTGTTGTTCTTGCTGTTGTTGTTGTTGCTGCTGCTGTTGTTGTTGCTGCTGCTGCTGTTGTTGTTGTCCACCACAGTCGAACATGTGTTCACTATCGCAGGTGCAATCCTGCGCTGCCTGATATTCACGACTATATAATGCCGTATTCTCGAAATCGATAATGCAACCATAACTAGCATCGTAACCATTTGGGCAAGGATTCGGTGGATTACAATATGCTGGTAAACTGGAATCCGTTTTTGAATGTGATAATGATAATAATGACGATGACATTGGCAAAACCTTAGCTGATTCAGTTAATTCACTTGGCAGAAATTGCTGACCACCCCACAATGAACTATGTTGTATATATTCTTGGTCACGTAATGTTGGATTATCTGCATGCATAAACATTCTTGGTAAATCATAATCATCTGGTGCTTGTTGATACGAACGTAAGGCCATGTCCAATTCTTTGGGTAAATCTGTTTCAATATCATAATAATTTGCTATTGATTCACTATTATCTTTTCCTTGCATACGATCTAATAAATCTCTAAATATCACATTCGTGAATTTATCTTTTGCTGTCGGTGAAAATAAATCAATATATTGGCCAGATACTGTTGCATTAATAACTGTTAATATGGATAAAAATAATGGCAACATCGTTATATTAATTGTAAATTAACTTGTAACTAACTTGTTATTTAATTCTCTGTTAACATGACAAAAAATAATCGATTTTTCTTGAAAACGTACATACATACATACATAAACATATATATATGCGCATGCCTTATCCAATACTAACAAAACCTTTGCGTTTTCACCTCTTTGAAGCTTTCTTTTGTTTTTTTTTTTTTTGGTTTTCTTTGATGTATCTTGTGAAAGCGCAAGTGAAGCCTTTTTGAAATAACGAGAAATTTGAAACAATGGAAATCTACACAGTTTGCATCTCCAATGTTATTAAAACTGTACTAACAAAATCTTTCATAATGGTAGAAAACAGACCCTTGCCTTTTTAAACTTTTATGCCTTGATCATTGCATGTCAATTATATAATATTGTCTCGATCGCCATCACCCCATATCCTACATCTTTTTCAGAACAAGTACACTACAATAACTTATTTTAACGACATCTTCCAATATAAACTAATAGCGCAATGTTTGTAGAACATTTTAAAATATTACTGAATTTTATTAATTCCATTATTGACGATGGCGAATAAATGAAATAAATTCATATTGTTTAAGTGAATCATATGAAATCATTCTATATATACATTTTCTGAGTTTTTTATTCTAATTAAATGTAACAAGTATCACATAAATTTAACAAAATTTATATAATTCCTGCAATTATCCACTGGGTACAGTTATTCAATAATTAATTCCATAATAATTTTACGAAGGAATTTTCGTAAATACTTCTAGAAGGATGAAGAGACCGCCGCAAAATGGACTAAAAATCGTTTTCTTCTTTTGAGTTTTCTCTTGTATAGAAATTGTGTATTATTTACAAAGTGACAACTTTATCCAATTATATCTGGTTGACTTGTATTTTTTATATATTTTCCCTTAAAAGAATTTATATCTATATCGATTCCCTAAATAATAAACCCATCTAATTTGCTCATTATTTCATCTCTCTTGTTGCACCTGTTTCATAAATTCTTATTGCAACTTTCATTATTTCCATAAATGGGAATTTGCAAGCAGATAAATTCCATGCTTATATGCAACAATTTATTAAGCCTAAATGCATAGTATTTTACATACAACCATACATACATACTAATTTATTTATTTATTATAATTATTATAAATATTGTTTCCACCAGATATATACGCTATACCACTTATGAACCTCCATTTAACAGAGTTTGAGACCCCATATTTTACGACAACGACCGACTCAGAATCAGTGTCAATTTGCATTTTTAACGAACTTTTTAACAATAACATTCGACACAACCAAACTGGAACATATCTGTAATATCTTTACCAGACCTCTCCTCACTCAACCATAAAGGCCATGTAGTAATGCATTGTGCAATTATTTCAAAATTACCACCATTTCTATTTTCTTGACTTTTTTAATGGTATTAAAATGAAGTCATATGAGGTATTTAAGAGTCGGCCGCCTCCAACCATATCATTTTAACGTTATGCACGTACGGTTTTTCTACCTTTATAATCGTACTTCTTTTAATAATGTTATCTATTAGGTTAAATTTCAATTGTTGCCAACATTTAAATACCCTATATCACATGCGTAATATATCGAACAATGGCAGAAATTTCGCTCAGTGAATTCATGAAATGGTACAACTCAGAATTTGGTATCATGTAAAAATTTGAATAAAAGGCATCTCACAAATATAATTATTTGAATTGACAAAAGTATTGGATTGACATTTTTCCCAAAGAACAATATTATAAGTTCGACACCACAATAACATACATATGAATACACTATAACGGCAAAGAAAATAGATAGATCACATCAAAGCATAAGTGATAGTAGACGAATAATAGAGCTTGAGCATCACAACTTATTGAATTTTTTTGTGTTTTGGTTCTTTTTTTTGCTTTTTACTTTTTGTTTTTTAGTTTTTACTTTGTCTTTGTTTTATACAAATCACACTATTCAGGCATGGTATATACATATATATCGTATGTAAATGTAAAGGGTTGTTGTGAACGTATGGCATCATCATATACAATAATATATCTTCTTTTAGTATTTACATAATAACAGTAAAAGGAATTTTAACTTAAAACTAATTTATAATCTACATAAACATAATGTTTATATCAACTAACATACACACATATATTTAAATATTTTGCTACAAGTGTTCAATTTTTTATTTGACCACCTCCATCCATTTTGGTACACACAAGCTTCGGTAAATTAAGTTTTAATTTAATGTACCACGGCATCCTTGGGCACCACATAAACATGGAATTTTTTCATCTTCCAAGGGGAATTTATAATCGTATGTTATCTCTTCATTTACTCCAATAGGTTGCTTTGAATATATAACGATTTTTTTCTCCGATTCAATGGTAATCACTTTGGCATAACAATTTGGCTAAAAATTTATTTAAAACTCCATATTAAATAAACAATAAGAATTAAGCAATAAATATTGTAATTAAATTTTTATTATATACAGTAGAGTTTTAGCTACCTTTCAATGTGTTCTCAGACTCATTATTTCCTCTTTTCATTTTTCCTCAATACCAACAAAGCATAAAATGTACATGCGAATTTTTCAATGTTATAATAGAATAACAAACATGCCTTACATTTGCCTTACATATAAGGCAAACACATTACTTTTCTTATTTGTGAATAAATATTATATTACTATTACAAGCAAGGAGTAAGTAACAACAACAAAAAAAAATGCATATACTTCACACCTCTACAATACAATGCTAACCTACTTATTATTTTTGATATTACGATAAAAAGTGTATTTACAACAGACAGACAAACAATCCAATTGCCTCTATCTACATAAATACAAAAACAATGTAAAATTTGCAGTGTGAAAATCTTCGATCAATCTAATAATTCTAAATTACACTTACATTACAGCTATGATTTATAAAACGTGCTAAATTGCCACATTTTGTAGCATCAATAATTGTCTCACTATCAATGCGAAACAAATATGAACTACCAATTCCAATAGCTTCATATTTTACTTCACGTAAATCGGCAACCATTGGTCGAATCATTTGTCCAACATACTCAATAACCATTTCATCAGCAGCAATTGGTTCTAATGCGAATAGGCCCCAATCATGTATGGCAGATTTTGCAAACTTTAATTGTTTCTTCCGGAATTTTAATTGATTGAATTTTAGTAACTCCGATTCGCCAATTGATGCATAAGCAGTTAAAAGACGCCTTTGATTTGAACGGGCTTCTCTAGAAATACCTTGCATTTTTGGCAACAATTGTTTATTCAGCTGGCTAGATAATTGATCATCGATGCGATCTAAATTTAAGGCATTCTCCACTGTTGCTTTAGCATGATGATATTTATGTTTAGCCTTTTCACATATATCTAATTTGTAATAGCCCTCAGTTCTAGCACATCCTGTACTGTGACGATGTAATTCATCTTTTCTCAATTTTTTATTTGGTGGAGGGGAATATGTACGATCAGTAAAGCAATGTTCTACCCAATGTGTATTATTTAACCAAAAGCTACTTTATCAAAATGATACAAATTAAATGATACATTAAAAATATTAATAAAAAAAACGCTGTAAAAATTTACTTAAATCTATTCACGAGTTCCAAATTAGGAATTTTCAATTCCATCTTATTCAAACTTATTAAAATTAATGAGCGAAGGAAGAAAGAAAAAAAAATGACTTGGAAAAATGTATTTTTTGTGCTCAAGGCGCCCTTCATTGAATGAATGGAATCAAGATCAACAATTATTGTCAAAATTAGAAATGCTAACACATTTAAGTAAAACGCATTAATCCTTATTAAAGTTGAAAGTGTATAGAAACATATGAAAACCTAACTAAAATTCATTGCATTACAGCTATTTCTATTTCCAAGGACCCAAGGACAATTTTAAATTTTAAAATTTTTAATGTTTTGATTAGAAATATAGTAAGCCAGAATTATTTTTTAGAATTGTGTAATATGTATGTACCCGTAAGTGTCCTCTTGCAAATGCATTTCATAACTTCGATGTATGTAATTGACATCTTCGGCATCTATTCCTTTTGTTAGAAACTCATATAATGTCATCATTTCGTTAGCGGCATCACGAGGTTTAAACATAACACATGGTACAAACGATTTTATTGCTTTTAAGTACATCTCATAAGCTGTTGATTTTTTTTCATATGTATAGCATCGTTTTCTTGACACAATATTATCATTTTTCTTTATACGTGTTGAATCTTTTCGAGGCCTACCAGGTCCTTGTTTAACAGTAACTATTGGTACAACATCCATTGTTGGCACTGATGACCGTTGTCCTTGTTGTTCTTGCACAATTGGGGGCGTCGTATAACCACCATGGTCATGAATTAAATAATTTTGACTTTTTATAGGCGGCTGTTCATCAGATAAAATTTTTACTAATTGAGTTTTTTGCTTTGTTTCATCAGTTTGTGGAGGCAGAGAATAACAATGTTCAAGTGCTACTTGACTAGCTTGACTTGCTTGACTAGAACATCCGTCCGATGATGCAGGTGACATTTTTACAACATCTAACTGTACATTTTCCAAAGGCTGCCGATACTTAAAATCTTTTTCTGTCTGCGTTACCTCCGTTCGTTGTACTTTTACGCTTTTAGTTGAGACTGCAGTTTGTGGTGCCGTCAGTTCTGATTTAATAGGTGCTTCATAATTACTTGAATGTTTGTCCTTTATTAGCTGATCGTTATTATATACATTTGATGTAGAAGTGATACTATCTGTAATAGGAACACCCACCACTTTTTTGGCTTCATCTAATTTTAACAAATCATTCGATTTACGAGTGGTGTCCATTTGGATGGTTTTAATATTGTGTTGTGCGCATACTTCAGCGCTAATAACTTTTGTCAGCTGCTGCTTCTTATTGCTTAATTTATGTTTATCTATTAATTTATTAGATTCATGCATACTTCTAGACGACGAGTTCGTTATTGAATTAGTCTTCGTAATACTTTCGCGGTCCGAATCATTTTTCTCTTGAGCTTCTAGCATTTTACGTTGTTGATCTTCAAGGAATTCACGCTCAATTTGGGCCATGTATTCTGTTTTACGCCTCTGTTTCTCTTGATATTCACGCTCTTCTTCTGAATCGCTATATATGCGATCATATTGAAAAGCAGACTTTTTACTTTCTTGTGCTTTACCATTCTCCTCATTTGTCTCATTTGATTTTTCCAACTTTTCTGAATTACAATCTTGATGATTGGTAATCGCATCAACCTTTCTAAAATTTGTATGGTCATTATCTCCCTCCAAACTAAAACTACTATCTTTGCTAATATCCTCCAAATCACCGAAAGAAATTGCAGGTGAAAAGGATTTATTTGGTTTAATTTCTGCATTATCAACCGACATTTTCTTTTTTTCCAATTTAGTTAAAAGCTTTGCTTTATCTTCTTCGCAATCTGTATCAGAATATATGTCGCTTTTAATAACAACTCGTCTAATTTCATTAGATATATTACTTGCTCTCGATTTTGGTACATCATCTTCATCACTATCTGAATAAAAATCTTGTGCAATAGATGGACGTTGTCTAACAATACCAACTTTTTGATGATTTCTATCATCTAACTCATCACCTGTTATAGAACTTAAATCGTCGGCAGTAACACTTCCATCATTATCATCCGTACTAGCTTCCACATCATCATCTTCTTCATCTTCTTCATTACCACCAGCCTCACTTGATGATGAAAAAAAGCTAGATGAACTTCCTTTGCGTTTTACACGAGGATCTGCGGCGTCAGGTAAAATTTTGTCTTTAATAGAGTTTTTATAATCTTTTGACAAATTGATACCACGACAAGTAGGATGATCTAAAGTTGAATCATCTTTATCTGAATCAGAATCTTGAACCATTTCTTCTTGATCACTTAACCGATTCTCTGCATCATTTCTTTTATATTTTGGACTTTGTATAGTCTTACGAATGCGACGAAACGATGGCAATTTCGGAATAGAGAGTTGGTACGTTGAGGTGAAATCAGATAAATCACGATTAGAATTAATCAACTGATTAATATCGGGCGGCTTATCAAAACGATTATTTGTTGTTAAATTATTTATATATAAGCTCGATACTACACTACCGTTAGCTTTTTCCTTTTCGCCGGTTATTGCATTGCGATTTTTTTGTAATCTTTCATTCCACCATTCTTCAAAATATTTATAAGCTGTATTTTCTATCATTCGTTTATTAAAATCTCGTTTTAAAATCTGCTTCAATTCATCACTAACTCTAATAACAACTTCTTCCATATAAGTTTTGAAAGGATCTTCATGAGTTTTCATTGAAACATCAATATAATTCACCCGATAATGCTTATAGGGATCATAATAATGCCCTGCAGTTTTAAATCCAGACAATCCACCCGCTAAACCGGGTAAATATGATGATTGCATATATGCTGGATTAGGAAATCCTGATGTTGGAGCGGTAATGGCCATATCTTGATTTGCGTATGATACGTAATTGTTAGAATAATAGTAAGAATTTGCATTAATCATTGGGGTACTATAAACATATGTTGATGCAACTGAAGCTATTAATTTTGCCGTTGCCGTAGAGTTTATCAATGTAGAATTCGATGTTGCTATTGTTGTAGAGGGTTGATTATCTCCCTTGCTTTGACTGACACTATGTGAAGACAAACTGGACGCAGACAAGCGATCTTCATCACCTTTTTGTAAATGTAACTTGTTTAGAGATTTTGGACTATGAGAATCATTCTTTAATAAAACTTCTTCATCACTTGAAGATATATCACTAGCAGCATTTTCATTATGCGGCCTAGTATTAGAATGCACTTTAAGATTTTTTCTACTATGGGCTTTAACATTACGTTTAGGTGATTCCATCTCATTTGAAATAGAATTTATGTCACCATCCGTTTTACTGTCATCTTTTTTTATAGATTTGTCTATATCAGAGTCACTACTATCCATTTGCAAGAATGGAGGTGCATTACCAAAAGATTTACCCTTGAATAAAAGAGCAATACGAGTATCCAAATCTACATTGGTCGAATCCGTTACTATGGTTTCTTGCTGTTTACCTTCCTTTAATTTGATTGGCTTACCCGAAGGTATTTCTTTACCTTTCAATTTATTTGTTTCATTCGATTCTGGCAGTACATCGACAACTGGATAATCTTCTTCAGGAGGCGGTTCTGGTTCATCCCAATCGGGTGAATAATTAGGCGGTGGTGGAGGCTGGGGCTCTATCCAGTTCGATGTGGGTTGCCATAAGTGATTCATATTACTGGTATGTGATTCCTTTGTATACGAATACGTATGATATCTATAAGAAGCAGGTGTGCTCTGTGATCCCATGTATGATGAAATTGGGGTACCGTCTAAACTATTTTGATATGAATAGTAATTGTTGGAAGGCATATACATCGATATTGTACTACTAGTTGTCACTATATCAGTATGATCTCGTGCTGTATATCGAGACGAACTGTGGTGTTCATTTGAATAACTTTTATAATGATCACGTTCTCTGTCGCTTGATCTTTCACGATCTTTATCACGATAATCATGTTCACGATCCCGCCTATCATAATTTCGATCACGCGATCGTTCATACTGTCGATCAATTCTTGCATTACAATCTCTCTCTCGACTGCGCTCTCTCGATCGATTCTGCCTTCGTTGATAATGTTGATGATGCCTTGTACGATCCCTTTTATGCCGCGAGCTTGATAAATATCTATCACAACTGTCGTGGTCTCTCTCTATCCGCTTACTTATACCACCACGGTGGTAGACACGACTGTTTTCTTGAAAACGATGTTCCCGACTATGGGTGTACGTATTATAATCGCGGTCTCTGTAAGAGTATGAAACATTTAAAGCAATATCCGATTTCTCTTGAACTAAGTATTCATGACGCTGCATTGGAGGTACAATTTCATGATGCGTAGGCATACTAGTACTACTACCTGCCATGCTTTGAGTACCCACAATGGTTGTTGGGGCATTTGTTATAAGTGTAGCTTTTATTTGTATAGATTTTGGTTTCGCTGAAATTAAATTCTCAACAGTCTGTTTGCATATAGTGCCAAATGGATCTAAAAATACGTTTAAGACCTGCAATTCAAAACACATTTTAAATGAAACATTTCTTAGTTTTCCCTATTGCACGTATTTTGTTTATACCTTTCCCATTACCGACTTCTGGTTGTACTTTTCTATACATAAACTTGCCGATTTGGTATTTTCAAAAATAGTGCTGGCTACACCAAGATGTTTATTATTAGCAGGATGATAATAAATAATAATGTCATCACAGTTGCCACATTTTTCTAGCATCCTCGCCAAAAACTGCTTATCAATATTGTCATTTAAATTTGTTAACGTAATTTCAACGGCAGGAGGGACACCAACGTAATTCTGATCTATTTTTAATCTAAAATATATTAAATAATAAATACATGGTAATATACCTTGGCATGAGCGATTGATTAACAAACCGAGGCACGATAAGAACCAAAGGTTCTAAGGAGCGTGACCTTAACCGTATCACTGGGTTACGTGGATCTCGGGGTAATACCGACGGATACGTAGGATCACTAGATACAATGCCATCGAATCTATATAATTTTATAGCTCCCTTTACTAATGCCGGATCTGATAGTAATTTAAAATTTCGCAATGGTTTTTGATTTGTTTCGCACCCTGACATTCCATTACTTGGAGGCGTACTGCTTAATGTTGTACAATTATAATTACTGTCCATTGTTGTCAAATACTTGTAATGACAGCAACCTACTCAACATTATCCTAGAAGATTGAAAAAGTAATTTCTGCTGAATAAAATCACCACATACACCAACAATTGACAAATCAGCAAAAAAAAACAGAGAAAACACTCCCGTAACGACGCGCTTGTAGGTTATTATATATTTTGAGAATTTGTCGTACAGAATATGACGTTTGATTTTTAATTTATTTCCACATTTTTCTTTATCTGCCTACTTTTGTTTTAAACATTCTTTTTCTAAAATACTTAAACATATATGTTTACAAAGTTAAATGTCTAAAGTTACTACAAATCACAAAAAAAAATTTAAAGAAATGGCGGATTTTAATATTATTTATGCACTTGCATTAATTTAGAAAAAAGTGAAAAAGCCACTTAACGTGAAATATAATTAAACATTATAATGCTTTAATTCTAATACCAAATCTTTCTTTAATTGGTCAAATTTTTAATCTGTTTTAATTGTTATATATACAAAGGTCCCCACATAGCTAAAAATATTATAAAGCACATTAAAACACTTCTATATGAACACTAATACACAACCCTTAAATATGTTTGCTTTATTCACAAAAATGTACAAATTGAGTAATTAATTCACTTTTCGTTTATAATTTGATACTGCTTGTTCATCATCCAATTAGGATGACAGCCACAGATGATACTCCAGTAAGTATGATAACAATCTACCTCGTCATTACAAGTTTCTTTCAATACTTTAATGACGGAAGCTAAAAGCAGTTTCTTTTAACTCTCTATATGTGAGAGCCATTAAGTATTCTCGTTGATATATATAAATGCAGACTAAAAAATATGCATAATGACTTAATAGCAAGTATTATATGTTTAGAAATTATGTTTTGACAATACACATTTTACCCATTTATTTTTACTTTCGAAAATTCATTAAAAATTTAAGAAAACAATAAAATCGTACAATTTACTGTCAGCAGTCGAAATTGTCGACAAAGTTAATAAAATATTTTATATCTGGCTTTCTCAAGAACTTCAGTAAAAGTGCAAATACTGTTTAATGCAAATATTCTACAGTTCAATTCTAGGGAAGCACTTCTAGATATTAAATTTCGTAAATTTGGATCGTTGTTGTGAACCACCTTTCTGATTATTTTTGTTGTTTTGAAATATTTGACAATATCTATATTAAAAATATTCTTTGGACAATTTTTTTAAATACGAGACTTAATGAGGCGCTTTCCGTCATTTACAAATTGACTGAATTTTAAATACATTTTTAAATTCACTTTGTTTTCTGTTGCCATGAAAAATCATCGTAATAGACTTGTTATTACTTCTTCATAAATAAACTTTTTCAATTATACCCTCGACAGAATTGTTTGAAAAGAATATAAAAATTTATATGAATTACATATTTAACAATTCTCAAGATGTAATCGGCGAAGTGTATAATCTCCAATGTTTAACTGTTAACACAATTACATAAAGATTCATTGTACATCTCTCTTATGTATAACAAGTTGAATTGCATGTTTTGCTAACCTTGATAACTTCACAAATTTAATTTACGTACGTGGTATTTCACAGTAAAATATATATGCTGGCAATTACTGAAGAAAAAGAAGGGCATACGTATTATATTTAAGTTATTTAAAGAGTGAAAAGACATTTTTTATTGCAATAAAAAAAATCGTAAAATGACAACATATGAAGAATTTATTCAACAAAACGAAGATCGTGATGGCATTAGACTCACATGGAATGTTTGGCCGTCTAGCCGTATTGACGCAAGTCGCCTTGTTGTGCCGTTAGCTTGCTTATATCAGCCCTTAAAAGATCGGCCTGATTTACCACCCATTCAATATGAACCGGTAATTTGTACAAGGTCCAATTGTCGTGCAATACTAAATCCGTTATGTCAAGTGGATTACCGTGCAAAACTATGGGTGTGTAATTTTTGTTTTCAAAGGAATCCGTTTCCACCTCAATATGCTGCAATTTCAGAACAACATCAACCTGCTGAATTGATACCTGGATTTAGTACTATTGAATACACTCTGACTCGTACTCCTTGCTTGCCGCCAGTGTTTGTATTTTTAATTGACACATGCATGGATGAAGAAGAATTAGAAGCATTAAAAGATTCGTTACAAATGTCTTTAAGTTTATTGCCACCAACTGCTATGGTGGGGCTTGTAACTTTTGGCAAAATGATACAAGTGCATGAATTGGGCGCAGAAGGTTGTTCCAAAAGTTATGTTTTTAGAGGTACAAAGGATTTGACAGCAAAGCAAGTGCAAGATATGTTAGGTATTGGTCGAGGTAATTCCGGTGGTGTTGTACCACAAAACCTTAATCAGCAACGTATACATACTTCACCTATATTAACCAACGTGCCAGCATCAAATCGATTTTTACAACCTGTTTCCAAATGTGATATCGCATTTGGTGACTTACTGAGTGAATTACAACGGGATCCATGGCCAATTTCTCAAGGAAAACGTTATTTGCGTTCTACAGGTGCAGCTCTTTCAATTGCTATGGGTTTGTTGGAATGCACTTATCCCAATACTGGGGCACGAATAATGACCTTTGTAGGCGGACCATGTTCTCAAGGACCTGGACAAGTAGTTGATGATGAACTAAAGCATCCAATTCGTTCTCATCACGACATACAAAAGGATAATGTGAAATATATGAAGAAAGCTATTAAGCATTATGATACTCTGGCTTTACGGGCAGCTACCAATGGTCATTGTATAGATGTTTATTCGTGTGCACTAGATCAAACTGGATTAATGGAAATGAAACAATGCTGTAATTCGACTGGTGGTCATATGGTTATGGGCGATTCTTTCAATTCATCACTATTCAAACAAACATTTCAACGGGTATTTGCGCGAGATGCCCGTGGCGATTTAAAAATGGCTTTCAATGGTGTCTTGGAAGTTAAGTGCTCCCGAGAATTGAAAATATCTGGTGGTATCGGTTCGTGCGTATCTCTTAACGTAAAAAATTTGTCAGTATCAGAAATAGAAATTGGCATGGGAAATACAGTTCAGTGGAAATTATGTACCCTCAATCCCTCTACAACAATGGCTTTCTTCTTTGAAGTAGTTAACCAACATACGGCTCCAATGCCCCAGGGTGGACGAGGTAGTATACAATTTATAACACAATATCAACATTCTAATGGTCAAAAACGTATAAGGGTAACAACATTAGCCAGAAATTGGGCAGACGCAACCACAAACATTCATCATATAAGTGCCGCATTTGATCAAGAGTGTGCTGCCGTTATAATGGCACGAATGGTCGTTTATAGAGCTGAGAGTGATGAAGGACCTGATATATTAAGATGGGTTGACAGACAATTAATTAGATTGTGTCAAAAGTTTGGTGAATATTCAAAGGATGATCCAAATACCTTCCGTTTGGCTCAAAATTTTTCATTGTTCCCACAATTTATGTATCATTTACGACGTTCACAATTCTTACAAGTATTTAACAATTCGCCAGATGAAACTACATTTTATCGACATATGTTAATGCGTGAAGATCTCACGCAATCTTTAATTATGATACAACCTATACTCTACAGTTATTCATTTAATGGCCCACCCGAACCTGTTTTATTAGATACTTCATCGATTCAGCCAGATCGAATATTGTTAATGGATACTTTCTTCCAAATCTTAATATACCATGGTGAAACTATAGCACAGTGGCGTGCATTAAAGTATCAAGATATGCCGGAATATGCGAATTTTAAACAGTTATTACAAGCACCTATAGATGATGCTCAAGAAATTTTGCAGACACGTTTTCCCATTCCACGTTATATTGATACTGAACATGGAGGATCGCAGGCTCGTTTCCTTTTAAGTAAAGTTAATCCTTCACAAACACATAACAATATGTACGCCTATGGCCAAGACAGTGGTGCCCCTGTATTGACAGATGATGTCTCATTACAATTATTTATGGAGCATTTAAAAAAATTAGCTGTTTCATCCACCGCTTGAAAATCTTAACTTTCTAATTATGAAATTTTATAAGTTTACAAAATAAAATACTAGAATTTAACTTTACTACGTAAACACAAAATATTCTAATGCTGTAAAAAAACGTTACCCTACATAAATATTGTTATAATAAAAATTTATTTAAAATATATAATTTCAAAAAAATAAGAAAGTCGCATTTGCTAGGTTTTAATGTTAAGTAGCCAATACATTATACTAAAGGATAAAGTTAAATCTTTTTATATTTTGATAGTAATCAACAAATATTCAATTGTTCAAATCATTTAGCATATTATTTATTTCCGAGCAATCAAGTCCATGGAGTCATGTAAGTTTGCCTATCTGAATTTGAAACATATAACTTAAAACTAGTAGTATATGCTGATTCGGCCGACACCAAACTGAACGTATAAGTTTGGCAAAATGAGTAAATCTATGATTATTAAATCCTCAGCAAACTGCTTTTTTTAGGCGCTTTATTGCAGAAATTGTTAGGAAAAATTAAATCAGAAAGATTCAGAAATGAATGTCTTCAATGTGATGTGAGCAGATGGTGTAAATATTAAAAAACAAATCACTTAAATTCTTCTTAATAACATTCGAGATAACAAACGTTTGTGTTAGCGGTAGGAATTCCGTAATGGTACCTGCGAGAGACGTCAAACTTAACCGGTAAATTGTAAAAATTACATGAAGCAAATTATATTGAAACAATGTAAATCAAACTAAAAATTATTTGAAATATCTCGCTATTTGGTGAAAGTGATAAAAAACGAGGCAAGTTCCAACTATTTTTACTATTAATGATAAGGAGCTATTTACTTTACAACAGACTACTAATATTTGGTAGAACTATTACCGTAGCAGGAATTCGCTTATCCAACTAAAACTTTAGATTCAGTTACTGTGGGATGCATGGTTTGGGACAAACCGATATTACCTGAAATTTTAGTATGTTTTTTCAATTAATTTGCAGTTATCATGAGCGGGGCAATTTGAAAAATATTCAATGTATACATTATGAAAAAATTTTAATAATGTTTCCGAAGTGTTGGAAGCATTTGAAACGAAACAAAAAAAATTACTTTTTTTTAAGTAATTGTTATAAATTGCTTATGTGTGAAAGTGAAACATTTTGCAAACGCTAAATGGGTTGGGTAGCTTTACCATTATTAACTTTATTTTTAAGAATTATTTTATTTTTGAGAAAAATATGATATTTTTCATTTATTATTTGAATCTCACTCCAATATCATAATTATTGGAACCCCCTAATAAGCGCTTAATAATCTGCCATGCCTTACTTTTGTCGCTTTGTTTATTAACCTTATCAAGTGTGACTTTACAGCAAGCCACTTCGGCGTAGAGGATTGTTATATGGTTTTATGTGAGCAACACTTTTATTCTTGCAAGAAATTGAAAGGTATTGAGAACTATTTTTTAACCACTATTACTTTAAATTCTGAATCGTATACAAAATTGATTGAGCGTTTTTCGTTTTAATTTAATTTTATTTAAATTTGCATATAATTTTTATGGAAGAAAGAAAAATTATATCTCTAATGTTCAAATTATAGTTCGGAAAACGAATTTACAAGCTTTTGTAAATATGTATATGCCTAAAATTATCTACACATTTGGCTTATTTATTTATTGTATTTGTAGTAAATGTGTACGTTGCCGCGCCCTTATATGTGCTTTTGTCATTTGTGTCATTTACATTTAAAAACAAATCATTGTTAAATAACGCTTTAATATCCAAAAATTATTTTCTTTTAGCAAACAGTTATGTAAATTAATTCTCAAAATAAAAACGCGAAAATTAGTTATTTTGTAATTGTATTCTTTGTTTTTGTGACTATTTTTGTCCATATGTTAAAATTAACATTTTCCGACGGATCTTTCGTCTCTGTTTAATTAATACCGACCGTTAAGTCGAACATATATGTGAATACATAAATGGAAACTTAAAGTCAGTCTCTTCAATATATTGTTAGCATATGCTTTAATGCCATCATTACAAAAAAGTTCAACAATTTTTAAAAACCTTAAGAAAATTCGCTTCTTAATTTTTATAGTACTTCGTAGTAATTGAAAGAACAGGGCTATTCCAGATGGCAGAAATAAGACTATGAGAAGTTACTTATTTAAAAATTATCAAATTGTTAAGGAAGCTTGTGTAACAGAAGGAAAACGAAACAAAAAAACTTAACTTTTTAGAAATTCTATTGGTTAATAACAAATTAATAAAGTAATATATAATTTAAAATTATTATGTACTTGCCACTTTAATTATATAAAAAAAATTTTAGTGAAAATGGAGCAATTTATGAAAAATCAGATATCAAAATTAACTGGAAATAATTATTATACGAGATTGAACAAAGTTACCAATATTGAATGTTCATCAAATATTAAATTAGTTATTTCAGTGGTCTATACAGTTCTACTATTGGATAATATGCTTTTCACAGTAATAGGTAAAATACATTAACAAAATCATTTTAATCGGTCAGATCGGACTATTAGGTAACTAAATATCATTTTATATAATGCACTTTAAAAAAGAAAGTCAAAGTAACTTTTGATTACTTATTTTTTGTAAGACTTTTTTACAACTAATATAATCTTTCCAACAAAACTTTCTTTTAAGAAAATAGAGAAATATTATAGTCTTTCGAGTTATCTGATTTTTCATTAAACTACTTGTATGGAACGTTAATAATAGATGGGCCTTTCTAAAGATCGAAAAGGCGTTCTATATGGCTTTTCACAACAAAATTTAAACATTTCTAAACTCTAGAATATTCAAAAGCTTTTTGCAAAAAAAAGCAAATTAATCTTAACCGAAAAAGACTGTTGATTAAACAAATCAGCTTAAATCCATTTATTATTTTAATATACTTAAGTGATGTGCAAGAGCATCTAGATAAGGATCTCTTACCAATTGACTTTTTATCTTACCAATTGATCTTTTACCAATTGATTTCTTAATTTTTGATCAATCGAAACTCACAAGTGATTCACTAAACAATTCTTCAAATTACTTCCAAAAGTGTAAATTTTACTTAGGTCAAAAGCATATGTGTATAGATTTCGTATGGATAAGTAATAGTTGAATCCTGATTATTTGACTTGCATACATATGATACGATGTTCAACAAAGTGATGCATAGCACTACGCATATTTTTTACATATAAATACATTTTACATTCATCATTGTTTTATTGTTATCATATCAATATTTTTACATTTTAGTTCCTATATTGCCCGATTGTGTAGCAAACATTACGAATAATGTGGAGCAAAAAAATTTCATAAATAATGGACGGTTAAACGGAACAACTCCAATACGCAATAACAATTATATTGGTCTTGTTTTAGCAGCTAAAGCCTTCTTTCAATTAATTTTTAATCCGATAGTTGGAAGTGCATCACATAGATTTGGCTGCGATTTGTGTATATATATAGGCACCTGCTTTTTACTAATATCAGCATTAAGTAAGATAAAAATATTTTACTTGAATTGTTTATTGCACTTTTCTGTTAAAATCCTGTAAAAAAAAATTCTGTAAAAATCAAATTAAGATAACAATATCAAATGGTTGGTATCGGAAACGGCCCAAATCGATATAAAAACATGTCAATAGCACTATCTAACTGATAACAGTTAAGCATTGTTTTTGTTTAGGCAAGACTGAAGTTTTTACTTATCATTTTTGAAACGTTAAGCAGCTGAAAACTTTCACGTACTTTCATGTTTGTAATTCGATAATATCGACGTAAAATTAACATACTTCGAATAGGCCTGTCCAAAATTAAAAAAATTCCAAATTTTCATCCATTCCATTTATTTTGTTTGCTTCTATGATTCATATAAATTTTATAGGCCTCTAAGATGTACCTACTTATCAGTTGTGTCGCTGGTGGGTATATAATAGTTGGCCTCAAACCATATATAATATCCTTACTTATTCGTTCTATCATAAATTTTACTCACTACTAATAAGAAAAAGAATAATAATTTCATTAATACAATTCAGTACTTGGATTGGGAGTAAAATTGCCAAGTTTAATATTAGGACGACTAATACATGGTGTCGGTTCTGCTTTTGTAACTGTTAGTGGCATGAGTTTAGTGGCTCAAGTAAGTGTTTTGAATTTGAAATTGTAATATTAAAAAAGAACAACTTTCGTTTGTAGGTTTGCTCAGAGCATGATCGACGTTCCAAATTAATGGGGATAACTTTGGGCAGTATGGCTTTAGGTGTTTTACTTGGTTATCCCTTTGGCAGTATTTTGTACGATTTATATGGTAAAGCCCCTCCATTTTTAGCCCTTTCAGTGCTAATATTAATAAGTTTAGGTACTGTAATTTTTAAGAATTTCAACATTAAATTTAAACTTGTGATTTTTAAAAAAATTTTTAATGATCATTTTTATATTATTTATTTGCAAACTTTTATCAAGGAATCCAAGTAATTATCCTAACCAAAGTCAGTCGCTTAAAAGTAAAATATTACAAATCATATATATATATATATATATATATATATATAATATATATATATAATATATATAATTCCATGGTACTTTATTTTCTTCAGACTCTGCAAAGTCCATATCAACAACTACAACCAAAATTTCAATTACTTATACGAAATGAACTACTTTTGGCGTTAGTGATTGCCATATGGTTTTCTACATCAACTGTGGCTATTCTAGAATCATGTTTGCCAATTTGGTTAAAAGTGCATTTGAAATCAAGAAAATGGCAATTGGGTACTGCCTTTATACCAGATTCATTGGGTTATTTTTTTGGTACTAACATCTTTGGTTCTTTCGCTTATAAGTATGATCAGATTAAAGTTTCCTGCTTTTCATTAGTATTAGTGGGAATATCATCAACATTAGTAAGTATCTAATAATTGAATATGTAGCAAGTAAGAAAATTATAATTGACTGGATACCCACCATCTACATACCATTTGGTCATTTATGGCACAGGCAAATAAAGTTGTACATTTTCGGGTAGACTTGGCCAACTTTCAGAATTTTCATACAGGCATTATAAATACTTGTACAAAATGTCAGCTTTATGGAAGAAAATTACGATTTTACATATATTTTAATGTAAATTGAACATGACTTGTATCTTCATATAAAAAATATGTGGTCTAGATTGATTCATTTTTACAACCAACCAAACGTTGCAGTACAACGCCTCTTTTGAAAAAAAGGCATTATGTGGACAATAACTTCAGTTGTGAATACATTTTAATGAAAATGCGCTCTGCCTCATGTTTTAACATAAGACAAATGTGTATCAAAACTTGCCCATATAGGTTCATTTTGTGAATCCTATCCAATATAACGAACTTTTTAAATAATATTTTTGGCCCGGATTTCTCTTATTTGATCACATTTTAATCACATTAAGCAAAGTGGTGTAGAGTATTTAACAGTCGCTCCTGACTGACTATAAAATTTTTACTTGTTTTTATATTGAATGTAAATAACGCCCTTAAATTTTCATACAGCAATTTTTTAAATAAACCTGATATTAATCAATAACCTTTTTCATTTAGAGTTTCGCCTAAAGCACCTTAACTGACATAACTAGGACTTTACACCTTTGGGTTACCAGACAATATGGTTATTTGTTATTTATTTTAGGAATCTTTCACAAGAAAGGTTTAAAGGTATTTCGCAAGAAGCTTTCAATTCTGTTTTTGAGAAGTAAAAGGTACATTTGGAAAAGCGAGTGTAAACTCGAGACGATTTATAGAAATTTCTTCATAGCATTTTCTCTATCACCATTAGTGTTATTATTTCATATATTTGTAGCACAAAAATGGTGAATGTTCTACGTACAAGAATTGTGGTCAATGAATCCTCGGCACCACTAAGCTTAAAGATTAATTATTAATTAATTAATAAAGAATTGACCTGTGCTTTTGTTTTGAGAAAAAGCATAAAACCCTATAAGCACTTAAGTAAAAACAAGTTTTCTAGTTAGGAGGGTTATAATTCATAAAAAAGCTATACCCTATTAATTATATTTTACATAATTTATAAGCATTGCAGCCAGTATTTTAAGTATTTTACAGCTAATCAATATAATCTCAAATATATCAACATTATTTTAATTATTGTAGATTCCACTTGCAACATCAATGTATGGACTATTGTTGCCCCATTTTGGGCTAGGTTTAGGTATTGGAATAATAGATGCCGCATTAGTGCCACTTTTGGCAAAATTCGTTGATGACACATTAATCTTAGATTTAAATAAGCACAGTACGACGAGCAATGCTTCAAAGAAAATTGAAATTGATGATTTCGTAAAATTGGCGCCCAGTTATGGTACTCTATATGCTATTCAACAAACTCCAGTCAGTTTAGCTTACTTATTAGCACCCTTAATAGGTAGTGAATTGCAACAAGCCATTGGTTTTACGTGGATTATGCGAATAGTTGGACTTCTGAATATTTTATACGCCCCTATTTTAGCGTATCTTAACCACGCAAACATATTAAAGGTAAATAGCCACTTTCTTATATAGCGACTTGACATTTATTTATATTAATTTTACAATATTTGTAGAATCTACCAGGCATCGATTTACCCCTAAGAAATATTTAAATTGTAATGTGAAATACTGAAATATCTATCACCTATATTCCACTAAAAAATATATGAAACAAAAGGACTGAAAACAAATGAAGCCGCCTATTCATGGTTATATTGTATTCTAGTTGCGTTTATGTTTTGCTGTTCGGTATCATAAATTAATGTATAATATAGATAAATATATCCCATGGATTACTACAATATATATATATATATATATATATATATATATATATATATATATGAATACTATAACTTTTTTTATTATATTATTTATTTTGTTTTTCTAAAGCTTTATTGCCAACACTTATTGCACTCTACATGATATTCGGATGAAAGCGTTTATTATACAGTTCAGATTTGATTGAAACTGTCTATTTCTAAGTCTGTCTTCTGCCCACCCTTAATTTTTTACATAAGAAATAAATTATAATGTAATGCAATAGAGTAACAATTCTATGCTCTTCTCGCCCTCATAAGCAATTTTTCTTCATTTTTATGACATTTTCATGATGAGCACCCTTTTTGTATATGCTATACTTATTATATTTCCATTAAATAGAAAGAATTATTTTTGGATACTTTTCCATATAATTCTACTTATGCGTATATCCAATTTAATACTTAACAATGACTGTTTCTTGTCTAGTTAATTGTCAAACAAAAAATTTTCTTAATTAAAAATAAATTTTTGTTATTATGTTTCAAAATTTTGAGGTAAATAGATTTCGGCTAAATTTATAAAATTTAAGAAAATATAAAAGAAATGGCAAAAAGTCGCTCAGGTAAACTATTACTAATTTATGTTATGTTAAAAGATTTAAAATGTGAAAATTTTTGGTAACTGAAGGTCCCGCTGATTTATACGGTTTACCACCACTGGTGGGCTACGTCAATCACGATGTACGTAAACAACGTATGCCCCGTTATACTTTCGGAGCACATACGACATTACCGCATGAAAATGTGGGACCTGGTCCAGGAAAGTATAACTTAGAGAGGTTAGGACGATACGGAGTTAGCAAAGCGAATAAATTTTCAATGGCTTCGCGAAACATATTAAAGGGTATGGTATACTACATCGTTCTCTATGTGCATGACTACATCTGTTATTTATGCGTATATTTTCACAGATAAAGACAAACGTCCGGGTCCGCTAAGTTACGCTGTCCACAAGGCTCCCAATTTTAAAGGGTCTAGAGCTCCAGCGTACTCATTTGGTAGAGTAAATACATTTGTTTTTAAAATTATTGGGCCCGGTCCCAACAAATACGGCATAAACGAGAAATTCATTAAAATAAGGAGCCCCGCTTACACTATGTACGTAATAATCTATGAAAAATTAGTTTTAATTCACACGCACATAAAAATCGCAAATAAATAATTTATTATCCAATTATTTTTCCAGGGCATCGAAAAATTTCTTAAAAGAGCCACAACGATCACCGGGTCCTGCCCAATACTCAGGTGATAAGTTGAATTTAATTAAACCAAGTAGTCCAAAGTACACAATGACGCCTCGAAATGAATATAAGTTCAAATTATGTGGACCCGGCTCAAATTATTATAATCGAAGCAATTATAAGCCGGGCAAGAGAGCCGCAAAATATTCATTTGGCATACGGCATTCAGCACGTTCGGGAAATATGATTGTGCCATGTGATAATATATAAAAAAATCAAAATGTGTCGTCCTTTAGGAAATAAAGTTATATTGCCATTTAAAAAAAAAAAAGAACTATACCGTGTTTTTCTTCTTGTACTAAAAGTTACTGTCCATAAAATATTCCAACAAAACGAGAAGGCATCAACTTCTTACATGTTCGTGCAGCTTCCATTCAAATAAATGCTAATCAATTATTATACATAATTTTAAGATATTAGAAAATATCTAATACATAATGCTTTCCTACAATTAAACAGTTGTTTTCAATCTATGTACTGCTAATTAAGTCAAGATCTAAACAGGTGAAATTGTTGTGTAAAATGTAAATATATTACTAATTGCTAATTAATATAAGTAGAAGGAAAGTTACTTTGCAATTCAACCTAAATGAAATGAACACAACACATTTTTTATGTAAATAATGTAAAAATTTCTCCAGTACTTACTATGTGTTTACAGAGCACTCTCTTTTAAATTTCCTTTATAGTTATTGCTTTTTCCACCAATACATTATTCATCAATTTTAAATGTGATAATAGAGAAAACGGGGGCACAATAATTATATTTTATTTTCTAGAAGTTAAATTGAAAGTATTTTACCATTACCATTTTATTAATTAGCATCTTTATATGCTGCACTTTTGTTTTTCTTCTTCTTATGCTATCTACCTAATAAGACAATAAGTGGTCTACGCCTAATAGATCACTTCTTCTGCAACATTAAGTACACTTTTGATCCTCAAATTTATTTTTCTTCGTCTAAATTCAACTTAAAAAAAGGAATGCTTTATATCTCTTTCTTTACGTTAAGTTTTTAGTTGAACTTTGCGAGCAAAATAAGAATAGCTTCTCGTCTCTTTCTACAACTCGACAAAATCATATAAAAAAACCATTTTATATCTATAGAAGTCCTCGAGGGAGCTAATTACCGTGACAGCCAAATTTATGAAGAGGCTTTTTGTATAGTAGTTGCGTAAATTTTAGAAATGAAATGACTGGGTAGACTGTCCCTAACGTAAAAACTCCAAATGAGGCGCCTTTGTAAGTTGACAAACATTTGCTAGAGTATACACAAAATGCAATTTTGAGCTTTTACAAATATTAAAATAAAGTAATCCAGTTAATATTTCACTCTAACTAATGTAATGTCCTGTAAATGTTGAAATAAACATTGTGACGCATTTGTATGCGTATATACAAATAGCATTCACTTTGTCTCCATTTCCTCTCTCTCATAACTCTTTGAAATTTTCTTCCAAACGTTATTTGATAATTTCACCAACATATGTAATTTGTACTTTATTATTTTTTTTTGTTATATTTTACATAAATTTTTGAAGAGAGTCAATAGAAATAATGACCGCGGTACCTCCACCAACTAATTCATGTACGTTATTGCCATTAGAGTTGGTTGACAAGTGTATTGGCTCCCGCATTCACATTATTATGAAAAATGATAAAGAAATGGTTGGCACATTATTGGGTTTTGATGATTTTGTTAATATGCTCTTAGATGATGTTACAGAATATGAAAACACGTCGGAAGGTCGTAGAATAACTAAATTGGATCAAATTTTATTAAACGGAAATAACATAACAATGTTGGTGCCAGGCGGAGAAATTGTAGAGTAAGAAAAATAAGGAGCACAGTGTACATTATTTAAAAGACTTCATTATATACATCTTTATAGAAATAATAAAATTGATTCAAAATATATTTAAGGATCTAGGAAAACTTTATTTTCTTTTGTTTTCATCCATTGAAATAACATCGTATTTCAATTTTTGAAAAACCAAAAGCAAATTTTTATTACTATTACAGTGGTTAAAAGAAATTTTTATATACAAACATTTTAATTTGGAATTTAACATTTATAGAGTTAAATACAATAATGTTCATATTGTGACATTATCATAAGTTATCGCACGGGACAACCATGGGGGGAGCTTTTGGTGAATGGCGTAAACCAAAAGAATACGATGGGGCCTTATTGCCAGGTCTGTAATACATTCTATTATAATGATTTGCACCAGGACCGAAACCTTTTGCACTAAATTTGGTTCGCGGTGTCATGGAATATTTTGGTGCGGCCGGCAGAATTACATTTAATTGTCCAGGGTTATAATTTGCAGGTCCCGGTGAACCGGCAGTACCTTTAAGATTTGTTCGTACTCCCATGCTGTAAGCTGGTGCAGAAGGTTTCACAAACTTATCTTTTATACCATAAGCATTAGGTCCTGGTGTAAATTGTTTGGATCGAAGATTACCTCGTCGGCCAAACGAATACGCAGGTGGACTAGTCGATGATACGTAGGGCTTCTTGCTTAAATCGTAGTTCGCTGGGCCAGGCCCGAAACGTTTAGCTGTTATCAGATATATAAAAGAAAAAATAGCGTAAATGGGAAGAAAATTGTTATTAAATATGTAGGACCCAAAACAGCAATAATATCATTAAGTTGGATTAACTTTCTTGAAACATTTTGTAATAAAAGCAATAATTCATACTTCACAAATAATTGAAATGTGGTAAAGTATACACTGAATTAATCTAGAGATACAATTAGAACAGTCGTAAAAAATTATACAGGAACAAAGTGCCAGTGATGACGTACATCACACTATATATATATATATACATGGGATTTATAGAATATATATGGAAGGAAGCTCAAAAATGGTCCGATTTGCAGTAGCGTAAGATTGCAGGTTAAGTTTATATAAATTATTTTAAAAAATATTTATTGAAATGATTACGCTTAACCAAAATTAGGTCTTTCGATGTAACAAATGAAAAATCTATACTACGCTAGTTTGGGTACTAAATATATTCAATGGGAACAACATAATATGTCGAAAAGTTGCAATAATAGAAAACTTTTTATTTAAAAACTTTTACCTTTAATATCATTCCTCGATGCCATAGAAAAAGCGTACGTCCTGGCTTGCCCATAACGTGTTAAATTTTGGACATTTATCCCAGGTCCAGGTGTTACAGTTTTATCTTTTAAAGTGGGTCTTATACCAAAAGAATACTGAGGCATACGTTGCTTTCGAACGTCATGCTTTTCGTATCCAATTGTTGGTGGTAACGAATAAGACGGACCTGGACCTATTGAACCCGCCATAATTGTATAGTACAATATGAAGATTATTGCATTTAATATAAATGTTACAAAAAATTTCCTGAATAATTCTTAACTATAAAATTTTGAAAATAAATAATTTAAAAGATATAAAACTTAAATCATACTTACTGTTTGACAGTTAAAAGTATGTTAAAAAGTAAGGAATCTTATTTTTAAAGTGCTTTAATGTGCATTTTTATGAAGTGCAATGGCATAAAAATTTGAATTAAAAAAACTCTTCGATACCACATTTCATGATTACTGAAATATTTTACTTATGAAATTTAGATAATGTATAAAAAGATTAAATATTTACATTAAATTATTAACATGATTAAAGCAACGCATAAAAATCGCTGACTTCCACTTGCCAATTTTCTGGCACAGTGCTTGTCCATCTTTTTTTGGATCAAAATTTACGATTACTGATTTGGTACCAGCAAGAAACAGAACAAAAAAAAATATAAGGCATTCAATTAAGTCTTAACTACAACAAACCAAAAGTTTGTTTAATATTCAAATTTTTAAAAACTAATATTGTGCCACAAATCAGCTCTTAACTTTTACCAAACAATTGTTACAAACATCTATACAAATTTATAATACCTTTCACCACAAGTAGCGTATAAATATCGAATCATTATGAAATCTTCAGCATCACACCAAAATCGAATATTCATCTCATGAAATTTGCGAGAAGGTTGTTGTCAAGGATAGTTAGTATAAGACAAGGGTAGTTAGTAATTTTGCTTCGCATTTGTTATATGCCTTAATTCTAAAAAGCGTAGCAGAAGTAGAGTTGTATTCCTATTACTCTTTTGCACCACCATGCACGACTTATTAATCTCATGTATAATCACTGATTAATCTGTAAATGCGTAAACAAGTACTTAGGATTAATATAAATGAATGATTTTAGCATTTGTTTATTCGATTTATTCAAATAAAAACATTAAACTTTCAGCACTTTGTAAAATATATGTAGTGATTAGTTTAATTTCAATTGTTTAATATGATAGTGCCATACAAATAAAAAGCATCGTTTGCTATCTCTAAACGATACTACACACGGTTAACCACAAAGTTATTTACGCCATTTTTAGATTTTTGCCATAACTAAAATTAAATAGCTAAGTTTTTCCAACGAAGTGGTATTGGATAATTTTTTTGTTTAACTAAAATGCCTAATCGAGAATACATGTAAGTTTCTTTTATAAAAACAAACAACTTTAAGTATATCACATGTTATGTATTTTAAATTACTTTTGGGTTGTTTGATTGTATTGCAGAAATTGTGAATCCCTTGAAGAAAATAATGAAAATTCATCTGCACGATTTGAAGTATCTCGTAAAAAATTAAAAAAGCATAAAAAGCATAAGAAGTCTTCTAAAAGTGAAAGGTCCGTTAAAAAGTGTAAGAAACCGAAAAAACGTCGCCGCAATCCTTCAATTACATCTACGGATTCGCTTTTAGATCGTAAGATTGTGACCTCAAAAAAAAAATGTAAAACACTGAACACTAAATTTACTGAAATAATGAATATGCCTAAAAAGAGTGAAGATATTAACGATTGTGAAACTGCAAATTTGCAAGAACTCACAGACCCTAATAGTATTGTTGAGGGGATAACTAAATCTATACAAAGTAAATTGTTACCAACAGTGGAAATGGTATCGTGTGATAGTGACGAAGATCCGTAAGCGAATTGTTTTTGTTTTTCATATTGTGTGGCTTTTTTTTGTAAGTGCTATAATTTCATTATTTAGACTTTTTACGATTTCATTTCATTTAGACCTGTTGATGTGGTTAGTCCAGAAGTGGCTATTATAGAGGATGATCTCAATTTGGAAGAATTAATGAAACAAAAGGCCGTTTTACAAGCTCGACTAGGGGCATATTTGTCGGATACAGAGACTGATGATAATCCCATACAGCAAACAAAGGACACTACTTCCCACACGAAAACTATTGAAAAGACGGTTACAAGCAGAAAGCTAAATGATCAAAACTCAACTACAAATAGTAAACACAATTTTATTACAATTTCTAAAGATAAGTTTTCCAATGAATCCGATGTTATATTATTGGATGATTCTAGTGGTGAACATTTTACACCAGTGAGGAAGCTGTGCGGTAAACAAGAAAACATTGATAAGGTAAGGTCAATTGAAGAGCAAAA
Organism: Melophagus ovinus; assembly: GCA_023089585.1. Taxonomy (NCBI): domain Eukaryota; kingdom Metazoa; phylum Arthropoda; class Insecta; order Diptera; family Hippoboscidae; genus Melophagus; species Melophagus ovinus. Next base: position 8,398,662 of record JAKKIB010000174.1, on the reverse strand, counting down.
GGAATTAAAAAACTTTGTTAATGAAACGTCGTTGCTACGAAGAGAGGCAGTAGTAAGAGATAGTAGACGAGAATTAGATGTGCGTCATGATCGCCGTTCACACCGGCATGAAAATCTAGATACTCGTAACGGCAGTCGTTCATCATCGTCTACAAGAAAAAGTAATCAATTATTGCTAAACAAAAAACGTAACAGTGATGTTGACGATCGGATGCGTCAACGTCATCGTGAAAAATATGATCAAAATCGAAAAAAGGAAGATTTACGTCAAGAAATTAATAGAGATAAACAGCGTGAACGTGAAAATAGTCTAGAACGTAAAGGTCGAAATGAGAGATCACGAAATCCGGAACGCGATAATTACAGGCACAGAGAAAGAGACAACGAACGCAAGTATATTAGGGAGCGTGACAGAGATTATGAAAAATGGATGCGCAATCGTTCACATAGTCGTAGTAAAGCTGAATCAGATAGAAAACGTGAACGTGAACGGGAACGTGAACGTGAACGTGATGCGATAGAAAGAAGCATTCATGACCGACAACATCGTTCTGGTATACTTAAGCATGAAGAAAAAGAAATGGAAATAAATAATTCCAGTAGTGATAACGAGGAAAATTTAAACATTAATATAAAGGATGATGATGAAGAGGATGAAGACGAAGAAAAAATTATTGAAATGAGACGAAAGCAACGTGAAGAATTATTAAAGAAACTTGGTGTTAACAAGCAAACTCAGAAGGCGCTTTTAGCTAACTCCGACAATGAAAAATTAATACAACACAGCAGCGCAAACACGCCTGTTGTTCAGCATCAATTACATGAAACCAGTGACATTACTTGTAATGATAATGGTAAACAAATGCACAGCCCTTCAACTTTGTCATCTACATCATCAATCAGGTCGCCGAAAAGAAATAGTACATTGCAAATTGAACAACCAAAGAATAATAAAATTATGGATATTGGCATTGGTATAAATTCTACTGCCAACAATAAAGAACAGCGTCGTGAATGGGATATGTTTGCTGATAAAGATGTTGACTCCAACTTTGATGTGAGTAATATAATCGTAAATATCACTTTAACTTTAATATGAAGCCTACTTTTCTCGTTTTTGATTATCTAATAATGAATATCAAACAATTCTTTTCCTTTGTTCTTTATTTTTGGTATCTTTGTTGTTGCTTTATTTTTTTTATTATTATTATTAAATTAATGTGTACATAGTCACCAAATACGATTATTAAAAAAAAACCTTTGATTGAAAATCCCGCTTTAACGGATAATTGGGATGATGCTGAAGGTTACTATCGTTTTCGTATTGGTGAAATTTTAGATAATCGATATATTGTATCTGGTTATACTGGTCAAGGTGTTTTCAGCAATGTTGTTCGAGCACGTGATCAAGCCAGAGGAAATGCCAATGTAGCTGTTAAAATTATACGTAACAATGAAATTATGCATAAAACAGGTTTGCGAGAATTGGAGATTTTAAAAAAATTAAATGATGCCGATCCTGATGATCGTTTTCACTGCGTTCGATTATTTCGGCATTTTTTCCATAAACAGCATTTATGTATGGTTTTTGAACCATTATCGATGAATTTACGTGAGGTGTTAAAAAAATATGGAAAAACGTTGGTTTACACATTAAAGCTGTACGAAGTTATACACAGCAACTGTTTTTGGCATTAAAATTATTAAAAAAAACTGGCATTTTGCATGCTGACATTAAACCGGATAACATTTTAGTCAATGAGAGTAATTTAATATTGAAACTGTGTGATTTTGGCTCTGCTTCAACCATAAATGACAACGAAATAACTCCTTACTTAATATCTAGATTCTATCGCGCTCCTGAAATCATATTGGGTATACCATATGACTATTGCATTGATATGTGGTCAGCTGGTTGTACAATTTATGAGTTATACACTGGTAAAATATTATTTAGTGGGAAGAGTAATAATCAAATGTTAAAATTCTTCATGGAACTGAAAGGTAAAATTCCAAATCGCATTATACGAAAAAGCCAATTCAAGGAACAACATTTCGATAATAATTGCAACTTTTTATATCATGAAATTGACAAAGTTACCGAAAGGGTAAGTATAAAACAAGTAAAAACAATTGACAAAATTATATTTGGCTGCAGGCAAATATTGAGTGCGCACCATCGAGTACCGGCAGCTACAGCATATAGTAAATTTCAGTCTGCTGTATGTACTTTACTGTACAAGTAATGAATCATATAACGAGCATATGTGCGACACCAAGCGTATAAATTGAACAATTTGGCTCGTTTTCAATATCAAAGAATTTTGCAATTTTACATCAAGCAGATCTGTGACCAACTGAAAATTTAAGAAAATTTGTTGTATGGAATCTCTTAATGCTTTACTTAATGTATATGTAGCAATGTTTTGCCAAAATATCAATTCAATTTCTGAGTTATGGATAAAAAAATAAATGCAAGTTAATTTCAATTCAAACAATACATTGCAAATAATAATTGGGGAAGAAAAATGTTCCCTTTAATTAAAATAAAAAAGAAAAAAAATTATATTTTATAATACAATATAAACTTTCTTCCTCTTGTTTATCTTTTATAGGAAAAAGTTGTAATTATGTCTGTAATAAAGCCCACCAGAAATTTACAACAAGAATTGGTAGCTGAACAACATTTACCTGAGGACCAGTATCGTAAAGTGACACAATTAAAAGATCTATTGGATAATATATTCACATTAGATCCAACCAAACGTATATCTTTAAATCAGGCTTTAACACATCCTTTTATAGCAGAAAAAATGTAAACGCAATTCATGCAGATACAATCTAAATGTACATTTATGTTAAAACTCAAGTCTTCATCAATGTAATTTTAACTTGTATAAATCAACTTAACAATAATAAAAATTCTCTTGAGAAACAAAAAGGAAAAAGCAAAGAATGGGAAACAATAATTAAGAATTATGAAGCTTGAACAGTTTTTATCTAGTTTTAGGATGACATATTTAATTTTCTTAGCCGTGATGGAAAACTAAGACGACAGTTCAGATTTATAGCAAAGCGTAAATTCTTTATTATTATATAAAAATATATTTATCACATTGAGAGAAGCGTACAATAAAAATATGAAAATTTATTTCTTCTTCGATACACCGACTGTACGACCACGGCGACCAGTTATCTTAGTATGCCGACCACGTACACGCAAACCCCAGTAATGTCGTAAGACACGATGCAAGGTGATTTTATTAAGACGATCTAAATCCTCGCTTAATTTTGATTCCACACTGGCTGATGTCAATTGATTATCTTTACCATCGACAATATCCTTTTGACGATTCAAAAACTTTATATTGTAGAGGATTTGAAATAATTATACCAATCTTTTCCACATCATCTTCTGTGCATTCACCAGCACGTTTATTTAAATCAATGTCAACTTTTTTCAACACAACATTTGAGTAACGGCGGCCAATACCTTTAATGGCAATTCCAACTTTATGCTTGCCATCAATATTTGTGTTTATAATCCGTAATATATGTTGAAACTTATCTGGCATAACGAGCAACATTTTTACATGATTTTATTTTATTCTTTCTCTTTTCAGAGTTTTTTATCTCTTTCACCACCTCGGGCACACAACTTAATTGCAAATATTTTCGAAACACATACAAGAGTCACAATGAATTTCGATTATTTAGTACAATCATATTAATATGCCACTATATATCATGCAACGTAGTTAACAAAATGAAAATATTTCAAATTTAAAAAAATTGGTAAAAATCTATTTAAAATGAGAGAAGACATGTATGCATGATGTTTGGCATTATTTTGTATATAGCGTATATACATATTTCCTGTGTGAAAAGTTATCTAAGACATGAAAAAATTAACAATTTATCATTCGGTATTAAAAATCACATGTATATATTACTATCGATAAATATTATAATATCAACATATTTTTCAAATTTTATCAGTTTTGTTAATTTCTCTTGTTAATATTTCACTATATATTTTGCAATCATACTGATTATGAACTAAACGTTTTACAAATATATCGATTATTTTTCACATCTAAAAAAGTGTATGATTGATAGATGGTCTTACTCGCTGATTTAATAGACAATATTGGCAGACTTTATTTTTCTTGAAAGAAGTACATTAGATTTGAAGTTTCGGAATTTATAATTAATTTAGTGAACAAATTGTAAATTTGTGTAAAAATTAAAGTTTTTTAAGAATAAATTGATCGTTCTATAACTCGATTATATTTATAAAAAGAAGAAAATGTCTGAACCTCAATCGTCTCTGCTTTTGAAGAAACAATTAGCTGGTATGTGTGTAATGTGTATTTATTCATCGCATTGTCTGAAAATCCCTATAGAATCATTTAATGTTTAATATATATATATATATATATATATATATATATATATATATATTATATATATATTATGCATATAAAAATGTGTATATAAAAGTGTGATGGATACGCATATACGTATTTGTATATATATATATCCATATATATATATATATGACATATGTATGTACGTATAGATTTATTAAGTATATGTACGTACTTATTTTGCAAAATGTAAATGTGTAATAAGGTCCTCTACTAGCATATATATGTAGTGCAGAAATTGTTCTTTTTACCCATGTTATGTGCTATTTTGTACAAATTGGTTTTAATAAGTAAAAGGACTAAATTGCACATTTTTACCATAAGTTTGATAGTATCCAGGTACATTGTTAAAAAAACCAAAAAAAAAAAACAAAAGGACGTGTAGAAATATCTGGTGTAAGGCATAATAATGGTAAACATTTATGCAATGTATATCAAGTCCGTCCAATTTACCATTGTCTATATCAATGAAATAAAAGCATTAGATAGTAAACAATGTATTTTGCCAAGTTAATTTTTGTTTGCTTAACAATAAACATGGAAGTGTAACATGTGTATTACTTTTAGAATTAAATAAAAATCCTGTTGAAGGATTTTCAGCTGGATTAATTGACGAGAGTGACATATTTAGATGGGAAGTTCTTATAATTGGTCCACCAGACACGTTATATGAAGGGGGATTTTTCAAAGCTCATCTGTACTTTCCGAAGGAATATCCATTGCGCCCTCCACGAATGAAGTTTGTCACAGAAATATGGCATCCTAATATTGAGAAAAACGGTGATGTATGTATATCAATTTTACATGAACCTGGCGATGATAAATGGGGTTATGAAAAAGCATCCGAGCGTTGGCTTCCTGTACATACAGTTGAAACTATATTGATATCCGTGATATCCATGTTGGCAGATCCAAATGATGAATCTCCAGCTAATGTTGATGCCGCTAAAGAATGGAGAGAAGCTTACCCTGAATTTAAAAGAAAAGTGGCACGTTGTGTTAGAAAGAGTCAGGAAGAGTGTTCGTAGAATCGTTACCGTCAATTTGTATATTTATATTATTGATTTGATACACGCATATATTTATATACAGCTATTTATTGCTGACATTTATATGAAGTTAAAAAAACTCAAAACAAAAAAAGTAAACTATGTGTTAAAAAATGAGAAAATGAAAAATTCCAGTACGCCTTTGCCTAGTAACCTTAATGTCATAGTTTGAAGTTTGATAAAACAAGGAAAGTTGATAATGGTGGGTACACTACACCGAAATTCTTCAAATACCTTGCGCTGGCTGCTTCTGTTTTTTTAATTTTAAAAGGTACTCTTAGCACTTTTTGTGAAAGTCTATAGAAATGGAATTTTTCAAATCTAGTTAATGAACATGTATTTGGAAGTAAAGAATAGTTGTATGTGTATATATATTTATAAGATTTAAACAGCATTTATATTAAAAATACATACTACTAATGTAACATATTTCCTCATCCAAATAACCTTCTTAACAAAACTTTATTTGCGCTTTGTGCGAATAATTGAATGTAAAAATAATCTTTGTTCACTCACAGCAAAAGGTACATCGGTTTTTGAAATCCTATATGACTGATTAAGGGATTGTTAATTTCTATTACTTTCCAATACTACCTATGCATTTCAAACTGACCAAATTAGTCAAGCATATTGTATATTTGCTGATTTTTTAACACTAACTAAATATACCAGTTTACTACAGTGAATACGTTCTTTATTTTTGTATATTTTATTATGTATACATGTTTAAAACTTAAAACCAATTTTAATTTTAATGCGTATAGTACAATTGAATTTTATAGTTACTCTATAAAGTTTGTACTTGCAGTAATAAATTGCGGAATTCACTTACCCAATATGTTTTGTTAAATCTTAAATTTGCCATATGGCGCGGTATTTATATTAAGAATCTCTTTAAGTAAAAATAATTAATGAATTACTATTACACAAAAGAACGGTAATCATCTTAACAAAAAAAAGGAAAATCAATATTGTGGCGTCATCTACAAATAAATGCAATAACAAAAATAAATATAAAGAAATTGTCCATGGACAAAGTGAAAAAAACATTTCTACAAGCTTGCGTAAATCATGGAAGTATAAATATAGAAAATGCAGAATTACTTTTCCACACGTTATGTGAAGCTTGTAAGCAATTAAAAAAAGAAAACAAGCAAATCATAGAGAAGAAACAACTGTTATTCAGTTTTTTGATTTCTCCATCATTTATGGGGAGTTGATTGTTGGAAATATGACTTCTAATAATTGTTCATTATAATATTCAATATTTCAGATGATGTACAAGTAGATGATAAAGGCGATATAAAAGAAACTATTAAAACAATCGATAATGAATTACGAGGACTTGAACAAACCTTGTCCATCATTGAACATCCAATAAATAATACTAGATACGTTGTACACGCATTAGCTGTAGATAACATGGGATGTAAATATCAACCGCAATATACGGATACTGAAAGGAAATATTTTAGCAAACTATTAGAGGCTCTAATTAGTAAAGAGAATTTTTATGTCCACTGGGATGATATTTACAAAATCTCTGATGCATTACCAAATAATGTGCAACATTTGCTTTCCAAACAGCGTGCACAAGAGTTAAGCATGTTATGGATGTCCCAAGGTTACTTGTTAGAGATTGATAATAAGATATATTTGGGCCCACGAACCCTAATTGAGTACAGCAAGTACTTAAGAAATACTTTTCCTGAATTCGTTAACATTTGCACTTTGTGCAACAAAATCTTGTTTTGGGTAAGCATGTCTTACTCGAGCTTTTTTTATTCACTACCTGGATGCTTTGAATCGAGCTAAACATGTTTGTCCACGTAAGTGTCTGTCTGTTGTTAGAAAACGTTTTTGCAAGCAGAGTCATATTAAAATTTGGTTAAATCGATTAAAGGTTACATTTGATTTACTACTTAAGCTCAGATATTACTTATTACTTTTAAACTACAAAAAAGGAAGTAGCTATTTCATGATATTGACAGATTAAACCGTGCAAAATTATTCAAACGCAAATTTGCGCTATTTCCCTTCTTTTTTTAATTCCCTTAGTATTACTCAAAAATAAATAAATTGGCCACGTTCATGTAATATAATGGAATGTTGGAATGGGGATGATCTTAGCAAAGTATAATTAATTTTTTTGTTTATTTTAGAACGTGAGGTGTGCAGTATGCAACGTAAAACTTCATCGAAATTGCATCCGCAAATATTTAAGCAAACAATCAATATGTCCCGCATGTAAAAATACATGGAGTACACCTTTAATATAACTACTTACATACAATTATTGCTGCCATAACTAAAAAATTAGTATAATCACTATGATTTAAAAAAAAAAAAAGAGTGAAAAAGAAATTGAATTGGAATTGTGCACTTTCAGTTAAATGTTGACCATACGATGAATTATTTAATATTATTCCGCTATATTATATTTTTACTAATTTTTAATTAAGTATTAAGAAAAAGAGAAGAAATTTCATAGTTCTAATACAATCTAATGTGAGCAAATTTGGAACGAAATTTAGTCTCCACATAAAGGTACTTCAAATATTTCGCGTATTCTCTACTTTTACTATAATTAGTAGACAGATAGATAAAAGTGCGGTAAGGATTGTAATGCGCATTTTTTATATAGATAAAGCCAAGAAAAATGGGTTTACATTAAGTTTTGGGGTTTAAACAAGTACAGGAATGCAAAACATTAATGTTACGACAAAAAAACAATATTCTGATTTTCCTATATTCCTTGTTAATTTCACTGCATCATATTTCACTTTAGTTCACAATCTATTGTGACCTGTGCTTCGGTTAAATTACACGAAAACCTAAAAATATTGAAAAACATTGAGTGCTTATTTATACAAAAATTTGTGCACAAAGTCGGAATAAAGCATTCCATTCTTTAAAGATTTCGCTATTAATAGTGTGTAGTATATAAATTATGTGAGTGCGTGTATACGTGTACGTGCATCAGTTTGTTATTAAAATATAAACAAAGATTTTTAATGTTTTTTTTTCTTGATGTAATCTGGTGTAAAGTTTAAAGCGCAATGGCTTGTTTTAATACAAAAGGTAATGTAAAATGAAAAAGCATTATATTAGACATTAATAAATGTTATACAGATGTGTAATCTCATGTATTTTTTATTGTCGTAATATTTATTAAGAAAAATAACGTAATAATTTAGAAGATTAAATAACATTAGGTATAGTGTATAAGGAGTTCGTATTTAATGAATTTGAGATTAACTCGGCAGAGTACATTCAGAAATTCAAAACAAATTTGTGAATTTATGTATGTACACTGCAATGTTTAGAATTTATTAATTCCATTCTTTGTTTTTCAATTAGTTCAATTCTTTCCATTTTTGTAGAAAAAAGTGCAATTTTATTGTTATTTAGGGTGAATTGCAAAAGAAAATATTTTACCATATTACACATGTGTGTCGAATTTTGATCAGATCAGTGCATTCCTTGGCCCGGATCAAATTTAATTGCTATATGAATTGTCACAAAATTGGTATTTGTAAATTTCTTCTCTTCCTTTTTTTATATTATATAATCTATTCCAGTTTCATTATTTTCAGTTTAGGTTCTATTGTGATAATGGTTACTTTCATTGTACAAATCCATTAAGAAGCGTTTCTGACATCATATGAATTACTGTTATTCTCTTTAATTCTATACTTTTACGTAGTAAAAATTGCAATATTTTCCATGACTACCAAAAAATTTATGTTAGTATCTATCGACACCCAAAGAACTTGTAATTTTTGTTCTTATAATATTACAAAGCCAGTGAAGCATAATATATAATGACAGCGCCTTACCCTTACCATACATGAAAGAAATAAACGTTCGATTTTTTTAAATATACGGTAGGAATATCGACAATTAGTGCCTAATCCTAGAATGATTTCTTTGATTTTCTTTCGAAAACTTTAACTTCAAAAATGCTCATTGCTTTGCCCATGCATAAATATTTCAAAGTATACGGTGAGAATGATGACCCAATCCTGTGCTTAATCCTGAAATTATTTGCTTGACTTTGTTTCGAAAACTAACTTCAAAAATGCTCTTTGCTTTGACTTTGGCTCACTGAAAAAGTTGATTGAATAAAGGAGAAGCTTTTAGAAAATCTCTCTACCTCGCTTCACTTATCTTACTCTAGATTCAAAAGAAATTCATTATTTGATAAGAAACCACATAAATAGTAAAATGAATCGAAGTCTACTGAATTTAGTAAAGAAGAAGTGTTGTATACGTAGTTTATATGAATACATTGTAGAAAAATGTTCAATAAATGTATAAATAATATAATATTTATCACAATCATTATATTATTCATATATTTTATGAATGTTAAAACAATAAAATATAATGATACGGTTAGAACATTTTTCTTAAAATCTAATACAATTAATCATATAAAAGAGAGAGTTCACAATAATGGGAGTGATAAAATTTTAAATAGTGAAAATATGAAAGAAATCTGGCAGATATATGAGGAATTGAAATCACTTTTTATAAATGTCGTACAAAAGATTAATATTACGCCACAATTATATAGCGATACAATAGAGCGCTTACGAAAATTCGATGAGCTATATACAAATAAGTTACCTTTAAAGGAAGCGATATATTTAATTGTTTATGTTATAACAGAAAGCAGCAATAAGTTTTCGCATTACCAATCAAATATTGAGAATCAAGTTCAATGGGTGGTATCACAATTGAATGAATCTTTAATAAATAATACAGCAAAATTTGATTGGCATACATTACATGTCAAACAAACAGTACGATCGATTAATAATACAATTATTTATAAGGAAGGTTGCAATGCGCTGGATCATTTATTTAAAGAAAGTGCTGATAAATTAAGCAGCTGTTGCGAACTTGATATTAAAACAATGAAATCATTATGCAATTTAATAAGCCCAATATTAATACAATATATAAACGTAATTTTGGATGGAGTTGACAAAATTCAAAAATGTATAGAGGACAAAATGTCCTATAAAAATTATTTATTTTCATGCATTTATTTAGCCTATGATGATATAAATGAAATACTTCTTCACATTTTATTAAATATATGGACCTTTTTGCCCATTGAAATTATATACAACAAAGGATACATTGCTGTTATGTTAATTGATATGGATGAAATAGATGTGGATGTAATTAAAGCTAACACATTTTAGCCGCTTAATTCAATTTAATTGAATTATAATTTATTTAAATGTTGTAATTTCAAATAAATTTTGAGTGTTATCGTTATATTATTTGATTAATTTTGTTTCTTAAATGTGAAACTCAAAAACATTATATATTATGGGTTTTTTTTATTTTAGTTTAATTACAGCTATTTAATTCTAATTTTCTTAAGTGGTCATTTTTATTGTTTAATGTCTTGTTTGAAAATAATTTCTTAAAAAATTTTTATTATTATTTTATCGTTAAATTACTAAATAATCTAATTTGAAAATATAAGCATGATATTGTTGATATTGAATTATAAAATGGTATCAAATATTTAAAACGTCATTGAAAATTTAATGTTTTATTATACTTCTATTAAAGTTTATAGACATTCCTTAAAAGTTTTACAAAAGCTAATAGAATGCTTATCGACTTCAAACTATTAAATGAATAAATATCCAGATTCATATGTATGCAATTCTAATGGATTCCTTTTACTGCTACTACTTAATTGATAATATTGAAGCAACTTACTAAATTGTGTGACATTTGATCTATTGGAAAATTTCGGGGTATACAATTTTCTCTATTAATATTATCATTCATAGTACTATTGCGATGCCAATTCCAATTCAAGCGTTCATTAATATGCTGACTTCCGTGCATCAAATCGAAATGTTGGTACAATTCATCAAGTTTCATGAACAACTTTTCAAAATCTTTCTCCGGTGTTTTCACAAATTTACAACGCAATAAAAAATTGCTTAGCTTCAAGCAATTATAAAATTTCTGAATACGATAATCGATTTGTTCAATTATGTACCTTGAAGTAATTTCGGTGGTTGCGTATATATCATACACTTTTGGTAAATTGATATCAGATGAACATTTAAATATGCGAGCCGACCATTTTTGTAAAAAATTCATGTAATTTGTGAAACATGATTCACTGATTTTTAAATTACCATTGATTAGCATGTTTTGTTGTATGTCAGCATATTCTTTTAATATGTTACATATTGAATTTAACATTGATATAATATAATCTAAAATGCTATCGATAATATCATTAAAGGTTGCTTTAAAATAATCCACTTCAAGAAAATAATTCTCCAAATCGGTTTGCATATTTTTGAATAAGTTACGATGTTGTGTGCCAGTTGGAATTTCCGTAAATTTCTCCAATAAGTAATTAGTTTCATTTTGCATGATGTCGAAAAATTGTGTTACTTCGGAAATAAAAGAGGTTATTATTTTAGCAGAGTATCTAAACGATTCTGCTAAATCGTTTAATTTTAGTAAATGATTACTATAAAGTTTATCATCATAGTTGCTAAAAATTTGTGATGTTGAAATGTTCCTTTGAAGGTTTTCCAAAAAATTTTGTAAATATTTTTGACTGGCTGTTTTAACTTGATTTGTAGTATGCATAGCATTGTAAACATTAAGTGGTATATTTACAATGGCTTCATCGCCTTTTAATAAATTAGTCTGCTGTGATCTCCGAAATGTATCGTTATAACCTTCAAAATAAGCCAAAGCACCTATATTATTATTATTACTATTATTATTATTATTGTTATTGCGATTTATATATAAAATAAATATTATTGAAAATTTTATATATTTTAATTTTCTCTCCATTATCACCTAAAGTGAAATAATTTATAAATACTTTTGCTTCAAATATTCAAATATTATATTGTAGAATAGTATATACATATTCATAGAATTAACACACACACACACACACAATATATATAATATATATATATATTATATATATTATATATAATATATATATATAATATATAAAGAATATTTCTTATCATTCATATTACTGCTGGAATGTTGTTTGAATGTAAAGTATAATTTTGTACCTTGAAAATTAAAGCATCTTTTAATTATTATCATTAACTGTCGAAATAAATATCAATGGAATAATTGACATTGTGAATTGCAAATTATTATTATATACTTCTATAAATATTTGTCATATCCGATGCAGTTATTAATTTGCATGCACATTATAATCTCTACATGCAAAATTCACAAATAAAATTTTTTTTAAAACATTCAATGTTTCAAATAAATTATTAGTATTTATCATCGGTATTAAATTCTAAATCAATTTGGTTAATGCAATATTTTTGGGCATATCTTTAATCGATATTAAGATCATTTTTTAATGTATGATTAATTTATTTTAGTTATGTAGATACTAATTTTAACAATTCTAGTCCGCTCCAAATTTAAGTCAAGTTACCGTACTACTCCGCATAACTTAGTTTTGAAATTTTACTTTAGATAAGTAAAAACATCCATAGGAGCCGAATGCTTGACTTTTCAATATATTTTGAAAGTGCTTCCTTGGTGTTTCATTGCTTGTAAAAATATTGCAACAATTGCCTATGTCCATTCGCTGTTTTTCTTATTGTATCTCAAAATTCCAAATATAATGTTCAAGATTTTTCAATTGAATCGTTGGTTCAACTTCAAAACTTATATTACATAGAATAATAACGATCCGTCGTTTATGCGAGATATAATATGGAAAGTTTGTCTATATATTGAGGCGTTGTCCATCTGCAACATTTTATTGCACTCATATTCGTCGACTTATCTTCAGTACTCGTCAGGTGCATAAGTATTTTAAATATGGCGCTCCATTTTTTCATCAAGTATCATTAAGTATCGTACAGTGCCCGGGTGATTTTATGCAAAATTTACCTATAGGCAAATATAATTATCTTTCTGCGTCTTTTTTTTTTTACAAAAGATACGAATGATGGGGCAGTCAACAAAAGCGATGTTAAAAAAATATGTACAGTGGCGAAAGTTGAAAAAGATACAACTAAGCAAATCAATGAAACATTTGAATCTAATACTATGGAATCAAAACACATTTATTCCAATATACGGTTACAGTCCTATTTAAATCCATATTGTAGTCCAAAGATAAGTAAACGGAAGGAACAACTCCGTGAATCTAGACGCGTCTCAATTGAGCAAAGCGGGAGATTCTTGCAGTTGAACCAATATAAATTATTAGAGCAAATTGGGCAAGTAAGTGCACTATTTTAGCTAACGTATATACGCTTGTATGCTGATATGCGTATAAATATGGAACACATCATTGAATAAGTCTCCGTCTGACCAATAAATTGCATTTGAGCTGATAGAATTACATTTGTAACTAGTATCGATTTTCAAACCATCCTAGTCAAAACTTTATGAGTGTGCGAAGCTGACGGCTATATAGATAAAAAATTATATCAGTACTACCAACTTGAATATAAGAAGATCGCCAGTTGCATAAGCAACCCCAGTAGTTGATGAGCAGGGCAATCAAAAATTCAGGCCAGATGACAGTGTTATGGCATTTGTAAAATTTTCGGTAACAAATATATTAATTGGCAGGATTATAAAATCAACTGAATTGAATGTGCAAATTAAAAGAAAAACGATCGCCTAAACTTTAGTCTTATTCAGTGATGTATTTTATCAAAAGGATTATATATATAAAGTATGTTTTTATCAACACATTTACAAATGGACTTATGTAGGGATCATATGGTCTGGTGAAATTAGCTTATTCTGAAGAAGATAGCACTTATTATGCTATGAAAATTTTATCGAAACGACGTCTTTTGCGGCAAGCAGGTCTTATGAAACGTGGACCAAAAAAGGTTACATCACCGTTAGATCGAGTTTATCATGAAATCGCTGTTTTAAAGAAACTTAACCATCCTAATGTAGTTAAACTCATTGAAGTGCTAGACGATCCGGGTGAAGATTCATTATATATGGTGTTTGAATGGGTTAAGCATGGTGCGGTATTAAATATACCAACCAAAAATCCTTTAACAGAACACTACGCTAGAGAAGTTTTTCGTGATATCTTAAAAGGGTTGGAATACTGTAAGTAAGCAACAAAAGAAACCTTATTTTTCTGGATCACATATTATCGTAAATGTTACATAAGATTATCGCTTAGTACTTTATATATCCCATATCATTTTTCATCATAATGTTACATAACTCGTATTGAATCATTTTATCTGTCATATTATGATCGTGGTTATGAAGGTCTATTGCAAAAAGACTTAATTTTTTTAATAAATAAAATAAAGATTGAATTCCTATGAAATGTGTATGGGTTTGTTTTTTGTAGTACACTACCAAAAAATCATCCATTTCGACTTAAAGCCTGCTAATATACTATTAACCGAAAGTGGACAGGTTAAAATTGCTGACTTAGGTGTGTGCAATGAATTTGTTGGTGAAAATGCTACAATGACCAATGGCTGTACTGCCGGGACACCTGCATTTAGGGCACCAGAAACTTTAAAAACAAATCAAAGTACATATTGTGGTAGAGCAGCAGACATATGGTCATTAGGTGCAACTTTATTTTCGCTTGTATATGGAAACGTTCCTTTTATAGCTGAGTCAATTCCAGATATGTATGATAAAATTCGTTGTGCACCGTTAATTTTTCCCAACACTTCATCAAAATTATCATGCTCCTTAAAAGATTGTATTGAACGTATGCTACAAAAAGATCCAACAAAACGTATCACTTTAAAAGACTTAAAGACACATACTTGGGTGACAAATAATAACTTAAAGCCTTTACCAACTGAAGAAGAGAATTGTCATTTGGTCGAAGTAAATTCTGAAGAAATTTGTAATGTCGTTCGAAGTATACCGAAATTGGATACATTAATATTAATTAAAACCATGTTAAAAAAGCATTCCTTTGGTAATCCATTTATAAGAAATGTATTTACCGATCTAACTACATTGCGGGAATCACGTTTGAAATTGTTTGCTCATGTTGGACGATCACAATCGGCACCCTCTGCTTCATGCGAACCAATTGATGATAGACCTAATCTACATAATAGCGTAGTTCCTACATTATCAGACACATTGGAGCCTTCATACACAAATCCAACAAATATTTAATATAAATGAAATGTGAATATGAAATATTAGGCTTAAGGTTGATATATCAATACATTTTATGTAATTATACTGCTAAAATAATAAAAGATTGCTATATAGTAAGATAAAATATTTAAAATGTAGTTATATATTAGTGTTTTTTTTAAATGTTTGGCTTGGCACCAGTATTAACATAGAAGAAAATGGCTTCACAGATGCACAGATTCTTCAGTATATTTCAGTGCCAAATGCTGAATCAATGTATCCAATGTTGTTTTTGTTTATTTTTCAGCACATGTCTGTCACAAAAATTCTTAACTTTCTTTAATAAACACTCAAAATTTACAAATTTGAATATCTTGCGTGATATGATAAATTCTAAAACTAGACCCCACTCAAATTTAATTATAATTGACATTCTTAGTTATTGTGATACATATTTCAAAAGAGGGGGCTTAAATAATGTCGCGGTTATACGAATTAACAGTTACTTTCTTGTAATACAAAATTTCTGATTTAATACTTCAAATCTATTTAAAGATAACTTTAATAATAAACTCTTTACTTTTAGAGTAATCACGAATTTTACTCTTCTAGAATAATAAGCAAGACATTTTTAATGAGAATTCATATATTACTTGCTCACTGATTTGATTTGTATTAGTGAATTTTTGTTAAATTCGCCGACTGAAAAGTATACAGTTATATTTTTTTGCAACTCAATTTTTTTTCTGGAGGTGTGAATTAGTAATGTGTAATGTTGAAAAAGAAGTATTTTTGTTTTCGTTTACTTAGAAATATTTTGAATATAACTGTGAAGGATTATTTTTACAATGGGTTCATCCGAAGAAGATGCTCAACATAGAGTAATTGGGAAACATTTGCTACTTTTGAAAGAAGAATATACAAAATTACAACGTAGTTATACAGAACTTGAACGAAAATATAATGCAATAGCGGTATCCATAAATAAAACGGCAGATGAAAGTGTTAATAATATCTTTTCCCAATTAGCTACGACGGCCGCTTCATTATATGGTCGCTCTATATATGCTGATATTCATATTAAACTTACAACAAAAACTTTACCTGCTCATAAATTTGTATTACATTCACGTTCAGAAATATGGCAAAGTGATGACTTTAATAACGTTAACGAACTTAATTGGACCGACGTAAAGGAGGAAACGGCCATAGCTCTATTACGTTGGATTTATACAGATGTTGTAGATTTAACTAATAATCATTTAACACTGGATTTATTGCGAGTTGCCAAACGTTTCCATTTACCTGGTTTATTAACTATTTGTGAACGTGGCTTATTAGCTTCGGCTGATATAAAAACATGTGTGCAGTTTTATTGTATAGCTGATAATGTAGGTGCGCAACAATTGCTTAGATATTGTTCTGACTTGATTGGGATACATTGGAAAGATTTAGCGCCGCAAGATTTCGAACGCATGTCTGGTCCACTGTTATATAAAATGTTAAAAGGCAAAACAAAATTTCCACTACACGAAGCGATCCGCTTAAATCGCGAGGATGTCGTTTTCTTATGTTTGGTGGAAAAAAATGGGACCGAAAATGTAAGTTTTAATTTAAATTGGCAACATATAATTGTACAAACAATTGAACACAAAATTTAGTCTTATAAATGAAGTTAATTACAATTGTTTTATGTAGTGTATAACTAAAGCAATTGGCAGCGTTAAAGTTATTTTTGTTAGGGCAACCACAAATACGGTAGAATTGCATAAATCACCACGACAATAACACATTGTCTTCTTTGATGCTGCCCATTCATTATCGTTAATTGACGTACATCCTTCATTATACACTTCTTTTACCATGTGTTTTGTTTCCCAACTACCATTACGAAACACCAATGTAGAATATTGTTGCGGTGCGCAATCTCTGGTAATTGTATTTTGTTTAACACCATTTTGTAAATACATCGTTGATATTGTTTTCACGCACATTGTTGAATATTGGCAATTAATCGCATAATTAGAAGATCCATCAAACAGTGAACAGGTTGGTGTAACTTTTGGTAATCCATCATTCTCTGATATTGTAACCTCTTCAGGTATTGAACATTTATAACAACTAGTACTCCATGTTTGTTCTAATCATTCAAAAAAAATCACATTACACATGTCAGATATACATAAATAATATAAAATAAATGTCAAATGCAATCAATGGTACCTACCGATTGTTATTGAAAGTATTATCAGACTGATTAACATAAGCCTTCCCATTGTTATACTTCAAAACATAGTAATAACATCATAATGAATCGTAATATGTAGTAATAATATCTTATACATTTAATATAAATATAATCGAAAGATTTATTAAATCAAGTAAATACCCATTTACTAGGTTTTGCTGCTTTTATCTCTAAAGGAACATCTTATATACAGCAACTATGTATTCTATATATATGTATGAATATATGCAATAATTTTATACTTCACATATGTATAAAACAAGTACATGTAGCACATGTAGTTTGAGTCAAACTTGAAATACCCACTACCAATAATATTACTTAGCACTTCATGAAAATTGTAAATTTACTAAAATAAAGTAAAGTTACACTTAGCATACATGGGCTAATTCTTAGAATGCTATTAATGTAAAATAATACAGCAGTAGCGCCACATACGTACTTGCATTTAAGTAAAAACATAACGAGAGAAATATGGTTGTCTTGTTTTACCTCGTAACTTGGATAGATCCTTTAATCCATGTGTCTTACATTTCATATTAAATTATAAGTAAAAAAATGCTTATATAATTGTAAGTGATCAGAAGAGAACCTGAAGGACAAACATACCTAAAACGATACAGAATTTAATGCTAAACAAACAAAATTGCAAGAATATTTTATACTGAATTTTAGCGGTTTTCATTTGGATGTTACAAAGAGTTTACCAAATTGCGTTTGCATTTAATCTCACAAAAGTATATGTATACGTGCATATGTACGTACATTTGTGTACGTGCTAATAACAAGTATCGCAGAAATTTCCAATCACTACACATGTACGTGTTTATGCATATATTATGCGTCCCAAAAATTACTTAAAGTAAAGTACGCATATGAGTCATTTATTTTTCTTATCCTCGTTTTATATTTTCAAAGGCATATTTTTAAAACATTTATTGTATGTTTGTATGTTTAACTACATTAATGTACAATTTGGTTATCAAGAAAAGTTTAAACAAGGCCTACAAATATTATCGTATTTCATAATATAAAACCTAAAGCGTTATCACTATAATAAATAATGATTAAACGGAAAGGATTATGTAGCTACGGAAAAGGTAGAATTAATAAGAATGAATGAATGCATATATTTATATTGGAAAAAATCTTATATATATATATATATATATATATATATATATATAAAATTTATATATATAATATATAATAATAATAAATAATGTTTGAAATATAACTTTCAAAAGGATACGATTTGTAATATTTTGGAATATCGAAAAGTATGGATGCATTTTTAAATGTGCTCGTCTTCCATCTGTTGGATGTTGTATAGAAAATCAAATGCGATTTAGTTAAAAATTTAGTATTAGTAATAATATTATAAATGATAATTTATGCAGTATAATGAAACACAATGATATTATAAATGTTCCTGACGGTAATAAATTAAATTAATTGAAGCAATATTTTTTATCTAGGTTTCCAATATAGTTAACAGTGTATCTGATGAAGGTGTACTACCATTACAAATGGCCTTAACAGCTCGTCACGATACTATTGCCCTAACTCTTGTAACCACTGGAAAAGCCGATGTTAATGCTTATGACGCAAATGATTCTACAATGCTCATCCGTTCAATTGAAAATTGTGATCAATTTTCAGCAGAATTTTTATTAGAACATAATTGCGATGTAAATTTAGTAACAAGGTAAGAAATTAGCTGTTCAAAAATGCTTCACACCTTTGCATGAATTCCCTGTATTATTATAATACTTGATTAGGGTAATATTTTTAGAAAATCCAATGAGAGCGCCCTTCATAAAATATGTTCAATGAATTGTAATAATAAAATGGATTCTGAGAAATTCTCGAATATGATAGAAATTGCAAAAAAGATTCTACAGATGAAACCTAATATTAATGTTCAAAATTATCTCGGGCAGACACCATTACATTTGGGTATACAATCAGAAAATTATGAAATGATTGATTTATTATTGTCATTTCCAACTATTGATCTTAATTTACGTATGAATGATGAACAGAGCGCTCTAGAATTATGTTTACGTCAAAATACAAAGGATTCTTTCAAGTTGGCAGAGAGATTGATTCAACTGGGTGCAAGTCCAAATCAATTAAAGTCAGACGTTCAAAATAATTTACTACAGGATTTGTCTAATAGTGGCTTGGAAGAGGCAGCAATCTTTCTAGTAAATTATGCCAATTTAAATCACATGAATAATGATGGTTGGACGGCCCTTCATATTGCTGCCAAATTAAATCAATCAAAATTAACTGAAAAGTTACTTGAAGGTGGTGCTTCGCCGAATATTCCATTAAGTTTGGCAAATTTGAATACTCCATTACATATATGTGTCGAGAATAATGCATGTGATGTGTTAAAAATTTTTACCAAATATGCCACCAATAACACGAACTTAAAAGAAATTCCGGATTTTAATTGTATTAATGCAAATGGTGAAAGCGCTCTTAATTTGGCTCTTAGTGCTAACCGTATTGATTTGTTGCCTTATTTAATACATGGTGGAGCTAACGTCAATTATCGTAATAGTAAAAACTTGACTTTGTTACATCAAGCTATATTACAAAGGAATTCTGAAATATCAATATTCTTATTAAAAAATGACGCCGATATAAACGCATTAACGCATGAGCGGAAGTCACCATTACAATTAGCCATTGAATGTCATCTACCACAAGTTGTTGATGCGCTATGTTCAAGGGGTGTAGCATTAAGCAGTTTTCAGGATAATAATTGTGACTCACCAATTTGGGTTGCATTAGACTTGGGTTATGAAGATATTGCCCAAGTATTAGTAAGGCACGGTATTGATACAGATTGTTGGGCTCCGGGACCAGATGGTTACCTGCAAACACTTTTGCATCGCGCTTTAGATGAAAATAAAGAATCAACAGCGATATTTCTTATACGTAACCGATGTGATATTGATGAGCCACGAAAATTGCAGACAAGCAGTGAGAATACCAAAGACAGCGGAGACGGTGCATCACCATTACATTTGTGTTGTCAGTGGGGTCTTGTAAATGCTCTGAAAGCTTTAATTGGTCATGGTGCAAATGTAAGTGCAGTGGATAGCAAAAATAAAACTCCCCTTCACACCGCTATTGAAAATCGTCAAGAAGAAATTATTTCTCTATTACTTTGTCACCCAAATATTAATTTAAAATTGCTTGATAAAGAAGGCAATACGCCTTTTGCAACCGCTTTGGCGATACGCAATCATCGAGCTGCTGGAAGGATACTTGAAAGGTTGCCTAATGCAGCCGAACAAATGGATACCAGAGGACGAAACTTCTTACATTTGGCCATAATGAAAAACGATCTGGAAAGTTTACTATTTCTATTAGCTATCCAGGTAGATGTAAATTCCCGTGTTCATGACGCTAGCCAATCGACTCCATTACATTTGGCAGCCTCATCTAAAAATGAAATGATTATACGCAATTTAATACTTGCAGAAGCGCGCATTAATGAACATGATGCCATGCAGAGGACACCATTACATATCGCCGTTGAACAGAATAATTTGTCCGCTGTATCGGCTTTATTACAAAATGGTGCCGATTATGATGCTTTAGATGCTGAAGGTAACAATGCCCTGCATATCGCTGTTCGTGGTGGGTACTTATCAATTATACGAGAACTTCTAACAGAATCCAGTATAAATGCTGAAGCAATCAATTTTAAAGGACGGAATCCTCTACATGAATTATGCCGATCCGGTGATGACAGTAATAATTGTGCTGCCATATGTGAATTATTTTTAGAAAGTATGCCAACATATCCTATCAATGCCATTGATATGGATGGTAATACTGCTTTACTATTGGCTTTTATGCGTGGACAGGCGCCACTTTGTCGAATCCTCGTTAAAAAAGGTGCTTGTCTTGGCAGTGAAAATCGTGAGGGTATAAATATATTTAATTTTAAATTAGCAACAGATAAATTATTACATAAATTGTTGGATCAATTGCCTCAAGAATCAACTTGGGCCGAATCAGATATATGTCAAGAATGTTCTACGAAATTTTCATTGACAATGCGCAAACATCATTGTCGTCATTGCGGCCGTGTACTATGTGCAAAATGCTCAAATAATGATGTGCCAATTTTAAAATTTGGTATAAATAAGCCAGTCCGTGTATGCGGAGTTTGCTTCGATGTATTACAAGGTGTAAAGTAAAGTAAAGCAGATAAGAGGTAAATATCATTACGATCAAAAGTAATTAAAACCAAATTAACACCGGAGTTACTACCTACGTTGTACACATTCATAAAATTAATACATTGTATTTTATTGTTATATTTACATAGAGCTATTACTAAATCTTTTATAAACTCAAAAACAGTGAGAATAAAGTTAATTGAAACTACTTGTACATTCCTTATAAATTAGACTTTACTTAATCATATATATTTAATATATTGATCAATCAATCATCTTGAATTGTTCAAATCGATTACGTCTGCTCATATGTAAAGACACAATTTGTATGATTACTTCTACGGCATTGGGTATTTAGAAATTTGTTACATTATTTCGACAATGTAATTTTTATTTGGTATTTGTAGAAATTTATTTCAATTTATGGAAAAGACTATGAGCTACACAATGGTCAAGTTCATTAACATAATCTATTAACTCTTCTATACATGTCTCAGTTGTCTTACTACGGCTATTTACTCGATCATTGCATTCCTGGTATTTATTGTACAACGCCTCAACATATGCTTTATTCCTACATTGGTTCCTTAAAACCTCCTGGGGATCAACTAATTCATCTTCGTCATCGGCTCGTACAATGGGTACAACAGATATAATATTTTGAAAAAGATTTTTAAAAGCCATATTTCAAATATTTATAATAACACTTTGTGCTTATAAAAGTACTTCCACTTATTGCAGTATTACTTAGAGCTCTTACTAAATTACTAAATTTTATGTTATGTGAAAGCAAAGCATGAAATTATCAAGGCAAATAAAAACGAGAGAAAGAAAGGTTATATATATATATATATATATATATATATATATATATATATATATATATATACATTTAAATATATTATATATATGTATATATATATATACATTTAAATATATTATATATATATATATATATAAGCTCGCTGGTACATGTTGCAATATTCATGTGCTCCGTGCAAATTTTTAAATGTTAATTACTGAAATATTATTCCTGTCAGTGTGTTACTGTCACTTTTGTAAACTGTAAAATTGCATTTATTTGTAGGCTGCAATAAATATAAAACAATGCATTAGTATACCAAATACGAATTAATGTACGTATGAATATATCTAAAATAGTACAGACGCGATAGAATTTTTTATTTACTACCAATAATATTATACATTTGCCTAAATATATTTATAAACAAATTCTTGTAAATGTTAGCACAACAAAAAACTGTCAAACAAACGTATATATACAGCATTTTATCTATATACATTTAGCAAAACAAGAAAGATTTGTAATACATATGATTTATTTCTTCTAGACTGTAAAATCCAATAAATACTTAAAACATTTAATTCACATAAAGAATTACGAAAGCATTTGTCATAATATGTGACTTTCTTCCTCAATCACAGAATAAGCAACCACCGAAATGTTATGCCTGGTTTTTCCTAGAAGTATAGAATCTAAATGTATGTCGACCTTCAGAGCCTGATTATATATTTTAGTAAAGTTCAAGCCGTTATATTAAAGCTTGATATGGCTAAAAGAATCAATGGATGTAAATATTTGTAAATATAATTTTTGCGCCTATAGTCCATAAAATGCACTATTTCGAAAAAGTCTATATGTAAAAGAATATACAAATAAAAAATTTTTATTCGGAGTTTCATTTTAAGCTAAATAAATTGTGTCAAATTTGATAGAAATCAGCAAATTTTGGGGACTGACAGCGAACTGAAAATCACCCATTATAATTTCGACACCTTAATTATTACATATCAAAGAAAATTGCTTTAAAATCTAACGAAAAATTAACTAGTATCTGTGGTAATTAATTTGTCGGCTTACTATTGTGAATAGCGATATCAATATAGATGATTAATGAAGTTTGTAAAAATCATACCAGAGTGAAATGAAAAATATACAAATATATTTGACTCCTTTTAAAAATATACGATACTTTATACAAAAGTGTATTATATGAAATAATGTTGAACTATGTAAAGTGATGTAATTGGTTGGTAGGTAAATTGTAAATTTTCGTACAAAGGGAATATGATATTTCTACATATGTGTATATACATATATAAATTATAAAATATGTGTTTTGTTTATTATGTTGTCGCCCTTTTGTTTTTATTTATTTTCTTTTATTGAAAAATTTTGAAAAACATCAATTCTGTTGAGTGTCTATTAAATCTATTATAATACAAATAATATTTTTGTGATTTCTTAACTAAAAAAGGAAAAGTTATATATAGTAAACAAGCAAAGAAGCAAAAAATTGCTCATTTTTGTCTAATTTTCTATAAAAGAAACATAATTGCTGCCAGGACGCACAGGCGCTTTTATCGCACGACAAAAAAGCGGAAAAGTATGGCTTTAGTGACAGTTCAACGTTCATCAAGCGTTACAGGATCTACCCAGTGTAATAACTCGGTGAGAAGAAATGTGTTGTTTAATATATAGACATAAATATTAAATTGAAATAAAATAATGTGTGCACGTTATATAAAAATAAGACATTTTGAGAATACCAAATTCCTGTTTTGTTGCAAACAAAAAAATAATTGGTTAATCACGTAATTATAGACAAGTGGATCTACCTGCTTGCAATTGAATTCAGTTGGCTTCCGCTTTCATTTCTTAAAAACTCTGTAGTAATTGACTCTTCGAAGTTGACTTTTAGTGTTCAATTGAAAACCTATGACAAGTGTTAAACATTATGTGTATTCTTTTATCATAGTTTACATTCAGAATATGAGTAGTAGTAGAATATTTAAAAGAAATTTTTAATAAGAACAGAGAGAGCACAAAAATTAGTATAATATTCACATCAATGAGAATATTACATTTTATATTAATATTTTATTTCATATTTACATTTTATATTTATATTTCAAATAAATGTAATGCATTAAAGAAGTAATGTTTGTATTTAACAGGAGAGTGAACCAGAGGAAGATGAGATTTCCAAAAAACGGAAAAGGTTTGTAATTAAAATTATGAAATAAACTTATAGAGGATATTTAATTGAAATTTACACTTTAGTGACAGCTTCTTTGCTGGCAAAGATGCTCATAAAACATTTACATTGGAAGGTATTCCTAAATTATATGCAGAACGTCATCAAAGCGCTGAATCTTTACATTCAACCAATAGCACACAAAGTAACAATTCAGACATACAACAACATTTACAATCAATGTTTTATTTATTAAGGCATGAGGAAACACTTAAAATGGTAATATAATATAATGTGAAAAATTTGAATTTTTATTTTAATTTAATATTTTATATTTTTGTTTTAATATGTTGCAGGCTGTTAAGTTAGAATCGCAACGATCTAATCGCACAAGATATTTGGTTATTGCTTCACGATGCTGCAAACGTAATGATACTTGTGAGAAGCGCAATAAAATAATTAGACGAAATTCAACCAGGTCATTGCCAGCATCAGCCGAAACTACGTTGTTATTACCGTCTAACATAAGTTCGTTACAGTTATCAATGGATAGTTCTAAACTAACACCTAATGAACCGGAGTGTGTAATAAGTCGGTATAATTTTATTAAGAATGAGACTGAGAAAGTATGTGGCTCCGGTGATGGTGGTGATAATAGCATTAAAAAATCCGTTACGACAGAAATATGTAATAACTTAAATATACCTGCAGTAAACTGTTCCGAAGTATCTAGTGAAGACGTTGAAGAGTCTTGCTTGCTTGGCATTGATTGTAACGAACGCACAACAATTGGCCTTGTTGTACCAATTTTAGCAGATACCACTATTCACCTAGATGGTGACGGAGGTTTCAGTGTTTCAGTTTATGGCAAAACTCATATCTTTAAACCGGTCTCTGTTCAAGCAATGTGGTACGTATTAATTTTGTTGTATATACATGATTATATATATATATATATATATATATATATATATATATATATATATATATATACAAAGTCATTCTTACATATTTACGATTTTTCCTTATACATTATATATACATATATATTACATGTCACAATATTTAAGGTCCGCATTACAAACGTTGCACAAAGTCTCTCAAAAGGCTCGAGAGAATAATTATTATCCGGGAGGACCTTCGCATGATTGGTTATCTTATTATGATAAGTGTATTGAATCAGAACAGTCATGTTTAAATGAATGGAATGCAATGGACTCATTAGAAAGCCGACGTCCTCCCTCACCGGATGCTATAAGAAACAAGTAGGTGTTCCTCTTACTGTAAAATCAAAACAAAGAATAAAGTTCGAATTACAATTTATGTATTCATTAATAAAAGGCCAACGGCCAAAGAAGAAACTGAAAGTATAATAAAAATGAAACTCAAGGAGATCATGATGTCCGTTGATTTAGATGAAGTTACATCGAAATATATACGTAGTCGATTAGAAGAACTCTTGGATATGGATTTAGGTGAATTTAAATCATTTATTGATGGTGAAATGTTAACAATATTGGGTCAAATGGATGCCCCAACGGAAATTTTTGAACATGTTTATTTGGGGTCTGAATGGAATGCAAGTAATTTGGAAGAATTGCAAAAGAACGGGTAATTAAAGTTGTTTTGTAAAAGTGTGAATAAGTAATATAAAAATTAATAATGATTTTTTTATAGTGTTCGCCATATATTAAATGTCACTCGGGAAATAGATAACTTCTTTCCCGGTACGTTCGATTATTTAAATGTTCGTGTATATGACGACGAGAAGACTAACTTGTTAAAATATTGGGATAACACATATCGATACATAACTAGAGCAAAAGCTGAAGGTTCCAAGGTATTGGTCCATTGTAAAATGGGTGTTAGTCGATCGGCATCAGTTGTTATAGCATACGCAATGAAAGCTTACAATTGGGAATTTCAAAAGGCACTGCAACACGTTAAAGAACGACGCAGTTGTATTAAGCCTAATAAAAATTTTTTAAATCAATTAGAGACGTATCGCGGTATGTTGGACGCCATGAAAAATAAGGAAAAACTGCAACGTAGTAAAAGTGAAACAAATCTGAAAAGCACGAAAGATGCTCGTTTGTTACCAGGGAGTGAGCCTACGCCTCTGATACAAGCACTCAATTATTCTAAAACCAAATTTGGAAATGATAATCGCACAGAAGATCAAAAAGTCTTAAATACTTTATCATTGGGTATGACGGATATAGTCTCAGTGGAGCGAAAGCCATGTCAAAGCAGTATTCGATCTACAAACACGCATAAGCAGGATGTGAGACGGCGTAGATCTAATAGTACATCTCCAAAAGTAATTAAACCAAGAAATACATTGAGTTTGATTGTTAAACAACAAAGTCAAAGCCTCGAAAATTTGACTCCTGAAAGAACCATACTAAATGAACCGAAAAACATGCGTTTTCCAGGAAGTAATGGAGAAAATTATAGCGTGACTCAAAATCAAGTATTGCACATACAAAAAAATACTCATATTCAATGGTCTTCTCCACTACTAGTCGAACAAAAGAAAAATCCCGCTGTAACAGATTCCATTAGTACTGTTCGCAATATAGTACATGATTTGGAATCCCACCATTTACCTGAAAGTAATGTATCTTTAAGGAAAAATCAGAATTTATGTAAATCAACGTCGAAATCTTGTGATTGTAAACTATTGGGGAATACTACTTGGACGTCGTCATCCAAGCTAATAACACAAATACCAAATTTAACTGCCACCGATATAATAGATACTACAGGATACGGTGCTCATAAAAATCCGTATAATAGAAAGACTTTATCGTGGACTGCCTCTAGTGGTGGTCTAATCGTAGACAATTTAAAGCAAAATAATAAAGCTAAACCTGCGTCTAAGCAAAGTAATGCTACTCCTATTGTTGTATATGGTGAAAGACTAGAAAGAACGCGCCAACGTGTGCCTTCTCGTCACTCTTCTTGGGGTTCTGGAGATACCAAATGTGATACTCCTGTATATAAAAGTTCTTGGGAAGAATATGATTGTAATTGCAATAATCCATCCGTTCATGGCATTGTAAAAGGAGCAAAAAGTCAAACGGATGAAATAAATACGAATATAATTAATAAGACTGCTGTAACACAGTGTCGACCTTACCTAGATTCAACACTTAATTTAGGCACTGTAAAGAGAACGAAGCAAAAGTTGGAAAGGAATGCTACACTTAAAAAATTGTGCCAAGAAAGTAGCTCGCCTGCTGTTCATTCTGAAACAGACTTTGATTCGATTGACACGTTTACATTACAGAGAAACTGCAATTTAATACGTAGTGCCTCGGCGATAACAACACCTCGAACACGATTTACACAACGATGTAATAGTGAAGAAATTGTACATGACATTTCCAATATATCATACATAAAGCAAGAGGCGCAAAACAGCGGCAATAAAATCTGTAATGCTATCTATTCATCGTCAGCACCAAATTCATATGTAATTTCTGATGTAGAAAATAGAAATGTATTGATAGATTGTGCATGCAGTAATAAATGTGAAGAAATTGATAATGTAATTCTACGAAGTGGGGATTCGACAGTAAAAACTACAAATGATTGTGATGAGCATCGTTTTTCAGGTAATGTGCAGATTTTAAAAAAAAGCTTTGAGAACAAGGCCAATTCTTATTCGAACACCAATGTCTTGGGTAGCACATCCGCTTCAACAGTCGCAGCAACAACTATCACAAAAAATCATCAATCACTACCCGCATCACCAGTTGCTCAACATATAAGTTATAATGTTCAAAAGTTGAATGAAGATGTGAGAGAGTCATGTGATAACCGAATTAGCAGTACTTGCTTCATGGACTTGAGTGCTGCATCTAATGTTATTCCTCTACCATCTATAAATGATCCTTCAAAGTGCTCAGGCAAGGGGAATGGATCTCAAAAAGACTATAATGTTAAAATTTTAGTGCACAAATATCAGGCAACTTCACCAATTAAAACTCAATATAGAAAACCTAGTACATACAATTCAACTACATCCACAAAGAGTTTTACTTCTACCGTTAAAACTAGACCTAGATCATACTATGAGCCTAAACGGTCTCTATTGGGAAGTTTTCATGAATTTACCAATAATAGACCACCGCCAGCTCCTACTAAATCTACTATATCTAATATTAGTTCTGAAAATGTTTTGGTGCATCAAGAACCATTACAACAAAGACGCTTGCAGCAGCATGGCAGAACTCATCCATTGTCAAGATTAAGTCTACCAAAGCACACGTTTAATGCCGCAGCTTACAACACAATGTAAAACTCGAATAAATCACATCTGTAGTTACATATGTGTATTGAATAATTTACATAAAAAGGTAACAAAATATCTGTATATTATATGTACAGACGTTTGTGTATGTAAATACATATATAAAATCTAAGCAAACTGATAAACAGTAATGATTTGGAGAGCTTCAAAGAGAAGATAGCTCATTCATATTTAATAAACAAATATAATAATAATATTTTATATAGCATTTGTATATAACAACTTCTTTGAATATAGAGGCATATATCTTTTATATCTAAAAGCGG
This sequence comes from Melophagus ovinus, assembly GCA_023089585.1. Classification (NCBI taxonomy): domain Eukaryota; kingdom Metazoa; phylum Arthropoda; class Insecta; order Diptera; family Hippoboscidae; genus Melophagus; species Melophagus ovinus. The sequence continues at coordinate 8,368,995 of JAKKIB010000174.1, read as the reverse complement.
GGTAACTGTCTGACGTTACGGCTCTGTTTAGGTTTTAAAAAAAGCTTCTGGATGTTTTAGAGTTGTTAAATTTAATATTAACTTGTAGCGCAATACTTCTGCAGAGTATATGTGAGGTAAAGCAGGGTAAATGTGCTGCGTTATATCTTCAATTGCAACAGATAAAAAATGCCCCAAGCAATTATTGCAACGACTAGTAAAAGAACGTATGAATACCTCTACCATTTAGTCGTAATTAAGTAAGTCATATCAGAAAACTGCAGGTAAGATATAAAGTAATTTTGCGTGAGTACTAGAACATTTGCTAATATTTTAAAAGTTGAACATTTTTTTGACGGAACGAAATTATCAAACTGCGAAACATCAAGTCAAGGTGTATTAGGACACTTCTGTTATCAGCAAACACGGTGTATGGGGTGTATTTTACAAGATAAATATTTATTTGATTTATCCGAGTAACAGTATTAACTTTTGCAAAAAGAACAATTTAACATCTCGGGCAACATAAGTGATGTACTATAAAATGTAAACTACAGCATGGAAGGAAACCAATGCTTCATCTATTCGGTAGACTCATCATAGTTACAACATACTTTCAGGCTTTTTACTTATACTTTATGCAACTAACGCGGTGTAAGAAATATTTTGTTTAATCCAAGGGTACAAAGTTGCAACTCCCCAGACCCACAAGTTAATGTATGTTCACAGACTAAGTTTCATCCTTTGCTTAATCTCATACTTCGTGTTATTATCGTTTTTCCTTATTAATTATATATACAGTGCATAAAGATTTATTTATTCAGAGTCTAACGGTCTATCAATTCAAGTGTTATCTTTTGCCATTTACAAATGAAACTTTAGAATATATAAAACTTTGTACAACATGTTAAGGGAACTGCCTGATGTCATTGTGGCCAAATCAGCATAACTCAATATCGACTCTTTTTCTTTAAAAATGTACCTTGTGTAGTTTTTTCTATCATACCTGATAATTGAGTTGTGATCACCAATATCAAAAATATTAATTACTGTTGTGCGTTTTGCATAAATCTCGTGCATCCTTATGATGTTACTGCAACGCTTTTACTTATTTTTTTTTCTGGTGTGCTAATTATTATTAGAAAATAATTTGCAAGAGATCCAAGGTTTTTAAATAAGACAGGCCTATGTTAAAGTATATAAAATAATTATAAATATTGCACCTTAATAAGTCGTAAAAAACAGAATAGCTTTTTGTATTCGTGCAACATTTCCTTTAACTATATTCAGTCATTTATTCAATCTATTATTAAATTTATATTTTAAGAGTGGATTAGTGATTAGTGTTAACGCGTTTTTCAATAAATAATATTTATGTATCTCAGCTGTATATGTAAAACGTACACATCTGTTGTATTTTATTAACTTGAATCTCCAATCTGTAAAACTATAAAATATTCTTGTTGATAACTTCGCTTATTTTATTGCGTGTATCAATTACATGACATTGGAGATTTTATATATTTTTATTATAAAAAAAGCTAAGAGAGCGTAAGAATAGAGAAATTTATCTACAGAACACTGTGTTTTGCTTATATGATGATGTTGAATAAAAAATTTTCTAGTTATTCGTCATAATACGCAATATGAAAATGGGTTTTGGGCTTAAAGTCAATTAAACGATTTATTTAATAAATATAGTACGAAGGCGTGAACCGTGATTAGGCGAGGTTATGTTTGTACATACGTAAATGAAATAAATGCATGTACGTGGCGATTAATGTTCGTACAAATACATAAGAATGTATTAATATCAAAAGTGTCCTAGTCGAAATTATGAGTATTTTTATTTTATTATATATATGTGTAATTTGATGACATTATAAGAGGAAAATCACAAAAAAATTGAATAAGTAAAAATTTTAAGTTTAAAATAACAAAGAACTGTTTGGTGGTAATCAGTGGGAAGTGGTTTTATAATGACAGATGCGCTTTTAGGGAAAGCAACACCTACACTTGAACCTAGCGACAATGACTCTGAAATGAAAGGTTGGCTTTTAAAGTGGACCAATTATCTAAAGGGTTACCAAAAACGGTGGTTCGTATTATCAAAAGGAGTTCTTAGTTATTATCGTAATCAAGCCGAAATGAATCATACTTGTCGTGGAACAATATCTTTACACGGTGCTTTAATTCACACGGTTGATTCATGCACCTTTGTTGTATCCAATGGTGGTACTCAAACATTTCATATTAAAACTGCCAGCGAAGTGGAACGTCAATCTTGGGTTACAGCTTTGGAGTTAGCCAAAGTTAAAGCCATTCGGGCAATGGAAAGTGAAGAAGAAGAAGAAAAGGAAACGTTGCATGTAGTGCCCAGTATAGAGATAACAAATGTAGTGCGAGAACTTACTGATCGTTTGGAAAGTTTGCGGACCTGCTACGATTTAATTACGAAACATGGTATAGCTTTGCAGAGCGCTCTGTCAGATCTTAAGTCAGCAAATATCGTTCCTGGTGATGATGAGGCAATTGCTGGGCGCATAAAATTAGTAAATGAACGCGCTACATTATTTCGTATTACCTCCAAAGCCATGATTAATGCTTGCAATGATTATTTGCGATCTGCTGAGTCTCAAGGGCACAAATGGTCCAAAGCTTTACAGCACGAACGCGAAAATCGTCAACGTCTCGAAGAGATTGTTGAACAATTGGCTAAACAACATACTCAGCTCGAGCAAGCAGCACATTTAGTGCAGCGTGATAAAGCAGGTGGAAATGCGCTTTACGTTGGCTCACAATCTATAGAATTAGATATGGGTGGTAGTATGCTTGTATCTGACGATGATACGGAATTCTTTGATGCTGAAGATGACAAAATGTGCTTTCCATGTCCTGCAGAAAATAATGCGCTCATCGTAAAAGTTCATGATGTAAAAGAACACATTACTCAAACGCAAACTAGCAGCAGTAGTACTAGCAGTTTTTCTTCCGAGAAAGAGTATAATTTATTAAAATACTCTTCAAGTGTTTGTGTTCTTGAAAATACAAAATATATGAATGAGTCTCAACCACATTCAGCAATTAAAGTTCATAATAATAGAGAGGCAAATGAAAAGCAAAACAATTTTGGAAACTCCGATAATGCGAGTAAACCCTTAGACGATGCAGGAAAAGATGCTCGTGATTCTGCTTCAGGAAATTCTGGTGATCCCAATAAACCAGGTGGTAGTGCATTAACCTTAAGTAGTTCATCTAAAATAACACGTAAAAGACGAACGCGCGTTCCAGATAAACCGAATTACCCTCTCAATTTATGGTCAATTATGAAGAATTGCATTGGCAAAGAGCTTTCAAAAATCCCTATGCCAATAAATTTTAATGAGCCTCTTTCAATGTTACAACGTCTTACCGAAGATTATGAATATGCAGAATTACTTGATCAAGCAGCGAAGTGTGATGATGAGTGTGAACAGCTTGCTTACATTGCCGCTTTTACGGTTTCTTCTTATTCAACCACCTCCACACGTACAGGGAAACCATTCAATCCACTTTTGGGTGAAACCTTTGAATGCGATAGAACAGAGGACTTAGGCTGGCGCTGCATTGCTGAACAAGTATCACACCATCCCCCAATGGCAGCTATTCATTGTGAGGGACACGAATGGACTTGTTGGCAAGAGTTTACAATGACTAGTAAATTTCGTGGGAAATATTTACAGATTATACCATTAGGTAATGCATTCGTCATATTTCCAAAAACAAATCGTAAATACATATGGCGCAAAGTGACCACTACCGTAAATAATATAATTGTAGGAAAATTATGGGTAGATCAACATGGTGATATGGAAATAAGAGGTCTTAATGCCGCTTCTGGGACTAAGTGCATTCTTAAATATATACCATATTCGTATTTTTCGCGTGAAACACAAAGGCGCGTTAATGGTTATATAATGGATCGTAATAACGAGGTTAAATGGGTATTACGTGGTACATGGGACAATAAAATCGAAGTGGCTGAAGCATATTCAGTTTCTGGACCACCTGATAGTCCAGTCTATCAAACCGGAAACTATAAAACTATCTGGGAGCGGCGAATGCCTGCTGAAGATAGTGAAAAGTATTATAATTTTACCGTGTTAGCTTCTCAACTCAACGAAATGGAAGAGGGTGTTGCACCAACAGATTCACGTCACCGACCAGACCAACGTTACATGGAAGAAGGCAACTGGGATGAGAGTAATCGTGAAAAGGTACGCCTTGAAGAAAAGCAACGTGCAAGTAGAAAGCGACGTGAAATTGAAGCGGAGGCAGCTGCTAGAAGTGGTGAACCCTTCCCACCGTACCAACCACTATGGTTTGCACAACAACGTGAACCAGATACAGATAGTATTATTCATATATATAATGGAAAATATTGGGAGCACAAACTAAAACAAGATTGGTTACTATGTCCAGATATATTTTAGTATGTACGCCTTATGTAATTTTTATCTTACCCTATAATTATGAAAAAAATTTCTGAAGTATAAAAAGAATAATGTTCGCATGATCAATTATAAAAAAAAAAAACAGAAAAACAACAGCTTATATATAAAAATGAAACGAAAAAAAGAGAACCATAAATGTATATATAATTATAATTTTATTTTTCCTTTGGGGCCTGTCTCTATGTGTATACATGTATATATATCTATATACAGCTTAGCAAATGGCATTTAAATATTTCTAGCCTCTATTAATTACTATAAGAATGAATTCAGCAAATGATAAAATTATTGTGGAGTTTGTTTTGCTGAAGCTTTATATAAATATTCTAAGTAAATGTACTGATATCATTTGAAATAAACTAACAATTGAAAATATTAGTCTAGGGAAGTGTATAAAAAGTGTGAAAATCGCTAATCTTAGATACATTTCTTATAATTAATATCTAAATAGGGCTTTAAAATATATATGCGCGTAAAGTACTATGAAAAATATTAGGAGATGTTGGAGGAATAAGAAGAAAATCGTTAATATTAAAAAGAAAATTCAAATAAAAAAAGAACACAAAAATCTAATTATCCATTTTTAGGGTTAAAAGTAATTTCTGTGTAAATCAGCAGGAGACAAAAATTTCGGGATAATCGAGGAAATTATAGTTGAATAAATTACAGTAGGGAAAAAGTTATTATGCTTTGGGTATTATGGGTAAATTAATTGTTCTATAAGAGAAGAAGCACTTTTTTGTAAATTTAAGTTTGATCATGTTGCCATTAATTTCTAATAAAAGAAATTTCTTTATATATGAAGCTCAAATCCATTGCACTAATTTGCCATATTAAAAATTAGTTAATAATGGAAGTTCAGTATAGCTATGTTCAGCTGGTGGAGTATTTTGTAATCATTCAGTACATGAATTTTATTGAATAGGGAATAAAATTATTCGAAATAATTCTTTCTCAAATAATGTAGAAAAAATATATAATTCTAAAAAATGATATTGTTGACCCTATTGTTGAATATTGTTGCATATTGTATATGCATCAGGATATTGAGAATATCGACAAGGTAATCCAGGTAAACCAAGAAAATTTTGAGGGGAAAATGTTAAATGTACTCCAGTAAATATAATTGAAAATTGAGTTTTTAAATGAATATCATTTAATGTTAGTCCAGTAGATAAATGATATAAATGAATAAATCCATCTATAATTGCAAATACAGCTCCTATAGCTGTATAAATAATGTATACATAATGGAAATGAGCAACAACGTAATATGCATCATGTAAAATAATATGAATTGATAAATTAGCTAATACTACTCTTGTTAACTCTCTGACTGTAAATAAAAAAGTGAATCCTATAGCTTATATAATAGCCGGGGAATAATTTAGTTGTGTTCCGTGAAGGGTCGCTAGTCATCTAAAAATATTCATTCCTGTTGGAACAGCATTAATTATTGTAGCGGAACTAAAATAAGCTCGTGTATCCACATCTATTCCAAATGTAAATATATGATGAGCTCGTACAATAAATCCTAATAATTCAATAGCTTTAGCTGATTGAATAAATTATTCCTAATGAACCAAAAGTTTCTTTTTTCCAGATTCTTGTATAATAATATGAAAAATTATTCCAAATCCAGGAAGAATTAGAATATAAACATCTGGGTGACTAAAAATCACAATAAATGTTGATAAAGAATAGGAACAAGTTCTCCAGCTGGATTAAAAAATGATGTATTTAAATTTCAGTTTGTTAATAATGTGGTAATTGCTCCTACTAATACAGGTAATGATAATAATAATAAAATTGCTGTAATTATTACTGATCAAACAAATAAAGATATTCGATCAAATGAAATTCCAGATCGTATATTAATAATTGTTATAATATAGTTTACTGCTCCAAGAATAGATAAAATTCCCGCTAAGTGAAGAGGAAAAATAAATCAACTGATGAGCACCATCTATGGGCAATTATGATGAGAGCGGAGGATAAATATTTCAACCTGTCCCAATTCCACATTCCGTTAATGCATTTGTTAGTTCATTAGGCCATCCATTTTGTCATTTCTTTTAAATGCACTTAATAACCGAAGCGTTCCACCCTATCGTGACCAATTATTAATTATCCTTCGTCACTTTGTCTAGTACAATTCAAAAGTCAAGTAAATTGATTATGAGGAAAAAATATTAAGTTTCAGTAAATTGAAAATTGAATTGAATTGAAAATTTCGCTATATAGAAAAAGGACAAGAATAGATACAGATTTTCTTTCAATTATATCCAAAAATATGAATTTTCATATATCAAGGTTCTTCAAACTAGCATGTTATAAGATTACAGCTGTTAAAAAATTATGTGACAGTGTAAATAGTAACAGATTGAAAAACCGACAGAGCTGATGTACAACTCATCAATAAAAATCAATAAAAGAAATGTAAACATTATTGGAAATCGAAAATGCAACATAACTTCAAACATTACATGTGAAAATGCGGAAGTACTTACTGTTGGCACCTTACATTAAAGAATTAGTTAAAGTTGAAATATAAATGTAGTCTTTGTTTCTCTTAAGTGCAGGTTTGTAGAATATTTTGAAAGTACACGAGATTCATCCTATGTTATGTGCAGAAAACACTTAAAAAACACTTCTGCGGTAAAAGCTTTGTGGAAAATAATTATTTAAGTATCAGAAGTTTGCAATTTACATTTTAGTGGTATTGCATTCTCTTTAAGATTATTCATATTTGGCCTCAGTCCTATTAAGTTTTACTTTGATAGTAGGTAGATATTGAAATGATTTAAAGAAAAAAGCACGTATTGCACGTAAAAGCATGATTGCGTATTATAATACGCAATCATGCTATTGATAGCTGCTGTGAAACTACGTCTATCTGTACCCCAAAGCATTTTGTTTCATAAATTTTATGCTTTTTGTTAAATAAATTTATTTGAAATCACTTTTTGTATAGATTTAAATCTGTTCGTCCATGTGTGAAAAAATTATATGTTGTATGTTTGAAATAACTCGACAATAATATCTTTACAGTTATATTGTACAGTGTGGTTTACTGTCTTAAAAAAATCCCCATTAGAAATAGTAAAAAACCTTTTTACCAATGCACCTTATTTAAATAGCCGTTAAATAAAACCATTGCCTTTTTTAGGGTTGACAATTCGATTCGATTAGTTTAAATTTTTAAACCCAAGAGCGGATATTAAAGTTATACGAAAATGAATATATTATAAAGCAACAAGTACGTAAAGTACTTAAGTGTACTTGTCTGCAAGTTATAGGATAAACGGATCAAACTTCCTTTAAAAACCGATTTTGCATGTTTAGAACGAAGATATGATGTAGGATATTTTCACAATTAGTTATTACCAATCACTATATTTTTTCTATAAATTAAGGCTTAGGCTTTTCGTAATATAAATTAAGGGATTTTAGAAATGCCTCAGTAGATGGATCACGGCCACGGAAATGACGGAACACTTCGGCGGCAGATACAGTTCCTCCCATTGACAGAAAAGTTTCCTTAAAACGTTGGCCGATTTCGTTAGGATTAGGTGAAACATTGAATGCAATATTTATATCGGCAGCAATTACCTTTGAATGTAAGTAACTGAAATATGCTGCTGCCCAATCACCTGAGAATATATCAGTGAATGAACATGGATGTGAGTCTTTCTTATCCAATGGCATAAGCTGATAGATAGGCCATAATTCACGTACTACATCCAACCAAAAATTTTCTGACTGATGTAGTTCTATGTCAAGATCAGATAAATACAATTCATTGCATAATTTATATCCAGCTAAGTGTGTTTTCAGTAGTAGTACTTTTTTAGCCAGTTTCTCTGACATTGGTTCACCAGTGTCGACATGTCTAGAAATCGTTCTCAAAATATCGGGGTTATCTAGAAAATTACTTAAAACATAGCCAACTACTTGTGAAGCATCCCACTCAACATTGGATAAACCAGCTAAATCCGAATACGGTGCTTTGGTTAAAACATGTTGTAAACAAGTTCCAAATAGTTTAAAAACCATGTGCAAATCACTAATATTTAGTGTCAATGTTTTTTCATTACTTGAAACATTAAAATTAAAAATAAGGGCACAAAGCGGTGTTGTGCTCAGAGCTTCATTGCGATTGCGTATGCTAACCATCCAACCATTGTTTTGACTAAATTGAGTTTCTTTTGAATAGCAATCTATATAAAACCCGCCAACTGGCTTTACACTGTTATAATCATAAACATCATAATACTTTACATCTGATTGCCACACTGGGGCGTCAACACGCTCTTCGATTTTAATATTAAATAATTGTTCGCAAAGATTAAACAATGCTGAAAATACTTGCGATATTGGGAAATAAGATTTCACGCTTATCTCATTTAATTGATGTTCAGATAATAAATATTTCCGTTGCCAATAGTTAATATCGTATATATCAAGGCTGTGTTCAAAACCGCACTTTGCTGCAAACTTTTGCAGTTCAGTCAGTTCTTTCGATTGAGCTTCTTTGGCATAGTGCAATAATTCTTTAAATAATTGCTTCAATTTTGTGACATCTTGAATCATTTTTGTTTGCATTGACATTGCGACATAATTTGAAAAACCCAAAATATTAGCTTGACGTTTGCGTAAATTTCGAATCCTCTCAATGTGTGTGCTATTCTCCAAACTCCTATCCATATGTGCCGATGCTTTACGTACATTTGCTTGCCAAATATTCCAACGATGGTTGCGGTCTGGACAATATTTTAGAAAATTTTCTACAACTTGAGGTTGCAATATAAATTTCCAAGGTCCTTCATTAACTCCCGTAGTGTTATTTGTAAGTGCTGATTGCAATAATTCTGATGGAAATTCTTGTACTAATCGATAATCTCTAATAATATGAGCAAAACTATGAACAGAAATATGTACTTTTTTTTTAAAATTAGCCCGCTCATTACTCAATTGAATTAAAACAGCTTTCAAGTTATTTCGTTCATCACTACCCAAATCTAGACCGTTTAATTTACCTTCTAATAGGAATTTCCGCGATAATCTTTGCTCGTTTGTATTCTGATTTAATAAATCATTTTGCTGTTCTTTTAATGCCGTGTACAATGTACTATTACAAAATTTTGAGGCTCTAGCATTTTTAGCTCGCTCATGTATAGTCATATAAGTTTTCGTTGGGATGAGTGTGCTATTACCTAAATATAAAGCTTTTGCTATACCCCATGTTGTATCTAGAGGGCCAGAAATTTCATCCAATCTTTTAAATATATCAGTAATGTTAAGTGACGGATTATCTTTCTGATTTATTTGATGTTCTAAGAGCTTTACATCCTTTTCAATTGCACTTGCTTGGCGGCCGATAGCACTTAAGCAATTCTCAATTGTTAGTTCATTAAAGTTGGGTAAATTATTGGGTGTAGTTGTCAATTTATCAAAATGTCCCTCTTCACCTATTTCAGGCACCAATACTATGTAACCCAGATTCCTTTTATAGATTTGTAAACACCTATTACTGACTGCATTTAACTTTACTCTGCATAACATAGATTGCATATTTCCCACCGCTTCAAAATTAATACCTTTAATTTGTCCTTTAAATTTTAATTATTATTAAACATATATGAGTTATATTATATTGAAATTATTAAGATTAGCCCAACCAAATGGAATAAGTGAAACGAAACACTACTGTTACAATAATTAAAAGTAAAGTACTTGTGGAATATAATAAGATAAGATCGAACCGGTGTACATTACACTAATCGATTCAAAATTGTTGGACCACTAAAATTTTAAGTTTTGCTTGTACTATTTAGTTGAATTATTCTATTGATAACAAATGGTCAAAAATTTAACAAAACTTTCTCATTTTTCCAATATCAGCGAGTTTATAATATGTTAGTTTGTCTAGAACAAACTAAGCAGAAACATCATATGTTCAGATACAAGGTGTGAATCAAACTGCAACACTTTAAGTGTAGTTCATTTGCAACTTATTCATATTGCTGATGAAACTCGTTAGCTTGGAGTAATAAAGCACATAAAATACGCTTTTTTAAGCTCAAAAACATGCAGCGCAAATATACTTTATATTAAAATATGCAATACTTTAAAAATATAAATTTTCTATGTTATAATAATATGTTTTTTGAATTATTCACAAAAGTGACCATTTGCCACGTTTAACTGAATGTATCATTATAAGCTTCTAAATAACACAAGCATAAGTATATTATGTAAGTTATGAAAAATAGTTAAAAAAGCCTTTCAACTACATTGAATAAATGAGACTTGATTTTGAAGCATTCCTTATAGTCAGGATATGTTCCTCTACTAAGCGAATTATTAAACTTCTCTATTGGTACTTTTTATACGCACCATTCAGATATTGGAGTTATAATTATTCTCATTATAAAAGGAAGCGTTGTAGACTCTACAATCGATTTAGACATGACTGCCTGTCAGGCTGTGGTAATCATCCTCCTGGTCACAAAAAAATATGTTCAAATGTTGCGAAAACCTTGGAAGTTCATGTACATTAATTGATATTGAAAATGGGACAAATCTATCACAGAACAAGCCCTAAGTGCATATTATGTCGTTGATAAAACTTTAAATACATTTGTATATTACTTATTATGAATTTATTGTTTACTTTATTGTATTTCACAATTTCTTTTTTAGATATTTAAAATATTACATTTTAAATAAATAACGCCCAAAATTTTTGTAATTTATTTATTTTAAAAGCATTTCTCTGTTATTTTTGTTCATTTTTTTTGTTTTTGTTTTGACTTAAAAAATTAGAAATAGAATAATAATAATAGTAATAATAATATTTTTTTAAATTATTCTATGGAAAATATTATGTGGGAAATATCGAAGTTGAACAACATTACAAGAAATCGCTTGTGGATGTGTATTTACGGGGTATATTAAATATACTTGTGTACGTAAATATGTTTCATCTTTTGCATAAGTTTTATATTTAATTCCTTTTCCTCCATATCACTATCTTTATGATGTGATAGATTGAGCTCACATTTTCATTGTCAATTAATTTAGGATCAACTTCTGAATCTACTTAAACCTGGCTGCTTCTACTACAAATTGCGTTTTTGGTATATTTTCATGGAATACGCCTTAATGTCATATAGGCTTGTTAGCCCAATGAAAAATATATGTGCAATCAGATCATTTCAGATCGTTTCATAAACTAAAAAAACTTAACGATGTGTATTCGTGCAGAACAATCTTTTACCCACTATATCTATATCTTAAATATGTAGACCAAACAAAAATTGATTTTGAAATGCTTTCCACATAAAGTATTTTCATAAAATTGGGTCTTTTTTTAGATATTTTATAACAAAGTTTGAACCGTATTTAAAAAATATTAAGTTTTCACTTTTTACTTATATCGCGCGAATTGCCTCCGATGAGGGATGGGAGGTAACAATATTACTTTTTCTAGTTTGATGTGCAGCAGTTGGCTATTCAGTTAAAAAATTCATCTTTTACATTGAGAATTCATGCATATACCTTAAAGTAATTTAATTTAAAAGGGCTTCCATTGTATAGGGAAATAATGAAGTTTGACGCAACGTTTTTTGCTTTAAAGTCTTCTTGATACTGTGTAAATTTTGTCGACTTTGTAAAGATGAATGTTGTTGTTCAATGTTTGTTTGCGGTGAAGATGGAGGTGACACTCCTACTGACGGTGGTGATGCTTCTAATGTCGATAATGAAAATGTAATTGGTAACGACGGTCAGTCTAATACAACTACTTGTGTATCCAGTTGTCTGTTTGTAATAAGTGGTTTACTAATAGGAATAATACGCCAAGGTTTCCGCGCTGCGCGCCTTAATACCACTGGAAGTAGCAGCTTCCGTGATTTTTTGCATGTTTCTGTTGCTCTAAAATATACATCGTCTGGAGCATCCATCCAACTTATAACTTGTTTACGTCCATTGCCAGTTCGTGCCATTTGAGCAATTTTTGGTTTGCCGTTAAGTTGATGCCTTTGTAATGTTTGACCGGAGGCTGCCATAATTGCAGCAAACTGTTCAGGACTTGGGCAATGTGAAGGCATCGGATCCTTGTTAGCTCTTTTCGGTGGCAATCCAACTGGTACAATTGTAACTTCGGTTCCATTTAATTGCTTTTCCATATGAATTCTTTTTCTTAGCGTAGATACTGATGCTGATGTTGGTGCTGGTATTATTGTTAAGTCTTTTTCAAAATCTATAATTTTATTGGGTATGCGATCATAAAGTAAACTGCCATCGGAAGCTTTTGGCGGTTTGGGGAACAAAACCAAGTCTGGTTTGGGCATTTTATCTTTCGGTGTAAGTATTAACCATTCATGGGGTCCGATTCCAGGTGAACCTAAACGATTGGCAATTTTTGTAACGCTACCACGATGCTTTTTTTTAAGAAATAGTAATCTTTTTATATCATCAGCTGATTTATCTATTATTCGAGCATTAAATTCTTGCCTTATCATTTGGCCATTGATAGTATACGATGTTTGCCTAGCAGCTTTCTTGGGTTTAATTAAATTACGACATATAATGCGTGCTAGACGAGTCATTGGATTGGTCTGTAAATAGAAAGCTGTTCGTGTTTTCATTATTGGCCTTGGTGAACCGGAACTAATTGCTATTCCATGAGCTTGAGCATAATGTCTAGCCAGGTGTGTTTTTAATTTGAATTCTTTACTGCAATTAACAAATGAGCATTTATGTGTTTGCCGATTAGATAAATCGTTAACTTTATCATCTTCATCATTTGGCTTCTTTTTTATTAAGTCATCGGTTTGTATTATCTCAGGTTTAATATAATTTTTTAGACCTCCATATTTCTTCCAATAATCCCAACAACTTATACACAATCGACTTAATAAGTGACCATTAGACCAAGAAAACCACTGAGATGACTTAAGTGTGCAACAAGATTCGCAAGGCTTATTTATATTCGAAACATCAGTGCCGCTGTTTGTAATGCCATTATATATTGTATTGCTACTTTTCGAACTTGATGCATTTCCACTCCCACTTCCAAAACCACCACCACTCCCATGTCCCGCAACACTATTACCGTTACCACTACTAATACTATTCTTTGCTATATTGTACTGCGGTACGTAAACTTGCTTTAATTTCAGTTCAGCTTCAACTGCCTTAACACGTTTTTGTTGAACATAGCGATCCGTTGTTTTCCACATATAGTAATATTCAATAATTTGCTTTAAAGTTTTCCACGGTAACTAATTAAGTAGAAAGGCATATATATATATATATATATATATATAATATATGCAGATATATTAATAGGAAATAAGTATAAATTAGACATTTCGGTCTTTATAAATTATTCTATTATTGCTTAGTACTAACAAAGTCTTGTCTTATATCGTTGAAATCTTTGCCATATTTATCTAAAGCTTCTTCAAACAGATTAGCTTCCGAAGCACTCCAATCTTCAATTTCATCGCGACAAAGCACCGGACCAGTTGAAGGAACCAACGAGCACATTGCTTCTTCAATGGAATAATTATGCCGATGTAAAGTATCCATTGCGTGAAACTGTCAAACAATAAAAATAAGTACAATACGTAAATTAACTCAATTATTATGATGTGTAGTAAAATACGTTCCTCTATTTCATCGTTTCATATAAGTTCAAGCACTCCATGATTATATATAATTAACTTACCAAAGTAATGTCACGGCTTGCAGCAGCTGCAGACATATGTAAAGATGGTTGCTTTACCGAACTACTACAGTCCAATGCTCTGGCGAACGTTCCAATAGAACGCGAGACAACTAAAAATTGATCAATCTTACGATCATTCAAATTATGATTAGCTGTCCACATTAACGTTTCAATATCTTCCGATTTTCGATCATCTTTACTTATTTCTTTCAATTTAGGTGGAATATCACTTTGATATCGACTACCGACACGTATTTCACCTTTGTCTGCTAGTAATGTTTTTTGGGTCGGATCAAATACCAAACAATAAAAAAACGTATCCTAGGTATAAAAAATACAGAAAGGATAATTAATAACGCTGGAACTAATTTTATAATGTATAAAGACAATAATTTCTTAAAAAAAGAATCAAGAAGAACTATTGAAACAATAGTTTTTGAAGGAAATATTGTTAGAAATTTACGACTCACGTCTTTATTAAGATAACTTTGAAGGGATTCCGTTTCATTAAATAGTGTCACCGAGCACTTGCCTCGAATATGGGTGGCGGGTATTGTCTCAACTTGACGTGATAAAAATAATTCACGATGTTTAATTTGGTAATGCTGCTTAGCTGTTAGCGATTCACCTTTATCCGTATTAGTCGAGGATGTCATTACAATATTTCCAGATTGTAATTTATCCGTCATATTACAGTTAATGGGATTTATATTCTCTTCATCTAAAGACGCTTTATGTTAGAAAGTAAATAAAATTAAAATAATGTGTGTAAATGATTGCAGAGAAATAAATTTTATACGTATTTCAACATTTAAATATTAGACGATATACTGAGTGAGGAAAATTATAGATGTAGTTGCATTATTCATAAGAGTTCATAGTTTTTAAAATAATTTGCCACTACAGTCAACTCATTCTTCAGTGTACCGTAATATGGTTTCTTCAGTATTATACCAGGAAATACCAATATGGAGTAATGCGGATGTTCTCTAATTTGTACTTATATGTGTAATACATACGTTGATGTTTATCAGCTAATTGCACCAGAGAGTTAGGTAGATCTCTTCTTCTGTAAAAGCACATCACTTTTGCTTCAACGTTTCCTGATTGACTTTTATTTAATTCTTCTATTCTTCGAATGTAATATGGACAAGTCGGCGACGTTTCTACATACACGTAGTCTAGAAAAAAAGCATGCACATTAGAACTATATTTTATTGTTGAAAAAGAGATATATAAGTTTTTGAATTGTTGCATTTCCACTACATGTAGGTATTTTTGTTATACCGAACGACCAAAAAAAAAGTGAAATTGTTATAAGATGCGTTTAATTTTAGTACGCTATGTTTATGGTGGAGCGTGAAGAATATTGTTTATCAATTGCATTTAAGTTTTTCATTTATATATGTTAAAATTAATATTTCTATACTGAGTGAGTCCTAAGATTTAAATATAATACACTTTTGTACAAATTTTGTCGTACAGAGGATTTACAAAAACAAAAAGATCTCACCTCCGACACGAAACATATTAGTAGCCATTATTCCTATTTTCTATATTTCCACGAAATTTCTTTGAAAGTTTACGAATTTTATTATACTACGATGTTTCATTAAACTTCTTTATATTTTTTTTTACAACTTAAATTTATTAACAATGATTTTGATTTATTATTAGCACTTGACGCGTTTTTCTTGTCGCCATCTTTGAAAATTACTACGTTTACAAAATTTATTCTGCGCCAGTTTATAACTATAATATTAATTGTTTGATTATGCAGCATAACTAGGTACTTCTTAAAAGATGTGACATTTTATGAAATTACTCTAATATTCAGTTATACTTATCAGAATAGTTTTGCTAAGACGTACAATTAATAACAAAGTACCGTTATTTTGAAAAATGTGATTAATACTTTAAAAAGTAAAACTTAAAAACTGCACGAAAATAATTTTAAAATTAGCAGAATGCTTAATATTAATCTAAATTTTGGTTTGTTAACTTATCACTCAAGTTTAAACAATTTGAAAACATAGAATTTCAAAGATGCAAAATAATGACCAAAATATCATATGTATTTGAATTAGGTAAATTATTGCAAATTATTAAATTCCGCACATTAAAAGTGTTTATATTTACATCGCAGGGTGCTATGGGATTTATAGTTTGTTAGAATATAGTAATATTTCTAACATTAACGTATTACATTGTAATTTTCATAAAAATATTTCTTTATATAAATCAAGGATTAAGATTCACCCATATGGTTGTTACTGTTTTGGTTGACCGTCGTGAATTATATACATGAAATATAACAATATTGTGGGTAAAATTACAAAATAAAAATTAAAAGGAAATTTTAAAAAATGAACTTAATTGAAGACACGTCTGAGCGCTTACTACCTAGGATAGTTTTAATAGCCTGTGGTTCATTTAGTCCTCCCACATTTATGCATTTAAGAATGTTTGAAATTGCTCGAGATTACTTTGAACTTCAAGGTATGTGTAATGTTATAGGAGGTATTATTTCTCCTACTCATGATAGTTACGGTAAAAACGGATTAGCTCTAGCAAGGCATCGCTGTGCTATGGTTAAATTGGCAATAAAATCTTCAAGTTGGATACGGCTGTCAGAATGGGAGACTCAGCAAGATACATGGTCTCGCACTAAATCAGTCCTAAATTATCATCAAAATTTTATGAACAATCAAATTCACATACATAATAATAATAATCATGATAATGATATTAACAGCAACACTATTTTTGATTGGTTACCATCTACTTTGCATCAGCGAAAAGATCCTATACAATTAAAATTGTTATGTGGCGCTGACTTATTGCAATCTTTTGCTGTACCTGGATTATGGTCGGACTCCGATGTAAGTATGTAATAAAGTGCAAACAGTGCACTTGTTATATTTAAATAACTATAATGTATTTAAATGACAAGGATCTGTAAAATAAACATTTTTGCCCTAGATATCACTTATAGTACAGGGTACTATAAGTGTATGCAGATATAACACTCAGAAGGAGTTGAGATAGATTCACTTTTTATTATACCGAAAGATTTAGAATTATTTTCTAATACGAATTAAAATTTTGTATACGTCTGTTCGCCATATGTTATTTTATTATCAACTAAAATTTAACTAAAATTATGTATATTACATCTTGCACTAAAAAAAATGATCAATTTCATTAATTATAATATTTGCAAACATAATATTATAAGTAGAAGCTGTTCTCTTGTAGATTAAAGATATTATTAGTAATCATGGATTGGTTGTAATAACACGGAGTGGGACAAATCCTGAAAAATTCATATTTGAGTCGGATCTTTTGTCCAAATTACAGGTAACAGAAAAACTTTTAATTATATTCTGATAAGTTTGCCGAATTTTTAGAAAAATATAACATTAATAACTAATTGGATTCCAAATGATGTGAGCTCTACTTTGATACGAAGATTATTAAGCAGAGGACAATCTGTAAAATATCTCCTTGATGATTTAGTTATAAATTATATATTAGAGCACGGATTATATGGAAGTAAAAAGTAAGCCTCTCTCTTAATTTGCTTTACTCATATAAGATATAGACTTTTCTTCAACACTTAAGTTTTTTATTTATTATTTTTATTTATTATTTAAGTGAATGCAATTTATTGGTAATATTTTTTTTTACCATCCATTTAATTATAATTTTACTAGGCATGTTGTGATTTTTGTACCAAATAATAAACAATTAAAGAAACTTTGTAAAAGGACATTAAAACATATAATTTTCGTAAATTTTTTAGTTTATATATTTTTCTATTTTATTCATTGAATTGAAATTTTAAGTTAATTTGTTTCATTTTGATAATCTACATCATTTGCATTACTTGCAGTTTTATAAATTTTGTAATACACAAAACGAGTCAAAAAATAAACTCATATTTTTTTACATCGATCGATTAGGCTAAACATTTTCAACCATTTAAGTTTGTCTGCCCTTCAAATTTTCTAATTTTCTAATTTGTCCATGTATTCGTATAGTCGAAATGTTTTTGACTGAAGTGTTTTTGTGAAATTCGGAAAGCGGACGTGTCTTAGTTCGTTAGCGAAGGCCCATCTAAGTGGCTTAGTTCGAATAATGTTAACTGCTTTGCTATTAAAAAACCGAAAAATAAAACAATAGAGCCTACATATAAATAAATGTCCATAAATTTGCGTCAAGACGATTACTTGTTAGTAAAGAAGTTTTCATGCTATTCAACAATTACAATTTATTGCTTTCTTGTCTTTAATTGAGTAATTCGCTTGGTGAAGGTCGAATCTTTTCTTACTTTTTATTTGCAAAATTGTGAAGCATGAAACGAAGAACTGAAAACATTTTACATGGATTCTTTTCACTTATGTAAAATTTAAATATTCAAACATTTGCACTCAGTATTTTTGCATGTTTGTACATGCATATATATGTAAGTTATTTAGTATGAGTATTTTAAAATATAATTTGTTCGTCCTGTTCGAAATGTTTCCATATTTACAGTACAGTATTTCAAACGGTCTCTGACATAAGTACACTGACTTTATTACGTTTGAATCAGAAATACATAAAAAACATTGCATGCCAAGGAGAACAAAATTTTCTAGACGGTAGCAAAGATGAAATTGATAAGAAGCAAAGTTCTGAGATGACAGATCACATGATAAGAAAAAGAAAAGTTTGTTGTATTGATCAAAGAAATGTAACTCCAAAAAGTGATCCACCAAATAAAAATGTAAGTACTTGTATGAAAGAACAGCAAAAACAAATACAACATAACAAAGACTACATCTATGCATCAGCATCATTGGATCAATTTGTTGAGCAGAATGACAAGGTAAATAATATGCGATTACATAATTAACATTGTTTTTGCATTTAACATCCAGAGGTTATGGGGGTATATTCATTCTGTCATTGTGTTTGTAACACCCAAAAAAAAAGCATCGCAGACTCTATTGGGCATATATATTCTTGGTCAGCATCAAGTTCTGAATCGATATAGACAAGACATGTCTATATCGAATGTTCGCGTGTTGCTAACACTCTTCTGGCCATAAAAATTAAGATATCAAGTTCAAATGGGCTTACTGTGCAACATAAAGTAAGAACACCTCCATGTTATTATTTTCAAAATAAAATGTGGTCGTTTCTTTGGTCATTACTCGCGAACTGACAAAGATATAAAGCTGAAATTTTGCACAAATATTATGGTCACTGATTTACAATGTCTGTTCAAAAATAATACAAAGGGATTATGCCCTTTGTGCGAAATTATACAATATGAAAATTTCATTTTTACGTTTTCAATCTATTAGCTCAAAAATTGGAACAGTTGTAGCACTACAGTGTCATAGTGTTAAGGTAGTGGGTAACCAAGATTTGGCTCCAGTCAAATATAAATTTCTTATTTGTTTATTTTGTGCTCCTTTTTTTCTGATATATTTTTATTTCTGGATATATAGATAACATCTAAAAAGATTAAAATGGCTTAAAATATACTTACAACAGCTCAAGGAAATTCAACTATATCGCAGAATGACTTTTCAATTGTACAATGATTTAATTTATATATGAGTTCAATTTTTTATATGAGTTACCTGTTTTGAAGTAGTTAGTTTTGTAGTTATAGTTATTTCTGCTAAAAGTTATTATACAAAACTTATATATAATTTAAGTATGATTTTAATTAATTTAGATTTTTTATAATTGTCGCACTTACTATCGATGTGCTATATTACATGTAAAATGAAATTTCTCAAATTTGGTTCGGTAATTTGATATTATATTGATGCACTTCACGCATATAAATTTACTATTTCAAATGTATAATGACATGTAGTGTATACTTGTACTAATTTTCTAAATAGGGCGTGTTGGTAAAGTGATTTAAAAAAGTGAGGCCCTAATTTTTAAAAGAGTACATCAATTAGTGAATATGCGCCTTTGTATGAAATTCCATCAAAATATTTGAAAAATCGCAAACTACCGTTTACGATGAATAAATTTACATTTGCAGATATTGAATGAACGTTCCATAGATAAGCAGACTTTAACAACATTTTTGCTTATATCGCAAATTGTAATTCGATTGCGTAAATTGCAAATGGATTCAGATAGTGTGATTCGCTTGATATGATAAAAGTTGTGTCTGTCTTAAGCGTTCTTGGACATTAAAAATGTCAGTCAAACTTCTACTATCCTGTACCATTCGATTCCTGTTCGATATATGAAACAAATTATAAAAGTGAATAATTTTATTAAACAACATTATGTAACACATTAAAAAAGTTGACCAAAATCAAATTTGGTCCACATCGTTCCATATTTTAAAGTTCTACCACATAATAAACTTAATACTAAAATTATAGCATGATATTGACAGTGATAAAATATTAAATAAAATATTAGGGAAAGTACGAAATTTAAAAGAATATTCTTAAAAACAATTATTCTGTTAACATGTTTGTAACATTGAAGAAAGAGAGTTAGAACTTCTATAATAATAATAATATGATTTAATAAATTTTATGGTGAACTATTTTTGTGATATGACATGATACATCGAATTGATATTTTCTTGCATTCCAGATATTTTCACGCACTTCATCGTATATTATAATGAAAGTTTTACTTTACATTAAATTATCTTAACAATATATGTTTTATTTATTAAGTATTACATAAATAATTCAATCCTACTTTTTTGGTGTTTACATTTAATGTAAACACTAAATTGTTAGTATATAACGTTCAGCATTAGATTCTTAGTAGTTAGAATTTAGAATTCGGAATTTTCAGTATATGTAAGTTTATTGGTCCGCAATGGATGAAACTGTTACCAAAATATGGTACGCTATCGTTGAGTTGCTCTTGTTAGCGATGTAATATAGCAAATGTTATAATGAAGCGTGTATATATTTACTTCAATTAGAACGGATATTCTTTGGCTTCCACAAAATTTTTCATTGTGATAGAAGTTCAGTAGTTTTTAGTTTTATAAAGCGTAATAACTTTCATACATATCTAAAATATCAATCAACAATCATTAATTATTTATTAATTTATTAAAGTGCATAGAAATAAAATTGAATAAAATGTATAAAATATTTAATTTAAGTAGAAATCGGAGTGACCAATTACCATTGTTATTGCAAACACGTTTCTCTGTTTTATCAAAGTATAATTTTGAAAATAAAACTAAGATGAATATTAAATATGAAAAGTTATCATTATTTATTGCAATTTTATATGTGATTGATATGTTTGGTGTACTTCCCTTTGTTACCTTGCCAAGTATATTAGTTAAACTTGGTGCTATAGGTATTCCACTTATAATCTTTCAAATAGCATTGGAAGTTTATACATCGTTTTTATTGGGCAATGCTGGCTCAAAGCTGAAACCATAGATCATTCAATTGTGCAGAAAAGCAAGTCTGTTTTATTATGGGTTACGGATATAGAAAAAATACAATTCGAAAAATTTTAATATTTTTTAGATATCCATATGCAGCTATAGCGTATTTAGCTTATGGATCATATGCTAAAATATTGGTGACAATTTTATTAGATCTCAGTATATTTATGGGAGGAATTCCAAATGTAATTATTGCTTCGACTAATCTAGAAAAATTTGGAAATTATATGCTAGAAGAAAAGTTTCCTTCATTATTCTGTTATGGCGTTATTGAATCGGTTTAATAATGTGTCCTTTAAGTTGGTTGAAAAGTGCAAAATATATGAGGTGATATTTATTAGAAGTCAATTTATCTACGTAATATTTAAATTCTTTTATTGTTTGTACATTTTTTTCTTATTTACTAACGTTAATTTTTTAGGATTTTGGCAATATTATCTGCATGTGTCATCATGTGTATTATTCTTTTATTATGGTTTTGTTTATTCACCATTATGTCCAGTGACGCACCATTCAAGAACATAAATTTAGGTTTGTTATAATTTTGATGGGCTGTGAGAGTTTTTATAATTCACAGCTCTACAACATTTGTAGTACATGTTGTGATAAGTAATGATGGATGGATCCACGTTCACTTTTCGAATGGATTATAAATCTGTTTAATTCCTTGAAATGTGTCCATGAAATTTAATATGAAGTTGTTTTTGGTCTAAGAACCAAAGAAATTGATATTGCGGATAAGATTGGAAAATTTCTTTGATCAATCTATAGTTAGCTAGCTTTATTGGAAATGAATTGGAATTGAATATATAGAAAAAATCTGCAATGTACAATGATGGATATTTTTTTAATGAAAATTGGTACAAAGTAATAATTTAATTATATGAGCAATTTTGATATGTGCAGAGTATTAGAGTATTAGGAGTCGGCATTGCCTGATTAACTACACTATTTTCACTTCTCCTTTTTAATATAATATTATACAACATTTTTATAAGGTTTGCCCATATTTTTAAAATTATTGAATGGCTATTGCATTATAGCATTTCAATTTGATTTCCATTCCGTGTTATTAACATTACAAATTGATATGCAAGAAAAGCAGCAAGTCTGTTGGGCTCTTTTCATTGGCATATTTGGTAAGTTATTTATAATAGATTTAATTTATAGTAGAGTGTAATGCCTGTAAATGATGTAATTAATCTTCTCTAGTTACATGTTCTACAGCAATAATTGGTGCCTTGATAAGTGTTTACAAACTTGGTGCGTCTGTTAGTGACAATATTCTACAATCTCTACCAAATACTTTACAACTACATGTTATGTTAGGGCTAATGTCCTCTCAATTATGTTTTTCAACTGTCGCAAGCAGTTCAGCACTTTACTTGCAAATTGAAAATTACTTTGATATTCCAGAAGGTTAGTGTAGTAATGGTAGAGATTTTCAGAGATAAAGTTTTGAAACGTTTTAAACATTTGTTCTGTTCAGTTCAATTTAAACAAACGTAATACTGGTTGTAAGTTTACTTATGCAAGTTCATTGGTTCACTAATGCTTTAATGCATACCAAAAATTGAATTAGCAACTAATGTTGATAATTCAATAATTTTATAATAGTTTGCAGTCAACTACAAGAACAGAAAAAATTGAAATACTGCGAATTTATTCTCTTCAAGATTTTATATAGCACACAAAATTTGATCAGCACCGAATTCTCGATAAGTGCATATCTGTCCATCTGTGTGTGTTAAAAATTCTTCTAATCGCAGAAATTAAAATATCCACATCAAATGTTGTTATTGTCTTTTAAGTAAAAATTCATAGTGTTGTAGTCCATTTTTGGAAATTTCAATGGAGAGAGAACTGAAATTTCTTGTTGGTATTCAATTTTAAGGTAGATTTACCTAACCAAAAAAGAAGCAAAATGTTCTGATCTCCTGGATTTATGAAACATTATATTTTATTATTTTTTAATCATTTATGTTCTTTGTAGGATATAATAGGTTTGTGCAGACGGATGTAATAACTCGAAAAGATTGAAATAGTTTCATCTTTTATTATACTGATCGACATAGATCCACTCGATTTAAACCTGGCTGTTTATTTCTTGAAGGTACAAATGAATATCCTATTAGACCTCAAGATACACTTTCATGGAATTTGACTGGATCGACTACAGTGTTCGTCTTTACGTTAATGCTTAGTTCACTTAAGTCCAACTAGGTATCTCATAGGCATAACATTCTACGGCACAACTGTTAAACGGTATAATAATATGGAGCTCTTTGTTGAAACTATGCTTATAATTTAGGTAGCTCTATTTTAAAGAAATTGAATCAACTTTTCTCTAAGTACTTTTTATTGTACATTATTCAAAATATTAACATATCTCAAATGCTAAAATCTCACAACTTTGAGAAAAATATTAACATTTTCTAAGCATTTATTTGCGTAAAATTTTGGAGTTAGAATTAACTAAACTTCTACATCATTAAATCACTAACAAATTATTTATATATTACATGATTTTTTATATTTTGATAATATGATTGATAAAAATTCCTTAACTATTTCTATTAAACGTTTATTTTTATTTTGTTTTATGTAGTTTTTTCTTTTAAACGTGTGGCTATCCGATCGACAGTGGTAATTTTTCAAATTCTTATATCTAAATTTGTGCCTAATTTTGATGCTCTGATGGATATAATGGGTGGTACTGTAACTGGACCGATTATATTTATATTACCACCATTATTATCCAGATGAATTTGTAAAATGGAACAACAATTGCGTCTCTACCGAGACACAAATTATGGATCAATGACATTAAACATAAATAATACGCATATAGAAATTTTCACTTCTGGATCGCAACAATTTGGTATTTGTAAAATTTTACAAAATTTCTGCCTACGGATTGTAAAAGTATTTCAAATACATTATGATTTATCTTTATCGATGATGGTGTTCACACTTGGATTAATGGTTACATTTGTCGCTACTTATTTAAATATCTTTCAGTTAAATGTACTTTTCGAAAATAATTCTCCTTGTATTAGTAATTTCACAAGAATTCATATTTAATGTTAGTAATTATTAAATATTAAAAATATTAAATGTACCAAACAAATTAAGTGCTTCTTTTTTTAATTTGTAAATTTTATTGGTAACCGGCCCAGTTGAACCGATTGGATAGTTAGGCAATCGAAAACGTCGTTTTTGAACGAATTTGAAATCGACGACTATAATAAAAAGTGAATTTATCTTAACTATTTGTGGATGGTATAACCGTCTGTATAAAGTTATAATACTTTCCAATAGAAGTAGAAATTTTTACATCTAATCCAATGTACAAGTAAATTTTACGTAATAGGGTATGTATGTATATAAGAGTATATAAGAAAAAAATTGTAAATAAATGCACTCACCCTTGTGTATGTGTAGTTTTCAAGATACTAAACTTTAGAAAACACACGTACGAGTTTATGCTATAGGCTCAAAAACCAAGTATCGACAAGAGACTTTTTCATGTATTTGTAAATTAAATTTTTATGCGTACCAAATAAAAAGTTCGTTCATCTTGTTGAAATGGTTGCAACAATCATAGTAACGCTTTTTATACAAAGTCTAATTACTTCGTGATGAACATCTGTATTACGATTTGATCAAAGCATGTCAGTCTCATTGGATAATAATTTATATAAAGATAAAGATTTATTTAATTAGCTTCATGCTGTTTGTATATTATTGTTTATTTACTTATATTTTGTGTACTCTGTATCTCTTATTGTACAGTGCAATATATAACATTTAAAAGGGTTTAGGATGGATTCACCTTTTATAAAACGAATTGACTCATAATCTCATTTCTGAATCGATTTGAGTCCGCCTGTCCACGACTCCGTCTATCTGTTGTCTATGTAAATTTATTATTAAAGTACAGGGGGCAATTTAGGAGCTATTTAAACATTTGATATGTAAGCGTAAGTTAGCCTAAAGACGTCCAGTAATATTAACGGGTAAGATCCCACTATTATTACGACTACGCCGACTACTATATATTCTCTAAAGGCTTTTTATGTGAAAAAACTAACAATTCTTGATATTTTTTATTACAATATGATAAGGAGTACTTAATAATCACCGACAACCGATTATAAAATACTTATCGTGGAAGTAATTATTTTTACTGCTACTTTTTACTTTAAGCTAGTGTAAAGGGCATCGTTTCTTTACATTACCTGTTAATTATATTTAATTTAGTTAAAAGCTAGCAAGTCAAAGAATTGCAAGACAGGAAAGTAAAAAAATCTGAATGATTTGAATAGATTGTTAGATGCATCCGATTAGGTTTAAATTTGGCATAAGTATTTAAATTGCCAAATAATTAATGTATGTATAATATGTTTCTGTATGATCATAAAAATTTTCTGATGTTATATTTATCTTATAGAGCTCGTCTTAGGGTTAAAAAAATGTCTCTGCAATAAATTTTTTCATTTTTAAATCATACCTCTAAAATTGCGCTTTGCAGATTGATAACAAATTTTATGAACAAAATAAAGCCTCAGAAAGTAATTCAAAGTGGTTTTGTCTTTCTCAATCTCTTCTATGTGCTTTATAAACAAACGCATAATATTACTATACTCCACACAAGTTGTGTAGAATATAATGAAGAAAGAAAATGGCAAAAAAATTAATTTCACAGAAACGTTAATACTTCTTGCAATATTTCTGCCTGCAAGCCAAAAAACTCTAAAATAAATTAATCATAAATTCTAAGAAAATGAATTATGTTTCCTTCTACGGATTGCAAATGCTTTAATAAAATAAGTATATTCTCAATATTTGGGTGATGGGTGCAAATACTTTTATGTATAATATTTCTGCACACTGTGCAATGATAATACCTTGTAGTAGTCATTCTACTTTATTTGGTATTTGGAGAGTATTACATAATATTTATGTATGCGTATTGTGTACACTTCTAATTTTCTAAGTATGTTATGGCGCCACAGTACTTGTCACACGACAAACGTTATAAAAATACATAAATATATTATCGCTAGAACATGACCTAAGAAATGAATGAGAGAATTCAAAATTAAAAAAAATAAACCAAAAAAAACCAATAAAAAAAGAAATGAATAACGCCAGAAAATTGCATGTAATATAAACTCATTACTTACTTTCCAGTACTTTATCATATTTGATGTCTTTCCCGCTTTCGGGCATATACCTGCATCACATTTGTATAACTTGAATAACTGAACAAAGTAAGTAAAAATCATTACCAAACAGTTGAAAAGTTTCCTATTTGGATATAATAAAATTCATGCAGCCTTGACAAATTAGGACAGATGATATTTTGGAAAAGGCTGCTTCAGTTTATCCATAAAATAAATGTCCTTGTTTGATTGAATGTAACTTATCAAAATGCTAAATTTCTGCATTGTTTACGTTGTATTGTATAAAACAGACATACTTATACGGAGGGCTTATCTTAAATCCTATTCAGATATTGCATTGCATCTGATGAGCGTGGTATCAATTTTCCAATTTTACATAGATTTTCTTTAAAATATGTAAACATTTATCTATCTACCTAGCATCTTATTTTTTAGTGTTGTGAACGCGATAGATTGTGTTCATTGTGGGTCTTATAATTCAAAACGATGAGTAAACAATTGTGAAAAATTTCAATACTCTACCTTTCAAAATTAATGTTTAAAGGCTATCTCAATTTGTAATTATGTTCTGCCATTTGATTGAGAATTAAGAGAACTATTTTCATCACAATGGGCAGAAAAATATGTACTTAGGTTTTTTAAGGGTTTGATGCCTTAGAGAGTTTATAAATTCTCCATTCAATGTTACAAATATTCAACATATTGCAGTGTGCTCCCAATGTGCTTTATGAGTGGCATGCAAAACAGTACCTTCATCTGTAACATATATTTAATATTTACTTAGATTTACTAAACCGAAACAAATATACGTATATATATATATATATATATATATATATATATTTTATATATATATATATATATAATATATATATATATATATATATATATATAATATATTAATTGATATTAACAAAGCACAATAAAATTTATATTTAATAAAAAGCAGGTGTAATTTTATATTTATATCAATAAGGAAATACTTGTCAATATTATTGAAATCAAGTTCAAATTATTGAGAACAAGTCAATAGTACGGAAATCAAGTTTGTCCTAACTGTAAATTGTAGAAAGAAAACAAGAAGAGACGTTTTAGTTTGTCAAGAGTAACTTACAAATACTTTACACCATTTTATTAACCGTGCTTAAAAGATCAGGTCTTGATCAAGTCAAGGCATTAAAAAATTTACAATTTTTTCATTGTCTTAACTTCATTATCTAGAAGAGAGCTTAAAAAACAGTACGATCTGCACAAAAATTCGGAAAACCCATTTCTCATATCAAGTAATTTATTGTATTAAAATATTCAAAATTCGAAGTTTTCTTTTCACCAGCAACTGTAACAAGTATGGCGTTCATCAAGAAATCTTTTTATATACTGCACTCATATGTACCTAGAGCATTATAACGTAGTGCGGATATTTGAAATATTTAAGAGAAACTGAGATGGATTCGGTTTTATTAAACCGATCACTGTCCATGTAAATTTGTTATCAACTTAATTAAAATTGCTACATAAGTGTGTTTCGGGTCAGAGGTGAACCCTACGGAAACTGGCGAGAATCGTGCCAGTTTATAGTTTTGCGATTATTATTTGGAAAAAAGTTACAAATTTGAATATATTTTAAAATCGGAAATCGGTATTTTATTGCAATGTGATATAAATAAAATGCATACAAAATTTCGTCCAAATCGGTCAACTTTTTAAATCATCTCCCATATAACGAATTTTTCAAAACATTAAAAAAAATTCCATATTTTTATTATTTTTACTTGTAATTCATTTACTTGACTTTTTAATTGTAATAGACAAAGTAGCTCCAATCGAGTATAAAATTCTCACTTGTCTTTTCAATGTAATCAAAAAAAAAAAAGGAAAAAAAATGAAGTGCGTGTTGAGAATGGAAGATGTAATTGTCAAGTCCATAAAATGGCCAATATGAACCAAATTTGACACATTTATTAGGTATGTCAAAAAACCACCATGAAAGGTTTCCTCTTAAAATAAGTATTGAAAATTGTAAATTTTTTTCATGTAGGGAGGATCAAATTCTAGTCATGTTTAGCGGCAGAATAACGCACGTATGCGAATGGCATACATTCAAGATTTGGCCCAACCCAAATAAATGTTTTCTTATACGTTACTTAGCTGAAGGCTGTTCATTTGTCATTAAGCCTCAACATAATTTGTGATGTATAATTGCTTAAAGGACTTCAAATAGTTTTAGTTTTAATAATGAAAATTAATGCAAAATTGTCCTTAAAAAAATCATTTTCTAGTTAAAACGATAAACTGTCAAATCATTATGTAGAAATAATCAAATAAGTTTTGATTAAGAAGTAAGAGCAACTTAAAACTTTAGTATACGTAATTTTAAAATTGTTACTTGTCCAGTTCAGCTTCAGATCAGTTAACATATAAATTTGTAATATATTCTAAAATAAATAGATGAAAAACAGCGTGATGCTCAATATCTTCTTAATTCCTTGTACGATTATACGTAATACATTGTTTGCCTTTGTCCAAGCAAAGACGACAAATCCTTATATAAAGAAATCTGTATAATAAGTAATCACAACAAAAGGGAATGTTTCTTTAAAGGGAGCGTGCGCATTTTAACTGTATGAATTGTATAAGAGAAAATTGTGAAGGAATTAATTTTCACATGACAAATAACTATCAGATTAATCCATAAAATGATACAATTATAGACAATAGAATAAACTTTATATATAAAAAAATAAATATAAATGGATGTGCTATATTATATAATATATAAATGCAATGATTAAACCGTCTACACTATTAGCCACTATTAACTATTGACTATTCATCTTTTCTATGTTTAGAATATTCAGAAAACAAAAACAAGGAATAGACTTTACATTTGGGAAGCATAAACACGATTTTGTATAAGTAAAACAAACAAGACAGCATAAAACATGAGAGAAGCAGAAAAAGGCACAAAGAACAAGAAAGAACAAAAAGGAGGCACAATAAACTGAAATGAAAAAGTTATATGAAAACCAGTTTATGCATATATATATATTGTAGTGTTGGGCCGCATTTTATTGTGGCCTAAGATCGGGTAGGCCTTTGCATGTGTTGGTCTATATATAAATTTGCAGACCATACTACAATCATCATTCTATGCAAAAGAAAAGACAAGCAAAACCAAATAAAATAAAAGTGGGAAAATGATCATTGTTAGTCTAGACCGACTCCTTACAAACTTACAAACTTCTACTTTGATTATGACGCTTTTCTAAAGAAAAAAATTCAGGTATGAATCAATTCAATTTTGTTTAATAAATACAAATAAGTAAAAAAAAATTGTGTGCCATTTTGGTATATAAATGTCTTAAATGTGATGCTTTGTGCCGATTTTCTTCAAAAGTTCCTTTTCTTTTGAAAGTTGCCTTTATTTATGGATCATGGCTCGATTAATATGATCATTTCCTTTTTCAAATGCTAAAAATATTTGTCCAAACTTAATCTACCTTGTATGTAGCTCACATGTGTGGTTTATTTAATATTGAGAAAAAAGAACAAAAACAAAACGAAAAAACAAGAAGAAGAAAAAGTTAAAAGTAATAATATAACTAAAGAACAAATTATGACGAAAGTTATAGCTGGTTAAAGTCCGATCTTGATTACCATCTCCATTCCAGAATATTTCTTCATAAGAAGGTTCGATTTCTTTAAAAATTTTTGAAATAAATCTGATAGCACTATTGCAGAATTATGCTTTACTATGTTTCAATTGAACTGATTTCTGGGCAAAACTTAATCGAGATAGCAACCAGAAATAGTACAAATCATTATGATTCGATGTACTGAAATTTTTGCAGTACTGTGCTACTTTTTTTGCATTTTAGGACGGACAATGTCACTTGAAATATTCATCAACATTTATTATTCCATTACTTAATCTTCTCCAATTAATCTAAAGGAAAAAAGGAAATTGCTATACTATTGTATTTTATAGGACTTTAAATATTTTGTCTTAAGTGTTGTAAACGTTTTGATGCGTGTGCATTTATCTGCGATTTTCTGGGTGATAGGTACGCAGGTAACAAGAAATAATAACAACAAGTGAAAAGAAAAGACACAAAAAAAAGTGATCAGTGCAGGTGCCTTCTTAGTGTATTCTTTGTTTTGGCATGCATGTTGTGGATTTTAAAAACTTTATTCTCTTTGTTCAAATGTATGTGTATGTGTATGCTCATGTTTAAGTGGTTGACTGCGTCCAATGTTCCATGTCTATGTAATAATCAAACTGGAAAAATCTTTTCTTCTTTTTTTGGTTTTTTTTCTTTTTTGCTTCACCAGAGTTGGCCACATATTTCTATTTTATGAGAATTGTTTTCTTCTTTTAGTCCAAGAGTTCTTCAGTCCAAGCCAACAATCCACAGCAACGGCACAAAAGTTTTATTGATCTGATGCTGCTTCTTAATGACGCTTAATGATACACCATGCAACTAAACAAAATTATCATTCGAAAATTCTACACCCAAATTCTTTGGGGATGAACAGCGACATAATCGTTATGAATAAAACCGTCATGACTAAACAATTTTCAAAGGTTTAACACTTGTCTTGAGTGTTATTGTTACTGACTTTATTTTTAGTGTTTATATTATATATTAAATAATATATATATATATATATATATATATATATATATAATATATATATATAAAATTATATATATTATGTATATATTATATAATATATAAATATTCTATTATTAATAAATGTAGAATGCGATTGAATACATTGTTAACAACATTAAGTACTGAATGTAAAAATAATTCACTTATATATATATATATATATATATATATTATATTCATATATTCATATATATATATATATGTATGTATATATAAGCACCCATATACATTTATATACATATAAATAAATGTACATGGAATCGTAGAGTAAGAACTGTAAGTAACTACGTACTTATTAAAGGTATATATTTCCCATGATTTTTCTTGTTACTTCTTTCTACTCATGGTTAATACATTTGTGGTGTTGTACTATTATGCTATTGTGTTACTGTGCTGTTGTGTATTTGGAAAACCCGATATATAATTTGTCAAGAATTACACATGTACATTTATATTTTTTACATTACACATTCAATTTACAAGCTCAACTCAATAAAGAAGACATTTTTTGTTCTTATTGTTATATTTGTTGTGTTGATTAACTTACCAGTTGATGCCGATCAAGTTGTATATATACTTAGATTTTTGTATAATCTATACACAAGAGAATATTGTGAAAGAAAGCAAAATGTAAAAGAAGAAGCTTTTACGACCTTACATTTTACCTTTACATTTGCAATGCAAAAAAAAAAGTTTAGTGTTATATTAATACTATCTTCATCATCTTCTTTCTTTATATAGTAGATAACCATCCACTATATTAATGCTACCCTTTCTGATCAATAGCTAATTCTGCATCGATCTAACTAGGTGTACATTCATCTAACTCTATTTTATACTCTCAAATTATTACTTAAACTTTTTTTTAAAATTATTTTATAATGGGGACGCAATAGACCTTACCCACCCCTTTTTTTGCATACTGTCCATTTACGTTAAAATGTTGTAGGTGCGATGATAACAGTTGAAAATCATCCGCATCCAATCCATCCAGGTATGAGTTAATACGAAGCCTGCATGAAAATTCTATTTATAATGTTTATTATTTTTAAGGTGTATAAATAATAATGATGTTGTTAAATACGTCATTTAAATCACATTTAAAACATCAACTAGTCGACTATTTGAAATTTTTTTTAAAAACAATTTTTGCAGTTTGTTTTTTCGTTTTTTTTTTTTTTTGTTAAAGTAGAACTACTTCAGTAGGGCTAACTCACTTACAATATAATGTCTAGAACAAATGAAAATGTCATTATTTTTTTGTCAAAATTAACGTCAGGATCTAAAAGCATGTCAGTGCTATGGATATTGAGAAGAAATATTTATTAGTGGACAAATACAGCAAACTATAGTTGGACAACTGTTGAATTCAATATTCAATCCAAAATTTATGTACATTTTTGTAGATGTTGCCATCCCGTTGTGGAATGGAATTTTTTTTCATTTTCTTTTCTGTATGGCTCTTTGAATGTAATGGGAAGTAAGTAAAGGCATAAACCCAATGCCAAACATCTAATCGATCAACAAGAGATTTCAAGTAATTTATAACATTAAGAAGTATATACACATACGTACATCCATACATATATAAATATAGTAGAATTTGAACACGTACCCGTATATAAGATTAACGAAAAGGCAAAAGAAGTCTGCTTGCCATGCATTTTCATATATATATATATATATATATGTATATTGCGAGGTAGGGCAGGGATTTTGCTTCATTTTATGTTTGGGTAAGCTCACAAATATTCACTCGGTGATTACTTAATGATCTTATTGTAGAATATTAAAGTGACAGGTATATAAAATTAGGCAGCTACTATTGCATATGTGTGTAATGAGCCATAATATAAGGGATATCAATACTAATGTATGGCGAATTTTATTTAATGAAACTGACTGAGACCACTTTTGCATCCTGTAAATTGAACAAGATTTTCCATTATTCAAATAATGGTCCATGAAAAATTAGACAGTTTTCTTGCATTTGTTGAAAATTGTAAGTAATATACAAATATATAAATTGATTTGCTTGTTTCATAAATGCAGAAAGCGCCTTGGTCGATTTGGTCCATCCGAAAGTGGGCATTTCTCATTAGAAGTACATGTATCCAAATATCTGGTACTTTATATGACCCTTAAAATTATCTTATTGTAGTGTTATATATTTCGATAAACCAAAGATACAAGTTAGTACTGAGTATAAGCAGTAGAAATACTCAGTTCGTCGTACCACGGTATTTTGGACAAATTTACATTTTCAAAAAAAAACTGCCTATAGAGCAAAAATTATGATTATTATTTTGTAGGTATAAAATTTTGCTTTCGTTAATTTGGGTGGGAACCCAACATATGGGTGGTAACCCAACTTTTGTTATGTTTGCAACATAACAAAAGTTAAGATATGACTTCTAAACTTGATACAACCGTTAAAAAATGTTTGCTTGTAATTGAGTTTTTAAAAAGGAAAAATTTCATCAAGGGGCACACCTAATGTAAAATATAATCTGAGAATACCTCAGTTTTTTAAGCTCGTTATTTTCAAAAAGTAACAAATAGAAAGGAAAAATTTCAAAAATTTCTTAATAAAATGTATTAAATGTATTGCTTGCGTTGATCGCTTGTAATTTACAGGTAAATAAAAAGTCGAGTAACGTAATTTGTGAAGAATTTTAATTTGGTCCTTTTGAATATCCGAGTATCCTTAAAAATATATAGATTAAGCCGTCGAGTGAAGTCAACGAGGTCTGTTAAAATTTTAATATGAATCTAATGAACCGCTTAAATCTGCATGAATATATGGAAATATGCTTGCGAAATTTCTTGTGATGGTACACTTTAAATATTTGATAGTTAGGCCAGATACTCAGGATACGGGCCAGAAGTACCAGACATAAATAAGTTGCTATGTAACTTTAATACATGATACCTGAATGAGTAATATTAAAAAGGTAGTGTAATATTTTGGATATTAATTATTATTTCTTAGTACCCATACAGGGCGGGCATATATGGCCTGAAATAATCTATTCATATACTCATTAAAAGGAGTTTGCTTACAGTTTCTTTTTTTTCATTATTTCTCGCATTATATATACCGATAAGCATAAATATAAACAATAATCGAATGATTTGACTCTTTATCCACAGCTCTAGTAATAGCTGTTAACATTATTTTACATGTTAACAGACGTTAACATTTCTGTTGTCTCATTGCATCAGACGTTTGTTGATAATTGCCATTGACTCTCTTTCTGGTTCTTTAAACGCATATATATATATATATATATGTATGTACATGCTTTCAACTTGACCATCAACAGCATATGTAAATGTAAATGGACATGTAAATGTAAAATACTGGTGACGTTGATGATGTGACGTGATGTGATGTGATGTGATGTGATGTGATTGATATCCATTCTAAATATACTTGCGCATAAACGTTGAAATATGACAAAAAATTAAAAGAACTTTTGTAAACATATAGGCAAACGATAACAATAACAACAAAAACAATAGTAACAACAATACGATGAAGAAGAAGAATAACAAGAACAACAGTAAAAGAAATGATAATATAAATAACAACACAAATTGAAAGAGAGGAATAAAGGCATGAATTGAATGACAAACTGCGCAATATAATCAAAAAATTTTGGATGTACAAATACCTGTGTAAATTATCATATACATATATATATATATATATATATATATATATATATATATAATATAGATGTATAGATGTAGTAGTGTATTTTGCGTGCACTAACTATTAGTTAGTTGTAGATTTGCTTCTTGTCTATTTGTGGTGATGCCAATAACGATAGACAAGTATTACAGAAAAATAGACCGGCTTATTGGATGCCATAATAATTTACATGGCTTCTCTCTCAGAAGTCATTATGAATAATTGCTATAATCATAATAATAATCATAATCATTATGATAATATAAATGATCATTACTAGGTTTTGCAAATTTCTAAAATAATTGCCAGATTAATAATTCTCATATATTTAATATTATAACACGTATAATTAAGGAAAATAAAATTATTTTATGTTGTTTAGATGTTAGTTACATCGAGAATAGTTCTTATGACTGCTACCACTACAATAATAATGGTTATTTGTAAATAAAATTGCTTGTGCAGTGTTATTGGTGGTAGACAACAATACTAGTAACAAAAGTAACAAAAGTTACTGGTATCTTCTTCTCTGTAATCTTCGACTACATAACTCATAACTTGCCGGCTACTCCTTCATTCACTTTGCATTGTACTCTGGTTTTTTTAGCTTTTGTTTTTGTTGCATTATAGATACATATATGTATGTGCATATATATATGTATATGTATATAGGCTATAAATTTAAACTTTTCGTTTCTTAACTTTTTATTTGATTATATTATTATTTTATGTTACTTCAATGTCTATACGTCAGTTGATTTTGACAGCGCCGCAACTGCGTAGAATAAAAAAAACTTTAACTCATGTTGTGCTCAGTTAATTTACTACGTTTATATTATTGTACCAATATTATGTTATTGTTGTTGTTGTTATTATTATTATTGTTTATTTTTAGTGTTATTGTTATTGTTGTTGTTATTGTTTATTGTTATTGTTATTATTATTTTTATTATTATTGTTATTGTTTATTGTTTACTGTTATTGTTTATTGTTATTGGTATTGTTATTGTTATTGTTATTGTTATTATTATTGTTATTGTTTATTATTATTGTTACTGTTATTGTTTATTGTTATCGTGATTGTTTACTGTTATTAACAATAGTAGTACTGTTATTGTTATTGTTGTTATTATTGTTATTGTTATTGTTACTGTTATTGTTTATTATTATTGTTATTGTTTTATGTTATTATTATAGATTGTTATGTTATTGTTATTGTTATTGTTATTGTTATTGTTATTGTTATTGTTATTGTTGTTATTGTTATTGTTATTGTTATTGTTATTTGTTATTGTTATTGTTATTGTTATTGTTATTGTTATTGTTATTGTTATTGTTATTGTTATGTTATTTATTGTATTTATTGTTATTGTTATTGTTATTGCTTATTGTTATGTTATTTGTTATGTTATTGTTATTGTATGTTATTATTATTGTTGTTGTTATTGTATTATTGTTATTTTTTATTGTTATTGTTATGTTATTATTGTTATGTTATGTATTAGTAGTGATTGTTGATTATAATATGTATATTGATATAGTTAAGTATGTTTATTGTTATAGATGTTGACGCGATATGATAGTTACATAGTGATGGTGGAAATTGGCTATAATACGCTCTATGAAAACAATAAGTGACGATGTGCTGGTAGCTAGATTGTGAATGTCGCAATGATAGTTACATATAGATGTGGAGTCTGGTATATTTCGCTGAGCTATAAGTGCATGTCGTGTGCGACTATTGTGTTAAGTTCCGAGTCCTACTATCACATTGGAATTGAAGCAAGCGTTTACCAGCTCTTAAAATAAGCATCATTAGCATTAACATAGTGTGTATAACTAAATAACTAAATACAT
This sequence comes from Melophagus ovinus, assembly GCA_023089585.1. NCBI lineage: Eukaryota > Metazoa > Arthropoda > Insecta > Diptera > Hippoboscidae > Melophagus > Melophagus ovinus. The sequence goes on along the minus strand of JAKKIB010000174.1, from coordinate 8,331,912 downwards.
AAATAACTAAATAAATATTATAAATGAATATAGAGAAGGAAGAATACACATAGAATCAGTGTATACAAAGAAAAAAAGTAAAGAAAAAAGAAAAAGGAAAAAAAATGTGTGATTGTCCGTCATATATATGTATACATTTTTTGTATACGTGACTTGTTGTTGTTATTATTATTATTATTATTTTTGTGTCTACATTTGTAACATCATCCACTAATAGCAGCATCACCGCATAAAATGAAATTTATTGATTTACCAAACAGCGGTAACAACGTACATAAGGAGGCATTAACGGAATAAAGTTCCCAGAAAAAGAAAAACCAAAATAAAAGCAATAAATTGGAAAAGTTAATTAGTACAAGTAAAAATATAATACAAAATACGGAGGCAACCATTTCAACAATCTAAAATTTATTAAAAACGAATCCAAGAATCTTTCTAAAGTATTACAAAACTACAACTATTGAGTACTATATTTTAAAAAATAACAGTGATATTTTTCAACCATAAATAGTCGTGAACAGTGTTTAACAGTGTTAAAAAGTGTTATACGCAAATCGCCAAGACGCAGGAAGCAAGTAAATTAAAATGCATAAAAAAGAAAAGAGAGACAATTACAAAAAATGTCGTTCCAAATTAAATATTAGATAAACCACCCCACAAAATAACTACGACTACGACTGTGCTTACGACTGTTACAAGATTTGTCCGTTTCGTAAAAAAACCATAAAAAAGAAAAACCATTATTCTTGATGAGTGACTTTTGTTATCGTTTCATGTAAATTTGAAAATCGTTTGCTTCGTTTTTTATGTTTTAATTTAATTAAATTTTTTTTTCGATTTTTGAATGTTTTTCTACAATTGGCGCTTTAATGTTGCAAAAATAAATCTTTTACAATAATAAAAGGGCAGACGCATATTCTCACACGCATACGAATATAAATGGAAGAACATAAAAAAAAAATTATAATTACCACTTAATGCGTAATATGTATGTATGTGTGCATGTATGTATGTATATATGTATGTGTATACATACACATATACATTTTGAATAGAATAGAATAGAATAGAATAGTGGAGAACAGAATACAAGAGAACAGAAGGACTATGGTGGGCCAACATCTAAGAGGGCTGCATAAGGCACGCGTGCAAGTAAGGTAGACATTTCAATAAAGCTGGGTAACACGGAAGTAGAAAACAAAACAATATTTTTTTGCAAAACAAAAGATAAGGGGAAAATATATCATTTGAATTCTCATTGATTGAGAATATTTAAATTGAGAAATATTTGATTACAAATAAAGGAGTTAAAATTGTTTCTATGCATAAATATCTAATATTTTATGCTCTAAAATGTTTAGTTTTTTAATAATAGATCCACTTTAATAAAGTCCAATGGATGACGCGGACTTGTTTACACGTATTGTGAACAAGATTGAAAAATTTTCATTTACAATTTTCATTCTTTATTTCAAAATAGAATAAAGTCGTCAGCGTAAATTATTCTTATGAATATATGGGAAGCCATTAGTATTAAAATATTCTTATTCTATTACACAAATGAGACACTAAAATGGTGTCCTAACCAGAGACACATTTCATTTGGTTTGTCGTGTAATATTACAATACAGATTTGCAATATTTTCTGTTTGAAGGCAAATCAAAAAGGAAATTGAATTATTAATACGTGAAATATACATCAAATATCTATAGTATAGATCCAATTATTTTTTAAGGTCACACATAGAGGATAGCAACGATTTTAAGGTTTAGTTCTAGTGTCTGGTATTTAGAAATTTATATTAATTTAATTTAACAAATTGTTTTTCTAATGAAAAAGAAAATGTGCATACCAATAACAAGCAATATATACATTTGATTATTTCTTTCCACTAAATCTGTACTAAGTCTTCTAATAAAATTCAAGAATAAAGGACATAAATCGCAAGTCAAAGAAAGTTAATTTCTGAAAAATTTGAACATGAAGTTCAGTGAGTAGTGAACTAATTCTTTTTAATCAAATTTAATGCAGAATTTTTTATCGTAATTGTTAGTTTGATCAGAAAAATATTGTAACGATTTACATTTCATATAATATAAGGTATACCAAATAACATTTGTACTACTTGAGAGTACTTGGGAGCTGATTACTAAATACTACACAGGACACGACTTTTAAAAGCACATAATTTCTTATATAAGTGTAGTCGTAAATAGTTCAGTAAAGAATATCAAGTAATTATATAAAATAAATAAAATTTGCTAAAACATTTCTGGGCAAGAAGAGATCAAAAAACATTGAAAGTATTTATAAATATTTAAACTTAAAAAACAATATTGAAGGAAAATATTGAAATAATATTTGCCCACTAAAACCAATATATTTGCAAGTTATTTAAGTAACAAATAAAGAGAAAAGCAGCAGAGGGACAGTATAGAGAAATCTTTTATAGCTTTATATTTAAAAGCCATAGTAATTGGTTTTACTTTTATTATATATTCGATAGCTAATTAACTAACTAACGATAATGACTAGAAAGCGATTGAATCTTCTCAACACTTATGCAGCATTTATGTTAATAACTATCCTTACGCCATTTTTATTAATAAAAGCTGGTGAGATATAACTTTAATGCTTATCTATTTTTATATGTAATGCAATTTAATAATACATTTATTAATATATATTATTATTATTATTATTATTATTATTATTATTATTATTATTATTATTATTATTATTATTTATTATTATTATTTTACTATAATAAAACTAATAAGAACTTTATGGTTGGTCGGGGCCAACTATTGAATTCCCCACAACGCTTTGCCTAGTATGAATAAAAAGTTAAATAAGAGAATTACATGACAACAACAAGAAAAAAACTGTAATTTTTACTTAATTACTTAAAAATTTACTTAAAAATTAATTATTAGTAATTAGTAATTACTTAAAAATTATTTAGAAAGCGTTATATGAGAAGAATTTCAATCAATCAATTAAAATGTATTTACAATTGTAACTTTTATCCACTTAATGACTTTTTTCTCAATAAAGGCGTTGTATAGGAAGATATCGTAAAAACTTGTTCATATTCGGTCACATTTCTTACGTCGAAATATTATAATACACAAATTTTTGTTAAAATGGATCTTATATAATTTGTGTCAATGTATCCAATTTTTTTAAAGAAAAGCGATAATAGAGTTGTGCTCCGATTCTAAACATTTTTAATAGAGTGCGTCTCTGGGCCGAAATTACCCTGCACACTAAGTTTCAATAAAACATCTCAAAAATTGACTCTCGTAGCTTGATAAAAAATTTATATAAGCAAGCATCAGTTTCTAAAATCATATTTACCATCATACTGTGTCTGCATCATTATACCATGATGTCTATGACGAAAAAAATTTATATATTCCTGATCAGCAATAAAATTGTCATTATATTTATTTTATGTATATCTGTCTGTTGATAATAAAAATTATAATATCGTGCTTAAATTTATTGAAGATTGTTAAACACTGAATCTTTACAGTTAATTAAAGCACGCATTCAAAAAATATCTTTGCTGTTTCAACCAAACACGTAAAAAAAACACGTAAATTGCAACGTCTGTATAATTTACTTTATTTCACATCTGTTAAGTATTATGATGTAACTCTTATTTTTTATGTTGTTAGTCATTTGTAACACCCAGCAAGGAGCGTCATGTACTCCACAAAGTATATATATTTTTGGTCAGCATCCAATTCTGAATCGATTTAGATATGTCAGTCTGTCTGTCTGTCTATCTATCCGCGTTGTGCTAATATACTCCTCATCGAAAAAATGAAAATGCCGAGTTCAAATTTTGCAGAAACATTGAAATCAGTATTCAAAATGAGCCAAATCGACCAAAGGACCCTCAGTTTTTTAAAGGACACTTCAGACTAAAAGAAAAATTTGTCCATTTTTTTCAAATATTAAGGCCATTGGTCTACATTACCTATAGAAAAATATTGTAATTTGTCCAATACCAAATTATAGTATATCAAATTTTCACTTTTCCATATTTACGTTTTCAATCTATTACTCAAACATTGAACTATTCTCTTTATCATAATATCATAGTGTTTTAACGGTGGGTATTCAAGAATTGGCTTCCGATTAGTTCTAATTGCCATTCCTGCATATTTGCCTATTAATTGAAAATTCATATAAGCCAAATATTTTTTGTAAGTTTTACAAAATTAATTGATTAAATAACGTTTAATTGAATTAAATTTTTTCAGCTCCTCTACATGAATATACCGAGATTGAACAATATACAGGTAAAAAATACAGTTCTAAAACTATCAATAAAAAATTTAAATTTAAAATAAAACATTAAAATTGTAATTTCAAATTGAAACTGACATTTTGGTTCTCTACTTGATTACACTGCACTACACTAAAGTGCGGCGCAAATGTATAACTTTTTGCTTTAGTGCGATTATAATTATTATGGTTGAGCTGCATCGACCCATTTATATTCTACACTAATTTGATATTATTATAAATGGGAGTCTAAAATATTAATGTTAATAATAAGAGATTTGCAAAATCCCGTACATGTAAAAGAGTATAAAAAAAGGATAATGCTGGGTAAAATTTGACACATTCTTTCAATGCACTACACTCCAGTTGTTTTCATTATCATTTCTTTCCACACAACAACTTTTATAGTGAATAGAAAACTGATCCAATCATCTCTGATGCTTTGGGCGCGGCAAAGTAACCCTACTTATACGAAGTTTCATGTGAAAACAACAGACATGACGTGAACAGACATCAAACAGACAGACCTGAAATCGTTTCAAAAATAGTTTCTGAATCGATTAATGTAATCAAATCTAAATTAAACTGTACAAACACCATTTAGGTGTGATTAATTCAAAAAAACTTATTAATCCCTATACCATAAGTGATGTAGAATGTAAAACGTTTATCCACATTTCATTAAGATTTTATTTATGTATGTTTTTCTAGAAGGTTGCTATTACAATTATCATCATTATAATGAAGGCGACAGAATCATTACAAATGAACCATGTTTGAATTGTACATGTCATAATAAAATGTTGATGTGTTACTTAAGAGTGTGTCCATTTACTAAACCTATTAGTCACGAGTGCACCGTTGAAAAACGTGAAGATCAATGTTGTCCAATTATCACATGCCCAGAAGGTTAGTTCAATTTTCCTATACAACATATACATATGTAATTAATAAGAAAGCACAAAAAAACCTTACAAGTACAAACCATAAATAAAATATATTTTATACAGTGCCAGTTGATATAGATCAACAGTTAACAGAATTTAGTCACTCGCTACAAGTTAGTGAAAAGTTCGGATGCAGTGTTGGTGGCAAATTATACCCTCAAGGTGCTCAAGTACCATCAAATCCCAATAAACCATGTGAATTGTGTTATTGCATTAAGAATCGTACATCATGTTTAATACAAGAATGTACATTACACATTGAGAGTTGTAAACCAATTTATAATCGGGGTTCTTGTTGTCCTGTACGCTATAATTGTGGTAAATATATAATTTAATCAAAATTAAAATTAAATATGTAATTTTATATAAGAGCATGAAACACAAATTTATTTTTATATGATTGCCTTAATAAATAAATTAGATCTTGAAAATAATGAGCTTGACTTGGAAGATCATTCTGATACAACTTTAAGCTACACAACTGAGAGAACCACTCCCGGATTCATATTAACAACCACCACATTGCCACAGCAGTCATTCGAATGCAGTCATAATGGTAAATTACATTTGGATGGTATGCGAATATATCGCGAAAATGCTTGTGAAAATTGTTATTGCATGCATGGTGATATAATATGCGCTGTTCAGGAATGCAATCAACCAATGCTGTCTAATAATGGTATAACATGTCAAGCATTGCCATCTAACAATGCAGAATGTTGTCCCAAAAATTATATATGTGATCAAAACTCTACAATAGCTGCTAAGAGTGATATTAAAGGTACAACTATGTTGTACCCAGATGTAACAACTTCAGCTAAAACTTTCCATTTGGTTGATAAAATGCATGAATCTATATCTCAGGATGATATGAAATTACAAACTCACATTGAAGTGGATGAAGATACAACTTTTCAAACGGAATCTCCGTTACAATTCAATGCTAAAGTAAATGAAAAAGTAACACGTCTTATAGATAAAAATTTCGAAGACCTTGGTAACAATAAAAAACTAAATACATTTAGAGATGAAGTTGAATATTCAACTAAAGTGTATCCATCTTATTCAATAACACCTGATGATAAATTTACTACAGAAAATACAGAGAGATATACGACTGAAACTATAAATGAAGAAAACTTTTCACAACAGTCTACTATTTACAATATACCCGAGAAATATAGCAATAAACCAAGTACTGATAAACTATTAAGTGAAGGTCAAATAAAGGAGGAGTTTTCCCATTTTAGTACTCAGTCATTTATTGAAGAACCTAATCATTCCTTTGAAGAAGACATCAGCATATCTAATAACAATTACAAATATTATACGGTAATACCAAACGAATACTCAACAATTCAAGAGGAAGAAAATATAAATGAATCCACTAAGAAGCAAAACTCTGTGATTTCTTCAGTTACACCTTTTATAAATAGAAGTATCACAAGTGTAACAGGAAAAGATGAATTCCTTGCTGTTACTGAGTTATCTTCAATTGGCAAGACCGTTACATACGATGATATATCTACAAAAGGTTTACCATTTATGACTGAAACGCCAATCGATAACAATGGTAATAACGGCAACAACGATAACAACGATTCAAAAAATATAAATGGAATACTTTCTGGACTTGAAGCCGAAGAAATTTCAACAACTGCAACTAATATTAACATTTTAACGTTATCAAATGAAAATATCTCGGCTGCAAATCCGACTTTACCATTTGAATTGGAAAATTTTGATAATGAAACAGCTGAAACATCTATTATACCTAAAAGTGATGCTATAATTTATATTCATGAAAATCAAGGTGTTATAGATAACAATCAAACGGTTACCTCATTACATAATGAGCTGCTCTTAACTAAATCAATCGAAACACAAACTGATTCAACAACTGATCGACAAGAAGAAGTAGCATCGACGGAAAAAGATGAATTTAATGAATATGCTACAACTGAAACGGCAAATGAAAAAAAATTTGACAAAATTCCTTCCGGAAAGAAAACATTTAAAATTGCTTCTTTCAATTCTGAAATACTTGACGAGGAAATTTATTTTGACGCCCAAATATTAACTTCTACATTGCCAAATAATTTAATATTTTCAGAAAATGTGGAAAAGTACACACTTTCCAAAACATTTATCCCTGAACAAACGACTACGTATAGTAAGGCAAAAACTGAGGTTACATTAACTGAAGATTTTACTACTGAAAAAACTGGAAATGATGAAAATTTAAATGCTTCTCCCGAGGTAATAACATATACAACAAAACAGCCAAACGATTATAAGGGTGACCCATATTCCGTAAAGCCAACAATAATAAATATTGCGTCTACAATAAGTTATGATAAAGATACTCCACGGGATATTGAAGATAGAAATAACTTTGAGCAATTTATTGATGTTAGTTATAAAAAATATCCTTTGGATGTTATAGATATTGAATCTCAAAATTTATATAGCAATCCAATAATGCATGAAAATAAAACTTTTACCTCAAAGGATTCACTTTCCGGTTCTACAGAAGGTTATGAACTTTACAATAAATACCCAACAGGTAATGAATATCAAAAAGAACCTGAACTTTCTCAAACGTCCATTGTAGCAGAACTTTTTGTTACAACTGAATCCCCAAATGACGATTTGAGTACTTTATATCATATTTTCGAAAAAGATGTAACTTCAACAACACAAGACTTAAAAGAAAAATTCCTTGAGACTCCAACCACGACCATTTCAATTGAACCAGAAACTTTGAAAGCACCGCTTAAACAAGTGCTCTTCGAAAAAGAAAATGATGATGGAAAAATCTCAAAAGAAGTTGAAACTACCTATCAAAGTATATATGATAAGTTATATACAAAAACGATAATAAAAGGCATTGTACATTCTCCTAATGATAGTGCCATTTTTAATGACAAATTACCCGAAGCGATTCCTGGAGAAGGAAGTTGTTTGATTGGTGAAAAGACAATCGAACATAATAGTACTATCCCGACACCCAGCCATTGTAAAATATCATGCAGATGTATTAACAGTATTGTTTTTTGTGAACATGTAAAATGTCAAATACCTTATCATGTTCAATCCTGTGTTTTAAATAGCACGAGTTTTGAAAACTGTTGCCCAATGTATGTATGTGAAATGTATGAAACGAAAAAAACAATACATTCAGGATTGAATAAAGTTGAAGATAACGCAGAGTCAATGCATACAATTAACACAAATTTTCAAGAGTCAACTGAATCCAGTTACACAGAAACATTTACTGAAGCAATTATACCAGAAGTACTTTTTGAAGATTATGAAGAATATCCTCTTTCTAATACATCCGTAAAAAATACTGAAGAAGATACTGAAGAAGAAATCTTTTCTAGTCATCCACATGTTCCTTTACTAAATCATTCTAATGTAGCAAGCTCTGATAATATAAAACCTCAAGTCTACGATTTTAAAAGTACTAATGCAAAAGAGTTACTAGTACATGCAACCTCATCCTTATCATCTCCATTATCATCATCATCGTTTACAACTAGTACTGAAGAAAGGTTTGATACATTTTTTGAGACAAGTACAGGCAAACTAATAAAGTATTTTATTTTCAGTACTGTTCCCACACAATTTAAAAAGACTGATTTTAATGAAAAAGAAGAACCCATCGAATCGAGTAATTTGCAACAAATTACTACAGAATACATCGAGCCCACTGTTGTACAGCATTCGACTGAAAAATATTATAACCAACAACGACAAACTTCTACGCAAAGTGATCAATTAAATAAAAATGATATATCTGTCTTAGTGACCGTAGATAAAGTGTTTAAGAAACCCTTAGATATTACAACGATCAAGTTTAGTAATGATATACCTGATTACACAACATTCATGTACCATCGTGAAATGTTAGACACTTCTAGAGGAAAAACCGATGTTATTGCAACCACAACTTCTAACGGACTGATCGAAATAAACGGAGCAAACAAATTAGACAATGAAATGTACAGTTATTTTACCAGAGATGATGAGTTAGATGATTTTGGTAATCAAAATATAAAGCCAACTGAGGATATTATTCCAATTATAAATGATACAATAAAGGACAAAAGTAAAAATTCCCCAGAAATGTTCCCAACAATGGCGACTGATTTTGAATTAGCAGCAACTACGAAATTAATACCCACCTTTGATGAGATGGATACACAGAAACATTTGAATACATATAATTTTGAACAGAAAGAAAATAAATTGGCGGAAGTTGATAGATTAAATGCCACCACGCATTTTGAAAGTGGTATTACTAACTCTATAGAATTTAATAATTTCAATGAAAATGGTATAAATGAAATAATTAAAACAAGTGCAACTGAAAATCAATTTTTAATAGTAACATCAACTGAAACAAAATTGAATAAGCAATCAAGCGATGTAAACATGGATTTAGTCACTGAATATTCTACCAAAAATCCAAAGACTACAATATTGCCAAGTATGGACAATACCCGTGAGACCGTAACCACGATTGAATCCTTATCAAAAGTAGATCTTAACGATAGTCGTTTATTTGCACAAAGTGAGTCCAATAAATATGATGATAAGTCAATTATTATACATAAAACATTAGAAGAACAAAATAATGCGACATTTATAGAGCACAAATATTCTAGCACAGAAAATTCCATAGTTACAACAACAGAGTCCTCTACCATTAAAATACAAGAAAATACAACTGAATCATCTTTTTGGCAGATGAATCATTATGATAATTTTCATAAGCCTGAACAAATATCTATACCTGTTGAACGAATCGCTAACGAAAGTGGACATTCCAACACAACTACAGTAACTTCTATACAAGCAACAATGCCAAGTAGAATTGAAAGTACGACACATACAAAGGCAATCAGTGCGACGACCGCTTCTTATCATGTGAATAGTGATAATTATCAGCAACAACTGCCAATTTATGCACAACCACCACAGTATCCTTCTTATCCGGATGATGATTATACTGAAGAAGATGAAACAGAGGTATTTGGTCCGGGTACATGTCGTTACGGCGGAAAGTTATATGTATCCGCACAGCAAATACCCAGAGATGACCCTTGTGATTTCTGCTTTTGTTTTCGTAGTGATATCATATGCTTGCAACAATCCTGTCCACCACCAATAAGTGGATGCCACGAAGAACCAATTGTAGGTTTTTGCTGCCCACGTTACGAATGCCCTATATCAATAGCTAGTAGTTCAAATTTAACATTAGAGTCGACAACAACTAGTACTACACTAACTCCAAGTTTTCCATACTTTACAAATACTAAAAATATTCAACGCCTTGGTTGTATGATCAACGATCGCTCATATAATGTCGGTGAAAAGATTGAGTCAACTAGTGGTCCTTGTATCAATTGCTTGTAAGTACATACCAAAAGTGTAAAAAATGGCATTTTTAAAATGAAAATTTTAAATTTAAGTGAAGAAAGGGCAAATATGTCAATAATGACACATTTGAATATGAAATTCAAATAAGTTTAGAAAATTTTTGTGTAATTTATAAAGCAGTACGTACATATTTTATTATTAAGAACTGTACATTGATAAATGACGCCACATCAAAGATAACATTAAATTAATATGATCATTATCTTATGCAGCGAATTATATAGTAATTCACTATTTGAATATTCTTCTAGCTGAGACCCTCCCATTCATTTTAACTACAAATACTTTAATGATATTATATTGTCGTAAATATAACAAAATTAATGAATAAATTCAGCCCTTGTACTATTGGCAGAAACACTCCCCAGTCCTATGCTTCATATATAATCAGTCCAGTTTAGTTGATGTCTCAAAACAAAATGTTTACTATAATCCTACAATTTTACTACCATAAGTTTTGCTATTTTACTCATAAATATTACAATACATCTCGCAAGAGAATCTGATAGTTTGAAAAAAGTATGTTTTGAAAGAAAGATATTTATCTTATTTAGTTGAAAATTTAATGTCCCAAAAAAGAGCGTAAATTAAAGAGATTGATGTGTTTACAGATGTGGTGGCGATGGTAATATGAAATGTCATCCACAAGCTTGTGTTCCTGAGCCTACCATGCAACAAGTAATGGCGGCTGTAGCAGCTGGACGTAAAAGATGAGCCTCTAAATAAATTAACATATCTACGCAATATTTATGCATTTATGGCTGAACACAAAAAAAACAGAAAGAGTAAAAATTGTCTTTTAATAATAATCATACCCAAGTAAAAACGCAACAGTCGGTTGCGACTGTTAAATATCCTACACCACCTTATTTAATGGTATCAAAAAGATAATAAACGATTAATTATATTATAGCCCATCGGTAAAGACTCTTAAATATCCTACAGTACTTATCTTGATATAATTAACAAGAATTTATTACTCAAGACTCAAATTTTGTATGAACACAAATTATGTATACTTATCTATGCTCATTTTCACTAAAATACATTCGAATTTGCGAATGAAATGCTACACTGAAATTAGTAATTGGAAAAATTGTCTGATTTTGTCTATATTCAATATTGCTTATGATTGGCCCAAGGTACATCATTTGACAGTCTTTGATAATAACTTTGATAACAAAAATAATTGAAAAAGTTTAAATCGATTCAAAGAGATTTCTGAGTCGAACAATATAATTATTTGCACAAGCCACCAACTATGAGCCTGAACTATAGTGGTGTACAATAAATGAAATATAAACAAGCCCATACGATCATCACGATTATATTTTACACAAATTTTTTTAAAGAATTAGTCTTATTCAACAAAAATAAACAAAACGGCAATAAACCCAAGGAAAATATGCATACGCTTTCAGTACCATACATCCATTAATAACAATCATACATAAGCGAAAATTTTACATTTTAATAAACAAACAAATGGTATATTTAAATAAACATTTATATTTATTAAATTGATTTAATTCCCATGCTTTTTGTCATCCATTCCCTTTTATCATTATAATTTTCGATCATCCAAGGATGATCCTATATTACGTATCAATCCTTTTAAATTACGTGACTGATTATTACTTGCTTGGGATATAGTATTAACTTCCGATGCAATTATGCAAAAATCATCGGCCACATGATTCAAAGGAGCGCTATTAAAGGAGCAAATTTCATTTAAATTTCTTACAATTTCATCTTTTTGTTGAAGCTTCGAATGATCTCCAAAATCTCCAGAAGTATTTTCTGAAGCACGTCCAGGCATTTGCTTTTGTTGAGAATGTTGCAAACGATGCTTCAGTGAAGCGTTTTCTTCTTGAAGGTATCGTATTAAAAGTGATTCATTTTCGGCATGCACAAATGTCGGTTTTGGTAAGCATTGGTAAACAACAACGAGAAAATTCCTCAAAGATAATTGAAATGTGTCGTGCCATTTCTTTGTAAAATACATGGAAAATGTTGGATGGTCCTCGGGTTTGCGGCAAAATGGAAAATAAAACCAGTCCTTCCAATCACTCTGTTGTTGTAAATCGTCGACATATTCAGTAAAAAATTCCGTAATCTTTTCCATCATATTGTGATTATAAGCATTAATCAGATACAATTTAATTAAACCACTTTCCAATTTCTTCACAACCGTCACATAATTGTAACCTAATTTACTAAACATATTTGTATCCAAATGTTTCCATAATGTGAGTAATCTTTGCAGATCATATTGCCGTATAGCTTGATTGAATTGCTCCATTATTTTTTCAATATTATGTGATTGATTTTTGTCATGCTTACGTTCAACACTAAATGCTTTCAAAGTATTGGGTAAACCACGAAATATTAAATACTCTTCTAATAGATTGTCCAAAAAAGTTACTTGTGCCATTGTAATTAAAGTTTACAACTTTTACAAATGTCTTAACACAATGGTGCTCCTGTTTACATATATGTGGTATTTATTTTATGTGATAATACATCCAGATGTATATCGTATAACTAAACAATTTCTTTCCAATTTATTGTCAGTTAGATACTAAGAAAACGTGATATCACCCACAACTCTTAATTGCAATACATTTTACAATGGTCTTACAGAAAATTCTTGATTTCGTTCCTGTGCTTAGATCATTTTGCTTTTAAATTTCGCCCACTTTTTTTTACTTTTTTTTTGCTTCTATTTGGCAGAAATGTTATGATTTGTGTAACTTTAGTATTCTACATTATACCAATTACATAAAGTATTTTATATTTTTTGAAGACTTTATAAAATATTTTATATAGCCTTAAATTCTACGATACATTAAAAGATATTAAAAGTAAAGGTAACAAAGAACTTCCACAGATTTGAGGCGAGCAAACTTACTAAACAAAAGTAAATAAAGAACGAATCAAATAGCATTCCTTATTTTTACGTAGTTATTGTAGAATTAAGAGAGTGAAAACTATACGCTTTTTCGTCAAATTAGCTCTTCAAATAAGAGAACATAAGAACTTAACTGCTACTTAAGAGCTTTTAACTGATTTTGACGGATAAAAATTGAATATTATAAATGTTTTCTATATCCATTTAAAATATTATATAAGATGCTCGACAATGACGTTAAAGAATTGGAACAATTAGTAGAAGGTAGAGCATATATTAACGCCCATTCTATTATTAAGGAAATAAAAGTCTAAAACTGTGGAAATCCAACAAAGCATTGGGAATGCATTTCACAATTTAGCAACTGCATTGCATACGCTAATCTTGTGGTAAATACTTTAACCCACATATTCGAAATTACCTCTGTGAAGCAAGATCAACTAACTGTTGTACAACAAACAGTTAAAAGATTCGAAACTGAGTTGCAAACGTAATTCAATATTAACAAAAAAGTTTCATTTTAAATTTGAGCCCACACTCTTATGTTCCATCAGCTTTACGGTGTCTCGATTATTAAGGCACCTTGCCAGCTCCTTGTAAAAAGATACTTTTGCAAAAACACGAGTAAGCAGAGTTTAATTCACGCCTAAAAGCAAATGCTTGACCGGTCAAAATCACCAGTAACGCAAATCACAATGCTGAATGACACATTTGAACAAGGACACTTGCATAAGGCACAAATGTCCATTCCCATAATACATTGCGCATGCACATGCCCATCGGCAGAATCACATATTAAGTTTTTGAGCCTTTACCTTTTTTTAGTTACCCCAAAAAAATAAAATAAAAATACTAGTGCTAGTAAAGCAAATTCATAAAAATCCTGATGATCTAACAACGTGTGAGACATATTGATATTCCAAAAAATGTTCATAGCATATTTATTATTAATAAGTATAAGATTACAATGTTATTCATTTATAATTTCCTTAGTACCATTTAGATGAGAGTGTTCCGCACAATTATCTGCCCACTCTAAGAATTCCGAAAGTTCACTGACAATCAAATTTCTAGACAAAGCTTTGACACGTAAATTACGGTCAGTAGTGATAAGTATCAATTCTGTTCGAATAATGCATTTACCATCCTCTGCTGAATTACTTTCGGAACTCATCGTTTTTGATAAAGCAACGGCGGTTGCCAAAATTTTATCATCATTACATAAATTTTCTTCTTCAGCCAATGAATATAATGAAGCATTTATAATGGACCCTTTAGTTGTGGCACATTTTATATTATTTTTAGATGTCATAATGAAATCTAAAGCTTTTTTAGCTCTAGAAGAAACATCATCATAATGATATATACGCTCTTTGTGTCGCGAATATTTCATATGATCAAATTTTACTCCTTTAGAAAGCCCATGTAATTCTCTTATAACAGTGAGAGGGATAACCAATCTATAATATTTATATTTCTTAATAATATTTTCCAAATCTTCTACATAATCGATGAAGCAATTTGTATCAGGCAATAAATACTTTGGACGAACTTCTACATATATATTTGTGTTTGCATATTTCAAAATCTCTTCCAACTTTTTCGAATATATCTCTTTTGCATTAGATTGCGCTTCCAAGTTTCTTTTCAATTTCGTTAAATGATTTAATTTTTCTTGGATTTCTTCGCCATTAACATAAGTCAATGAATCCTTAACGGTATCTTTGGCTTCCTCCTCGCTGCACACTGCAATTGTTTCTTGTTGTCTTACAACTTCGACATTTAAATTGAAATGCTTAGTTTCTTGGGAAATGAATTCTTTTGATTGAAAAACTTCTTTCTTGTTGAAGAATAATTCTTCGAATTGTATTATACGTAACACTCTGGAATTAAATTGTAAATGTGCTTCGCTAGCCGCATTATTATGTTTATTTGATAATTGTACTGATAAAGGTGAAAAACCAGCCAAAAAAATATCCTCTTCAAATACTACATCATCTTGTGCTGGTAAATTGTAATTAGTATGTTTAATTAATTGAAAGAATCGTGAAAGCTTCTCCCAACAATCTGTTGACGTGTATTCATTATGTCTCCCCATCTCCCAAACGTACGCATGAGTGCTAAGCCACATCATATATATTCGAATGAATTGGAGCAATGGATTTAAATTCAAAAATCTAAAAAAGTTAAAAAAATACTGTATTTTTATATATACATATAATATCGCTCCATTTCACGCCTTGTCATATACAGTATAATTCAGCAGCGAAATATAAAACTTTAATTGTGAGAAATACTTAAGATTAACACTTTGGCTCACTTATAGAATTATGGACGTGTTTTTCAAAAAAACATTTTACTATCCCCTATAAAAAAAAGAACTTTACAAAAAAGTAAAGTAGACACATGCTGTTGTTATACCTTTATTTATTCAGCTAGAGAATTGCACTAATTCATTTTTATTCGTGTATACTTCTTTGCTTTAAAGTAAAAGCATTAATAGACATCAAGTGTAAAACTATTATTCGAAAACTAAAAAAATTCAATAACAAAAAATTGAGCATTGTTTGTTTGGCATTAATTAAAGTACATTTTTGATATATAAACTGCTAGAAACAGCTTATTATTATTATTATGAATTTCTCCTTAATTATCAATTATTGAATTTTATAGAATTTTTAAATTTAATGTATTTAACTTTTTAACTCCGTCCCACAAAAACAAGAGTAAAGAATATAATAATATTCTATGGTCCTACATAATATACATATAACGTTATATTTCGCTACTGGTCTGTAAGATAGGTATCACTTTTGAACTTACATTTTTTTATTATCATGTTGCTCCGCATTATTGTTTAATTCATTTAGTAATCCATTAGCTTTTTGTAAAATGCAACCAAAAATTTGATTGCAAAAATTTAAAGCATATTGACAACGTGTATCTATAATTATTTACACATTCAGTTGAGTTAAATTAAATTATAAATACATGTTTAAGTTTGTGCAACAAGATTATTCAAATTTATAATATAATAATAGTCAAATAGTATTTATAAAGACGTATATGAAGATAATTAGTGAAGTTTTCATATTCCAAATCCTATCTGTTTGTTCTGAATAATATTTTTTCCGTCAACTTTTCATTTGTATTTAATATAACACACATGTTTACCTTTCGATAGAGATGATTCCAAAACAAAAATATTTAGTACAATTACTTTAAGTAATTTTAAACAAGGTAATGCTACCATATGATGATTCAATAAAACTTTCAATTGTAATAATAAAATGCGCTGGCTTTCTTGAATTGTCTCCATTCTAAAAAAAAATTACTACAATTATTATTTTTTTAATAATTAACTTATTATTATAATTACCCAATACCCGTATATAACATTCCAATGATATACATATATAAAAATGTAAAATGTCTCGATAGTTCTTTAGGATGGGTTTTCTTAAAATTGTCTTCTTCAAAGTCAACGGTACCATTAATGCTTTCATAGTCTTTTGTTTGGTGTAGGCGACGTACACCATCTGGATATATCCAAATTTCTTTACGTATACATTTAGATGCTTTTGAGGCTTTACGTTTATCATAATTTTGAATTTGAGAAGCATAAAATTTTGTTTCCTTGTACTGAAAATACACATTAACAAATAAATTAGTGTAATTATGTATGTACAAACAGTTCAGCAATGTGTCGATTAAATTTTAAATGTTTGAATAGTTATTTGTTGTAAATCAAAATACCAAAACAAAAAATTCTGATAAAACTAACTCTATACAAAAATTATTCCCAAGACATTTTATTCAACTTATTTAACTAAACACGTAAAAACAGCGTACTCTTGAACTTTGTTATTGTCTTGTTTGTATATGATGATTAATATGACCCATAAAATAATACCTTTTTGCGGATTTCATCAAATAATATCAACAGATTTTCTCTTGCCGAGAGTATAGCACTTGAAGACATTAAACTGCGCACATAATAATAAATTGCATCAAATTTTTGCCGATAATAAATAGAAATCAAAGCTAATTGATTATACGGGATACCGTTAGAAGGTAATACTGCTTGAGCTTGCTCGTAATATTTCATTGCTTTCGTATAATCTTGACTTTTGATTTCTTTAGTTTTATAACGCCATAAATCACCTAACGAGATGAGTGCTCTCTGACCAATTACTTTCGCTACAACTATATTTTTTTTATTATAGTATTGTGATAATGATTTTATGTTTGTCTGTTCTGAAAAATATGTAGTACGTAAGTACTCGTACAACTCTTGATAAAACTCTAAGCCATCTTCTATAATTGATACTATGTACTGTTGCGTATTTTCCTGCAACTGCTGCTTTTTTAGATATTCTCGCACATTATAATAAAGAATCTTCCAAAAAAAATTATCAATTTTTTTTTCACAGCAAAGGCTTGTATACGTCACTAAAAGTTTTAGAAAAACTTTACGTAATTCAGCACGAATGCAACAAAATTTCGTCCAATTCTGTAGTACGTTATCTTCTGAAATCATTTTTATCATGCTGTTATGCAAGCCAAATATTAATGCGACGTAAGAATCACTTATATCATTCATCCAAACCGGCTTATCTATTGATACATATTCTTTATGTGGCGAATTAATAATATCATCATAGAAATTTTGCTTCACTTGCTTCGCATTTTTCGCGGGCAAAATATTGTTAACCATTGTTGGTTGTGTACTATTCTTCTTAAGAATATTTGTACAAGAATTTTTTAAGTACAATACACCCGGAACAGTAACCAAAGTACTTTTGGTATCAATACTTTCACCATTATTATCATATTCATAATCTTGTTGTACAGAACACGTCATCCCGCGGCTTTCCGAAACGGGCGTCGTATCATATTGTCGCCTACCAACTATTGGTAATGGCAAAGGCGTTGGCAAAAAATAATTTACAGATATTATTTTATTATTCGGACAAATAACATTCTCACGTGGTTGTTCTAAACCTTTAGAATGATGTAATTTCCTGCTTCTCAATACATTAGACACGACATCATCATAATGAATCCAATTAGGCATTATTTTTTCCCGCAACCGTTTGGGCAAATGCCCAATAATTAACGAAATATCATTTTGTTCTCGCATTTCTGATGCATTCATAATTTAAGAAAATCCCCGGCAACCGCATCTACGTTTCGCTAATTAAATGAAGTATTATTAACAACAAATAATTCGTCGCAAATTTTTGTTATAAAAAAATCCTTTTAATATTAACAAAAAAAATTTATATGTTTGCGAAGTTAACAATAAGATTTTCTATGAGAATGTGCGTGAACAAATAAAAAAAAACAGATTTAATATATGTTGTTAACTATTTATATTTAAATTAATGAACTTAACAACATTGCATTATAATGTATTTGGAATTTAAACTTACATTATTTATGTCTAAATTAATGATCTTAACAACATTACAGTATAATTAATTACAATTATTGTCTCTGTGAAATTTAATCGTAGGCTACTAGAAATCAAAACCTATATAATTCGAATATTAAAAAATTCGATAAAGCTATGTAGTATTGAGTACAATTTTAAATGCTGTTAGGGAGTAAATAATATATGAAAAAGGAAAACTTAAACCTATAAAATTTGCACATAAAATGTAAACGGTGATTTTTGTAATATATATGAGCAATAAAAAAAAACTTAAGATAATGAAAATAATGTAAGTTTCCATGTCCTATAAATTTTATAGACGCAACAGATAGAAGCACCTAACATAAATTTTTAAACCGATAATGAATGTAACAATTGAAGTATGCAGACTAAAGTTCAATAGTTCATAAAATATAACTTTCGATGGAAATTAATATGATGCAATGCTAAGTAAAGGAAATCGACTTGTTCATTGTTACAAAGAGTAGATATGAAAAACTTTAACTTTTGGTATACGGGTATACAATAGAAATATAATTTATAATTTTATAATTTGTGTAAAGCAAATGTGATCATATAATAGAACGTAGATGTCTCCCAAGTTCTTCTTGATGTAACAAAGCTTGCACAAAATGTACTTATTTAAACAGAATCTAACAGATAAGGAAGAATAAATAAGCGACAATATACTTTACCGATGAATTAGAATTATTGATTAAAATAAATTAAAAAACGAAAGCATCCAATACTTGTATACAAACAAGCCTTATTATATAACTTAAACTACACTATGCTTTCATCCATTCGTTTTTTAGATATATAAAAAACTAAAGAATAATATAAAAAATAGCACGAGCATGTACCTGTAAATTACACTCGTATTTATTTAATAGAATTTTTTAATTTCTATTTACTTATTTACTAAAAAAAATTATGTAAATCGTCTTATATAACATTTCCGCGACATTCACTTATTGTTTAGACAGAAATTAAGTTTTATATGCGCTAAGAGCTAACACAATTAAGCAATGAATTTCATAGTTTAAAGTTGCAGCATTTTTTTTACACTCGTATTCGACATGCATGTTTGAGTTTTACAATTTTAAGCAATCAATAAAAATAAATAAATGCAAAGTAAAATGAATCGTACATAAATAAAATAATCTACAATTAATATTTACTTAACTATAAATAAAGCAATCTTTTTGAAAAGTAATATGTAGATACATAACGCTCTTTATTCCTCCCTAGATTAGCATAAGTAATTTTAATTGACACTTTTCTTTGAATTATACAATTACGTTTGTGTTCAAACAGGTTAGAGTATAATATTTAAAATCGATAAAATTATTGGTTTTTTAAATCAAATATTTCCCTTAGAAGTGGTTCAACTTGCAAAGGGTTAGCATTTAAATAAACTCCAATAATGAATTGATTTAAACGTGCCACTTCGGATACTTTCTCGACAAGTTTTGTAAAAGCCCATTTTGCCATACATCCTGTATAAAGGGATTCCAAATATCTTTGTAATAAATAAATGTATGAGTTCTGAAAAAATGTATAGTAGACGGTAGTAATTTTTTAAAACAAAAATCAAAAAGGGAAAGAACGAAAAGAAAGTGCACTTTAACTGATTTTTCAAAATATTATGTTTATGCAGTTAATAATTTAAGCTGTAACTCCATCTCTGAAATTGGATTTTCTCTTGTACCCACCATCCAGTTAGCAGTTAACAGTTAGCAGATATACTCACTTTGATAAAACAGACGCGTCAATAACTTTATATACTCTTGATTAGAATCACATTTTAAATCGACCAAAGCTTACCTAAGATACAAATTCCCATTTTTACCTTATTTATTTTTATACAGATGAGTGCAGGCAATGTAAAATTTAAAAAAAGACACACATTCTTTCTTAATGCTTATAAATTGCAATATATAAATAGATAAAAAAAAGGAAAAGATCGATCGTTTTAATCAAATTTTTTTTAATTCATTCTTTTCATTTTGGGTAATATTTGTAAATTGCACAAAATAAAACCGCGAAGATTTTTTTATACTTTCTAAATATGATGTTACAATTTTTGTCTCTTACTTGGATAGTGGATATCCATAATTTGACTTTAACTTTATAAAATTTTATTACTTTTTATATTATACGTCTTACGGGTTAAACTACATTTTTTTAGAGCATATTAAAAATAGATTTACCTGTTCGGAACGAATATTATCTGTGTGCACAATACATTGCCTTGTTGGTGTAAAGAGTACGATGGCACATAGTATTAGTATAATATTTTCATCTGTGCGCCATTTTTCATCAAACGTACTAATGAATTTTAAATGTTCTTCATAGACATTACCCTTAGCCAGTTTCAAGACTTCTGCGCGTATATTTGACATATCTTCTTTAGTATGCGGTATCTTCCACGTATTATGATTATTATCGTATGTTATGACAGACCGCATAATCATCATTTCAGTACAACCACCCTTTAAAAGAGCCACTTGGTCATCCTGACACATATCACGAAATGCTGTAATTTTCTTTGCCATTTTTATAAGACGTTTAATAGCAACTGCTGTTAAATTAATAACCTGCAATAATTTGCTATCCTGTTGGGGATCTTCAGATTTAAGTCGATCATCACACATTAATGAATTCAAATCTTCATCCACTGGTAAATAAAGTGCTTCACTGGCTATTTTTAATTCACGCAATTTTAATAATTCAATTTCATTAAGTTGAGATGTCATTTGAAAACTTAAGTTTGGATAAATCACGGGGGTTTTATTACAATCATTGCACATGAATCTTGGTGATGCATTTTTACTTCGGCAACTAAAATTCCAATAATTAGAACTTTCTGAGGATGTAGAATAACCTTCAGATGTACGATTGAAACTTTGGAATTCAATTCGACAAATTTCGGTGAGTACTGAATCAATTGGATTTGATTCTCTATTACAATGACTATAACTTTTAGAATGTTCACTTAGTTCAACATCCCCTTGTGTACATAAATTTTTCAGTTCTTTGTAATTCAAATGAGTTGCTTGCAATGAATCACTTGACACGACACTACTTTTGTTATTGCTTTGAGATGTTGAGCCATTTAGAAACTCTTGTTTGCTACTTACACTATCTTTTTGTGAAAAGGCATAGGTTTCATTTATCGTGACACTTTGAGTACAATTTGAGGCACCGAGTAAATTATTTATTATCCGTAAAGCATCCGCGGGAGTGTTAATAAATTTATTCATTATGTCTAAGGCACTGTCCGGTGTTTCCAAAAGTCCTTGAATAAATTGTAATACAGATTTTGGGCAACTTACAGATTTCCATATGATTTTTAAAGCATCCATAGGTGAACTAAGCAATTTTGTCAATACCGTAAGAGCATTTAAAGGATTTGTTGTTATCTTATTGACAATTTTTAAGACACCACCTGGATGATTAATGATATGGGATATCAATTCCAAAGCATCTATTTCAGATTGCACAATTTTTTTCAGTATAGCTACAGCTTCTTCTGGGGTGCTCATCAATTTGTTAATGGCTTCTGACATTTTATCTGGATCTTTTATAATGATGTTAACTATTTCTGCTGAAGTCATTTTATCAGATTGCATATTCGAGCAATTATCAGAGGGTAGTGTTTTTTTTGAAGAATATGAATCTTGGAAATCTTCACTATTATACTCAGTTTCATTTGTTCTACTTGATAAATTATTTCTTTCATGTTGGTATATCTCACCCTCCAATTTCGCGTAAGACACCAGTGGCTTTGCTTTCCACTTATTAGCACGATTGATCTCTATTTTACGTCTTTTACTTAACTTTTCATACTCTGACATAATATTTTCTCTTTTCATACCGACACTTAGACATTTTTTTAAACGGCAATTTTGACAAAATTTCCTTGTTACTACAGTAATATCGCAATCGCTATTAAATGGGCAATTAAATTGCTTTTTGGATAAAGCATTGCGCCTAAAAAATGCTTTACAACTTTCACATGTTATTACATTGAAATTGAATCCTAAAGCTTTACCACCACATACCGCACATTTCTTTTCCGAAGACATTACATGACACTATTCTAAAGTTAATTAGTAATTACTAAGGTTGACAGCAAAATATTACTATAACCGCTTTTAAATTATTTCATTACCCTATTTACATTTACATTTAAATGCTTTTGTGTGTAGTACGCAAACTTTGGATGTAAGATCAAAGAGCAGAAAAAACTATTCAACTAACTTGAAATAAATCGTTTGGCCATAAGAGAACTTGGCAGGTTAATTGTAGAGTGAACGATGTATCCCGCTATCAATCAGATAATTCACTTGGATTTAATTACTAATTTGTTAATACGTTTAACTGATTAGATATCAAAATAGGCAACACGTCTAATGCGAGATGTAATACAGATGGAAATATCTTGGAGCGAGTTAAGCAAAAAATACCAACTGCAATACGATTATTACTGAATTTTAAACCGTCATTACGCTGACACAGATGCGTGATGTTATCAGCAAAAATTCTACAAACAATTTATGAGAATGCAATAGCGAGAGGGAGAAAGAGAAAAAGATATAAGCAAAAAAGAAAAATTTGTACTTAAACTTAAACATATTAGAAGAAGAACTAAACAATTTTCTAAGTTATAATTCTGGGTCAACGTAATCAACCTGTAAATCTCGCAATTTAATTTTACTGGGAAAATGGATTCTCGTAGCAAATCAGCAATCCCTAAAGGTGGAGAAATAATTGCTTATAGTGAAAGTGCTATACGCAATAATATATCAGCAGTGGAGTATTGTCGAACTTCAATGGCAGCAATAGCAGGAGCTTCCGCTGGTATTTTAGGTCTTAATGGTTTAATGGGATTTATATTTTATTTTCTCTCAATTTTCCTGTTGTGGACTACAATATTAATGAAATGTGGTACACAGTGGCGTAAATATTTCATTAATAGGCAAAGCTTACTAACAAATAGTTTTATGGGAGCATTATGCACATATGTACTGTTTTGGACATTCCTTTATGGAATGGTTCATGTATATTAAAATAAAGAAACGCACTCAACATTGCAAACTATTTTATACAATATTAAAGCGAAAATTTTGCGGTTAACTTTCTGGACAATTGCACCATGGTGTTTGAATTCTATCGCATTCAAGTAATATGTTAATAAAAGTAAAGTAATAACCATCAATAGAAATGTTATGAACCCCTGAGATGTTGTATTTTAATGTGTTAAGCCCCGTAGTGGAATCACGGCGGCGAGTAGCTTCTTTTTGATCAAAACATTTCTGCGTATCACGCTTCCTATGGTGGCGGTTATGAATGTGCCTAAACGTATTGTTAATCCCAGTCTTTATATTTTCTGGTCTTGTTATGATTAAACCGGCATCACGAATGCGAAGAAAGAATTCATCGTCTTCTAAGCCCCAGCCCCAATATTTATTAGACATACCATTTAACGATTGAAAGTGTTCACGCCTTAAAAGCAGTATGCCACCGACAAAATTCTCGTAGTGATATTTGGGATGAAGTTGTGGTGCTGCTATATGTAATGGCCCCAATTCACTTGGATAATGGTACAATAAATTACTGTTTAATGGTAAAAGGTCTACATCGTGCATAGCTAAGTAATCGTAATCCTTATTTGTATAAAGAAATCCAACATTTATTAAGGAGGCCCGATTGAAACGATGATGATCGTTTTGATTTAATACAAAAATGTGATGGACAACACGTTGCTTTTGCAAAAATTTTGTAATATGTGGTACAAATTGTAGCAATTCCTCAAAGCGATTCCTATATGGCACTAAAACTGCTAACTTATGATTCGTTATATGCTCGAAAGTACCAGTACTTAACTTACGCTTGTATTCAGTGTGGGTTCCTTCCTTTTTATTATTATTGTCATTCAAAGGACATGTACAATCAGATAATAGTTGAATATGACTAAGGAATACAACACAACTTAAGCAAAAAAGCAAACCACCTATGAAGAAACAGTTCGCTTTTTTTGTTGTTGCTGATCCCATAACAAATTTTAATTGTACTATACATGTATAATTTTCTAAGCTCCTCGAAATTTTTGGTGTTTTTAAATTATATTATTTTGCTTCTTTTTATATATGCACGCCAAACAGCAATTTTTATATTTCATAGTGTCAAGTTAATTATAATTTTCAGTATTTTTATGCAATACGTTAAAGCGTATAAGAGAATTAACGCAGTTATAAACTTTCGCGTGAAAATTTATGCACCCTACTCCAATTATGAATGCTTTACTTACATAGGATGATTCCATGATATTTTTTACATATTTTTAAAATAAAGAACAAGATTAGCACGTATGTCAAGTAGAGATTTTAAGAAAGCATGAAAAATACAGAAGACTTTCCCTGAAAAAGAAGGCGAAGAACATGGTATATGTTCATGTATATGTTCTTTATGTTCTTAGTAAAGTAGGCAAAAAACGAATACCTAAGGAGAATAAGAATACGAAAAGCAGATCAGCACGGTTAACACTTTAAGTACCTATATTTCAAAAAATTACTTGGAGCAATTAGCGCTTTAAAAAATGGTTTACACGTGAACTGTATTGACCAAGGGATTACTGATGACTTTTAAGGAATACCTTATACCAGACATGATTGTAAGAACTTGTTTTTAAAACCTTCATGTTTCAGCTGATGGAAAAAGCGGCTCCATTCAAGTCCAAATTTCCACTTAACTCCTACACTTAACATATAGATAAAATTAATTCACTGGCATTAATTCATGCCAACAATTTTCAGTACACTCGTTTTCAAAAATTTTGTTACAGATCTTATATAGTCAATCAATTTAAAAAGATCTAATATAGAATGATTAAAATGATACAGAAAATAATTCTAAATGTGTAAAAAATAAAATTTACTTTTAATCTATTCCACGGAAAGTTACATATGTTTGTACAAACTTAACACACATCGTGGTGCGTGTACACTAGGCACAGCTGACTATTCTTATACTTATTAAAATATCAAGCTGTTTCACAATGTTCATTTTAATATTGTTTTAACGTTTAATGATCATATCATTTGCACAAATCGTAGATTATACGCGTTGGTCGGTGTCACAAATGTATTACGTGGATAAAATGATGGTTTGTCGTGTACAATAATTGCACGTCAACCACTTTATATAGCTACAGTAATTACCTATTTTTAATATGAAAAGCTGCCTTAATTTAAAAGTCTGTAAAATAACTGAAAATTTTTAAAGTAATAAGTATGTACTTTTTATAAGTCGCATAAACAGTGCATTTAACTTATGCAGAAATATTTGTTCGCGTCGTTGCCGATGCTGTTCACCATTTACCTTAATATTATCAATAAAAATTTAATTTTGAACATTTGCATTTAGATCCTGAGTTATATGTGATAGATGTAGCCAGTAATTAAAATGGAGGAATAAACTTTTAGCGTTGTCTTTTGTGTTACTTCATTTGTAAGAGATTAGTTTTACAAATGAGGGTAAAGCATTCCGTTGTTACTCACTTTCTCACATGTAACAGTTAAACCATTTAAAAACTCAACAAACGAACAAACTTCTAATTAAGTTCCAGTAGTCATGTTCATATTGCTTTAGAAAATATGCTTTTTGACCGATTTTGTTTAGTTTCAATACTAGACCTCCGCAAAATCCTTTATATTAAGTTAATTGCTTCATTTTTCAATTTAACGCTGATCAAGCGTTTATAACCTTTACAAAGTCATAGTTTGTTGCGAACACACTTATAAGAAATATGTTCAATGTCTATTAAAATTTGGACCCTTCCATTAGCAACAACGAAGTATAAACGCTATAGTGCGATTTTTTATCGTATTGTGGTAAGTAAATTGCATTTGAATAATATCAAGTAATTATTATTAACTTTGTTCATTTTTACACAAAATAAAATATTTCAAGTACTTTATAAGAGAAATCGGTAAAAATAATTAGCACAACAAATTTATTATGAAAGTAATCGCTACTATAAAAATCCTTACAAAATCAATATTTTGGAACTAGCCCACTTTTTCGCACAATAATTTTAAATTCACATTACTAAAATCTTAGTGACACCTAAGGAGAACGGCAGAGTCCTTATATATACGAGGATTCCCGTGCTGAAATATATTCTAAATTGACGTAGTCATGTGTGGCATTACACTAAACATCACAACCCCTTAAACATCACACTTAATTAAGCAACTTAAAATCAAAATTATCTAAGATATATAACCAGTGAAATGAAACTTTTTTACCTCGTTAGTAATAATTTTGTTTAAAATTTAACAAAGTAAACTCAATATTATAAAATTTATTAATTGAAATTGTAATCGTTAAAATTGGAGTTTTAATAAATAAATGCATCATAAAATACTTATTATATGACGAAATTTAATAATTGAAATCTTATGCTTTAAGGTTGTAATAAATAAATGCATCATTAAGTCAAAAAATAATAACATCTTTTATAATTTATATGCGTTATTAAATGTAAAACGTTTCACTTTAAATTTCAGGTAATTCTAAATAAAATTTTAGAGAGCAGTCTCTAATGTAGGAATTGTCATAGGTTTTGTAGCTGCTTGAATTACACTGACATTAACTTCATTATTTTTACAGTTATTACTGCTACTAGATTCGCCCAATTTATCTGAATTGATGCATTCTAAATCTGTATATATGCTTTGATCAATATCACCATGAACCTCTGGTATAATTGTAGAGATGATGTCAGTTCGTGAATTACTATTCCAGACTTTTGGTGAGCTTGATTTCGATGATAACGATTGAGATGATAAAGCGAATTGACCCTGGCGCAGCATGCGACGATTTGCAAATTTTTTCGGTGATCCACTTAATTGCAATAATTTTAGATTCCTTTCAATTTGTGATGCAGTTTGTTTAGTCTTAAAACCGGTAGTACTGAGATTAGTGGGTGCAGTAGTTACTGGCATTATTACAGGATTTTTCTTCAATAATTCTACGGCAGACATTTTGTTGGGTAAAGCACTAGTTTGAACTGACTTAGCTAGGAGTAATTTCTTAAAATCCATTAAACTCGTCTTTGCTTTGCCCGTTCGATCTGCACATGTATTAAAACGTCCATCTGTGTAAACCTTATTACCATAAGTATCGCTTGCTTTTAAAGTTGAATATCCATCATATTTTGATCGGATTTTGGGAAAGTAACCGTCTGAGTTGCCAACTCTAGCATTTACATCTATCTTATTTAATGTTGCGTAAGTATCATCACGGCACGACAGTCTTGTTGGCACTATGGGTTGATCTTTACTATATTTTTTACTTTGAAGTGTCCAATAAATAGGTCTAGCACGGTTAAAATTTGATTCACTTGACCTGCAATCATCTTAGTGATATATTTAAATGTTAAAATTTGTATTCGAAAAACAAAAATATAATAAGTTGGAGTCTTATAGTTTGAAATTACATGCAAGCAATTGCATATTTATTTTTATGTTTTGCTTATATCTTACCTTTTGATTTTATGGGGGTTGAATATATTATATCTTTAACTAAAGATTTAGAGTGTTGTTGCGCTTGTTTTTGATGGGCAATCGATTCATTATTATTTTTTAGTAATAATTTCTTATGATCCAACTCAGATGTTTTACACGGGTTTTCATACATTTCATTATTATTTTGTGATGACAATAATGATATATTCAATTTTAAATTTGTACAGTTACTAGTTATTTGTTTATTTTTAATAATAATATTGCCACTATTGTTGTGTAATACTTCTTCGTCTAAGTGATTACTTTCACTATCTAATGAGAGTTCAGATTCAACGTTTTCATTTTCACACTTTTCCCATGAGTGTGGTGTTTTATTGTTATTCTTTAAAGTATCTGGGGTATTTAAACGAACATGCGTATTACTTTTTCTTAGAGAGCACACAGTTAAAAGGGCTGGTTGCGTTGTTCGTGCAAAAGATAAACTATCTAATGACTTTAAAATGACTTTTTCTGAATTAACATTTTCATGAATTACTGTATTTTTGTATAACATTGAATTGTGCAAATTTACACATTCATTGCTGCTTGATTTTTGCTGTTTGTGTAATGTCTTAAGATTTTTATTTGTACAACCCTGAATAATATTTTTACTACATTCATGTTTATTTTTATTGTGCGAATTATGTGTTGGTTCTACTTTATTAAGCTCTCCTCCGTTCTCACCATATTTCTGCAATTCCTTTCGCAGATTGTTGCTTCTTGTACAATCAATATTACTATTACAATTATTATTGTTAGCGTTACTATTATTGTTATTTTGTACATTTTCATTTTCATCATCACTTGTAGTAGGTGTAATAATACACATGGACGGTATATGCTTTGATCTAATAATAGTTTTCTGTTTAATTCGTTCAACACGTTCAACACTTTCTAAATCGGAACTTCCAGAATATTCAATTTCATTGTGTTTAATTGAATTAGCTAAGCTAACTTGCTGATTATTACACGAATTCAAAGTAATTTTATTGGGGTTTTTTAATGGTTCATCTGTACTTAAAATATTATTATCTCTCTTCTCGATAGTTTTATTAGTTAAATTTGTTTTATCAATTTGAGCAGTTAATTCAAATACATCGCTTGGCTCAGTAATAGTTTTAACCATATTCTGCTTATCTGTATTATTGTTATTTTTAATTCTTAATGTTGTACAGACAGTGCCAGCTGAGCTGGTTGTAGTAGATGTAGAACCGTGGCCAAATAATTCATAATCATTTTCCTCTACAAATGTCAATTCTAAATTATTTTTAAGTGTGTTACGGTTAATTAAGCGATTAACAAAATTTGTACTTTGCTCTTTATTATCTGGTTGAATACTAACAATGGGAACATCTTCTTCTTTTAAAGTACGTAAGCCACTATCCATATGAAACGATGTATAATAACCTTCAGTATCACAAGAATAAGCTGAACTAGTTTCATCATCATTCAGTTGATTTGATACATTTTCGCCTGTTGTTATTGCTACCAATTCTGGAGTTAGTGTACTTTCGCTAGTTACACTATTTGAAGTAGACGTGTTTAGTAATTTTCGCCTAGTAAATATAAGATGTGGTGTTCCACTAGCATTTTGGCAATTATTGAAAGCATTTAATGATGTGTTGGAAGCACTAGATTTTGGTATCGGAGTAATTTCACTACCGATTGAGGTTCGTCCAGACTCTGAACTCGCACTCCAGTTACCGCTTGATGAATGTGGCTGATCCTCGTTGCAACTATTTAAAAACACATTATGCCGTAAACGATTTAAGCAGGTTGTGTCCCTCAATTGAACATTAAGGTGCTGTTTGCCTGATATATCAACATTCTGGCAAATCGTTACACTTTTACTTGGCGACTTTAAAATAGATTTTTTTGCTTCCTTTGAAAGTCGATTTTCATTTTTATGTTGTTCAAGTACTGTGTGAGAAATGCAATCTGTATCAAGTTTAGTTTGGTTTTTTACAATTTTGGCAGAGCAATAACTATCAACATGTGTAACGTTGGACGGTGTATCGCCACCAGCTGTTGAACGCTGCATTAATTTCAAACGATTACGTCCCCATTGCCTTAAAGCATTAAAACGTGTTAAAGTATTTTTCCCTTTGTCGTATGGAAATGCAACGCCATCTTTTTTTAAAGCATCACTTGATTTGCTGCGACCAAGTCTTTTACATTGTTTTTCCAATAATTGTTCCAAATTTATATTTTGGCCGTCAAGGGCTCTAGAGCTATTAATATTCCAATAAAATTAAATACAAATACATCTATAATTTACAAATAATTATAAAGAATTGTAAAATATTTTTGTACTTATTTGCAGCTACGCATAACTCTTTTTGATCTGTTCCTGCAATGGTATTGCGCCGCTTACTTTTACCTCTAAATGAACGGGATCGGCGTTTTATTGTTTGTGTTTCTGTTTGACAGCTACTCTCTTTGGGCAGAGAAGCGGTAAGAAATTTCAGTGGTCGTATTACAGTGGCACGCATCGAACACATGCGTCGGAAACCCTTACCTGATACATCAACAGGTACAATTTCGGCAGGATATCTGTTATAAAGATTAAAGATTATTAGTACAAAATAATGGCAATTAAAATTTACCCATGTATAAATATAAAAGCATTCTTACTTTAAAGCAATCGTTTTGCATTGTTCTTCTGGTGAAGGCAATCGATGATTTAAAGGCACATTTGCATTAATTGTATCAGGTAATATTATATCATCATTTAAATCATGCGATGTAAATAAAGCTGGTTTAACATAAGTTGTATCACCTTCAATATTTTCTGTCATTATGGAAGATGTATTTAGAAAACTATTTACATAATGCATACAATCCGGTGTTACTGTTACATCACCCAACGCTTCACTTGATGTCCATTTTCGTAAATCTTCAAATATAGATGGCTAGAAGCGCAAACAAAATGAAAATATTACAGACAATCGAAACCGACTGCTAAGTATCGCTTATCATAGCAATTAACACAAATAAAAAAGTAACCTAAAGAAGAGTTTGTTTAAAAAAAAACTACCTAGTGATTTTAAAATACTTCGTCGTTTCCATTTTCTCTTCATTGTAAATTCGTGTCATATAAACTAAAAAGACTTCTACGTAATCTAATACATCTACATTACAACTCAGAAGACTTGATATGGATAGATAAACTGCTCCATCTCCATTTTTTCTTACCAGTCTAATTTCAATTTCTGTATCAATGGTGGCAGTCTTTTTACGATTATCATTTGTAACATTATCCTTATTTTTGATTGTAATAGTAGCAATTTCCGTATTCAAATTTGATGTACATTTTATGCACCCGCCATTAGAATATTTGGAAGTAGTCGAACAATAAGACGAATCAGCTTTTTCATATAAAATGCGAACACTGAGTGGTCGTGTATTCACAGTGAATAATTGATTATTGCACGATTTATCGCATTTGTAATGAACTTTACATTGAGCGAATATCAATAAATCACCTTCCGCTGAAATCATAAATAAGTAAAGATCAAAAGAAATAGTTGCAATTACAATAACATCCAGAATATATTATTATAATTACAACAACGTTAAACTCGGAATTTTCAAAACTTTTTGACTGCCTACATTTAATATCCATAGAAATGGAAAGCCTAGAAAAGTACTTTATTAAAAAAAAAAGATGTGCCAAAAATTATAAATCCCAAGGCTAATAAGCTTGATTCAGATATTATATATTTGCGGTACATCTTCTAATTATTTATTTTGAATATATTTTATTTCTTTAAGGAGAATCGATGTCACTTTCTGGACTTTTAATTAACTTTATTGATGTTGTATTCACATTAAGTGCAGCGGTATAGGATATATAACTGTTCGAGTACAAAGTTTTGAATTGTTGATGTTCAGATGGGAACTTAATTGAGGAACATTAAATTGATATCCAAAGCACTGTGAATACGAAAAAGTCACAGCATAGTCATAGTATGCCTCAACAAGTAGTTGGTGCTTGGAAAATAGTTTTAATTAATATAATCTTTTATTAATTAGATAACGAAAAAAATTAATGTTTAGGGTTGAATTTTTCTCCTTTTATGGTTTCCAATAATTTCATCAATAAGACATAGTAAGCTTGAAAATTAAATGTGAAGACATTACTTAAGGGTAGAAGTTGGTTATTACTTTCTTTTCCAATATATATTTTTTTCGTAATCTTCTTTTATATATATTTAGGGGTAACTGCATATGTACGCACATTTTAACTATAACGTTACATTACATAAAAAAAATTTCAACACAGTGCAATAAGTATCTAACATTTCTTTTAAATATTTATGCTATTGATTATATGTATAAATGTAATACATCTGTATGAAGTAATATTTATGTACATAATTTTATCAAATATACTTACGAATCTTAATCAATTTAGCATCAAATCTTTTTATACGGCGTTCCATTGTTAGAATTTTATGTTGCACTTCGCATGCTCTATCGCCAACAGATTGCAATTCTTTTTGAAGATCATCAAAAATATCACTCGCAATCAAAACTAAAGATGCCAATTGTCGTAGGGTGTTACTAAGTGTAATATTGGTAATGGAATCAAGTTCAAAAGTGGATTTTTTTTTATCCATAATAGATGATGAGCATGAACACAAACGTGTAGAAGTTTTTTGCCAATACGTATCTGATAAAGAAGTATCGCATGTATTAGTTGAAATATTTGTAGATGCCGCACTTATATATATATGTCGTTGCGATGGTGAAGCCGTCGAAGAGAATTCTATATGTTGCTTAAGTTTTTTCATTGGCGATAATGGTGCTACCGCTATCTCATCATTAACTGCTACCTTAATCCCATTGTTGTTGTTATTATTATTATTTTCAATGCTATTGCTACTAGCGATGTTAGGCTCATAGTAAGTTGCATCATAAGTTCGGCAACTTATGCTAGAAGAATTAGACAAAAAATTATTGTCACTGTACGTATGCTTAAATGTCTCGCAGTGACTATTCTGACATTTACAACATTCACATCGTAATTGCTTAAAATTTCCTTCATTATTGGCATCATGTTCAGGCAAAACAGTTTGTGCTAAATTAATTGGGTCTACTAAACGCTGAATAAATGGCATGTTTACCAAAAACAAAACAAAATAAAATAACTACAAAATAGCTATTTTCGATTTTTACTTTTTCGGTAGTAATTAAATAGCTATAAATCTTATACACTTTTGCGTTTGTAGTCGTTTGCTACTTAACTAACGCCGAGAAAAGTGTAAAAGTCTATGCAATTTGTATAGAAACCGGAATAATTGCCTTTTAACTTTATAACTTTTTTATCTTTTTAATAATTTCTGTTATTAATATTTGTCTTATCATGAGGCATTTATTTTGAAACATTAAGTTATTCATTAAATTTATGTCCACTATGTTTAAAGAATCCTTTAACTTCTGTTTTTGATTTTTTTTGTAGGAATTTTTTTATTCATTATTCATTATTAATATTGATCATAATTATTATTACGTTTATTTATTGTTACATATCTTTGTGTGTAACCTCGTTTACTCAACTGTTATAATATTACGTCATCAAATGCTTAATGATAATAATAATCTAAATGATAGACTTTTATGAATGGACCGTAACGCACAGTTAATCTTCACGTTAGTGAAGTTACCAACAAAATTTTCAAATTGGTTTTTAAAGAGAGAGAGAGAAATGTAAGCTATCAAATGACCTTTTTTGCTCTACTTTTATAGGTAATATTTGTAGAAAAAATTTCATATAAATGAAAACAAAGAATGATTTACTTGTACAAATATTTTATGTGTTTATTTGTGTAGTAGTACGTTGGACTTGGCACTCAATTGCATTTACACACTGAATATTCCGCTAACAATTTAAAGTCAGCTCCTTTCCAGCACAAATTTCCTTTACATTTGCTAACGGCGTTTATTGTTTGAAAACTTTTTTTTTAATTTCTTATATGGGTACGGTCAATGTTCAGTCTTAGGCATAAGTCACATGATAAGCACACAACAATTTTACAATATCCAATGCACACCACAGCACATCCTCCACTTTTTATTAAATTATTAATTTTGATTTTACAAGTTTTTTAGTTCTGTCGAGACAATTGCAGTTTTTACAATCCTATTCTGTAGCATTTTCATATTTGCAGAACTAATTTATATAAAACAACATATAAAACTTCATTAAGCTAAACTTATGTAATACACATATCAAAAGAAATAAATCACTACAAATGTCAGCAATAGTTTGAAAAGTTCATAAAAGGGTGCGCTTCCCAGATCATAAGATTGGCAGGTGCTGCCGTATTGGAAAGTATGGAATGGGTAAGTGCATGCAGCTTATATAAGCAAAAGATGTTTAATAGAGTCCCAAAGTGAATGATTATTAGTGCAAATTGGAATTGCTTTCGAAAATAATTTAATTCTAATTTCATTAAATTGTAATTTTTTAAGCTTATCCACTTATATTTTGCGTTGACTCTAAAACGTTTACTAAGAAGTTTTCATATTTTATTTATATTGTGCTCCTGCATTGCGAGTGCATCTTGTAGGCGATAGCAATCACTAGCAATTTTCCATTTGTCATCTTGTGCTGTTATGATAAAAGTTTGTTGGAATGGTTTATTAGGCTGATCTGTATATTTCACCATACCACCAACTTGTATTAAATATGTTTTTTGATTCCCGACTGCCTCATCAACAATAGGTTGAGCATCCAACGTCGTTATATTATGTTCAGATGTTGGCAATTCTATAAGGTATTTTTGTATAGTCTCTTTATTGTTGACACCATTGCCATTCCACACAAAGGTTGCATTATCCAAATATAAACGACCCATACCATGTCTTCGTTTATCAAAAGATTGATAATACAATTTTGTAAAATCTTCGGCTGTACGGCAACATGAATCTACTTTACTTTTTAATTCACTATCCATTTTCAAAATATATTGTTTTTATTTTTTTTTCAATAATAATTCTTGTTTTACTTAGAGCTATTTCTATGTAGGATTTTCAAGTTACCATACTAAAAATAATTACCACTAAGTTAATAATTTCGAAATCCACAATACTAGTTTACATAATTAGATGTAGAAGGTTTTAAAAAATATTGGCATGGGTTTTAATTGTGAAGTACCCAGTGCAATTTTAAGTAAGTAGAGCAATCAATCAACTTATTCATTGTTATTAAAAATTTTAATAAAATATATAGAGAGACAAACAATTAATGGGTAACACTATGTATAAACCGATATAACCTCATAATGAACACCCTAAGTATTGGTTTGCATCCTGCTTACACATATGTTGCAGATCATATGGAAATAGTATGTTCTACACGTATGTAGAATTATAATTTAATGGCGGAAAGTATAATCTCGTTTAAATTATTTATAGTATAATAATATTTTCATATAAATATATTTATATAGTAATATCAACCTTAACTACTGCAACAAAAAATATGAGCATATACGATTTTACTTTGAGATTTAAAAAAATGGCAAGAGAAGAATATAATACAGTCAAATTAGAATCGAAAGTCTCTCAAAAAAATGTTATGCTTTTTAAAATTATTGATGATATTAGCATGGTTATGAAAAGGCATGAGCAAAATATTCAATTATGTTCAAAGAAAGTTACTGAAATGTCGGAAAAGATAAAAGTCTTAAATGAATTAACTGAAAAAGAAAGTAAGCAATTAGTTAGCTTAAAGGATGCTGTTCAACAATTGCAAATTGAAAATGATGGAAAATATAAAGAAATATTTAATGAAAGACAACAAGTATTAATGGAAACATCATTGTAAGTCGTTTTGAGCTGTTTGAAATATTTGAAATATTTTATCTTTAAAATATTTTATTTCTTGTAGATTGAGGGTCTTCGAAGATGCATCAAAAACTTTTATTAATGAAGAATGTTTGCCTAAAATTATTCAGGGTGTTAGAATAAGTGGGAGTAAGTGGACGCCATTCCGAACAAATAGTTCCAACTATACTTCACCTTATTTGGATTATTGGAGATCAATAATTTTAAGAGATTGTAAAGATGAAGATAACAGTAGTGGAATAGTTCCATTATGACGCACTCCACCTTAGCGCTGATTTCGTTAGGACATCATTTTCCTATTACTACTCCCAATTTTTATTTACAAGGTACCTTTTTTCTTTAAAGGTTTATACAAAAGTTCCAAAAATTGGATTTCAAATGACTTATCCTTATGCTATTTTTAAAAATATTAAAAGAACTGACAGAGAAGCACAATGATAAAGGTTTCACATTATAATTTTGAAAAGTAAAAAGAACATTACATGTAATAATAAATGTAAGTAAAAATCGCTTAGTCTCTTGGAGACATCTGAATTTATTAGTCCTGTTGTTAAAACAGATTTTGTAGTTAGTTATCAACTAACTTATGGCTCCAAGTTACCATTTTTGGAATTAGTGGTACATTTTCCAAGATATCTTCAATTATTACATATTTTTTATAATTTTTCCAATGAATCAAACGATTAATATAATTTTTATAATTAGAAATTACGTAAAATAATATAAGGCTAGCTATTTTCTTTAATGGTAAAAGTATTTTATAAACTTTCAAAATTATAATAAATAATCTTAGAAATTAAACTTTTGTTGGGCGTATTTAGACTATTGTGCTTCTATGCCTTTTATCAATATGTTGTCTACAAGCCAAAAGGATTTCCATCTGATCAGTATATAATATCAACAACAATAAATAACAAATAAATAAATAAATCAAATTGTTTACTTTGTATCACAAAAAAATGAGTAAAAAATGAGATCTTATTATGAGTTTTTATTAAATTTACAAAAGACCCCCTCAAATATTCATATTACTATCGAATTCAAGATATTTGCATAAAGAGGTCTTAAAATTAAGTAAATATTATAAAACGAGTATTGAAGCATGCTATATGGGATCAACATTAACTGTAAACGCACATAATGCACAGTGAACGCGTGAAATTCTTAAAAATACAGATTTGATGGTCGGCCTGCCGTTTATTTAGCTCAAATGCGTAATCCATATAACAAAATATCAGGTAATACATTTGTTATACATTTTCGTATTTTATTATTATATTATTATTATAAACAATAATTGAATGAAATAATATAAAATTTTGTGAAATAAATAACTTACTTCAGAATTTAATACAATATTCCAAAAACTAAAATTTAAATCTGTGAGTTTAAGTTTAATTTTTATGTTAAATTTAACGAAAGTACAGAGACTTTGTGAAAACATTATATTTGAGATATTCCAAATCTTCATAATATTTATCTTGTCCTTCGAAAATTTTCAAGCAATTTTCGAAAGTAATAAATTAAAAAATTATAAAACTTAAAGAAAAGTTGCTTATTTGATGATGATTCAAATTTATTAAGAAGATTTTTTATGTTGTTTTCAATAATTTATAATTTTCATTCAGGTTTTCGTCATGTGAGGTGAAGTGGCGACCCACAAAAACTTATTCTTTTCTTTAATTTTTTATATACTCTTTATATAATAAAAGAACCTTTTTATTCCAAAATTTGTATGCATATCACAGAGACAAAGAAGTTTGGGGTGATCCTGGAAATTTTAGACCAGAGCGTTTCCTAAATGATGACAATACATTATGTTTAAAGAATGACGCGTCATTTTCATTGGCGCTGGTAAATTCTAATAAACAATATTGAAAGGAAATTCAAAAAATTGTGTATTATATTTAAAACACTTAGGCAAGAGCATCTGTGCTAGTGAAAAATTTGCTAGGAACATGTTATTTGTAATGATAACAACGTTTTACCAGAATTTTAACATTGTCTTAGGTAAAGGTGATAAACTTCCCGATCTTAGTACTAATTTAAATGGTTTAATAACATCGCCCATTGATTTTGGGTACAATTGGAGCAATGAAATTTTTAATATATTTAAAAAAATATGAATATATTTTATTTTTACATAAATGTATTTTACAAATGTAAATATTAAATAATACTTTTTATATTTGTTTAAAAATTAATTTTTGATTTTTTGAATTGTACCTTTTCCATAATATCTTGTAATGCTCCACTCGTACTTTTATGTTTTGTGCTGATTGCAGTATTTTTATTATTAGTATTATTATTGCCAGCAAATGGGCATAGATTATTATTTAAGCAATTTGAGCAATTTGGTTTTGTAGGTGTGCAAATTGTTTGACCGAAACCCACAAGTAAATGATTTACCTCCGACCATAATTCTCGTGGTAACCATTCCTCTAACATTAAACGAGTTTGCTCCGGTAATTGAGTAGCCTTTGGAATCCAACCTAAACGATTACAAATACGATGCACGTGAACATCTACTCCAATTCCTGTAACTTTATGCCATGCAGCGGACATACAAATATGTGCCATTTTAGGCCCAACTCCAGGTAATGCAACAAGATCTTTAATATTATCTGGTATATCGGAACTATATTGCTCATTTAAAATTTTTGCTACTTGCTGTACATGTTTCGCTTTGGTCTTATAAAATGATACTGGACTTAAAATGCTCTCCAGGACATTTAATTTCATATTTAAAATAGACTGTGGGGTGAGAGTTTGCTCTTTTAACCTCATCATGGCTTGATAAGTAGTCTCATCTTTTGTTTGACTTGATAACATAAGAGCAACTAATATTTGGAATCGTTGAGTCTTTTCGTCAGCACTTTGATCATGACATTTATGACATCCCATTGTATCAACCGGAGCTACTATAGATGAACGCATTTTACGAATATTGTCTAAAGTCTTTTGCCAATTTAACGGCTGCCATATGGTTATTGTGTCAATACCTCCTTTTGTAAATCCTAAATGTTTTGTATTGTCTAATACGACCCCATTAGTGACATCATTGTCATTTCTATTGCTTGCAGATTCTTTTTCTTCCTTCGAGCAACAAGTGTCTTGAGTTGCACTTCTTGCATTCGAAGTTTTGGCTTTATTTTCATTTGCTTTAAGCGAAGACTTCGATTCTTGCAATTTTGATTTTGTTTTTAAAGTTTTTTCATGAATGCTTTCTTTTTTATGATTTGTAATTTCATATGCATCATCAATTTGTTTGTTAAACGTTTTTCGCGCTCCTTTTTTAGGCATTATACTGTTTACTGTAATTGGAATTGTTAAAATTATTATCGACAATTGTTATTTGTTATATATATATATGTATGATCTAAAAAGTAGCATAATACAGAGAATAAGATATAAGGGAGTAATTACAAAATGTATTTTTCTTAGGTAGTCATATTGTTAGTGCGACGTAGTCTCACATACATTTAAAGATTTTATATTATAATTTTTTTTTTAACAATGTTCTACAAATTGTGCTGAGTTATTTTTTCAATAATTTCAAAAGTGTGATACTCGTACAGTACTAACAATTTTATAACATTTTGAATTACGTTTCAATAACTATAAATTGGTTATTGGCTCAGTGATGTTTAATTTTGTTGGCACCGAGTTTGATGTTGAACTTTTTACCAATTTTTCCAGTCTAAAAATAGAAAAAATTACATGACAAACACAACGTAAAGATTTATAGTTAGATATTAAAAAATGTTAATATTATTATTATTTATATAAGCACTTAAAAAAAGGAAAGAATAATGTTTAATAATAACTTAAATGTATACTTTAATATGTTCTATATACTTTTAAACCCCCAAAATTATTAATGTATGGTGTTAAGATTAAGTTTAGTAATTATGCAAATATCTCTCCTCCTTTTAATTGCAATATGAAACATTAAAAT
Source organism: Melophagus ovinus (assembly GCA_023089585.1). Classification (NCBI taxonomy): domain Eukaryota; kingdom Metazoa; phylum Arthropoda; class Insecta; order Diptera; family Hippoboscidae; genus Melophagus; species Melophagus ovinus. Next base: position 8,291,482 of record JAKKIB010000174.1, on the reverse strand, counting down.
ATTTTTGATACAGAAATGCAAAACATTGGTTTGGGAATATATAAATTTCAACTAAGTACAGATTTTATTAAGAAACTCTAAAGTATTATGATAATATTTAAGATGAATTTGTTAAGGCCCACTTAAATTTAAAGATACATAGGCGATATTTAAAGATTCATATATGCTGAACAGAATATAAAGGATTTAATTTAATGTCTAGCTATATTATTATTTACAATAATTCTTAATTAAACCCACGCTATTATACGTTCGTCGGCATCTTTGCGTGCTGCCACAGCATTATTTAACTCTTGTTTCAATTCATGGGACGTAATTGGCATAACATTGGTATCATATTCACTAACTCCTCTCAAAGTACTGTCATTATTTATTTGTTGTGCCATTGTACTATCTTGCGCACGTTTTAAGTCATCATTTACTGATGATATTAAAGCAAAACTAGGTGGTGACATAATAGGACCACGTAGTGGTACATTTTCCAAGATACCTTCAATTATCATACATTTTTTATAATTTTTCCAATTAATCAATCGATGTATCAATCGATTAATACAATTTTTATAATTAAAAATTAATTAAAATAATATAAGGCTAGCTATTTTCTTTAATGGTAAGAGTATTTTATAAACTTTCAAAATTATAATAAACAATCTTAGAAAAGGGTTTGACGGAAAGCAGTTTTTTCTAATAAACATTATTTATGTTAATGTTAATCCTAAAATGTTGTAATTTATTTAAAAATGAAATTAAATAAGAGAAATTGTTTGAGAAAAAATGCAAAATACTACACAGCGATATTAAAGGTGCTGGAAATCTTTCCTACTTTACCCTTTAATTAACATTTTTTACTACAAAATGAGTTTGCACATAATTTTGTCCACAGTCATTCAGATTGATAAAGATTAAAATAATGATGCAATTTCACGTAACTTCTAGATCTTTTGAAATTGCAACAAGTCATTTTAAAAGTCGTCGTCCACATAAAATTCTGTTTAAAAGTAAACGTTGTGTAGACGCAGTTTTCAATATTGAAAATTTTTAAAATTTGTTAATTTTAATTAATTGTGTCTAAATTGACTTCAATCAAATCAATCTCTTGATTACTAACATTGATAGTACTTATTATTATTAACAAATTGGCACTGGTAAGAAATTGGTTCCATATTATTGTTATATTTATTATTGATAATTGTTAAGATTATAAACTTTTGTTAGAATAAAAGATAAAAGAACAAAACGTATTAAGGCACTCTCAAGTAAATATATAGAAAATTTAATGTTTTTACGGATAGTGGGTGATTTTATTTTTCGACTGTGGCACAGAATTATTAGAGGCGAAATTTTAAACTCTTACTTGCCGTAGTTTTTGCTTCAAAAAAAGAGTAAGAACAAGTGTTCCTCCTTTATAATGGTCTTGGACCTAGTGCTAGAACTGTTAATGTGTTTAATAAATTATAAATCGGTCTCTTGGACGCTGCTTTATTATTATTTCATTGAATTAGGCCATTGATTGCAATTTAGAAATTCTGTTAGTCGAGTACTTTTCGTTTGTTTAATATTTTTCAATAAATTTTTAACTGTTACTTATGAGTGCGTATTATGTTCCATACTTATCATTTTATAGAGTGCTTGTTTATAATTCACATAAACATAAGTGCTATTTGACATTACATCAGTCATACATTAATCGTTATTTGTGTAGATACTTTACTGCATTTTTAAGAAACATATAAAAATGATAACGAAACTTTTGTTGGGCGTATTTGGACTATTGTGCTTCTATGCCTTTTATCAATATGCTGTCTACAAGCCAAAAGGATTTCCATCTGATCAGTATATAATATCAACAACAATAAATAACAAATAAATAAATAAATCAAATTGTTTACTTTGTATCACAAAAAAATGAGTAAAAAATGAGATCTTATTATAAGTTTTTATTAAATTTACAAAAGACCCCCTCAAATATTCATATTACTATCGAATTCAAGATATTTGCATAAAGAGGTCTTAAAATTAAGTAAATATTATAAAACGAGTATTGAAGCATGCTATATGGGATCAACATTAACTGTAAACGCACATAATGCACAGTGAACGCGTGAAATTCTTAAAAATACAGATTTGATGGTCGGCCTGCCGTTTATTTAGCTCAAATGCGTAATCCATATAACAAAATATCAGGTAATACATTTGTTATACATTTTTATTATTATTATATTATTATTATAAACAATAATTGAATGAAATAATATAAAATTTTGTGAAATAAATAACTTACTTCAGAATTTAATACAATATTCCAAAAACTAAAATTTAAATCTGCGAATTTAAGTTTAATTTTTATGTTAAATTTAACGAAAGTACAGAGACTTTGTGAAAACATTATATTTGAGATATTCCAAATCTTCATAATATTTATCTTGTCCTTCGAAAATTTTCAAGCAATTTTCGAAAGTAATAAATTAAAAAATTATAAAACTTAAAGAAAAGTTGCTTATTTGATGATGATTCAAATTTATTAAGAAGATTTTTTATGTTGTTTTCAATAATTTATAATTTTCATTCAGGTTTTCGTCATGTGAGGTGAAGTGGCGACCCACAAAAACTTATTCTTTTCTTTAATTTTTTATATACTCTTTATATAATAAAAGAACCTTTTTATTCCAAAATTTGTATGCATATCACAGAGACAAAGAAGTTTGGGGTGATCCTGGAAATTTTAGACCAGAGCGTTTCCTAAATGATGACAATACATTATGTTTAAAGAATGACGCGTCATTTTCATTGGCGCTGGTAAATTCTAATAAACAATATTGAAAGGAAATTCAAAAAATTGTGTATTATATTTAAAACACTTAGGCAAGAGCATCTGTGCTGGTGAAAAATTTGCTAGGAACATGTTATTTGTAATGATAACAACGTTTTACCAGAATTTTAACATTGTCTTAGGTAAAGGTGATAAACTTCCCGATCTTAGTACTAATTTAAATGGTTTAATAACATCGCCCATTGATTTTGGGTACAATTGGAGCAATGAAATTTTTAATATATTTAAAAAAATATGAATATATTTTATTTTTACATAAATGTATTTTACAAATGTAAATATTAAATAATACTTTTTATATTTGTTTAAAAATTAATTTTTGATTTTTTGAATTGTACCTTTTCCATAATATCTTGTAATGCTCCACTCGTACTTTTATGTTTTGTGCTGATTGCAGTATTTTTATTATTAGTATTATTATTGCCAGCAAATGGGCATAGATGATTATTTAAGCAATTTGGGCAATCTGGTTTTGTAGGTGTGCAAATTGTTTGACCGAAACCCACTAGTAAATGATTTACCTCCGATTATAGTTCCCGTGGTAACCATTCCCCTAATATTAGACGAGTTTGCTCCGGTAGTTGAGTAGCCTTTGGAATCCAACCTAAACGATTACAAATACGATGCACATGAGCATCTACATCTACATCCTGTAACTTTATACCATGCAGCGGACATACAAATATGTGCCATTTTAGGCCCAACTCCAGGTAACGCAACAAGATCTTTAATATTATCTGGTATATCGGAACTATATTGCTCATTTAAAATTTTTGCTACTTGCTGTACACGTTTCGCTTTGGTCTTATAAAATGATACTGGACGTAAAATGTTCTCCAGCACCTTTAATTTCATATTTAAAATAGACTGTGGGGTGAGAGCTTGCTCTTTTAACCTCATCATGGCTTGATAAGTAGTCTCATGTTTTGTTTGACTTGATAACATAAGAGCAACTAATATATGGAATCGTTGAGTCTAACAAAATTATATTATAAAATGCTATGCAATATCACAGCAGAACAAAGCAATATCTTTGGAAATGTAATTTTTACCTTTTCGTCAGCACTTTGATCATGACATTTATGACATCCCATTGTATCAACCGGAGTTACTATAGCTGAAAGCATTTTACGAATATTGTCTAAAGTCTTTTGCCAATTTATCGGCTGCCATATGGTTGTTGTGTCAATACCTCCTTTTGTAAATCCTAAATGTTTTGTATTGTCTAATACAACCCCATTAGTGACATCATTGTCATTTCTATTGCTTGCAGATTCTTTTTCTTCCTTCGAGCAACAAGTGTCTTGAGTTGCACTTCTTGCATTCGAAGTTTTGGCTTCATTTTCATTTGCTTTAAGCGGAGATTTCAATTCTTGCAATTTTGATTTTGTTTTTAAAGTTTCTTCATGAATGTTTTCTTTTTTATGATTTGTAATTTTATTTGTATCATCAATTTGTTTGTTAAACGTTTTTCGCGCTCCTTTTTTAGGCATTATACTATTTACTGTAATTGGAATTGTTAAAATTATTATCGACAATTGTAAGAATGAATTTATCTGCACTACCCAACAATATATTAAATAAAAAAAAAGCGCATTAAGTTCGTTAAAACAATATCATTTATTTACTTAAATATTATAATGAGAAAGTACCTTAAAATATATACCGTTATATGTAGATTATACATAGATTAACGAATTCTATACGACTGTCATACAATAATGGAATTTGTGCATCAGCTGTTTACTAAAAGCTTAAATAAGCTGGTGCTTAGTTAGGTAAACTTTTTGTTCATTTGACATATAATACTCTATCCTATACTAATAATCATATGATAAAAGTATAAGCATTCAAAACAAAAAGTTAGGGATTTCTTACAATAAATATAAATAAGTAAGCACAGACCTTAGAATTAATCTATATGCAAATAAATGTGTGGTATTTAAACAAACGTTGGAAATTGTGTCGGCTCTTTAAACTTTCAATAAGGCTTGAACCACTGGTAAAATAAATTAAGGATTTAGCGCTAATTAAAAACTTAAATAGGTAATGACATTTCTGATATTCCTTTTTTGGCACAGTGTCTACATTTAAAATTGCCATGTAGTGTACATTTTTCTTTCTAGTTGAGGTACTATTTCCCTTATTCGAAAGTAGCTTTTAAAGTGATTCTGCAAATGAATAAATCTAAATGAAAATACAGTTGTTATATGTTTGTACGAAATCCAATTGAACTCATCCGTTTCATAGAATTTATCCTCGACAAATAAGTCCGCCTCTATAGAAATATCACAAAAGCTTATTCTTATTTAGTAAATCTCCATTTGGCACAATAAATATCTATATAAGACATCAAAATCAAGCAGCCACTTATTTTTGAAGATATACTGATAAGTTGTATTTCGTATTTATATAAATAAATAATGATACTTTGCAACATAGTCTACATACAATTTCTTTTTCTATAGAATTCAAAATGTTAGTTACAACCCATTGACCATCATATATTGAGAAATTATTAGAGCCCAATTGTGATTTATTGTTATACCATTGTAAAATAATATTGTACTACAAAGAACAACCCTTTCACAGCGTTTGTATGTGCAACGCAATACAAACCTTTGCACAGTCTATGAGCACGATGCACAAGTTTCTGAGACAGATCCACTTTCGAATCGATTTGTTCGATTTTGAATCGTCTGTTCATCTGTCTAATGTTTGTCTAATCTACGATCAATCATTGTTTTGGACCCTCTCTCCTATAATGAACTTTTCAACTCATTTCAAAATTGGAATTTTTTTCCTTACCTGTATAGCATTTTCTTGAGTGTTTAATGCAACAGCATTTTTTATAGAGAAATAATGCTTGGTTCTTACTATATAAATTTTTTTACAATTCATATTGGAGCCTTTTTCATTAACAAATGAAACAATATAATGCATACAAAATATTTAAAAGATATATTTAGTATTGAACTTTATTTAGATTAAAAATGGCACTTACGGCATAATATTTTAGTAAACGAAGATGCGTTACGTATAATTTTATAAATATAACATGTAAATATACGACGGTTAATGATTGCACTGCATGTTATATAAATATTTTAAATAACTTGGATGTTTATGCAGAACTAAATACAATAAATTCCTTTAAAATCGTATATAACCAATAGTACCCGTGTACTATATACATACCTTTTGTAACGTAACACTACTAGATGTAGTCAATGTTCAATTTATTTAGTATATATATATAAATTTGTTTGGTGATAATAAATGCATAATTACGAAACAATTTAGTAATACTATGTTTTAATAATAGTTTTTACTTGTAGTTTTTATTAAATAATAGTGTAGCCCACCACCAAACAAAACCTTACAACCAATGCGCCATGAATTTTTTCATAAATGAATAACGAATATTAATGATATCTTTATACGTATATATATGTATATGTGTATATGTATATTATATATATATATATGTATGATCCTAAAATGTAGCATAATACAGAGAATAAGATATAAGGGAGCAATTACAAAATGTATTTTTCTTAGGTAGTCATATTGTTAGTGCGATGTAGTCTCACATACATTTAAAGATTTTATATTATAATTTTTTTTTAACAATGTTCTACAAATTGTGCTGAGTTATTTTTTCAATAATTTCAAAAGTGTGATACTCGTACAGTACCAACAATTTTATAACATTTTGAATTACTTTTCAATAACTATAAATTGGTTATTGGCCCAGTGATGTTTAACTTTGTTGGCACCGAGTTTGATGTTGAACTAATGGTGGTCTCTTTTTGAAGCCACTTCTTGCTTTTATCTACAAGTTGTGATGTAGAAATATTATCAGATCGTATAGTAAATTTTGTCGATACTTCATTATTTTGTGACGTGGCACTTTCACAATCACCATTGACTATTTGTGATTGTGGCTCTGAAAGCGACGAATCATTTGTCACTGTATTTTGAATGGTGCTATTTGGTGTATGATAGTGTGTGCAAAACGAACTTTTAGTACTGGTGCCATTAAGTCGTAAACTTTTTACCAATTTTTCCAGTCTAAAAATAGAAAAAATTACATGACAAACACAACGTAAAGATTTATAGTTAGATATTAAAAAATGTTAATATTGTTATTATTTATATGAGCATTTAAAAAAAGGAAAGAATAATGTTTAATAATAATTTAAATGTATACTTTAATATGTTCTATATACATTTAAACCCCCAAAATTATTAATGTATGGTGTTAAGATTAAGTTTAGTAATTATGCAAATATCTCTCCTCCTTTTAATTGCAATATGAAACATTAAAATATTTTTGATATAGAAATGCAAAACATTGGTTTGGGAATATATAAATTTCAACTAAATACAGATTTTATTAAGAAACTCTAAAGTATTATGATAATATTTAAGATGAATTTGTTAAGGCCCACTTAAATTTAAAGATACAAAAGGCGATATTTAAAGATTCATATATGCTGAACAGAATACAAAAGATTTAATTTAATGTCTAGCTATATTATTATTTACAATAATTCTTAATTAAACCCACGCTATTATACGTTCGTCGGCATCTTTGCGTGCTGCCACAGCATTATTTAACTCTTGTTTCAATTCCTGGGACGTAATTGGCATAACATTGGTATCATATTCTCTAACTCCTCTCAAATCACTGTCATTATTTATTTGTTGTTTCATTGTATTATCTTGCGCACGTTTTAAATCATCATTTACAGATGATATTAAAGCAAAACTAGGTAGTGACATAATAGGATCAGTTTTAACATTAATAGGACCGCCACCACCACTACCACCACCATTACCTCCCCCATCTGAACTAGAAAATGAATTACGCATTTCGGGTGACATCTGAACAAAATTTTGTGATTCATTGATGTGTAGGGGATTTAAATCTGGTTCTTTTTGTGTAACTATTGATCCACTTGATGATTGATGCGGTGTACTATAATGTGCACTTAAAGGTGACATACGTCTCGAATGGGAAAATATTTTGCGTGGCGGTTTTAATGTTTCATTTTCATAAATAATATCGGGTCCAATATGGCGATTATTAAACAATGAGACCAATATTTGCTTCATGTATTTATTTTCAGCTTCTAAATGATTTAGTCGTTTATTTGTTTCCTTGCGTTCCATTCGTATATGATGAACTTGTAATTTAATATCTTCTAAATCGCGCATTATACGTAAATTTGATTCATTTATTGACCATTGCCTTTCTTCCACTATTGCTTTAACTCGATTTAGTAAAGTATCTTCACGTACACGGGCAGCCTCTTTTACTTCACGTACCACATCCGTCATCATACCGGGAGTGTAGGCTCCTGAATGATATGTTGGCGCTGGGCTTTGAGTTCCACCAAAACCACCACCAAATATCATTGGTTGGCTGTGCGTACTTAAACCACTTATACTATCTCTACGGTGCCTTAAACCCCAACTGGGTGTGTGCTTTAAAGCTTCAATATCAACTAAGTATATACAAAAATATAAGAATAACAAAATAGAAAGAAAACAAAATTGAAAAATAAAATTAGATATGTAGCACTACTTGCTTAATCAACTACCAGGTTTTTTTATTACAAATAAGGTAAATCCTCGACGCTTGTTTTACGGAATCGGTTATTTTGGCAGATTGTCAATTTAATTCACAAACAAACTGAATACGCAAATTTTACTATTCATATCTATATATATATACAATGCTTATTAAGTAGCAATCCGGTTTCTCTGGAGCACTTATTTTATTATTTCTAGATGTTGGTCTTACTTAATCCACACTTTTTAACTTTTTCTAAAAAAAAGTTCAATTCTTGAATTAAACTATTCAGCTAAATCAAACAGTTATTGGAGCAAATTATTAAAATATCCAAATAATCATTCCAAAGGTGAATTTCAATAGTGGTGAATGTTAAAACTAGGCGAAAATTTTTTTCCCGCAATTGCAGATGAGACTTCTGTATTATAATACATTTTTAAAACTTACTTAAAAAATATATACAAATACTTTTTTGGGGAAATATCAATAAAATTGGCGAAGTGAGAAGAGAAAGTATTAAAGCAAAGACCTCGAGTGGTATCTTCTAGTATAATATATGCTTTAGGATGAACAAAAGACTGCAGTTTCTTTTCACATAAAATGCTGAGAGAGAAATTCATGGTTAGTTGTCAAGACATTAAAACACGATAATTGCGTGAGGGGGGAGGGATAGGTAAAGAGATAATGGGATGAGGCTAATATACTATTTTAGAAAAAAGTGACGAATTAATATTAATAGATGTAATACGTCTAAGACAAATAAATAAATAAAGTTATATTTTAATTGTGACAAAAGTAATGCGTAATATAAAATAGATAATAAAAAGCACTAGCAAAAAGCGATATTGTACGTAATTTACATTTGACATAGGTCAAGTTTTTAGTTGCTTAGTTTTACTTTTAATTGTTTACAATATTTGATTACGGTCACACTTAATTTTCTCAATTTCAAACCGATAAGCGCAAAGTAGACATAAATTATAAATCATATAACACTTCAATGATGAATTAATAGCATTTTGCAAAATTCTTTATAAAATAAAGAACTATTCAACATATGGCCCAACTATTCAACATATGGGACAAGGCTCAAAATTTGTGTCGACCTAAACCTAAATTAACATATTTATACAATATATTTAAAAAAAAGTATTGTAAATTGTATACTTTTATATGTTTTGATTTTTTGAAAATAACATCCTTTATGAGAAATTGCCGTAAAAATTATCCAATTTTAATAATTTTCATCACAAATATTCTTTGAATTAAGACATGCTTATCCATAAAATTTTATCAAGAAAAAATTGCGTATTGTATATTGATAACAAAATATAGACGGCAGACAGACAGACATAGATTAATTCTCTAGATGAATGTTATAAACATCCATATGAACATAATGCGCTGACCATTTTATTTATGCAATTGGCAATAAATAATTTTTACATTTGCATATTAATTAATCACTCGAATCAAAAAATATATATTTGTGAATAGAAAATTCAATGAATGATCATTACTCTTACTGATGCGGTGCATGACTAAGTTAAGTGGTACGGTTTATGTATACTTCAAGATAATTAGGATATACCTTTCGTTTCATGTAAATTACGGCATATTTTGGTATTTGTTTCATGTAATAATTGTATTTGTTCCATTAATACTGTAAAAAATTTTACAGTGTTTTCATCCGTATTATTTGACAGCATATCACGCTTATTGAGTATATTCGGAGTATTTTGATCGCCCAATTTAGAATCATTGTCTGATGGATTTAATAAACATGGATCGCTGAATCGAAAACTAGATAGTATGAAAAAATAAATTCATAGAATAAACTTTCACAAAAAAAAGAAAAACGTAAACAGATATAAGCTAAATGTATAGTCGAACTAAGCTAACTACTATAAATACTCCTTGCGGCACATGAAATGCAATTGTAATGTTTGTAATTTTCGTTGACAGCAATAAAACTTGATTGTTTTTATATTAATATAAATGGCCCAGCTCTCACGTGTAGCATTGCCTTTATAATCGTATTGTCGACAGATTTCATCGCTAGAGTCTAGTTACTTGTTTTCGCTTATTCCACGTGTTATCTTTGTTTATTTTATTATATCAAACAAATCTTCGATATGACACTTACATTGTAGGCAACCAGCCAGTTCACTAAGTACTAAGATTCAAGTGAAGCATGCCAACATTTTATAATATTCGGATAATATCAGATTACAGATAACAGTGATTTTAGCGGTTTCACGTGTTCAGGGCAATGGAGAAATACATATTTAAGGTAATAATCAAGCACTAGCTTGTTATGGTTTATAAAATTGAATGAATGTACTCATAATATAGACCTTGTAATTTCAAATATTTAAAGAAATATATTCAAACATAACGAATTGAATTACGTACTTATAGCCAGACATAGTAATTTGGAATAAATGCACGGGTCTAATTCAAAACTCTTTAAATTTAAATATAACTGCGCAAACTTTTCATAAGTTGTATGGTGAATGATACAATTAGATGAATGGAATATATTAAGGGGATAATACCTTTGATTTATATTGGGATTACTATTGCTGCCATCTAAAACGTCAGTTGAGTTATTTTCAAATTCTGAGGAGTTAATACCGAAGCCAGCGCTATTATTGGCATTGCCTATAATATTCACCATAGGGGGTAGACTTGCAAAATCATGAGAGCAATCATTGTGTTGGTAATAGTTGGTGTGATTACCTGCACTTCCATCACTACTCACCAAAGGAAACATAGTCGTTAATCGATTGGGAAAAGAGTGCGATTGTTTCGTAAAATTCGAAAAATTTCTGTAAATATTTTGATTTGATAAATTATTGAATAAATTATTGCCACCAGCAAGATTTGCTCTAACAGAAAATGGTTGTTGGTGCTGCTGCTGCTGCTGCTGCTGTTGTGAATTCATATTCATGCTACTGTTATAAGGAGCATAGGAAAATGGTAACTGTTGATGCGATGCTGTATTATTATTATTACTATTATTTCCATTAATCAAATTGCTGTTAACTGATGTTGTAGCTGTGGCTATTGTGGCTGCTGCTATTGTTGTTGTTATTGTTGTTGCTGCTATAACTGCTGCCGTTGTTTTTGTTCTTGAATGGTTTGTTGCAGGATTATAATCCAAGAACTCGGATGACGATGATAATTGCATACTTGAAGAAGCACCTTCCAGACAAGTTTCTAACCAAGCATCTAAATGATCATTTGAATAACCTCCACCAATTCCATTACTATTATTGGCCATTGCAACGTTTCTTGATTTCAATTTTTTTCGTCTATTCACCTCGTTTGAAGCTACAATACAAATGCAAAAAATTAAAAAAGAAATTAAAAAAAATAATAAAATTGAAAAAACAAAGCACAAATAAATACAACAAAAGAGAAAATTATCGCAAGCCTTCAAAACTTAGTATAACTATTGTAACTATATGTTAATTAACATAAAACTGCAAAATTTATACATACATACAAACATATATATATATATATATATATATATATATATATATATAAGTATAATTGTAATCGTTTAGCAGTTTGTTGATGAAGTAAATAAAAGGCACACACCAAAACCGATTACCGGTTTTAAAATGTTCAAATATTGTTTTTCATTGGCCTTGACTATTTCTATATATGTGTTTATCGTATTTATAGCACTTATTATCATTAGATTATATATTGTATTAATTCAAACACATTTTATAGTGTACAACTAAACATACTTTTTATAATAGAACTTATATACTAGTTACGTCACGTTCATATTAATTCAGTGATCGTTCTTCAACTAAAATTTTTAGTTTGGTTAAAGTTACGCCTGAATGATCTGTAAATTTCAATGTCTATATCAAATCTTGGTTTTTTTATCTTTTTTCTTTTTCGAAATTTGTTGGACTTGTACATTTTACTTCAATTTTGTTTAACGATTATTTATAGCAATATTTAGCTTTAACAAAAATGAAAATGTGATCATGTCGCTTCTTCATTATTTAATAGAAATAACAAACCTACTTAATTAAAGAATAGACACGCTTGAATAATAAAGTTCTATTTCTCATTGAAATTGAAATTAAACAAAAAAAAGAAAAAAAAATAAGTGTATATAAAAAACTCAAATAAAGTTTTAACGTTTATTCAATATTGAAATGTACTGTGTAATTTGAGAGATTAGCCTGAGTAACTAAAATATTCAATAAGCCGTAACAATAATTGAGAGTATTTAAAATGGGTTTTTCAGATTGCAAAGGCGCATATTTTAATTTTTGCAACGGTCAGAGACATATCTAATTAAATGGATTAACACTTTTGCGAAACGTTGTATTCGCGTAAAGTCATTGACAACCATTCTATTAAATAAGCAATTACAAGGGAGAGAGAAAAAAGAAACAATAAATTAGACTACAAATTGAAGACTAAAGAAACGTCTGTTTTAAGAATATTGACACAGTTTATTATACATTTGGCGAGGCCACTCATTGGGAAAATCGACAATATGAATTTCTATATGAAAGGCAACATAAAACGCTCCGAGAAAATGATAAAAGAGCAAACAATGATATATGATGGACTAAAAGCGAAAGTATGTCGAAAAATAAGCCAATTTTTATAAGAAAACAAGAAAGGAAATTACATTACAAGTGATGGGTACCTACCAGCCGTGCAACGTGATATTACGATTCAGAGTCTATTTCATTTTGTCAGTAGTAGATAGAAAACATAAATATAAAAAAAAATATTGCCATTGGATACTTTTGCGTAGGCGCAGTCAATTGCATATTTTTTGAACACATGTTGTAGACCTATGAACAACAACCACTCAATTTTGCTTAAAAAAATTGAGAATTTTTCAGTTCACTGAGAACTATTTGTGTGTCCTTTGATCAATTTTGCTCATTTTCAATATTAACATGCCCGCAAGAACTTCCGATGTTTCTACCATATTTGAGATATATATCTCTTTCTTTTGCAACAGGGAGATTATTAACAGCACATGGGCAGATGAATGAATGGACGGACTGACGGACAACAGACAGACATGTTTAATTCAATTCAGAATTTGATGTTTCCTTTTAGGTATTATAAACATAATGACAAAATGATACCCCCAGCCTCTGGGTGATGTATACCGGTATATGTTTTTTTTTTTAAATGGTAGACATAAAAAACTACTCCCGTATTACCAAACTGCGACTTCTACTATACTTAGTATTATATGATATGAATTTAACAATCTGAAGTAACTTAATCGAATGACTTAATATCATTATTATTATTGTCGTTTGATTTGTTCATCTATTTCATAAATCGATTAATTGTCTCATTTATTATTATTATACAAAAATATTTATATAGCAAGAAATTGTGATATAAGTAATTATCGATTGTAATGACTAATTGATAAATTCTTTTCATTAACAGTTAAAGTACAATAAAAATAACTTGATTAAATAAGACATAAAAAATGAATAACAACTAAAATTCCCACAAATTAGTATTTACGTACATCCCACCACACTTTTCTATGTATATATGTAGACATTTATGTATCATTTTAAAACACTTCGATAGCAACTGTAAATAAAGCAAAATATAAAATTATTTGTAACTTCTATTAAAACACGACAAAAAAAAGTAGTAATTAGTTCTAGACAATGTTGAATACTCTGAAATAGTGATAACATATAATTTGATATTATATAGCAAATCTCTTAAAGTATGCGTTACAACGAGTTGCGCTAAGTGTATTTAATACCAAGAAATATTTAAGGCAATTTCAGTTATTCTTGTATTTCAATATAAATCAAAATTCATAATTAAAATTTTCTTATCATATTGTTCGGACAGTCCAAGTTCAGTTGTCTCTTCATTTAAACGCTTATAGTTTTTCTAAATTTGTTTATGGACAATCAATCACTTTAGATAATATTTGATTTATGCATTGACTCAAAAGGGAACTCTATGGAATATAGAATGGATCACACAAAATTTAAGATCATTTTCAATATTTTTTGCTAAAAAATTGTTAGGAAAAAAATTCGTGTAACACAATTTCAACATATGTTGTTTCTATGTTGGCATTTGAGTAAAATTTTCAAATCACATTAGTCAAATTGTAACAAGTGCAACATTAAACTATTATCCGCATTAAATTAATTTAACATTATTAAATTTAAAGAAAATTTTCAATGTTGCTTTTTATAGAACTTATTAATAATAAGTAAATAAAATAAGGTAAGATAGTAAAAATAAAAACTTTATAGATGGACCCGGCCGACACTTAAATACCCTACATCATTTTCCTAAATACAATTAAAGTCACGAAAAGACAAGAAAATTTAAAAAATGGCTATTTTCAAAATAATTAAATAAGTTCATTTTATGAAAGAAGATGGAAGATTCAAGAAATGGATCGACCTAAACCGTAATTGCTACACATGTTTTTAACGTCAATATTAATGGCAGTGCCAATTTTCGTTAAAATATATTCAAAGTTGAACATGTTGTCTATATAAGTTCTTCCAATAGCGTGCAGACTTATGAAGCGATAGACGCAGTTAAATCTATTCTAAATATAACATATAATTTGAGAAAAAATCAATATATTTTATAGATACTATGAAATTTGTATTGGATGCAGACACTTCTTATTTTAAAACTGATCAAGTTTCAGGCTCAGGTTCACACTCAAGATCAGGCAAAATGCAACGATTCCTGATCAACGAAATGCTCCATTTTTAACGAAGAGCAATCTCAAAGTCTCTTTTCAGCATTATTTTGGTTGATTATTAAATAATCACCCTTCAAAAATATATCATGTGAAAGTTAATAAAAAGAAGACAAACAAAGTGATATTATAAATCTAAGAGAATATTGATTGATGTGAATTTGACCTTTTATATTTATATATATTTCTCAACAGTGTACTTATCGATTGAATATTGCAATTAGATTGCTAATAATAACGAAATGGTATTGATATATTTGGTATATCTTCTAACAACAATGACAGCAGCAACAATACTTTCGGTAGTAATTGAAAATTATACGTTATATTTTTCTTTTTCGTATTTTCATGTGAACTCTTCTCTGTGCTTGGTCAAAAGTGTCTTCTGAAGTGAGTGCAGGCTTTTTACATCTACGAATGTCAAATATTTATAACGCAACAGTATATTTTTCAATAAATCTTCCACGTTTTTTTAACATAAAGAATTTCTCACATACCGATGAAAGAAACCATTTTCAATTCTCTTGATCTCTGCAATTCTAAGTAACATTCTCAATTGAAGTCAAATGAATTGCTTAACCAAATTATTGCGTGTAAAATTTTGTATTCATAATGTGTTGGTACAATTTCTATGCAATTTCAATTAGACATCTTTCAAAAATAAGTATAACATCACGTGGATTGTCCATTATATTGGACTTTTTTTTTGTATTCTTCAGATTAAATCAGACTATCATCAGATTTCAGACACAACCAAAATACCACTCCATATTAGTTCATTTTCCCGACATAAAATCTTTATTAATCTTATAAAGCAACTGTTCAGCAGTAAGATTAATTTGCTTCATCAAAAGAGATTTTTACCATTTCAATAAATAAAATTTCTTTATGTAGATGTAGTACACATTTTTGAATATTATATAGATATGTATACAACATTTGTTTTGGAAATAATAAATCTGAAGTTAAATAAACTATTGCAAGGCAGTATGAAATGCTAGAAAATTTTAAGAGCACTTTAAAAGTAAGATCAACTAGAAATCATTTAATTTTGTTATATACACACTGATCGGGATAATTTTAGATCTACGTACATATATTTAACATATTAATATTCATATTATTGTACATTGAACTTTTAATTATTTTTTATTATTTACATACTGCTTTATGTATACGTAATTACGCACTTATATACATGTAAGTTCATTAATACCAAATCCACTCTCTCAAAAACAATACAAGAAGTCTGAGAAACGAAAATTCGTATGCATGCAATATAAAAATATCTAGTAGGCTCTAGCAATTCAGTAATTAAAACATATAAATACATAAACATATTTATGCACAATGTGAAATGTTATATGAAAATGCATGTTTTTATCTTTCTTTCAAATGCGCATTCAAATTAAGTGAATCATGATTATCCAAGAAGTATTTTTAAAGTCACTTCAAACAATTCAAAAATTTATCTCTAAACCATTTGTGTGAAGAAAATGTAGCACTGAAACCCGAAGGTAACGTTTTATTAGACCAATCGATTGAGAATCTTGCACTGAAAGTGACTTAAAATTGTTTACTTAATATTTGAAAAAGGTTTGTTATCGAATCAGTTAAATGTTGTCAGCCGTGTCTGACTTTATGCAATGCAATGACTTTACTTTTGATTTTTTTTATTTTTCTAGTCTTTTAATTAATTTGCTGATTAAAATATTTAAAGAGATTAAATTTAAATTTATACTTATCATTCTTGGTGCACTTTACTTCATAATTTCATAAAGTTTATGAATGGGAACAAGCAAATAAGAACTTTATAGTCGATCATGATGTACTCTTAAGTACTCTAAAACCCTTTGCTTAATATGATTAAAATCAAAATAAGAGATTTGCAAATTAACAACTATCTACTATTTCTGTATTCTAAATTTTGCAATAAAATTCGGTCCTCATGTTATACTTTATCTTAAGAAGATAACTCTACAAGTGCATTTATGTGGGCAAAATTCTTTATACTTTGTTGTCATTGATTTTTGCACGAGCAATTGGTAGGTATAATTTGTTTATCTCAAATACTAATTAAATCCATATACTGAAATATAAAAATAAAATATACTAAATTTAACAGATAAAATATTTTTAAAAAACTATACAATATAAAAGGCAATAAATAAATAAATGAAAAAGGAAATTGTTGACTTATTTAGTTTCAACTACTTTAAAAATATACCATTTTATACAATACCATTTTATTTCGTTGATAATACTTTATATTGTCAACGAAAGCGTACATTTCTTTTAATTGTATTATTAATCAATTATTATAAAACGAATGTTAAATTTTATGAAACAAGTAATATTTGATAGTACATTTCAAAGTTGGAAGATCATTCAATACTTTAAGTCAGGAGATCGCTTTTTTTAATAACCATTATTATTATTATTATTATTATTACATTTTACACTTACATCACCTCCAAATGAAAGACTTGAAAAATGAAACTATTTCGAAGAAATTTCAAAAATACAAAAATAATTTTGACGGCCAAATTAATTTTTTTTTGGTTTTTAAATAATCCTTTAAGGGATTCCTCCTACCTAAAATAATAGAAGAAATTTCTTGCTTTTTCAAGTCTAATAAGGTGATTTATCCGCGTTTCAATACCCCAAATAAAGTGTGTGAAACATTTACATTTTAAAGAGACCACCAGATTGATATTTTTAAACTTACTTCTTCAACGCAATATACAACAAGACAATCGTAAACCTGAGACCAAACCTCATATATATTTTATCAAATGTCGAATTACTCCAAGTAGTCATATTAAAAGCAAGAGGGATTAATGGCTTTGAATACGATACCGTTTATTTGCAAAAACTTGAATAAAATCGGCTATAAAATGAATATACAAGATTTAACTTTAGCTGACCATTATGTTTCTTAACGTGTTTCTTCCATTTGCACACTTTGCGTACACACCAAAAAGAAAACTATTATTGTTACAAAACCAGTATTACGATTATTTTATTTAAAATGGCAGTTTCTTACATTTCATGCATTTCTTGCATTGGTAAAATAAGTACAATATCCCCAAGCAAACAACAACAATATGGACATTTTTCCCTTTAATTTTTCTTGGCTTTTGCATTGCTTTGTATAATCTATTGTATTATAATTCGAATACATATAAATTAACTGTATATATGTTTAAAAAGCATCATCATTATCATCATTATAATCATTATCATCATGAACATCATTTATATTCATTTAGATGGAATGGAAAGCCCCTCATCAAATATTTTGTGG
Source organism: Melophagus ovinus (assembly GCA_023089585.1). Lineage (NCBI taxonomy): Eukaryota > Metazoa > Arthropoda > Insecta > Diptera > Hippoboscidae > Melophagus > Melophagus ovinus. The sequence goes on along the minus strand of JAKKIB010000174.1, from coordinate 8,272,995 downwards.
ACACACCTACACTGTCAAATTATTTATAATATATGTGCATAATTAATTTGCAGCAATCATACAACAATTATATTTACTTACTAGTGTTAATTGATGTTGCTGCTTCAATAATATTATCACGTATATCATTATTTACAGTTACGTTTAAAATACTACTACACTCCACATTTTCTAAGCTTTTATTATTAGCGGCATCATTATTATTCACATTATTTACATTATTTACATTGCTTACATTATTTACATGTAAATTTTTGTTCATATCTATATGAGATGTTGTTACGGACGTTGTTACGTGGCTTTCTTTAATGTTCATTTATTTACCTTTTTTTTGTGATTTTCAATTTTTTTTATTTATTATTTTTGCGGAACATGTAGGAGCCCATTACAAAAATACGTACCATAAGACCCCCATAACGATAAAAAGAAATGCCTACACATGTGAAAATGATTAGAAAATAATCATTTAGTTATTTCTATCCGTTTGTATACAGACGTGAAAGATAATTTCAAATTGCAAATTTCTACAATCAAATGACTATAAAAAATAGGCTAAATCAATTAAAGGTTTTTAAGTAAGTTTCACGTAAGTCTTCCTCATAAGCTCCAAGCCATTGAAAAGGTTACACAGACGAAGGAGAAGTTAAAAAGTTACATAAAATCTAAAATGTGTAAATAAACTATTGGACTTGTAAAATAATCTAAAATCACTAAATGAGATACTACAATCCAGAGTGTTGTTCACTTAAACGTTGTCGGGAATGTTCATATTTCACTGATACCGATTTATGCAAATTATGGCGAACGGTAGAGACATCGAATATTTTGCGCAAGACGAATTTTTAATGTTGATTTAACTTAAATCAATTTGATGCCTGAATAATACGCTTCATTGAAAGCCTTCATCTTAATTATGGCGAATATAATAAACCTGTTACGGCCCTTAATCATTACAACTTTGTGAAAATATACCAAAATTATTATTCTCCAAAGTTAGTTCGCTTTTTAAATAATATTAAGGGCAAAACATTTTAGTCAGTCGATTCAATTAGACCAACCAAATAATTCAGAATATCAATTTGTGAAGAATGCTAAGAAATTTTGTAGACTTTTGAACATTAATTAGAATGCATCCACCACAATACAATGTACCACATACATGTTGTTTTGCGCTACATTTAATTAATATCAATACAATACGTACAGCCGTATTGGTCAAGCAAATTACAAATTACAATGGAATAATTTTCTTTTGAATATGTAAATTGAATAAATATTTATTTAGATGGCACTTTATTCAAACTTAGAAGAGAATATCGAATTTCGTTCAATCCAACAATTGATATTATACATAAACCCATCAACGCATACACACATGAAAAATCTTTTCCACGTATTCTAACTGCAGACTATTGTTCACGGCATAATTTAAAAAAAAAAAAGAAAAAAACCCACCCATATTAAAATGAATAAGTAAATTATACTAAAGGTTGAAGGCGATTTTAAATATGCACCATTCCAATCCATTGTATTACATTTGACAGGTTTAGTCGTTATTATTCAATTTTACATAGACAATGTAAACTATTAATAATAGTTCACGAGTAGGCGTAGAAATGTATATAAAGCGAAAAATGTAAACATTTTATAATAAAATTATTTAGAATTTTTGAATTTTTTATTGGATTTACTCTGCACGGTGGACTTGAGCACCGATTTGCGCATTTGCAACATTTATTTGCGTGCAGACCAGTTTTGAGTAAATGCCACATTTAAAGTATACAGTTAAGTAGGCAGGCACTACTGCATAGATATAAAATTTGACAATCAAGCGGTAAAGTCTCCAAAATTTCCAAAATTTTATTTTAAGTGTATTTTGTGAGTATGAGTTGTGAGTACTTTGAGAAGATGAATGTCCCACCAATATCTGGATGATTGGTATAAAGCACAAAATAAAATCACGTAAACGTTTAATGTGTATAATTTACTTCGTGCTATTTATATAGAAAAAATCACAAATTGTCCATTATTCCTCAACTAGTTCAACTACTCTGCGCGTCTCTTGTAAGAATAAGAAAACTATGTCTTTATTAAACGCTATAACGCTACACCACTTATGACATGCGATAACTTTGTGCTGATGTTTATAACACTCAGAAGAATTTAACAGATAGATCCACCTTTTATTATCCAGAAAAACTCTTCTATTTAATTTGCAAGAAACATTTATTGGGTGATTTGTCTAATAAAAACTCTCAAAAACAATTATGGGCAAGATCGAATAATTCTTAAGACTACTATTCCCCATAAGAATGCTTTATTTTTTTATCAATCATTTTTAATATTTTTTCAGGCGAAACAAACGTTTTAAATATTGAATATCTTGCTGTCTAGGGCACTTTTTAAATTACTCGAAATATAAAATTTGTTTACTTTCATGACTTGTAATGCATTTTATTCACCCCATAATTACATTGAGAAGTGTTTTGTAGAATGTTTAACAGTTGACTCCCACCGAATCTAATATTCCTTCTTATACTTTAACTCGTTTTTAATACCATACTTTGTAAACGAAATAATGTCTTTGAATTGCTCTATATGCACACAAAACGAGCTATGTGGCTTAGGCAACAATCGGTTTTGGTAATGTTTATGTGCATACTATTAAATTTCTACACATCACTGCCGACACTAACTACAAATTTTTATTCCAGAAAATGGAAAAGATGGCTTTGCTAAATTATATTGACAATTATATGTTGTAGCAACGTTTGGCAAAACACTCTACTGCCTTTCCATATTTATTTTGTCAAATTACAACAACTAAAAAGGAATTTCAAGCAGTCTATATGTGTGACATTTATCCATCTATATGCTTGCTATGTCACAAAACTAATGTCTTGAAACTTGAAATATAATAAAAGTTTTTAGTCCTAGTTTTGCACTAAAAACATAGATACAGTCATGAAGCAATAAGTTATCATTTGATGAATGCAATAGCTTCAATAATTAGATCATTATATTTGACGTGATGTATCTTTTTGTTGTCGTAACACATGAACTGAAAGTCCATGAATTTTAATTGCGATTATCTTAATATCACAATATTTTATTGCCATGAAATGCGTTCTCACTTTGTTTCTTTCTTTCTTCCATTTAATTTGATGTCACATAAACGGCCACTATTAGTATTATTATTATTGTTATTTCATTAACATTTTTAACATTTTCTTAATATAAATTTTTAAACAATTTCATGTAACATATTTATATTAAATAAATAATTTTAATTTTAATTATCTTATTGATTTTACTAAAATGCATGTAATTTTTTCTCATTAACTTGTAAGAAAAAGGTTCCGACAGTAATAATTTTAATAATGTCGCCTCTAATAAAATATTACAATTACATGTACTTTTCTTTGTTTAGTGTGATTTTTGCACGATTCATAAAACAAAAACAGCAAAAAGAACAAAAAAGAAAAATAAACAAAAAATTAAAAGCGAGCTTTGGAATCAGATATATTTTATTATACATTAACAAAAAAGGGGGAAAAAAGTTAATCGACAGCACATAACGCGTTAAATAAATTATAAAAAATTACATATTAAAACAGATAAATATGTAAGCACGGCAAATGCTAATTTACCAACGACTTCAGAGAGACTAATTTAGAGATATTTTATTTGAATTAAAAATAACCAAAAAGGCAATTGTCTCTCTATTTGAGCTCAAATAAACAAAATATCTAATCTATGGTACAAACGGAATAGAATGTGATAGCAGCGAATTTTAAAAATGCCATTTCACTCTTATAACATAAATTTGAATTGTTTTCCAGGCTTAAATTAAAGAAAGAAACAAATAAACCTTAAGTAGAAGTCCTTTTCTTTATATTGAACTTTTTTCGCAGACCAAATTTGAAGCAAAAAAACGGGAAACCCATTTTAACTCCTTTAAAAAAGTCATTTATACATTTTAATGCAATCTTTCTTTGAGAATTGCAATTATTGACAATCAATAAAAAAAGCATATAAATACTAATTTTTTAAAAGTAATATTGATGAATTTTAAAAATGAAATCATATTACGCACAGATTTCATTACACACTACAAACAGCCTTCGCTAGTTTGTAGTGTGTTAATTTTGCATAATTAAATAGTAATTGTTTTTATTATACCGAACTTTCAACATTAGCGGTTCAAAAGGAAACAAATTTCTAGAAGCAATCACACAACTGTAACCATACAGTTACTCTACTGTACTTTAAATACAGTAAAGTACGAAGTGAAAACCGAAATTCTAATGTTCTAATTTACATTTTTTAATTATATTTAAATTAAAGCTTACGCTGGCATTTAAGAGAAGTGAAATAATAAATATTAAGTATTTTATTTTGTATGCTTAAAGATCCATCCAACATATTTATAATTTCATTTTCTTTTAATTAATATAAAAACCGCAAAATAAAACAATTACTTTATTAGTAGTGTTATATGAAAAGTAAAATATATATATATATATATGTATAATTATTATTCTAGTAGAATTATTGTCACAGGTTGTATATCGCGTTGGAGCTTCTTAACTTTTATGAAATATATAGATGTAACATCTATAAAACATCATCAACAAAACAACAACAATATTTGTATGCTAGAAGTTTGACATAATTTCATATGAAATCTTCTTCATCCTTACAATTTATGCCTAGTCTTACAAACACGAATATATATTTGATGTGCATCGTACATAATTCATAGTCTCTTCATTTCAAAATAAAAAAAGGAATAAAGTAACGTATAGTAACGTATAGTATAAGTAAAGTATAAGTTAACAGCGAAATTCATGATAATGAATTATTTACTGGAACTGTAACTGGTTGAGTTATCTGATGATTCTATTATGCGCCGTTTAGATGATGATTCGACAAAGCAAAAGCAAACGGTGCCCGCAGTGCCAAGCATAATCAAAATAACCAATTGAAGCCTTAAACCGATATGAGATGAATACACAAATGCAGTTGCAGCAGCCACGGACTATGCGAATGGAAGAAAAATAGAATTATAATTTGTACAAGTAATTCGACAATGCTTTTAGTACACAACAAAAAATATTTATACTGTATTACACAAATAAGTACTTGAAAAAATTTGAATAGAGCAAATGCACCCACAGATTGTTTTACAAAAACACCACCCAACATTGAATAAATCTGTGTATTGAAACAAGCATCGCCAAAGCCCAACAAAACAGCACAAATTAAAGCAATCCATATTATTGGTGGATTAAACACTGAGGTATCTTCAGTGTCATTGAATGGAGCGTTATTCGGTAAGTTAAGAAATATTAATACATAAGCTACCATATGTACAATGTAACCAATAATCACAATTGGATTGCGGCCTTGTCGTGCAGTTTTATTTCCCATAATACCAAAGAGACTTCCGCCAAATACTTCGCCAGCGCCAATACATATGCCTGACAAGCCCATAATCTCTTTAGGTGTTTTAGATATTTTCAACGTGAAACCAATCGATGGCCCATACACACCACTAAAGAATGACAGTAACAAACCTGTATAAAAAAATGCTATGCTTAATAATAGCATATCTTGTGTAAGAAATAATTGGCATGCGGAGCGCAAAGCTGCATAAGATCTTTTCAAAGGTGTTTGATGTGTATTTAATTCAGCATCACCTAAGGCCGTATTATCGGGTACATGTTTGAGCGTAGGTAAAAGTATAACTCCTACACCAGCTACACCAGCCAATACACCAATCACAAGGTTACGTGTTTCTTTCCCGATGTGCTCTTTATTTTGAAATTGATAATACACAAAGATATTCCCAAAAAACATGCTGCATTGCAGTAGAGCCCAAAATATACCAGAATTACGAGATATAGTATCTGTATCACTGCATCGTGCTAAAAATGTACCTTGGCCAGTCCATATAAAAGCTGCACCAATACCCAATAATACGCTTGCTAAATATAACAGCCATGTAGTTGGGAAAAGAAATATCACCATGAAAAATGTGTAGATTAATGCTCCTACAAACATGGCAAGTCTTGGACCGGTAAAAGCGATAAACGATGGTGCCAACCAATTGCATATTGAAAATGATGCATAAATTATTGCCAAACTAATGTAACCATCACCAAAAAACGTCTTATCCTCACCATGTATACTATCCAAAAGAGTTTTCTAAAAAAATCAAGATATTAGGAAATCATTTTAATAATTTATTTAATTATACAAATTATTTATATTAAAATAATTTAAAATAAATACACTCCCATATCATATAATTTTTATTCAATATTCTTCTCTTAATATTCTCCTTCATCAAAACAGTTATTATTAAAACTTTACTTGCTCTTTCTACATTTTGAAGTATTTCTCTTGATTTTGACTTGATCGGGACTTAACAACGAAGCATAGAAGTAGGCATGATGTTGCAATCGATAGCGCAGTACCACTGTAAGGAAGTTCCTCCCTTCGGTCCGCCCACTCTGAGCAGAACTCAGCTAGGATGCCAGGGTTCGATGGTCTCCCTTCATAGACCAAATTTAACGTGTAAGGGACCAGATGGTCACCCCGAAAGAGTTTTATGCAAGTGGACTTACCCGTATAGCTATTAGGTGATATGGAGGGAAAAGGGGAAATTGAGCTAGCACTTTTCCCCACTGGGATCACCAGCATTACATTTTTACCTTTTCATTTACGTTTTACAAAATTCTATCTTCTCTTTCAAGACACAATTCGAATTTAAAAAAAGTCTTAATCTGTTTAAAAATGTTTTAAGTTATATGGGGAATATATAACTATAGTCAAGAGACTAATTTAATGTGAAAAATATGGTGATCATTGCAATTAAAAAACGAAAAAATAAAATGAACTAAAAAAAAAATTACGCGAAGAATTTCATTTATTTTGATTAGTCATGTATCCACATTAAAAAACAGTTGAAATTTTTAATTGACCAAATCTCTCCATCTGTTTACCCATAAATCCATAAATATATTTTATTATTTTATATATAAATAAAATACGTATGGATAACATTGTTCAACAATTACACAGAGCAATAACTAGCAAGACATACTAAGGCTGAAAAAAAATTTTATAAGACATAAGCATTCCAAGAACTTGTTGAATAATCAACTTGTTATAAAATTTAGAAATAACATCAATGAATGTGACTTATTGAAGCCCATGATATTAAAATATAAATGTAATATTTCAATGGGTCAGTTATATTATATTACGAAATGTGTGTAAATGTGTGAATGAAAGTAAGTGAGTGTATGCGATATAAAAAATATGAAGATTGAACGTGAAGTACATTAAATGTAATAAGTTAAATTTTAACTGTAAATACATATTGCAAAAGTCTTTTCAATTTGCAGCGCTAATTTTACGAATTAGTGTTGCAAGTAATTAAATTCTTCTTGTGTTTTACTCAATTCAAATGCATTTATTATTAAGTTGCACATTTAATACCAGTTCATATATTTCTCCTATCAATTTTTATTTGCCGGTGTGATAGTCATTTATTTTTAGATATATCTACCAATGCAAACACTTTTATTTTCATTTCGATCCACTTTAACAATACATTTGTTATAGTATCATATCAAATCATATTCAATATGCCGTATTACATGGAATGTATTCTTGATCAGTGCTGAAATTGAATTGATCTAGCTATATCAGATTCTTAAACCCTTTTCTATGATACCCATAACATTAAAAAACTTCAGTTTCCTTTCACTTCTTCTTTACAAGTAAACAACAACAAAAAAATTAGTAAGAAAATTGTATTTGGCTAGAGCCTGATTTTACCACCACCAGCAATACTTATTATGATTCTTTATGGTATAAGATGTGGCACAAAATAGACAAACAGATGAACAAATAGATTAAGAATGTGTATAGCTTTTATGGTTTTCTAAATTTTCTTTGGGATGTTGCAAATTTTATAACAAACTACACAAGTACACCTTCAATGTCTGGATGATCTCAGTTATAAAAAGGAACTAACTAAAAATATTTGCTACATACTTATCAACAGGAGTACCAAGAATTAATGCCAAATTTAAAGTACATATCTTACATTTTGCAAACATCTCTTCATTTTTATTTGTACCTAAATTTGCCTAGATTGATTAAGAATTTGAAGTAAATTTATCATATATTTTCTAGAATGGTGAAATAATATATTTTTTTTAATGTTGCAAACATTTTACAAAACTGAGAAGGTCCCCATCTTTTGGGTGATCAATACAACAAACATATTTAATTCGAGAAATGCGAATACGTCAAATGTAATAACTAAAGTAAAGTGTAATAAGTAAAAACATACTTCAATGTTACTCATAGTTTGGAAAGCTGTAAAGACGAACATAAATCCAAAGCCCAGTATTAAAACATTTATGAATTTTGTATTCATATTGTTTTTGTTATGATACACTTAAGAAATATAAATCACTTTTAGTATTTTCAAATGGACGTTTTATTCTTTTCATTTATTTACAGTTATTACAGTTATTCTATTTTAGTCCACAGCAAAAAAAAAAACAAGCGGCAGCACATAAGGAAATGTTTATATTTCTGTAGTTTTCTATTAATAATAGACACTTTCTTGCATTTCCGTCCAATCAAATTCTACTTTATTTTATTTATTAATTGATTTTCGTTTATCCTTGAACAAAATTTACTTCTGGCGCTATAAGTTACTTATCAATGCAGTGACCCCGTAAAACTGACATTTTCAAAACTTTTTGTTTGCTTTGTATTTAAAAGCCAAAGACAAAACTGGTTTGTAGTCGATTTTTATTTACATTTCCTTTATGTGCTTTACTATATTTATTTTAAAATAGTATTCACTCAACTAAGAACTGAAAACAAATTGCGTTATTTCATTATAATTTCAATGCATTAGATGAATCTTAATTTTACTGAAATTGTGTTAACGCTACACACATCTACTTTTCAATTAACCATAAACATTTATTATCAAATACCACCAGAAACTGTCTGACAGAGATTGTAAAATTTTAGAGAGTCTGTTATCAGGTTGTTGCTAACAAATCCACACCAACATGTTTGAAAAGAAATGAGCTCACTCACACAAAGCGATGTTTATTCATTTGTTGATACGATTTGATGTTATTGGTATTTAATTATAATTTGATTTATATTTAAATTATACAAATAGCAAAGAACTTATATAAATGACAAATAATTAAAAATATCTGCTGCTTTTAATGTAATGTTTAAATAAATGATTCATAGAAATTCAACAAGTTTGATTCTTAATTAAGGTACATGTTTATTTATATTTAAAAAATATTAAATTCCATCCAATTTTTATTTAAATTTCTTTCCACATGTTTTCATTCTCTCACCATTTCAGTAATATTTTGAAAACTTGTATTGATAACTTCAACAAAATTAATTTGTATAACTTTTGTAGAAAACATATAAAATATAGGGATGGAACTCACAATTGATGCATCGCTTTATATGTGACTGAGGCGTTAAACACTTCAGACAGAATAAGAAATATATGTGTTGTACGACACATTCAACTTGGCGCGGCTGCTACTGCGTTTGCTCTTTTGTGTGATTGTGTGTCCTGTAGTTTAGTGAGTCGCTGATCTAAATGCTTATAAACATGAATATTGTGATGACAAACAAGTTCACTCTATTGGTATATCTGAAAAAGGCACATAATTATTTTTGTAAAAGAGAGTACTGTGGTATCTCTATTACAAAGTGTATTATAAAGTGAAAATCAAATCTCATATAGCATTTAAAAAATATAGCAATACAAATAAAATCGATTATTTTAATTGTAATTATTGTAATGTCATATGTTACTCAGAGTGTATTGCTTCTTAGAGAGGCATACATTTGCTTAAATGGTGATAGTAAATATAAAATAGTAAATATGTGGAAAAATTATTTCGTTTTTAGTAACATGTATTTCAATTAACATGTATAATATTATTGTACCTGTTATTCTCAATATTAAAAACGTATAAAAGTGCATTTTAAAACAGAATAATTTACTAATTTCGGTGCTTGCTGTATAGCATGAAATTACAGTAAAGATTTATATTAAACAAAGCTATGGGTAGTATAGACAAAGCTTGTATCTCGGGATTTCTCTGTCGTTTATGTTCTGAAATGCATCGTACCGTTATCCATATATACGGCGATCAAGGAAAGCGGCTTTGTTTAGTGGAAAAAATAAATGGATATTTACCTATAACGATATCACCGACAGATCCGTTACCAAAAACGATTTGTACGTCATGTTTACGACGAGTTGAACAACATTATGATCTATTGATGCGTTTATCTAGAATTAAACAAGAACGCGTTTTGTACAGAAAACAACAGGTACATTTCTAAATAATACCTTTATTCCGTAATACTAAGTGATAGCCACTTCCAAAATTGAACTTAACAAGAAATATTCAGAAAATTAATGTTCACAACAATATCTAATGTTACAGGCTTTTGTAAACTAATTTTTAATGCTAGTAATAAATATATTTTAATACATATATATTTAATTTGATGGTACTGTTGGATCATCTTGCCTGATAGTTAAAAAGTAACTTTTGATTTTGCATGTTGTCACAGTTTGTTTAAATTGAGTTCAATGTAGATTTCGAACTTAATGCGGACAGTAGTACGGGGTCTTTTAATTTTATCACAATTTTTTTAAGCAATTTAATTAATTAAGTAATTCTAAAGATCGTGTGAATACATATCTTGTAATTTCATTCTTTCTCTCTTGTGCCATAAATGAACTTCTAAATAATTTCTTAATTCAAAATAAATTAAGCTTTATGTAAAACGCAATTCATTATGTGGTAAAATATTTGAAGTGATTGTTCTTATTTTTATTTTTATTTTTATTTTTTAGAAACGACGTCGCATATTGTTTTTGGAAGTATCAAGTCCTGAATGTTCGGAAGATGAAAGTAATGCAGGCGGGGATGATAACAGTATACAAAGCCAATACCCCGAACCTACAGAACAATCTACATCATTTCTGTCCACTAGCGATTTAGATATTCATATTGGAAGTAATAACGAAACAGACAGGTTCACGAATAATGCAGACAATGGAACCTTACAACACTCAAATGAGTAAAATAATATTAATTAACTTTAATCTTAAATATATAATTATCATATGGTTCGAAAAGAAAAAAATAATTGTTATTTTGATGGGAGCAGTAAAAGATTTTTTGCTCGTTTAACAGAAATATAAAAAATTCTGTCGCTTCTTTGTGTATAAAATAATTTGAATGAATTTAGTAGAACTTTAAGCAAAAGCAGCAAGTGCTTAAATTATATAAAGTTATTAATGTTGTTAGGTAGATAAGAGGCATAGATTAAAAATCCTCTTCGAAAACAATTAATTTCTAGGTTTGTAAGTTCTAATAACTTAAACATATATTCACATTATAAAAACATTAGCTTATTTGTTTGTTCGAAGGTATTAGTAACACTTTTAACAAACTAGTACACTTGATCAGCATAATGATCTGGAAACATTTTGATGTATTGCTAAAGTTATCTGATCGTAAAAATTGTATCGAGGTCAAATTTTTTAGAAAGATTACAAGTTGCATTAAACAGTTTTACTGTTAGAAATGTTAGGCATAACATAAAAGTGTACTGAAAATTACAAGTTAGCATATAAAGACATTCCTTAAATGAATCATTCATTCTAAAGATGATTATTTGCCAAGTTTAAGGGATAGTTCGAAGTTCAATACTTTGTGTAATTCTAAATTAAATAAGGAACGTTACATTTATATTTGTACATAACAATAATCTAAGAGGATTATGAATTAAGCAAATGAGACCTTAAATTTACATCACAATTTATATATATTTATTGCATTGATAGTACAATGTTTTAATGTATTTACTTAGATCAGAAAATATGGAAATCTACTTTAAATGATTAAATTTAACTTAATGCGTCTTTATTAATGTAATGTAAAGAAGTCTGGTAGAATTTAGTGTATTATAAATCGATTAATACATGCTGCACTCAAAATGCTTATTTAAAATATTTACCGTATTATTACTTAATTTTTTTATAATTTAATAGTTCGAAAGAGATAAGTGTATTCGTTTTATGTTTACAAAGTGCATACATTACGATCATATGTTTTACAGATTGTTTAATTTGTTCCATTACTATGTAATTTGTGAAGTGTGCTAGAAATTGTTTAGACAAGTGCAAGTTTAATGATATGTAAAATGAAATGGTTTTGGTATTTTTTAATTAGAAAGCCTTGCATTTGCATTCTGACAATTACCATTTTTTGTTGTGGTAGTATTATTATTTCGCTATTTTTATATGTACCAAACTTCTCGGATCCCACTCTGGGCTTTGAGACACGTGGTACCAGCCTTGGTAATCGTTTGGTAACATGGCATAATTTATTACAAGAAACTGGATTAACAAAAAAGTTGGCATCAAATCCTAATGATTTGTATTTTGGCACATCCCGTTTCTATCAACGGCGTCAAAAAATTTACAACAAACACAAGAAAAAGCGTAAATATGATAAAATTAAGAATCGGACGAAGCAATACAATGAAAAGTTTACACCGAACTCATTTCACGCCATTGGTGATTTGACAAATGAAATCTTAAGTAAGAAAAACCTGCGCCTTTCTATAACGAATCCGAATTATGCACTATTTGATCAAACTAATCCTTACAGCAATGTGTTATTAAAGGACAACAAAACATTGCCAAACGAAAGCAACTTCGGAAATTTTTTAGATGAGCATAAAGCAAATGTATTTTATAACCAAAACCGGAATTCTGCCTTTACGAAACCATATTTTTGTGATATTCCCAACAAAATGTTTTCACATTTTGTTATTAAACATATAACCTTTGACAGAAACAGAACAGAATCGTTGTTCGATTTGGATTCTTTTTTAGCTCTATGTCAAATTCAGGAAAAAATTATATCCGTGCCCAATTATAAAGAATACTGCCAACGTGATGCATTTAATAATTGTTGTCAACCTTGGTCTTTAGCAAACTATGCTGCATTTTTATCAAATAAAATATCTTGTTTCGATTTAACAGTAAGTAGTCGAATACATAATTTACTTAATTTTGATATATTTTAATAATTCGCTACAATTACCGTAATTTATATGTATTTGTACATTTTTTTAATAATAAGTTCGCCAACATTGAAAAGAAAACATTAAACACTGTGTAATGTATAAATTATCAAATCTATTAAATGTTTTTTTATTTTCTATTTTTTCTATTTTTCTTGCAATAATTGAAAATTAGCAATTTATTGATGTTGAATTTTGATAAATTTTTTAAATGTGAAATCTTACCATTATTATTACATAGCAGAATATATTTACTTTCAATATTTATAATTTCTTAATTTGAGAAGAAATTACATAATAATTTGAATGCACAATGAATGCCGGATGTAATTGATTGGAAAATTTTTTCTTGTTTATAGAAAGATAATGTGAAATATTTACAAAACTTATTACTGAACTGCTTTGAATATTATCGCGTTTACAATAGTGGAAAGGATGACTGTACAAAATTGGATCAGTGCGTCTTTTTATCTGAAGAGTGTGCAAAAAATAGTGTCGTATTTAGTGTCTACCAGTATTTAATTGATGATTATTTTATACAAACAGAAGAAAAGGTATAAGTATTTCAATTATCTGCTTCTAAATTTATGTAGTATTTAGTAAAAAATTGTTTATATATATTTATAGAATGCCAAATATATTACGCCTCTTTCCATGATTTTCATACCAGTTGTTCGTTCAGCACAAACTTTGCCAATATATCACGAATGGCAGAAATTGTAAGTATTATAATGTATAATGCATAATATTTTTATATCTTATAAATCAGTTAATGATAATTATATTTTGCGTAATGTATAACGATCAATGGGAGGGGTTGGTGTGACTTTAGCATGCAATTTCCCTGGGAAGGATATCATATCTTGATATGTTGATTTGCCACACGTGCACATATTTCTTAAAGCATTTCTCAGTTCATCTGCTTTGCTAGATTTCCCATCTGCTTTAAGCATTTTATCCTTGCAGTGTTCAAAGTCCCAAAGGCTGTCATAGAAAGTGCGATATGTCGTCTCATAGTATTTCGTGTTAACAAGGGTATCAGTTAATTTTGCGAAACGCATCTTTTCTTTTTTAGGCGTAAACTCATTTGGTGAATACGTTATTTGGTAAACACTTTTACCTAAGTTCCGAATCATATCATCAATAATATCTATTTGCACAGGGGGACATTCAAAATTTTGTTGGAATACTTCATTTGTGTATTTGCAGCTTTTAAAACGTTTCAGAAAGTTTTCATATTCTTCGGCATGAGTTAATATATTTGGCCAAACTTTCGTTGTTACAATTCTTCCATTTACTTTTAAATTATTGGGCGCATAGCCAGTTAATATTTCTTTATCTTTTTGTAATGTTTTCAATATTTGTGCGGGTTTTATTTTTGAATATTTTTTAAAATGTTCACGGTAAATTGTCTTAGATTCTACGGGACATTCGCAAGTAGCCATTGTACAAATATATAATTCATTTAAACTTAAAATTGATATCTATTTCATTCCAATTTTTTTATGAGATATATTTTTAAACTTATTTGACAAGTAATTTCTTTATCTACCGTTTGCTATTTCTGTTTATCATTCAAATTGACAATTGCTATAATTAAAAAACAAAAGCTATTCATTAAGGGTAACTTTAACTATTCATAGCACGAAACAAGCAAAAAAGTAGTTATATTTGGGTAAAGCTAAATGTTAGATCTACCCAAGGTATTGATGGTCTTATCCAAGTTATGTGAATTAAGTAAGCAAGAACGAAGGAGTAGCAATTTACTAATTTGTACGAAAAACAGCAGATTTTTAGTGCAGAAGAGTAAACCTCTCTAACTTTAGTGTGCAATGTAGGCAATTGGCTTATTTGTTGTACTAACTTACCTGCAAGTAGTTCTTAGGTTTCTGTCAAACACGAAATCGATGGCTTAAGTTTTTCATTCAGGAGAAAGTTTTTACCATACAAAAACAAACAGACCAGATCGATTTAAAATGTAACTTTCGCTTACTATATAAATATGTATATAAATATGTATATTCATATATATATATATGTATATATATATATAAATACATATATATATATATATATGTATATATAGATACTATATGGGGTTTTTAACGTTCTTTTTATATGTATTCCATATGACGAATTAACCAAGTTCCTAATATTACAAGCGATAATTTGTTGTTAGATATAAACATTAATTTTTACACAAAATGTAATTTATATATATTTTTAGAGAACTGAGTAACCAGTTTGTAAAAGTTGTTGGCATGGATTTAGGTTTAGAAAATGAATTATTCAGTGAACTTCTGATGACTGATGCATGGCTTATTGTATTGGGTGGTATATTTATAATGTTTTGCATGTGGTTGTACACGAGTTCAATTTTTTTAACTATCATGACATGTACAGCTGTTATATTTTCGATTGGCTTGGCTTATTTTATTTATACCATTGTATTGAATATGTCATTTTTCCCCTACATGAATCTATTGGCCGTTGTTGTAATTGTTGGTAAGTAAAATTCATTCAATAAAGAACGCACACTTTTATTTGAAACAATTAGTGCCATTAGACTTTTTTTGTAACGATTGATTTAGAAATGATTTGCAAGTCGATTTGGCAAATACGTATTTATTGGTGTCCGACTAGTTTCTCTTTTGAATATAAATGTGAAGCTTGAATATAAATGTGTTCGCAAAAACGAACACATTTATATTCAAGCTTCACAGGTTAAAAAACCATTTGAATAAAATTTGCTATATCACTATGTTTTATTCTACGTTCGAACCGTACTGAAATGGGCTCTGATCTACAATTGTCATATAACAACGTCTAGCGGAGAAATTTCTTATTTTTCGGCATTATTCAATGCAAGTGAGTGCTTAGATAGTGTAGCAGTTTCGCGTTTCACGTTTTTTTAACTAATCTTTTTCGTGTTTTCAAATTATAATAATTAACTAGACAATCGACCTCGAAATTTGTTAGTGTTATTAACAGTACAGTTTTTAATATATCATTTAATTGTTTATTGCATAATAGGTATTGGTGCCGATGATGCTTTCATTTTTATTAAAATATGGCATTGCATTTCATCAGAGACATTGCATACATCGTTAAATGATAATGAAACTATTGTACAAGATATGAATAGATGTTCTGGGAAAACTATAGAAAAGACGATGACCTTAACTGTTCGACATGCAATTATTTCAATGTTTGTTACAACAATAACAACTGCAGGCGCATTTTTTGCTTCTTATACTAGTCACATAACAGCCGTCAAATGTTTCAGGTATTTAATTACACTCATAACAATCTTTCAAACAAATCGCTATAAGAAAATATTAAAATTTTTTATTTATTTTAACAAAAATTGATGTGTTTTAGTATGTATTCCAAATTTAATACAAATCGGCCGATTTTTACGACACCGTACAAAATCATTATATAGATAAAAGTTGCAATTTTGAATATATTTTAACGCAAATAGCAATTGGCTTTTATTTGTACGTAAAAAGTATGTGTACGGAGTTTCGTTCAGGTCAATCGATTTTTTGCTTCCCTAGCAAATTTCATTCAAATAACTCAAAAATTACAATATTTAAGAGGTGATCACGACAATTTATGAAGTTTACTTTATGACAGCACATCTTCTAAATTTGAATATTTATTGCCAAAATGTTTGAAAAACTCAACTCAACTCAATTCAATAATGTATACATGAATTTGGAAACTTTAAAAATTTGTAAATTTATTTAGCGTAACTAGTAAGTATTTTATTTTTGACCTGTTCTCTTAGCAGTGGACCAGGCTTGAAAATCACGCTAGTTAGGTGAACTTTAGTCGTTCAGTTGCTTAAATTATTATTAAAAAATTTCAATTTCAGTACATTTTTTCTTTATTAATCTTTAATGACATCGGAAAGTATTGTAGTAGTCGGTTAAGACTGAATAGAACAATTTTATATGTTTTAATGATTTGAATCATTATTAGTATATTTGCAGCTACAGCTGTTATAACTAATTATTTACTAATGCTTACATGGCTACCAGCATCTTTATCGTATATGGAATATATAAAATTGGAATGCAGTACTGTGAACCTATTGCGAGCCCGAAATATTGTAAAATTAATCAATAAAACAATATCCTCTTTAATGAGTTTATTGGAATATTACATAATTGAAGCTATTTTCCATAATGCGCATATTTTCATTTTGGTTTTCGGTTTATTTGGAATCATTAGTATGGTAATTGTTTTATATAAGCCTGGCTTACAATTACCAGAAACTTCTCATATTCAGCTGTTTGCATCACATCATCCTTTCGAAATGTACCATTCAGAATTGAAACATCGATTTTGGTTTGAAAAGAATACTTTAGTAAGTTAATTTTTCATTTATAATTTTATGAGTTCGCATCTTCTTTTTATGTCGACGATAAATTCTTCAGTGAAAACATTTAGAAATATAAATTTACGACAATTATTTCGAAGTAAATACCAGATGGTTTGGAATATTTATTCAATAGAAAAAATTACATGCTTTAAGTCCCTAGATTTAATGCAATGTCCTTTTCAATCGCACTGAGAGTACAAAGAATGCTTTACGCTGCGTTGTAATATGCCTGATATTGTTACTGTACTGTAAAATTGCTTCATAAAAATGTATATTTCTATTTAATTTTTGAACATTTAGGTCGAAAATGTTTTTAAATTGCCCTTATACTTTGTATGGGGTCTCAAACATATAGATGATGGTGATTATACAAATCCATTTGCTTACGGGAGCTTACAATTTGATAATAATTTTATTATACATACCAAGGCAGCACAAACATGGATTTTGAAATTTTGCGAGGATTTAAAAAAGCAACCGTTTCATGGTGGAACGTCATTCGGGCAATATTTGTCTAATTGTTTTATAGAGAATTTCATTACTCTAATGAATAGAGCGTAAGTATATTTAAATGTTGAATTGGTTTTGAAATATTGAAAAAGCCACAAAAAAGTATTATATTTATATGTTAAATTTACATGCCTGCTAAATAAATAACTTTTCATCGCTATACACCTTTCATTACTCCATATGTATAAAGAAATCATTCAAAAAAGATTCGTATTCATATTACCTAGAAATGCACAGAATTGGAAGTTTTCTTAAATATTCAAATCGCACTGGGAGTACAAAGAATGCTTTGTGAACATTTAGGTCGGAAATGTTTTTAAATTACCCTTATAATTTGTATGGGGTCTCAAACATATAGATGATGGTGATTATACAAATCCATTCGCTTGCAGGAGCTTACAATTTAATAATAATTTCATTATACATACCAAGTTGTATTATACACTTCTGTATCAACCAATCCATCGGACTTATAAGTATTATGTGCACTCCTTCAACAATTGTGGAACTACGTTTTTTTTTGTTAAAATAGTCATAGTGAACATATTCGGATTCGATCGGACATGACTTTCAGTCCATGTGGGATATATAACATTTCCAATTTTTAGTCGTTTTTTGGAATGTTTACTTTTAATTCCTACACACTTTCCTTTTGGAATATTGGTATATTGTAGCATTTCGTGACCGAATTTTGTCTTATTTTTTTATATTATTTATTCAATAATCATTGAAGAAAAAGTTAAGCGAATTTGTTGAAGTACCGTTTGTTTTATTTGATTGATTTGAATTTGATCGTTTGAATTTGAATTTATATATTTCCAGGTGCTTCAATAGTATGGATGAAATAGATTATACGCCTTGTTGTAATATATCAAAATTTCCATATGAAAAAGAAGTATTTGAATTATGCTTACCACAAATAATTTCATTGTTGTATAATACGCCGCGAAAATATTTTGTACCAAGTGTAGCAGGTCCTAGATTTATGATGCCTATTAAAAATGCATCCCTTAACTCTTTGTCTGATGATACGCCACCGTTAGTTAAAATTATCGTGATAGAGATTGAATCCAATTTCTTATATACCACTAAATATAACGATGTTAAAGAATTTGTGCAAGTTGTAGAAAAATGGTTTAATCATGAATTGAAAATGGCACCACATGAACTCCAGGCTGGTTGGTTTATAAGTGATTTAAAATTTTTCGACCTTCAAGATTCGTTATATAATGGCACGTTATTAGCAATAGTTGTTGCTATGTGCATTTCAATGGTTGTACTAATGTTATTTACTTGCAACGTTCTAATTGCATTCTACGCTGCTATAACTATACTACTTGCAATATTTGTTACTATTGCTATATTAGTGCTATTGGGTTGGAAGCTTAACATTTTGGAGAGTATTACTGTGAGTGCTGCTATCGGTTTAACAGTAGATTTCAGTTTACATTATGGCATTCATTATCGTTTATCACCATCTTCGGACCGGTTAGCAGCTACACGTTTCGCAATAACAAGAATTATAAGTCCTACTGCAATGGCGGCACTTACCACAGCTGTACCGGGAATACTAGTTCTATTTTCAAATGTTTTACCTTATATACAAATTGGTACATTTCTCTTGATCATGATGGCTATTAGTTGGATGTATGCCACTTTTTTCTTGATGAGTTTACTAAAACTGTATGGACCTCAGAATAATTTTATGCAGTTTACACATTTGGGAAAATGGAAAATGCTCCTAAACAATGCAGATAATGTGAAATGCAATGGTAATCAAATACAAAGTCCAAACGGGGTAGTATTAAATGATATAACGCCTTGTGAATTGCATGAAATGGAATCTATTGTTGCACCTGTTAACACAATTGAATAATATCCTAAAGTATCATTCATGCGGAAAGATTTTTATTTAAAGATGTACATTACGTTAATGTTAGGATATTCACATCAGTATTAAATCAAAATTGCAATAAATAATTAACTTGACATCCGTAAGACATCTTTTTTAATGATTGTGTACAACTGGTTGACATTTGATGAAAATTTGTGGATTTTCCAAAAGATGCCTACAACGCGATATCGGTAGCATATATAAATTATTTATAAATTAAGATTATTCGGAACCAATTCCGAAAAGATAAGTTATACTTATTTAAGTCTTTTACAGATAAGAAACAATACATATACCGTATAGTTTTTTAACATAATCATTCTGGATTTCATCAATCGAACTGGCATTCACTATTTGATTCGCATGTGTCTGCTATGAAGTAATTAGAATGAATAAGCCTTGAGTTAGCTTAATTTCTCTGAACGTCAAACAGTTTATTGAGTTAATTTGTCAATTTTATGCCTTAAAAAGTTTTAAAAAATTTACAAGTATTCAACTATGTCGCATTTAATGGATATGTTTGGGCAGCTTTGGCCAACTGCATTGCGTCCTCGATAATTAGGGCTCTTCTCAGTTAAAAGTTTACGAAAAATGGGTAATATGGCAGTTTCACCATCTAAAAGTTCTGTTTCCGACCGAGCTCCACACATGGATGATGGTGAAATGGTTTTCGTAATTCGATTCTTCTCAAATGGCTGCTTATAAGGTGCTACATTGGGTGAAGAATGATGATGTGTGGCATATTGAGTATTATTGCGAGCTAACTTCCTTTGTTGTATAGTTGGGGGTGTTGGTGGAATCGGTTCTCGTTCGCTATCGGTTTCACTATTGCAAACCGTACTCTTTTGGGACTTGTGATTGCGCTGCTTTATTCGATTTTTCTCAGATACTGAACGTTGTATGGGTGACATTACTTGATCATGTTGCGTTACATTATGTGTATGTTCTGTACATCTTGGAGAACCGACGTGATTTCGAGAAAATTGTCGGCCATGTTGTTTAGTGTGAGAAAGCGCGTGTGTATCCCAAAGATCACTTTGGGAAACTACGAAATTTGATTTAACTGTACTTGGACGACTACCTTCAGATGAACCAATAGCTGCAATGCAAATTTTGAAATAAATTGTATTGGAAATTTAAGTAACTTAAATTACATTATAGTAATGTCCACTTACACTTTATAATGTTCGTTTTTGGGCAAGTGCTATGGGGGCAAATATTATTTAGATCGGATTGCGATAGAGATAAATTAGCAGATGAATTATGACTGTTCTGTGTAGTACTTATGCACGAGTTAATAGCTGGAATATCATTTTCCCGTTTCAATACCTAGTTAAGTTTGTATGTGGTATAAACAGTTATAGTAATAGACATTAAAAAAATAATAAAGTTATAATTTGGTTGCTGCCAAATCGAATGAATGCCTGCCAAGCTATTATTTTTTTTTTACTGATCCAATGATCATTATTATTATGTGGCCATTCAAGATTTTCTGAGGCCAAGTCTATTCACTTTTTCAGTAGTAAGTAGAAAGCGCAAATATAAAAAAGTGAATACTTGGTGGTGGTGCATAATTTTGCAAGGACGTGGCCGATTTGCATAATTTTTTGACAAGTGTTGTAAATCAATAACATTACCACTTTACGAGAATTTCAGCTTTCGTTTACAGATTGCAAATAATTTGCAAAAAAAAATACCCAACTTTGCTTAAAGAAACTGAGGTGTCCTCAGTTTACGTTACATTGTGTGTGTGCTCGTTGACCGATTTTACCTATTTTCAACATCAATCTGCATGCAAGAACTTCCGATGTTTCTGAGTTTGATATCTCATTTTTTGTGGCCAGGAAAACAACAAACGCGCAGGCGGACGGACAGACAGATGGACATACAAACAGACAGGCATGTCTAAGTCTATGAAGGATTTGATACTGTAAGATCTTCGACGCTACCCTTTGAGGGTTGCTGAGTGTTGCAAACATAGTGACAAAATCAGTACACCCCCAACCTTTGGGTGGTGGATGTAGATATATATTATATTAGATTGTTACTTTTAAAGTTACTCACCAGGTTTTTTGAGTTAGTTATGGTACCCATGTTGATATCAGTTTGTGCTGAAACAGAATTTCGTTTTTCTATCAATTTACATGTTTCATTATACACATTTGTAGAATTTTGTTGTTGCAGATGCTGATGTAATCGCAATTGTGTTTGGTGTTGAAGCTGTTTATGCAATTGGTGTTGTATAGGTTGCATCGTTTGTTGTTGAGATTGATTTTTACCCAATGAATGAACTGTCATATCATGGTGATGCATAGTATCTTGGCGTTTAATGTTCTTTTTGCTAGAATAAAAGATAGAAAAATAGAGAAAGAAAGAGACAGAAAGATAATAAGAGATATAAAGCGTTTAAAAAGAACATGTTTAATGTTTAACGTTACGGTGGTAAAGTTGGCGGTGTTAATATAGATGACTGCACAGCTATCATGGAGCTATCCATTTCTACTTGTGTTGAAGTTACACTATCAACAGAGTCAAGTTCTGTAATTTCTGTAGTACTGGGCATGTCTTTACGAACTGCAAGGGATGACAGTTGAGCAGTATCATTAACACTTGTCGTGCCTGTAAATGTTACGCCATCTATCCATTTTTTAGATTCGGGTCCTAATTTTCTTATAAGAGCTTGGAGTTCATTTTCTTTTTCCATTAAAATTTTACGAAAACGGCAATTTGTACTTTTCACATCACGCATTCGTTGCTCTAATTCACACGCGGATGAATCCCTTCTGTTTTTTGACATGGGTCTTAGCGTTGCTCTTACACGCTTATCAACTGCCCCTTGTGGATTACGTTTTAGTTCAAGGAGCTAAATTAACATTTAGTTTATTACTTTATGTGATGTTTTGCAATTACACTATTAAAATAATTAATAATGGTCAAATAATTTTACGCGTTGATTATGTAAATTAAAAATTGTTCTTGAGGTATACAATTTGGCATAAGGCTTACAGAGTTTTATCATTTTCACATGATCTCCTACTTGGTGCAATAATTTTCTTGAAAGACTAATTAGTTTAAAAATAATTTTAAAAGTCAAGAGGAAGCGTTAGGAGCTGTGCATACTGTGTGTGTACTCCTTATCAACATTGCAAACTATAATATCGATTTAAAATTTGACAAGAAAAAAAAATTTCTAAACGGAGAATATCACTGTGTCCTTAAGTCAAGCCTTTTATATATGTATGTTATGACAAACGTGGAGAAAATTAAAACTTCTCACAGTTATTCTATAATTTATTTTTTAATTTGGATTCAAAAGTGTACGTCATCCATTTTGTATTTCTTAAATTTTTCCTTATTACTTATGATGTGGAAAAGTTGATATAACATTGAAAATACATTTGTGTAATCATCTGCGGAAACATTAAAGTCAGTAAAAGTATTTGGATCTTCAATTTACAATAAATATCTTATTTACACAGTAGTTCCAGATTTGGCTCGGATCATATATACAATTTTCTTACTAAGTGTTGCCAATTTTTTGAATTTTTCACAACAAAATTTTGCAATAATACAAAGATTTTAGTTTCTGTAATAAAAATTTAATTAGATATTGACTGCATTGAACTTGAAGAAGATTATTATTTTTTCAAAGCAAGTGTGAATATGTATGCAGAATTGTGCTTTGGAATTCAGTTAATCATCTTACTTTTGGTACAAATACCAAACACAGAGTGGCCGTTGTACAGAAAATTATGAAAAATGAAAGTAGAATAAAAACTAAATCTTTGCGATCTGATAAAACTAAAGAAATTGCTGCACCAGCTATGCATGTTATGAAGACATTGTATACGGAAAAACCAATATGTTTAGAATCATTTAAAGCTGGTATGGAAACATGACGAGTTTCCCATGCTAAAAATGCACCAAATACCTATAACGAAAATGTAAATTTATTTTAATACCCACTTGATATGTTTAAAATACAGTATTTACCAAAAGAAGACCTTTATAAGCATATATAGTGCTTACGAAGATGGTCATATGCTCTGATTGGCAATATTCATTTTCTGGTATTACCAATACATCCTCGATTGATTCATGATGCCTAGGTTCAAGTTGCTTGGTAGCTCTATAAAATGGATCTGCTATTTGCCAAGTAGTTATAATTGCAATATCAATGGCTAATAATATTCCAACAACCATAAACAATTGATAATCCTTGATAACCTTTTTATTCAGTTTTAAATCAGTAAATATAGAGTGTACACGCCAAGTCTTTGAGAACATTGCACCAAAAGCCAAACTGAAGCCTGCCATTAAAATCCAAGCTCGAGCAGTGCATACATAAGGAAAGGCTGCCACACTACTTAAAGTGGTATCCAATCCTAAAAAGATTACACTCATGTACGTTAACATACAACCTACGATAATCAAATTATTTAAATGCGGACTCGACATTTTAATATATCTGTAATGAAATAAGAAAAATGTGCGTATAAATAATATTGTTGATCAAAATTGATTGTAATCTGCACCGTATCGTGTAATGTGGGAACCAGGTACAAAATAATTTGACGACCCCGCATACAAAATGATTTTCATATTTAGTATAATTAAATAACGTTATTAACCAACATATTACGACCTACAAAACTCTGCACTTACTTTAAACATCCGGCATAGATATAGATTTTCTGTTCCACTTCCCTCACAACGGACTTGTGATTTTTTTCAGAACTTAAACTTTTTTCTTTTTTTGACTTGATTTTATAAATCAGATAGTGCAGAGATTAGTGTAGGGTACATAAAAATCAGCCACAACCGACTACACAATTTTTACTAGTTTCACATTACAAAGTTTGTAAATGTACAAATAATGAGTAAATAAAGCTGGAATATTAAGAAAATACCTTTGATTTCTGTACTTTATGTTGAATGCTAAAAATACAAATGCCATTATGACACCTATTACGGAAGCACTTGAAGATATCATATATATTGTTAAATTGACCTGACTGTGCTCTATGTATATCAGTGTTCGATCTTTTGGCGGAGTTTTACCAACCTGTAATGGAATTATGAAATTGTGCCATTAGATATGACGCTACATGTCATTACAAGTTTCATAGATTTAAGATAACAAAAAAATATGTAATATGTGGCCTAATATAATATATCTTTATATATGTTCCTTCTATATTGTTCAAATAATCACTCAGCTCTCCTTTGCATTTGTGGTACTTTTACTTGCCCATTTAATCGGCTTTCCCAAACTTAAATCCAAATGAGCTTGTTGCGAATGATATTCACCAATTTTTTCCACTTGTCCTATTTGAAATTGACTAACTAATATATTCGCTTTACGTTCATTATCGTAGAATCGAACAGGTCCCTGCAAAGCAATAATATAAATAATATAAATCTCCCGCGCGAAAAGTATTTTGCTATATCGTCATCTCTTATGTACCGTAATACTTACCGTAACACCCTCGAATGAAGTATTTCGTAAAGCTTCAAGGAAAATACTTTCCCATTCTTTAATCCGATAATTGAAATGTGTAAGAAAATCTTCACGTTTCTGAGCTACGTATTGTATCGCTAAGGCAGCAGCCCATATACCGTCATAAGTATAACCATGGAAACGAGAATACTCATTGCCACGTAAACTATCATATTCTATTAAATATTCATCGGCAGTCTATTTATATATAAATATTTTTAGGAATTATTTATGTAAATATGAATAATAGAAGTTACTTACAATGCCAGCAACGGTTATGTCACCACTGGTAGATAATGGCAATAAATCTACCATAATTGTTCCCTCTAGTGCTATAACGATCTCGTCGTAAGTACATTCCGTGTCCATTGTTGTATTCCACCATTCAGTAGAATAAGTGGCCATTATTAACCATTGATACGCGCGACCGTACATTTCTAATCTGAAAATTTATACGTATAAGAAATCACATACGCATAGACACAAATGCGTTTCATATTTTTATTAACTTATAGGCCCCGCAGAAAACCTTGCGGGCGAAATGTTCATTGAAATTCCCTAAAAGTATGCGAACATCCTTTTCTCGTAATTTCTTCAAAGATTCAGTAATATCCTTTACAAAGCTTTGCGTTTCTACTACTTCTAATTCCATCGAATCTAAATCGGCTACCATGTGATTATGAGGTAGGGAATATCGCGGCTCATTTTGATAGAGAGTTCCCACTCGAGTCCAATTAAATTCTTTCAGAAGTGCCAAACGAGGAGCATTAAAAGCATTTTCAGATGGTACTACGCGAAAGAAATTCGGAAAAGCATCTTTCGTAAACATAGGATGAGTGTCCGCGTAGGAGAGTTGTGTTAAATGCCAGTGCTTGCTAGCCTTAGCTATAGGATCCGTAACATGAGTACAAGCTGCACCAAAAAGCATTAATTTATTTGGACCGGAGTGCATCATATCAAAAAATGACTTTACACCAACTGCTGCATTGCACTAAAATTATAAAAAAACAAATCAAAATAATTCATGTGTGACTAGGTTTAAATTTTAAATAAAAGCAATCCAATTTGTTAGGCACAATCGCCTTATATAGTAATAATAATGAGTAAAACACGTGAGAGAATGAAAACAATTGAATGTTGATACTTTTTAAATTTATGTAGACGTAGCAAATTTGTTTTAATTGGAATCAGGAGTGCAGGATTATAACCAGCGAGCTCATAGGATATTCCAATTTAAATTGTAATATGGGGAATGGAAGGACATTAACCGCTTAAATGTATTTTTATACAGATCTGCCTGCAAGAATTTTTATCAAATTTGAACTCCATGTCTTAATTTTAGTGACTTAGAGAATCTTTATGGCATGCAGATGAACCGGCAGGGCAATAAATCAAAAATTAATGTTAAAGTTGTTTAAGAATATATACATTTTATGGGGTTTATAGTGCTTTTTTCAAGGGCTTGCTATGACAAACCCTCACTTGCTAAGCATAAATTAATCGGGCAACTTCAAGTTAACATAATTAATGTATGTATGTATATATGAGTATATTATACAAAACTAAATTATAGATTAAATTTACCTCGGTATCATTCCACCACATGTGTAATCTGTAATTTGTTAGTATCCTCGGATGTTCATTGACATGTGATAAGGCCAATTTTACACTTGGCATGACACCTCGCCCTATTTTGTATGTTCAAATATAGATATATGATAATGTATGGATAAGTGTATATGTGCAATATGTATATAAAACGTACCTGTATCTGAATTCTCTACTCCTTCCCCGTAAGGAAAAAATCCTGCTATGTACACATCGGATCTCTTAGCAGTTCTACAACTGACTTTCCATGTACAATACATTATTACCGATAGTGTTATGATTAATGCTTGCATATTTAGTTCTTTTACATAATACATATGTATGTATGTATATGTAACCTTCAGGTTTATATTTTTTGAAAATATCTATATATCTCTCTATCCACCTGTTACAAGCATATTTATTTGGTCAATATATTCTTGTCAACCAAAACAAAGCAGCAGAAATTCTACAAATTATACGGAGTTTTGATTAGCATTAAAAATCACAATTGATTTACAAAGTTACAATGCAATATTTAATCTGTAGCCTCTGTTAAAATGGGAAGAAAACGGCCCCATCCACATTTAATTTTGAATTTGTTATAAGTTTTAATTTTAATACAAATAAGTATGAAATATGAACAAAACTGCGGTCCATATATCGATAAGAAGTTTAAACTTCTTCAGAAAATGATTCTAAATCGATTTATATGTGCTAATAGCAGGTGGGCTTATCTCAAATCATTTTTAATAATTTTATACTGTTCACGTGATTAATTGTAATGAATTTTAAAGAGTTTTCATGAATTTTAATTCTTGGGTATATCCATTTTTTGCTGAGTGCTTGCAAAATTTTTGATAAATTTATGTCGGTATTCCATTATTTCTGGTTAGAAAGTGTCTACATTAACAATTAGGTGGGTTAATTGATATAGAATTTTGTTAAACTTTTGTAAACTTTATGGAGTTTCTGACATCTACTTTCAGGTGTTACTAATATTTTTGCAAAAATGTATGCACCGTATTTTCTGGGTGATGCAGATAGATTACTGTTAAAAGACAAAGATTTACAAAAAAATATTACCGAGGTAAATCATTTAATATTTCAATTATTCTTCTAATTAATATTTGTTGTTTAAAAAACTTCAACAGTTCACTTTATTGATTTTTCTATTACAATTCAAAAGCATATTCTACTTTCATATAAAAAACTATTATGTAATGTTTCACAGATGCACACAATTTGTTTGTATACTTTTATAATATCAATTAATTTTAAATTCATTTATGTAACGTAAACACTTGTTAAAAATTGTCATTTTTTTAACGAAAATTAAATGTTATTTTGAAAAGTCGATTGTGTAATTTTCTGGCAAAATTACATCGCAAAATATTATCTCGTAAAATACTACAACAGTAGACACTTCTAATTTGTAATAACAAGTAAGAACTTTGTAGTCTGCCGAGGCCGACTCTTAATTATCCAACGCCACCTTGTCTAATGTGATTAAAAAATCTAATAGTAGAATTATAAGTCAACAAGGTTGCAAGAATTGAAATTTTCAAATTATTTGACATATTCGTCATATGTGACCGGGTTCAAAAAATATTCCAAATTATGGCTTTTTTGGTTGAAAAAGGCGTTAAATCGGCAGATCTCCTGAAAGAAAGAACTTTACCAAATTTGGTACACATATTTTTCATATTAAAATGCAAAAACTTAATATTTTTTTATTTAAATATATTTAAACTTCTTTTTCAAATAACACTCTTCTCAATGTTACAAACGAGTGCACCAACTTATAATACTTTGCACTATAGGCATATAAGCCATGCAGCTACCTCAATGGGTAGCAAATACGAACTTGAAATAAGTAAGTTACAAAGTTATGTTCGTCATGTATTTTTTTAGTCATGTATCTTCATTTAGACGCCTAAATGTACATTTTATGCTGAAAAAAACGTCATTATAGATTTTTTAAAACTGCTTAATGTTTCCTTTCAGTGAAGTGAAATTTCATTCTATTTAAATAGAAAAATACCTCTTATGTTATGCAGTATTTTGTAATACGACATTTTTTGTCTCAGAATTTACAATTATAATTATTTAAATAGACTTTATTACACTGTACATATTACTATGACACTCACTTAACCCTTATCACTTATCACACATTGAACGTACGCCTGTCGAATTGGCGGAGACTACCAGGTGGAGCAGCAAATCTTCAACACTTTCAACTTTAGCAATATCATCGCATTATTGATGCTTTAATGCTGCTTTCAAATTGCCAATCATTGTCTATTTATCTAATATTAATTAATTGTAATTCTGTTCAGTTACCGTACTGCAGGTTTGCCTAAATCAATCACATCACCAATAATGTTATTACTTATTTATAATCTTAATGAATTTGTATTTAATCGATGTACCATTTAGATTCATTTAGCGTTAGGCTTTGTAAATTATCTAAATTTCTATATAGTCTGTGATTTTGCTTATTACAATCAAAATGAGAATAATTTGGAGGTGCATACACAATAACTCATTCTATTTTCAGTTTGCAATATATATATATTGCAATATACTTTAACCATAACAGCGATTGTACCACAGCCATATGTAGACTTGGTCTATAGATTATTAGTAATATATTTACACTTATTAAGCTTTGTTGAAATACATACGGCATGTGAATAGTTGCGATAAAAAATATTCTATGAAATACCTAATGTGCTAAATGGTTTCCAATAACAACACAATTAGTAAGGCAAACGTAAGTGGATAGGATGGAGGAATCTACGAAAAATTGTTATAGAATTTTAGAAAAAATAGGCGAAGGAGTTCATGGATCCGTTTATAAAGCTTTGGATTCCAAGAATAAAATGGAAGTTGCTATTAAAAAAGTGATGTTAAAAAATAAACTCGGCGGTATTAATTTAAATACATTTCGCGAAATTAAGACTTTACAATTGAGCAAATGTCAATATGTAAATAAATTACAAATACAAGAAGATTTTATACGCCTTTTGACCTTATTATTTCGAAATCATTTTCAGATTATAAATATTATAGAAGTGTATCCCGATTTGAATGGTTTGGCGCTAGTATTGGAATATATGCCTGATACATTATACGCTAGATTAAAAAATGAATCAAAACCATTAAATAGACAACAAATACGTAAATATTCGGAAATGATGCTTAAAGGCATTGAATATTTACATAGTAAGGATATTATGCACAGGGTAATATTTTTTGAATGTATACTAAGCTATATGGGTAAATATATAATTATTAATTAGGATATAAAGCCGGCTAATTTACTGATAAGCGAATTTGATATATTAAAAATTGCTGACTTTGGTTTAGCTCGTCCTTACTTTCCAAAAGAAGAACAGCGTGTTTACACACCTCAAGTTTCAACAAGATGGTATCGAGCACCTGAACTCTTATGGGGTAGTCAAAAATACAGTCCATCAATTGATTTGTGGTCGGCCGGTTGCGTTGTAGCAGAAATGTTAAAAGGCACTCCTCTGTTTGCGGTAGTTTATTTTTTTTCGTTTCTCTTTATTATAAAATGCGATCATTGAAATTTCGAAAACTGAAATTCTTCTTTGAAAAGGGTTCAACTGATATTGAACAATTGGCTTTAGTGATACGTACTCTGGGAACACCACATATAAATGAATGGCCTGAAGTATGTTCACTGCCCGATTATAATAAAATTAGGTAAACTTGAAGGACAACTACAAAGTAGGCTTATTGGCATAATGATACTTTTTGGTTCTTGTGTGAACACACATTTGATGTACATAATTTTTAAGTAAAATAATGTGCAATATTCAATACGTCATTTCATATAGATTTCCCAATAGCATTGGTATTCCCTGGAATAAAATATTCTCTGCCTTTACATTGGAAATCGAAATTGCCTTTGTTTCACATCTTGTAACCTACAATCCGAAAGAGCGTTTAACGGCAACTGAGGTACGTTCAAATTGTTGTAGCATTTGTTACATCATATC
Organism: Melophagus ovinus; assembly: GCA_023089585.1. NCBI lineage: Eukaryota > Metazoa > Arthropoda > Insecta > Diptera > Hippoboscidae > Melophagus > Melophagus ovinus. The sequence continues at coordinate 8,241,892 of JAKKIB010000174.1, read as the reverse complement.
AGACGGAAAAGTCCAAAATTTGCTGCATTTGGAAATTCAATATAACAAATGACAAACTTTTAATTTGAAAAGTTGAGCACTTAGCAATATTAAGCCAGAAATTGTGGCGAATAAGTTTTACCTAATATATCCTTATTTAATGAAACAAATGAAATTGATGATTCTTTAAACTTATTCTTATATTCTTAAAAGTATTTCTTTTTGCATATGATAAACAATACTTTCTGATACGATGAGGGTTGAGATTAATAAGCTGAAGAAACTGCCAAGATTAATTCAAAATTCAGAACGACAGTTACTCCAAATTTCGGTTTTTGAAACATTTAAAACGTTTAAAAAATCATTAAGTCTGATAAGTCTTTTAATCTATTTATTGCCTAATGAAAACATTGCACGTGATGTTATTTTTTAAATTATTTATTAAATATTTATTTAGAAGAACGGTACTATGTTAAAGGACAAAATCAAAATTTTTGTATTATATTTTATTATTATTTTATATATTACAAATATATTTTACAAATTTATTTTTTCAGGCTGTGAAGCACGATTATTTTCATTAAATATGCATTGCTCGATTAGAAGTTGGAATTTCATAATCCATAAGCGAACTTGTACTTTTACATTTTACATTACATGCAGTGAACTCAAAAGTAAATTCGTATACATAATTTTTTGATAGAATGTTTTCTACTAATGCTCTATTCTTAAGATTACGGTGAACACAAATGTCATCACTTTAATGAGGTCGCAGGAGAGTAAAATGCGCAAACTTTTTACTAAAATATGGGTCACCCATGAAAATCTTTAAACACGTTTTTATTTAATCCATCGCCAAATCAAATTTATACGATTTGCGGCGGATGTAATTAAACCTTCGGTAACGTTTGATTGTTGTTGATTTCCTATTGTTGTTAATCTCGGATGGATTGCTTCATTTTGTATTGAAGTATTAGGAACCGCTTCCCAATCCAAGCGTAAAGAATTGTCATCCTCAGATTCCGATTCTGTAGCTGTCTCTATGCCAATTAAAAGTGAATCAACGGATTTCATTAATGGCGCATTGGCAACGTCGTGAAAATTGTAACAACCGAGATCACTTTTTTCTTCATCCAAAATTGTAAGAATATTCTCTAATGTGTGATTTTCATTAAGAGAACGTAACTTAACTCTTTGTGTATAAGCCAAATACATTATGTTTGAATTAAGGCGAGAAACTTTACGTAAAAATTGCTCTTCGTTTAACTTTTTACAAAATTCACTAAAAATGCGTCGATCCCGAGCAAATTAGTATAAAATTAAATTACATTTGAATATAAAAAAAGAATCTCTTGCATACTTACCCATAAGTTATTTTATAAGGTAATCTTATATTTAAGTAATAACTCATTAATTGGACTAATTGGGTAGTGTAAGTTAAAGCACCAATTATTCGAAAAGCACTTACACAACTAGGCGGAATATCACTTGTGCTAGTTTTAGGTACATCATCTTTGTTTTCTTTTAACCAATCTAAATAAGCTGAGTAATCTCCATTAGCAGGTAATGACGGCGCAGCAATACGATACTGTACTTCACTGATGCCACTGCCATGAAATACCCATTTCCCTCTTATATATGAAGTATTTTGAGCATCAGCAAGGGCAGCTATAGTTACCGAATCTTCTGTTGATGCTTCAAATTTCGATTTATTATTGCACGCAGGGTTGTCTGCAGTTTTCGCTTCATTTCTGCCTTCTTTGTTCAGTATTATTTCAGAAATAGGGAACACATTGTGCACTAATTGGCGAATACATCGACAGGTAACCTCTTTTAATCTATTTAATAGTAAATGCCGTCGTTCTTTTAATTTTCCAATTTTTTCTGATCGATCAAGAGAAAAATCCTCCAATTCTTTTACTTTTAAAGGATACTTAGGTAATGTGCTTCGCTTATCACAATTAAAATTCATCAATTCACGATGCACTTCATTTAATTTCTGTATCTGTTCCTGTTTATTTAAAATTATCTGTTTTATTAATGCCACTTGTTTTTGATAGCATTTTATCTCGAACTCCACATTTTCTTTGGATTTGTTATTTTTCATTAAATTTTCAAAATGTTGATTAAACGCTTGCAAACTGGCATGAATATTGAGATATTTTTGTTGCTTTTCTGTTAAACTTATTACACAGAGATTTTATTTTAGATCTTAGCATTTTTCTATTAAATTCTAAATGTTTACCTTTCACCTAAGGGTTGATGAGCTAGGGTTATGCGACCACCTTTGACGCATTCGCGGCAGTGAAATTTACGCCGTTTGGTATTACAAAACAAACACATATAAGAAGGAACTTCACTCTCAATTTGTAAAGTAATAGGACTGTCGTTGGTTGGCTGTTCCACATCATCATTTTCTTCTTCGTCGTTACATGCGACAAATACTTGAAAATTTTCTGGAGCTGTAGAACTGTCATCACTTCCACTTGAAGTCATAGCCTCTTATTCAATTATCTAATACATAAAAAATTATATCTGCGAACTGCTGTCCAACACATAAAAGTTATTAAAGTATAATAACTTTATGGTAATTTTACAATGTCTTCATGATATTAAAAAAAACTTCTACGCATTGCACATTTATCTTGCGAAATTTTCAACTTATTTGTTTTCATGCATACATATAAATTTCCTTTGCGAGATCGGGTATAGTTTAAAAGAAAATATAGTTTAAAGTGGATTACGTAGATCTAAAATTGTACGCCATTCTTGACATTAATCAGAGTTTAAAGAGTCTCTGGTAAAAACATCATTTCTTTTATTTTGTTTTGTAGAGTAATATAGTGGAAGAAACCTCTTATTCAGGGCTGTAAAATGATTTTACAAATGGAGCAATCATTCTGCCATGCATTAATTTCATAATTCAATATTATTTGGTTTACTGTTGTTTGTACAACAGGTAAGTATAAACATTTTTGAAAGTAATTATAAAGAATTTCAAGAAAAATATTACACAGCATTTTAATTTTCTTGAATAAATATTTCTTTCTTTACATCTATGCTACGTCTGGTTGCCTTATTGGATAAAATGCAACTTATGCAAAGTTATGACGTGTATACTGTTCGTGACTTTAAATTATGACAACTACATTTTCCTTCCCAAAGAGTATTTAGGGCGCCCTCTATGGGCAATTCTTAGTATTTTCATCTCCATAATAATTGTTATTAACATTAGAAGTGTTTACAAATTTTTTGGAGGTATTAATTAATGCTTGACTTATTGCTTTATCTTGTGTTTTATGAATAACACTAAGAAAATTCTATGATTGGTCGGGAAGAAATGACAGAAGATTTACAAAATTATAAACTGCAATTACAACAGGTGGAGGCAGCTTTATTAACGGATCCTGAGAATAAAGAGCTGCTTAAGCTAAAAAAAGATTTGGATGAAGTTATTGGCTTAACTTGTGATTTGATCAAAACACAACTAGAAGATCAAAGTAAGTCAGCATATGTAGAGCCATCAACATCAAAGGCCACTTATGACGAAATTGAAGAAGCCTTGTTGGAAGCAGAAAAGTTAATACTGCCTGGAAAAGCGTGGAAAGTAGGCGACAAATGTCAAGCTAAGTGGAATGAGGATGCCCAATACTATGATGCAACTATTGAAGGTATATCTGACACAGGTGAAGTTCATGTTATATTTGATGCTTATCAAAATCGTGCCACCACAACTCTCAAAGAATTGCGAGAACGATCTATGCGTACAGAAATATTCCCGTCACATAAAAGACTTAGACCTAACCAAAAGGAGTACCTAAAAAAACGCAAACAGAAAAAAATTCAACGTTTTAGAGAACTCGAGGAAGAACGTGAGCAAGATAAAAATAAATGGTTAACTTTTACTTGCAAAAATGCAAAAAAACCAGGCATGCAAACAAAGAGTATATTTGCTTCACCAGATAATGTGACAGGTAGAGTCGGCATTGGAACTTGTGGTGTCTCTGGCAAAGGTATGACTGAATATACGGTTGGCGAGAAGTATAGAAAAGGTTTATGAGATGTTAACAGAGAGTGGCAAATAGGTATATACAATTTTTGTTTTAATATAGTAAACGTCATGAATATAAAACAAATTAATAATCGTAAGCTTTTCGTATTATGTTTATATTTGGCCGTTTTGCATAGGTTTCAAATTAATGTCTAGTGAAGAAGATCCTTCATTAGAAAAATTAATTAAGCATAACTTTTTCAAAACATATGTATAATAAATTAAATTGCATTGAATTTACAGTTAATAAAATAATGCATTGTAACATCAGATTTGTTCCTATTGAAAACATTTATTTTACATTATTTTATACACCGGTTTCACGTGAATTATCATCTATTTGAATAAAGTAATTGCTCTAAATATCAAATGCAATTAGAAGCCCCAAATGATATAAATTCGAAAGGGTTAACTGTCTTTGATGTTTGTGACAATTTAGAGATAAAAATTTTTGTGTTTTGGTTTACGAACCATATTATCTAGCAAGCATCATATAAAGCAAAGCAAAAGAATGGAGCTTAGAAATTGTCACAGAGTCTGCTGATATTACAAAATTTAATTCCTAGATAGCATATCGTGTTACATTTCACTAAAACACACATTTCACATTGCGTTAGTTTGGGAAATGGCGATGAGACCTATATTTATGCGTAAGACGTAAGAATGGATCTATGCATTTGCATATACTTAAAAAAAGAGTATGAGAGAGTGCCCAAGTGACAGACGGCTAAACTGATTTTGATTGATCCCGTTTCTTCTTTAAAGTGATCACACAAGACATATTTAAATTATAAAGTTTTAACTATTTAAATTATGTAACTAGAGCCGCTCTGAATTTAGAGACATATAATGCCTCAAAAGTTGCAACACATTTTCTATGCGTTGGTATTTCTACAGTTTAAATTCGCAAACATCGCCTTAAGTGCAATGAAATGTTTCCAATAGTACATTTTTAAAATTTTTCTATTCATATCTGCTTCATATTTGTGTGGCATATTAAATTAATTGATAGTTTTGCCACATTCACAACCAGGTAAATTGAAAACATATGTGGCATTTTAGAGACTTTCTAGCTACACATAATATAAATATCAAATCTGATCAAACGTGTGCATATAACTTGTCCAAATTGATGTTAGAATAGTCTGTATTAAAATTTCGCTGCTAAGACTAATAAAAATAATGAAATGTACTGGCAACTTGATAAATTTATTTACATTCGATAAGTGCATAAATTAAACAATCACAAATTAATTAATTAATGTTAATTTTAATAATTTTGCAAGTTTTTCCGACGAGATTTAATAAAATAAAAATGAATCCCTTAACAAATGTTAAAAAAGTTTTACAACTTAGCGAAAATGAGTTGCAGGGGAAATATAAAAAATCATGGCACGACATGTATAAACATTCGGCATGGATATTTGTTGGCGGTTTTTCATACAACTTAACTGAAGGCGATTTAATTTGTGTATTTTCTCAATACGGTGAAATTGTTGATATTAATTTAGTACGTGACAAAAGCACAAACAAATCAAAAGGTTTCTGCTTTATATGTTATGAAGATCAACGTTCAACAATATTAGCCGTTGATAACCTGAATAGTATTAAGGTGAGCAATTTGGTTTTATTTATCACATTTTTTTTCAAGATTTTGATTTTATCTTCCATTGGAACACATAGTGATAAAAAGAAAGAGACGTACATGTGAAGGATTTTAAATAAAATTTTTTCAATAGATGGAGCTGTGTATAATTTGTATTCTTGTTTTATACGATATTAAGTTTGCTTCGTGTAAAAAAAGTTAGAAAGAATTTCAAAATAATTATGTTTAAATAAGATTTTAAATATAAATAAAAGATTAAAATAATTATTGTATGACTAAAACGCCATAGATTTATTGTTCTACAAATTTCACAAATATATTTTTATTTTTAGATAGCGGGCCGAACTTTAAGAGTAGATCATTCCATGGAGTATAAGCCACCCAGAAGAAATGATACCCAAATTAAACCTGATGTAAATTTGTAATAAGTATTAATATGGATTAAATTTTTGCATATATATGTAATAAACGAATGCACAAGAACCTTTATGCTTTGTTTTTTTTAAATTATAAAATATAAAAAAATAGTTTAGAGAGAAATGTATTATTAATTGATTAAAAATTAAAATTACTATGGAGGAATTAAATTACACAGAAAAATCAAACAAAAATTTTTTTCATATTTACATTATTTCGCTTATTCTTATTGTTTTGTTAACATTAAGTAGGCATGCGCACAAATTCCAGTGTTGATTACTTTACGGTAATAATTTCCTTTGGGATTTTTTTCATTTTCTGTACATTGCTTGTGGACTATCAGAACCGTTATAGGTCGTTGAATATTAAAATGTGTGAATTATAATAAAATTTTTTTAATTTGGTCCCTTTTTTCAAACGTGAAAATGGATGGATATGAATATAATGTGAATACGTGAGTAGCTTTAGTGTATATAGTGTGATATATCAGTTATTTTAATCAATAAATAATTAAAGATTGAACGAAGGTGATATACCTGAACTCGGTTTTATGAACAATTGTCACCCTAGTGTTGGTGTTGAATGTTTTACGCGCAACTCGGAGGGAAGCGCTCTAATGCCAATAGAATGCATGAATGAAAATTTCTCTTTAAATTTTTTTGAAAATCCTGTATGTGATTATTTATGTGACAATGATTTTTCTCGATCTATATATTCTGATCTCTCATATCAACCAACCGGATATTCCATCGAGAACAATACTAATATTATTCAAGATAATTCCTATTTGGGTTACCCATTATTTACTTCTGATGTGAATGGTACTCAATATAGTAACCAATGCTTATTCGACAGTGTTGGAAATTACAACCCGCGTAGTCTGTTTACTACTGACGATTTGGGAATTTCTAATTGCAATTATGGTAGTAACCAGCATACCTCACTATCGAACGAGTTATTCCTTAATACTGTAGATCAGCAAAACCACTGTTTAACTAACATAGAAAAATCGGATACTAAAATTAAATGTGAAATTAATTGTGAAGATACGGTGAATGTTCTACAGACCTTAAATTCATTACAACCCAATGTTAATGGAGAAGAGGTTACTGGTAATACTCAAATACATTTGTTAGAAAGCTTTGAGGAGGCCTTCCCAAAATCTGGTAATGTTTTGAGATCTACTACTCCATTTAATGGAGCCGACTTGACTAATAACTTTGGTAATAAAGATTCTACTATTGATCAAAATCACGATGAAAAACCTCTAATTGACAATATTGAAAATAATGATTGTAACATGGAGGAATATTATCAAGATCACAATCCAGATCTTCTTTCAAATAAGAACGTTTCAGAATTATCTGCAAATGAGGTACCGCTTACGAAAAATGTACCTTCTACTTCGAACGAAGCACATAACAAGTCACAATCAGTAAACGATACATCATATTTACATGTATTGGATTTATATAAAAGTAATATGCAAGGGGCTTCATTATATCAACAGAATCACTCCGTTCAAAATCCTAGTTTTATTGTATTGCACCCTCTGCAAACACGTAAATTTGCCCCATCACACCTATTCCGTCAAAATAATACTTACTCTGAGAATATTAAACTTAATTCGTCTGATTCGTTATCAAGTAATGGATCCAAAATAGTGCATCAAAATAATTACACACAAAATGCGGATTCAATTGATTTAAATATATCTATACCTATGCCAGGAAATTTAAGTGTATCCACTTGCCCTTGTGATGTTCTTTCCCAAAACAAAGTGCAAAAACCAAATCGTCGAAAGCAAAATCTAAACAGTATTCCAGGTAGTGTATAATTTTTATTACAAAGATGCTGCAAATTGTTAAGATACAGCCTTAAGCCTTTCTAGAGGTATAATAATAATATAATTATAATATAATTATATAATAATAATAATAATAATAATAATAATATAATGTTATAATCAAATAAGGTTAGGAAGAGTTAATGTTAATCGAAAAGAATTAAAGAAAGTAAATTTGTACGAATCGAAGTATGTATCAAATGTATTAAAAATGCTTTTATTAAAAAAAAAATAGGGTTTCAAATTTGCTAAGAGTAACAGTATTTATATATATATATATATATATATATATATATGTACATATATTTATGTATATATACATGTTTGTAGATGCAGAGCATATATCTTTTGAAATAAAACGCGAGATTGAAAGCAATGAAGAAAACGAATCCTGTGCACCAGCTACTAATATAGTTGGCAATCTTCAACTAAAAGTTGAAGTGGAAGATCCGTATCCAGAAGTTGAACTTCCCGAGTTGGATGAAATATTTCGACGTAAAAAGCGAACGTATACAAGTTCAAATTCCGGTAACAAAAGAACTTTACCACGTTCTGAATTAAATAAAACCACGTCAACAAAGAAATTAGCTTCGCCTAAGTCTGTTGATAGACAACTTAATATAATGCAAGAAACTTCGACATCATTTGAAGAAAAGATTTCAATTTCTAGGAATATAAGTGCAAATATTTGTAATGATGATACGGTGCGTAACTCAGACTCAGATTTGGGTGAACATGATTGTGAAGTAATTTACGCCAAATCATTAAAATGTAGCAATTGCAATAAAATATTTAAAACTGCACGTTCTTTGGCTATTCATACTAAACATTGCAATACTTTAACTAATATTGCCAAAGAACATAATATTACTAAATTAACTTATGACTTAATCGAAAATTCCAAATTAAAATTGAAAGGTCGAAATGATGCAGTGGCACACTTGATATCTAATGGAACTAATATTAACGATAATAAACGTAAGAACAATAATATATGCTTGTCTAAAAAATTGCAATCCGATTGCGATGGTCCTTTACGTAAGAAAACCAAAACCAATTTAAAGGAAATAGGAAGAGAAACATTTAACAGCAGAAATTATCTACGTCCAATAACACGATCACAAACACGGCGATCAATGGATCCAGTTAAACCATGTTCTTCTTCAAAACGATCAAAAAAGCTTAAATAGCCTTTTTTCATGTTTTTCAATTGATACTATATAAAAAATGATGTGTAAACTATTTGTGTGACAATATATCAATGCTATTTATAAATTAATAAAATTGTTAATAATTGTTTTCGTACTTATTTGTTAAATATCATTATTGAATAATAGAAATTATATCTTATATTGATTTTAAAAGAGTTAATGTATTTTGCACTTATTAAATTTATACAGAAAGTAAGATTTGAGGTAGGCACTTTTCTTCTAGTACTGCTGAAGTTTGATTTATGCGATTAGAGTATTCTTACTTTTAACACATATAAATTTTAAGTTTTGCGAAATGACAATTAAATTATAATTTTTCTTTAACTTTCTGGATATTCAAGGTGGAAGATGGAAACACCATGTTTAGAAAGTTAATCTTATTTATTTATTGATTTCCAATAATTGTCTAGATAAATTTTCAGAGAGGCGCAATTGTTGAAATCGATTCCTATCGGTACAATAGAAAGTGGTAACTAGTTACATAAAGTAGAGAACACAAATTGTTAGTATAGGGAGCAAGAGTACACATTTAGTATATGCAGGATTGATAAATTGGTTAATTTAAACAGATAGGTTTTACAAATGGCAAATAAAATGGAAAATAAATGAAAAATTTATTCGTCTGTAGTAATTATTGCTTAGTCTAATACGTTAAACAAATAATAAAAAAGTGTTTAACTTATAGAGGTTTAGTTTCCCTTTCCAACCAAGATAAAGAAATTGTATCAGACTGTTCCTTTAGAATTGGCGATAGAGTTTCCCACACTTGTTGGTGATAGTTATTTAATAAATTAATTTCTTTTTTAGAGAGCAACTCCTTTTTAATCAATTTCGTTTGTTTGGGGCACATTGTTATTGTCTTGAAAGTTAAAGCACCACGATCTTTGAAGTTATATTCTGAATTAGCAGGCACAATTTGAACAATATCTTCAATTCGAATACCAAATTTGCCATCTTCGTAATAACCGGGTTCTATATAAATTAAGAAAAAAAACAAGTAAAACTTTATAGGCAATCGTGAATTTATAGACAATTGTGTACCCAACACCAATTCGTGTAATGTTTTAAAAATTTAAGTAAAAGCATCAAAAGTCAACGAAATGAAACTCCTAAATTATCGAAAATTTTTTTAAATTTTTCTATAAGGAAGATATCCCAATAAGTAAGCATCCATTTAAAATTTCACATCCATTCTTAAGTCTACGTAATATTGTAATTTTTCCAATTTGCTCTTATTTATTATTTATTATTAATATTATTGTTATTATCTTCTACTCTGTTCATTTTATTAATTTTATAAAATTTTTCTTCCCACTTTCTTTTTTTTTTTGGTTTGGTATAGTTTTTTGCAAAGTTTTAATATTATTTTTTCACATTACAAATCCGTTTTCTCACCAAACATGCAATCCATTAAGGCTTAAACTGTACAGCATGCCCAATAGAAAGAATTATTTATTGTATGTAATACGAAAAACTCTTATTCAAAAAAAGGTGATATTGTCGAACTTTAATTACATCATTAAATTAGAATTGGCCTACAAACCAAGTTTTACGAAAGTCTTGTCAACATAGCGTCTTGTGATGCGATAATATATCAACGAGTACAAATATCAAACAGAAAACTGAACGAGCACGCCTAAATTGAATCGGAAAGCGTTTCTGAATCGATTGGATTAATAAAAAAGTGAGTCAATTTAAATATTTCAAATAAATCCGCATAAAACCAATAGAACCAATATCAACGTAGTGCTAGTACGTTAGTAGAAGTTTGCTTCAAATAGGTTGATCAATAAATTGCGGGAATATAAGTTATTTAAAAATGACAATTTTCATTTGTAATCCCTGAATTTATTGAACAACCTGGCGTATAAAAGCACCGTTTGAAATCATCATGTTCTCTTGTAATCCTGGATCATCTGGTAATAAACGAATACCCACGCCCATAGGGCCTTCATGTACATTTAAAAAATGTCCAATACCATGACCAGTACCATGCCCATAATCTAAGCCGATGTCCCAAAGAGCCTTTCTCGCAATGGTGTCCAACATATGACCCTAGAAAAATTTTGTGATTTTTTTTTATATAAGTAAAAGCATATTTAAAAAACCAAATGTATAAATTGAAAATGTTTGAAATTAACATGTGAAAATCTTGTTTTTATTACGTACCTTCAGTTTAGCTGGAAAAACAGTAGAACCAAAAGTTAGTTGCCCTTTAAGGACTCGTGTGTATGTTTCCTTTTGAAAATCTGTTGGCTCTCCGAAATGAAAAGTACGCGTTACGTCGGTTGTTCCATCTTTATATTGGGCTCCTGAATCGCACAAGTACATTTCATTATCTGTTATTTGACGATTCGTTTTTTCAATTGGCTTATAATGTATAATAGAACCGTTGGGACCAGATGCACTTATTGTTTCGAAACTTAACCCCATATAATTTTCATTTTCAGATCGTAATGATTGTAATTTTGCAGCACCAGACAATTCATCTACGTATTTCTTTTCCGAGAGCATCATTTCTAACCATGCAAAATATTGACAGAGTGCGATCCCATCACGTATATGACAATCAATGAACCCTTTAACTTCTGTACTATTTTTTATAGCTTTTTGAATGGCAATTGCTGTAACCTATATACGTGCATATGTATGCACAGGTGTGTACATACATGTAAATATATATATATATATATATATATATATATATAATTATAAATGACTCAATTAGAAAGAGGATAATTTGCTTCCTACCTCTTGATACTTTAGTTGTTTTGGTATCAATGCAGTTAAATAGTAACTTGAATTGGGTGATATCCATATTTTTCCGAGTGCTTTTTTCACCTCATCCAGCACATGTTCACCAATGGATTCATAGTCGTATAGAGTTATATTAATTTTATTTTCATTTAGATATTCTTTAAAATTGTCCGGTAATTTGTTAGGCGATATAAATAACTTTAATTCGCTGTGTGTGATAATAAGATACGCGAAAAAAACTGGATTATACTCGATATCAGATCCGCGCAAATTTAAGAACCAAGCAATTTCGTCCAAAGCAGTAACAATTAATGCGGTTGCCTTAACTTTCTTCATATGACCTTTCACCACCTCCCATTTGTCAAAAACAGTTGCACCGACAAATTTCAATTCCATTACTATAATTGTATTGTTAACTTGTTTTGGCTGCTTATTACCCCAAACCTTATCCACTAAATTGTCTTCCACCGGCACCAATTCGCTTCCTAAAAAAAATGTATATGAAATGCAATGCGTTAACGCTTATATATTTATTGAACACTTATATGAATAATTTTTTAAAAAAATTTACACAATCTAAAATTTTTATACTTAAAGTTTCGTGTTAAAATTTAACATTCATTATAAAAACTTTATTTTATTGAAGAAAGTTCATACGGAAAATCGTTTTCGATTTTTGTTTATGATACGCAGATCCAATTCATATATTTGTACACAGAATATACAAATAACTATTTGACATTATATTCTGCACCAAATTATGTATAAGGAGTAGAAAGCAACAGCGGAACAAAATACTTAAGAAAGCGAAAACTACACAAAATTTAATGTGAACTGGACTTATTTTGTGCATTTCTGAATAGATCGTACATATTGGAATATATAGATTCATTTTAACTGATGTATCTTAAAAGTGCGATATGTTACAAATTTGTATACCCGGTGAATCAATACTCTAAGACAATCCATAAGGCAATGGTTTCAATTTGGTACTTAGGAAAAGAATGCACTGTGTCTCAATTTATAAAACGAAAATTGTGTATGCGTTCTCTCATAAATATATTTTAACGAATTGACCATTTCCGGGCATTTGTATTTTATTTTATTTTTCAATTAGTTTTCGCCTTCGGAACAAAAAACGTGTACACACAAAGTTGTATCGCATTTTACTATTACAAGCTACAAGTTATTATTCTTGATTTAAAAAATGCTTAGATAAAGAGGATACAGTATACAGTCATACAGACAGACGATACAATAAAGCGTGAGTTGGTATTGTATACACCGCGTAGAGTACAAAACAGCAATTACTTTCATGTGCGAAAGTAATATTTTTGCGAAAAACGTACACAACGGCTAACCGTACCATTTATAATTACAAGAGAAATCGGTCGTCAGGTAATGTTATATGCATCTATCAGTAAAAAAATTATATTATCAACAAACATGGTGTAATCAAAAAGAAAAGAAGAAATTCCATTACCCACATCCAATAACTCTTTGCTAATCGGTTTCCAAGATCGATACGACATTAGTTTAGGATCCACACCAACGATACTACCACTGGGTAAATTTGTCGATAACCAATTCTGAATGCTGGGAGTTGATGGCAAACCATCTTTCATTAAAGTCCAATTTGAGTCCAATTGTTCTAAGGCTTGCTGATAGTAACGACCATCTGTCCAAAGGAGTGCTGCATCATTAGTTACAAGAGCCGTACCAGCTGAACCATTAAATCCGCTAATAAAAGCTCTGCGCTCATCATGTGCACATATATATTCACTTTGATGTGCATCACCATGTGGAATTAAGTAGGCTGCTAAAGGTTTTCCTTGAGCACACAAAGGACGTTGCATTAAGTTTCTTAACTGATATAATATATCTGTAGTGTTTTTCTTCATATTTCTGTTTAACGCAAAATATTACTAAGTAAGGTTTATATAACCGTTTGCTAGTACTCAGTTAATTATTCTTACAAATTAATTATTAATAACACTTGATCAAGTGAATAATAATGCGTCAAAAACATGTATGCAATATTATGTCCAAGACGATATTTAATGGGGTCTGTGGTAAAATTAGAACAGTAATCGCCAAATAAAATGATTAGGTAAATCTTATCAAAAATATTGTATACAAACATAAGCACACACCTTGTACATCACTCCACAATTATAAAATGATAAAACAAACGTCACTTTATAAAAATATTACATATATATTTATAAAAATAATAAAATTTATCAATTAACGCACATAAATATGTGGGTCATTGATTCATTCGCTTATAACCGGTTTTAAAAAACTATAACACTATAATATTATGTTGAAGATATAAATTACAATAAGTCAGTGATTTATTTTATTTATTACTCATTTATATATAAAAATGGACATATTTAAAACTTACTAAGCAAAATTAAAAAATTACTTAAAAAATGTTTACAATTTTTTTTATAATCAACTGGACAATATATATGTTGCTTGATTGTTTTGTAAACCCGTTTCAAAATATCATAAAATTCTTTTATATAATTAATAAGTTGATAGGTTCATGTAAATTAGAATAGAGTTGGTAACATATGTTAATTGTTGAACGTATATGTCACAAATTGTAAACTAATTGATATTACAAATTTCGCATCTCTATTAAATTGATTAAATGTATTAAGGAACACGATAGATGCAAATTGTTTAAGTTTGCCAAATTTAAAAATGCTTTATGATCATATAAGTTTAAAAATTTTTCTTTGTTGCATTATATATATTCAAAGTGTGTATGGTACTATTGACTTTAATCCATATAAAATTTTAGGTGTGGATAAATATGCAAGCAGTCTTGAAATTAGGAAGGCATATAAACATCTGGCGAAAGAATGGTACTATGAATTCTATGCACACTTATATTTTATTCCAAATGCGTGTACCTGTGTAAAAATTAAATATTAGAAATTGGACTGTAAAATTATTATAACTTAATATTTAGCAAATTACGTTTTGCCTTTGTATAATTTCTAGGCATCCAGATAAAAATAATCGATTAGACGCCGAATCGAATTTTATTAAAATTAAACAAGCATATGAATTACTGAATGATAACGATCGACGTCATTTATATGATCAATACGGTATAACGCACGAAGATTCCAACATGTTCAATCATAAAGCAGAGTATGAGCAATATGAAAGGTTTACTTTTGATCCACTGGAGGAGTTGTTTGGTAAAAATTTTCATCAAGATGTAGACTTTTACCGTAAATTGTCTGTCACTGCCAAACATTATGAGAAAATAATAGTTTTGAAAAGCAAATTTGTACCCTACATTATCATTTATTATAACGATTGGTCTTTTCGGTGTACACGGTTTATAGGCACATTTAAAAGAATTGTCGAAGTATTTGAACCTTTAGGTAAGTAAGCTTTAAATATCAACAATATTTGTCCGTTATAAGATTATAAGAGTATCGTTGATGTTATTTTATGAAACAGGAATACAATTTGCTACAATAAATGCGGCATTTGAAGAACAGTTATTCCGTAAAACTGGTCTAAGGGATGTACCAACTGTAACACTTGTTTTAAATGGACATAATTATATATATCGTGATACCTTGTATACGACCCAAAGAGTTGTCGGTTTGTTTTATATATAATTACATAGCCACATATATACACACTTTTACCTAAAGTTTAATATGTTGATATAATTTAAGAATTTGTTCGTAATAAACTTCCCCGCTATTTGAACAATAAAATAAAAGATGATAATATGGATAAATTTCTAAACGGATGGACGGATAATAAAGTGAGAATTTTGCTTTTTGAACCAAGGAGTCAGCCAAGATTGAGATATTTAATTGCAGCATATGGTTTCCAAAACAGAGCAGCATTTGGGTATGTTCATATAAAAACTAAAAATAATGTAAATGTTTGGAACTTAATAAACTGTCCACTAATTGATTTGATAAATGTTTCTCTACTTGTTTCTGCAGCTTTGTAAATTTGCACGATGAATCCAGCCGGAATCTTGTACAGCGTTTTCAAATTGATACCAAAATGGACACTTTATTATTGTTTCATGAAAACATTCACAGTCCAGTTACTAATATAACTATGCTAGATATTCCAGTATCGACATTAAACTACGTTGTACATGTTAATCAATATTTAACGTTACCAAGATTATCTTCACAAGACACATTTGATGGTATGTTGAAATTATCTCTTACCCACACAATTAGTATGTAGTGATTATTCATAAATTATTAAGAAGTATATTCTGCAGAAACTTCAAATGTTGTGCTTTTGTTTTATTAAAGGTATTTGTCCAGTTGAGTGGAGTCGACTACGAAAACGTTTATGCATTGTCTTAATTACAGACGATGTTAAAGAACACGACTATGCTCGAGAAGTATTAAGAGATATTGCCCTGAAGAGTTCATTGCCACATGATTATGTTCGTTTTGTGTATATCTTCAAGGTATTTTCAAACATGTTAATCCATCGAATTATAATCAATTAGAATTTACCATATTTTAAGGCATAGTGTTTACACTTATCAACCAGACATTTTTAAAATATTTGTAACTTTAAAACTCAGAGATTATTCAACTTGCATGGATATTTCATAAATTTTACTTGAGCGGTTTTGTTTTAAATTTAAAATTTTGATTTATATATAGGGGAAACAAGTGGACTTCATAAATGCTATATCGCGTGGCTCCCCAAGTAACAATTTATTACATTTGGTTGCCATATGGCGACGCGATGTTTTACAATTGAAATATGTGTGGTTAACGGATGTATCGTTAACATTTTTATTAATGCCCAATGAATCTACAAAGTACCTAATCAATCAAACAAAGGAGCAATTACAGACTGCTATTCAAAAGTTATTAAAATCATCTGAGATGTCGGCATATGAAGCTATTGTTCAGGTAAGGGTACCCTTTTTTTCTTGAAAAGTATTTTACTTATATGAACATTATTAGTGACAATTTAGTACTTCGAGCGGCTCTTAATATTAATTATATTCTCAATTCATTAGTTTAAAAAATTTATGATTATTAACGTTTCGATTATATATTGTCTTTGGTTTAATTAATCATTTATCATTATTATTTTTATGAGAAAATCGTGGTCTCTTGCAGTATAAATGGGGCTCCTGATAATTCCATCATTCTTCTATATAAATTGTAGAGATATCAAAACTTTTGATTCTAATAACTTGTGTGATAATATTCGAACATCTCGATTGCTTATTTAGAGCTTTTAAAAATTATTCTTTTTAGTTATTTATTGAAGCAAATAACGTTTAAGCCATAAGCTATATGCGTCAACAGATCTTAATAATAATATTTGATCATTTTTAGCAGTAAAAAATTATACATCTCTGTTTGATTCACGTGAAAATTTCTATTACTTGTTATTGATATAAGAAATGATTTGCTTGTCCTTTTAAGGATTTAAAAGATGAATATGCGGAAAGTTTTATAAATAGATGGACCTCTAAAGCCAGTGATATGTACGCATACGTTGCAGATAACATAGAAGAGGAGCATTTATTGGCAACGTTATCCTTTATTGGTACCTTACTTTTTATGTTTGCTATCGGATATGCAATGATATATTATGTTAAAATAGAAGAGGAAACTTTAAAAGCTAGTGGCCAATTATTGGCAAAACCAAATAATACACGTAACCATTATGTGCCAGAATTAAAATTACATGAATTGCGTGCGGAGAGGTATAACGGTATGGTTAGATTATTGAAACCGGGTTGTCGAACAATTATTCTAATAACAGATATAAAGTCGAGGCGTAAACTTTTGCCACCATATCATAAAGCAATATGGCCTTTCCGAAAATCAAAAACATTAATCTTTGGAACGATGCTTATTGAAAAAGGCATATCATGGTACGCAGAGTTATTGCGATTATCATTAGGTGAAGCGAACAAATTAAAAATAAATCCACGAAATTGTGTTGGCACCGTTTTGGCTTTAAACGGCCACCGAAAATATTTTTGTATGTACCATTCAAAGCATCCGGAAGTACCACGTGGCGCCAAGAGAATGGAAGATATGACAGAACAATTAACGCAATATCCTGAAGATTTAGAAAGTGGGCAATACTTTAAAACAAAAAAACCTAAGATTGATATACAAAAAGGTATAGATTATGAACCAGAAATTTTGTTAGAAGAACATTTATTAGAAGGTTTAAGCAATTGGTTAGATCGTTTGTTTGAAGGAACAACTCATAGATATTATATTAATTATTGGCCAGAGTTTTCCATAAAGTAATATCTATACCAAATGAAACAAAGCCAATTGGAATAGATTACAGTAATTATGATTTCTAGTCAAATAAAATATTTAAATGACTTTTTATTATTTTTTTAACATAGTACAATTTTTAAACAATTAACAAATTACATTCGGGCAAAAATATGTATGTCAGCTATTAGCTGATTAATGTGATTAATATTTAACTTGATTGTCATGTAAGCATACCAAACTCTCAAATTTCATAATTAATGTATGAGAAAATATAGAACAAATAAACGAAGCCAAAGTAAATGTGATTCAATGCTAAGCTAAGTTTCCTATAACTTGTTTAATTCATATCATGCAATGCAGAAGGTGCATAAAATTAACCAAATTAAAAAAGTCGCTCTACAAAACTTACACCATAAAAAAAGAATTTTTTTGTTTTATTATTTCCCGTAATACCGTGAAGCTACCATACCGTTCAGCGCAAATTAAGTAAATTCATATTATAGTATGCCATATTAAAAGATGTGCAAATTTAAGAGAGTTCCCTGATGTACAACTAAAATGTACCAAAAGTATATACATTGCAAATTTAGTTGCTAGTTGATCCAGTCAATGAATTCCAGTGACATTGTAATTGTAACAAATAAAAACATTGTAAAAATACTCAAAAAGAAAACATATTCTTAAGCGGAAATCGGCTTATATATATAGTGATTGCTTGTGCATTCTAATTCGTAAGGTTCGCTTAATACGAAGACAAATTTTAAGAGACTTTATTATATTTGAATTTTACCATTTATGTAGGTCGATCGACGGAGTGTAAAAATATAATGAAGAAAGCAACAACAATAGCACTTTAGTCGAAGCCAATTTGAATGTTTATTAGATTTGGTGGATCTAATGCAACCTTTCCACTTTTATACAGAACTTCATAAATATAAGGAAAGTTTTGTAATTTTCGGATTTGTTGAGTTATAACAAAAAAATTTTGCGACTTGAAACTGTTCTTACTATGACATAATCGTATTACTTGATAGACTGTTCGCATGAACATTCGGGATGTAACAAAAGTTTTAATAATATAAAAAGAATTGAAAATTACTGGTTGATCGGTAGTATTTTATATTCCGTTCATATTGCCTGCTTCTTTTAATTATTGGCTTCATTTTACATTATAATGTACTTAATATTGATGTTACATATTATTCTTAGAAGCATAAATTGGCAAATAAAAAAAATAAATTAACAATATCTGTATATAGTTATATATAAAAATTATTTATAATAATAAACTTCAAATAAATTTACATACAAATGAAAGTTCGGTTTGAAGAAATTTACAATTTTCATATTTATTTAAGTGAAAAGAAAACAGGATGTTAGTATGCCTGTTCTTCTAACAAAGTAATTTCCTTGTTGAACCACTTTAATTTATAAATACAATACTGTAAATGTTGTTCTTATGATATGGCCAGCATACACAATTTGGAATGTTATGTACACAAACATGTATCTCTTAAGTTGGACTTTATCCATGGTATAAATTTACTGACTCTAGTATAAACACCAGGATAACCTTCTCTTGCACAACCCACACCCCACGATACAATACCAACAATGAAAAATTTACTGCCATTGGATAACAATAGGGGACCACCGCTATCACCTTGGCACGAATCCATTTTTGGGTTTCCAGCGCATAACATTGAGGACGTAATGCGGGAACTTTTGTATTTTTTACTACGACATTCTCCCAATGACATAATAGGAACCTTTACTTGATTAATGATCGATGGTATTTGCCCTCCTTCAGATGTTCGCCCCCAACCAACAACTATGCCAACGTAACCTTAAAATTATACATTCAGTAATATATAATTTTGACACCATAAGTTCTAATTATATTGTTAACATAGCGCATTCAATGAATTTGTGAATTAATCAATTGGCGAATAGCGTCTTCGTTTTATAGATTTTACAGTAATAGAATTTAAAGAAACTTTTTATATATTCTATAGATTCCGTGTAGGACAAAATAAAGATTAATAGATTATAGCTAAAAGATGATCTCGCTTTTTTTCTTTGTTACATTGTAGTACACTTTGAATATTTTTTCACTTAAATTAAATAATTAATAAAAACGATCAATGAGTTTGTGCAGAAACAATTATTTTCTTCTATTAATTATGAATTTGGGATATTATTAAACATTTTATACACGTACTTATAGATTTTACCTGCTGGGTCGTAGTTAAATCGAGGCAAACAAACGGGCTTTATAATTTTCGAAAATGTTACCGGTTTTCTTAGTTTCAGTAGTGCTATATCATTGTTATAACTATCTGGATCAAAATTTCGATGCTTAGTGACTGTGACCACAGCCCTTTGTATTGCATTAGATTCAGATGTTATATGTTGATCGTGATCTCCGAATATTACCCGTATTTGAGATTTTTTTAGTT
The DNA here is from genome assembly GCA_023089585.1 of Melophagus ovinus. NCBI lineage: Eukaryota > Metazoa > Arthropoda > Insecta > Diptera > Hippoboscidae > Melophagus > Melophagus ovinus. Next base: position 8,221,285 of record JAKKIB010000174.1, on the reverse strand, counting down.
TTCTTACGCAATGCGCAGCTGTTAAGACATAATCTCGTGCAATAAGAGAACCACCACAATGAAATTTACCATTATACACGATACGTGCCACCCACGGGTACTGATTTACTCCAGTTGGTTTACCTCCAATAATTCTAATTTCTTCATTAGATACACCACAATCTAAAAATATTGATTCGTAAATACGCCGCATTTAATATAATGACATTGGCGGTTTCATGATATAATACTTTACATAGTTATAACGAAAATGTACTGGAGAATGGAAGTTTGATATCTATCGATGCAATAATCCAACTAATCGATTGAAATAACGTACGTAATGGTTTTGGAGAAAATTTTATGCATGTTGCATTCTTTACAATCTATATATATACTACGTATCAAAACCTTACGTATATATATAATACACTATTATCCTAATCATCATGAAGACATGAATCGCTGTAGCCATCTTTATTCTAAAAGATAAATATTCAACCATTTTCCGCAACAAATGAAATTTTATTTTCCACTTGTCTCTTTTCATATTCTATATATTTAGAGATAATTTATAAAATATTTTATGACTATACCTATGTAAATACTAATTGAGAAGTATTAATCACCAGTTACATAAATGCACATGAATTATATAAGTACATATTACATTTGTACATAGTGTTTAAATTTATATATACATATACGTATAGGTATAAATGTACAACTTGTAATCTTACCACAGTTACACGTTTTAATGTTTACGTTGTTACTGTCGTCATTGGTATCACCACCAAATGCATTGGTAATGCCAGAACCAATACCAAAAACCAAATCAAAAAGGAATTTACTATTCCTTGTTGCATTTTGTGTACTAAGAGTACTTGAACTTACTTCACACCAGCAAAAAAATGATAATTGATACATTGTGTAGTATACACACAGCAAATACTTTATGGAAATCATTATGAATAAATCTTATACAGAAAGAACATTTCTTAATTTCTATTAATAATATTTTTAATAATTCATTCTAAGTGTTTTTGTTTTTTGAAATTATTTTTCTATTAATTTTCTCTAGCAATAAATCGTTTTTATGCTCAAATCTTACAATTTTCGTTTAATATTTACTACCAATTTGAGTAAATTGTATCATAAGATAGTTGTTCATTGTGCAAGTTATATACAGAATAAATGTGTATTTTTTAACTTTACAGAGATATAAGACTACCCGTTTTATATCAGCATTTAATGTTTCAATTTCAATGTGTTGTAAAGATTTGATAAGTGCTTCATTTACGGTAATTGTTACAAAAAAACTCCACATACTTTATTTATACAAGAAGGGATAAAGCTGGAATATATGTAATGTTTTGAATGACTCAAATATTGTTTCTGTACTTTAAAAAAATTTTTTTTAAACTTACTTAAATTTTAAAGGTTTCGTGTATTTGGAATTTATATAGTTTTTTCGAACCCAGTAAATATATTTGTCTTATATTTCTAGAATCTCTTTTTGAAATTGAATTGGAATTGCTAAAAGTTTGATAGATAATATTCCTCTAACAATTAACATTAATCTTCTAAATAGATAATATAAATTGACCATAATTAATAATCACTTTTAAGAAATGTGTGCAAGTATTAATTGATAAATGATTGTTACGAGTCGTATATTAGAGAGATGAACAAACAAATAGCGTTTGTTGATGCTTCAACCTGCATTTTTAGTGATCTCTTTCATTTAAAATGCGAATCAATGTTATTGATTTGGTATGAATTTACAAATGCTATAAACTCAATGCTCTTTGTTAAGGATTTTTTAAATCAGTCAGCCAAAATTTTGGAAGTTTTTAACAAAGCCTTCAATATGAATATTGTGCATTATCTACAAATGGATCGAAATTGTATGCTATAATTCTTTCTACGTGTTGAATACATCACTTACAACTATTTAATTGAACGAATGAAACAAATTATTCACTTAAAGACTAATATTTATCAATTGTCGTTTTGTATGGTTAGATTTGTACAATCCGTTAAATTTGTATATATGTTTCAAATTGACTCAAAATGAGCTGTTTAATTAAGATATTATTAAACAGCTCATTTTAAGATTAATTAAGATATTATAAATAGATTTATATGGCGAAACAAGTTGAACTTAAACACTATGGATTTTGAGAATTGGAGACATAAAAAGGGAAAATATTATGAAATATTTTTCGTTATGATACCGTTAAATAGCAAATTGAATAGTAATTAATTGCTTGAGTATGTGATTTAGTAATCACAATCAAATTGATTTTACTACATGCTAACTAAACATTTATGAAATGTCTCATACAATGCGCAGGTATAAAGTAATGCCCTTGACAGCAAATTTCTGACAGTTCATTTTCGCTTCAATGTCTTTAGTTAATAGTCACATTTTTGTTTGGTTTGGTTTGGTATTCTTAAAAAAAAAACAAAAGCTGCATTCAAACAATATCAAATACTTCGAATAAACAACAGATTATATTAATATAAAATATATAATAAAATATAATTATATATATATATATATATATATATATATATATATATATATATATATATACTGATATATGTAGATAAAATATATATACATATATCGATTTGAATTTGAAGAAAAATTAAAATTTATTATCATTTATTATCTTCCAAAGTAGTATATTTTAAAACGCGTAAGTGCTGCTTATAAGTGTTTCATGATAATTTTGGTTATTTATGAAATTTTATTGTGACAAAAAGAATATATATTAAAGAAATGGCAAACGCTTAACTCTGTTTATTGATTAGTTAAATGTCAAGCGACTAAAATCTATACATTTACTAATCCATATTATTTAATGTTTTTAAATAAAATATAATATATACCCATATAAAATAAAATCAATTTGCATATAATTTCATTTCATTTCAATAGTTGTGTATTATAATAATTTCATGAAGACTGAAATGGATCTTACTGTACTGTACCATTCTATAATACATTAAACTATTATGCTTTTATATTGTATTTAATATATTTGTATAAATATGCATATTTATCAGCCAAATGGAGATAATCAATTTAAAATAACAAATAATATAAGAATAAGAATATTTTGATATTTGTTTATATATTGAAGATTCAGTTCAACATAATGTAATATATATATGTAATATGTGTTTGTATTATTGTCTATCTCTCTCCTTATAAAACCATTCAAGTTATGTTTAATATAAGTTTGTATGATGAAATTCGTAAGTCACTACATTACCATTGAGTATATTAATCGAAGTACCTTGCACTGCAAGGACAATTGTTATATTAAATTAACATGGTGTATGAAGAGGTTGCTTCATGTAACACAATTCCGCAATTAACTTCTTTTTATAAACATAATAAGTAATAATATTGAATACTTATTATTGCTGCCTAATTTAGTCTAAACGAAAAAGTGTATTCATTAAAAAAAACAACGAAAAATAAGCAGGTAAAGACATTATAGTCGGTTTTGGGGCCGATTCTTTTTTTAAATCATCCTTTACGGTAGTTTGTTTAATGCGACTAAAAAATTAAGAAATAGAATTACGAGTCAACAAAAGTAAAAGGTCGCAATTTTTAGAATTTATGGAATTTATTATCCCACATGGAAGAATCAATCTGTTACATTTTTTTATATTCCATGCCATCCTTGCGGTACAGGATATTATGTGTTTGGCGGATGTATGTAACACCCAGAAAACGTTGAGGTAAAACCACATTTTATTATATCGATCGATTCAGAATCACTTTGTGATTCGATTTAAGTCTGCTTGTTCGTTTATCTGTTGTACGTCCATGTTAGCTTGTTGCTAAAGTGCAGAGCAAAGCAATTTTAAAGATATTTGAATGAAATTTGGTATGAAGGGGTAATTTAGTTCAAAGATGACCGAGAATAATTATGGATAACATCGAATTGTTATATTGGGCAGGCCCCACGTAACGAGTAATTGTGGAAAAACTTATAATTCTGAATAGTCCTTTATACAAATATGGAGTAGGGTATTTAATATTCGGCTCTAATCAAATATAATATATATACTTGTTTTATTACGTCATATAATTACGATTCAACGATTATCATTAAAAAACGTTCAAAATTATTATAATTTCTTTTTATATTTTAATCCTGTTTAAATAGAACAGTATTTATACTATTTATGGATTCGTCACAATAATTGGCTAATCTTACATATGTACAGAGGCCTTTGCGTTTGGATCAATTTTTTTCATTAGAAATTACTAGAATTTCTTTAAAATATCTGTAAAATTGCGGCCCACACTTTAATAATAAATTTTCAAGGATAAATAACAGACAGACAGACATAAAGACGGACAGTTATAGGGTGATTGAATAAGAAAAGGTGAATTTATCCATTATATTCTGCACCGCAATTGGTGTGGGCTTAAGTTATTTAAAAAAATTTGAAAATCTTAAAAAAAACATGAAAATTAAAGTTCACCATTGTCATTAGAAATTGTCTGAGAATTTGTTTGAAATTGTTAGATAATTTTTGTAATCATGTGTGTATGTACAATTTCTTATTATAGAATTATGCCGTCTATAGAAAATACAGATGATCCATCTGCTCCACAAGTACCGAAAACGGAATTGGAAGAATTGCAAATCCAAGCAAATACAGTCGCTGATGAGGTAAATATGTCACCATAATATTATTAGTAATATATACATTTAGATATTATGCTATTATTATTTGTTAAACAAGTTATTGAAAATTAAACTAAATGAAATGAATTTGGTAATTTTGTGGTTGAAATGCATGATAAAAGTAATTTAAGAATTTTATCATAATATTCATGTAATTCCAAGAAATATATATTTTTTAATATTTTCAGTCATTGGAAAGTACCCGCCGTATGTTAGCATTATGCGAGGAGGTAAGTTAATCAAATTACCATCAGTATGCTAAAGTAGCATTGTACCAAATTTTCTCAAAACAATTTTGCTTTCATCTATACGATTTGTTTTGGATAGTCTCACATGATATGTCCTCAGGACGTATTACACATTATTAAGCGCATGATTTTATCACATTTGTATATTGGCTTCTTTTAAATCAAACTTTTTCATTTTAACTTAGAATAAATTTGCATAGAATTTGAAAATTACAAATTTTAAAATTAAACACTAAAATTAAATTAAAATTTGGGCCGATTATATCATTTCAAACAAATTACATCATTTAGTTTTATTAATTATAGGATTCTAACATACTTCAATACTTTTTGTAATAATAAATTTAATAAAAGTACGAATTTATTTATTTATTTATTTATTTATATTTTGATTATTTGAGATAATTTGGTATATGCAAGCCGCAAAGATAGTGCCTTTCAATGTAATCGTTTTGAGGTTTTCAATGAAAATTTTGAATAACTATATTGAAGGGCCCTTTTCTATTGTAGATTGATCATATTGTAAAAATAATGAGGCTGCCTCTCATTATGCGCATTTTTTTTTAAAGCCAGTAACATACACATACTTACAATTTAACATGAACTCATAGAATGAACACATTGTAACAGCACATCATTACGTTAACACCATTTCCATACCTTGTTTGCTTCAAAGCATTTCATCTATTTGGATGCATACTTTTCAACTACTGAAATTGTATATAAATCATCTTCTTTCGATTTATAGTTTTTATAATATATGTATGTATGTATTGTATGTATATATATTCATAGAAATGTATGTATTGGTTACGGTTTCATGAATATACCATTTCAAAGTATATAATATATATTAAGATATTCGGAATGGCCGCATATTGTGTGCACCGATTTTCCGTAGAGACTTCTAATTCAATGGTATATTTTTATTCGAATATTATTATGAATATTTCACTTAAATATAAATGCTTACTTAAATATAAAAAGTAAACACCTAAATTATTAAGTAAATAAACTATTTTCCTCTAATAGGAGACTTGACTGTGTAAAGGATTTACTAATAGTTCACGTCATATCATTGTATCGAATTGATAATTTTTAAGTGAGAGATTTATGTGAGTGATATATTTTGTAATTATTTTAATTAATTCTTGTGGAAGAAAATTTTCGCCTTTGTTAAATGTCCTTATATAATAGAGAACAGTGCAATATATAAAATCGTACAATGTTTCCATTATTGCCTTTACACTGACAATTTCTTTAATTAGAAATTGAGGAGAAAATATGATGAAGTTTTTCTTTAGAAAACCTTCATCCTTTTCAGTTAGGTATCAAATAGAATCATTTTAGATAAAATAGAATGTCTTGTCAATATTCATATTCGTCTAAACGGCTGTTAATATTGAAATATTAATTACAAAAATTAAAATGTTAGCTTTAAATTTGGCATAAGCATTGACTTCTATTGAAGCGAGTAAGTCGAGTAAGTCAAGGAACAAGATCACGGCTTAGCATAAACTGAAAAGATATTTGACTTTTTGAACTTAACGAAATATATATGTAATTCTAAAATTTTCACATATATTCCCACTATGTATGTTTGTAAATTGGAACAAAATTTGCGAAGCCCAATGAAAGTTGATTTTTTGCAATTTTCACTTTGCATTTTTTGTTTTTTGCTTTTTTTAATTTTTCCATAATTACGTAAGGTGTCCAGCATTCAAAGTGGTAGTGGTAAAAATTCTATTAAGGTTTCCCAAGTTTTGGCTTTTGTAAAATTATAGCTTTGCAGGAAAGACTTGTATTATTATTTAGAAGTCGACGAAACCGTCATCAATTTTTAAGTTCTTCACAAAAATTTATATATATTAACGCTAACCATTACTTTCTGAATGCATTTAGTCAAGTTCGACTACCAATGCGTACAAAATTATGAAATGTTATAACATCGCTGTTTTGTTAAATCAAATGATGTTTAGGTATTCCTAATAAGTTCTTAATTATAATAAGCCCAAAAGAAATAAAATTTTCCATTTCTTTCACCAGTCTCGATTGAAGTAATTTTATATTCAAACGATAGAAATACATTGCATATTCGAATTGTAGTAAAAATCGGTCACGTCTTCTAAATATGCAAAGTACCTAAATACTAGGCATTCAAGTTGTCGTAATATCCGAATATTCTGCATTAGCATTAACTTCACTGTAATTATTATATGCGACTCTCTGTTCTACATTATTGTATGTGATTTACATGCATTATTAAATAACTGTACATCTTAAACTTCATGAAGAAATTCAATGTGTATAAATCTCTCGTTTTACACTTTAAGCCAAGTTTGTGCATAACATACAAGAAAACTTGTGCTCACTTTGCATTGTGGCCCAAAAGAAGCCATCAATCAAGGGCTTTCTGTTTGTCTGATGCTTGTCCATAAAAATTTCTTTATAATTATTTTAAAATTATAAGTCACATTTTTAGAGATATTTATATAACGATTTTCAACACTATGAATTACACGATTTCCTGGCGGAGACATATAATAATAATAAGTGCAGGAAAACTATTTCGAATCTATTCTCTACGCACATTGTACATTTTACTGATAATTTAAGTTTATTTTACATATATATACGCACACATACATATATGCACATACATACAAACGTATACACTTACATAAGCATTTGAATTTCATGAAACATCTTATTAACGAATTATAACTATACATATACATGTATATATATATATATATATATATATATATATATATATATATATATATATCCATATATACTATGTATATAACAACACTAACTTACACAAATATTTACAAATATTTTACATTTTGCTGCACACCAGAGCAAGGAAGCAGGGATTCGAACCCTGGTAGCCCTTGACGATCAGGGAGGTGAGTTATTGCATTAAACACCATAACATTTACTAAGAGCATTGTTCCTTTTTTTTTAAAACAAAAAAAAAAGATTATAATAATTTGAACGTGAATTATGCGTGCAATATATAATGTAATATAACATATTTATATAATGTAATTTTGGGAGGGTTAATTATTCAATGTAATCTAATGCAATGCAGAGTTCTTTGCATTGGCCCGTACATCAAACAACTATTTTACTGATGTATGACTTTTGAAAGGCTCTGCACAATGTAAAAATTTAATCAAAGTCAATTCACTTGAATTTAGTTAATACTTAAATTTTTTTACATTTTACTTAAATAAAATTTGTATTACTAAAGTAGCTTTTTGGTATATTTGTTTTCACTTATACAACATTTCATTTTGAAATGCCGTTTTTAATATAATTAATAACTGAATATATTTCACTTTAATTACGATCAATATACATCACTTCAAGTAAGTTAGATTAGCAAAAAAATTAAATAAAAGTAAATTAAATTATTTATGATTGCGTTAATATTGAGAAATTTTGAGCGACATGCACACATGCCTTCTTGGTCATACTTTTCAAGTTAGGCGAAATATATTTAATATGTTAATGAATATTTTGTAATATTTTCATTACTAGTTATTGATATTTCTTAATCGCTAGAGCTAATTCCCTATAAATGGGGGCAAAAGATGAAGTTTAATTTTTGTAATTGAATAAACAAAAATGGGAAAATATTTTTTAGCTTGGGCTAAATCTTGGATACCCACCATCCAGGCACTAACACTATTTTTGACATTTATGGTACTGACCGATAATTTAAAGTTGTCTAATTTTGGGTAGGACTGACTGATAAGGCGGCCTTAATATTTGTATAAAACTTCAGCTTTCTATATGTTTCAGTTTTCATGTTATGAGAGATAATATGTAAATATTTACTTAAAACAAGAGAGGTGCTCTCAGTTGCATTGTGACCGCATTCTTTGGCCGATTTGATTATCACCATTATCAACACTGACCAATGTGTATGAATTTGCAACATTTCTGCCAAATTTGAAATCCATATCTCGTTTTTTGCGACTACGGGAATATTTAACATATACAGGCAAATGGAGACACGTAACAAAGATTAGCAGACAGATGAACAGACATGTCTAAATCGTTTTAGAATTTGATGTTGATCGGGAATACGTACAAGTTACAAGTTTTTCGATTTTTCCTTTTAGGGGTTACATATATAATAACAAAATGGGAGAACTTTTGAATGATGGGCATAAAAACATCAACAGACTTATCTAAAATATTTACTTTTCAATTCAAAATACTTATAATATTGAAGAAGCTTTACGGAATTGGTTGTGTATCTTTTATTAATTTATCGAAGAATAGATTTTACAATGGAATTTTTCTGTATTTGCTTCACTTACATTATGTGTGGATCGCTTTTCAAGTTTCCATTATCCAGGGAAGATAATATTGGAATATTGGAATTTACTTAGAATTCCAATTGCTGTAGACTTCGAAAGTTGTTTTATCTTATTTTAGTCTTATTTCTGTTTACGTATATTATATATATTATACATTAATAAGGAAGAGAGAAAGAGAGATAGAGAGAGAGAGAGAGAGAGAAATAGAGAAAACGAGTAAAAGAGTAATTAAAAGAAAATGGAAAAAGTTTGACCAAAATGAAATTTTATTGTTCCTAAAAACCACAACAAAACAATTTGCTTTTGTACACAAAACAAGGAGAACACCTGTAATTTATACTGAACAAACCACGTACTGGCTGTGTACATAGAACATATGGAAGATATGTATAAAGATTTCCATATCCTAAATTATGAGCTTATGTATTTTTATTTAGAGTGCTGAAGTTGGAATGAGGAGTATTGTTATGCTGGATGAACAAGGAGGTAAGAATCATAGTAATTCTAAAACAATACATTGAAATACAAAAGCCACTTTTAATTAAGTACAATTATTATGAATGTGTCAATGTTTCTTTGACTTAGTTGCTTTTTTGTAGCTGCCGAATTCATGTTATATATATATCTATATATATGCATAAATATGTATAAATGTTAGTATATCATAATTATATAACGACTTATATAATAAATACAATACAATTATATAATAATTACTAATTCAATTGCTATTTACTTGTTGATTATAAGTAGTCGTTGTACTTGAAACTTTTACACAAATTTAAGTTTTTTTTTTTGTTTAATTTATAATACTCTGCGACGTCAAAATGGATGATCATTAAAAATTGATTACTCTAAGTTATATCGCCCATTATTATCCATTATTAATTGTCTATTAATAATTAAGGTGATTTAATTAAATTGAATTAAAATACGAAAATCATATTTGACTGATTATCTGATACTTGATTTCTTAATATATTTGCTGCTAAATATAATGAATTTTAAATATTGTTTTAGATTGCCAATGTTGGTATGAATTCTAAAACGGCCAAACAATTTTCAGTTTGAGATTTCAAAAAATGGTAAATTAATTATTCTTTTGAAAAAGTTATACACCGAAAAGAATATAAGCGTAATCTGTTGCAATCTTGATCGCACTTTGTTATATATTACTCAAGAATTTCTATTCTTGAAATGAGTTTATTACGTAACATTTTAATTGATGGTAATAAAAATTGGCAGGCAAAGTAGCAGTTTTAGATTATCAACAACAATTTAAAAACAAATGGGAACTTTATAATCGTTTAGGGTCTATTTTTAAATAGCCTACACTTTTTTGCTAAATGTGATTAAAGTCAAATGAGAGAATCAAAAGCCAATAAAGTTAAAAAATTTTAATTTTTAAATTATTTAAAAAGTTCGCTATAAGAGAGGAGGTTCAATAAATGGATCAATCTGTATTAAATTTAGTGACTTTTTACATGAAAATAAGAGGCAATTTCAATTTATATATTCCAGATCGAACCTTTTGTTTAATTAATGACGTTTTTGGAAATAGGCGTAACATGGAAAGTGGCTGTAGCCGACCTGGACCAAATTTGATACTTGAATTTTTTACATTAAAATATATAAACATGCATACTTTTCTTAAAATCTACTCAAAATTACAACTCTTATATAATGACTTTTTTTGGAGAAGCATTATATGAGGATTGGAGATTAAACCCATTCTAACCATTTTTAAAAGGATTCGTAGTGGGTCAAAACAAAACGTATGCGATTCTGAGCCGAAGGGTATAATTGGACGTATAATTGGATTGTAACACCTAAAATTTTTTCGGTGTTACAAACATGCGCGCAAACTTATAATACCCTATACCAAGAGTGGTGTAGGATATAACAAAGTCAGCGTTACATTTAATACGTTGGCCATGTGTAATAAGATTAAGGCAGATAGACACATTAAAAATGTTACATGTTAAACTATAATTTAGTTGTGGTCTTAAGTTTTATATTGTCTACAGTGTACGTATGAAGGCACACTTCATTTTAGAGTTGCTTTTTCAATGTGGAACTGCTCCTTAAAGCACACGCGCATAAATATATTGAACTTAGGACTGTAATTTTTTAAAATAATATTCATCGATGGATTGAAGCAAATTTTTGTAGTAGATTTAATGAAGTTTTAATTGCGGTTTTTAGTTGTACCACACATAATAGAAAGGCTCCAATATATTCAGAAAATAATATTGAATCATCCATTAACAAGTTATCTAAACTTTATACATTTTACATAAGAAATAATATGGGATGAGATAAATAAGAAGGTTCAATATGTCTTGAGCAAAAATAACACCGATATTTTTCATTCTCATACAATTTATGTGTAAATTTTCAAGGCTTTACTTTGTACAGAGAATTTTGAGCAAAAACTTAAATAAAAAACCTTCAAATTTGATCCGTTGTAACTTTTGGTGGTCGATACTTTATACAAAGTAATTATAAATACAATAATAACAAGAAAGATTATAAAAGCTCTTATATTTTAAGTGAAAGATGAAAATTTATGAAATTTTAATTTGGAAACTTTTTGGGAAGTTATACAATGCTGACATGTGCTTGCTATAATATGTTTGATGTACGTTAATCTATTTGTTGTAACATAATCGAAAAAGAGTTGCATTTATTTCAGAACAATTGGATAGAATTGAAGAGGGAATGGACCAAATTAACGCTGATATGAGAGAAGCGGAAAAGAATTTGAGCGGTATGGAAAAATGTTGTGGAATATGCGTTTTACCTTGCAATAAGTAAGTAAACTTGTATATACAAAAATGTTACATATTTATTCGTCGAGTATGAATCTTATAGTTGAAAATTTTGTTAACTTTGACAGATTAGTATTTGACAATGGCTTGATATTTTAACGCATCCGTTTAAGTAAATTATTTTAAGTTCTACATTAATTTATACTAATTCGTGCTGTTATGAAGTGTAAATCCAAAGTGGAATTACAGTAGGACAAACAAAATATAAATACATTACGACCATTCAGTGTAGTTACGTAACAGATAAGGTCATATTGGCTTGCTATATTCAGTGTTAATTATTTGCACTTTAAATAGGACCCACGCGACCACCCAGAATAAAGATAAATAATGACGCACTAAATTTCATTGTTGCGGCTTTAAATGATACTGCAAATAGTTCCACTAAACGGTACAAAATAGTAAAGGAAAACCGTCCAGACAGGGGTCAACAGGTCAAATTACTCTAATCACCTAGTTTCTGTTGACTATCATGTTTTTCATAATTTTCATAATTTTTTGACGGGAAAAAAATTTAATTCTGATAATGCAGTCAAATTGGCTTTCGAAAAATTCATAATCTTTCAGCCCCTTAAGTTTATACCAGCAGACTGAGGGGGCTGCCGTATAAATGGCAAAAGTGTATAGGCAATATAAGCGTAAACTTTAATGAATAAAATAATTTCTTATACCTACCACCAATTAAGAGTAAGCATTGGTTTGGCTTTTAGAAATGTCATATTTGCTAATCTAACTTTTAAATTAATTGAAACACAATAAAATTTAATATAAATGCTTTTTTTTACTCTACTGCACGTGGGGTATATTAAATTTCCATAAATATACAACTTTGTATTTTCTTAAGCTATTTAAAATTATACCTTCGTTTGCTTGTTTATCTTGTATTTAGATATGGTATTTAGTTCTTGCTGTCCTGCCGAAAAATTAAAAGAACAAATTGTCGCAACTACCGCAGCTATGTACTGATAAATATAACTTTGTTGCTCAGCAAATTTTCTTTTGAATAGAAAGTTATAAACTTTCACTATATATATTACAATTCAAAGTCTTAAATTCAACGTCTTGTTTAAATATAGAAAAGTTTTCTGTTTCCATGATAAGTTTGATTTGATTTACCATAACACTGTTACGGTTTTTTCCTCTAACAGAAATTTGAAATATTCATTGTGCTCAGAATTATTTTGAAATATATATCTCCTTAACTATTTAATAAAATTTATCAAAAATTCTTTTACGTAAACTTTTCTAAATATCTTTTTTAAACGTGCTCCTAAAAAATCCTCTTATTGTATTTTTATAGGAGTCAGTCTTTTAAAGAAGACGATGGTACTTGGAAGGGAAATGATGACGGAAAAGTTGTAAATAACCAGCCACAAAGAGTTATGGATGATCGAAATGGAATGATGGCTCAAGCGGGTTATATAGGAAGGTAAAATTCTTTAATATAACAATTTAAAATCAATATTACTATATCGTACTTAGTTTGTTAATCAACATTTAAGAGTTAGTGGTACAAAAGTTAAGATTGTTAACATTTGTATTGCCCCAAATTGGGGTAAGAGGTAAGAGAAAGGTCAGCTATTCATACATATAAACTGATATTGAATGTCAATATGTATTTTTTTCCGTGTGTGTGATGGTGGCACTCTCATGTCCGCAAAATTTGAGATGCCGAACTCAAATTTATCAAGAACATTAGAAATTATTACACGCAAATTGGTATTGAAAATGAGAAAAATCGGTCGAGAGGTATACTTGGCGTACAACGTAAACTAAGAATATCTAAAACTTATAAAAATTTAATCATAAATTGAAAACAACAATAGGTTGGAAATACAAAATTTACTTAACGGTTATACTGTATTTAAATATAATATAATGGAAGATTGTATGACCCAATTAAGTATGACTTTACTTTTATATAGTCTACTGATGAAATCTTGCAATGATTTGATCGTTTTTATTTGATGAAATTTTTCAGGATAACAAATGATGCAAGAGAAGAGGAAATGGAAGAAAATATGGGTCAAGTAAACACAATGATTGGAAACCTTCGAAATATGGCTTTAGATATGGGTTCAGAACTTGAAAATCAAAACAGACAAATTGATCGAATTAACAGAAAAGGTGAATCCAATGAAGCTAGAATAGCTGTTGCTAATCAAAGAGCACATCAATTGTTAAAATAAATACCTAAAAATTTTACATTCTATTTTTATTTTTTAAATTAAATTATTCCCTTAATCGTAGTTGCATTGATGGCAATGATATTTACACGGAATTCGTTCTTTCTTGGCGGAAATTTGTTTTTCTAACAAAACTGTTAAATACATTTCTCTATAATTAATTAAATAATAAACTAATAATAATAATAATAATGCGTTGACAAGTTTGTAAAAATGGCAGAATATTTTCATACATTTATAATATATATATACACAGATATTTTAATTCAATTAAATAACATTAAATTAAATTAAATTAAAGTAAGTTATGAAAAGTATCAAAAATAAAAACCAATATGTAAAGAGGATGCGGCAGAAGTGCAAATTAATTCCATGGAATACAATAGCGTACGAATGTATTTTAATTTACATTTTGTGATCTTTTAAAATGTAAATGAATACATAGAGCCTGATACATGATGTATGATTTGTGACACTTAGAATAATGTATATATACAGACAAAACACACATTTGTTATGATGCTCTCTTATCACACAACACACCGTAAAATTTTACTTATCTAGATTTTATTGACCTAAATTTTACTTAACTAATTAGTCATATATATGACAAAAAAATTTGTATAGTTTGAATTAAAAATTTATGAATTAAAAATTTATCCTGCAATACATATACTTATCTATTAGTATCAATTGATTATGAAACATAACATCTGTTATTTAAATAAATACAGCTAATTATAAAACGGAAAGAAGCAAAAAAAAAGGAAAAAGGGAGATTAGTTTCATAAAAAAACATTGTACCTAATGGTGTATATATAGTACCACCAATAAATACCACTGTATAGTAAATTTAAAAAAATAAATAATTTAAATAAATATGAAAGAAGACGCTTTACTGTACCGCAAATGCAAAATAACATTTTATAGCATTCATTTCCCATACAATGCATAGATAAATAATTCATATGATGCCACTTTGTAAAATGACGCAAGTTGAATTGATTCAATTTGATAGTTTCATATTGAAATTTCCAAGCAATTGTAATTTATACAAATACTAAGTATTATTTAAGTTTAATGTTGTTTTTAATTTTGCCTATGTATGTCAATATTGAAAAAGTCCATTTGTTTATTTTTTATCTGTATTATATTTAAATTTATTATCTACAAAATGTTACCGCTAAGATTGGCATTATCTTTAAATATTACTTCCAACGTCTCTGAAGGTCTTTGATATTCAATAAGTACTACAGTATTACTACCAAGTTTAAGAATTTCTTTAGGCACGTAGAGAGTTATTTGTGGTCCAACAAGAGGCCAATAACGACCGATGTTTTCACCATTAATAAAGGCAATACCTTTACCCCAACCGGTAGTATCTAAATATGTATCGTAAGTTTCGACATCTTTTTCATTGATATATAGAGTACCAAAAAATATGCCTGGACCGTGGGCTAATATGCCAGATGAATTAATATCATTTCTTTTGGATCCTTCAAAGCGCACAAAATTTTCAATATCTTTATAAGAGTCCATAGGATATTTGGTCATATTCCAACTTCTTAGTACTTTCTTATCAATTGTTACATCGGATACAATGCCCTTAAAATCAATAATAGGTCCATAATTAATGCGTCCTTGATTTTCAACTAAAATTTGTAATTTTCTTCCAGCACTTAGTGAAATGGGCAAATCATATATGGCCCATTCACGTGATAAAATATTTATAAAGTTATTATCCACAAAAATGTAAGCTCGATCTCGAAGACCAGGCACGTGCAATATGCTTGGGTCTTTTTTTAATGTAGGCAAGAATGTTTCATAAAGGACCATGCCAGAATACTGATTAAGTTCTTCAAAAGTTTTCGCTTTTTCAGATATTACCATACCAGTACCTAAATATCGACGCCCTGCTGAAGATAAAAGTGAACCGCACTTCGTCAATGTTACACGACCATAAAATTTTTTAGGCAAAGGTACTGGCAACGGTATATCAGGTAAAGGTAAATAACGGGAAATGATGGTTCTCAGAGCAAAATATTTTGGAGTAGGATCTCCAGCTTCCGTCATTGGTGCATCGTAATCATAAGATGTTATATCGGGCTGATAATGTCCGGGACCACCATCGTTTGCACCAGCGGTAAATCCGAAATTTGTACCACCATAGAATACATAGAAATTAACGCTAGCATTACTTAACAACATAGTCCTGTAAATTTTACGTATCAATAATTAGAATTATACGTTGTGACGTTTTAGCTGTGATTTTTTTTGATGTTTCTTACTCAAAGGTTCTTGTAATAGATTCAGTGGATACATTTACAAAATCTTCTCCCCAATGTGTTAACCAACCCGGATAGTACTCGGCATTTACTAAAGGCCCTTTACTTTGAATACGCCTCAGTTTACTCCACAATGCATTTACATCGGCTGTAGAACCAAAATCCATTGTAGCTAAAACATTTTCAATATAACCACAGGCCAGTACATCAGGACCATCGTTGGTAAATAGAACTGCTTTATCCTTCACATAGGTTAGTGTTTCATCTCTGAGCCAGGTGCGATATTTCTTATCGCACGCATAAAATGAACCATATTCATTTTCCACTTGTACCATTATAATAGGGCCACCGTTTCCATAGAAATAAGGTGTCAATTTCGTTAAAAGTTCGCCATACCAGATACGTATTTCAGATAAATAATCTAAGTTAAACGTGCGCAACTGAATTTTGGGATATTTGCTTAAAAGCCAATACGGAAAACCACCCTTAATGATAAATACACATAATTTAAAGAAAAGGTAAAAACATGAAAAAAAATATATTATTGTAGATCGTTAGTCCTTATATCAAAACATCAATGTAGCTTAAATTATGGCAAAACACATTGATGTTTGACAAACAGCCAAAAGCTTAAGTAGAAGCTTAAGTAGAAACAGAAAATGATTCTTAATCGACCAATGGAAAATAAGACCAGTATCTGTAAATCTGTATCTATATAATAAAATGTGATTTCGTACTTACAAAATCTCTCTCAGCACATATGTATGGACCTGGACGTAATATAACTAATAAATCTTCTTGGACAGCTAATCGAATAAATTTTTCCAAATCAGCTATACCATTCCAAACAAATACGCCTTCTTTTGGATTATGCAACGACCATTCAACATAACTGAAGTAAAAACAAGTAAATAAACGTTAGTTGGATAAAACCGAAAGCTTTGTTTTTAAATGTGCCTAAGAAACACATTTTAGTAAAATATCTCGAAAATAGCACACTGTAATAATGGTTCCAAACGCTTTAACTTAATATAAAAAGTTATTCTGAGCCGATGAGTATAAAAGAAAATGGATCTATCCTAAGCCCTTCCAATTCAATTATATCTTGAAGTGGCAGAAAAAATGTATAGATTATATATGTATATATCTCTGTATAAATAGGGTAAGACAGAGGGATAGAAATAAAGAAACTTACGTTGTGACAGCATTTAAACCAGCTGCACGCATGGTGCGCAGTTTACGTTGCCAAGTTTTTGGGTGGGCGCGAAAATAATGAAAAGAGCCTGCAATAAAACGAAATGGATCACCATCCTTCAAGAAACGATCATTTTCCCAATCTACTAGAAAAGTACGTGTCTGCCCGGCTTCACAGCTACATGCGATATATAAAAGGAGCAACAGAAGTCTGACTCTTAGCATATTCTAAATTATTTAAAATAAAATTTAGAAAATATTACAAGTTTTATTTATATAATACGTACCGATAAAACTGTAAGACTACTAATATAAAATAAAAGCGGGAAGACATTATTTATAGTCGACCCAGAAGAAACGAAAAAACTTTAGGAAGTAAAATACAGGAAGTTCAATCCATTGTTTACACAAATATACATTAGAAAAATTTTAATTAAATCAAAAAAATATACAGAAATACTATACATTCATGTAATTTATAGAGTTTCTATAATACCCACCGATTTATATACCCTGGTTTACCATTTTTGCCTAGACTTTATTGTCTCTAAAAATGTAATCTTGACATATTTTCCCATATGTTTGGCGCAAAAATTTAATTACAAAATCGAAACTTTACTGTAAAAATACAATATATATATATATATATATATATATTATATATATATATGTTTCCTTGAAGTGATATTAATTAAATATCAATTAAAGGCAAACATAACCATTATGTATGAAGTTATTCGTTTCATGTAGCGCTTTCTTTTCATTTAATAGCAGACGTTGGGTACGTTTACCTTTTATTTAATACATCCTAGTACATTAAGAAAGGGTAAACACGTGCAACATTAATCGGAAATTGATGTAAGGCTACGTTTTGTTACACTTGTGATCGCAGTGTTATACGTTCATTCATTTGATCAATATCTCTCTTTCACCGTACAAATCTAAATGTTGATTATAATTTGCAAGCAAATTTAATTTTTTATATTTATGGGTTCTTAACGGTAATACAGAGGTATAGTTTTTGAAAATCTTTTATTTATATTAATGAACATGTTGAGCACATTACTGATCAACTAATTAATATAGAAATTGGTTCATTTATTTATCTATATAGTACTTTTTCATTTAAAGTTATATAAAATTAATCCTTTTGAATTACAATCTTCGATAATTCGTGTTAATCCAACAGCGATTTCGATAAAAATTGATTCTATTTTTAAACAAATTGGCAAACTTTAAATGTACCAATATGGTGTATGAGATTTATAAGCTCGCTGCAATTTATTCGTACATTTCTAAATTTTTTCATTTCAATTGAATTGTATACAAATTTTATATAATATATAAACACACGCGGACGGCTATGTAAAAGATACATAAAAATATGGGTAACATAATCAAGTTCATGAACAATTTCATTAAAATGAAATGTATGATTAAGTTAAGTGATGACGAAATCATAAGAATAATATGACACGATTCTATTATTATACCCACCATTCAAAGATAGGCGTCATGCTTATAGTATGTCCTTTACAAGGTGTATTTATATACTTGAAACATTGTACTGTATTATTTCGGGTTCAGTGATCAAAAAGTTTTAAATTGTGAAATATTTTTTTATTGCGTTATTAAAATTGAATGAGGATAGTAAAACTAAAGAACAAGCGGTATAATGGAAGGAAAATATAATTTGGAAAACCTAATTAAAATAATGAAAATGAGTCCGACACAGTAAGTTCTTCGAAAGCCCATATTTTATGTAAAATGACTCCTCTTGATGATGCTCTCTTAAAATTTTTAGTGTAGTGAGTGTGTATCGGTTTAATAAAAGTGTTGGCAGCATTCAAAAGAAATCCTCAGAGATGTATTTTACCAATTATTTAGATATCGTAATATCGAGTATTGTAAATATTTATTTTAAAAAGTTATACTCCAGAGTATAGTAGAGTTTATAATGATACATTGTACTTGAAAAACCTTCTACATTATTCAGTTTTTTGCTTATTGATTTATTATATTATTGATCGTTATATTATTCATTGCATTTAATTATTATGACAATGCAAATTTAAATTTTATGATAAAGCGCTTTGCGCTGATTTCCGTCAAAAAAATATAAGTATATATTATATATAAAATATAGGTTGTTTACCATATAGCCACTATTCCGATATTTTAATTATAATATGTAAGGGTATCGTAGGAAATGATCATAAAAATGACGCGCTCTTTATGAAAACCAACCGTCATAAGGTGTCGAGAGATACGAACCTATTAAATTTCATTAAAGTACTTGGAATATTGCGACCTGTACATTCATAACGATTTAATCTTGACAGATATCACACATGCAAATGCACACATAAGCTTTAATCGAATCAGAGACTTTTTCTGCCTAAATCATTACAATAAAAAAAATGGCTGTACGACGAGCCCTTTATGATTGTTACAAATATTAAAACTTATAATATTCTGTGGCATAAATGAAGCTATAAGAAATTTGAGCCGATGTAATAAATATATGAATTCATTGATATGGAAACCTCCTTGGATGTGGTGCAAAAGTGCACAAACCAAATGTGTCTACTACCATAACTGGTCTAATGTTGCAAATAATACAACGCATGCTACTACCAATCATTTATGTTGTAGATATTGTGGTTTCATATTTCGTACATAGATATTTATGCAAAACAAACCTAAATTAATGTACATATTATGGGCCATTATATATATGGCGACCTATAATAATTACGGTAAATATTAGATTTTGCAGACGCTGATATAATGTATGGAAATGTGTACAAGCGAATATAAGTTTGAAAAAAATTTTTTTTACAGTTGTACCATAAAATGTGACGTATGTTTTTTCAAATTGTAAACAATTATAATTTTCTATTCAAATCAAGTCCATCGAACGTATTAAATATATTAAAACACAATTATATTGAAGAAAGTACAAAAACTGAAAAACTTTTAACCGCCTTGAATATGAATAACAACAACAACACCAAAATGTATACCGTTAATAAATTAAAATCTTTAAGAGAACGCAATACAACTCTCTTATATTTTAGTCACTTACATAAAAATTTTAAAGAATTCTTAACATAATTTTTCAGTCCTGTTATTATGACTCACTTGGTATATTTGATATATTTCACAAGAAATAAAGCAATATTAACATAACCGACCAATTCAATCCTTGGGTAACAACTGTACAACTCATTGAATAAACAAATTAGTTGTATCTTTGGTTTTTCTTTTTAATAACATTTCGGTATAAAGAATTAGCGTGCGAGCATGGCTTTAACTTTCATTTGAGCCTGTTGTGAGAGTGCTTACTTTTAATGTATCATTCGTAGACTTCACATTCAATATACTACATATATTTGTATACTCAAAAGCATAATATATCCATTAGACTCGGATGCACGTATAAATAAATATATCTTTACAATAAAAACAAGTAATAATATTATAATCGATCGGGGCCGCTCTCACATACCCTACACCGCATTGTCTTTGTGTGATTAAAAAGTTAAGTAGATAAATTAAAAGTCCAAAAAGAAAAACTTGTTAATGGTCGATCTGGAGTAAATTTGGTACATATATTGTATATATCAAAATACAATACCAATTTACCTCAAGAAGTATACTTTAAAGAAGAATTCTTTTACAAATGACGATTTTTGACGACAAAAAAAGCATTATATGGTAAATGGTACGATTCTAAGCACTTTCAACAGCGTTCATCTCTAGACAAAATTTTAATTACATCAAAATTTTGCAGAATTTGCTTTACAGGTGGATAGACCGATGGGAGGAACGGACCAATGTCGGATAAACTTTAATGTATTCAGAGAGTGATCTCGAGTTGATCCGTATTATAAAAATTGGGCATATCTTAACTCCTTCCAATTATTAAAAACATTAGCATAAATTTACAATACTCTATATTGTAAGTGATTGAAGGTATACATATTATTTACTTATATGTACAAAACAATATAATTTGTCTTACTGTCGATTACAAATTTTACAAATTTATTAAGCACAACTTTTTTTTTACTTTTATACAGTTAGTCTAGTTATGTATTCAAATTATAGCTTTTGTTAAAGTAGGCATAAATTTCAATGATGATCTTGATTGTCAACTCAATTTCTTGATAGAGTAGCATTTTTTTTTCAAATATTCTTCGAGATAAAATCAACATTGATAATAGATGTGAAAAGATAGGTGATGTGAATGAACTCCATTATCTTGACTCTTTTAATATGCAATCACCTGAAGAAACCAATTACTTTGATTGGTTTTTTAATGTAATAATCGTATTTATTACAAAGTTGTATCAAATCGGTCCATTTATTTATCTGCTACTATTTAATGGACTCTTCAAAATACGTGAAAAACTAGTATATTTGACTTATTTTACTTTCGATTTATAAAATTGGCGTAAGGTATATTCGCTTCGAATAGCAATTACCTGTACATCATGTACAATATAGAACGCTGTTCATTTAACTTAAGTTTAATTAAACTATCAAAGCCGAATCAATCAATATACCAGTATTTATTAGTTATGCATACATCAATTGTACATTTTGTTTTGATTAGCTTACCATTTAAATAAATTAGACTGTCGCCAAATTTTAATTACAGCAATTATTGACAATACATTCAAATCTTAATACCGAAGATTGGAAATGTATACATTTATTAAAACTGTAGCAGCACCAAAAACAAAACCCCTCAGATATCTTGTAAAGTATAGATAATTATGAATAGTAACAAGTTTTTTCTAATCAACAAATTAGAAATTTTATTATGCTTGAATATTGTTCAAATGTTAATTTTACCTAACAACATAATTTTTTTATGTTTTTATGTGTACGCGTTCATAAGAGCATCGGGCTTAACAAAAGGCCGTCATAACATTTTAATATATTTTCTATGATCGTATTTTTTCAAAATATAGTTACATTTCAATTTCGGAAAATTTTACGATTAGTAGTACCCAGAAGCGTATACAAGAAGTGTTCATTAAAAGTGTTGATATAAAAGTCTTCTTCTAAAAAAGATTCTCCTTACCAATATGTGTTTGTTGAAGAGTAAGCTTCAACCAACGATAATTGTCTTTATTAATTTATCTTTTAATTTACTTCGATTACATTCTTTCATGAATAATGACTAGTAAAGTTCTAGTACTTTATGTTCAAGGGAAATACTTTATTTTAAAAATACTATTACATAAGGCAAGGTAAGATCGAGCCACTTTCTCTAATACAATGTTTAACATTAGCATAATATAAATACAAATATTAATTGTAAATCATAATAAGAAAGGGAACAAGTAAGAAAATTATATTTGGCTGGAGTCAAATCTAGGATACCCCCACAGTATACTATGATATCACAATTCAGAACTTGTCTCAGTTTTAGGAGTAAAAAAATAAAAGTTTGGCATTGTATAATTTCGCATAGGCCTATCCAAATTGTATTAGTTTTGGACAGAAATTGTAAACCAATAGCTTCTCTACTTGTGCGAAATTTAAGTCTTCTATGTTTTGCAGTTTGCAGATGATGAACAAAAAAGTACTAAATTTTACTTAAAAAAAGTGATGTGTTCTCAGTTTATATACACTCAATTTCTAGGTGGTAGTGGATATAAAAATGATCAATTAAGAAATATAATCGTTATTACAATGCATGAACTTCTGCTAAAAAGTAAAATACATAAAACGCATATCTTTTCACAAAAATATTATCTTAGTTTCATAGTTCACTTCAAAATTTCAATAGATAAGACGTCAATTGTTACTAAATTACTCAACTTGTATATAAAACTGCCATGAATAATTATTTGTTTTCTATGTTCGCTCTGATAATTATAATGGACTCCATTATTAATTATAATGGATATATTATATATATATATATATATATATATAAATGCTAGTAATTGGGACACAATTTTTAGTTAATATATTTATTACAAACTCAATTACAATTTTTAAATACTTGGAACATTTAATTAATAAAGAAAAAAGAAAAAAACTCAGTATGTCAACGTTTTAATATTTGAACAGACAATTTCATATACTGAATTAAGGCTGATACATGAAAACCAGATATACCTTTGGCAACATTATGATTAAGTTGTATCGGATCTTGAACGACCATGGGTCTATTGGTATTTAATTTCCATTCATCTGGCGATTGTTTAACATAAAAATTATACCAAGTCGGCATTTGCTTCTCAAAGTCCATAATATTTGTTGGTTTTCCCACATATGGACATACAATGTGAGTTTTAAAGTCAAATGTTGAATAGTATTCAAAAAAACTTATTAACAATTCCTTATAAATTTGATCATTCAGCGCAATTTTTTTCATCTGAAGTTCAGGCAAGTTGCAACTGACAAAGCTTCCCAACCAAGGTCCGATATGTAAAGCGTTATTAAAATCAAGTTTACATTGTAGATATTCTACATTTGGCACTAGATTTTGAATTTGTAAGAAAAATACTACCATTAGGGCTATCGTGTATGTTGTAAATTCGGCACTTAATTTAATACGTTCGAACCATTTTCTCAAAATGATACACATAACTCGTCCAATTGGCTGTATCTCAAAAAAATGCTCTATTAATTTAGTATTAATGACACCCAAACTATTTGAAAATCCAATGTCGCATTCAAGACCAGAAGCAACGTGAAATACCTTCAATATAGGTACACGAGCTTTCTCAATTTTAACAATATTTTTCCAAGCTTTGGTATTTCTACATAGAGCCTTATAAGTAATTTGAAGTTTCTCTAAGGTTTTTGGAGAAGGACGATTCTCAAATTTCTTAAATGTATCACCAATATCGATATAGAAATCAACATCGGAATTTTTTGAGCCAATACCAGAAAAGCGAGAACCGAAACGATATATTTTTAAGCGCTGATCAGGAAATAGTGATCTAATAGTGCATAAAAGATCTGCTTCAATCATGTCGTATTCTGGTATAATTTTTAGTTGATCTGCAATTTGTATATGCTCCACCGCAAACTGCTTAAAACCTCCAATTAGTAAACATTTCGCTTCTGTGTAAAGATTAACAAGAAAATTATACTTATAAAGGTAAATTGGATACCCCTTCACAAATATCACATTTTATTTAATAATCCTGGCCGGTTGCTTCCCATTTCAAATGCTGTTCGAAGAAATTTTGTTTGACTGACGAGTAATGAGTAAACAAGTAAATAAATAAAAATTATACAGTTTTATGTCGAATAACGTTGTATAAAGTGGCTGATTCATTTTAACCGTAAACGAAATACATAAACAGAAAGCAACTTGATCTTCTATAGGAAACATTCCTAAGGTAAGTATTTGTCGGTTTAGATAATATTGTAAGTGTTTCTATATACCAGATATGGACCACTTACAGAACTGACTTGTGCACTAGAATTTTCAATGTCATTTGAAACTTGAAAGCGATATCATAGCTTTCTTAGTCTTGAAAGTGTGTAACTTCATAGACGGACGCACATAAAGACGTGAGTGAATCGCGTCAATTGCCTAATATTGCTTCAAAATATACATAGTATGTAAGATATTTAATATATTGTTTTGCATATTAGAAACCTTTTGACAAAATAAATGATTGATTAACTTTATTTCCGGTAAACTTGTCTTACTTCTAGGTAATTGAAGATTTTCCGCAACTTTTTGTATATTTTCTTTGGTAGCTTTGTAACATTTGTTGGTGATATGTTTCGTTGCCTTCTTAGATGTTGTTCCCACTTGAAGTTTGCATTTGTCGCAGAAATATACCGTACTTATGCATTGTAAATCACTGCCATTTATTAGGTGGCACGTATCAGTAGGAATTATTTCTTGGTTTTCTTGATCAAGAAAATTTTCAATGCATTGCACAACTTTATCTAATGCATTAATAAGATTTTTATCAATATACGCAGCAGTGTTTGTAAGATTTTGCAATGACTTAGCAAACAATTCGGCTTCCAATGTAATTGGACTTAGATAGTTTTGGACCTCCACACCAACCATATTATTTAACATGTCTTATAGATTTAATAATTAACAAGTAAATTCAGATTATTGCTTTCTACCAAATGAAGTAATTGCAGTATGTAACGGGCAATTATTTAAAACATATTAAATATTATCGTCTAAAACTTGACATTAACACCTTTACACTTCATGGATTGCTTTTTCAATAATAAAATACCACTGGAACTTTGCACTTGCATAGATATAAAAAAATGGTAAAGTCCGGTATTAAGCAAATATACCCTTGAAGTTATCAAATCATAATTAATAAGTTAAACATTGCATATAGAAAATATAGATACACAATCCTTAAAAGTGGCACACGTTTTTTGCTTCTTTTGGTATCTCTTGTTTTCAAAGCAATCAATCAACTAATGAAGATTATTACTAAATTCTTATTTGCACTTATTCTAGTTTTATAAACTGAGAATTAATATTCATCATGGGCTCATTAATACTAATTCTAATTAAAACGAAAATTATAAAGTCTATGCCGATTTTAAAAAAGTTTATACAGTATAACAAAATTTTAAAGTAAATGGTATAATGAGTACTTTTACTAAACACTATGACATTACACATTTTATTTAATAACAGTTAAATTATGAAAATTAAATATCATTATTTTCACAAAAATGTTGAGTTTATTTAATTTTTTGTTATTTTGTAGATTTTACTTAATTTCTAGAAATTGGTAAGACGTATATCTTTCAAGTGATTAAATAATATAACGCTTGGCTATGTGAAAAAATTGCTAATGAATTAAGTTAGCGCAATTTCGTTTATTTTATGTTTTTAACTTCTCTAGATCTATTGCATTCTTACAGCTTTTATGAAAAAAAATTATTGGTGATAATACATCTTAAAAATCAATAAGAAAACAGATAATAAATATACCCTAGGACAATGACTGCTGTAACCGATGCAGAAGTTAAAACAACTGAAAATAGTGAGCAAAAGGAAGTTAATAATATGCCTCCAGTGACTGAAGTAGGTTTGCAAAGTACTGAAACTGCAGTGAATGGTAGCACAGTTGACCAAAGCACCACTGAAGCTGAGGTAGTAGATACTACTGAACTTAAAGATGGATGGTAATTCTTGTATCCTTCATATATAATATTGTTTGAACAATGTTTACAATATAATTTTATGTGTTATATTAGGAGCAATCCTGCAAAATTGTTTAGTAATACAATGGCCTTTCGTGGAAGATGTGGCAATTTTAGCCGAGCTATGGGTAGAGGCGGCGCTTCTAATATTTTAGGAAGAGTATATGAATCTAATTGGCAGAAAAAGAACAATACATCATCTAGTAATGGCAGCTCGCAATTGGAATTATGGGTGGAAACAAAAACTGATGACGGTAAAGCTTATTATTATCATGCTATGACTCGAGATACTACATGGACGAAGCCAGATGGTCCAAATATTAAGGTTATGACTCAAAATGAAGTAGAAGAAATTAACAAAAAACAACAGCAAATGCACCAGCAGCAAAAACAAGGACAACTGCAAACACAACAACAACAGAAACATGCAAGTATACCCACTTCACAAACTAATGTTGGTGGGTCATTGGATGATACGAGTGGCAAGGACAATATTGATAATTGTCAGAGCAATAAAATTCCATCAGAAGTTTTCACTTCTCAACCGCCACCTGGTTTGCATACTCAACCACCTCCTATACAACAGACACTTAATCAGCCTCCACCAAGCTTGACTGCACCTGCTATGGCACCTCCAAGCACTCACCAGCCACCACCTACTATGCATCAGCCACCACCATTTTTTCCACCGGGCATGCATCCCTCAAATTTTGGCCAATCTCCGTATGGTATGCCACCACCAGGTTATGGTGGAAATTTTTCTGGAGCAACTGCGGCCTCTACTCCTCCATGGATTGTGCCTTGGAATCAACATTTACATCCGCCTGTTACACAAGAAAAGCCAGCAAAAAATCTTATAATCAAGCCTGGTGTTATTGATCCAGCAGTTATAGCACGAGCAGCTGAATGGTCAGAACATAGAGCACCTGATGGTCGGCCATATTATTATCATACTGTTCGAGGAACAAGTGTTTGGGAAAAACCACAAGCTTTACGCGATATGGAAGCTGCTCGCATGGCTGCCCATGGTGCAACACCACTACCAACGGCAGCACCTGCACCTGCGATGATTTCTGGAATGCCGCCTCAAATTATGCCCCATTTAATGCAAACATCAGTTACTGCTACAACACAATATACTGATTCAACATTGGCATATGCACAAGCGACTTCAACGGCGGCTACACCACCTCCTAATGTGAAGCAAGTGGAATCAACAAAAGTGATTGCCGTTGTAGAAGAGAAAGAAACAAAGAAGAAAGTCGAGGAGAAGCCTAAGAAGGAAGACGACCAAAGGAAATCGACGCCAGCCAAACCTGTCGATAAGACGCGACCTATATCAAGTACACCAATTTCTGGCACACCTTGGTGCGTGGTATGGACTGGCGATGCCCGAGTATTTTTTTATAATCCCTCCACCCGTACATCGGTTTGGGAACGCCCTGAAGATTTACTTGATCATGAAGACGTAGACAAAGCTGTTAATAATGCACCTGAACAACTTAAGAATACAGTGGCATCCAAAACAGAAAAAACACAAGACGGCGCCTTGAATGACAAAGAAGTCAGTAGCACTGTGTCAACAAATGTACAACCTAAACGAGATGGTGATGAAGAAATGCAAGACGATGATGCAAATATTATAAAAATTCGTTCAGAATCAGAGTCGAGTGTAGAGGAAGTCCCTGAAAAAAAGCCTCGTTTAGTGAGTAAGACAACAAAAAAGGCAAATGCTAGTGAGGCGGCGGCTGAAGCAGAAGTAAGGGCTGCTAAGGAACGTGCAATAGTGCCACTAGAAGCTAGAGTTAAGCAATTCAAGGAAATGTTACGTGAAAAAGATGTAAGTATATGAAAAAGAGAAGGGCAATAGAAAATGATAAAAATTGTAAGAAATAAACTAAATTAATAAGCTTGAGTGATGCGCTTGTTTAGGTATCTGCATTCAGTACATGGGAGAAAGAATTGCATAAAATTGTATTTGATCCCCGTTACCTTCTATTGACTTCAAAAGAACGTAAACAAGTATTCGAAAAGTATGTAAAAGATCGCGCCGAAGAAGAGCGTAAAGAAAAACGGAACAAAATGCGCCAAAAACGTGAAGACTTTCGTAAATTATTAGAAGGTGCTAATCTTCATGGCAAATCATCTTTTAGTGAATTTTGTCAACGTTATGGTAAAGATGAACGTTATAAATCTATTGAAAAAGTACGCGAACGTGAAAGTTTATTTAATGAGTTTCTATTGGAAGTGCGTCGCCGTGAAAAAGAGGAGAAGCAACAGAAAAAGGAACAGGTGAGTTTAATAAGGGATTCATTTAATTAGTGTTTTGTTATCTAATTGAAATATATCGAAACGAAATAATTTTCAAATTTCAAATCACAAGCCATGCATTATATTTATATGCACATATCGTATATTTCTATGTATATTATTGTATTATAAAGTGTACTAGACAATTTTCGTAGGATTATAAGATATACCGTAATGCTACTGTACTATGTACGTCGTATATGCAGTAAGTTTTTTTTATTTTTGGTAATATCTTTATGAATTATATTTTATTCATTCATATATATATATATATATATATATATATATATAAATATATAGTACTATACTCATATGCACTTTATAATATGTACAAAAAAGAAATTATATAGATTTCAGCATATTACTATTCTACAGCATGTATAAATAGTAGAGCCGATGTGTACTGTTATAACATGTAACATTTACTCATATTGTACGCCTGTATACATACATATATATATATATATATATATATATATATATATATATATATATATATTTATATATTTTATATATATATATATATATATATATATATATACATTTCTGGATTACTACCACTGCTCCTAACGCGAGCATAAACTTAGCAAGAATGATCAAATATAGAGTAAGAACTATGAAAATGATGGTGATAATGATGGCAGATGGTACTTCTCATATTTCATATGTATATATGTAGTCTACTTCCTTAAATGAAGATTAATAAGCCATTTCTCTGGGAAACGTTAACTGATTAAAATATTACGAAGGTGATACATTTATGGTGATTGAAATTATGTGGACGTTGCAAGATGCAATACCTTCCAGTGCACCTTCAATGAAGTATGTTACACTATTATTATGTTAGAGACTGCCTTTTTTGTCCCCCTCTCTAATTATGTGTATATTTTATTAAATTGAACGAATCAACGAATGAATCAATAGTCAATAACCGTTTATAGTAGCTGTTCAACCAGTGAGCCTGTTATTGATGTGTGTGTGATAGCTGACAGCAGTCAGGTGTTGGTTTTGCTATGTTATCAAAGTTTTCGGTGTTAGCAGCTAGTGATTTCTTTGGCCCTGTCGTGTGATTTGCAATAACTTTGTGCACTTATTGTCCACGACATGTGTAAACAAATTAATTTATTGAATAAAACGTCAAACATTTGCTGATGATCATATCGTTGCTGATTTACCCTCCCTCTGTTAGGCTGTGAAATACAACAAACAACGAAGAAACAACGCACAGTAAACGATGTTATGGTGGCATATGATGGTGAATATCATTGGATCCAAAGTTTGGCAAAAAAAACAATAAAAAACAAAACAAGTGATATCTGTTTGTGGTGATGTGGATTTCATTCATACATTTGTATTCCGGTCCCTGTCAACTACCAGATTATAAATCAGATCGCTCACTGATCAAGTTCTGAACTACAAAGGCAAACAGTATGATAATACTATTCACATTATGTATTTCTTTTACATTTAAGAATAAAATAATCTTCTCTTTCAGAGGACAACATAAAAATAAACTGAAAATTTAGCAGAAGATTAATTTCTAATCTTTAGCTATATTTTTCGATTTTCTACCTTTTTTTCATAACTTAAATTTTCATACTGAAAACATGTATGTGGTTATAGAGTGCGTCTGCACGTTTGGCTGATTGTTTAACATTCGGTAGTTCTAATATGTGTGAACTATTTATACATATATATATATTATATTATTTATAATTTATATAAAATATATTATATATTATATAATATATATAATTAATATATGTATATATACTGCGAGTACTCTCTGAAATATATACAATACAAAATCACAACGTTTCATTGTAATAATAATAACAATAATAAAAATAATAATGAAAAATTTCCTTTTCAGATCATCTATAACATGTATTTGCAAATATAATTTTTTTAAATATTTAAATGATAAATACATAAATTTATATACATATATAAATCTATATGTCGTAATATTTTACAAACATAATTTTCTTAGATTGTAAGTTTGTTTAAGTCTGTATGTTGGACTGACGCTAATGACTTTGGCTTTCTTCTTTTTGTGTGTGTGTTTTGTTTTTTCGTGTGCGTGTATTCGTTTTGCAACAGATACGTAAAGCATTTATGGAAATGTTACGGGAACGTTCAGGTTCAATGGATCGTCATACGCGCTGGTATGATATAAAAAAAAAGTTCGAATCGGATGCACGATACCGCGCTGTAGAGAATTCTGCTTATCGTGAGGAATATTTTCAAGATTTTATGCGTGATGAAAAGCGTAAACATGAGCGTGAGAAGGAACGAGAACGTGAACGTGAGAAAGAGCGAGAAAAAGAAAGAAAACGGAAGGGGGAACGAAAAGATAAAGAACGTAAGAGAGCGCGATCTCGAAGTCTTGAACGGAGTCGTTCAGAAAAAGAAAACAAAGAGTCTAAGGATAAGGAAAAAATTTGCGAGAAAGATAAAGCTGAAAAAAAGAAAAAGCACGACGATTATGAGGAAGGTGAGCACTCTAGTGCGGGAGACATTGAAGGGGACAATTCTTGTGATGATCGCATAGGTGAAGATGAAGAGATAGATCGTTTAAAAAAAGAACGAGAACGACAAATACGTGCTGAACAGAGTATACGAGAGAGAGAGAAGGAGGTACAGCGCACTCTTGCTGGACATTTACGGGACCGTGACAAGGAACGAGAGCTGCACAAACGTGAAGAAGCCATTGGTCATTTCAATGCACTGTTAACAGACTTGGTGCGCAATCCCGATCTTACGTGGAAAGAAGTTAAGCGGCAATTGCGTAAAGACCATCGTTGGGAATTAGTTGAAATTTTAGATCGTGATGTTCGCGAAAAAATTTTTAATGAGCACATTGAAAATTTAATGAAAAAGAAACGTGAGAAATTCCGTGAAATGTTGGATGAACTACCTACTTTAGAGCTGACAAGCACTTGGAAGGATATTAAAAAGTTAATAAAAGAAGATCCACGTTATTTAAAATATAACAATTTGGACAAATGTGAACGAGAATTTCGCGATTATATGGTAGATAAAACAATATCAGCAAAGATAGATTTGAAAGAACTTCTTAAGGAATGTAAACTTATCACGCATAAGAGTATTGATTTGGTTAAAGAAAATCCCCATCATCTCAAGGAAGTTCAAGATATTTTAAAAATGGATAAAAGATATTTAGTGCTGGAGCATTTACCAGAAGAGCGTACTAAGATAATTTTAGATTATTTAGAAGAGTTACACAAGCGAGGTCCGCCCCCACCTCCTACAGCCTCGGATGTTACTCGACGTAAATAAAAGACGTTATTCATGTATCAATTAAATATATAAAACCGGATAATATACATTATATTAATTTTCGACTATAATGTTCAAGTATTCATTTAAAATAAAATAAACATTTACATAAAACATTAATATGATTGCCTACTCCCCAACATATTAGGTGAGCAAAAAAAAGTATTAATCTTTTCTTATATATAAAAAATTAAGTCTTATTCGAACATTAATAAAAGAATTAAGAACTTCATAGTTGGACGAGGCCCAGTCCTAAATATCGTACACAACATTGTTTAATGTGATAAAAAAATCATTAAATTTTATTACAAGTCCTTAAGTAGAGAGTTGTAATTTTTATGTGATTTGAAAGTTGTTTATATGGGAAGGTGCCCAAAAAGTAAAGTGATCTGGACGAAATTAGATACACAGATTTGTTATATTAAAATATATCAACGTAATAATTTTCGCTATATGTTTGAAGTTTTAATGCTTATATGAAACAAGAGTTTTATAGGAAGTAGTAGTAAATATGGTCCGTCCGATTCTATAGGATTTGCCTCTAGACCAAAACGTAACCATGCATTAAATTTGGTTAAATAAGCTTGATAAATATAATCAATTCAGAAAACTTTTTTGATATGATAGGTATGATAAAAGAGGGATTTATTTCAATTCGAACCTATGAAAATATATTTAGCTAGTGGCAAACCCACTACCCATTCATTATAACATACCTGACTAGCACAGCCAATTTTTATCAACTGTAAATATTCCTAGTAAAATTATGGCTAGAATAAACGTGAAAAACTGCAAGTATTTTTCATTTTGAATGAAATAGTAATTAGTATAAAATTTAAAATTTTTGACAAGTGGACAGATAGGTGAGCAGATGGCCTTTAACCAAAAAAAAAAAAATCGAGTCTGTGGGTGAAATAAGAGGTGGATGTATCTCAAGGTATTCTGAATATTACAAGTGTGTGGACAAAAATAGTACTCTGAACTGCAAGCGGTATAACACATAAACATTTATCAACGTAATATTCTAGTAATCAAAGCGTCCTATCTTTTTAAGCCAAGTGAAGGAAACGCAAATAAAGCGGTGTTGGAGAAATTACAATTGTTGGTAATCAGAAGATGCTGTGTCGTAGCAGATGGTGAATATGGGAAAAGTTTTCAGAGCAATGCAGGTATGATTTTAACTTGCTTTTATATCATTTTACTACTAAGTTTACAACTAAGTTATAAAACAGAAATTCTTTCCTTTTGTTAATTATGTAAATTGCCCATTTTCCAATGCATCTCTCTACTTGATGATACATAATCAAAAATCAATATGACTTTTCAGAATTGATATCCCAATATTTAAAACCATGTATTATTTTGGATCCATATAATTCATTTTGTAAGGGCTAGACCAATAGTCTTAAGGATCAGTAAAATTCAGATAACATTTTCCCATTAACTTTCCGAAGAATATATATTGTACTCAAAGCCTAACATCATAATCGTACTGCATTAATGCACTAAAGCAAACAGATGCCAACACATTTTATCCATAATTTTTTCAATTTTTTCTCTTTGCTAGTAGTTGTACGACGTTATCAAATAGCACAATACTCTACTTTGTTATGTTGACAGTGAAGTTATCAATAAAATTTTTGAAAATCTAAAGAAACCTAATAAAGAAGAAAATTAATTATAATTTCAAATAATAATGATAATTTGAAATAACAGCATTATTATTGGAGAATTTATAATATAAACAGTAAATAAATAAATGTATTAAGAGAATTTTACTTATTTCATCTATTGTACTTTCTGTTTAATCATTACTCTCACTAAGCATCGTAATGTAACGTTTTCATATCAAAACTGTTAGGGCCTTTTTGTTGTTTACATTAACATATAATCGTTAGACTTATATAACTTCAAAAATTTATATAAGTCTATATAAAAGTTATATAAGTCTAAATAGTTTTTACTTAATTACATTTGTTTATTTATATGTCTAAAAAAGATTTTAGATTCTGTAGAATACAAAATAAAATATTATTGATCTTATTTTAATTTTTTCTCTCGTATTCTAACAGTTTTATCGGTAGCTTTCCTGGTAACTTCACATATTTGAGAATAGTATGAAATGTGTTGTTCCACTGTGTTCCTGTTGTTCATTTTGATAAAATGGTAGTTATTGAAATTGTTTAAGAATTATCGGTAAAACTACTTTCTGCCTATACTTTAATTTCATTAAATTTTGTAATATTGCTTTATTTTTGTTAATTAGAAATGAATTTGTGTGGATTGCTTATGAAAGAAAGTTTCCATAAATTTGCAAAATATGGGCAAGCACCTGAAAAGTTATTCAATATAAATTGTATAAAACGGTGTATTTCCTTTGAAGAGAAACGAGCAAAGGGTTCTTTAATTCGTCGATATGGATATAAAGAAAAAATTTTACAAGGTGGATTGATTCCACATTGGGATAATGGACGTAAATTACCAATGCCTGACTATAAGCCGAAAAATCCTTGGACTAGGAAGCGTGCTTTGTTTGGGCAAAATGATTATATTGATATTTTAGGTAACGATAGTCTTCATCCTACTCGGATTTTATATTCTGTGCCTGCTTGGCTGCGTGGCGTCTCCGGTAACGAGTATCAGGTCCTATTACGCAAGCGTAAAATTTTATCGCGTACAGTGGCTCCAATAGCTAGACCAACCAAATGGCGAGACTTACAAAAACGTATTTTATACTTGTACAAATTTTTGAATCGTAAAACTAAAACTGGATTTTGTAAACAGTAGGTTGTGTTTTCTTTTAAATAATAAATCTTCCGCTGCACAAAAATTGTTTAAGATTTATTAACAACGATTATGCTATTAGTGGTCTAACAGTACATAACATAATTGAGCAGGGAATGTGTAACAATATTATTAAAATGTGAATATTTCTGGTGACTATGACTGGTGATTAAATTGTAAAGTTGCATAACGTTTAGTTCAACGTGTCTCGTAGACGGCAGCTTTTGAGATAGTTCAAATCGACTTTAAAATTACCATGTAATGTATTTATGAATGTTCTGATGGGTTATGGAGGGTAATAAATCCTTGCTACAAGCCAAGGCGTTTTAAGTAGCCTGTATTAATTTACTGGCAGTTGATTCAGATGTTTTTCCATTAGTACTTGGAGC
Source organism: Melophagus ovinus (assembly GCA_023089585.1). Taxonomy (NCBI): domain Eukaryota; kingdom Metazoa; phylum Arthropoda; class Insecta; order Diptera; family Hippoboscidae; genus Melophagus; species Melophagus ovinus. Next base: position 8,185,544 of record JAKKIB010000174.1, on the reverse strand, counting down.
CTTATCTGCAGAAGCAGGACGCGTCTCATTGATTGCCGTTATCTTGCAACAAGTGTCATTATTGACATTAATATTGCTTTCATTGATACCATCACTAACAACTTCATCGAAATCTCTTAGGTCCAATTCATCTAATGCTTTTTGTACTAAGGCAGCCAATTCTGGAGGTAGATCTTTTAAATCATCATTACGTTGCTTCACTATCGTATTTTTCATGTAAGGCATAGTAAATGACTTTTGCGATTCCGAGGCACTTGAGGGCGTCTTATAGGAAAACGCTGTAGAAGTTTTTATTTTATTCAGTTTCGAATTGTCTTGATCATTTTTATACATAGCATTAACTATATCATACTCTGAGGACAGAATGCTGCGCCCTGATTCAGTTGAAAACGATGATATGGCATCATCTGAGTAAATTTCGCACGTATTTTTTAATATGTTAGCATCTTCAGAACCTGATGAAGTTTTAGAATAACCAAGGTCCTGACATTCGTCTAGTGAATGCCTCACTTTTATATTTGGTGAGTTATACATAGTGTGAAGTGTACATTTAGCATTTTCGTTACAAATTTGATGAGGTTTTTCTTCAGGTGATATGCTACATGCATCTACAACTGAAGAATTATAACCTTGAAGAAGATATTTGGATACTGAAAATCCATCACTTTCAGTTGAGCAATTAATACCAGACAATAATTGCAGACGACGTTCTTGTTCAGAAATTTTTGCCGCTAAGACTTTATTGGTTTTTTTTGATGATTTAATGCCAAGTTTTTGTCGTTTAGATTATCCAAAAGAGTCACACACAGACTTTTAAGCTCTTGAATTGTTTCCGTTTTAGCCGGCATATCAATGCCACTTCCTAATAAATTTTTCACTGAAATATTAAAAACATACATGTATAATTTCGAAAAGACATATAACTTAAGTATGAGATAGTAACATTGTAGCATCCTTTACTGTTTACCTTGCTTTTGTGATAAGATTTTCTCTTCAGAATTGGACATTTTTCCTAATTTTATGATGCCTTTTGAGCGCTTTGATTCCAATGACGACTACTTTTATACAATATTGTGTTAATATATAAAAATATGGACATGTGGATGTGGATATGTGTAATATGTAGTAGAATGGAATTAGTACATTGAAAAAAAATTTATTCTAGATTAGAGATAGTTTGAGCGCATATAATAATATGTAAGATAATAATATATAAGAAATTATTTACCTTGTATTTATTGATAGATTTTTTAGTAATTTCCACCTCATTTTCGACATTATTTAAACGTTCATGCAAGTACTTGTTTTCCAGTAGAACACTATCAATATCTATAAACTTAGAATGATATTCTGTCACTTTAGAATTGAATTTCGTTTTAATATTGAAGGAATTTATTGATAGATACCTTTGGATGAATATCTTTTGCTTTTAATGCTGCCAACAATTCGTGATTTAATCGATGTGTTTTACATTTGTAAGCATCTCTTTCATTAATAAGTTCATCTTTCTCATCCAAAACTGTTTTAAGATCAAAAGCTAACTGAGCATTCTACATATTAATTACAGAGAAAATAATATCCATAAAAGTAAAAACACAAAACAATACATAAAAACATGATCAGGTGGATCTTTTTGACATATGTTAATAAATTTGCTCATAATTACTGACCTGTTTTTTTAATTGTTCTAAATGATAAATAAAATTGGAACGTTCATCTTTCCAATTTGATATTGAATTGTTATCAAAATTATCCGGAACATATGAATCCATTAAGATGGCATCATCTTTTTTCCCCCTAGATTGTTTTACCGATTGTTTATTCTTTCTTAATACCTCTATATCACCTTGAAGTTCGGATAGTTTTTGTTTTAAGGCTTCAACTTCAGTGGTTAATTTAATATTATGTTCGCGTGTTTCATTTAATATTTTTGCTACAGTAGATTTGCTTTCGATGGTACTTCTTTCACTATTGCCACAATCCGATATATTATAACGTCTTAGTGCTGCATATCGTAATTGAAGAGTTTCTGCCATCAACTTGAATTGGTCACGTTCAGTGCGAAATTTATCTAACTCTTTGCGTAATATACGTAACGCTTCCATTTTACTTTGTAATTTACGATGTAAGGCCGTTGTCTCAACATTATAGTTTTCCATATGTTCATCTAGAGAATCATCATACTCGCACATTTGGCGTGCGGATGATGTTGTAATTGTGTTTGCAGTTTTATTTTGGATCATTAACTTTAGTTGTGGCCGTTGCAAATTCTTTTTCACTTTGTACTGCTTCGATGACTGTCCATCTTCATCAAACATTTCGTTATTTAATTAGATGTTACACGGAATTATCCAGATTATAATATTAATTTAATAAATGAAGAAATTCAAATTAATATATGACAAACATTCCACTTTTATTTTTATGAGGAATACTTTTGAACAAATTCCCTTCTTGTCCTTTTATTCGCTAAGTAAAGATGTGTTAGATTCATAATTATTATAATTAATCGATAATAGAATGTCAGCTTATAAATATAAAAGAATTAAAAAAAATACAATAATTGGCAACATTGTGTGGAAACATTGGAATGGAATTAGCAACTTTGCATAGAAATATTGAAATGGTATATTTTATTGCAACAGGAAGGAAATGAATGTGGAGGAAAGGAATATCTTTGCAGATCAGTTAAATATTAATTATTAATTGTAATATTTATCATTAATTAAAAGTAAGAGTGATATTAATATCAATGCATTAATGCATAATGCAATTTGCATTGTCTAATTTATTGTATATGACTTAATTAAAATTGATTATTTAATATTTATAATTGCAAAGTTTAATGCATGAAACGTTTCTATTTTACATATATTTCTCTTGATATTTTCTAAAATGTTATAACGTAAACATAATCTATGTATATGGAGAACGTTGAATAAGACTTTTGTTTATTGTTACAATTGCATTTAAACATGCATGAAACACAATAATAATGGTAATCGTAACAACAAAAGCATATATATTGTAAGAAAAATTAAAAAACAAAAACAAAGCAGCAACAAGATGTAATATTGATACTGAGATTATTAAATGATCATTCAAAGTTATTATGTTGCCATAAACAGAAAATGTATATTGCAATAATGTTGCTATGACAACGTATATTCAAATAACGACGTATTTGTAAATAAATAACAAAACTGAAATTTTCATCAGTCGTTCTTTTTTATTTGGCGTCGTTGACCATGTGAAACTATGATTAAAAATATTATATAATTATAATAACGCAATAAAATTAAAAAATAGTATTAATAATTAATTATTATGCATTAAATCATGCAGTAGTTTTGACAAAGACATATTGCGTTGTTTTTTATTTCTTTGTTTTTCTCTTGTTTTGGAATTGAAATTTGGATTTTGTTATTGTTGTGGAAGGCAATGTTCGTGCATAAAAGTTCGAGAGTACAATTTGCCCAATATGCTGCTGCAAATCGTGATGAAACTAGTACAGATGATGATGAAGAAGAAGGAGATGTTGTACAGGTGATCTGAATAATTAAATTAAAATTATACCAGACATATATATATATATATATATACATATATTTAAAATTTATTTTGCTTCATTTTAATTCTTAAAGGATTCTATTCGTACAATAGTTAATACATAATTGGAAAATGTTTCTTGCAATTTGTTTGTTCAATAAAATTCACAAAAACAAAACTACATAGGCAAGCGAAACAAGTCAACACATCAGCACACCATTATACATATGTATATATGCATATTATTCGCGTGTGTATGTATGTGCGTATATATGAGTATGTGTATGTTTGATCATATATGATGATTTTTGAAAAAATAATTTTAACAAAATCAAAAAATTCCTAAGCACTTTACTAATTTTGATTATTTTTATTTACATGATAATTTGTCGCCGGTATAACGTAACGTAACGTCTATTTATAATACGTTTACCCATTATAAAACAAATAACAATGTTATTATTGATCGAAAGTAAGCTCTTAAATATCCTACATCACTTTTCTTTAAATGATCAAAAAGTCAAAATAATCAATTACAACATACATATATAAAAAATTGTACTTCCCGAATGAATTAGAAAGTTTCTTTTTATATGAATGATAAACTAAGTTACAGACCAAATCTGGCATTTGTATTTAGTGCGTTACATTTTACAAAAAAAAAATTAATTCATTAACTTTTCAAAATTGCAAATTTTATTTTCATTAATTCATTCACTTTGCTAATATATGAGAAATAGTTGTTAAAAATGGATCAGCAATAAATTATTTGCCTCAAAAGTTTTGACATTGCGCCGATTGAAAACAGAAAATACATGGATAAACATTAAGCGGATAGGCGATCGAGCGTACAAGCGTAAGTCGAATCAGAATGTATTTTCTGAGTTTGAATCACAATCAGTCGATATAATAAAAGGTGGATCTTATCGCAAAATTCAGAAAGCTTCTCTCTCTCGATCTCTAATTATATTTTCACTTAGTTCTGTGATTGTTTATATTTATGTGTATTTCTTTTAATGAATTGAATAGACAAATACTATGGAAAAATTTACCAGCAAAACAAAATCTTTTAATTGTTTGTTACATGTGTAATTTGTCTTTACAGATTTGTTGTTATTTTTACAATTTTTTAATTTCAGTTAGATTTGCTTTTTATTGAATTTTGCACAAATTTTTGTAAAAATTTTTCATCATAAAATTTGTAAAAAATGAAGCAGACCATACAATTTTGAAAATTTTCATAACTTTTTAAATATTTTTACGCAGGCATATATTTAGAATATTTTGCCTTTTGACATTTCAATTCTGCTAAATTTTTTCGAACCTAGTCTAAAGATTTGTATTCCGATATTTTTGCTTTTTTATCTTTTTTGTTTTTTTCTTTGTATTTTGATATTTCCTGAAATATACATTGCCTCACTAACCTTTTGGATTGTCCATGATTTTTTGTGTGTATGTGTGTGGGTGTTTTTTAAAATTCTTTTTATTGTTTGACAAATGGCTAACATTCTCGGATGGCATGTGCTGTTTGTGCAAAATATTTTCATGAATTTTTTGTGTATTTTTGCCACACAACGGCTTCATAATTTGTTTGTTGTAAAAATTTCAAATAAAAACGAATACAAAAATGGCCACTGATGCGGCCGAAGCACAGCGGCGCCGGGAAGAATGTGAACGAAAAGCGCGCCGTGGGGAAATGGATCCCCGTTTGGAATTCACGTTTCAATTGTTGATTGATGCTACACAATTACCACGTCATCAACTTATGGATTATATATTTGAAGGTGAAATGGTATGTGGGTGCCTGAATGTTGAAATTTACACTACGTATTGTATTCCTATATTCAGACGTTCCTTCTAAAATCTGGTTAGCTTGTATCGTGCTATATCGAAATCCTATAACGTGAGATTTTTTTATTTATTATATAAAGCAAATCAAAATAATTTGTATTGTATTTAATCGAAATCGCGTTTTCATTTTACTTTCACCTAACTAATCTCAAGCAAGATTCTTTATCAAATTATCAATTGAATTATACTGCTCGTCATTGCATCATTAGAAAAGTTACGCGACAAAGTTACAATTGCCTCCTTGTCTCTATCTTGCACTTGTTTGAGATTTAACCGATCAAATAAATTCTCATAAGCGTCCAATGGAATTGTTAGGAATAGTTGGGGATTATTGCATTAATTGGAAATAGATATGTTTAGTTAATATTTTGTTGTCTGGTAGTTTCCTAACACCATCATTGCTTTTACTTGAAAATTCATTTACCTCTAAACAAGATCCCACTTATATTATCGTTTATATTTTGCTTCGTTAAGTGACACAATTCAAGTTTTACGCAGTATCTTTATACAATAACAAGTTCGTGTGAAAATATCCGTCAAAAAAGCTATTACAAAAGAACCGTGTTTTATGAGGGACGCTTTTGCACAGATATTATTATTAATTGCTTATTGTTTAACTATTATAATTGAAATGTACAGCTCGATGAGATAAATCAGTTGTTTTTACCAAATATGAAAAACAAATTGCTATGGTTTTATCAAGAAGTAGATGAAGCAGACCTTCAGCAGCAGCAGCAAGATACGAATAAGCCAACCACGTCACGTGCCACAATATTAACTTTATCATCAAGTTCTAAAACACCTCAAGGTAATTTTTCTATACTGTACACGGTCTAGTTGTCGGGTATAGCACATTGCATCGGTTGGACATACATTTCTCATTATATCAAAGTCTAAAACCTGTCTATTTAGTTTTGTGAATATGACTTCGATTTGACATGGTGATGGTGTAACAAAATATATGCCACAATACATGTAGCATTAGGCACCTTTATTCTATATGACTCTCTTCTAAATAACTCTTGCCCAATGAAGCTAATGCTGATTGCGATGACGCCGGCTTGGCCTTCTAGACTTCTATTTCTAGGCATGTTTAATGATGGCGAAAATATTTCGACATTATTTTTTTTCATAATATTTTATATAAAAAGCATAATACTTCATTCAATATGGGTCTCATATTAGAATTAAAAAAATTAGGTAATATCTTGAAGCACACGGTATTCGGAATTATTTAACGGCTTCCCAAAGTTGTATTATAGACATATCCTCGCACGTCTTCGAACTCATGGGATATTGTCTAATTAATATGACATTTGAGGTCAACCAGGTCTTGAACCAATACCAATCCACTACCAATTAAGTCGATCTCATTTTTTTATACATTCGTTCTCCTCAATACTTTTATCTTCTTGCACGTCCTGGCACGCAGTTTCGATTATTTATACGTTATAGCGCCATTTCAAAAGTTTATCACTATTTTGGTTATTGTTTAAGGTGGCGGTACTACACCAGGGAGTATAATGTCTATCAAACCAAAGAAGCTGTTTCTTACTGATGGTTGGTCGGTTCCTTTAACTGGCATTTGCATATATGTTTTTCGATTGAATATTGCAAAACAATTACCAGAAGAGGGGTTTCAAAAAGATTTGTATTACTTTGGAATATATTTTTACCAACAATGGCAATTTATTATATTGACGCACTTTTTGTTTTTTTTTAGATATTGTGGTGTCGTAGACGCACAAAATGTAGGCTTAGTTCCTTCCATCGAACGAATTGTAGAACACATATTTATGCCTGCCTTGGCTTATCCATCAATAGAATGTGATGAAGAAGATATTAGTTGTGGTCTTATTAAAGGACAATTATTGCCCGGTTTGCGTTCATTTTGTAGTGCTTTGCGTGTCTGTGAACAAGTTTGTGACACTCAAAATGTCTTTAAAGATGATCTGAATATGTTTGAGAAGATTGATAATATCGAAGAGGTTAATGATTTGTCCAATAATCAGGAATTTTGTCAACAATTAGAGGAACGTCTGATTAATTGGATAAAAAATGTTATGAAAATTTTGAGTGAAAGTGAACAATTGCGAAAGGAAAATGATTCCAGTGGACCTCAAGATGAATTAGAATATTGGAAAAAACGTGGTGCCCAGTTTTCGCAACTGTTAACATATCTCAATGAAAAAGAAGTACAATTCACATTACATTGTTTAACAATGTCTAATTCACGATTAATGCGAGATTGGAAGGAAACTGATCGTAAAATTTCATTTTGTTATAATGAAGCACGTGATAACTCTAAGTTCATTCAAGCTATGGAGAATTGCTGCCATTCTCTGTATTTAGATGATCCGGTAAAAGATTTCTTGCAGTTTTATAATGTTTCGTTTCAAACTTATCTGTAACTAATTTTTTTTTGTGTGCTGCTTTAGGTTTGCATGAAAGAATCTATAATAAGTCTTTTGAAAACTGTTCGTCTAATTTATAGCGTATCGCAATTTTATAATACATCCGAAAGAACTTCAGCACTTATGGTGAAGGTACGTGAAACTCTCTGTTCTATGCTTAGCTATGTTTGAAAAATAACATTTATAAATATAGATAACAAATCAAATGATTGAGACATGTAAGTCATATATTACATGTCGCAGTAAAGAAACCATTTGGTCACAAGATCGTGATGTGGTTCGCACGAAACTGAAAAATTGCATTAAATTAAATTATATATATCGTGAAACATATTATTCTGTACGAGGACAACCTTTCCTACCAAATCAAACTGCTTTCGGATTTTCAGAAAATTTCGTTTTCGGAAAATTTGATACATTCTGTGATCGTTTATCAAAAATCATGCACATGTTTAATTTGATAGATGATTACAATCATTTATTTGAAAGACGGCTTGAAGGTTTATTATTAGGGGAGGCTTTAGAAGACGCATTTAGTCACTTTACTGAATCTAAAAGAGATATACTATCTAAAAAATATGATTACTTAGATCATCGCAATGCTGAATTTAATAACGATTATCAACGATTCATCACTAAAACGGATAATTTAAAAGACACCATAGCAAACTTGATTGAAACAAATTTTGATACAGTGTGGGAGACGCCACAATGCATACGTTTCTTAATACGATTTGAGAAAGTGAGTGAAAAAGTACCACTGTCTAAAATGGATGATAAATATATGCGTATCATTAAATATGTAGATAAAGAAATGGAACGTACTTTAAAGTTATTTCGCAAACAAAAAGATGATCCGCCATTATGTCGTAATTTTCCACCTATCGCTGGACGAATATATTGGTGTCGCTCTCTAAATTCTCATATAACTGAATTAATAGAAGCTATATCTAGTCATACCGTATTAAGTAAGCTTCCATTCACTAGAGATTTAAGAAGTCGCTATCAGCATATTGTAAATATATTAAAAGAATATGAAAATGAAATTGTTGCTATATGGTTGGACCAAGATGTAACTGTAGTCGATGCTTGCCTCTTACAACCTCTGCTGGCTTTGCAAGGTGAACGTTTATTTGCCAATCTACATCCTACTATACCTTTGTTAATAAGGGAAGCTAAGCTATTGGCCAAAGTACGCATTGAACTTCCAATTGTTGCCGCTACCTTAATGAGTAGAGAAGAATATTTCCTATCCATTCAAGATTCTATGAATGTGAGTGGTTAGTGCAATTTCACTACCATAAGCTATTTGTTAAATAAATTCTGTTTCGTTGACTTAGAATCTTATAAAGCTCTTTTTGAATACGGTTCGGGCCGTTAAACTGGAAGTTCGTCCACTATTTTTACCTCAATTGGTACGCTTAACGGCCATGTTGAAGCCCGGTTTAACTGTAATAAATGTAGGTTTTCTAACGACACAATTACACAGAGTGGAAAATTTTTTGAAAGGGGTTCTTTTTTTTTAATTTTTTAGTGGACAAATAAGGATTGGAAAGTTTTCTATGAGCGCTGCAAAAAGGCTATTGATACTTTTAAAATATTGGTTGGTCGTATTCACGATATTTACTCGAATCGTATTCTACATGTTTTAATGTGTATGCAAGATATTTCCTTACCAATTTTGCCTGCTGACGATGAAATTTGGACGGTTACAGAATTTCTGGAAAAAAGCGAAGACGCATGCCGGTAAGTTAAAATGATAAATAATAATTATTGCAATATTTTTAATAATTGTAATAATTGTATTACTTCTGTAGAAAAGCAGCAATCGAGTTAAATCGTAAAAGCCAAATGATTTCAGAAGCAGTTGAGGAAGTATTAAACTTAGTTGATAAAGCTACTGAAACATTTAAAGAGATCACGGGTGAAGAAAGTTCAACTTTATTTGGCAGTAAGTGCATCAAATTTATCAAAATGGAATAATTACCAATCGACATTTATATAAAGTCATTAAGTTTCTATAACTCAACATACATTATACATCCAGACATTACCTCACATAATAAGTCCGATTTCCATAAATGAAAACACTCTAACCTTCCAAGAAGCAATTTCAAATTTCGTATCAAATTTATGAGATGTGAGGTGTTTTCGAGATATTCATATCGATGCTTGAAAGCCTTGCCTAGAATTATTCGAGAAAGTAGACCAGAATTCGGAAACTTTATTTAATTTATGCCAACAATGATGTGGGATATAATGAAATATATTAAACAGTTTATATTTTTGGTTTTTTATTTTAATACAGGCCATGGTAAAGGGCAACAAACATCTAGCCCTAAGGTGCTTTGTGAGCCAAGTGTTAATGCAGCTGTAAGCGTTTCAGCAAAAATTGATGCACCTTTACTACAAAATTCTACGCCAAAAAAAGCTAATGTTAGTGATACGGTTGCTACTTCTGGCAATCTTGGTGGCGGGCAACAGCAGGATTGGAGTATATTGTGGTCATGCTTCGATAATCCATTAACTCTATTATCAACGACTGAAAGTTTACCTAAGGGTATGCAAGAAATGGTATGCAATGCAGTTGTTGAAATGCGTCGCTATTACAGTCGCAAAGTAATTGATGTGCTTATTAAAGTTATTAGAGCAGCACTAGATAATTTGCGACAACGCTTCACTACGGAAAATAAATTTGGTCTTAATAATAAGCCCATTTTTGCTCTGTACTCTCAGTTGCAAATACCAAATGTAATTATAAAGCCCAGTTTAGATGAATTGCAGGATATACTTATAACGGCTGGCAAAACAATAACGAATATTGCTAAGGGAGTATCACAATGGACTGTTGGCAAAGAACATCCGGTAACATTTGAATAATTTAATGCTTTGAAATTTCTTCAATTTTTGCGCTTTACATATAGCAAGTGTCTATAACACCGCAACCAAGGGTAGGACGTAATCACAATATTAAGCGGCGCAAATTGTATACTCTAGCCTCAGAGGAGCGTCCACAAATGCCTCTTATGTTGAAGTCATTTTATTCGGCAATTATGGAAAACAAAGAGATTGCAAAAGCTTTAAATCAATTGTCAAATTGTACAAAAAATGTTAAGCCAGATATAAATGTGTACATAAAACGTTGGAAACCGTATCACTTTTTATGGAAAAATGAACGTTCCACCAGGCAATTAATGGAATTCGATTTACAAGAATTTGAATCAACATTACGATGCTTAGCTGATTTGGATACCAATTTGTTAAGTGAACCGGACGTAGAGGTATTTGGTCAGAGTATAGCAGTGTATAATGAGAGATTGAAATATGGTTTAGCCATAGAAATAAAATGTATGTTTAGAATTATAAATCATTTTTTGATTATATAAAATAACTTTTATTCGATTCGATTCGGTTTGCGATATTTTAGCGTGTAATTATAAGATTGGTCAGGCTATGAAAAAGAAATATAAAAAAGAGATGGATTACGTTTATGCTGTTATAAATGAAATGGATAGAAAATTAGATCGCCCAATACGTGATTTAGATGACGTACGCATGATTATGGAAACTCTTACTAAAATACGAGAGCAGGAAGTGGATATGGAATTACGCATAGATCCTATTGAAGTATTTATTGGAGGGCACCTTTGTGTGCCAGAATTTTATGTGTTAAATATTAACATATTGATTTTTTTAGGAAGCCTTTAATGTTTTAACACGTTATGAAATACCGGTAGAAAGGGAGCAGTTTGATTTAGTTGATAATCTACGTCTCACTTTTCAAAATTTACTTGCATGCGCTTTGCAAGCTCAAGTTAAACTTTTGGAAATGCAACCGTGCTTTCAAGAAGATCTTAAACATAATTTAGATAAGTTTAAACATGATAAAGTTACATATGTTCATGAATATCGAAATGCTGGTCCAATGCAGCCAGGTCTTACACCACGTGAAGCATCTGATCGTCTCATTTTATTTCAAAATCGTTTTGAAGGAATGTGGCGTCGTTTGCAAACATATCAAAGTGGTGAGGAATTATTTGGCCTGCCTCAAACTGATTACCCAGAATTGGGTCAAATACGTAAAGAATTAAACTTACTACAAAAATTGTATAAACTTTATAATGATGTTATTGATCGGGTTAGCAGTTATTATGATATACCATGGAATGAAGTAGATATTGAAGCAATTAATAATGAATTGATGGAATTTCAAAATCGATGCCGCAAATTACCCAAAGGGTTAAAAGAATGGCCGGCCTTTCATGCATTGAAGAAAACGATTGATGATTTTAATGACATGTGTCCATTATTAGAGTTAATGGCAAATAAGGCAATGAAACCACGTCACTGGCAGCGCATAATGGATGTTACTTGCTATATATTTGAATTTGATTCAGAGGGATTTTCGTTAAAAAATATTTTGGAAGCTCCATTATTGAAGAATAAAGAAGACATTGAAGATATATGCATAAGTGCTATGAAAGAGAAAGATATCGAAGCCAAATTGAAACAAGTTACTAATGAATGGTCTATTCATGAATTACAATTTATGACTTTTAATAATCGTGGTGAGCTACTCTTGCGAGGTGACACTACAGCTGAAACTATCGGTCAATTGGAAGATAGTTTAATGGTATTAGGTTCTTTGTTATCTAACCGTTATAATGCACCGTTCCGTAAACAAATCCAACAATGGGTGTTTGACTTATCCAATTCAAACGAAATATTGGAACGTTGGCTTTTAGTGCAAAATATGTGGGTCTATTTGGAAGCTGTATTTGTTGGTGGCGATATAGCAAAACAATTGCCTAAGGAAGCAAAGAGATTTTCAAAAATTGATAAATCTTGGCAGAAAATTATGCAAAGAGCACACGAAACCCCTGGTGTTGTGGCATGTTGTGTTGGTGATGACCTCTTAAAACAGTTATTGCCACATTTACAAGAACAATTAGAAATATGTCAAAAATCATTGAGTGGCTACTTGGAGCGTAAACGGATGATGTTTCCACGCTTTTTTTTCGTGTCAGATCCAGCTTTGCTAGAAATTTTGGGTCAAGCCTCTGACTCGCACACTATACAAAATCATTTACTATCAATATTCGATAATACAAGATATATAAAATTTCATGATATCGAGTATAATAAAATGTTGGCTATAATATCAAGTGAAGGTGAAGTTATACAATTGGATCGTGCCATACGAGCGGAGGGCTCTGTGGAGACATGGCTAACTCAATTACTGGTCACAGCACAGCAGTCATTGCATTCTATTATACGTATCGCCTATGCCATTATTAATGATGCAAATTTTATGTTATTGGGCTTTTTAGGAAAAATGCCAGCTCAAGTTGGTTTGCTGGGCATACAAATGATTTGGACTCGCGATGCGGAAATGGCGCTGATGCAGGCCAGACATGAGAGGAAAGTCATGTCCGAAACTAACAATAAATTTCTTGACATGTTAAATACGTTGATTGATCAAACCACTCGTAATTTAAGTAAAATAGAACGAACCAATTTTGAAACTCTTATTACCATTCATGTTCATCAAAGAGATATATTTGATATACTGGTAAATCAAAAGTGCTTATGCAGTTATGAATGGGATTTTCATTTTCAATTTTTGTAGTGTCGCATGAATGTAAAATCATCCAACGATTTTGAATGGCTTAAACAGTGTCGCTTTTACTTTAAAGAAGATTTAGATAAAACGTGGATATCAGTAACTGATGTGACGTTTACCTATCAAAATGAGTATCTTGGATGTACTGATCGATTAGTAATAACACCTTTAACTGATCGGTAAATAACTATATTTGTAATTTAAAAATTTCATGTACTTTTGTTAAAATAATTTCGCATAAACCATTTTTATAGATGTTATATAACTTTAGCTCAAGCTCTAACATTAAGCATGGGCGGTGCGCCTTGTGGTCCAGCAGGTACCGGAAAAACTGAAACTGTTAAAGATATGGGAAAGACTTTGGCTAAATATGTAGTAGTTTTTAACTGTTCAGATCAGATGGATTATAGGTTTGTATTTGCATTTATTTTTAGAATACATTTTTTATCTCTTTTGCAAGAAACATCGACATAAATAGAGAGAAAACTATGGAAATGTAGAAAAAAGGTTGTTTTAATGCAATGTATAGATTAGAGGTATGTGCTTAAATAAGTTTTTTAAACATAAAGGAGTGTCTTTTTTATGTTTTTTATTATGTACAAACGTAGGTCTATTTAAAATTTTATTTCATTTATATTTATTTTAATGTCCACCTTTGTAAACATTTATCTTTAAATAAACGGTAACTTTAAGCTGGGTACGAATAACGAACAAAACAAATAGATCAAACCATCTTAAATATAATACTAAATATTTTTATCTAAGTCGTTGTAATAAATATAATTCATAATTGCATAATTCAAAATTGCTCCTTAATAATAGAACGCTTAAAAGAAGTCACTACGAGACTCTGTGACAAGTCGATTTAATATGCATTACTTCTTGATAATATTTATGGTAGAATATTAATTTGACATATATGTTGAGTACGCAAAACTCGAGCAATTTAGATATATTTTAGGTGATTATTAAAAGTACTTTATTAGATATTATGCCTTTTATACTCACCAATTGTATTATGTTTTGATTACAATCTTCTTTGTTGTTTGTACGTCATTTTGAATAAATCCTATAAAGTATGAAGTGTACAGTGTGAATTTATAATGTCAATATGTAAGAACGCTCATTGCATTTAAATTATCTATATTCTGTATCATTCTATAATATACATTTATATACATAGCAAATTTTTCAAAAAGTTTCTAAAACTCAAATTAAATGCACTTATGCAAAAATACAAGAATGTGAACAATATAAAAAAACAAAAAAAAAAGAAGAAAAGGAAACAAAATTGTGAGATTGAGTAGCAACTTATTAAACAACCTTGTTATATACATATTTACATAATGAACGTTACATTTTACAGAGGTTTAGGTCGTATCTATAAAGGTTTAGCCCAATCTGGTTCATGGGGATGTTTTGATGAATTTAATCGCATTGAATTACCCGTACTCTCAGTAGCAGCACAGCAAGTAGCTGTTGTATTGACAGCAAAAAAAGAGAAGAGAAAATCATTTATATTCACAGATGGCGATACCATTGAAATGAATCCGGAATTCGGTATATTTATAACTATGGCAAGTAAATTAAAGTAAATTATATATGTTAGATACATATGTAACATTCATATCATACATACAAAATTACATAGAAATTTCATATAGTATGGTCTATTGAACCCTTTGTTGGTATTGAAAATTCATGAATTCATTACATTGCATATTTTGTATGTTAATTTTTCATGCATGTTCATTGTGTTTGTAGTTTGAGTGTTAATTATGGTTGATTATTATTTTGTTAATTTTAATCGTTGAATAAATTTACTTAAAAAAATTTGATTCGAATGAAAATTTAATGAATTTAATGCGTTGCAGAATTGTGTCAAAATTTTATGCAGCCAAATTTTGCATCAACTTTGACGTTTAATTCTTTTATGTAAATAATAATTTTGTAATTTTTTTATATTTATTTTTATTAATTTTAATTGTTGACTAAATTTTATTTGAATAATCATTTAATGAATTTCATTACATTGCAGAATTGTATGTAAATTTTATATGGTAAATTTATTAACTATATTGACATCTCATGTTTTTGCCGTTAATTTTAATGCTATAATTAAAATCCCCATTAAATATTTCAACGATAAACATTTTTACCCAAGACCTGCCAAAACATCTTGTCTTCTATATTTCTATATTTCTTCTTAATCGAAAAATCTTAATAAGGTTCAAAATAGAGTAAAAAGTATAATTTCTTTGTATGATTAAATTGACATTTTTAACACATTAGAATCCTGGATATGCTGGTCGTAAAGAGTTGCCTGAAAATCTTAAAATTCAATTTCGTACAGTAGCTATGATGGTTCCTGATCGTCAAATTATCATTCGCGTAAAACTGGCTTCATGTGGTTTTCTCGAGAATATTACATTGGCTCGCAAATTTTATACTCTTTACAAATTATGTGAAGAGCAGTTAACAAAGCAAGTGCATTATGATTTTGGATTGAGGAATATATTATCGGTGCTACGAACATTGGGTGCAGCTAAACGTCGAAATTCTCGAGATACAGAAAGTACTATAGTAATGAGAGTTTTACGTGATATGAATTTGTCAAAACTAATTGATGACGATGAACCATTATTTATGTCTCTGGTATCCGATTTATTTCCTAATCAAGTAAGTAATTCAGTTAGAATTTGAATAGTTTTACTCAACTTTTTATAATATTTAGACTTTAGAGAAAACGAATTATCCCGAATTAGAAGCAGCTATTGCTCAACAAACTGAAGAAAATAATCTCATGTACCATCCACCATGGGTATTAAAATTGATTCAGTTATATGAGACACAAAATGTTCGACATGGTATTATGACGTTGGGCCCAAGTGGTGCCGGTAAAACTACGTGTATTCATATATTGATGAAAGCATTGACACAAATGGGTGACGCTCACCGCGAAATGCGTATGAATCCAAAAGCTATAACAGCAGCACAAATGTTTGGTCGTTTAGATGTAGCCACTAATGATTGGACAGATGGTATTTTTTCGGCATTATGGCGAAAAACACTGAAACTAAAAAGTGGTGAATATGTATGGCTAGTGTTGGATGGTCCTGTAGACAGCATTTGGATAGAGAACTTGAATTCAGTTTTAGATGACAATAAAACGTTAACATTAGCTAACGGTGATCGTCTTACTATGTCCCCATCCGTAAAGATAATTTTTGAACCACATAACATTGATAATGCATCTCCAGCCACTGTTTCCCGCAATGGTATGGTCTATATGTCATCATCTGGCTTAGATTCGAGGCCGAGTATGTGTTTTCGATGAATTAGTTTATAATATAATTTTCATAATCATAATATTAATGACGTGTTCTCTATTATGATACTAAGTTGTTCAAGCTTGGTTAAAAGATCGAGCACCCAATGAGAAAGTCGTATTTTGCGACCTTTTTGAACGCACTTTTATACCGGTGTATTCATGGGGTACACAAAATTTGAAGTTACTTATGCCCGTGTTACAATGTAACATAGTTCGACAAATGTTATGCATCCTAGAAGGCCTTATTCCCGTTAAAAAAGAAGATGAACAAGTTGTCAGTATTTCTAGTAAAGAAAGTCAAGAAGGTATGTAAAACAAAAGGTAAATATTATTACCTAAATTTCAAAAGAAACTTTTTTTTTTTAATAATCAGAAGAAATTGCTGAAGCGGCAAAGTCAATAGAAAAGGAAGACACTTGTAATCCCGAACATTTACAACGTTTGTATATATTTGCGTTAGCCTGGGGTTTGGGTGCATACCTAAGTGTTCCCGATCGTGTTAAATTAAATGTATTTATTAAAGAAAAATTTCCAGATCTAGATTATGCAAAAGGCACAGTAAATGAAAGTAGCATATTTGAGTTCTTTGTAACTCAAACAGGTGCTTGGCAATCTTGGAAAACTTTGGTAACTCCATACATGTACCCGGAAATATCTACACCCGATTTTTTGAGTATTTTAGTACCTATTGTTGATAATGTCCGAATGGATTTTCTCATAGAGACAATAACCAATCAGGGAAAAGCTGTAATGTTAATTGGTGAGCAAGGTACGGGTAAAACCGTCATTATGAAAAATTTCATGCGCAAAATGAACCCAGAAACGTATATGGGTAGATCATTTAATTTTTCTTCTGCCACCAGCCCATACCAATTTCAGCGAACTATTGAAAGTTATGTTGAGAAACGTGTAGGTGTAACCTTTGGTCCACCAGGTGGCCGTAAAATGATCGTATTTATTGATGATATAAATCTACCTGAAATTAACGAATGGGGTGATCAAATTACAAATGAAATTGTACGACAATCAATGGATATGAAAGGATTTTATAGTTTAGAAAAGCCTGGCGACTTCACCACTATTGTAGATGTACAATATGTGGCCGCTATGGGTTTACCTGGTGGGGGACGTAATGATATACCTTCACGTCTAAAGCGGCAATTTTGTGTTTTTAATTGCAATATACCTGATAATGATTCAATTGATAAAATTTTCCGGGTTATTGGGGAAGGCCATTATAATGCAAAACGTGGTTTTATACCGGAGGTTCGAAACTTATTAAAACGTCTTATTGTAATAACACGTTTACTATGGCAACGTACAAGAGAGAAATTACTGCCAACCCCTGCAAAGTTTCATTATGTTTTTAGTTTACGTGACTTATCACGCATTTGGCAAGGTATGGTTGGTACGCTGTCCACAGTTATTATTTCAGAAAGTGTGTTAATGGCATTATGGAAGCATGAATGCACTCGGGTTTTTGCAGATCGTTTTACTAATGTTAAGGATAAAGAATGGTTCAGTTCCGAATTAGCCAGTTTAGTTAGCACTGAATTGGGAGAAAATTATGGTCAAATGATTATACCGAATCCGGTATTTGTAGATTTTATGCGAGATGCTCCTGAACCCACAGGGGAAGAAGGAGAAGATGCTGACATGGAATTACCCAAAGTGTACGAACCAGTGCACTCGCACGAAGTTCTCCGCGAGCGTTTGATAATGTTTTTAGCTCAATTCAATGAAATGGTGCGGGGTTCTGGAATGGATCTAGTGTTTTTCCCCGATGCTATGTTGCACCTAGTGAAGATTTCTCGTATAATAAGACATCCACGTGGAAACGTTATGCTAGTCGGAGTTGGTGGTTCTGGTAAACAGTCTCTCACCAAATTGGCCTCTTTTATTGCTGGGTATAAAACTTTTCAAATTGCACTCACCCGTTCTTACAACGTAGCAAATTTTTTAGAAGACCTAAAACTGTTGTATCGAACTTGTGGTGTTCAAGGAAAGGGCACTACTTTTCTTTTTACAGACATGGACATTAAAGAAGAAGGTTTTCTTGAATATCTCAATAATATTTTGTCATCAGGTGTCATTTCAAACTTATTTTCACGAGATGAACAGGCGGAAATCATACAAGAATTGACACCAATTTTAAAAAGGGAAAATCAGAGAAAAACCACTACTCCAGAAAGTGTAATGGAATTCTTTTTAACCCGAACATGCTCAAATTTGCACGTAGTGTTTTGCTTTTCACCAGTCGGCGAGACCTTTCGATCTAGGGTACAACGATTCCCAGCCTTAGTGTCAGGCTGCACTGTAGATTGGTTTCAACCTTGGCCTAAAGATGCTCTCGTCTTAGTTTCCCGACACTTTTTAAGTGACTTTGATATTGAGTGTTCACCCGAAGTTAAAGAAGAGTTAGTCAATGCTTTAGGCTCTATACAAGATGTGGTAGCAGAAACGTCACAAGAGTACTTTCAACGTTTTCGTCGAGCTACCCATGTAACACCAAAATCTTATTTAAACTTTATATCGGGCTATAAAAATATTTATCGGAAGAAGCAAAAAGAATTGAGTGATGGAGTAACAAAAATGGATACTGGTCTTGAAAAATTGAAAGAAGCCTCTGCTTCAGTAGAAATATTGAAAAAAGATTTAGTAATTATGGAGGAAGAACTAGTGGAAGCTTCAAAAAAAGCAGAATCAGTATTGGTAGAGGTAACAGACAGGGCTATGCAAGCTGAAATAGTTAAAAATCAAGTACAAATAGTTAAAGATAAAGCAGAAGCTTTAGTTGCAAGTATAGCAAATGAAAAGGCCTTAGCTGAAGAAAAATTAGAAGCCGCGAAGCCAGCTTTAGAAGAGGCTGAAATGGCTTTAAATACCATTAAGCCCGCGCATATTGCAACTGTACGAAAATTAGGGCGACCACCACATTTAATTATGCGTATTATGGATAGTGTTTTAATATTATTTAAACGCAAACTACATTCCTGTATACCCGATTCAGGAACCCCATGTCCAAAACCTTCATGGCAAGAATCTTTGAAGGTTCGTTGACCAAGAATATTTCCTAAGGTGTATGCATTTCATTGTCCATTCTCTTATATTGTAGATGATGGCCAGTGCTACATTTTTATTGCAATTGCAAAACTATCCCAAAGATACAATAAATGATGAGATGATTGATTTATTGCAACCGTATTTTCGCATGGAAGATTACAATATGGATATGGCACGTCGAGTGTGTGGTGATGTAGCTGGTTTATTATCGTGGACAAAAGCTATGGCCTTCTTTCATAGCGTCAATAAGGAAGTGTTACCACTAAAGGCAAATCTAACAATGCAAGAAGCTCGTTTAAAGGTGCGCATGTTTAGTTATTACACTATTATACACATGTAGAAAGATGATTTAAATAATATTTGATATGTAATTTCTTAGCTTGCCATGGACGACTTGGCCAAAGCAGAAGAACAATTGCGTGAAAGAGAAGAGGCTTTGCAAGCAGTGAAAAATCAGTATGATAAAGCAGTTGGAGAAAAGCAACGTCTTACAGATGCGGCCAATGTCTGTTTACGTAAAATGACTGCCGCTACTGCTTTAATAAATGGTTTATCTGATGAAAAAGTACGTTGGACGAATCAAAGTAAAGAATTTAAAATACAACTTGGAAAACTGGTGGGCGATGTCTTATTAGCAACAGGTTTCTTGTCATACTGTGGCCCCTTTAATCAAGATTTTCGTGCAAATCTCATAAAAACTTGGATGACTATCCTAAAAGAGAAGTCAATTCCATTTACAGTAGGCTTAAATATAATTTCTATGTTAGTAGATTCATCTGTTGTTTCAGAATGGACCTTGCAAGGTTTACCTAATGATGAACTATCAGTACAAAATGCATTAATTGCTACTAAATCTAGTAGTTATCCTTTATTAATTGATCCTCAAACTCAAGGAAAATTATGGATAAAGTCAAAAGAAGATCAAAATGAGTTACAAATTACTTCTCTAAATCACAAATATTTTCGAACACACTTAGAAGATGCTCTGTCTCTCGGTAGACCCCTTTTAATTGAAGATGTTAGCATGGAATTGGATCCAATTATTGATAATGTTTTAGAGAAGAATTTTATTAAATCGGGTAGTATAGAGAAGGTTTTGGTAGGCGACAAAGAATGTGACGTAATGCCCGGCTTCATGCTCTATATTACAACTAAACTTCCAAATCCAGCATTTAGTCCTGAAGTAAGCGCTAAAACTTCAATTATTGATTTCACTGTTACTATGAGAGGTTTGGAGGATCAATTATTAGGTCGAGTTATATTAATGGAAAAATCTGAATTAGAAGCTGAACGTGTTGCTTTGTTTGAAACAGTAATGCAAAATCAACGCAATATGAAGGAACTCGAGGCAAATCTTCTATATAGACTTAGTTCTTCTCAAGGTTCTTTAGTCGATGATGAAGCTCTTATAGAAGTTTTACGCGTTACAAAAACAACTGCAGAAGAAGTTAATCAAAAACTAAAAATTTCTGAAGTAACTGAACGTAAAATTATGAAAGCGCGTGAAGAATTTCGAGCTGTTGCGGCCCGTGGTTCTATATTATATTTTCTTATAGTTGAAATGAGTAATGTCAACGTAATGTATCAAAATTCGCTTAAGCAATTCTTAGTCATATTTAATAATTCAATAAATAAGTCAACTAAATCCAGCGTTACAGAAGAACGTATCAATATTATATTACGTTATTTAACTTATGAAGTGTATAAGTTTACCAACCGAAGTTTATATGAAAGGCATAAACAACTCTTCACCTTAATGTTGGCAATTAAAATTGATTATCATAATGGTAATATAACTCATGAGGAGTTTATGGCCTTTATAAAAGGAGGAGCTTCATTAGATTTAAATGCTGTTACGCCTAAACCATTTCGTTGGATATTGGATATAACTTGGCTGAATCTAGTGGAAATTAGTAAATTGGAGATATTTACTACCGTTTTAGAATTGGTGGGTAAATAATATTACTGCAAATCGAGGTTTTTCAAAATTTATAATACCAAGTTTATCGTATCAGATCGAAGCAAATGAAAAAGAATGGCGAGTGTGGTATGAATCGGAGAAGCCAGAAAAAGAGGAAATACCGTGTAACTACGAGAATTGCTTAGATGGTTTTCGAAAATTATTACTTATACGATCTTGGTGTCCAGATCGTACCATTTCGCAGGCTAAAAAATATATTGAAGGTATGTTTTCTGCATCATCGAGTCCTATTTTATCTATTAGAATTTTATTGCACTTTGTTACAATCTACTGTGCCTTATTTGGAATATAGAATCTTTGGGTCCGGAATACGATGAAATGCAAATATTAGATTTGGAAAGTACTTGGAGTGAATCTGAACCACGGACACCATTCGTATGTTTACTATCTATCGGTTCAGATCCCACAAATCAAATAGCTATTTTAGCTAAACAAAAGGGAATAGGTAAGAGACATTACATCGACAAAATGCATCTATTTAAATGAAGGCAAAAATATTTAGAATGAACAAAATGCCTGATAAACTTTGTATTAATACATTAGGTATGAAATCAGTATCCATGGGTCAAGGCCAAGAAGGTCATGCACGTAAAATGATAATGGAAGCAATGGCTAATGGGGGCTGGGTTTTATTACAAAATGTTCACCTTTCGTTACCATTTTGTGCGGAAATTGTTGACATATTGGTGGAAACGGAGCATGTTGATGAAACATTTCGTATGTGGGTAACAACTGAGCCACATGCGGATTTTCCAATTGGTCTCTTACAAATGGCTATTAAATTTACTAACGAGCCACCCCAAGGTATAAGAGCCAGTTTAAAGCGCAGCTATCAGGTTATTATAAATCATTAAAATGATCATAAAATAATCATTCTTTTCGTAAATGGATAAAGTTTCATTGTGCAAGCGTTGTCTATACATTTTGTATTGTTGTAGGCATTTACGCAAGATTTTCTGGATTATACTTCAGCTCCACAATGGCCGACTTTATTGTATACAGTAGCTTTTCTGCATACTATTGTTCAAGAGCGACGTAAATTCGGCCCTTTAGGCTGGAATATACCATATGAATTTAATGCAGCCGATTTTGGTGCCAGTGTACAATTTATTCAAAATCATTTAGATGAAATGGACCCGAAAAAAGGTGTTTCATGGCAAACTTTAGTATACATGATTGGTGAGGTTCAGTATGGTGGCCGGGTTACTGATGATTTTGATAAACGACTACTGAATACATTTACTTCGGTATGGTTTTGTGAAGCTTTATTAAGTCCAACATTTGAATTCTATAAAAATTACAAAGTACCAAATACAAAAAATTTACAAGGTTTCATTGATTACATTAACAATTTACCAACTAATGATACACCAGAAGTATTTGGTTTACATTCAAATGCTGATATCACTTATCAAATTAATTCTGCCAAAGGTATATATATCATTAATCTATTATTTTAACATTTCAATTATATTTTTATTACATTTTCATGTTTTCATTTCAATTAGGAATTTTGGATACTATATTAAGTGTTCAACCCAAGGAAGGTGGCGGTGGTGGTGGTGAGACCCGTGAAAGCATTGTATATCAATTGGCTGATGATATGTTGAGAAAATTGCCTCCTCAATATAATGCATATGAAGTGCGCGAAAATTTGACACGTATGGGTATTTTATTGCCCATGAATATATTCCTTCGGTAAATATGCTGTTGAAGAGCAAATATATTATACATATATTAATGAGATAAATTGTAATTCATTGTTTTTCTTTTGAATCATAACGCGCTGCTGCACTTGTGTCTTATTACATTTTACCCATTTATTAATTAAACAATGTACAATAAAACTGAAATAATACAGTCAAGAAATTGATCGCATGCAAAGAGTTATAAAGCGTGTGTACTCGTGCTTGTGTGATTTGAAATTGGCAATTGATGGCACCATCGTAATGAGTCCAGCTCTAAAAGAATCCTTAGATGCCATGTATGATGCACGTATACCTGAAACTTGGATGAAAGTAAGTCTAATGAAACAATTATTAATGTGCATACAATAAAAGTACGTATGCACGTATGTACTAACACTGCTTGTAATATTTTACAGATTGACCTAATTCCTAATTTCCGTAAAATAAATACTTGAAATTTTTGAGTAAATATATTTTTTTATCTTTTAAAATTACAATTCATACAACTTTAAGTTATTTTAAACAAATGAAATACCTACATACAAATATGTATGTTTATATTGTAGATTTCCTGGGAATCTACAACATTAGGATTTTGGTATACAGAGCTATTAGAACGTAACGCTCAATTCTCTACTTGGATATCAACTGATCGCCCTAAAGTAAGTGTAAATATTTCTCTAAGAAACACAGTTGCTCCTTAATAATGTATTAATGTCTTAACAATTTGCAACATCTAGGTCTTTTGGATGACGGGCTTCTTTAATCCCCAAGGTTTTTTGACAGCTATGCGCCAGGTTAATTATAACAATTGTTAATTACTCAACCAATAATTTTACTTTGTAAAAAAAAATCGAATACTTTTCCATGATCTGTCAAATAGACTTTTTATTTACAAAGCCGTTATAGAGATTTAAAAATGCAAGAAAATCTGACACAATTAGCTCATGCTAAACTGTAAATTATAAAGTAGCATGCTTATATTCTTTGTGATCTAAAACATAATTTGTGTGACATTCAAAAAAAAGTCTGTTGTCCCCAGGCTTCAGTCAATTACAAAATAACTTCCTTAGTTGATTTGCTGCCTTTTTGCTTTTATCCTTTTGTGATGAAATTTTTATTTTCAAATTCTCTTTCTATGTAACATATATATATATATATATATATATATATATATATACATATTTATTCGCTGAATGTTTGTTATTTTATACAGGAAGTCACAAGAGCGCACAAAGGTTGGGCATTAGATTCGGTTGTACTGCAAAATCAGATAACACGCTATAATAAAGAGGATATAACCGAATATCCCACTGAAGGTGTTTACGTGCATGGATTATTTTTAGAAGGTAGGTCGTATAATAATTTAATATTATTGAAAATATTTATTCTGAATAAGCCGCTTTAATATTTTAATTGTTATGTTTTGAAGTGTTATTCAAATACAAAATTTAGATAAATATTTAACTTGAAGACTTTTTTAAATTATTGGAATTTACTGCGTATTGCATATTTTTACTTTTATAATTTTTATACTCTATATCACATCCGCATTATAACTTATTGTAAATTTGATCTTGTGTGTGTAACACCTGGGAAAATTTTAAGGAAAGTTACTTCTTGGTAAATTGATGGGTTCCGAATAACTTTTTAAGAAGACTTTACTTGATCAATTAGTCTGTCTGTCTGCTTATATATTTATCTGTCAAAGTATCTCAAATCCTATATAAGTGCAGGCCGCAATTTCGCGGATAAGCGTCTTGAGGCGAAGGGTAAAAGACAGCAGAGATCGCGGTGGGCAATAAGTTGTCGATTTGATATAACTCGATGTGTATAAGCAATTGTATACTTTTCAGTTAAAACTAAATAATTTAACCTAGTTTGATTCACATTATGCCATGTTTTGAGTCTTCTTCCACCAAACTGCATATCATATTGCATATCATGCGAAAATTACGTTATTTTACTCTCTTGGCTTGTAATTCATTTACTTGATGTTTTAATTGTATTAAACAAAGTGATGTTTGTGTATTTATAATTTACCCACAATTTTTACTTGGTTGTTTTTATACTCTCCATCCAAAAGTTGGAGGTATATTCATTTTACCATTATGTTTGTAACATCCAAGAAGAAGTGTTAGAAGTGTCTATAAAGTTTATATACTTTTGATCAGCACCAAATTCGGAATCGATTTAGACATGTTTGTCTATGTGTCTCTCTAAGGATTGCAAACAAGGAGATATTGAGCGAAAATTTGGTGGAAACATCGGAAGTTCATACAGATAGGTTGATATTGAAAATGGTCAAAATCGGTCAAAGAACACACACTTTAATCTTTAACCTTTTTAATACGTCAAAATAATAATTATCATTATTAGGCGATTATAAATTCTCTACTGCGTATTATTTATGCATGTGTATAATAAAATATTTATATTTATTGTATATTTGTTATAGGCGCTTCATTGGATCGTCGTAGTGGTAAATTAATTGAATCCAAATTGAAAATATTATATGAACAAATGCTGGTAATATACATTTATGCCATTAATACAACGGCTGGCAAAGATCCAAAATTATATGAATGTCCTATATATCGTAAACCGCAACGTACGGACTCGAAATATGTGGGCTCAATAGATTTCGAAACTGATATAAATCCAAAGCATTGGACTCTGCGAGGTGTTGCCTTATTATGCGATATTAAATAAATTACACTACTAAACGTTTCTTCCGGTAATCATGTAGCAATTTTTCCAAGCTTTATTTAACACACGATTTACCACACAATTTTACTTATTGCTTTGTTATAACGCATTATGTAAGTAGTTGGAAATATTAAAAATTATCAAGAAGAATGAATCCAAAAAAAATATATATAAAAATATAAAAATAATAAAAATGCTTTACAAAATCACCTTAAAACACAATTCATTTAATTGCTTGTTTTCTATTTAATATAAAAGTAAAGTGTTGGCTGAAATGAGCAATGAGGATATCTATATATATTTTCTAAATTGAAAGGCCAGAGTACTATATTCGATCGACTTAACGTTACTTAAGATAAGAAAGCACAAAAAAGAATCATTTGTTCATGATCTTTATGTAGTGTCAATTATGAATTGATTATTCATATGAAAATGTAAAATTCTTAAGAGGTTTTTGCAAAGTAAGTCTGAAAATTAGATCTTAATGGCATATGAAAACATAATTTTTACCAAATTATAGTTCAGATAATCTGATTGAAATTTCTCACACATTATTGTTGTTTTCTATTTAAAAAAAGAAAAAAAAACCGAGTAAGCAAATTATATTTTGCTGAGGCTTAATTTTAAGTTCACACTACTCAAATTCGATGATATTATGTTTCAGAGCCTTTTTTAGATTTTGAAAGGTAAAGAGAAAATTTACATTTGAAATATTGTATAATTTTGCGTAGTCATTGCTAATATTCATAATTTTTGAATTTTTGATAGTAATCAGCTTCCAAGTAATAAGCAAAAAAAGGATCAAAGTGTATTATAAAACACAAAACTTTTCGGAGTTTACGGTGCACCGTGGACAGATTTTGCCTATATACAATAGCAACTTGCGTTTAAGAACTTCTAATGTTTCTACCAAATTTGAGCTCAATATTATTTTGACGATCAGGAGAATTTTAACAACATTCAGACAACTAAATAGATATTCAGACGCCGATACAGATAGGCAGACAGATAGACCGACGGGCACGTAAGTCTAAATTGCTGCAGAATTTATTTCTGATCATATTTGATGCTAAAAGTGTATATTTTATGGCGTCTCCGAGGCTTCTTTTTGGGTATCACAAACATAATGATAAAATGCATATATCCTCAAACTTTGGGGTTGCACTTACATTTATATTATTATGTTCTATATATTTAGAATTCCATTTTCTGTCTAAATGAAGTTTTTATAATTTTACCATAATGCGTTTTGGTTTTCTTTCAATTTCCCATGGTCATTGCAGTAATATATTCAAAAAAAAGATTCTCTAACTTAAAGACGTGAAATTTATGTCACCAATACAATAGCAATTTGTACCGGGGAATTGCAAATACTTTTACCTAAACATGGATAAGGATTTGGATTTTAAAAAGAGTAAAAATATCGATATATATTTTAGTGTTGGAAACCATTTGTTATTTAAACATATACGAAGTGGTAAAAAAAATGTACACACAAAGAACGTACAAATAACACATATATATAATATAATAAATCACTTTTGTATGATGTCAAACATATCAAATGTGTGAAATATATCAAATGTGTCAAATGAATTATGTGAATGTTCATAAATAAATAGCGACAGTTTATCTGTTACCCTCCAAAAACAATTTTACTATATTTTATTGAAATATTGAAACAGTATAAAGCTGCACTTAAATGTTTAATTTACAATAATAGTACATGGAAAAAGAGTGCAAGATATTAATTATTAACAATTTATATTTATATGGAACAGCAAAATATATTAAACTAGAATCTGCTGCAATAAATATCAATATTAGTGGAGCTTTTTTCTTAAAAGTGTATCAATTATGAATATCAATCAATCAATTGTGAATATCAGCCAAAAAGATCGTAGCATTCAAACTGTAAAGTAATCGATTAACAATTAGATAGACATATATTTTCGAAATAAGACAAGATTATTTAGAAGAGTTGTGAAGAATAAAAGTTCAATTGAATTTGAAATTTTCTGGAAGAAATGCAAAAGACTTCAAGCTTTTGCGATATTGTTACAATTTTTTTTTTGAGAACAACTGAAAAACTGAAATTCAAAGCAAGTGTTCTAAACACTTGCCTCAAATTTTCTATATAAAGAGGAATAACATTTTAAAGTAGTCAAATTGAATTTATATATTTATATATATATACATATTGAAAGAGAGTGAGAGAGAGACAGAGTAGACAGAAGTAGGGATAGTTGGAGAGAGCGAAAAAGAAATATATATATATTTGAAATTTTATTATCAATATAATTGATACTACTTTTTAATTAAGAAAGAACGCAAATCATTTATACTTTACTGTATTTGGCGTGAATGCACACAATAATCGTGAGTATCATTAATTCCGTTTGACTGAGTTGTATTAATTCCTTAGAAGATATTTATATGAAATATTTTATGCCGACGAGTGAGAAATTAAAATTATTTTAATATTTAGACGAAGCAGACAATTTACACAAATAAATTTACACAAATAAATAAACTTTCTGTTACTTTTGTTCCTCTTTCATTTCAATTATTATTCATAATTTTATTTGAGAATTATTTCGTATTAGAAATTATCATTTTATACATCATAGAATATATAATGTATAATAATATATATTTTAATAAATTTGTACAATATTTCACTGATACATTTTGATATTTATATAAATTAAGTTTGATTTAAAATTTCAATTAACATTAATTATTAATGATAAATAATTTAAATTAGGATTTCTTTATTTTAACTCTCAATTTGTTTACATGTATACAATAAATACGTTTGTATATGTATAGATATATATAGATGTTATAATGTGATTGCATTCATTACGTATAATATTTTTAATAATAATTATTAATATTTATATTGAAAAAGTTATAGAGATCTGGATAAATTACATGTCAAAAATGAATATTGCCAAATCATTTCGGTAACAATAGAAATAATTTTGATTTTAAGCAAATTTGTTTGTTCTTACTTGAATAATATACATATATCCATGTCTAATACTAAAACGAATCCGAAATTTATTCAACTTTACACATTGAAGCAGAATAATTTGTATAATTCACAAATAATTTGTCCATTCCATGGTTTAATTTATCGTTTAGTATTTGCTGTTCAGGCTATTTTAAACAGCATTCTCTTTACATGAGTAAATTTAATTTATTTAGCGCAAATAATAAAGAATCATAAATCACTAGGAAAAATTTATTATCCCGTAGATTTTTTTCTTTATAAATGATTGTATGATAAAATGAATCTTTTTTGACTTAATACCAAGTTTCATTATAAAATTTCCAAAGTTTCCAAAGACCACTTCGACTTGCAATTGTAACAATATGAGTAATGTTCGTAATAGCGAATCACTTTTCACAATTATTTTCAATTCAAGAACTTTTCAAATTCCACTTGAATTAATCGAAAGATTTCGACTATTTGATATTCGACTCAGTTCGATTACAGTTACAATAACTTTACAATTTATGTGATAATTTCTATAATTTTGATGACATTATTAAGTTCTTTAAAATCTGAATAATATCAATGACACTAAGAACGAGTTATTCATGTGTATTATTTTAAATTTTACTTGTACATTAATTATAAGTGTACTTAAAGTTAAGTTAAATCTAAAACAAAGCAAACGAAAAAAAGTGAATGGCAAAAGTACACAAAATTTTTTGAATCATTAATGAGTGGCATTGTGTCTGTCATAAAGGTAAAAGAAAAAGAAATGAGCTGTAATTGAATCTTGGATATCCACCATCCACCATCCACCATCCAAGCATTATGATAGTACAACACAAAATAGTTAGAGATTTTCTATAGGCATTTTAGACTAATAGCCCTAATACTTGTACAAAATATTACCTGTCTACCTTTTGCCGTTTGTTAGTAATGAGCGAAAAACGATTGAATTTTGCTGCGGAAATGTTCCAAGTTTACATTGCACTAAGGGCGCGTTTTTTGATGGCTTGTGTTCATTTTCAATAGCAATCAATATATATGAACTTCCAATGTTTTTGCCTAATTTGAGCTTCATATCTCAATTTTTACGGCCAGAGGAATGCTTAAGACATATGGTCAAATAAATCGATGGGCAGATAGATAGACGGACAGTCACGTAAACAAACATATTTGAATTCATTCAGAATTGAATGTTAATCAAGAATATACGTATTTTATAAGGTCTTCAACGCTTCTCTTTGGGAGTCGTAAATGTAATAACAAAATAAGTATACCCCCAAACCCTGGGTGGTGATTCTAAATGTACTTATATTCTAATGTACTTATGAAATTACTTAAATGAATCTCTCAATTTAAAACACTTAATATGGATTGAAAATTTTCAGTGTAACGTCTTAATTTGTAGGTTCATTGTATCATTATTTCATGTATCGTATTTAAAATGTCCGTTTTGTCCAGAAATGTGTGACATTTAAATTATCAATATTTTGCACTAGCCGAAACCAAAAAGGTTAATTTAATATTTTAAAAATTGGCAATTTTTTTTGAAAAAATCAATTTGTTTACATGAAAAGTGGGGAATCAAGATTAATGCTAATCAAATATAATTATCATGCATGATTTTATTCTTGCTTCACCGTGCTTTGGGCTAATGAAAATACTGAAATTTTTATACTGCCCAAAGTCATAACATTTCGGCGGAGATAGATATAACAGTTAAATAAATACACTGTTTATTCTGTTGATTCTGTTTATGTATTTCTGTATATATGTTCTTCATATTTGTATATATATATACATATATATATATATATATGTACATATTTGTACATTGGACAGTAAGAGAAGTAGTAAAATTCTTCATGTATCGTACCATGCGTGGTGTTCACAGAAAAATTCATATAATAAAAGAAAATTGTTAGCTTCAAGGTTACGAATTGCGGAAGAAATATTTAAATGTAATATATATAAAATATATATTATATATATATATATATATATATATATATATATATATATATATATTCACTTTATAAATGTACGATACATAAGGTAAATACATTATTTCAAATGTTGCACAAAGTCTAAGTTAACGAAAGCTACCAACCGGCAAGTTCAATTTCAGTATAAATGATGCTGTTGCTTTCTGCTGTTGCTGTTGCTGTTGCTGTTCCTGTTCCTGTTGTTGTTGCATTTGCAGTTGCCGTGGTTGTTGGTCTGTACTATGTATGAAATTTGTCATGCCTTCTGTTGATGTCTTTGGATTATCTGAAATAAATGAAGTGTCAACCGGTGTAGGGTCAATCAGATTCAAACTCAAAGCCAAAGGATTCCGCCACATAGAATTACTTTCATTATAAACTGCTTTTAATTGTTGCTGCTGCTCTTGATGTTGTTCTCCTTGTTGCTGTTCATTAACGGCTTGATTTTTCATAATTTGTAATTGAATGTTATCAGGCCAACGTTTATGTCGCAAGAGAGTGGTTGTGTATTCATACCCGTTAGCACTTTGTCTGTCAGGCACTGTTCCTGCAATAAGAACACCGTCGCTGTAATGGTCATTATAGTTACGATTATCATCATATGCAATAAAATTATTCATTGACATTTGTCGTCCCTCTTCGATGATTTTATCATCATTTCTTTCTCCATGCATTGTTTGTTCATTGTTACGTCGTCTATTATTTGCATGAAATAAATTTGTGGTTATATCCGTTGATGGATATTTCACACGATCTGGCTTACTATGAACAATTGGATACATATGTAATTGATTATACAAAAGCTTATGTTGTGTATAAGGTAGTAAATCTTCTACCATTGGCATCATCATACTTTCAAAGGTTGATGCTACTTGCTGATTGATGCGTTTACCGACAGTTTTTAATATTGCACGATTCCTTTCAACCTATTTTAACGAAAAGTGATAAAGTTAAAGAATCAAATTTAACAATAATAATAATAATAATAATAATATTAATAATAATAGTACGTTCTGTGACAACAATAATAATAATGAAATCTTAAAAGAGCATATCAACGAAATGAAAAATTGCAAAATTTTAATAACAAATTTATAACATTGAAAAAAGGGATGTGTACACCTATAAAGTAAACATTAGAAGAAAAATTGAAAGTTATGATTGTTCAAGTTGGTGTCATAAAAAATTAGCCCAAAGAGCTTACAATTTGAATCTGATTCAAATTTTGTATAAATCGATATTTAAATATTCAAAACAATAAATTTAAATTGTAAACTCTATAATGATTGCTGTTGAATATTATAGAAGCAGATAGGTGTTTTTTCTTGTTCCTCTTAAAGGTCATTTTCTACTTACAAATATGTTTCAAAAATGTTAACAAAGCCAAATAAGTAAACTTTATTTTCATCTAACAAATTTTATTTTATTCTATTTTATTTTATTTTTAACAAAATAATTTGATGCATTACATGAAAGAAAACTCAATTCACGAATTGAGCAAGTTGATGTACTTAGACAAGTAGTCTTAAATTCTAATTAAACTATAAACCGTGGAACAAAAAAATTACAAAAAAAACGTGTACACATATAAAATCATTTATGTATTCAATTACAGGAAAATCCTTCACATACTTTAAGAATTATGTGTTTACGTTCTTCTAGCTCATTGAAGAATTCTTTCATTTATATTTTGTGAAGATGCGAAGATACTCGAATGTATGTTTATCCTCGGGCATATACATACATATATATATATATATATATATATATATATATATATATATATATATATATATATATTATATATATATATATATTATATGCCGAAAATATTTGTAACATTCCCTAGAGAAAGGCAGAGATCCCGTTACCATTATTAAATTATAAAACGATATAGCTTTGAAATTTCTTCTTTAAATTTAATAAAATTAAATGATGATGAATTTGATATTAATAATACTGAAAATGTACTCAATATTCAGGTAAAATTTTCATGAATTTCTTTTTGATTCAGGCTTTATTTTCAGGTTTAGTTTGAACATTAATCGGAAGGTATTGAAGGTGCAGTATTATTTAAATTTAAATTTTTTATGAGTATGGTCATGAGAAATTTAAATTTAAAGGACAACGTAAAGTTAAGGTGCCATAACTAGTTGTTGTATTGTAATGTTCCTTTATGGTTATACCTTTGCTGGAATTTTATAGCCAACATCCAGAGATAATAAGTATACTCAGGTTATCAAAAGGTTCGCAGTAGCCAAAAGGAAGTATTAGAAATCTTATAAGATAAGAACAGTTTTGATTATCTCTTTTGAGAATCTCTGCTTTTTTGTAAGCAATTACTTGATTGTCATAATTGCAATTTACCATAAACATTTCAAGATTAAGTGCAAGATCTGATTTTGAAAATGGTATAAATCGGTCAAAGTGAGAACACTTTTATTTTTTTAGGGTTTTCCACTTGTTCCTCTTGAAATAAAAGTGTGGTATGCATATTTTAGACATGATTCTGGGATAAATAGCCAACTCTGTAAAAAGTGAGGTCTGTTAGTTGATACTTAAAATTTGACTCCAGTCAAATTGTAATTTTCCTACTTCATTTATATGTAGACACTGTTGGAATATTAATTAAAAATTAATGAAATTTTCTTTAACTGTTCCAACTGACTTAAATCAACCACATTACAAATATTATAAACTACATCGTAACTACAATATAATATTCCAACTTATATTATATTGTAGTAAAAAGTTGAAACAAATTGGAATGTTGTAGTTAAGGTTAATAATAGGATATCTTAAGCCATAACATCTATAAATAAGTCAAAACTCTTACATTTAAAAGAACAAAATAACTTCAACTTAATCAAAATGTTGAATGAAATTTTAATATTCCCAAATAATATATATGAAAAGTGTTTCAAATAATGATTTAGTACAGGCTAAGTATTTTCATTAGATTTAGTATATCGAAATTTACAATGTACGTTGTTCTTTAGAATTATATGGAGTGACTTTCTTCAAAGTAATGAAGTAGTCATACTTTCGCGGTTGGACTTAACAAACCTAATTCTCGCAGTACGCGAATATATCTTAAAAGTTGCGACTTCGGTTTTTTATATCTTACACCTTTTGTTTGAGTTGAGATAAATCTATGTGTTATCATACCAATCAATTGAGAATCCATTCCTTATACGTTCGCCTTATGTCTGACCAGATCAGAATTTTTGAGACATACTTTGTTTCGGCAAATCTAATTGAAAAAATTTAGCATTCTATTCTGAAAAAAAATTAATATATATATGAAGATTTTTAGAATTTCTCATATAGTTCGAATATTTCAAACAAGTGCTTTTCTTGCGTCCCATATTTTATGACGCTCAAAAATAACAATTTTTTATTTGAATGACTTTTTGATTGCATTAAATAAAATGGTGTAAACTTTTACACTCGGCCTCGAGCGACTAAAATGTTTTTGCACGTTTTTAACCATTTAAGTGGAAACATTAATCTGTCTGTTTAAACCATCCATTATATAATATCTTTGTCTAATATGGATAGTCGAGAAGAGAAGAAATAACAGATTAAGAAAATTGAACTTTTAAACTTTCAAAGCTTTGAAAGATCAAGACTAAACAAATTTTCAAAAATAATATCAGAAAAAACTTATATGAAAACATGAAAACGAAATTTTTCAAGAAATGTCAAGTTTTTCAAAAAAACCAATTCTCAATAACATCTGTTCCATGACTAAAATGCGTCGTATTTCACTACGACAATACTTAAAGAATAGACATAGAGCCGCTTACGTTCTGAGTGAATATTTATAATGCAAACTAGGTTCACTCAAAATACTTTCGGATATTAAGAAACACACATTCTACTACAAGCAAGTATAACTTTTTCTTATTAACCGTAAAATAAAGAGTACAATTTCCAACACTTCCTTATGAAATTTGTTTATATTTATTAGCAGTGCGTAAGTCTTAAAATATTTTCCGTATAAATGTAATCGCAATTTAAAAGACACATTATGATTTCCATAAAGTTATTTAAAATTTCATGATCATAAAGTACTTTTAACAAAAGTTTTCTTTAACTTATGCGTTTTACTATTTTGATATTTCTTCTTTCTTTTTTCTCTTTTAAATGAACTGTAATAATAGGACCTTTAAGATACAGGAGAACTTTTTCCATTGAAGGGTATTTTACAGTATAAAAATGATAATAAAAATCATTTAAATAACAAAAGAACAAAATATGTAGAAGAAAGTAAATAAGAAAATTATGTTTTATTAAAGTCTTATTGGAGATACTCGCCAGCCAAACATTACATTAAACCTTGTAGGTGTGGCCTATTCAAATAATTCATGAAGAAGGAGTAAGAAAAAACTAAATGTAATGAGAAATATTTTAAAATTTATTGCTTCTGGATGTTTTCTATGGATATGCAGACACTTTATATTATTTTAGCAGACGGATATATTCGATTAGAATGAATCTAATTAAGACTCCATATATCTTTATAAAGCTTTTATTGTTTCTATTTGTGTACGCGTTCCAAACATTTCGTTAAAGTGAATATATACAGCATCTCCATCACTGATTGATGGACATAAGGAAAGAGTAATAAAAGTAGTAGTAATAATAATAGTCAGTGAAATCCATTCAAGAACTTTAACACTATTAAACAAAGTTTCTTTTTATTAGCAAAATGCTTGTACACATAAATTGCACACTACATTAGTTGCAACAAACGATATAATAAAATGCTACAAATGATTGTACCATCTAGAATAGAAATTCAGAAATATTTACTAAATTCAATGTCCATCTATCTAAACTGGTATTTTTTACCAGATTTAACATTTAAGTCGCCATTTTTTTTTTTTTTTGGTATAATTTATAACAAAAATATATTTTGGCATTTAAGATTTAAAAACTTGCTCAAAATAAGGCATTTAATGAACAATATAATTTAGAGCGGATAAAATGTAGATTAGTCCAGATTAATCAAAACTTTTGATGCGACATACAATTTGACTTTTGTTTAACCTTAAACCCTCTAGGTACACGGTTCTTATATTGAAATATTATATGTATATTGGAATTTTTTTTTTAATTTAAAATTTTGTATTGTAAGTTTAGTGCGGATTGCTTTAAAATAATTATAAGTAAACACTCTGTTTGATGGGTATAAAAGTAGAATTAATAACGCATATAAAATCATAAGCAAAAAGGAACAAAAAGAAACAAATTATAGTAGAAAGGTAATAATCATATAAAAAGTCATTACGATACTTACCTGCCTAGTATTTTCTTTCATTTGCCTGCGGGCCATTTCTAAGAGTAAACGTTTTCTCAACACATCCAATGGATTCACAATTGATAGTGAAGGTGTGTCACGCTTGAACACTAAATTCTTATCCTATTTGTGTTTAGTATATTTTTAAATGGAAAGAAATTGTTGTTTTAGTGCAGATTAACATCATACTCATGAGAATGAAAGAAAGATAGCGTAACAATTTTAGTTGAATATTTTAGATTATTTGCAAAGGCCGTTCATTTGCTTTTACTTTTCTTTTCTGAAGATATAAAAAATCATATTTATTCGTGGTGATTAAATCTACAATACCGACCCACATGAAAATTTTATAAACTTAATCTCGTCATTAATTTATTTTAATTCAATTTGCTTTTTTCAATATTGTGCATTTTTTGCATTAAAATTTTCGAAATGATAATTTTGCCAACACATTCTCACTATTTTAATGGGAAAAAAGGATAATTAGCTGAAAATTCTGCTTCTCATTTTCCACGTTTGAAAGGACTGCTAATGAGTATGCTCTTTTTTACTTATAAAAATGTGTAGGCAATGTAAGACTTAGATGTGATGTTAATTGCAAGAAAAGGGACAGTTTCATAATTATTATATGCAACCGTATAACTATTATGAAAACTAATACATGTTGATGTGTGAATCGTTCGTGGTCATTCAGCCGCAACACGTACCCCAAAAATTGCTTCGTATGAAACGGCCGTTTGACGATTTCAATCATTTTTCGATTTACATACGATACGTGCAGTATCGTATGTATTAAGTATAATATAAAGCTTATTTATAAACTTACAACTATTAAATTAGGCGATGAAGTGTCCGTTGTAAAATCAAAGGACAATGGATAATTAGCTCTTGATATGGCACAGATGTGATGCATAACACAGGATAATAATAAAACTGGATATAAATATGCTGTGGCACTCATCCTCATCCTTTTCTGCAATATTGTGGAAATATCTGAAAGAAATTGCATGTGCCCATATTTATTTAGAAAAGTCTACATCATAAATGATCACCTAATAAAAAAAATTAGAAATATTTATTAATTAGTAACGAAGTTCTAATGGAATTGAAAGAGTTTTGAAACTATTTCATTTCAATTCCTCGATAGCATGTAATTGCAGTAGAAGTTGTAATAAAATTTAATATGACTTTACAATAAAATTTTGACAACTTTTTTTGGCTTTCTCAATTTAATTTCTAACATTTCTTTGCAAATTCTTCTTAAAGTTAATTAAATGATCGTATTTTGCCAGTTTAATTTATTTGTGTTATGATATCAATTTAATGCTTAATAAGCATTAATGTATCTTTTACCTTCACACATCTGCCAATATTTTTTTGAAACTTTTATTTTATTGAAACTTTTTTTTTCTTTTTTTAAATGCAATCTCCGACCTGTGGTCTGTAGATTTGTAGTATTGTTTGTTGCAAATTTATTAAAAATTTATGCAGTTATTTGTAACTTCCAAATATGTTTGAAATAGACTGAACTTTGTCTTATATAAATCGCGTTACACGTTTAAAATTAGTACACAGTTTTGGTACTAAACAGTCAACATATTTGGTCATGTTCATGTGGGCCATAACTAAATCTTATTTTGTTTTTCTTTTGGGTTTAGGCAGCAGAGTATATTGTGAAAAAATGCCTCTGCTTACCAATTTGTCATTATTGACTTTAGTTACAAATTTAATAAACCACTTTCAATATATTTTTAGAATTTCCGTTATATTTTCATTGTTTTTATTTTTGGTCTTTTTTATAAAGCACTCACAAATGTTCAGAGACGGATAGGTGGCTGCTTCTTTGATATAGATGTAAATCAAAGACACATTCTATAAACCCATAACTATAAATCGAACGATTCATATATTTATATACACATAAATGATTCATATACACACATGGACCATTTAAAGTGAGCCAACCTCAAACAACTAACTTTTTCAGTGATTTCAAAGAGTTCAGAAAGTTCATGAGACATTCACACATTTTGTAATTGCACTTCGCAACTTTAGCGTTATTTTAATGATCAAATAACATTTTCGTAGCAAGGCCAAACAAAATTGGATAATTACAAAATAAATGTGCAAAACTTGACTCCGTAAATAATTTTTTAAATAGAATTTATTTCATTAAAGTTAATGAATGGATAATGCCATTGCAACGCTAATGATTCACTTTTAGTTACTCTGCCACATGAGGGATATTTTTAGCAAAGGATGCTTTTTTTAATTTTCGGAACTGTTTTTTACTTAATTCAAGTTATGCCATGCACAATCACAATCCCAGTCAATTCTCAAGTTTTTACATACTTTCACAGTGACCATAAAATTGACAGATTGACATTTAGCATCAAAATCTAAATAAATAAATAAATGTACTTGTCTTACGTTACATAATTTTGGATGAAAGTGATCAGAATTAGTAAGAATTGTCAATTCTCATAATAATTAGTAAGAATAGTCAATTCTCACAATATTTAATAAATATAAATAGTAACATGAAGATAAAATAATTATAATTGAAAAAGCTGAGAATGTTTCTCTCCATGTTACATTTAACCGATTTGATTCGATTTGATTTGATTTGATGATTTCATTCGTCTGTGAAAACTTGAAATTCATTTATTAAATCTTTCAATTTATGGAAATGATGCCTAAACGGGTATAAATTAAATCAAGATATTAATATGTAAAATCTAACCTATAAGAGCTATTTTTTGCAGCAATAGATAGTATGCCTTTTAACTTATTTTCACATTTAATTGTATATTTATTATTTCAATTATTTCATTACTCCATTAATGATTATTAATAATCTTGCGTTATTTGCATACAATTATAATTACAAATTATGTAAAAGCCTTCTGTACGAAGAAATGTAAGAAGCCCAAGAAATGTAAGAAGCAACTTTAATACAAAACAACTTTTCGAAAAACATTTAATTGAATTATTTTATTCATATCTTGATGCTATTTTTCATAAAATTTACCCTATGCGTCTTAATTATTTGCAATTATTTACTCTTTGTTTGTATTGTGTTGCAAAAAATATTATATAATAATTCATCGTTCATTTGTATTTTTCATCTAGATTATGTATTTTATGTACTTATAAGTAAATATTAGCATCTTGCAACTATAAAATCTAACAACTCTTTTAATGATACTTTTAATTAATTAACAGATTATTTGTTTATGATTATCATGGTAAAAATGATTTATATACATACCATACATAACGTACATTTATTTACTTATTTAGAAACATTTAATGAAATTATGCGTAAAAGTCTAAATAGTTAAAAAAATTTACACATGACTAAATAAATTTATACAAATCATACGGACATTTTTTTACTATAAATTTATAATATTTATAACGTAATATATGTTACAACATAAAGATGAATATAAATAATCATTTACATAATTATTTTTTCGAAAATTCACAAACAACGAAAAATTAAAATTAAATAGTTGAAGAAAAGAGTTTGAGAAAACTACCAAAATAGATTTTTATGGAATACGTGATAATTTTTCTGTGATGAGATTATTTGAAACAGTGAACTCATTATAAAGTTTATAGAAAACTCTTTTTTGGGGCATTGCGTCATAAAGGAGTTTTATTCGGTGAACGTGTTTAGAAATTCTAATTGAAGTTCAGTTAACTAAAAATCCTACACTACTTATGATACGAGTTATTATAAGTTTATGCAGATGTGTGTAACAACCCGGAGCTGTTAGGATAAGCCCATTTTTTAATATACCGATTGACTCAAAATCGCTTTCTAAATCTGTCCATCTGTGTGCAAGCTTTAGATAGTCATTTTTCAGATCTAATTTCTAATTTCAGATCTATATAGATGTGTTTTCCCATAGTGACGAACACTATTGAAAATTATTAAAATTTTTTCGATCACTTCTCCTAAACTTCCACTTTTGGAAAAAAAAGTTATTATATGGAAAAAAGTTACAATTTTAAGTATATTTTATTGAAAATTTATATTTTACATTATTTTGACATGGAAAATATATGGGCCAAATTTCGTCCAGATCGGACCATTTTTTGAATCCTCTCTAATATAAAGAACTTGTCATGCAACTTTCAAATTAAAAATTACAATTTTTTACTTAATTGAGTTGTAATTGATTTACTCTATTATCACATCACATTAAGCAATATGATATAGAGTATTCAGAAATCGTCTCCTACCAAATGTACAATTTTTATTTGTTTAACGGTCTATGAATTTTCACAGTCCTTATGCCAATAATGCCTTAATAAAATCCAATAATGAATTCATCTTAATTCGTGTCAATTGATATG
This sequence comes from Melophagus ovinus, assembly GCA_023089585.1. Classification (NCBI taxonomy): domain Eukaryota; kingdom Metazoa; phylum Arthropoda; class Insecta; order Diptera; family Hippoboscidae; genus Melophagus; species Melophagus ovinus. The sequence continues at coordinate 8,144,670 of JAKKIB010000174.1, read as the reverse complement.
AATATGTAACACGAATTTCAATTTAGGGTCACTTGTAGAAGAAATATTAAAAACAGGACAGTTTTATTCATATTTTCGCAAAATATGCATTTACTCATTTTTTTTATAAACGAAGGAAATACAAAACAATGCAACACTTACACAAGAAAAGTACGCAGAATAAAAAATTCTTAAAGTAAGCAGAATATCATTTATAGGTCTTTCCTATGAAATCTCAATATAAACTTTAGAAATATTCAAAAAACTATTTGATTGAATTGAAAAATATTTGTCCAGTAATGCTGCCTTTAAATAAATTTACAATAATTAACTTATTTGGGAAATTTTAACGATTTAACTAATAAAGTAAAAGATGATTTTTTTGATAGGAAGCTTTCCAAAAAAATTCAAAATCAAAAGCAAATCAATTCAAAAAGGTTATTTATTGTAGGTTTTCCTCTGATAATTCCATACTGAAATGTATCAAATTATTATCTTTCATACATCAAAAGCATTTGAAAGAGGCTTAAACAAAATAACTAATGCTGAGCATACTGTTAAACAATGAAAATCTCCTGATTATACAAATTGAACAGAACGAATAAGAGTTACGTTTACAATATTTGAAGAGAGGCATAAAAATACTTCGACAACATAAATTCGCGCAATTTGCTTTTTTATGTTTTTAATGATGAGGAGCACATATCAAAATAGCTTCTTACATTTCATCCAGTAAATTTCGGTAAGTGGACAAATACTTGTATTACATCAACCCTAATAAAGTTGAGTTTTCTCCAAATACAATCACATTTTCTAAGAACGCATAATAAATCTTCTAATAATTAGAATTAATAAAGTATGAAAGGTAGAATGTAAATGCATATTTCATCTAAAGTTAAATGGAGAAAGCCAAATTCTAGTGCAATTATTTTGCCACTATATTAGACACTTAATTAATTAATGTTGAAAAGGTTTAGAATGGAGATTTATATTCATAAAATTACAATTCTCACCTTAACAAATTGAAAGCCCTAATCTTTCTTTAATGAAGAAAATTGAGAAGCTTTTTGAAAAACAATGTAACGTTATTGAAATGTTTTTCAGTCGTTTAGTTAAACTTCAAATAATTGTGTATCAAAATATTTTTTTAGTTAAACTTATTCTTTTTGAGATTTTATTGATTTATGTGAAGTCTTTAAAACGTACCACATAAATTTGTCACTGTAATTTTTTTATAGATGCATTATATAAAGTACTTTTCGATTACTGTCATTACGAAAAGAGTAAACGTTAGCTTTGAATTTATCTTTTCTAGACTTGACATCCACAAATTAAAGGTTGAAACGTTTATCTATTACACTTAAAAACTTAAGTGAAATTGAATATTAGATATGTTCCTGTTGGCGTCAGTAGCATTATCATGTCATTATCAGTAGTGATCTTCAACGTCTTTAAATGTAACAAAAATTTGATTCTTTACACAAAGCTTAACCATTTAATAAATCATCAATTAATCAGTAATGTTGAAAGGCTTAAAAATTTCACTTAGAATAAGCAAATAGTATAATATCACAATAAATTATGCACTTATAGAATTTATACATAAATATTTGAATATGGACTACTTCTACATAAATAGAATAAATCACCACAATATATTGATATTGTGTTATAGTAAGATAATATAAAAGTCAAAAGAACCCAATTATTATTTGATTTATTTACCGATTAACTATTGTTGTTTAGTTTTTCCAATTAAAAGTATAATATTTCAAAAATTATTACACGATTATAGAAAAAGAATATTTATATCAAAAATTGATGATATGCTGTTAAAAAAAATTTTATTTAAAATACGTTTAAATATTTGAGTAATTTTGCAATGACTCAAAGTGTTTTTCGCGAATTGTATTATAACGGATTAATATGCGTATGCGAAAGGTCTCCAATTATAAATGTTCCGTAAAGACATATAACGCAACAGGCTGGCCAAGCACAATAAACTCTGACTGTTATGTTGGACAAACGTTGCTTTTTATATATGCGTCTATGAAATTAGAGCAACATTTTCTGTTAATAATAAATTGAATGAATGAAGCACAACAAAGTTGAGAACATCATCTCCTCACATTATTAACGCATTCACTACATTTAATACATGAATACACAAATTTACTTATACACGTTGTGTACATGAGCATGCGTTGTTACATGATAATTTGTAAGAATATACATTTATATATATATATATATATGTATGTGTCTAAAAATTTAGTATACTTAATGTAAGATATGAGTAAATAGTGTTTAGCAAATATTTTCTATATTAAAATCCTGTTGCACTATTTATGCATCAAATGTTGCAGCACTTTATTATTAAGAATGATTGTTGTTATGAATGTTTTTTTATCAATGAATTTATACGTATATGTATGTACTATATTTATTAAAGTGTACGTATGATTGTATGTAAGCAAGCGTCCATATGTGTCCTTTATAGCAATTAATATTCTGTTAAATGTGTATAATTAAAAATATGTTAATTATATTTGGTGTAATTTTTGTTTTATTATACCATCATAAAATGAAAATTACTCAGTCACCTGAAAATGATGTAAATTGTTATGCATATGTTGTTATACGCATTGAAAATCATTTAAATTATTTTTAATTTTGCACTTCATTTATTTGTTATATCATTTCAATTTTTGGTCTATAATATATGTAATGAAACTGAAAATCAAAACATTTTGTTTAATTTAAAATATTTATCTATACGTATTTCTAACCGTCATATGGAAAGAGAGATATAATATTGGTTCAAAGAGGAAATTGTGTGCAGATGGCGCTAATCTTCGAAGCAAATATTATACTCATAATTTATACTAAATTGGCACTGTAAATTTATAATAACATCTTGAAAATTCAAAACAAATTATAGTTGACATATTTTAATTGATTTCGTTTCGATTTTCTTGATACCAGAAGGAAATACAAAAATAATGTATAGCTTTGTTCAATCGAAAAAAATATTACACTTTTATTGCATGTGTTTTCCCGGTGGAGAGAACAGGTGAGTTCAAGTTGGGTTGTACACTTTAACGATTCAGGTTAATTTTGCTGCAATGGTTTCTATTCGAATCTCTGCTGAATGATTAACGTAGAATAAATTTTACAACTGTATTTAATTTGTGTAAACTAAGCGACTTAAAATGAAATAAATTTGTACTGTTTATAATTCTAAGTTTCTGATACAAGTGCGAAGACGTTTTACTCAAAAAGAATCTCAAGTCCAGTTGAATCAAATAAACAACAAGTAAAAAGGGTTGTGATGGCCGTAATGTGCTCTATACCTCTTCATAAATTAAATATTAAGAATATTAATAATCCCTATTTTCTAAAAATGAGATATATTTAAAATAATGGTCCAATTTAGCGCACACTTAACATACAAATATAGGTCATATTTTAGTTTGTTATGCTTTTCATTGATAAATATCCGAAAATTGCCATCCATACTTTTAACGAAAATTTACAGGCAAACAGGATTAAATCGAATTCGAAAGCCTTTCACAATGTTACATTCATCTGCTTAAACTAATTACACCCTGTAAAATAAGGTGTAAAAACTTTTAGTTTTATAATGTACATATATTTTAATTCACTACGTTCCAGTTTGTTATATGAATATTTAGATGACACAAACAGTAAGAAAGTACAATAAAATAAAAATGGCGTTAAGTTGTACGATAATCTCTAAAACGTCTAAAAATTGTATTAAATTCGGGCGAAAAAATTGCATGAAATGTTTATTTAAAAATAAATAAAACCACTGACATGTTGATACGTTGAAAAACAAAATAAAAAATGTAAGAGAAGCAAAATTCTTTTAAAAGATAACAGAATGAACAATTACGTGATTTTAGGATAAAAAAATTGCAAAATAAAGAAGCAGCATTGTTGAACATTGCTACACAGATTAAATGGCTGTGTGTGATATTGGGATAACATAAGATGAATGCAAAGAAACTATTTTATAAAAAAAACGATTATCAAAAAAGAAGAATAAGTTAACTTAATTTGGAAGAAAAGTAAACAAAACATGACCTTTAGCACTGAATTCGTAAAATAGTCTTAGTTTGAAAGAAACAGTTCTGAAAAATATCTACCATATTTATTCAAAGTAATACGTTCTCGATTGTAGTAAAGGAGTTGAAACAATTATTTATAATAATTCAACGTTAATTGTTTAAATAATCGATAAAACGTGCAGTACGTATCAAAATAGATATTCAACGTTGCTGAAATGTCCGGCGGTGGACGAGAATCCACCAGCGGTACAAGCACATCAACTAATAATGCCACAAATGGTGTGTCTTCGTCGGCACTAGCAACTACTCCTACATCAACAGGACAATCGTTAAATCAGCGGTCAAGGGGCCGACCATCAAAACGAGCCACATGTACGTGGTGTGCGGAAAGCAAACAGTTGTTGCAGTACGTTTTACCCACTCAAAATGGTAAAAAAGAATTTTGTTCAGAAACGTGTATTGCTGAGTTTCGCAAAGCGTACAGCAAGGGTGCATGCACTCAGTGTGATAACGTCATACGTGATGGTGCACCGAATAAAGAATTCTGCTCATTAATGTGCATGAATAAGCATCAAAAAAAAAATGGTTCCACACGTTCGATAAATAATGGAGCTCGAGGTGATATAGAGCGTAGCAAATCTATGAGAGGTAGTAGTTCTTTTACACCTACTGGACCATTTCAATATGAAAGTTTCCATGTTTTCAATTGGGACGACTATTTAGAGGTAAAAATATTACTAAAATTACAGCTGGATTTTTATTTTCTTCATAAATTAATATATTTTGATTTATTGTTGATATACAGGAGACGGGTAGCGAAGCTGCACCGCCTGAATGCTTTAAGCAAGCTCTGAATCCGCCCATTAACGATTTTAAAATTGGCATGAAACTGGAAGCTTTAGATCCACGAAATGTAACATCCACTTGTATAGCAACCGTTGTTGGAGTATTGGGATCACGTTTACGCTTACGTTTAGATGGTAGTGATAGTCAAAATGACTTTTGGCGTTTAGTTGACTCTAATGAAATTCATGCAATTGGTCATTGTGAAAGAAATGGTGGCATGCTACAGCCGCCACTTGGATTTCGTATGAACCCATCCAGTTGGCCCGGTTATTTGTGTAAAATATTAAATAATGCAATGGTGGCACCAGAAGAAATATTCCAACCTGAACCAATGGACCCGCCGCAAAACCTATTTCGTGCAGGTCAAAAGCTAGAGGCTGTCGACAAAAAAAATCCTCAATTAATTTGTTGTGCAACTGTTGACGCTATAAAAGAGGATCAAATTCATGTGACATTCGATGGATGGCGGGGAGCTTTTGACTATTGGTGCAGTTATAATTCTCGAGACATATTCCCAGTAGGTTGGTGTGCTCGCAGTTGTCACCCTATGCAACCGCCCGGTCATAAATCTCGTATGGATTCCAGTTCGAACAAACATCGCAGTCCACGGCAACGTTATACATTAATACAAGAAACGGATGCTATGGTACCAGCCACACCAGTTACTGCTCATATACACACCAATTGTAAGGGTGGTCCTTATATCAATAGTTCTAAATTACCGTCAATGGTTACCGGACCTACACATCAGACCTTAGCTAAATTATGCCTGCAAGAAATATTGGCTGCTAGTACAGATACACAACAATTGTCAAAATTATTGTTTGCCTTGGATGGTGATGTGCACATTGTAACGGCAGCCGGGAAAAATTTTACGGTTAAGATCCCTTCACCCATGCGGATGAGAGATGATGATAGTTTGGCTCAATTTATTGAAACATTATGTACTACATGTGGGGCTTGTTCTAATTTGATATCACTTTTCCCCGATACTGAAGATTGTAAGAAATGTGCGAACTCTGGCAAGAGGCGATTAAGTCCATCATTAACGGGCACATCTTCATCAAGTTTGGTACCTGAGAAACGCGGTAAATATTTAGGATCTCCTAAAAAATTAAGCATGAAATTAAGCATGAAACAAGAAGCACCCACATCAACAACAGCGACAAAAAACAATGGAGAAATATCTGGTGATACTGAAAATGATTCAATTTCTAATGTAAACAGCAAATTACTAAAAAATGATATTAATGATATTGATGATAATGAAGATGGTAGTTATAAGCAAAACTCTAACGTAACTGTGCCGGCAGTTACATCGCCTCCTTCAATAAAAAATGAAATTGAATATGCTGGAATAAGGGAAAGCGGTAGCAGTAGTAGTAGTCGTAGCAATAGTATAAGTAGCGCTACAAGTACAGTTAGTAATAATAGTAATGTTATGACAACAATTCATATAAAAACTGAGCCAACTACCAATGGTACTGTAAATGGTACTACCAATGCCACAAACAATATTATACAGAGTGGCTCACAAGTACAAGTGTTGCGACAAGTTCGTATACATCATCATGGTATGCCTGGAATAGGAGGTCAATGCTCTGTGTTAGCAGACGATGCCAAATCATTAAATATCAAAACTAGTAGTAACCAAAATAACCATAACAATAGTAATAATAATATAAATGTGAAATATCTGGCACCTTTGGTAGCAGAAGTCCATCCCGAACAGTCAAGTGCTGCAGCTACGGCAGCTACATCGACTTATAAATCACCAACTACCTTATCATCCAGCGCCTCTTTACCTCCATCAGTGGCTATACCGTACGGTGTATCACAATGTGCAGCAGCTATGGCATCAACGATAGCTCCAGCTGCTCGTACTGTTGTTATAGGCGCCCTCAACATCATCTTACGCAAATACAACAGCTTCTCTTACACAATTACCTACAATAACAGCATCAGCTGCTTTGCCGCAATTGCGCCTCCATCCAAGTGATTGGTCCATAGAAGAAGTTATACAATTTATCGAGAGTAATGATATCACACTGGCAGTACACGGGGATCTATTTAGAAAACATGAAATCGATGGCAAAGCGTTGCTATTGTTAACCTCAGAAATGATGATGAAGTACATGGGCCTTAAGCTTGGGCCAGCCTTAAAAATCTGCAATTTAGTAAATAAATTGAATGGACGTCGTAATATGTCATTGTAAATATTTAATGTTATTATAATAATAATGAAAATAGCAAATAAGTAAGTAAGTAAAAAAGGAAGAACAATAACAACACAACAGTAAACACAACCACATAATAACAAAAATTATTTATACAAAAGTATATTTATAAGTATACGCAAATATAATTTAATTACAATTGTTCATGGCTAAAGCGAAAGTATCTACACCCTTTTTTTATAATACAAACACATCCACACATATGTACACATGTACTACGCCTATATATAGGTTCATATGTAAAATGCAATATAAGGCAAGAATAATAATAACACACTTACAGGTACATCCGCACACATACACAAACAAAAACAACAAGCAATTTTAGTATAGTTTTTAGACCAAATAAATGTGTAAACAAATTCACATTAAACTCATAAATAAATGACAGTAGTGTAACAACATGCAACAATCAATAATAACAGATAGAAAACAATTATAATGCAATATTATACACAAATTCCAGCGTTGTTCGTGTGCGCTCTGTATTAAATTCCATGAGAGAAGAGTGTAATCGATAATTAGGTAAAAGAATCCGTTATACTACAAGAAAAAAAGAAGAGCAAAAAAAAAACACATAAAAGTACTAAGAAACTTTTATAAACGAAAAAGAAAATCTGGTTTATTTTCAATTTTTTGTTTTTTTTTGCGTTTAGTCTGCCCCATTATTTATCACCCGTCATATACATACATACATATATAAACACCATACCTTGAAATATTTACACATATATAAGGAAAAATGATACTTGTTAAATCATTATTTTGTTTTGAGTAATGCATAAGATTTATTTATCATTTTATTATTACTTGATTACACATTCATGAAATTCAATAAATTGCTATTAATTGTTATGCATATACATAAAGCATGTAACTAAATAAATATGTGCATTGTTGTGCACATATATAACATTCAAATAAAGACTTTCACAAAAGAAATAAAATTATAGAAAAAAGAAGTCGAATCAGTAAAATGCAGAAAAAGAAAATTATAAATACATACGGTAAACAAAATTAAGTGCGAAAAAAAGCGGTTATAAAAGACGAAGAAAGAACACAGAAAGAATGAAGCATTATAATTTTGACTTAACTTATTAGTTATTGGCAATGAATGTCACTAATTCAAATATCAGCTAGGCTATACACATGCACATTTATATATACATATTCAAAAAATGTATTTTATTTTTGTTTTGTGAAACAATTTAAATAGAGAATCAAATTAAAGTCGTCATAAATTGAATACCAATCTTTAATAAACGAAAATCAAAACACTCTTATTTGGTTCTCCTCCCACTAACCAACACTTACACATCTGCACACACAGAATTGTTTGTTTAGTAATTGTTTAATGTGTAAAAAAAAAACAAATATATAAACAAATAATGTATATGTATTCACATGAATATACATATACAAAGAAATAATCTTTTATTGTTTTTATTTGGATAACCAAAAATAAAAATAAAAAATACGAATATAAATATATATAAAACACAAAACAGTTAGTTATAAACCCAAAATATATTTTGATATATTTGTAGCTAACGAAATGAAGAGTCAGACCGCCAGAATGTATGACTTTTAGAAAAACGATGCAGAAAACGGAACTTTTTTACCAATCCCTTTCGTAAACGTACATTTCATATAAATTTGATGTTTTTGAAAATTTGTACTCTTACGAAGTAATTTAAGATCATTTGGATACTCTGTAATATATTTACGTGTATTATTTTTTTTATATTTAACTTTACACAATTAAAGACTAATAATAGGAAAAGCTCGAGGAGTAGATTAAGGAGACTTATTCCATATTAAATTAAACTTAATTATGCACATTTTAAGATATTACAGGGTTTTGAAAAATTATCTGGAGAAATTTTATTAATTAAAATACTTTGGCATATCCTTTATGGAAAATATGCTTTTCACTGCTGAAGATTAATAACAGAAAAAACTCGAGGTGCTGGTAAAAGATATTTACTACATATTAAACTGGGATTAATTACGCACATCATAAGATATGACAGAGTTTCGAAAAAAACTCTGGAGAAATTTTATTAACCAAAATGTATTTATATGTATATTAAGAATATATTTTTCACATTGTGATATAGAAACGGGAATTGGTATGTAATTTATTAGTTTTTACATCTCTAAAATTTATTTTTTCTGTTTTTATCAGCCCTCTCTAAGGATATTGCAAATATCAACCCTGTTATAACTTTATTCTTTAAATTGCATTGTAAAATTGTTTTTTTCTCCTGCTTGTAAAGCTCCTCCTCTTCATCTTATCTAAATTAAAATAATAATATTATTGACAAATATTAAAAACAAAGGCGCCAATTTTGTTTACAAAGTGTGTGAGAAATAAATTTGCAAAAAACAGAAAATTTACTAAAAGCTAATTATACTAACATTTAAGCAAATGTAAAGCAAAAGTAATTCTGCTTTCTAATAATACATTATGAATACTGGCCCCAGTACATCAAAATTTGGTCGTGGCGGCGGTGCTGGCAGTAGCAATGGAATTGGCCGAGGTGGTAAATATCGCCCTCAATATTATTTTAAACGTAATGGACGCACCATTCCTGCATATGGTCGTGGTAATAATGATCGACGTGGTTTTACTCGCCGCCCTGGTATTGCGAGATCAAATAATGCAAACACAGCTGCTGCAGGTCAAGATCAAATGATTTCATCGTTTTTACGTACGCAACTTTTCGCCATTCCCCAAAACTCTGAGCAAGTAGTTAAATGTGTTACTGTGCACACACCAACGAGCTATCCCGGTTGGCATTTATATTTTTATAAAGATGGCTTCGATAAGAACAGCGCTGTGCATGAACGCCTTCAACATATGACCGAACATTATAAAACTAACGTAGCGAAGTATAATTATTTGGATTCTTTAAAGAACAATTCATTCACCGTACATCAACTTGTAATAGAAGCGGATGAAATTTTAAAAAGTAAATGGCCAACATTCACCTATGATTTACAAAACCATCCCCAACGTACTCTGGCCATCATGGCTTTAGCAATGCAAAATTTAACATTTCTAAATAGTTTGCGGAGTAGTCAAAGGGTGGTACAAGAGCAATGTAGTAAAGAGAAATATGTACCAAAGGTATTAAGGCCGCGTAAAATTTATGTTCGTCCCGTTGGATTTTTGAGTGAACAACGCATAGAACATATCAATCAATTGCAAATTGATCAATTGTACTGTGTAAGAGTAATTGTCAAATCTATGGGCCCAGTTGATACATATGCTTCATGGATTTGTTATAAGTGTAATCGATGCCAGCAAGAACAAGCATTAAGGCAAAGTGGTAAGAAAGGCCCTTAATACTCACACTATGTATACCCGTATTCATCATTATTCAATTCCTCTGAAAAATTGCATTGCTAATATATTCAAATTGGACGTTTAGAGCAAATAGATAGTTCTAATTTGTTATATTGAATGGTTGATTGGGTGTTGTGATTTTTATATTACAGATGTATATTTCTTTACCTTTTCGTAGAATATCGTCCAACAATACCGTTTGCTTGCAAAAATCCAGGTTGCCAAGCTAAAACTGGTTTTGTAGAACAACGATCGTCCCCATTTACCCGTTTGATGACTAAGCAAATCATTCAGGTGAGTGAAGCCCGATTAGATTTTTGCACAGATACTGAACCAATAGATATTAGTGAAACTCATCTAGAAATTGAATTACGTCATGATTTAGTTGATTCAGTTGTCGTTGGTCAAGAAGTAGTCATTACGGGCATTTTAAAAATGCATACTTTAAGTGAATTGGCCGAGACTGGTCAAATGCAAATTTATTTAAAAGCATGCACTATAATTAATGGAAAATATATTCCATACAGTTTCAAGGAGTGTGATTTACGAGCAATAAGTATGATAAATAATCAAAGAGAAAGTTTTAAGCTCTTAGTTAATTCTATGGCGCCAGAAGTATATGGCCATGAATTAGTTAAGGCTGGTGTTTTTCTATCACTTCTGGGTGGTGCCGGCTCACAAATTCATGATGAGGAGGAGATTAATGTTTTATTAGTTGGTGATCCCGGAGTTGGCAAATCGCATATTGTTCAAATGTGTGCTCAAATATCACCAAAAGGTATAACAATCATAACATATTGTAGTAATTAGCAATTAGTTTAAATTAGCCCACATAAAATGTATACTTTTATACATATTTCAACCTTCGATATATGGAAAAAGCTTTAAAAAAAGGTATTTAAAAAACAGTCAGTTGGATCCATCTAAATTATGAAATATTGTACAGTTCGAATGATTTGATATCACAAAATTATATTGAGCTTGCTAGAACTTTTGCTTGTTTCTGTTTCTTCACGGATCTAGAATTATATTTTCCACCCTCACTTTAAAACGAACTTCTCAGATAACACATAAACCACGTTTTTTTTTCATTTTCTTAACTTTGCATCAACAGTATAAGGAGTATTAGAAGACGACTACGACGTAATGTGACATATTTTTATTTTATTTTAAAATTTCTTTTCAGGAGCTTTGGTAAAACGTGCATTCTCTTCGGGTGCTCAAAAACTTTTCACTCATTTAAAAGGAACAAGGTGCCGCTATAATTTAAATTCCGGAGGTCTAATTCATGCTTCTAACGGTCATTGTTGTCTTGATGATATGGATCGCCTTATTACACAATGTGATGTTTTAATGAACGTTATGCAGTCACGTATGACAACCATGGCTACTCCCACACTTTTCACCACTTTCTATTGTCCCACCTCAATTGTAGCTGCTTCGAATTGTATACGTTCACATTATGATCAATCGAGATCTCTTACCGATAACATTCGCATTAATTCATTCCTATTAAATCAATTCCACTTAGTTTTTGTTATGATAGACAAACCCAATATAGAAGATGATAGTTCATTAGGTGAACATATAAGAGCTGTACATGCTGGTATTAAAAAGAATTCAGCAATAACTGAAAAATTTAGTCATAAACCAAAATTGAATAATTCGGAATGTGGTTCCGTTAATAACGATGACCGTGCAAATGATGACGATGATAACATGAACACTGATATTAACAATGAAAATGTCAATTTATCAGAAAGACTGAAATATAGATCGATATTAGAAAATGATTCAGAGTTACTGCCCACATCTGTGGTCAAGAAATTTATAAGTAAGTGTCGCTGAAGAGGAAAAACTAAGAAATGAAATGAAAAGGAAAAAAATGCGAAAAGAAATTAAAGTTATTTGTTTTTCGCTGTTTTTGATCAGCATATGCCCGACAACAAGTCAAACCACTATTGGGAAGCGAATCTGCTGATGCTTTAAAAGCTTTCTACATGGATATTAGGCAAGAACAAGAGAATGGAGCGAACACTTTAAATTTAAATATCGGACATTTTGTTGGTTTAATACGTTTGTGTCAGGCTCGTGCTCGAATAGATTTTTCAACGGAGATCACTAAAGTCCATGTTGATGACATCATTAGTTTAATCAAAGAAAGTGTTTCGGAATTACGTTTGGGTGATTATATTGAAGCTAATCCCGGCGATTTTGGAGTAACCATTGGCAACGTTAATGATAAAAGTAATCGCGGGGCTTTACGAAAATTCACCAAAATGTTAAAAATGCGTTCCAACGTTTTAGTTCGACGCATCTTTGAATTTGACGAATTAAAAGATATGGCACGACGTATTGGTATTAATGTTGGTGTTACGGAGCTCATCGATAGAATTAATTTAGAGGGAATTTTAATAAAAAAAGGTCCCAATATGTACGAACTAATTGATGATTGAAAAGAAAACTACAAAACGAGCATTAGTTTCAATTTAAACTATTTTCCTTTAATTTATTTCTAATAATTTAACAATTTTCAATGTTTACTTTATTATTGTTATTTTTTTATTAGTCTTACATTTGAATCAAAGGTATTTAAAACATTTTCCATTATCCTTACTTAGTTTATTTATTAAAATATTGTTAATAAATATACAAGGAAATTTCATTTAATTTGACATGTTAAATAAAGCGAAATCTTCTAAAGTACGTAATATAGATTTATTGATATTTATATGATTTTATTATCTATTTACAATTCCTTCCGTTTTTGGACCAAAATCGGCGCTACCTGGTTATGACACATTTACATAGTCGGACAAATAGGCAAAGAATCATAAATCTAACTAAAAAGGGTTCACAGGCGACCTAACAGCGATAGGACTTTCTGAGCTGAGTGTTTGAAATATGATAGAAAGTTTTGGCAACTCAATTCATATTAAGAAAAATATAGCCGGTAATCGAGTTGGTATTTGTTAAACACGTAAGTAATATAACCATAATTCTTTAGGCCTTAAAGTATGTTATATATTTTGTGTATATTATGTACGTGTATACCTCAACACTGTGTTACTGCGAATAATATTACTACTTTACAACTTAACAATTAAATACATTGCAAGTACGATATAAAAATCAATCAAGTTGCCCTTTCAAAATTTTTTTTGTTGTCAATGATTTTCAATTTAAAATTTTACAAAATTTTTTTAGTCCTTTTTGAACAGGCCAATTGATTGAGTATCTAGATAAAATAAAATATGTTCTTGAAATATTTACATATTTTTATATGTCATTTATATTTTTAATGTAAAAGTGTAAGATATTGTGTGTGCAATGCACATCGATTTCTGTATAAAAAAATTAAATATATAATTTTATATAAAAGTACGTTTAATATAAGTTCTGTGATATATGTCTTTTCTTTTACCTTTCAGTATATAAAAGGCGCATTTTCGGGAAAAAATTTTGGGCTTTTTAACCACAGTGTGTTCCTATGCACACTTCAAGTAGCAATATAAGTTATTCTTTAGGATTAGTATGATTTTTATTGGGTAACTGGATCATATTTTAATACCTGCATTATTTTTTCCTAATATTTTGGAAGAATTCGTTTTTCTTATATTTAATGAATTCAATTGTTTTAATATCTTTGGTCCTTTTCCGAAAAATCACAAAGAAAAGTATGATGTTTTGTTGCTAAAACGTTCCCTCGAATTCTCGATTTAATACTTTGATTTGAAGGCTTTTTGTCATTGTAAATTGTTTTGTGTATGAATCATATCCTTAGCCTTTGAATTAAATTGATATTTAAAAAATGGATATTTATATTTTATTATATGAAGATTTGTAAGAATTCTGAACAGCAACACACAAATTTGTATATGATTTAAAGGTATTTTCAAATACAAAATTTAATTTTGTCTGCATTTTACACTAATAATTATAATAGAAATTTTTAAAATGACAATGTTGCTGTTTTTATAGTTCCGCCAGATTGTCTTGAATTTTTATTTTATTCGTACTACTGTTTCTTATAGTAACTGTTCTATCCTTAAATAAGCAATATATAAAGGAAAAAATGATGAAAGCTTATGTAAATTTTTTGTTGTTTAAAGACTTTTACACCTTTAAATTTTTTTACTATTCTTTTTCTATATCTTACATATCTTTCTAAATTTAAAAAGAGTGCCCATGCCTTCTGTTCGTCTGTTCAAGGACATACCATTCATTGGAAAAGCGGGCATGATTGGTGTAATAATTTACATTGAAGTCATGTTTCGGGACTTTATGAATGGATTGTTTACAGCGAATGAATGTCATGTGGATGATTGGTGGCTTTGTTTTTGGTGTAATTTTGTTTTTGGTTTTAATTTGACTATAAGGAGACAACCAAATGTGACTTTAGTGCATTAAACCAGCTGTGTTTGTCGTATCTTGTCTATCGTATTTGAACTCTTATTGAGTTATTATTGAACGTTGATTTATGTGTTCAATGTTGATATATATATTGTATTGTATTGATTATTGTCAATATAAAATATTTTCTTACAGTGTTCATTTTTGCTTTACATAAATTCCATTTTTTTCTCATAATTTTAATTTTCTTTTTGCTTTTTTTGCGGATTTGTAGAAACATTGATTATTACACCTTCTACCTATGTAGATTCTCTTGATTTGTTTGTCCATATGGATATGGATATTATATGGATAATATCTTATGAATAAAAAATGATGTGTAATGCAAAATTACTACTTCAAGTGATGGACCGATCTTTTTGTTACGCAACAACAATGTTGTTGCACAACAATGTTTAACCTTGTTAACGTACGTACGTAAAATTTTGTATTGTTCACAAGCTACCTCTTTTTGAATGCTTGTGTACCTGAACATATTCCTGAGTTGGTTTGAAGGCATGGCAACCATTCGCATATTATTGCGTTATAATTGTCATGGAACTTTTCTAATACTTCTTTCAGAGTTGTCTTGAATTTTGTCATTCAAAATTTTCCTGCTAATGGATTATGAATTTGAAATGCTTAGCCATAGTTTTTATACTCAACCAATTTTAAGTGTTTAATAATTCATCCTAAGTATCAATTCTACACTTACACTATTTCAGTGATCCAATTTTTTTAAGGCATGATTAAATTGGATC
This sequence comes from Melophagus ovinus, assembly GCA_023089585.1. Classification (NCBI taxonomy): domain Eukaryota; kingdom Metazoa; phylum Arthropoda; class Insecta; order Diptera; family Hippoboscidae; genus Melophagus; species Melophagus ovinus. The sequence goes on along the minus strand of JAKKIB010000174.1, from coordinate 8,129,012 downwards.
GGAAAATAGCTCAATTCAAATAACAAACAATTGGCTAAGCAATATAAAGACCTTCTTGCCGAATATCACATGTTGCAGTTTATAAAGAAAAAGAAATTTTCACACTTCAATGGCATCAGCTATTGTTGAAAGTTACTCATTGGCGAGACTATACTAAATTGAAGCATTGTTTGCTCTTATAATAAAAATACAGAAGGATCTTTTCAAAAATGGCAAATACATTTTATAGAGAGTACAGCAGTTAAACTGGAGAACAATTCACTTAACTAGGTTTTTAAAATTAATTTCACTTAAAATTATTGTATTAGATTTAAATGAAAATTCTGTCGTGATTTCAATTAAGTTATCGATTTCTTGTTTAACGGGGAATGAGCGAAATGTTTCAGGCTTAATCCTTTTACACATTTTATTTTTACTACACCACTTTGTTCTTTTGAAATAATTCAACGAAATTGAATTACCTGTAATTGTCCACTTTAATTTGGCACAAATTCCAAAGGCAAAAAACAACTTGTTCATAATATTGTTTTATTTTATACAACTTTCTATTCGTGATAAATTTTTAATATATTTATAAATGTATGCGTATATGTATATCAATTTTCTTTCATTTTTTATAAAGAAGAATACACGGAATATAAGGAATAATTGGTGTTTCTTTTGTTTTTTTATAATATAATCTTACGTTAATAAGTTTTAACAGTGTACTTATTAAAATTTATATTGAGTGTGTGGTAGATAAATGAATTGAGTGCAGACAAAATTGCAAATGTACTGGCAAAACCATCATCAACCCCCCATCATCGTGAATTTGCAGTACTTTGCCAAGGAAATTGCACAACAGTCACCAAAAGCGTAACTACTAAGTATTTACCTGATTAATAAGAAATTGTAAATTAGTTTTGTGATCTGCATTTGACCGCTTACCTGGTCATGACAACAATTGGACAGAATTAGGAAGGTTTCAGTTGTGGCAGTTTTCACAATAAGAATACAATACTTTTATTATTACTTATCCTCCCTCTTCCACATTACACCACAAAGAACAATATGAACAAAATGAAATTGAGAAATATCCCATCAAATTAATTGAAAAAAGCATTTGAATGATGATGGATGATAAATAATGCTGCAAATTTGGCTTTAACCAAATGTAGTTTCCTTTTTCATTTAGATATTTTTAATTTGTATCATTGACATTTTCTTTAAATGTATACTACATTTTAGTGTGTTAAATATATTTTAATTTAATACATATTTAATTAATTTACTGTACTGTTCTATATGCCTGAGAAATAAATCCTTTATTTGATGGTATAGTTTGAAAAAAAACTGTGTATTTCCTTATAAAATATCTTACATGTAATTAAATTTAAAAAATTGTATATAATTAAAACAATAAATACACAATAAGAATAAATTTGTCAATAACAAATAAAACAAAAAAAACTTGTTAAAAAATATGTCTCTTCACTTGTAAGCTTTCATTTAGATTTTGTTGTAAGTGTTGCTCCTTTTACTATAATTATAATTCATTGTTAGGTTTTTTTTTAAAAAAGGTACTTTTGAATACTTGCTTAGTAAAATATAATTTAATCACTACTACTAACTACTATTACAACAACAAGTGTTGCTGTCGCTCATCAATTTTCTTCCTAGTATTTTTGTTTTTAGTTTTTATAAAAGTAAATAATAAAAACTATGTGATTTCTAAGGACACATTGTGGACAGATAGTATTTTACAAATTGCACAATAAGAATCAATGAAATGGAATGGAAAATAAATGGCAAAAAAATCATTGTAAAATGAGGCGAAAAAAAAATGAAAATTAAATGAAAATAGAAATAAATTACTCTTAGAATTATGTATATTGGAATTTAATTGGCAGGCTATCTGAGGTTTTTGAATGCAAGTATCTTTCAATTAAATATTTTTAAAAAATTTGAAATACCAGCGTGGCGTGGATCGTTTCAATAATTAATCTATTATCTAAAAAATTCTATGCAACTTTCATATTATGTTGTCACATAGTTGTACTTAAAATCTGAAAAGCATATATATATATATAAATGGATGGAGGAATGAAATATTTTCCATTCTCTGGCTTTTGAACAAAATTAATACATAGATTTTATATGAGACATTTGCTGGAGTGGAGTATAAATGTTTTTGCTTACGATAGAAACGGTAATGTGATAATGAAAAGTACTGCTTGAAAGCTTTGTCTGTGGAATGTGAAGTGCGAACGTGTGTATGGTACGTAGTGGCGTTCTTTGACTGTTTGGATTCTAATAAAAATTAATAAATACTGTTAAAATATATATCAATATCAGCTAAAACTTAAAAAACAAAACACAAAAAACAACTTAATGAAAATTACATAATATAATATTAATTTAATTCAGTCATGGCTTATTCGAAAGAGATGCTTGTTTCTATTTTATAAAAAAAAATTTTTTAAAAACCACGTAAAAGAGTAATAATGTTAATTTCTAAATGTTACATTAAACGTTAATAATTCCATTGGTTTCAAAATAATATCGGAAAATGATTTTAAACGCTTCCGATTACCCTGATCTGATGTAATGCCCGTTAGACTGGTACTCTCTAAGCTACTCATATGTAAATTATTAAAACTTGTATAACCTAATCGACCAGTTGGAGATATCTGCGCAGGTGGGCATATTCTAGACATATCGATTAACTTACTAATAACTGAACAATCATAACCCTGTCGATGTAGGATCATTAATGCTGATGATGAGGGGAATAATTGTAATTGCTCTTCAGATAGTGTACGTAAATTTAATAAATGTATATCACAAGGCCATTGCGTTGTTTGCAAAAGATTAACTTTTGTTTTCAACTGTTGAGGTCGCTCAAAATTCTCCACAAAGTATATATTAGATGGATAACGTAAGCCATTTGCTAAATAATTGGCAAGTAAACTGGGCACTTGATAAGTGTTTGATCTAGAGATAATATCTTCAATGAGTATCCAAAATCGGTGGCGTGTTAAACGACTGTCGACAACTCCCTCACCCATGCCACGATAATCATCGTATAGAGTTCGTCGATCTAGCATAACTTCTAATTGTCCCGGTTCATAGCTGGCAGCTCCTTGGGCATGTGTCGTTAAGAGGCTGAAACGCACTTTTTCATCTTGCATAAATGCCATGGTGGTAATGGGATAATAATTGCCCTCAATACCTATTGAAGGCACTTTAAGGCGTCTGAAAGAACAAAATAGTAATGTAAATGAAAAAAAAGAAAATATCATGCACTATTTATTCTAACATTTTCCGAATACAATATTTGCGTCATAGGTATAGATATTCCTATTAAAAAATCTGGAAGTTAAAAAATTTTTTTTGAAGAAGTAGCATAGGTTCCTATTTTTTTGTTTTAGGAAACCAATAAGAAGTCGTAAAAAAAAAATTAATGTTATAAACTTTTTTATATAAGATGATTAATGCCAATTTTTATATTTCATTGAACAGCATTAAAGTTTTGCGTTTTGAGTTTACGTTACTGTACACAATTTACGAACGAATGGTTTTAAAATTGTAGGAAAAAGTAATTTTTGATTTTTTTCAATATTGTTTTTTCTAATAAGCCTAATTTATTTTAACCAAAGAAGCCCTTTAAAATATGTAATTTCGGACAGCCCTCAAAGGAAGCCGTCTTTGCTTAGTAAATGAATGTAAAAATGTTAATATGAAGCATTTGATTTAGGTGACTAATTTTTATACTCACCGATGATATTGAAAACCATTTTGATCTGTAAAAAGTTGTGGTAATTCTCGAATTGTTTCACCCACTTTTAATAAGTTTTTATCTATTGCTGCTACATTATCAATATTTGTAGAAAAGCGCATAAATAATTCAGTTTCACGATTTTTAGGTGGTGGTTCAAAATCAATATCATTCTTAATAAATATGCCAGCATCCAACAATGTATGCGTATTATATAATCGTACAGTATGGGCTAAAAATGATCCATATAGAACTGTTACTTCACTCGCTATTTCACCAGATGTTATTATAATGCGCACATCTTGATATTGATCTAAAACGTCTTTTTCAGCTTCCGTTTGATCAGGATCGGTTTTAAATAGATATGCGCCAGAATGAAATTGAGCACTACGATAAGCCGCAAATTTTATGGAACATGGCATTGATTTCATGAGATACTCTTGTTGCTGCTGTTGTTGTGATTTTTGATGTGGCTGTGTTTTTAGGTGTCGCCGCTGTTGGTGTTTGGGAGCAAATTTCCGTGTAATGGTTGTAAGAAAACCAGTCTTTTCATTAAACAATAAACGCATCTGTCCGTTTTCCAATTGAATATCACCAGCTGGTCTTTTTTTTATAATAAAATCGCGAGCTTCGCTTTCTTTATTGTTTTGCTCATTATTTGGTTTTTGAGTGCCACTATTTTTATACAAATGATTTCCACAACTATCACAATAAATAATTGACATGAAATTTTTATAATTCGTACCATCTCTCACAACGTGATAGGTTGTCAAGGACAATGGTTCTAATTCAGCTAAAAATAATATTTCATATATAAATTTCGATGGTCGGATATGATCAGTTGTACCAATTTTATCATCAATGTCATCACCATTATCATCATCATCACTATCTTGCGTTGTGTCTATTATATTCCACACAGGATTTATTTGAAATTTCTTAATTTCTACACCAAATTCGTTTATTAATTTTACTTTGGCCGTTGGCGTCCTTACTATTAAAACATCGATGCGTTTTTGTGCCGACGGATTAAAGACAACAAATGATGAATTGTTATCATAATCGTTAGTTTCGGATGGATTATTCATTTCTATTGTAAAGTGACCATTTTGACTATTTATAGATAAAGGAATTGGAGTTTTACGTGGCAATTTATTGAAACTATCTCGTTCTAAATCACTTAATAGAAAATCATGTTGCATTGAGCCATTTTGTAATAATAGTTCTATTGAGGAGACTTGCATTCTTATCGTATCTTGTATACTTTCAAATAATCGCAAACCATAATCACGCATAACGGCTGCCTTTGAAGTTCCCGTAATAGCATCATGATGCTGAAATAAACCTAAATTACGGCGAGCATGGATAATCTTCTCGTAATTTTTTTCAAATATTTTGATAGCATTGTCAAGACGCTTCTGCCGAGCGGTATTATATGCTACAGTAAATAAAATTTCCGCTGCTCGTAAATTGTGTTCTAAATCGGTACTCATAATTTTATAAAATGGCCGTGTCGTATAATATCCGGACCAATAAGCTGGCCGCCCTTCCGAAAAGATATCTGAATAAACAAAGAAATCACCTTTAAATGTGGAAAAATATTGAGAACGTTTCCGAATTTCACGAAAGTAATCCTTAGGTGTACCAAAACCGATGTCCACATTATACAAACGTTTATTGGCCATTATGTGATCAATCAATTTCTTATAATTAGTGTATTGTTGATTAACTTCACGCTCTTGATTATAGCGAAAATCATCACCAACCGGTATTAAGGCTACGTTGTGAGGAAAAAGGGAGGCAGTGCGTGCATACTGTTCTAGTAACAATTGAGCCTTTTCTTCGACATTCTCATCAGTTATAAATTGAGCGCGTACTGAATATTCCGTATATTCACCTGGTATTTTACGAAAATCAAAATTTAAACATATAAATGGATGTGGACCACATGATCCTTTAATTGAATATATATCGAATGGCATATTGTGGGTTAATAAACGACCTTTTTGATGTTCATGTGACGTCGCCTCTTTGTAACGTTCTTGCCAATATGGTACCCATATAAAATCACTTTTCATTTGTCGGGCAAACCATTCCTTCCAGGCATAATGGATACGTTGGATAATGGCTCCTTCAAAATTACTACCAGATAACAAATATGGCACTGTACTACCATGACCGAAAGGATCTATAGACCAACCCACAGTAGGTGTGACATTCAAATTATTTTTTACCCACTGATGACCTTCAATCAATTGATCCAACATAGCATATAAATGGACGTCAGCCTCATCCGTCATAACCCAGCCGCCTGTTGTTATTTCAAAACGTCCCGAATTTATTAAACGCTTAAGAGCCCTTTGCTTAGTAGGATGAGCTTGATCCCACCATAATTGTAAGAAACTAATTTCGGTCCACATAAATGTCATATCTTTAAACTCTTGCATTTTGGTAACCATATTATTTAATATTTGTCGCGTATCGCTTTGAAAATAATTCAAAAACGGTTTTTGCCATCCTGGATCATTATGTGAATGCGGCACAATAATCACCTTGAATATAACGTAAGAACAAACAGCAGATATTCATTAAGTATTTTCTTCTCACCTTATACCAGTTTTTTTTAAATTACGATTATTTAAGTGCTTTAAAAATTACACATTTAAATCTGAACTTTAATAAAATTTAATTTTTTCTTTGTTTGTATTAAACTTAGAGTAAAATTTATGGGTTATGGGGTTGGTATGAGACTAAATCTCAAGACGAGTTAATTTGGCTTTGACGTCTTCTCTTTAATGAATCGTCCACGAAAAGTTAAGTTTATAAATAAGATTTCTTTAGATGTTAAAAAGTTAAGAAAAAAAAGTACTAAATGTGTTCTATTTTATAGTGATGCCAAAATCTAAATTTAATTACCTTTAATGGTGGCCGCTGTTTATTATTTTTTTGTGTTTCAAAACGTTCCTCAAATCCTCTATCCCAATATTCTTTGGTACGTATCCATTCAGGCTGCATATTATTTAATGCGAAAAACAGAAAATACAAAAAAAAAGAAGTATAACTGTTTAACAATTTATTACAATAAGTAGCAGTAATTCTAACTAACAACATTGAAAACATAGTTAAAGAATAACAAATGAAAAAAAAAAGTCGATAAATAAAATAAAAAGTAGAAAACACAAAGTTTTACCTGGAAATCAAATTTAATGTACTCCTCAAGGGCTGTGATATCTGTATGGCTTTCGTCTAAATTATAACATTTATCAATCCCATGAACCGACATTGGATTATTTATATTATAGGATGGCAGATGACGATCAGGCATTACTGCATCAGCAGCTGCATTTATTGAGGTAGATGGTACTGTTCCTGTTCCCCTTATATTGTTGATTTGTGTTAGTGATACGCTCAGTGATTGTTGTTTGCTAACTTGCTTAGGGTGCTGTTCTTGCTGTAGCGGTTGCTGTAATCCTTCTTTGTTTTGTTGGCCTTTGTCTGTGATTATCGTTTTCACTTTTCTGCCCTCATATCTACCTCCTCTTTCACCGCCATCGATACTGCCACCTTCATTATCAACATCATTGTTATTATTATTCGTTTGCATAATATCGATAACATTTGCTTTTGTATTCTTATAATCATAAATTTCATTTTGGTTATTCTGATTTTTGCTGTACATATTATCTAGAGAACCGTTGTAACTACGTGGAATAATACTACTACTAATCCCACTGCTGCCATCAATACCATTGATATCATTGTTACTGCTGCTACCGCTAATGCTGCCACTGCTAACTCTATCTTTACCACTATCACTAGCACTTCCACCACTACTAATGCTGCTACTTTTACTGCTGCTATTAACATTGCTCAATATACTGACACTTGGTTCTTTGGCAATATAATATAAACACAATAATATTGTTACAAAGGCTGATACCAGGCCAATACATCGTGCTGATCCACGTCGAAATACTTTAACTGACATGTTCAAGTATTCGTTACTTTCCCCTTCTACTTGTACGTGTTTACATAGAAGTTCGTGCTGATTTCGTGCAAAGATTACAATATCATAAATACCCTCAAAACAAAAAAAAACTCTTTCCTTTCTCTTTCGCACTGTCTATTTTTTAATTCGCAAATGCTCGCCTTGTTAATCATAAAAGAAATTTGACAAAGAGACGGGGAGAAGGAACACAAGACTCAGACAGTTGTCGGTATAATGAATGCTTTTGCTATTGGATTAATACTTGCAATATCGTAATTATTAAGCTGCCTATTTATGGATCGTTCTCCTTCTTTGTTTTTTAGGTTTTTTTTTGTGTTCGTCTTTCTTCTTTTTTACATTAAAGTTGCCTTGAGTTGCTTTACTTTGCGTTTATTTATCCTTTTCTTGATCTGCACTTTAATTTGTTCTTTTCTTTTTTATTTTTCACCTCTTTTTAAAATAAGTTGAGAGAATGTCTTTAAAAGTAGTGGAATTATTCTTGATTAAGAGTAAACCTGAAAATGAAACTAATTTACTCAACTATCAAAGCAGTCATATCATTAAAAAGAAGGAAAGCGAAAGAAAATCTTACATTAATAATAATTACAACATTGCAAGTTATTAGTAGTATGTTGTGTTGGCATGTTGCATGTTGCATGTTGGTACGTTGTCGACAATATACTGGTATGTTGGTATGTTGTTTAATGTATGCAACATTGCATTGCAACTTTTTCTTTCCTTTTTGGTTCTTTTGAATGGCAGCTGAAAAGATCAAAATCGATAGAGAAAGTGATATTAATACATTTAGTACATTTACAGAATACGATTATGATCAAATATGAACGGGAATTTGAGCTGTACGTATTTTTCTTTTTGCATTTTTTTTTGATTTTAATTATTGCTTCGAAAAATGCGGACAACGATTCAAATCAAATCAAAAATATATTGAAGTAATGATTTTAAGACAGATTACACATTATTGCCTTCCAAAAATTTTCACTGTTACATTTTTTTAAGATTTTTTATGTGATTTCTGTATTTTTATATTTATTCTTTGTGTATAAACAACAAAACAATTTTGTGATTGTAATTCACAAAATTAAGTGCGATCAACTCTATTTGAACTTCTAAAATGTCTATAATTTTCATAGAATTTTCGCAAATATGAATTTAGTATTGAATTTTTGTTGTGACCTCATAAAACAAGCTCTTGAAATAATCTCCCTCTAGACATTTGGAAGAAAAAATCCAGCCATACAAATGAAATGATTTTGATTTAAATTTTTATGCAACTGACAAAAAAGAACCTTCTTCTGATGGCTTAAAAAAAATTTAGAAGCTAAGAAATTATTATGAAAATCTATTTCAAGAAATTTCATTTGTATTTGCTTAAAAAATTCATGAATCTTCATCATTTTGTATCAATTTGTGACAATAAAATATATTTAAATCAATTTTAAGATTTTGTTAGCCTTTCATGGGGTAGACAGACAGTATTTCTTATTAATTATGCCGTTTATTGCAAATAACACGAATGATGTCGATGGGCTACATACACTTGCTCCGTCACACGACATTTCAATAAACAAATTTTACATTTGCCTAAATAATAAACGAATAGGAGGTAATAGCAGCAGCAACAACAACAAGAAGAACGGCAACACTCTCCAAAGCATAAATTAGCTGTCATCTAATACAAATGAGACGAGAAATGAGTGGCTAAGTAAGTGAGTAAGTGTATAAGTGTGTGAGTAAATGATCGAGTATCATAAACTGTAATTCATTCATTCATTCTTTCCTTCATTCATTCATTCATTCATTAATATGGAAATTATATTGTCGTTTATTATAAAGTAAACGCACGTGCCCATAAAATACAGTAAACGCGACAATGCGGAGCAACGTTACCGCTAACCATAAAATACAGAAAATTAAATAAAAAAAAAAGAAGGTCGAAAACTGAGAAGAGAAAAAATGTAATGCAATTTATAGTGGTGTAAGATAAGGTGCGCAGCTAGAAAGAGGAGGCATAATTTATGTGTAATAATAATAACAGTTATATATTGTATCAGGCTGTCATAATAAACTACCAGGTTAAGTGAAAATAATAATAATAAAATAATAATAATAATAATAATAATAAAAATAATAATAATAATGATGATGATGACTATGTCATTAGGAATGACGCTAATGCTATAGATGATGATAATAATAATGATGATGATGAAGATTGTCTGCACGTGATATTAAATGCAGGTGACAACTAGTCGAGCTAGTGACATATAGAATATATATGCAATAATAATAACAACAACACATAAATTATACTTACTTAAGATCCGTACAATATGAAGTAAATTATGCAATAAATATACATAAATGTATGCAAATACATAAACAGCATATTTATGCAAATAAAAAGTGAATTCATAATCATATCATTCATACATATCCATATCCACATGCTGAGTGGGATTATAAGTAAAATAGTACAAACGAAACATCATCATAATGCATACAAAATTTTGCTTGCTTTTTGGGTAATAACAATTCATTAAATGAAGTGAAAATTTTTGAACGAGAGTTTCTTTCTTAATCCTCTAATTCTAATTTTAATTCTCAGATCATCTTAAGTATTAAATGTGAATAAGTTTTTATTTCATTTAATATGAGAAAAGAAATACTATAAATCATTGAATATTAATCATTTGATATTCAATTTTTACTACCATCACTACTTTGCTGTAAATATCATTAAAGAATTAATAAGATTAATAAAGTCGTTTAATGGACTTGGATATAAAAATATCACTCATTTGAACCAAATTTCGTTAATATGTATTCATTATTGCGTAGCTTTGTTTTACTTGCATATGACAATAGTTCTTTCGAAAAAGGCGTCATCTGGAGAGTTCTAACCTTTTTGAATGGATTTCGTCTTTGGGTAAAAAGATGGCCGTGCCCTAAATTGAGTCGTATTATTTTAAAAATTTCTATCTATAATTTGGATTGATAATAAATTTACATCAAAGAGAATATGAGAGAATGGACAGGCAGACTTAGATTCGATTTTAAAGCGATTTAAATGATTGGTATAATAAATGGAGTCGATTTGAATTTTACAAACAGCTGCAAAAATCTATAATACACACAATATGTGTCACATACATCGTACATTGCATAATTGCAAGCAATATGCATAAAAGCCATTGATGATACTAATTATTATGCTAGATTACATTTTCATCCTCCATTTTTTCCATATAGTTAGCATTCTTTTACATGCACAATCATACCATACACATTTTATATGTGCATATGCATGTGGAAATGTTATAAATGAATGAATTCCCAGAAATGCGCCACATGTATTCTAATACAAAATACAAACCTCATGCATAAGCGTGTGGTAGGCGTATTAGATGCCTAGAAGTTAAAACATGTGACAGACACGCGCGAACGCATACATATACACACATGCACAGACCAACAGTAGCAAAATGTTTACTATGTTGAAAATTTAATGCTATCTCTAAATCTTTTTGACATATTATTATGAAGTTACAAAAAATTTTTTTTACAAGTTTGATGTTTCAGATGTTTCATGTGTTGTTAAGCGGACTTTTATGCAATTTTTATCGTTTTCCGTTTTCGTTTTCTGTTTCATTTTTCCTTTTTGGATTCTTAATGAAGAATAGAATGTAATGCATATTCAAAAAGCTCATTTGCAAGCTCATTTAGAAATTTATTTTAATGGTAATTTGGTAATTTTGGAAATGGTAACAGAAAAATTTAATGTTTAAATTATTAAAGCATTTTATCACTTTAATCAAAGGTTTAGATTTAGAGTTGTAATCGATTCGTTGGCATGTGATTTAGAATGATGCGATTCTATATGAAAATGCCACTTTAGATGATGATTTCATTTTGCAATAATTGGAATAAATTTTACAATTCCCTATTACTTTGACGTTCAGTTAATGAAGACCGCCTTCAGTGCAGTGAGCGACTCTTTTTAATCCAAAAACAAAAAAAAAAAAATGGCGCTGTTTTATGATTTAAAGAACAGTAGATTGCCTTTTTTAAGTTGACACTTTTAGAAAACACAAACCTTATTCAAGTAAAGTCTGTCTACTGTTCATCACATCGTACTTTTTCTTGACTTCTTTTTTAAGAAAATCTCAAGACTTGTTATATTTAAATTTATTAAGCAAGCCATCTCTTTATTGACTAGACAATTGTGGGACTTTCATAACTGTAATGTGATTAACTGAGGTTATAAAATTGGTTCAAATTTATTCTGTGTATCTATTTCTATTCAAGTAAATTTTTTCAATTTGTGAAAAATTTTGATGGGCTTACATTATTTGTAACGATCATAGCGTTATTAAAATATGTTTATAATGTCGACATGCTTTTGCTCTAACTTCAACTTATGATTTATAGGCATACATAGTAATAATAAATACGTCCCGTTGCCATCATAAATTTCCCTATTAATGCTATGTTTCCTCTATAATGCTGTTATTATTATTGTACTGCAGTGATTGCATGATTGAATGTTGGGTGTAAATTGAATTAAATGATAATCAATAATGATAATAATGAAGATGATATGTGTAATGTATAATGTTAGCGTAAACTGAATAATAAAGAATTCATATATTTACATAAAATAGTAAGCTGAAAATGTGGCCTCATAATAACAATTTATAATGGAGTAAAAAAATCAACATATTTATATCCTTCCAATTACGTAGAATTTTTTGATTTTTTTATGCTTAACTTTCATTATTTGTTATGCGCAATAAAACGTTGAGATACAAACAAATCCATGTAAAATCCATAAGAGGCCTGAATCGATTTAGACTTATCATTTTCTATATAACTTTAAGACCATCTGACCAATCATGGGAGTATCCACTTAAACTTTGAAATTCATTATGCAGCCTTACAGTTTTGGTGAAGCATTGAAGAAATTTGGTACTTTGAGGCAAGAAGGATGAAAAGTAAAAGTACAAAAGTGCAAAGTACTAAATCTCCAAAATCGGATATGTTTTAAAATATCTTTTTATTGATAAGAATTTTGATTATTTTTAGAAAAAAGTCTCTTAAGTTCACTTTTATGAAAACATTCTTTCAATATTGGCCAAAATTGCAGCATTATTAATTCTATGGGATTTTAAATTCACAGAGTGTTGAGCGACTTGTCTGGGATATTACGCTTTTCCTGAACCTCAATTTGTAAATTAAAACTTGCAGATTTATAAAAGGGAGGACTTTGGTTATATCGTATTGTATTTTATTATTAATTTCGTAACGCTTATTTACCTCTTAATATTTTGCGTAAATGACCCATCTTAAATAGCATTTACGTAAAATTTTAAGCCAGTTTTTATTTCATTCAAATTCGTCATTTACCTCTAAGCCTTAAATATGCACAAAACCAACAAAGTAAAATAATATAAATCATGTTGGATTTAGCTTAACTTCACAATCATTCAAAGATGATTATGATTTCAAAAAGATTTATTATGAATATATAATCAACGAAGAGTGAAGCTCTTTTGATCCATACTTTTTGGTATCATTTTTATGAATAATAATAAAATGCAGAGCGTTTTCTTGTTATTAAACAATTTCTAAAGATTTTTGCTTTTCTTTTCTGTATAATGAATAGAAATTTTATCACGTTAACTGAAATGTTTTGCTCTATTATTTAATTTAACAGACTTGTCATTTTTATGATAAGTGGGAATTTTCATTATATTACATGTATTTCATCAGTTTCATTATTTATCAAATCTTTATAATGAACTTTTTACTTTAAGTGAATTATTTATTATTCATGCAATCATCAAATTTAATAAAAATTTTTCTTATTCATTATAGTTATTGCTTTTTTTTTTATCAATTTTTGCTTCCACCATTGTTCAAATGCAATACGTGTCTTTCACTATTTTCATAGAGATACAAAATAAATAAGATTAAATTGTTTGTTGTTTTGTGTTGCAGCAGCAACCAAATAGTATACTCTCCAATATGCATATTACACATAACGAAATTGATCCACATACATATATACATACGTATATATAAATCACACGTACATTCATTGCATTCATACGCGCATAAAAAACCTCAATTGTTTTTGTGTGTAAATAGTTTGCGGGTTTATCTCAATGTCAGTAATTTGTTTGTTAACATTGCTATCGTTATTGTTAGTGTTGATTTTTGCTCCCATTTACATTAAAAAAAATTTTTTGGATAAATTGTACAAAAAAGTAAAAGAGAAAGAGAGAAAGGTGTGCCACTTAATTGTATTGTGTAATTTTTGAAAGAAAAAGAAATCATTGAATATTTATAAAAATTATTCACCTCTTTAATAAACGAAATAATATTTGATTATTACACACATCACACAAAGTTTGGCGGTATAATTACTTTGTCATAATGTCTGAAGTATATATGTATTCTTGAGCAGCATCGAATTCTGAATCGATTTGGCTGTTCGTCCGTCCGTCTGTGTGTACGTGTGTGGGGTAACTATCGTGATCTCAAATAAAGAATAAGCGACTTAAAATTTGGCAGGAACATTCAAGACTCTTGGAGGTAGGTTGGTACTGAAAATGGACAAAATCGATCAAAGGACACGCCCACAGTACAACATAAACTGATATCATCTCAGGTTTTTGATAACCTTTAGTTCATTCCTACAAAAGAAAAAAGCGGAGAAAGCTGAAATTTTGTACAAGTAGTGTTCGTTAGAATATCTCTCTAAAAATCATATGAATCGGCCACGCCTACAAGAAATTATTTAATACAAAACTTTCGCTTTTTACTGTTTACGTTTTCCATCTATTACTCAAAAACTGAAAAAGTCTCATTATTATAATGCCATAGGTTTCGATGATGGTTGACTATACAAAATTTGGTCTCAGCTAATTAAATTTTTATACTTATTTATTACCTCTTGAAGATATAGACGACGACATGGCTACTTATACTTTTAATATGCATTTTGTTTTTAACAGCAGTTAGAATCTGGCAAGTGTTAAGATTGTGCAATCGTTAATGTACTTTCAATATCAAAGCAACATCGATATAGAATATTAAAAAGAAGAAATCGATGTCCATTAATTTTTAATGTATGATAAAACAATGATTTCAATCATATATTAAAATCAATATGGCGTTGTCAAAATTTACAACTAAAAATAGCATTTAATAAAGGTGAGCTTTTGCAATTTAATGCAATCGTTTAAATGACATTACTGCATGATTATCAATAATTTTACTGACAATTGTTGTTGTGCATGATTAGAAAGGAAATATTGTACCATCATTTATCATTCATCATTATAATCACGCGATACTTTTTAATTTACAATTTAAAATAATTTCATAATGTGAAACAACATGAAGAATATCATTAAATAAATAAAATGTACGTGAAAGTTTAACTTCAAAAATGTCAAATTTCGAAATCGATGAAAATATTTTCAAAATATATGGATGAGAATACACATGGATGACTAACACTGTAACGTCGATTAATGCGCTTCACTGAAACGTCATTTATTTTATAAGTTTTATGTGTTCATTGGATAATTCTAATAAAAGAATTTTGCTTGAATTGCAAATTATTCAGTACTTTTTAAAGATTCAATCATCTTAACTACTTCAAGAGAAAGAAATTTTTCGTTAAAATATAAAAAACTTCCTCCATTAAGCATGCCCATCAAAGAGCTTTGGGAAAGGCAAATTCAGTGTGAAAAAGAAAACAAATTCGCATAAAATTTTCATTTCTTAAATTATTATTTTTTGATTATACTGAATTTAATGCTTGCATAATTCAAATTATTATTTTTCTTCCTTTTTGCATATGAAATGCATGTGGGCTAACTAAAAATCATTGATATTTGCGTTACGTGTGAAAACATCATCTTAAATTGAAAATCGGCAGATGCCCTAAAAACTCGATTGATTTAAATCGGCTGAAAATAATAGGACATATGCCCATCTGTAAATGTGTACATGAAGAAATGTCAAGGTGATGCGGTTATAATATATTACGCAAAATTTTCAATGTATTGAATTAATTGGATCCATCTGAACAAGAAGAGCGTACAATTTTCAAATGGCATGCAATTTTTAGTTAAGATAATGTCATTGTTTTTCATATTTTCACTTTGTGTTTTAATATCATGCGATTTTCTCTTCTTCTTTCGTTTTTTTGTTTGTTTTTTCCCTTCTTCTTCTCTTTTTTTTTTGGCCGCAACACCACATGGCAGGATCTGGTATTTTGTTTTTCTTTGTTTTACATACTTCACTAGACTACTTTTTGTTCTGCTCCTCCAAGGGAATGGTCAAAAATGGATAAGTAAGAGAAGAGCAGAGCAGAGAGAGAGAGAGAGAGAGAGAGAGAGAGAGAGAGAGAGAGAGACGGAGGTATAGATCGAAATAGAGAGAGAGAGAGAGAGAGAAAGAGTTGAAAAGTTTTTGTTTTAATTTCCGGTCATTATATATTCACATTGATATACAATTTAATTTATAGATTCATATCTGGTGTATGATTTATTTTAGTTTAGACTTTATGGGAATTATTCAGTAATAATAAAATAAAAAGAAAAATAAAAACAATTATAATAATTTGTAGAACATAGCATAAATTTGTTTTTGTCATGGGCGGCATGGCCTTACCTGTCTCTAAAACATCGCCACAATAAATATTTAATGTTTTGCTTCATTGCTAAACTTTGCCATTTAAAAAAATATAAAAAATAAATAGCGTAATTTTCTGATAGGAAAATACTTCTGCACCTGAAAATCTCTTCCTATAAAATAAGTTAAAACATCACAGTTCAGTTTAAATATATATTTGGAATTGATTTTTCATCTTAAACGGATTTTTGGAATCAAACTAAAGAAGTTAGTTATTTTAGTTACTTTAGATACGGACTAATATTACAATCGGTTCATATTTCCACCAAAATATGTACATTCAATAGTCATGTTTAATACGCAAAAAGCCGTAAATTTTAATGGATATTCTTGAATGTATACTCTTAGATGGTTCACTTTCTCCCCACTTTATAAATACTTTCCATGCTAAGTACTTAAAAAAAGTAATTTACATGTTATCGTTTCAAAATGTTCAATCAGTCGTTTTTAGTGTAATCAAATGCAAAATATGAAATCATAATGGGAGACCAGTAAATCGCAATACCTTCAGATATAAAATATATGTAAAATGAAATGGAAAACATTGTTTGACATTCATATTCATATTAGCATATGGCATAGTCTAGTTATTGTTGTATTCTGCAGGCAAATGTTGTGCTGCTTCCTATTGCAATAGTAATATAATCGAAATTTTCGTGTTAAGCCTAATAAAATAATAGTAATGGTTTGTGATTGACAACAACTTAATGAAAATAAAAGAAAAACAAGAAAAAAAAAGAAAGAAAATAAAAAGGAGAAAAGGGAGTTCACTTTACATATAAATTGCATTTAATTTAAAAGTACTTTTGTTCTTGTATTATCAAGGAATGGAAAAAGTTATTTCATTGTTAAAATGGGCTCAATGTTGCTTTTTATTTATAATCATTCACAATAAAACAGAATGCAACTAACATGTCAACATAAGTCACTCACTGACAGCGTCAATGTTATCTGTTTTCAATTCAAAAAAATCAAAAAATAAAATATACAAAAAGAAGACAGTTAGAACCATAAACTTTCACGCTTAAATGCTTTAAAATGGCATTTAGTATTTGGAGCCAAATGAAATTTTTAGAATTTTTTCGTTTTTTGTTTTCATAAATTAATTCAATTTTAGATTGTACAATTTTCTATTAAGCTTTTTACTTCTAGATACTAGAAAAATACTCTGCTTTAGCGAAACATTCCCCTTATTTCTATATAAAATAAATATAAACATTATAATCGATCGAGACCAATTATTAAATACTCTGTAATATATTTTTTCTAAAAAATGCCCAGAGAAGTGTTAATTTATTTTATATAAAAATTATTTGCAAAAAAAATTATTGATTGGGGCGTAATCTTAACTAAAGTTATTTCAAGTTAAAATCCGTCTACAATCTAAAGCTCATTCAAATAGCTTCGAATTTTCTTTATACTACACTGACACAATAAATTTACATGGGCAAACAGTAAGCAGACGAACAGACAGGCTTAAATTGAAGCAGGAATTCAATTTTGAGTCGATCGGTATAATAATAGATAAATCTCAGCTTTTTGTGGGTGGTTACATACATCCGCACAAACTTATAATAACCCGTACCACAACAAGTGGTGCAGGGTATAAAAGTGAAATATGCAAATTCATATATATATATATATATATATAATTTAGGAAGCCACGCTATGACTTTTATTGGTAATATAGTGGGGGATATGCTGGTACAACATCCTATCAAGGATTATTATTTATCATTCCTTGAGAGTAAAATATTATAACTGAAGTAATAGTCAATTTTTTCATTTATTGTTAAAATTCTTATTTATTTTATACCTTTTTTCGATTTAATCTAATTTTAAAATAAAAGTTGCTGTTATGAGAAACTCTTTGTTTCCTCTTGGACTTTTCGTTTATGATTTAGTCCATTAATATTGAAAATATTATGGACAATGCGATTAGTCAAGCATTTTCCCTAATGCCATTTTGATGGATAAAGGAATAGTATAGAACAAAACTTTGTATGACTTCTCCTTAAGGGAAATGTTTAAAATGCAGAAATTCTTTTTAGTGTGCTGTTGTTTTGCGAGGTTGTTGGGGTAGAATGATGGACACGTTTGAAAACATTTGGCATTTTATATACGGACTTAAACTTTTGTTTCGTGTTTGGTTTTTTTTTTAATACTTTTTCTTTAAGTTTTTTTGTTTCTTCCTTCCTTCTCTTTGTTGCCATACAAATTCAATTTAACCTGTGAATATTTAACAACGGAAAGAAGAAGGAGAGAAAATAAATATTGTTTTGGTTTTTTCGTTATTTCTCTTCTTTTTTTTTATTATTGTTGTTATTATTGTTCTTATTGCACAATGCAATTATTGTATGCAAAATTCTCTTATACCGAACTCTTCATTGGTGTCAAATAACATCAACCGCACAATACCAGAAGATGGTGAAACAACAAATAACAAAAAACAAAACAAACTATATCAGTCACCATTAAGCTATTTCCCTTTTTGATTATACCCTGGAAACATGAAATTGTAAAAACCAAACAACAAAAAAAAATAACAAAAAAAAATGTATATAAAGAAAAAAGATGAAAACAAAGATGTTCATAAAAACTTCAAAATTTTTACGTAATAGGAAGTTGGTAATTTAAAGCCGAAATATTTGCCAACTAACACGGAAAGGATGGATTTTGATTAGTGAAATGTTCCAACAAAAACAAAAAATAAATAAACAAAATGAAAAAGCCGAAGTAAAATTTTACCAATCATCCAGAGGTTGGAGGTATATATATTTTGTCATTATATTTTTAATACCCAAAAGGAAGCTACCGAAAGAGTGAATATTTGCTTGATTAGCATCAAAATCTAAGTCGATTTAGACATGTCTGTCTGTCTATCAGCCTTTCTTAATACATAAAACAGAAATATCGTGTATAAATTTAGTAGGATCATTGTAAGTTCTTTCACTTAGGTTGGTATTGAAAATTGGTTAAATCGTTTGAAAGACACGCCCACAGTGCAACACAAACATCTGATTTTTTTAAGCAAAATTTGGTCGTTTTTTGCTTATCATCATCTGGAAACTGCAAAACATAGAAAAAGCTAAAATTTTGCGCTAGTGTTGGCTATTAGTCTACAATGTCTGTCCACAAACCGCCTACATGAAATTATATAATATGATATTTTCACTTTTCTGTGCTTACATTTTCTATCTTCTAATAAAAAACTGAATCAGGCTCTGAGTCGTAATATCATGGCGCACTTGCAGAGTGGGTATTTAAGATTTGGTCTCAACCAAATATAATTTTGTTTCTTGTTTATTTTCCTGATGTGAAAAGGTTATTTACACACATTCACATATAAGTATAATACTTTCACATATTAATACAGCACGGCACGTTCTATGGGCTACAGAAGTTGTTTTTTGTTCTTTTGAGTATACTTTTTATACCTTTTTTGGAAGTATAATCAGTTTCTTAGACCATTTGCAATATTTGAAAGATATCGAAAGCCAAGCCCACATATAATAATGAGCTGCAAATATATCGGTTTTCAAATAATGAATTTCATGAATTACGGTGGAATTACAAAAGTTAGAAAATATCTGAAATTTCGTTCATCAAAAACCGAAACCTCGCCCTTTTCCTTCATAGCTAAAAGTATGGCATAAAGTTTACACTTTTTCCACGATTATCTCTTATTTATGAGGTATTTAGAATGTAATATTGAAAATGTTATTTGAATACTTCGCCTGCTGAAATTGAAAACCATCATTTACTTTAATCCTCTGCCATAGTGGATAGTAAGACTTAACATATCGACGACTCGACGAAGTACAGTTCTCCTGTGTTTTTTTTTTTGAATAGTTTAACAATTTGAAAAATTAATAACTTAGTCGAAACCCAGCCGAATTGTTGGTTCTATAAATGTGCAGAATGTACTTGGGAAAAATGGGAAATAATTTCTAATTATCTAAAAAAAAAAAAGGAAAACAAAAAATAAAATTTCGTATCCTTATTAAACAACCTACATTTATATCTCGACTTCTTCATTGCAATGCAAATTTGTGTATACATTTTTGTGCTTACACGTTTTTATTAGAAAATTAAGTTGAAATTTTCATACGTATGTAAAATAACTCTATTAAGCACTTATTTTAAAATGAATGAAAAAAAAAACCAAAAAAACAAAAAAAACAAAAAAAAAGAAACAAAAGATAAAAATGGATAAACGAACTTGAACAAATAACTTCATTATGGATCAATTTCCAGTTTGCCCTAACTATAAAATTGCGACCTCCTTCTTTTAATTACACATTTGTCGAAGAATATTTTGTAACTAGAAGATAATCTTAATGGAAAGAGATCGAAAAGGTAAATTCTGAGTTGATTTTGGAAAACGTGTATTGTAAATTGATTTTTTTTTATACAAAAAATCTCTAAAACTTAATGATAGTTTCCTTATAAAAATAATCGGCTTTCGGAAATATCTATTAAATGTAAAGCGGTTCAAAAATACTAAGCAATGAGGAATAAATTTTGCACATGAATTTCAAGGACCTTATATCGTTTTTTCATAAAAACAAATTAAAATTTTCATCGGAACCTTTTTTGGCCGAATAATACGTTTTTAATTCTTCAAATCATTGAATGATCAGAAGGACATCAGCCTGAACGTACTTAAATCAATTACATGAGTATTATTCAGAATTGTTTTTTTTTTCTTTTATTGTAGAAAATCGTTCTCTGCTTTAGCTAAAGCAGAGCAATGAAGTGTAAAGTCTTTCATTGTCGATGTTAACAAATTACAAATATTGTTGCAACCAGCTACTACCATGAAAAAGCATACATAATGACCTGACCATAACAAAGTGAAAAAAACAGGACCAGCAATTAAAAACATTCCAGTAAAATGGTAAGCAATGGAATACAAAATATAAAAGGTTAAATTTAATAAATCTATAAAATTATATTTTGTGAAATGCGCCAGCTAAATCAATTTATAATTTACTTTTAAGCACAGAAATTCATGTAGTTCTAAGTCGTGCAAAATATTAAACGTGTGTTAGTGTCACCCACGCCTGTTTATACTGAAACAATTTAAACTCAATTGAAATTATTTCATTTCCCATTTTTCTATAGTTAGCACGTAACAATTTAGATATAAACGATTGTGACATGTCAAATAAATAATTTTTGGAATCGTTAGATTTCATTGAATTATTATAACCAGCGTCGCATAAAATATATTTTATTTTAATTGTGAAATGAGCTCTCATTTTGGTCTGTCATCAAATTTAGCCTTATGATAAATTTGTAGAAAACTGCTCAAGGTAAATTAAGAAGATATCATCCTTAAAATCAAGATAGATATTGATAATTTCAATAAACCTAAATATCGATAATATTAAGCGTAAATTGTAAACTTAAAGAACACAATAAGTAAAGTGTTAACTATGAAAAAACTTTCACAATATTTTTACAATGATTCATCATGATTGAATAGATTTCATGAAGTGAATAAAATGACAACAATCATAAAAAGATTCAGGGTGATAATCATCAACAAATTTTCAACACTGACAATTAAGTCATAAAAGTTACATTTATTTGCAGCAACTTTCTTGAGTATTCGGTCCGCCATCCAGATGTTATTTCCAGTTACGACAAAGCCATGTTATTCGAATGGTCCTTACGTTACACGGATCAATTTCTAAGGGCGGGTAAAAAAAAAACCACTTAATAGTAAAAGTCGGCAATTTTGGGTGGCTGATTTTATTAATTTTTGAATAGATAACAGAAAGATGTGTGGACACATTTCTAGTACTGAAAATTTTAATCGTTTTGATTTTAAATATTGAAAGATAATAATCAGAATACGCATAACAAATAGAATAATTAAATCATTTGTATATATATATATAGTAATGACTGAAATAAGAGTACAGAGTTTTGCTCAATAACCCTGTGTTTTGTGTTCAACAAATTTAACCTATATTCAATATCTCAAGCTACCTAATTGTGAGTTCTTTTAAAACCTCCTAGTAAATTTAAAGCAGATGTAAAAATATTTGTAAACAAACGAATGTTTCCAGATATGTACAAATCTAAATGCCTAATTTTATGTTGATCAATAATATGCATATTTCGACACTTTCATCTGGCAGTTGCAATAATTGTTAAAAAGAAAATGGGTGATACCTTCCTCTAACTTTTGAGCGGTACATCTAAAAAGTAATTTTTTTTATATGGTAAGTAAACAACAAAGAAATGGAGGGAAAACTCATTAGTTTTGTTAACCAGCCGTATAATTTATAGGCCATGAAATTAAAGGGCGGCCAGAAAGAGAGTAAAAAAAAAAATTAAAATAAAACAAGAACGAAATTATAGGAAATGTACGGTAAAAGCGTATAAACGAAACAAAATAAAATAATGTTATAATAATTTAACGGTCATTAACGTGTTCATTTAAGTACTTTTAAAAGAAGTGCTCCTCTAAAGCATGGAATGAATGTATGTATACCCACTTTGTAATATGTTGTAGTTATAATTAAACTTAATGTGTAAAGTACATGCAAAGTAAGAAAATACGCATTCTTTCAATGAGCACGTAAATTCATAATAAATGAAATAATTAGAGCTTTTGTCTAGCGCACAATCATCATTATCATCATCGGACTAATACGGTGCGTAAACAAGGGAATATTTAGGGTGAGATGATAATAGTAACAATAGCAACAAGTGATGTTAAAATTTCTAAAGTATTTAATCTCATTATAAAAAAATGATCACTTCTAAAACATATTTCGTACAAGCGAAAATTATAGCAAGTGTGTCCAACTATTTAGTACTTTTCCATTTATTTTTTTAATTCTTATGAAGAAAATTTAATGAAACTAATGGAAAGCTTTATGCATTTAAATGTAACGTATGAGAAGGCCTAATCTATTCTAACTCGGAGCGCAGAGTAAATTATGTGAAACGTTACTGGTATATTGTAATACATTTTAGGAGACATTTTTTTACATAGATCTCTATGTGGATTCAAATTCAAAGGTTTTAAATGAAATTTCTTAATTTATATGCCAAATATTCTAAAATGAACTTTCTAACTTTTGAGTTGCAAGAACAACTTCCCAGAGCTATTGCTGAAGTTAGGTAAGAGAAAACTAATTAGAAGGTAGTGGTTTTGCATTTTTCAATAATCATGTACCAGCATATCCTTACTATTCAGTTTAGTAAGAAGTTTTTAATCGTCTATTATAATCTTTCAACACACATTCACGGCTAGGTAGTGTATAACAATTAAAAAATTTAAGAAAGAAAATGTTACCCTCTTTACCTCTTAATTACTTTTACATTTACTTTAACCATCTTTTTTTCAATGACAATCAAACGACAACTAAACTGAGTAAAAAAGCGGAATTAATGATTTAATTTACAAATAGTATGAGACAAAAAAGAAAGAGATAACAAGTGAATAAATGAGTGTGACAAAGATTTAATTGAAAAAAGTAATTGTGTGCACATTTTTTTTATTACACCACTTACATCATGTCTGTGTTTATTCTAAATTTTGTATTTTGTTTTTTAAATTTTTGTCTACACTTGTATTATTTCCAAAGTTTAAGGTAAATGTATGCATAAAGAAACCACAAAATACATGTGAGATGATCACAGACAGATAGACATATAAATAGACAACTAGATGCTTACATAGCATAGATAAATGAGTAGATACATATAGATATGTATATGTATAATTAGATGTCAAACATTAAAGCCGCATACATACTTTAAGTGGGTCATAAAAAGAGCACAATACATTTATATTGAAAAAAAAAACTGTAAAAAATAGGAAAAAAATCAAAAAGCGAAATAGAAAAGGAAAATAGAAAAGTAGAAAAGTTGAAAGTGACCTATAAAAATTTACATTTTCCATAGATAATTCAATTCAATAATTAATTTTGTGTTAAATTGCTTTCAATTTTTCAAAGAAATATTAAAAGTTTAAGGATATTAATTGATATAAGCTTAAATTTTTAAAATTATAATGAAGTTACAATAAAAATTTACCAAAATAAAAAGTGAAAATGTTTTAGTAAAGTGATGTAAATGAAATTTGACTTTTGTAAATCTTTTAACTTTTTTCGTGATCTGAAACATGAGACGCGATGAAATTTCTTTTTACACATCCCTTCTTCTTTCACAACTTTTTTATTCATTTTAGTGCAAAGCCCGTTTATAGATTTATTCCAAAATTCTTTCTTTCATGTAACTTTATATCTATAGCATAAGTAGGCAGTTGAGAATTTAAGATTAAATTCAACTCGAAGAATTTAAGTTGCAATTTCTACTATTTTTCTGCAATTTTTACTATTTTCTAAAGTCGACATTTCGAATTTTGTAGCCATATCTATGCTATGGCCTGGAGATTGGACTCTGGCCCGGCTTCTCCTCCTTTCTAGACATATCAGTTTTTATTTATGAATTTTAAAGAAAAATAAAAAAAAATAGAAAATATCCGTTCCGTTTAAAAGTTTAAACAGCACAAAATATAAAGTCAATTTTATGTATAATATAAAAAATATAATAACATTTAATATCATGTGTATTCATATTCATTTAAATCGCTTCTACATTTAATATATAAATTATTTATTGTAAATATAAACTGCGGTAAGAAGAACAAAAGAAAAATATTTAAATAAATAAATAAATAACATTAAAAAAAAGGATCAATTTGAAAATTTTCCTTTTTTGTCTCCTCTTTTATTTTTACGACATTCCAAATAGTTTCACCCCATTGAATTTGTTAAATTTTAAAGGGCTAATGTAAGAAAAAAATAAACAACGTTTAATTGCCATGAAATCAAATCTTAAATATTTAAAATTAAAGAAGAGTCTTTTCGATTTTTGTGGTTTTTTCGAAGTTTAAATAAAAACTGAAATAGAAAAATTTGCACAATATTTTCCACAAAAGTAAATTCAAAGAAAGTTAAGACTAAATTTATTCAAAATAATTCTTATCAGTAGAATCTACAATCCTCTTCCTTATATTAGTAGTGTATGTATGTTTAGTAGTATATTAATTCCGTGTCGGAAGAACATGTCCTTCAAGGCCATACAAGAATGGATTCTTTTTATAGCTTCTTCGTATAAAAGAAGGAGCTGGCTAGTTAGGCCGTGTGTCATCGAAAGCTATAGACAAAAATCGAAAAGGGTTATGTCAGGTAAATATTGCGGGAATGATAAAACTTTCCAGGTAGGTTTGCACTTATTTTGCAATACGGGCTTTGCATTGTCATAACACTGCTCGCGGCCGTTTTCCTTTTACTACTCGACTTACACTTATTAAATTAAGCTGATAGTGATCTTCCCTGATAGTCTCGTTCGGTTTGGATTAATCATAATAAAATACACCTTACTGATTCCACCAAATACTGAGAAGCTTCGAAGCGTGGATATTTCACATTGCCGATGTTTCTGACGTCCGACTGAACATAGTCCAAGATATTCTACGTTTTCGTACTGTTTTTCAACAGTTAGTCAAGTTACATTTTTTTTGCTGCGGTTGAACCATAAAATGCCGTTTAACGTCTCTTGGCTTTTATTCTCGCGGCTTTTGGATTATTCCTAACAACATTTAAACGGTTTGAAATATTTAATTTATTGTTTTACCAAATTTCGCTAGCGCCCGACATCGGTCAAGTCAAACTGTTATTTATCCTCCAGTTTAAAATATTAATTTTTAAAAACATTGAAATCAGTCAAGTGTAGTATTCGACAGACTATAAGTCTGAGCAAGAATTCTATGTGCTTTAGCCGCACATTTCTTTCTAATAAAGAATAAAATTCTCTGTAAATTACAAATTAAATTATACGACACAGAAGTAGAGATTTTCAGAACTAATGAAAAAATTACTTTGTTTACTACTTCCTTCCAAATGGATTGCTATTTCAAATTCCATGTATACAACTGCATTCTTTGAAGATCATCAAAAACTTATTCAATATTCTAATACTGAAAAAGATTTCTTAGAAGCTGTCAAATACTAAATTGATTATTGCAAACATTTTGACAAAGTGCATACAACGCTAAATTTTGAATAATGCAGCAGCAACAATAACAACAATAAAGCTAATCATAATGTTATAATAATAAATGCTTTTCATGCTTCATTAAATCATTTAGCCAAACCATTAAAATGTTAATTTTTTTTATGCTTTAGCATTTTATGCATATTTTGGATATAATTGTATTTATTAAACAAAAATTATAACAAATGATTGTGTTATTGAAACAGAAATCTCTGATCCATTAAAAAATTATTCACATAGGCATATATTGTCAAAATTAATTAATCAATTAATTAAATAATTAATGAATAGACCGACCTGTTATCATAAAAGCAAATGAAATCACATTAAAGGAATCAAATTATAAATGCAAATAAAATGCAACATTTTTTTATATGTGCCATAACTATTAATGTCTCTTTTCAAATTAATAATATTCAATCTTAATTTTCATAAAATTCAATATGTTATTTATTAAACCATTAAAATAATTTCAATACTGTTTACATTGTTTATTTATTTTTAATTATATTCTCCCACTGTTTAAACACCGCTATATGAGAAATAAAGTGTAGCACCATTTGTAAAATTATACGTCAAGTAATTGTGAAAAAAGAGCCAAGTCCCAGATATGTCCATTTGGTTTCACTTTAAACTGCATTATCTTTATGGATCTCGATGGACAACGATACGTAACAAAATTCCATAGAAATTTTTTTGAAATTTCTTCTAGTTGAATTTATTTAGCAGAAGAATTATTTGCAATTTGGAATTCATCATGTACAATTTACTAGATCGATCTCTTTTTTTTCGTAAAAATACCCTTTTTTACATTCACTTGATTTGACAAGTTTGAAAATATATTGATACGGTTAATGTAGAGTATTTAAGTAAAATACAAACATTTATAATTTTGAGATATTTTTAATATATTTCTGTTTTTGTAGTTTCGTTTCTCTTGTTGTTATTCTTGTTGTTGTTTTATTGTTTTTTCCCAACCACAATTCCAATTAAATTGTTCATTACATTTTAATTTAATTTACCACCATTCAAAATGGTTTTATTTTTCCTATTTTCTTTTAATAAATTTTCAATAAAATTTTTTTTTTGTGTATAAAATCCCGATATAAATCACGAGAATACTTGTAATATTCACACATATTCTCTAAAAAGATTTAAAAAATTTTTTATCTATAGATTTTACTTAAAAGCAATACAAAAATTTGGATAAGATCGATATATACACGAACCCTTCTTTGAAGCACATTCCAATTTAATGAAATTTTTCGATATTTACTATTGCTTCAATATTTACCTTTTTAATAAATAGACCAAGCATTGTCGATTTTTCCATACATGCCCCCATAAAGAAAGTGTATTTAAAACTCGGCAATAATTCACTTTTTTATTTTATTAATTTGTTAGTAAGTCCTCTCTACTGATTTAATTTGTCTAGTAGATTCACGTTTAAGGAATATTTTTTAAGTATTTTTTTTTAATTTCCTGATAATTTACCCAGTTTTCGATAAAGCATGAATAGAAATCTTTTTCAAATTGAGGCTTCTTTATCATATATTTTTTCGCAAAATTTTACTTAGTCGATTAAATCAAAAAAGGAGAAACTTTAAACTGATATTTTTTGTTGCTGTTGTAATGGGAATGACTCAATTTGTAATGGAGGCATTATTTCTATCTTTATTCCATTCTATTCCAATCGCAATGAATTATATTTTGTTGCCAAATTCTTTACTTTGCATTTGCAGTAATTTTCTAAATTATTATACAGCAAATGTCTGAGAAGAAATATCTGGCATTGTTTGTTGTACGAAATTTTAAGCCTGAAACCCAATGCTATTGTCTACAAGAACGGTTTCAGTCTAAGACATTTCGCATATAAAAATTTTACAGAAATTAATTAGTTTTAACTTTTTTTTAATGCTAGAAAGCGATTTCTACAAAATATGAAATGTAATTAATTGAGATAATGTAATTTGTTTAACATCAATTTACCGAAATCATATTAAAAAGTATGAAATATATTTAAAGTATAAAACATTCATCGTAATCTAATTTTATATATTTTGCTGAAGATTTTCTTTTGAAAATTCGTGATAAAATTCTATTTGTCTATTATTGATTTATTAAATAATTTATAGATAACAACTTTATTATATGTAATCAGCTAGCTCTATATGTTAGATGTCTAAAAACATGCCAATTCTTGTAAAATTTTTCAGCAAATTGTTTTTCATGCTTATTTTATTCAATTTTCATTTTTTTCTTTTATTTTTTTGCTGCTTTCATTTTACAAAACAAATTCATGTGTAACAAACATGCAATGTAATGCGATGTAATGTAATGTTATGTAATGGATTATGTAAGAACGGAAAGGAACTTCTCAACAAAAGAAGAAGAAAACACAAAGAAAAAAAAGTAATAAAAGAACAAATCTTTGAATATATTTTTGTATTAATGCATCTTGAGAAGGATCAAATAGCATTTGAAACTTCTATTTGGATTCCTCTAAGTAGTCTGGCAATAAGCATTCTTTCAGTAAAAGCGAATCCATTTTAAAAGCAATTATGTATATCAAGTAAAAAAGTTCAGTTTGGCTGATATGATATCGCGAATACTCACTTATCATGGAGGCACACACTCATTATACTTGAAGTGAATGCGAGATTAATTTCTAAGAATTTGAAGAATTTAAGTGAGAGTACTCAAAAAAAAGTAATTTTAATAATATCAATATAAAAATGAAAATTGGTATACATTCTCACTTTATGTTACACCCATCTTTGAATGTCGACCTGCGGACAAGAACACTTTTAATGTTTATGCATAAATTTCAAGTTGACTTGTGCGACGAGACAAATGTCTTTACAAAATAAGAAGGCGAATGGGTTTCGATGATGGTAAAAAATATTCATATTTTATATAGAGCCTCTGGCTCATCAATTTTGAGTGAAAATGAAATTATTCGGAAAAATGAAACTATTCTCAATCCTGCAACCAGAAAGCCAGAAACAGCATGCAGTATCTATATTTTATAAAGACATTTTTAAAAAATCAACTTCGGAGCTTCTCGGTCCCTGAATGTTGTGTAAAATATCTCACAAAGAATCGAATCCTTAAATATCCCTGAAGAAAGGTGGCCATAAAACCAGATGGTACATTTATAACTTAAGTTTAAAATTAGAGTAAATTATGTATTTATACGCATTTTCCCATAGTTCTTATTAAACTTGACAATTATTGTGACAACATTACTCTCTAATATTTTATAAATGTTAAGCTGGAACTTGCTAAGCTAATTCTTTCATCATGATCGCTTTTAGTAAAACATTTTCCAACCTAATTTCGATGCAAGGCTCAATTTCGCTCTATTGAAAACGGTTGAAATGGAACAATTATGCAAACTACTTATAATTGGGATATTTTTCAGAAAAAATCTGCATGATAAAAGTATTTTAGCGTAAGGCTGACGCTCGTGAGTGAATTTGAGTAAAATTTACAGTAAATTGATCGATTTTTAAGAGCCCTCATCTTACTTTTTTGTTTCGTTTCCTTTTCACTCATGATCAAAGTGATGTGATAAAAATTCATTTGTCTTGTTTGACAATAAGCTTTCTATTAATTTACTTGTAAATTTCAATTTCTGAAATCATTTACCGGCAAACTATTACTAATAAATGTTTAAGAGAAAAGTTTATTATTATTTATATTTATATTTATTATGATTATTAAAATCGGTTGAAGCGAAATATTTTCTTTGGAAAAAACTTTCCGAAAGATACAACAAATTAAATGAAAGTAAGTAACAGAAAAGGAAATAGAGAAGAAGAAAAGTACAAGAAAATGCAACAAGAAAAATCAATTTCTTACTGTTGCAATGGTTTGCATTATTGACTACAAATGGTAAACTTGGAATTGGAATATAAATTGTTTACGTATGTCAGTGTCTTTTCCATGACTTACAAACAAATCTAAAAGAAAAACAAAGCACAAAAAAAAGGCTAACAACGTACGTAATCATCACCATCATTATTATTATTATTATCTTCATCATTATCATTAACGTTATCATTGCCATCATCATCACTATGCCGTATCAACATTAACATTAGTTTCTGCTTGAAAGGAACACAAATACGAAACAGATACAGATACAGATGCACAAAAGTTAATGCACACTCGATTCGATACGATACATTAATACCAAATATGGCTAAATAATACTGTATTGGAAGAGTCATATGCAAAAATATATTTAAGTGGGACTAACGTGAGAAAAATAGTAATAGAGGAAAGAAAACTAAAGGTAAATTAGCAAAATAAGTGAAAATAAATAAAACAAACAGCATTAATTTTGACTATTTCATGGTTTGATCTTACTTCTAAACCATAACACAAGAGTCCAACAATAATAATGAGCGATAATAGCAATCAAAAGAATAAACCAACCGCTCACCTTTATAATCCTCGTTTTTTCTTTGTCTCTCTCTCTCTCTCTATCTTTATATAACTAATAAGTTTGTTATGTTCAAGGCATTACATAAATTCATAAACAATACCAAACAAATAAATAAAAATATAAATATATATATGTACAAGATAAGGCCAAAGAGTGTAGAAACACATTTGCATTGTCGTTCTGTTTTATAACCAAAAACGACAAAAGCAGACAGAACAAAAAAAGTTTGATGATAACGAGGAGGCTTTTTGCCACGATTTTATTTTACATCGCTTATTCATTCCTTGTTTTTTATATTTTTTTCTTTTGTTTATTAATTTTGTAACGTAATATATATTTTGATCTTTAATACTAACTTCCCTTTAAAGAAATTTCTTTTATTTTTAAAAGGTTGTTTTGTTTTGGATTTTTTGTCTTTGCCGATAAACTGCTGCTTGCCTTAAATCATAACAGATATTTATATCTATTTTGGGCGTGACCTTCGAATCGGTATATCAAATTTTATAATTCATCATGTAGATGTATTTGGCTTTAACTTAAAGATCATCAACATTGAAACAAAAGATTCAAGGAGTAGTTTTTCTTTTAAGTGTAAAAAACTTTGATGCCTCAGAGAGAAATAAGCAGTGAATTTTAAACGTTGTCTTAAATCTTTTATAATTTGCATAAAGTTCCAAGCAAATGCGGTTTGGCAATACAACAAATTATTATTGCCAAAATAATGCTGGTATTCTTTTTTCTGCGTTTGCCCCCTTAAAATTTTTCTAATTAATTACAAGTTGCAATCCATCCATCAATAAATTGCATCAGTGTAAAATTTTTGTTATATATTGCGGTTCTAATTACATTAGCTATAAATATTATCTATAGCTTTGATTCAATCAATTAAACTGATTAATGACATTGATGTGTTTCTAATATCTAATGAAAATTGAAATAAGTTTTGTAATCTCCGATACGATTTTAATTAGATGTTTTAATTTAGGTGTCGGCCATATGACATCATTGGTCAATAAATTTCTACTTATACTGAATATATACAGTTGGCAGTAATTTTTCGAAACTTTCGATACCAACCTTTACCTTGAATCATATTAAACCTTTATGTCATTCTGACAATTAATATTTATGTTGCAACGGTTTTTAATAATTCATTTTCATTATAAAGGAATTATATTATCTGCAAATGTATATCTGAATCAAATATCAGAAGGCATATAAAGATGAGAAAAAATAGCGTGGATTGAATGAAAAATTGATTTGAATGAATTACCCAACAAATTGCTTCATTGAGATCTGATCTTCCACAACTACTGAGTTCTAGCAATCATTACAAAAAAAAGTCAAGATGAAAAGATATTGAATTTAAATGAAAATTAGATTTTGTGGAAATTGGCCTCTCTTTTGTGAGTAAAAAAAAGTAAAAAAGAAAAAAAGAAAATTCTCGCAGATCCTAAGGAATTCCGGTGTATATAAATCTCCTCTAAGTGAATCTTAATGGATTATAAAATAGAAGGCACTTTGTTTTTTTGTTAAGATGAAATAAACTGTTTCGCCAATATGTTACAATTATTGTACAAAGTAATCTTTAATTTTATTCTGCAATTATATTTTAGTGATTGTATTTTACTAAAATGTTATCATATTTGTCATATTTTACCATACTCTCTCCTCCTTCTATTATTAGAAAAAATAAATAAATAAAAAATTATCCATTTATTATAAATAATAATTCAGGTAAATTATAATTAAAGCGATTATTATAAAACTGGTTTAAAGTTTATATGAAAAATTGGCAACAGTGCTTTTGAAAATGTACAGCTATATAAAACTATAAAAAATAGATTAATATTAAAGCTCCTAAGTGATTTAGTTTAAGATATTTATCCGATCAATATTTATATCAATTATTCCTAAAATTTTTTTTCATCATGTCATGAAGACCGTTCTGCTACTGGAAGCAATAAAAAATAATTTGCAAAGTATTATATATATTAATATATTTAAGCCATACCAATAAATACATTTGTAAAAGTTTTACCAAATGGTATTCCTTGCTGTTAATCAAATAAATATATTTATATAAAACTTTTCAGATCCCATTAAATCATATTCTTTGTAGAGCAAAGCAAACAATGAACAGTTTTTTGCAATATTCATTCTCCTTTCGTGTTTTTATCTTGGCTCCTCTCTCGCTCTCACTCTGTGTCACCCGGTTTTGTTCTTCCCCTCTTTCACTATTTATCTATCATCTAGCTTTCTATTTGCTTTTCCACCTATTTAAATTAAGTGTTTTGGAAAGTTTTCAAAACTATACCAGTAAAGTTTGAAAAATATTTATTGTTTAATTTTTATAATTTCTTTGATATAAATTAACGTCAACAAATACAGCATTATGAAAGAAAGTGAAACAAATGAAATAAACTAAAAACGAAAATAAAAACGTAAATTTCTACATCTTTTTCTCTCCTATTTGAAAAAGAATATATATTTAGAAAATATTAGGCTTTAGTAAAAAAAAATATGGTAAAAAATTACATTTAGAAATATTAAGGAGAGATTCGATTCAATTTGTATATAAATTAATAATTGAGCCCAATCAATAATACTTAAATGGAATGGTTATTATACAAAAAAGTAAATCTATTATCCAATCACATAACAAGACATTAAAATCAAAACAAAAAATTCCTTCTGACCGATTGCTCTATGTACACTTGGCATTGCCTTTTTCAATTTTTATTCCATTGGATGATTTGAGTTCACAGAATTTCTTGAGGGAAGAGTGTTATTTGTAAGTTCAATATCCTTTATAACATGGACTTTGGATATAAAGGAGTGAAGTACCTTACATATCTTATACAGAGGAGTAGAGTATAAAGTTTGATCTTCGAAATCTAAAAAAAATTCAAAAGTTTAGTATTTCGCACTTTTGAAAGGAACAGATTTCGTTTTATATTATTTTCTAATATACATAAATTATTTAAGTTAAATTTCTCTTATGCATATTGAACTATTAGATAAGATAAATACGACGCTTGGCAATGGCAAAAGTTTAAATGGATACTGAATGATAAATAAAGGGGGCCTTCATTAAACTGACTTGAATAATGCATTATTTGTCTGGACTGCATTACTTAATTAAATATATCTAAAATATATAAAAAGTCTTCAAGTATTGTATAATTCATATATAATGCGATGTTGCCAGTTTTCCGTTTTTTTATGTGCGATGAAATAATTCTATGTAAATGATGAAATAATTTTCACTTTTGGTCTTAAGGTATCTCTCTACCTTAAATTAGTAATGTAATGATTTATTAAATAGTTAGTTAAACTGCACTAAACTTTTACGGAATTCAAAGCGGAAGCATAAAGTTAAAGAATTGCAGTTTATACCACTCGAAACATCAAAAAAGTTTATAAAATGTCAAGAGAATGTGAGCATATCAAGAAAACGGAAAAGAATATCAATATTCGAGAAAATCTGTTGTCAACCCACACTGAAAACATTCGTCAATCAGCTTTTAATACTCAAGCTGATATTAGCTAAGTAAATTTAGAAACTTTTTTCCTTTATATAAAGTTTTCTTCTCAAATGAAACACAAAAATTGTTTTACTCTAAACATTCTACAAAAGATAAATACACGTCTATTTACTAAACATTATTAAAATATCTTGAATATTGTTTTCGGCAAATTGATGATAAAACTGCATCGGGTTAACGACAGATAGGTGAATACGGCTAGCAGCAGACTTAAATAAGTCTGCCAGCCCCATATTCGTGTTATACAAATTACAACCAGTACTAAGCTTTTTCATACTAAAAGTGCTGTGTAGGGTGTTAAAAATTTTGAGAGAGAGATTGTAAAACTGGACAACATATAAACATTTTTGGGTAGTAATAATGTGTGGTAATATTGTTGCTTGTTTGTATAATTGTAGAGTAAATTATATGTTATAAATTATTATAATTTGTAAAATTAATGGGCACATATGGACACAGACTATAACAATCGATAAACGCACCAATGGAGGTGGTTATATTAATGGTAGTGACTTATGTGTGTGGTATGTAATGCAATTTAATTACGTTATCATTCATTTATTACGATTTCAATATTTTACGCGTTTCACTTCAATTTACCACCACTCATTATTCATGCTTTCTATATCACCATTATTCTTACTCTCCCTTCTATATGTTTATCTCTGTTTATCTTTTTCTATTTTTTTCTATCACTGTTCATGGTATTTGTATATTTAAGGCTTATAAATATAATATTTATACCGATATTAAACAAATAAGAACTTTTCAGTCGTTCAAGGCCAGCTCTTAAATACCCAACACCACACCACCACTTTGCTTAATTTTATTAATGTCAAATAGGAGAACTATAAAGACAATAATATTGAAAAAATTGTAATTTCTGGATTATTTAAAAAGTTCGTTATATGGGAGGAGGTGCAAAAAATGGACATATCTGGATCACATATCTGACACAGATTTTTTATATCAAAACACAAGGTAGTGGCAATTTTTGCAAAAATGTATTTAAAATGAAAGCTTTTATCTATATAACGACTTTTTTTTGCAAAATGGCGTTACATGAAAAGTGTTTGTAAAAATAGATCGACACGAATCAAATTTGGACATATATTTTCTATGTTAAAATACAATTCAGCGCCATTTGACCTTAAAATACATTGAAGATTGTAATTTTTTTCCATATAACAACTACTTTTTTAAAGTAGCATCTCAAGAATTGCTATCTATAGCTTAATAACAATTCTACAAGGATATAAGGACAAGCAGCCACACCTAAGTTGAATGAGAAAGTGATTCTGAGTCGATTGGTATAATAAAAGATGGGTTTATCTTAACTCTGCCCAAACTTGCAATACCTTGTACCACAAATGTTGTAGAGTATATAATTCAGTGAATTTGTAATGCACCATAAAGAGAATAGTGAAAAATTTTGAAATTATTGTAACTAAATATGAACTACATGAATGTATAAATGAATAAGTGAATAAAAATGAAATGATATGAAATATTTAAAAAAAGCCAACATAATAGAAAATTGTTGTGGGCTTTAACGAATTTCATAGATAATTAATAAAAATGACAAAACAAAAAAATTGAAATAAACAACCAAAAAATTAAAGTATTGTAAAGTAAAATAAAGGGGAAAAAGGAGTGATAAGTAAGATTTTGCAAAAAAAAGAACATGCTCATTTTACATGGTAAATTAAAATAGCCAAAGAAAGAAATTCACGCATGCATTTGCATTCATCAAAACAACAACAGTAGATGTTAAATTCAAGCAATAAATCTTTGTTGAAATGTTAATGAATGCCAAAGTACAGCAATAATATTAAAAATAAGAATAAGTCAAGTAATAAAAGCAACAACTTAACCATCAACAACTTAATAATGCAACTCCATATTTTTATATAAAGCGACATGAAACTGCGTTATGTTTTTCTCTTTCAATTAATTTGCAACTCAAAGTTAAAAATTTTTTATGTAGGTTGATCTCCACATAAAACTGTCTAAAATATTCCTAGAATTGGTAGATATATTTTTTTTAATCAAATTTTCAGAATATTGCGGCGTCCTGTTAACACAGAAGTTGAGAGCCTTCATTTTAAGAAGACATGCCGATAAGACCTACTAAATTTAAACCAAAGTTACAAATTATTTACAGACACCCTTCCAAAATGTAATCTGGACTTGTATTCTTTTTTTCGTTTGAAATTTTTCCTTTCAAGCGTATAAAATGCCACTTTCAGTCATGACTTCTTCCATTTATAACATAATTCGAATACGCTTTAAAGTATTTTCAATTTCCCGTCCTATTCTTTCAATGAAGATTTGCGCGATTTATTTAACGATTTACGTGAATCGCAAAGTACCATTCATTTCATTATAATTCGACATTACATTTATTTTGAATTTTAGTTTCCAAAAAAAACTTTAAAAAGGCCTCTCCAGGCCTTAGTTTTAATCACGCAATCGTGGATTTTACTCTCCATCATTTCATTATATAAATAATATATTGCGATTTTCATGTAAATCGAAGCGATAAGTGCTATTTATATCCTACAAGGCGAATGTGATTTCTACAAGAAATTATGTGAATAGGTTTGGTTTTTTGAAATTTTTAAAGAATATTGTTCGCATGAAATCCATTTTACGATTATGATTTCCATTAAAACGCGTTGCAAGATAATGGAAAAAATATAAGACTAACAAAGTTTTACAACTTTTCTTGTTTTAGATTTTCTTTTGTTAAAATTAGTAAGAAATGACATCGCAAATTAAAACTGAATGGTAACAGTTTGGCCGAAGCAAACCAAAAGTGAAAGAAAATGCAATCAAATGAAATTTTTGTGCCATTCTTTCTTATTCGCACAAAAGTAGCAGCATCAACATCAACAGCAACAGTAGTAGCAATAACAACAGTAGCAGCAGCAACAAAAACAATTATAGCGTAATTTGAGAATAGCATGAATATGTTTGCAATGGAAAAAGACGAATAAGAAATGCAAGAAAAAATACTAACGACTAAAAAAATGAGCAACACAGGCCTAGCAGCATCATCAGCAAAAAAAAAAAATAAGAACAAAATAAAATAAAATAACAGCATTAATAAGTAACAATAAAAAAATGAAATATGATCTAACTAAATTCACTCTATTCGACTACCAGCGACCTTTGGTTGAGCCACAATGATTTCTGTGTCTCTTTTACTTTTTTGTGTGAAAAAGCAAAACAAAAAAAATTATGGCAAGAATATATTTAAAGAATCATTTAAGTTACGACTAAAATCAACAACAAGAAAAAAGAAAACAGAAACGAAAACTGAATAATTAAAAAAATGGCCTTTATTATGATTTACATGCAAATCATATGCGTAGTGACCACAACAACAACAAGATTAGTAAAAAAAGAAGAAGAAAAAAAGGAAGGCAGAAAAAAATCGCTACTTTCTTTTTGAGTTTTTTTTTTATTTTGCTTTCAAAAATTAAACAAAACGAAGTGAAGATAGACAATCAGAATTGTTGGAATTATTAGAATGAAGGGAACAAGAATAATCCACTTTAAATATTTGATGAAATATAGCGGCGAACAACAAAACTCTCTATGTTACAAAACATTTGATAATCATTAACAATAACAATAAAATACTTACACACACACACACACAACACACACACACACACACACACACACACACACACACACACACACACACACACACACACACACACACACACACACACACACACACACACACACACACACACAAACATGCGTAAAAACAAACAAAAAATAGCAACTAATGAAACATTTAGAATAAACGGATGAAAAATCCAGTTAGTTATTCATCATCACCACCATCCATAATATTCATTTGGAGAATGAATGAGCAGTTGGCCAATTGTAAATGACTGAGTGCCTGAATAAGTGAATGAGTGAATGGATGTGATTACAAGGCGAAAGATATAACTAACCATTAAAAAGGGCAAAAACTGATTACAAAGCAGAAAACAAAAAGTAAAGAGATTCTTTTATGTATCTGAGCATGCATAAGATTTTTGTTGGCAGCTAACCAGTGATTTATGAATATAATTGACCGCAATAATGTAACAATATATATGTATGCTCTAAACAGACAGGGACAGGACAGGGACAGGGACAGGGACAGAGACAGAGAGATAGAAAGGTATAAAATGCTACATATATAAATAAAGAGAATATATATTTTATGTATCATTATGCTCAACATTCCATTAGCAAATGTAGTAATGTGAGATAACTTGATGGCACTTCATTGAAGGCAGATGAAGTTTGGAAAGGAAGGGGCCAACAAACATTACTACAAAATGGATAAATATAGAAGGCAAAGATACAAACGATATACAAATCTTAAATTACAATTTTTCCTTTTTTTTCCTTTTGTTTTTTGCTGTTATTATACTTTTTATACTTTTTCATTATAAATTTCATTTTACAAATGCTAAGAGATGATTAATATTTCTTTCAGCGTGTTCGTTTCTTAAACTTTCTTACACACTACAAAGGAAAACAATGGAAAGAGAAGGAACGAACATATTTTGCAGATTTTACCATAAAAAAATTTTGTTTTTGGTTTTCATTAAAAAAAAAAAAGTTTCAAATCGGCATAAGTTACAAAAATTGACAAAAGAAATTTTTACAAATTTTTTGTATACTTTTCGTTAAATTACAAAGTTGCATAACATAACACAAAATAACGTAACGTAACATAACAAAACAAAGTGTAACGTAATATAAAGTAACATAGCATAGCATATCATAGCATAAAATTAAGTAACACAGCATAGCGTTATATAACATAACGTAATATAACATAACGCATCGACATAACATAACGTTTAACGTAAGATATATAATTGCATTAGGTGTAAAAATTGTATGCACATAAATTCGCGCCGCCATTCAATTTCAAATAATCAAATTTTCGAATTGAATAAAACTATTTGAATTATCATAATTGAAGAACACAAGTCAAATTTATTCGGTTTTTTAAAAAAAGTCATCAACAATAAAAAAAAAATTATCTTACAAAATTTTACTGCTTACTTACTTTTTAGTTTTTTAGAGCAGCAATTTTTACAATAAATTAATAGCATTCGCATTTATTTGGCGACAATTTCTTAAATGTTTTACAGAATTAACAAGAAATTCACAAAACATAAATAAATATTTTTAAATTGAATTTTTCACATTGTACAAATATTTATATACAAACGGAATTTTTTAATGCAATATTTTCCACTTTAAACTTGTACGACCATAAATTGCATTTAATTGTGTAAAAAAAATATTTTTACATTACGTTACGTTATTTTATTTAAAGTTTTATTTATTTGCAATTCCATATTATTTAATAATGTACAAAAAGAAAAGCAAAAACAAAAGAATAAACATTTCCACATAATTAATTTTTATAGCTTATTAAAGTAAATCTCTCTTCTATTTCTCTCCGTTAAAACAAATTTCATATAACGTAGAGCGATTCATTGACGCTTTGAAAACTTTTTACGAATTACGCGCTTTTCATCCAAAAATGTTATTACGCGAAATAATTTTAAAAAAATTTAACTTTTTCAAATTGATTGGATGTTTTCAATATTCAGAAGGCATTACGTTATATCCGCCACGTAAAAGTAAAACCAAATGTTTGAACTTTGATAGTACATTGTGGAACCATGACCACAACCATTGTTTAGAACTTACGTATAAATAAAGTACTAAAATATCGCTTAAGAAATTACAGTCATGTCGGGATTTTGTTTACACGAACTTGCTAACAATAATTAGACATAAAATTGACAAATCTGAAATCGTTTGATTTTTTATTACGGCCGAACTCACAGCTGAATCGATTCAGAATTTTATACTAAGTAAAAATACACACACACTTTATGGAAACTTTACTGTTAACTTTTCCAAAATATATATTCGTCAGCAACATATTGATTTGATACATAGAAAATAATATAATTTTTGAAAACTTATATTGAAAAATGTAAATTCTTTTGAACAATTTTTGTGATTTAATCAACACAATAAAACGCGTTTGTCATATTACGCGGATCAATTAACTGCCTTATCGGGCATTTGACAACCTGAAAAGGAAGGCGGGAAAGGCAACAATTCAACATTTATTGTGCACTCAACTAAATAAACAACAATGCCACCAAAAACAAAAACAACAACAGCAACAACAACGAAATAAGTTAATGCTAAAGCAGCACAAAAGAAAACAGAACAGAGCAGGATGGAATAAAACGGAATCAAATCGATTCGAATAAAACTGAATCAAATAATAATATAGAATAAAATAGTCATCGAGGAAAACAAAGATTTTATGGCATTTTGCGTTAAGGCATGCATGCATGCATGTATGTATGTATGTATGTATGTATGTATATATATATATATATATATTATAATATATATTTTATTATGTGTGTGTGTGTGTGTTTGCTTTTTATGTTCATTTCATTGCTGATGATGTTGAAGTTGCTATTGCTGCAGTTGCCTCTATTTTTCTCCTAAAGTAAATAACGTGAAGGTGCGTTTATATGCATTAGCGACGGCGTAGATCCCAAAGCATGTAAAGAAAATTTGCACGAAATTCATATGAAGAAAAAAAATACTTTCATTCCTTTCAATTTTTTTTTGTATTGTTTTGTTTTCACTCTCTTTTTTTTCTTAACAGACAGAACAAAAAATATAAATTGTTATATTTTAGCTTTTTTTTATAATACAAATTTATGTGTGTGTGTGTGTGTTACATATGTGTATATGTGTTACATATGTGTGTATGTGTTACATATGTGTGTATGTGTTACATATGTGTGTATGTGTTACATATGTGTGTATATGTTACATATGTGTGTATGTGTCACATATGTGTGTATGTGTCACATATGTGTGTATGTGTTA
This sequence comes from Melophagus ovinus, assembly GCA_023089585.1. Classification (NCBI taxonomy): domain Eukaryota; kingdom Metazoa; phylum Arthropoda; class Insecta; order Diptera; family Hippoboscidae; genus Melophagus; species Melophagus ovinus. The sequence continues at coordinate 8,087,496 of JAKKIB010000174.1, read as the reverse complement.
CATATGTGTATATGTGTTACATATGTGTATATGTGTTACATATGTGTGTAAATGTTTTATATCGTTTTCATCTTATGGATAAAAAGCTTTACGTTAGAGTTTGTGAAAAAAAAAGAGTTTTTTTTAATATGCTTGAGAAATAGATAAATCATGCTTACTGTTTTCGATTTAAGATAAATCAAATAACAAAAAATTTTTACGCTGTGCGTAAATAATAAACACATACGTACGTTTATATACAGATACTTAAGTATAAACGGCCATCTAGAAATGTGAAGAAAAAAAGTGAAAGAAGTGGTGCCACTGCTGCTGTCGCTGTTACGGTCATTACTTACGTTAAACTCTATTTGTAAATTGCACAAAAGATCGTATAATGAAATTCATTTTAAATCGGTCTCATATGGGAGAAATAAATTTAAGTCATATTCCTATTAAAGAAATATTGTTCATGATAAAATTTGTACATTAACAACAGCAGCAATTACACTAAATCCCCTAAGAGGCATTGATTTACAAAGGTTTTCCATGTAAAGCCAATAACTATCTGTGAGCCCTTCGCAAAAAAAAAAAATACTAATAATAACAAAATAAATTATTTTAAGCGTCTTACATTTTAAGCCGCTAAAAGCAGCAATTGGAGCAAAATTATTTTTAATTAAAAATTCATTTTACTTTTTTAGATAAATAAGTCTCCAATTTCCAGTATAATTTTTCAAACATGCTTAAAATTTTTCAAGGCTTTCTTTTTTAATTAATTAAATTCCTTTATCTCGCTCATGAAAATTTTATTTAATCGTTCGTTTAGAGCTTACAGCAATTTAACTTGTAATATTTGAACTCGTTAGAAACTGTGAAATATCTATAATATTGAAAAATTTTGTAAATCGTACAAAGTGTTGAAAATTTATAGAGAAAGTTTCCTAATTTCTTGAAAAACGATTTTTGTTGTACAAAACCTAACACCTCAAACTGAGCAATAGAATTCGCTTAAACTATGTTGAGCTTAATAGTAAAAAAAAAAGCTTCTTAAAGGTCCAATATAAAGATATTTTGATATTTCATGGTAAAAAAAATAAAACGTTTGCAAAGGGAAGGAAATTAGTAAAATAAAGCGAAACATTTGTCATCGACGATGCCAGAAGATTGAAAATTGTACGCTGATGTTGATTAGAGGCGTTAGGAAAATCACTGCCCTGGATGTCGCGTTCGAACTGTTGTGAATAACCGCTCTACTCTAAAGATCGATTGATTGATTATCTGTGCCGATTTGAGTCGGTTTTCGTCGGTTCGTCTTTGGACATTTTCGAACTATGAAAAGATTGTTACATTTCAATGACCACTCCCATGGACAAAAAACAATTAATTTAATAATTAAATCTACATGAAAAGTTTAGATCGCGCAGAATCATTTTTGAAATCTCTTCCAATTATGCCTCTCTCAGAGGTCCTTTATTTTTCATATTCGTATACAATAGATTTAGGATCATTTAAAATTTAATTTAACTTAAATCAATTGACTTATCGAAATTAAATTTAATCGATGTATTTTCCATGAGGCCACTTTATATAAATTAAACTATTTTGAAAATTCATAACATTCTCTTTTTATATAATAATTATAATTCAATGAAATAATCTAAAATATTTTACAGGCAGCTCTCAAGCGATTATAAAGTTTCCGTTTATCTTTTTCTTTTTTTTTTCTTTGTTGCTTTTCCTTCCTCTATAAGAAACATTTTGCCAAAACGAAATGTTAACATAAATTCACTCATTTATATAATTTTATGTCGTGTCAATTTATATTATAAAATTGTTTTTGTCATAGTTATTGTTAAATTGTTGTAAGAAAGAGAAAAACAAAAACACAAATTTATTGGCAAACATTTATCGCATTGAAAATTCATGTTTTTTTCTCCGAAATTATGTCAAAAGATTATAATGATTATAAATTTAACAGTGTTAAAAAAAAAATTGCTCCAAATTTGAAACAAAATTTATGGGTAAATTATTGATCATATAAAATCGATTCAAAACAACTTTTCATGGAGAAGGCGCTTGTGAAATGCACTCCCTTTAAAATTATTGGTAATGTAAATGTTTTCATATATTTTGCCAAAGCATAATAAATTTTTTTTTAAATATCATCTCAAACTTTTGTGTCGATTTTATTAAGGTCGGCAGCTGATTGAAATCGATAAAACATTTAAGTTATGGCAAACAATAACCATAAGAAATACGAAATAGAAAAAAAAAGTCAACCAAAAATTGCTCACTTTTTAATTGATCTACCGAACAACATCCGCATTAAATCAAAACGTATTATAAATCATAGTCATGTAGATTTACGTGTGTGTGTGTACCTTTGAACATAAGTTAAAAGTAATAAAGCATTGAATTTACTGCATTTGAATAAAATGAAAATAAAAAAAAATCAAAAAAAGGAAAACAAAGTAAAATAAAACAAAAAAAAAAAAGTAAAGCAAAGTAAAACAAAACAAAATTTCAACTATATACGCACACATGTATAATATTAATTAGGTCGTACATACATAAATACGTACACATATACACATACACATACACATACTATGACATTAAAAATTACATAGAAGAACAATAATTTACCGTTTTAGAAACAATTTAACCAACTGCTTGCCAATTTGCCTAATGTCACAACAACAACAACAGCAACAAATTAAAATTATTAATTTCTCTTTCTCTGTATTTATATATTAATTGGACTACAGTTTATGCCCGTGTGTGTGTGTGTGTGCTTGATATTAAGTACATGAATTATATATTTTCACTTAAAATGTTTGGATTCTCCAGACATTTCACTTATCTCTCAATCTTTCTCTCTCTTTCACTCACCCCTTCTCTCTATCATATTCATATTAATAAACATTTATCAACGTCGCATACACAATTCACATGGCTTTGACTGATTTATATCTACAAATTCATATATATATATATATATATATATATATATATATATATATATTACTTCTAGCAACATGTATGTGTATGTGTGTGTGCGTGTGTGTGTTTTTGCATAAATTATGCTTTAAATTGTAATGACCATTAGTAGTTGAAATGAGTGTTGGCGGAGAGAGCAGTGGAATAATAGAAACTGAATTTCATGGGTTTTATTCTCGCCTTCTCTCTCACACACACTCTCCCTTTTAATCTATTTCGTTCTCTCTATTTCTGTTTATCTTTTTCTCTTTTAGGTGGAATTGCATTTTGAGAAAAGTAGCAAAAATTAAAAGAAAAGAACAAAAAAAAAAATTAAATAAAGTAAAAGAACAAGAAGAACAAGAAAGATAAGATTGATCTCAGATTGGGCGAAGATTTATGAAAATTATTCAATTTCCTGATATCTCTTGAATCCCCATTACGCATGAAATGAAAATGCAAAGAAGACCAAAAAAAGAAAAAAAGAAACTTTGGGCTAAAATCGGAAATTCTATTATACGACAAAATTACAAAATCTACATTCATATGATACATTGAAAAATTGACAAAACTATCAACGAAGTTGATGGGAAATTGGTAATTATCAGGGAATGGTGCAATTTGATAAAAATGAATTTTCATTTACTTATGATGGAAATTATTTTAAAATGAATTTTCACATAAGCGAATCGATCCATAGTACATTAAGTTCATCCAACGTAATTTCAAGGGCACTAAATGAAAGCGAAGACCAAAAAATGGATCAACCTAATTCACATCAAATACATAAAAACAACGAATTTCGAATATTCGTAAATGGTAAACACGCTTTGAGTTTCAATTTTCTTGAAAAGGAGGCGTTTTTCCGAAAGTATTCGTGTAGAAATCATCCAATTTTATACATTTTCAAAAGAAGAAATTCAGCATTTGAATTAACATGAGTCCATAGAAATATCTTACGAATCGATTCCTTTTAACTTGGACATGTTTTAATAAGACGGACGATGAAACAAAATCATCTTCAATAAAATTTAGATAATAAGTTTATATTCATGGAGCGAACCTCTAATAACACTCCCAACTCTGCACTAAGTTACGCTGTCCTTATAACGAATAGCATTCCCATAACAAGTTTTCTAAAGTTAGGCAGAAGAAATTTTGAAAATATTTCACCCGAATTATTGAAATAAATTTACTTATTAGTTTCCAAGAGAAAAATGAAGAAATGTGAAAAATCTCCACAAATTTCTTAAAATATATTTTGAAATAAAAGTATAAAGATTTACCGTTATCGTTTTCTTTCTAATTTATCTAATTTATCGAGATAAATAACTTTATAATAAACTTGAGCGCTGAAGAAGAATAAACATTTATTCATGCAGTGATAAAAACTCTTTGATTTTGTTTAATGTTTTTTTTTCATTTTGTAAAATTTCAATGAATAATAATCTAAATGTAAATCTCTAAGAAATTACGTTTATTTATTTATGTATGTATGAAGTTATGTATCAAGGTATAAATGTGATTCTTGTTAAGCAATTTTTGCACTAACTCACCACTTAAATTAAATTTTCGTTTAATCAGAAAACTTCAGGAGCGCACGAAATGTGAAATAAAAGGACTCGCTGGAGCCGGCCGTATTACACTTAATTGCTTTGGTTATTTGTCTATTTAAATTAATAATAACTCCAATAAATATGAAGAACAAGCATTGTATTATTCTGTACGTGCCTTCAAAAGTTGAAATAATTTTTATTACATTTCAAATTTATATGATTGCGTTTGTTAGATCGTTTATGTTATCTGATTGTACAAAATAATATTTTATCAAGAGAGAAAGCCAAATAAAAATGCCCTAACGCAAATCGTGTTAAATCAAAAAGCTTGTCCTTCGGTTAAAGAAAAGTAACATAATCCAATAGACAAAGAAAAGATAAAAGCCTATGAAAAGAATGGATCCAACCTCCTAATTATTCACCCCCGCAATTTACGTGACATTTTTACCTGAATTTTATTATTCCTTTTATTTTTTTTTCTTGCGGTTTTTACGGTTTCACTTTGTCATCACTGTCTACACCTTTCTTAATACAATGTTGTTTTTATTTTTTTATTCTTATTATTCGTATTGTCTTCTTTTCTTATTCTTAAGCTGTTTTTCGTTTTTTTTTGGCCTGTTACAACACACCACCACCAAATCTAAATTTTACATAAAATTATAAATTCTTCCTTTTTTTATCCATCGCACACGCACACACACTCATATATAACAAACACAAATAAATGTAATCCATTGTGTACAAGTTAAAGGCATTAAAATTTATTCTGCTGCTTTTATTCATTTATTACTCTCTTATGATTTTATTCATTTCGTTGTTTTCTGTTTTTTTGTTTTAATTTTGTCTTCTTTTTTTTGCTTTTTTGATTTAGTTTTTTGTTTGGCGCATTAACTTCTTTTCAAGGTCGATTTTTTCCCAGGAATTCTCTTTAAACCGACAACAATTCTTTTACGTCTTTGGTATTTATTTATTATTCCTTTATTTATTTAGAATTTAAAATAAAGTTTTAATTATTTATTTACTTATTTTTAACAAAAAATCAATTTCTGTTGTTGTTTGTTTTTGATTTTTATCTTTTTAATTTATGTATATTTTTTTTTAAGAATTTATGAAAACTCACTCGTGCACAGACACTTCGCATATAAAAAAATTTTGTTTTTAATCAATATATATATCTAAATACATTCATCCACATTTTCATTTCAACAACTTTATGCGTCTAACAGAACCACTCACAACGAGTACTCGAAGTAGAATGAACAGTTTTCTCTGATTATTTAAAACATTAAGTGTTGCCATCATTAAATTTTATGTTGCAAAATAATAATTACCATTATTATCAATCCAGCATTGCCAGAGTTGAGGACTTTTTTTTTACAAATTCTGCGAATGCAACATGTAAGATTTTAAAATAAACCCCTTAAGTAGCAAAAAGTAGACACCAAAATGTACTTTTTAATAGTTATCATCATTAATTAGTTATTTTTCATAATGTTTGTTATTTCCTTGCATTACAAACCTTTTTAACTATGTATCAGAAAATTCTATGTATGAATAACTATATATAGCGATAACCAAAAGAACCTTACATTTAGAGTGAGCACCTAATTTCCCTCTATACGACAAGTAAAGGTTATTCATACATAAAATATTGCTAATTTCGTCAAAAAAAAGTTGTAGAAGTAACTTATACTTTCTTGCAAAAGTGCAGACCATCATTTAATGTAAAGAAGTATTCAGAAATCCTCCATACTGCCTTTTAGAGACCCTATGCCTCATAAGTCTTACTTATTTTACTTACCAGTTTAAGTGTCATCCACAGAGTCTTCATGTTGATCACTTACATAAGTTGCTATTCGAAAAGTTGAAAAAAGTTTTACCTTGCCAATACGAAATAATAAGGAAAAAAAATTTGCTTCTTACTTTAAATTAAAGAATTAACAGCCTGGTGCAATTGAGTTTGTTGGGAATTAATCACCTGCCATCGAGAACAATGTGCCGCATGTGTAACATAGACGAAACTTTTGAATACACTTTATTCCACGCAATATACTGATTAAATGTTCATCCATGATCAAATTTCTTGATCCTACATGGAATAAATTTAATTGGAATTATTATTTTAGCAAAATACATTTTTTTAAGTTTAATTAAAAACACCATTAAAGCACGAGTAATTCTACTACATAAAATAGGTGAAATTTCACATTAAAGAAAGAGTTGCCATGTCATTTGTATTCAATATTTTACAATGCATTATTTCAAAGATTAAATATTTTTATGGTTCATTTATTCTTTCTAAAAAATTGTAATAACCTAAAGTACTAAAATCAATGGTAAATTATGTCAAATATTAAGAATAATAAAAGATTTTATAATTTTTTTAAGGTATGAAAGTGAAAATTTCTTAATATTTAGTTTGTTCGCGAAAGGGACCTCTATGAATTTTTTAAAAAGTAAACATTTATAATATAAAAGCATTTAGCTTTCATATGTGTATCATTGTATAACAGTTAATGCATATAATTACGATTTGCCACAATTTTCATGAATACTTAAATATTAATGGCAAATAAATTTCGCAATAATACAAAAAAACAACAATACAGAAAATACGCATTGTATTTTGTAAATTTCATTTATTGAAATGAAACGTTTTATTAGGGTATTCTTAAATTGAATACCCTAAATGTTACTCAAATTTGTTGTTGTTTTTTTTTGTTTTTAATTTTTCTAAAGGCAACCGATACTCCTTGTGTGCATACCTGAAAAATTAACAATTGATACAAATAGTAAACTGAACATGTTCAGTCGTGTTCGTAAAGCCGTTGAGTTAAGTTGTTTCAAAATAGCAATAGAGAATTTACTAAAATTTTAATCTTATATCTTGAAAGCAAATCTATAAAGCGACCGCGTCTATAGACATATACATATACGTATACGTATACATATACATATACATATACATATACATAATATAATGATTTATTGATTGGGCAAAGAAAATTGTTGTTTTTTCAATCTATTAGTTAAAGTATACAATACAAACTAAAACGTAAATTATAGAAAGGAAAATTCTCTCTCTTTTTATCAGTCTCTCTATCACTTTATTCCTGTTCGTTCTTACGCTATTCATTAAAAAGAAAAAAAATCACATTTATATATTCTTTTTTTTTACTAATAACTTAAAAGAAAATATTTTATAGAAGAGAAAGAAAAACAAAATACGAATCAAGAGTAAAAAAAATATTGTAAAAGGTAGGAGTTCTCTTAACAGTATATGTGTTTATGTGTATGGCACACAAATGTATGACACAATGTAATAATTATTTTATTGTATTTAAGTGTTTGTTTGTATGAACTCAGAATATGCTCTACATTCTTTTATCTGTTAAAGTATATTTGTGTGTGTGCGTGTGTGTGAATGACTTTAAAGGCTAAACGGTATGTGTTCATGTGTATGTGCGTATGTTTGTGCATGTGTTTGTATGCTGCTGCTACAAAAATTATTAGCTCACCAAAAGAAAAAAGAAGCCATTAAACAAAAAAAAAACAAATTGCATTTCTTGCCACTTTCATTTTTAGTTTCTTTGGATTCTTGTTGGTAAATGTAGCATATTTTAAGGAACTCTGCCATTGCTATAGCAGTAAAGAAGGCCAATAAAAATGTTTCTTTCATATTTTTTGAAAGAGAAACTCTAAAAAAAAACGAAAAAAAAACTTCAAGAAAAATCGATGGAAATTTTTTTCACAAACAACAAAAAAATGTAACAGAGAAACGGACATAAAACCGAGAATTGTTTATTTGAAATGAAGAAAGAAAAAGAAAAACAACTTATGACGATTATTTGATTTTCTCTTTCTCTTTGTCTTCTTGTTTCGTCATATGTCATTTATTATTTGAATGAGATCACCATCTAAATCCCGACATTGTTCAAGTATTTGCCAATACTTCGGCTTCTATTTTTGTTCTAATTGTTTTTCTTCATTTATTTCTTCTTTCGTTCTCTGTTTTCCTTTGTTTTGTTTTTGAAAATTTTTTGCTTTTTTTCCTTTTTTTCTGTTTTATACAGCCATATAAAAACCAGGAATAATTGGTTCCAGTTTGCTTGCCACTATTGTAATCGGAATATAATTTTTATTATTTTTGTTATTGTTGTTGTCGTTTTACATTGTTCTATTATATTTGCACAATTCAGTTATATATATTTTTAAAGGGAGTAAAATTTTTAGAGTATTTGTATTTGTATTTGTATGTGTACGTAAGTGTACGAGTGAAGAGTCCAGGTAATTGAATGGTTAACGTTACTTTCAGGGGTAATTGTTGCAACACTTAAGTGTATGCTTTAAAATTTTTGCTTTTATTATCTTTCATTGTGAGACATTTGTACTTGAATGCGATGGTGAGTGAATGTGAATTTGCTTGTGCTGATTATGTAGAAGTATATTTTTTCTCACTTTTCTTTCTTTTCCATTATTCCTTTCGGGGAGTTTCATCAAGTAAAGTTTTAAAGTGCTTAAGACGTATCTAAAAAACAAACAGAAAAGTGATTTAATTCGAAGGAATATAAGAAAAAAGGATTTAAGTGCTAAATCTTTTGCGTTTACGTATACTTTAACATATACATTTAAAGGTTTTTAATTACTGTTGTGGCCATAATTAATCAGCAGTTAAAGTGCGAACGTCCGAAGAATAAAATATTTCATAAAAAATAACAAAAAAAAAAAAAAACAACAAAAGCAACAACAACTGTAAAATTATTAAATAAAGTTATAAGAAAAAAATTTTTAATAACTTATACTTAAAGAAATAAATTTATAAGAAATCTTATACAAAAAACAAAACGAAGAAAAAGAAAATTCTACTAAAACCCTCAAATTCTATTGTGCTACAATTTTTTTAAGATATTATAGAAAAAACGAATTAATAAAAAAAACATTTCCATATGATCGGCTCATTTTGGAATTTGTGCAGAGCGTGCCCATCAATGCCGGTTGACAAGGTGAGCAAAATATATGTACAATTGACACAATAACACACATTTACATTTAACATTTATATATATATATATATATATATATATATATATATATATATATATATATATATATGTTTTACATGGATAATAAAAAAAGTTAATAAATGTAATTAATTATTAAGGATTTAAAATTTTAATTTAAATCAAATTGTTTATGTATTCCAAGGCCACTTTGAAATAACTTAAATGAGTTTTCCTTTGCACATTTTTCTAAAAATGATATTAAATTAAATTAATTAATTAAATTATAATTAATTGCGTAAATGAAATTTTTAACTTATTAAGTAAAAATTTTATTCTAGTAAAAAGGTGTATGAAAAATTTAGAGTTTAAATGAGAATAAATGTGAAAGAAAATTGTGAGAAATTGGCTGGGGTCAAATCTTGGATATCTGCCACTTAAATACTCTGATAACTTGTCTCTAAGAACTTTCAATATTCCTACCAAATTTGGGTTCGTGTGTCAACAACACATGGTCAGAGGCAAAATTTGAGGAACAGGCAAAATTTGAGGCTAATTAAATTTAAACCTACAAATAAGAATGTCGAACTTGCAATTCTGATATTCAAGATACATTAAAATAAGAAAGAAAGATTGGTGAAGGCTCTTAAAACGATGTACAGTAATTCAATAATTCAGAACAATTTAGAACAATTTAGAATAATTTAGAACGATGTTTGTTTAGAACCAAAGTTTTATTCTATGAAACTTTTTTTTATTTTCAAACAAAGAAATGGTCGTTTGAATAATGGAACTTATATAAAAGTTATATAAAAATAAACAAGTCAAATTCTTCTGTAAATCATCTTAGAAACATTTCGCTTAATTAGCCATTCTCCTTAAAAATGGTCTAATCATTTTATTAATAGCATAAATCAATTTGAAACTCAGCAGAGTGTTATTTATTTTTTTAGGTGTTTGTTTGATTCAGTTGAGTTGGTGTAAAAATCCTTTGTACACTCCAAATTACGCCTTTGATTTTTTACATAATTCGTGTTAATTTCTTTCATTTTCATTTATATGATACAACCATAACAATAATGACACAAGTAATAAACACATACGCATACACATACACATACACTAACAGTAAACAAAAAATAAGTCATACAAATAGATTATAACGAGTAAATAAAAATGAAGCCATCACAAACAGACGAAATCATCAGATGTACACACACACATTTTTTTATATATTTTTGTGTATACATTTATTGTATATAAACAATACCTTTCATATGGATGTCGGGATATCGGGTTATCGGGATATCGGGATTAAACTATGGGTGAGATTGGCATGTGAAATGTGGCCTCAAGTTTTTTTTTGCAAGGATATACTTTTCATTGTTTTTAAGCAAAGGATGAAATATAAATCAATATCTTCATATAAATATATATTGGGTCATATTAAAATGTATTTGCCCTTTTCTCTGTAAACTATAAACATTATACTTTCGCTACTTTAATTAATATAAAATTTCATTAATATAAAATTTCACTTTATGTGATTCTTCATTAGAGAAAAATACACTTTTGTTATGGAATTAACTAAAGCGGAATTTTTGCAAAACTATTTCAAAATAGCTATTTCAAAAAGCCCCACAAAAATCTCGTCATATTTTGATAGCGGTTTTAAGTTGTTGGTACCAAAAATAGACTTTTTCCATTTATTTCATTCACTTTTGATCTTTTGCACTACTGATAAATTATGCAATTGCCCTTACAAAAAATATTAGACTAAAATGTTACCATTAGTCATAATACTGAATGAATTTAAATAAATAAAATTTAACTTGCTTTTTAAATGTCCCTTTTTAGATTGATTCAAATAGATATTTTTGGCTCGGCTCTATACTCGGTGAATTAATAAAATTGCTTTTTATGGATTTTTGCCACATAAATTATATTGCTTTATTTTTTTTTTGTTTTAATTTTGCTAGTGTTTTTTTTTTAAAGCAATTTCCTAGTGATTACGTAGATTATCTGGTATTGACAATGATGTAATTGCTAAAGGATTTGCTTAGGTTTGCAACTTTTTTGAATTTAGCTTGTGGAAACATAAAACAGGTATAATTCGACCATTACAAATAAAATTTTTACTTTTGACTAAAACAAGTAAATTCTTTCTTCCCTTCCGAGACGCCATGTGTAAAGTTTCTTTGCTCTTCCCTTTTAAGTAAGCATTTTGATTAAAATTGGCATAATCTCTCGATATTTAACAAAGGAATCTCAACATTATTTGCTTGAGGTTGTTGAGGAGCTATTGCCTTCCATATTTAAACTTGAAATCATTTTTAAAGAGTTAAATTGATGCGTTAAGGCGTTTATATTAGAATATTTGAATGAAAAGACCCTTCCTCACAACATTATTCTTTAATAACAAATATTTACACTTTAAATTCTTCAAGCTTTCAATTAATTTAAATCATCATTCATTATTCATTTATTTAACATCATTCATTAATCACACACAATTTTTTTAATTTATATATATAAATAAAATTTTCATTTTGAATATTTTGAAATTTGATTAGCAGTGTAACTATTTTAATATGTTTTTCTTTTTATGCCCTGAGACAGTTTCAAAACAAAAAGAAAAAGAAAATAGTTAGCATATTTCTGTTACCTTTTATTCTTTTAATTTCTGGAAAAGTTTTCCAATTTTCCACATTGAAATATAAAAGGAAAATTATTCAATGAAACATAACAATACTAATCAAAGTTATTATTCTTACAAAATTCATTCCGATCATTTATAATCAAACATTTTCATTAAGATGTTAGAAAATATAACAATGGACATGAATTCATTATCTCTTTCTATTTGCTAGTTATAATTGTAAATAGAAAACGTAAAAATTTATAGCCTATCATTGGGCTTAAAGAATTACTCTTACCATAAAGAATAATTTTAGGTGCTTGATATATAAATACATGAAAAGAAAAATTTTCATAAATGAAAGCAATTAATTATACATACGTATGTTGCAGTAGCTATACATTTACAATTACACATTATACATACCGTAAAAAAAGAAAAGGTGAAAAAAATGTCAACAAAGTTTTTGAAATGTGCCATAGTTAAAATAGAACATAGAACATGTTTTATTTCATTTGGTCTTGCTATGTCTTCTTGCTCCATAAATGTGGTATTGTCTCTGGACGGTAATTTCTATAAAACTTTTAAAACGTATTGCTGAAAACCAACAACAGAACAAATCGATATAAATAAATAAATAAATAAATTAAGTAACTATATTGAAAGCTTACAAAAAGAACTATAACAATAAACCAATACAAGGTAATAATTATGGCAAAGCGCTATGGTCTCATTTGTTGTACGGTATAAACATATTTATACATATAAATGTGGCATTTAGTACGCTAAAAGATTTGACCAAAAAAAAAAAAAAAAACATTAACACATGTTAAATAAACGAAGGAGAAGGAAAAGCTAAAGCAAAAGTAAAAGCAAAATTAGAAACAGACGTAAAGAAAATGAACAATGAAGATTAAGCAAATAATGCCAAACAATGCTGAAACCATGAAAAGAAAAAGACTTCAATTAGAAAAAATGTGTAAAACGAATTCTAAAGCTGCAATAATAGCAAAGCAAAGGAAAACAATAAACAAATACATTAATAGCAACTAAAATAACAACCGATGAAAAGTAAAAAACTAAAACCAAAAAATAACCGAGGAAAACAAGAGTAAATAAGCAGTGACTACATGTTGGCTGGCATGTATTCATCTGCACATGAAATCTAAACATATGACGTATAATATGTAGAAAATATCTATCTATGTATTAGTAATATATATATATATAATTTTACATTAAACGTCGCCTTATAGATTATTTAAATAACTGTCGAATGTACGGTTGAAGAGATAGTGCAAAAGAAGAGTCGCGCATAGTGATGGAGAGAATGACTAAGAGAAAAACGGTAAATAAGTATGAATCAGCCTAAAAATGTGCTATAAAAGTTAATATTACATTGTGAGATATAAAATGCATCTATACAAATATACGTATTCATATATTCACATTGTGAAAAGGCACAATCACACATACATGCAAATTCATTCAAAATTTTCCAATTTCCAATTGGAAAGTATTATAATATTTGCTAAAAACCGCATTGGAGTAAAAATTTATTGTACGATGACATCAAAAATTTATTACATTAAATGACAGAAAGAGAGAGAGAAAAAAAAGAATAAATCCGTTACAAAGACACCAGAGAGATGTAAATAGAAAATTAGACAGAAAAAGAGAGCAAAAGTGTTACAAGAAGAGAGACATACAGAGAGAGAGAGAGAGTGAGAGAGTTCTAAAGAGAATCTTTTTTAAATAAACTGCATGTGATATATTTTACCTGCTTAAAAAATTTTTATCGTATTGTATAATATAAAGAAAAAATTACAAAGGCAGGAGACGAAGAGGAGAAAATAGAAAAATCTTTAATGCTAAGTGAATAAGTTTTTTAAATGTTTTTTCAAGAGCAAAATGATTTGATTTTATTTTAAAAAAGACTTAATCATATTAATTAGGAAAATTTAAGTGACCATAGAATAGAACAATCTGTAGAAGGCATATGTGCAGTTCTGTGTGTTCATTTACTAAATTTTTCTATTCATTCCATTCCTTATGCCTCCGCCTTTTTAAGTAATTCGCACTCTTTATTTATTTATATAAACCGGCTTGTTATATTTCCTTCTTAAACCTGTCGGTACATGTATTCCTGGGGGCTAATAAGCATTAAATTTATTTAGGTGCCCTTTCTATTATATTTTAATCCATATTATATATATTGGTCTATATATATATTGGTTGTACATAATGAAAAGTACAACCTTAAGTTGTTTAAAGAAGGAGAATAGCCGGAAGACTAATAAAATGAGAAATAAAATGTAATTTCTTATATTGTATGACGACTCAATGTATTACACACAACAAACGATAAATTATTACATCAGCCTAAAAGAATTTCACTTTTTCTTGTAATCAGAATTCACTTTGTTAAAACGCTAGCGACATTCAATAAAATTATAGATTAAATTCTAAAACGATTTAGCCACATTTAACACCAAACTTGTTTGCTAGTTTTGAAGTATTGCGGCCCTTTTTGACCTACACATTCAAATTATTCCCTCAATAAGTAATATGAAAAAATATACTAAGTCAAACAAGGAAAAAATCTCCATTTGTGAACTAGTTTGCATTTTAAGCTAAAAATCGTAACTTATTACCCAATATTTATAAGTTTTCATTGATGGAAGTCTAAAATGTTTCCTGCTTTACGTATTTTCAAAAATGAAACATATTGGCCATGTCTCCTCAAATAATTTAAACCAGAAAATTTTCACTTTATATAAAATTTTTAATTTTTTTTTTTTTTTTTCAATTTGTTCAAGGTACCACAATGAAAGTCTCTCAGTGCATTCTAATTTAAGTGTTGGGTTGTTTGCCCTAAAACTGCAAAAAAAGAAGCGGTTGATATCATCAGATATCGTGTAGTTCTTAATTGGTAGGTGTTTATCATTTGGTCTATAGGTAAATATAATTTTCTTAATCACTTCTTGCTCAATTCGTTTTTAGTGAGTGGAGAGGGAAGGAAGGGGTATTCTCAAACACTTACAGTGCATTTCTGCGTTAGTGCTTTGTGGTCTTTTTTCGTTTTTCGTTTTATATTGTTTGAGTGCTTTCTTGAAAATGCTTTTCTCTTTTTTGCTTTGTATTACTTAATGTACCACTATAACCACGCACGGTGATATAAGTGAGTACATTACTACTTTTGCTCTATAGTAAACGATTTTCTTTTGCTATAACCACCATCCAGAATTTAGGGGTATATTCATTTTGTTATTATGTTTGTGAGGCCTAAAAGGAAGTGTCGAAGACTTTGCAAAGTATATACATTCTTGATTAGCATCAAATTCTAAAACCATTTAGATATGTCTATCCGTCTGTCCGTTTGTCCGTCTGTCCTTATGGGGAGTAAACTTTCTCTTGATCACAAAAAAAAAATATAAACTTCAAATTTGGCAGAAACATTAAAAATGCATGCATATTGGTTAAGATTGAAAGTGGATCAAATTGGTCAAAAGACACGCCCACTAAGCAATCTCAACTGAAAACACCTCGGTTTTTAAGCAAAAATTAATAGTTTTATACTAATAACTTGAAAATTGACAGAAATGAGAAAGTTGAAATTTTGAACAAATATTAGGGCTGTTATTCTGCAAAGTCTGTGTAAAAATCGTGCACGTCTATCCGAATTTATGAAATCTGAAATTATTTGCCTATATCATAAATTACCAAATGGTGTTTGGGTAGTGACTGTGCAATATTTGGCTCCAGCTAAATATAATCTTCTTACTCGTACTTATTTTAATTTTTTGGGTTATTTTATTTAATTTTTGTTGTGCTTTACAAATCACATATAGACAATAACGATGCAAGAGACAAAAAGTGTTTTAAATCGATTACATTTAACTGAGATTTGATCATATAAGAATAAATAATCGATGTAAAATCCTATCGAATAAGAACTCTAAGTTATGTACTTTCTAAATCTAATCTAAGGACATTGTTTGTTTAAATGTAAAATATTCTTATTCTAATTGTTAAGGCTCTCAATATATTTATTGATCTCATTTAGTTGATTTAATCTACTTGCAAATTCTTCGCAGAGAAGACATAAATTTACACTCGAAGGATTTCTTTTTCACACTATGCCTTTGGTAATTTTTTAAAAAGAAATTGAGCAGCAAAAGGAAAGTAATTAAGTTTGTCTTCTGCTTTAGTCTTCTATTGTACTCAAAACTTAATTATAATTAATAAAATGAATAGGACAAAAAATGCAAAGAGAAAAAGTGGAATAATCTTAAATATGTCACCAATCTTTATTATATTCTTTACACTTTTACCTTCGTCTATATCTTTCCTGTTTTTCCTTTTACATCCAATAATGAAAAATTCAAAATTATGTTTAATTGAAAACATATTAAGACAACGATAAAATCATAATTTTTGAAAGTTACTTAGTAAAAATAATGATTAGAATTTCTTTTCTTAAAATTGCACTTTAGTATATTTTTACATATTTTGCCCGTTAATATAAAGAAATATAGAACATCTTGGAGTTGAATTTCATTTAATATTCATAATTCACATAAATGAACATTTAACTTGTAATACTCTAAATTTAATGTAATGTAATGTAAATTGAAAATTGTAACGTCTTTACGTCAAAAAAAGTTCTTTTACTTTTGAATGTAATATTCGTTTTCTAAAAATGTATACAAATATATTTTTTTTATAAATAGTATCATTTAGTTAAATCTATTACAACATACATTACGTAAGGAAAGTGAACAAGAATTTCCGTTTTACACGTACCGTACACGATTGTTGGAAATTTGCTAAGTTGTGTTTGGGAAAAAAATATTTTTTTCTTTTATTAGTAGGGAACTATAGTAGAAAATAAATAACTAATAAAAACATAAAACTGAAGTATTTTCAAGTTATGTATTACGTTTTATATTTTATTTATATGCATGTGCAACACATCGATCAATAAATTTCTGGGCCACAGTTTTTATTTATTTATTGCTCCATTCAATAGATTCTGTAATTAATAGTTTAAAAAGTAGGAAAAAATACCATAAAAGTAAAAGCTTAGTTATCTTTATCGAATGATTTTTTAGATTTTTAATCGTTTCTAACAATTTTCACTGGCTGCTGTGCACTAAGATGATAAATTTGTTGATTTAAATATGTGGTAATAAATTTAAGTACTGCTTTTTTTATGGACTTTACTTCTTGTGGAACGTTATGCGGAATTTCATGTGTGATGTATCATGTTGAACAATTTCTAAGCTGTCACTTATTTTAAGCGATTTCAAAGTCATAGATTCCTTTTATGTTTTCAAGAATTCCATTCAAGAGTAATTTATTTTACAAATTCTGTAAAATTTGTAACGTGTTTAACAAACTTGTCCTTGGACTTAAGTAGGTTTTTATGTTTAAGCTTTTTTTTACCATTATTTTGCCAATTTTCAAATTAAAATTGTTGTAACTGCTAAACTAATTTGCAAGAATTCTGGCACTATCTACGTATCATAAGAATAATATTGATGTAAAGGATTAGGGATTTATTGACCCTTGTGTTACATATCTTTCTAGGACTATATAAGCTTTTTACTCTCACCATTTGAAAAAAAATTTATACTGAATTTTATTTATGTAGATACAAACTCGATATATATTCCAGTACGATGAACTCAACTCAATGGCAGGGAAATGCAAGCAATTGTCTCTTTAAAATCTTTTTAGGCAGGTTCTTTTTAAAAAATACTCGAAAATGGTCTACAATTTTGATGATTACTTAGAAATAGGGAAAACGAAAATTTTGTTTGTACTTTAATAAAAATTATTCATCATATTTTTGATAAAATTTGATAAAAATAAATTTAATTAAAATATAATTTATTTCACATATTTTAACTCTCACAATTTCCTTTCCGTCCTATAAAACAAACTAAAAAAAAAGGCAAAGTAATATGAAGAGAAATTATTGGAAAAAAAAATGGTGAACTATAAAAAGAATGAACTAACGTCTGATGGCATTCTGACAGACAATAAAAGTTTTCGCATTTTGTCAAAAAGAAATCAATAAATCATTAAAAATTGCATGACTAACTAATACATGCAAATAATAATATAGAAGTGTACTATATGTTGAGATGGTGAGATCATGAATAAAAATGTAAATAACAATAATAATATTAATAATAAAGCAAAAAAATCTACTTTCATATTATTCAGCTGCTTCAGCCGCTTCAGCAGCGGAGATGTATGTAAGTATTTTATGGACAAACAAAAAAAAAAAAATAAGCAAAATAATAGCAAAAATATCAAGCAAGTAAAAGGCATTGTGCATGCAATCACAAGATCTGGATGGGAAGAAAGTATTAAATGAAACTAAAGTAAAAAGTCAAAAAGCAAAAAAAAAAATTATATTACAAGTGCATACATAAAATCGTGTAGGCTGCCTGACAAATATTGTGTTGGGCATAAACCATTAAAATTTATACATACATTGTACACTCTTCAACACGTTTTAATCTTTTAGAATAAAAAGGAAACATTTAAAAAAAAAACAAGCAGGAAAAAAAAAGGAAAACACCAAAGCAAAAATGTTGAAGTAAGTCGGACCTGACATGTTACATATCCTAAAGCATTTTGGAGAACAACTAAAATGGGTAGAAACGAGTAAAGAAATATCAATATTTAGCCAGATTTAAATTTCTATTAAGATATATCGATGATTGCGAGCTCCAGTATGATAATAATGGATAAATGTAAGTGGAAAGATAACAACACTACATAAAGTTCCGAATAGACGAGAATGAAGTGAAAGTCAAGATGGTGTGAAAAGAGTATGTAAAAATTTGCGAGATGCTATAAATATATATAAACGTATGTGAAAAGTTGTAAAAGATGCACTGATCTTATTTAAAAATTTGATACTCACTAAGTTACCGAAAAAGCGACTTTTAATTATCACAATTATGAATTTAGCCTTTGACATTTTATTTTTTGATATAAAAGTAAAGTAATTGCAAATATAGGCCCATTCTAATTCAAATTATGGAAGTAAATTTACTGTCGATAGTGATAGTGTATAAAAAAATATCTACAATTATATACTTTTTATTTATAAAACTTTTGGTAAAATAAGGCGCTATATAATAAGTGATTATTAACTTAGTCCAATGGAATCTATTTGCCATTAATTTCAGTTAAGTAGCTCTAAAATTGTACTCTGTACTTTCATGGTAAAGATAATAAACAGATGGATCCGTCCAGCATGTGGTCAGATTGGCTTAAATCGCACCAGACAGTAATTTTTAATCGTTTACCATAAGAAATGTAAATGTATCTCAAACCCCACTAGGTGTTACAAATATCCGAATAAATACAATATACCAAGCCATTACAAGTAGCGTCGAGTTTAATAAATTGAAAGAAGGAGGTGTAAAGAAAATGTTGTTGTTGGCATAGATTCTAATAAATTATTTATTACGATACATATCTTCGGCTTGCTTCTTCACCTGCTTCTTCATGCTATTCGGTTTTTGTTTAGTGTAATCATATATATATATATATATATAATATATATATATATATATATATATATATATGTATATATAATGAGAGTAAGAAGAAGATGCAGAAGACGAGAAAGATTTTAGAAATATCACCACATATTATTATTTAATATTATTTTATTAAAAATGTGTATCAATTTAATGAAAATTATACGAATATGCAAATTTGTGGTTGATATAATTTGAAATTAAATTTCTCGTTATACCATTTATATGAGAATGTGGGTAATGTGAAAAAAAATACATGCCCTATAATTGTAAATTATACATATATTGATATTCAATTTATACAAGTTTAAGTAATAGCCACGACCATGTATTGATTAATGAAATTATAATATTAAAGTTTTACTTATTATTTAAAAGATATTTAATTGCAATTTACATCTGAAGAAATTCGACATTAATGAGATAAAACAGCCAGGAACATAAAACTAAATAAATTTTATAAAAATAAAGTTAGATAATTTAAATATGGGAATCTTCTTTATCGCAATAAGCATAAAGCTCTTTCAGTTATAAAATTCTATGGTGACGGGAACATTTTTTACAAGATAGATCTCTACATTATTTTCTTTTATTACTGATTTTTTATGTCATAATTTCTAATAATAATCAAAATAATAATAATGATGCAGCACATTGTTAAATATCAACATAAATTGAAAAGAAATTGTTAATGTTATTCAAAAGAAATAACAAGATAATATTAAAGAGAACATCTAAAGAATGGCTGATTGTTTCAGAATATCTTACTTTTTATAAATTCACATTCTACATATTGAAGAAATAAGTGAGGGTTTTTTTTGCTGAGACTAGCAAAATACTTAAATGACAGAAAAATGTATAAGTGAGGTGCTTAGAAAAAAAAGAAGGAAGAAAAATATGTATAACTAAATGAAACTTTTGAAGGTGGTCGAGACCGACTTTAAGTGACTTATATTACTTTAAAAAGCCAAACAAACAAAAAAGAAAAGAAAATACAAAAAAATCATAAATTTAAAAAGTGTAAAACATAAATTTTTAAAAGTGTAAAAAACTTTAAAATTCTGTATTATTAAAGAATCTTTAAAAAGTAAGCGAATTTATTCTAAATTTTAGTAGTGAGGATAAGTTGATTCAAATGGGCGATTGTTCCTAAAACTGATTTTTTTGCGTGTAATTGTCAATTACGCTTTATCATGATTTAATGGACGAGAATTCCTGTACTTTTTTGCCTTTATGTCAATTTAGTTCGTTTAATCAGTTTCCATAAATTAGAAAAAAATTATCAGATAGATTTGTCATATTTTCATTCAAATTGACTTTCAGTTATGCTAATTTTATCTTTATCAAAACCTTATTTACCATGCACTTTCTAGCTAACTCAGATTCCAAATTATTTCCCGTACATAACTTAGACAACTGGAGTGTGTGTAACTTACGAGATGATCCTTTACGTTTGTCGCCGTTTTTCATGAACACTTCCTTGGCACTTTCTAGTGGATCGCCGATTAGAAGATTAGAAGATTTAACAATCTGATGGATTTGAAATGCAATTTAATCATATACCAAGTTATTACAATGTATGGGCCCATAAACTTTGAGGTTATGGGCCCATACAATGAATTTACAAAAGTTCTAATAACCAATTTGAATAATCTTCCACAAAAAAAATGAAAGACTTGAATGAGCATAAATGAATGGAAAATGTTAGTTAGTTTTAAGTGGAATTAATGAAAAATTTATATAACGAAACTTTCACCCTAAAGTTCTACAGTAGCATAATAATACGATCATTATCTTAAGGATGATAATGATTGTATTAATAATGATTTATTTTATATGTAAGTTGAAACTTAATTTTAAACTTTATATCCATTAATTCATAAAAAAAAAGTTAACCCAATTTAATAATCAAATCAACACATATTTTCTTTTAAACATAGAATTAACATTGCATTACTTTACGTTAATGATTAGTAGACCAAATAGCCATATAATTGTTGTGTATTTAGCCGTAATAAAAATAATAATAAATTTTCATCACAACTTAAGCATTCTATTTCTTTTATCTGTTTTTACTTCATTCTGTCTTTCTATCATTGTTTCTCTTCTAGTTCTTCTTTATTGCACGCAATTGGCTTTGTTGTTGGTTTTCCTATTTGTTTGGAATTCTGATAATTGTGAAATAACTGGGCAAAAAAACATTATAAATAAATTTTGTTTCTGTCTTAACTTCAAATTTCTTTCTTGCGGCTTTTGGTTTTTCTTATTTATTTATTACGTTCATATTCTACATCATTTGTGTTAATTGGTATAATGGATTTGAGCTTATACATGTAACATTATTTGTATAAAACTTTCAGAGCCGTCCTTGATTATACCGATTATACCGACTTCGAGTCATTTTCTGATACAATTTACGTTTGTCTCTCTATCTCTCTTGTCTGTTATCTTTCTCATTTAAATTTTTACATCTTTGTCATGTAAATTTGTTATCAAAGTATAAGTCAAAAGGTTAATAATATTTTAATGCAATTTTGGTAAAAGAGCCGCGTTTGGTTGCTGATACCCAGCAAAAATTATGAGTAAGAACGAAAAAATTTCAACTCAACTCGCCGTGTAAAAATGTATTTTGCAAAAAGCGGTTTAAAAAACGTAGAAAGCTATATATTTTTTGTGTTTTGTAAAAATCGATGCTACATGATTATTTACTATGCAAAAATAAGTGTGCCAAATAGTTTTTGAGTTTTTTCCTACACAAAAAATCTTTCATTGTCTCTTTACTTGTTTTTTTTTTTCACTTTTCATTTTTTTTCATATATTCACTTTTTTTATATACTTCAACAAAGATCTGAATTCATTCAGATTATAAATCTGAATGAATTCAGATATCGTTTGATTAGCGGTTTCGACCATCCCAATCCCATGACATTTGAAGAACTACCAGTTTTATGAAAATTTCTGTTTTTAACCTTCATTCTTTCCTTCACCTTTATTCAATACCTTGAAATTTTAATTAATTTAGACTAAGTAGTCTAAAATAGTTAACAGGCACTTATAATTGAGTGTAACATTTTTACTTTTTATAAGTGAAAAACAAGTAAGAAAATTATGTTTGGCTGGATACCAACTGCCAATACACCATGATTTAGAACATGATTCAATTTTTTAAGAGTAAATTGAAACCGTAAACATAAAAAAAACGAAAGTTTATTTTGAAAGTATTGTATAATTTCGCGTAGGTATACTCGATTTGCATGATTTTTATACAGACGTTGAAAAACAATAACTGCCCTACTTGAGCAAAATTTCAATGTTTTATTTTTTGTAGTTTCCAAATTATAAGCATATTTTGCTTTAAGAAAACGAAGTGCTCTCTGTTTATGTTGCATTGAAGGTCTGCCCTTTGAACGATTTGGCCCATTTTCAACCACCAACTGTGTATAAGAACGTCTAATGTTTTTCCTAAATTTGGTATCTCAAATTTTACCACCAGAAGAATGGTCACAATAGACAAATACACAGAAGGATAGACGGATAGAGTTGTCTAAATCGCTTCAGAATTTGATGCTGATCAAGAATATGCATACCTCAGCATAGCGTCTCCATGACAAAGTAAATTCCCAACCTCTGTATTGTGGATATAAAAAAAGAAAACAAAACTTTCCGTTAATTTAAGTGACCGTCTTTATCATTTTTGCTTACGTATGTTATGCAGATTCTTATTACTTCATGTTTTTTTGTTTTTTTACGAGGTTCATGACTTATGTAAGTGCAGGAGTTTTGATTCTTGGTGCTTGTGAATGTTTATAAATTTGCAATTTGCCATTTTTTGTTTTTTGCAATGTTTTTTCTGGGAGTTTTGTTTTTTTTGCGATTTGAGCTTTTTATTTTAACATTTTGATTGAGTTTTAGTTTGTTTATTATAATTCTGTTGTTTTCTACTTTTGCTCCTGTATTGTTTTTTTTTTTTATTTCTCTTTTTAAATACGACATGTTTGTTATTTAAGCCACGTTTTTTTATGGTTACAGTTCATGCACCAGTTGTAATAAGTAACAGTGCGCATCGTAGCACAAGCCGAATATCAAATAAATAATTTAACTATTATGGTGTAAATAATAAAAAAAAAAATTCGTGATGACGTTTAGATCAAACTCATGTAAATGATATGTAGACTATTAGACGGACAGCTAGATTGATATGTAGATACACATTAGATACTTTTAAGATGTGTGTTAGACACATGCCAAAACAAGTGTTCTACAGAAGTCTGTTTCTTTAGCTTCTGCAATCGTTATGCTTTCCTCACTTTCTGTATTTTTTCTTTATATTTTGCCGCTTTAATGTTATCTACATAAATTTATATAGAAAAGTGTATAGTAAATTTAATAAATGTTATGTTAAATGTGCGTCAGAAAAAGAGAGGGTTCATCGAAGAAAGCGATCTGCTTTTAACAATTGCAAAAAACGCAACGTTTTATTGAACGTTTTATTAAGAAACTAAAAGAAAAGCATAATCTGATAGTTCATTTAAACATGAGAGAAAATTTTAGTATGAAAATTATGCTTTTAGTTTAGAGATTGATTGCAGTTGTTTCAACAGGTGACTCTATTTTTTACTATATAATTTTAAAGGTCATTTCGAATTATGGAGCTTTATTGATCTGTTACTGCTTTGCCATTTAATAATTTGTTTAAATAAACGCTTAAGTCAATGTCTGTGTCATAATTTGGCAATAATTTGCTTTCTACCAGTGTGGTGAAATGTGGAATCAATCTCAATTGCGAATGAACTTCGACTTGCGTTTTTTACAATTTTAGTCAGAATCAAATGAATTCCAATAATAATATACTTTTAGATGTTTTACAATGCTCTGACCGTTATTCATATATTCCTAAAAGCATGCCATTCCTATAAAATTATTTTATAATTTAAAAGTTTTGTTTTGTTGTTTGAAAATCTTGATATGAATTCAATTCAATTAAATAAAAAGATTCAATTCTAGTGAAACTCATTCATTTAACTTCTGTATACTTTATATAACTAGTGAAAAAAACCAATGACTTTGAAAGACCCTTTCAATTGTATACATATTAACACTATCATTTATTGTAGGTATATATTTTCTTGGCATATGCATTTTACCATCATCGACATGCAAAGTATTTGCATTTAATTTAAAAAAAATATATATTCAAAGTAATTTATTTAGAAAACATGAGCAGAGCAGAAAGAAAGGCAGAAATGTAAAATAAAAATTTTCCATTTAATATATTTTAGTTAACATTATAAAGCAGCATTAAAAAATACTATACATGATTTACACACATAGATACGTATATATATATTCGTATTATAGACATACGTATTCATTTTCAGTAAAAGTTGTCCAATCTATGTTTCGGTCTCATTACATTAGAAACTTATTAACTTGGTGAGAGAGTGTGTTTCTTTGGAATGTATGTCACTCAAATATCAATTCTTTTTAATTTTGTTATTAATTTAATTTGTAATTAATTTAATGAAAAATATTAAAAATATATGATGAATTTGTAAATTGAAAAGTTCCTGCAATATTATCATATAAAATAATTAAGAAAGCAAAAAAGCAAAACTTTTAGTAAAAATTTTTAGTTGAACTAAAACCTTTTCCACTTTTACACGTGGAATATAAAAAATAAGAAAAAAAAAATACAAATTAATTTAACTCATTGAAATATTAAGTAATATTACACAATACTATTTTTAAAGTTCTACTTCATTTGGGCGTGCCTTGGTGTTTTTGCAACGAATAATGTTTAGTTATTTTTAAAGTACGATTGATATCAATTTTTTTTTAAGGAAAGAAGTGTAGAAAATCAAAAATAAATTCAGTTATATTATTTTTGATTAGTATTAAATGTAATTAATAAATTTTAATTGGATAAATTGTCAAGTCATGTACATGGAAAATATTCAAATTCAAATATTTAAAATTCAAAATGCTAAAAATTTTATTGTAAAAAATAAATCTTATTAATTTACTATGAAATTTTTCTAAATTCTCGATTATTAAAATATATTTTATGAAACCATTTTACTGAATAAAAAAAAACCTGAACTGAAAAAGAATTCTGCCTACAATTTCAGGAGATATGTCACAATAAATGTTTGTAATTTAGTTATTACGATTGAATTTTTCTAAAATGGCAAACTTTGTTAATATATAAATAATTTATCTTCATCATTCGATTTCTACCAAATCAATTAAAATTATTGAATAATTCAATAATTATGAGTCGTGTCTTCAAACTACACGAGAAAGTTTTAGAGAATGAAATGTTAGAGTTAAAACTTAATAATTTTATTATGGATTATGCAACAAAAAAAAAGCGATGTGTGGGGGCAGGAAGGCAGGGAGTAATGTTAATATGTAAAAGGGTCGAATGATTCAAATGTTGCCTTACACCCAAAATAATATCATTTATTTTGTTTCATGGTATTTGAACAATTTGAACAATAGTTACGACTATATTAAATGAGAGAAGAAGAATGAAAAGTAAAAAAGAAATACAAAATGGCATTGACATTATAACATAATGGCATGACACGATGGCCATGATATTATAAATCATATTAAAAATCATAAATGTCAATCATATGGTTATTTAATTGAAAATGGTCGACAAGGCAACATAGTTTAGATAATAAATGAATAAACACTTTGTATTTCCGTTTATGCATAAATGTACCAGAATTAAAACTTACAAATGATTATAATTTATATTAAAAGGAAAACAAAAAAAAAAAAGACACGAGACTTTTAATCCTTCTAATTTGTTAAATTTCTTTTATGGTTAAAGAATGAATGAAAAATACCCTAAACTAAATATCTTTAATATAAAACTAGAATATGAAACACTTTCTTTAATTAAATGGCACATAATTGCTTTAGAGATGACTGAGTTTGCCGAACTAAAAGAACAGATGTGTCATTCTAATTTTAAGTTATATATTATGATAGCAATGATAATAATAATAATATTAATAATAATAATAATAATAATAATAATAATAATAAAAATGCAATATAACACACTGTGAAATGTTAATTACACTCAGCAGACAAACAAACATTCTTCTTGGCGGCTCATGCTTCTTACGAATAAAATATAAGAAGGAAGGAAATTATAATATTTATATTAAGAGTTAAACTGTGACATACCAAAGTAACATTTTCAAATCTTTTCCTCTTTTTCTTTATATAGCTTTTACTCTTTCTGTCTCTCGCTCTACCTCTCTTTCTTTTTCTCTTGTACTCTTCCTCCCTTATTATATTTAAGAAGTTTAAATGTATGCATTTAAGAATAAATAAATTCTGATATGTTTTATGAATATGAAAAGAGCTTTGCCAAACATTTTAAAGTCATCATCATTAAGTTAGAAGATGCCTAACTAACTATTTACACATTTTATTTTAAAAAAGTTTATTTTCACCTAGTATTATTATAATAAAATGGATCATCTACATCACATTCAAAAATATTTTGCAGTCATTTCGGTTAAAGTTCTGTACAAATTCAAACACTTTCTTACCGAATTTCATGTGGTTCCATAAATGACTCTTCTCATGCTGTATATACATACCCTCTCATAATATCTATAAGGTATTCAACTAACATTCACGTACCAAATGGAATCTACTTGAATCGATATTAGAAATATTAATGTCTTTTTATATATCGTGTGGCAGCTCATAAGCAATTTTAGATCGCTTCCTTTTAGTTTCAGTAATTTATGTTTTATACTGGACGGTTTGTCCTTGCTTCGTTCGATTTCCTATCAAAAATTTTCAGTACAATTTTAAAAGTACCGCAGAAGAGTACAGATCCTATTTACAAATCACGACTCATGAGGCAGATAATCGCAGCAAGCGTACACTGAGGCGCTTGTACAGACATTTGTTGTTGTTTGTTGTCGTTTAAACACTTTATAATTGTAGACATATTCCAAGTAATTGTAGACATATTCTTTCTTGAATTGTTTTGCTTTCAAAAAATAATTCAGAAAACAATTTAACACATTTTGTCATATTGAAATTCAAACCGATTTTTTTATGAGTTTAATTAACGCAACAATATAAAGGGGCAACCGTTTTCTTTCCAAATGATTTGCAGATGTTTCACTTGAATCACAATTAAGTAACATCTTGTGATTTCTAAATTACACCTTTATAAATATTTTTTAGCAAAATATTTTAGAAATGCAATGGAATTTGTTTGTGGCATAAATGTTTAACTAAGTATATCACTTGATTTTTAATAACCCTACAAAATAGCTTTGTCGTATTACAAATTTTTCACATACACATATATAAAAGTTGTGTGTGCTCACGTGAGCGTTATGCATATTTGAAAATTTTCGAATATTTTTTTTTTTGTTGACAGCAATTTGTCTTTTTAAGTGTGACAATCTGTAAGCTTTACGGGATATCAGGCATTGAAATTGAAATTTAATTACATTGATTGCTATTTTGGTTTTCTTTTTATATCCACCACACAGAGATTGGGGGTGTATTCACTTTTCATTATGTTTGTAACGTCTAGAAGGAAGCATTGGAGATCTTTTAAAATTTATATATACTTGATTAGTATAAAAATTCTGGATCGATTTAGACATGTCTGTCTGTTGAGTAAAGTTTGCCAAATTCTTCTTTTAGAATGTTTTCTGTTTGAATCTCATTTCTTGGTATTATATCATTGAAAATTTGCGCATTTTTTAAAGTATCACAAATTTCAGTTAATATCGACTTTTAAACTTTTAAAAATGTTGTATTATTTTTACTTTATTTATGATGTTTTTGAATAAACAAGATATTAGCAAAGTGTAGTATTTTTTAACTTGCGCCTTTTATCAAAATTTAAGATTTTAAAATATTTTGACGTGAAATTGAAAAGAATTGATTGGATAAAATTGCGATATTAATTGTCTCGTTTGATTGATTTTATAATTCAATTAAAACCAATTTTCTACATAAATATTTTTATTTATTTTCAATTTATTCCAATTTTATTTTTGTACCACAAGGGGGTACGGTATTATAAGTAATACCCAGAAGCAGTTAAGATAAACTCACTTTTAATATTGGTCGCGCTCGAAATTACTTTCTGATTTAAAACTGTCTGTCCATTTGTATGTTGTCTATCCATATAAATTTGTTACTAAAGTAGAGGATGCAATTATGAAGCTATTTGAAGGAAGTTTGGCACGTAGGTGTGATTTAGCCCAAAGAAGCCCGGGTGAAATTTCGCTTAAGATCAGATTATTATTAAGATTATGTCCCAAGCAACGATCTATTTTGCAAAAATTAGCAATTCAAAAATGTGATGTAGAGTATTCATTTAGTCGGCCTCGATCGATTTTAACGTATACATGTATGTAGAAATGTAATATTCTAAAAAATTTTCGTGTTTGTTGTACCGTGGTGGTTCTTTTTATCAATAATTAAAATATTGACAGTATATATATAAAATTATTAATATATATATATATATATATATATATATATATATATCTATATGTATAAAAGTAACTAAGCCCATTACAATTGATATAAGCCGACCATAAATGCCCATTTGGCAAATTTAATCAAAATATGAGTTAAATAAAAAGTCAGGAGAGTAAAGTGTAAAAATTAAAAAAAAATTAAAGAAATTTTGAGAGGATTAAATTCTTTTTTAAAAGCCCTTTAATTCTAATTCTCTTGAATTTTATAAACGTTCATCGAAAAAAGAATTTAAGAAATTTCGAGAGGCTTCAAAAAATGGATTCATCTGATTAATTTTTATTTTTCTCTTGAATCTTATAAATGTTTATCAAATACCTTAAAAAATACCGCTTAGCATAAAAATGAATGAATAGATTTCAGAATCACAAGTCTGTCTGTATCGGTTTCGAAAGTTATTGTTTTTTAATCAAATTAAAAAAAGTGCAAATTATCTTAAATACAACGTATTTATGGTATTGGCTATCTCTTCCAACCAAAATTATTATGGATTAAGATGTTGGGAAAATGAAAAAAATTTAGTCTGCAATTAATATACCCTACGCCACTGTCTTACGTGGTACAGGGCAGTATAAGTTTGTGCAGATGTGTATAACACGAAAAAAGGGTTGAAATAGATCTATCTTTTGTTATTCCAATTGACTCAGAATCACTTCCATTTCGATTTAAGTCTGTCTGCATGTCTATCCATGTATTTATCCGTTTGTCCGTCTGCTATTTGCACATGTAAACATGTAAAAGCTACAAGTTGCATTTTTAAATGAAATTTGGTACATGGACGGACCCTATTAAAAATGGTTAAAATCGGACCATTATTTCGATCACGTTTCATAGAAACAAAGTCTTTATATACGGCAGAATATTATACTTTTAAGTATACTTTAATGTAAATTATCGCTGAATTGTAATTTACATGTGTACCAAAATTCGGTCCAGATCGCGTTCATTTTTACCACCACTTTTCATATGGTGCTTTCTTAAAAAAAAGAAGTAATTATATAGACAAAACGCTCAATCTTGAATATATTTTAAAGAAAATTGGCTCAGCTATATATTTTGACATGGAAAATATGCATTTCAAAATTTGGTCTAGGTCGGTTCATTTTATGAACCTTCTCTCATATGACGAACATTGCAAATAATTAAAGAATTACAATTTTTTCCATTTTGCTGACTTGTAATTCTTTTATTTGATTTTAATTGCATTAAGCAAAGTAGTGTAGGGTGTTTAAGAGTCCGTTCCATTCAACTATAAAATTCTTACGTGTTGTCTTATTGTCATGGATACTCTCCATCATTATTACAATACGAATTAGAGCCAATGTGTAATGTATTTGTATTTTCAATTTTTATTTACGTCTATGGCGCTCTGTCAAGGTGAAAAATTGTTTGCCGTATTATTACGTAATATTTTTTTTATGAGTCATATTGGTACACATATGTTGGTAGATTTTATGTCTAACATGTAATGGAAAGATTTTCTATTATATATGCATAATACTTTTTATTTATCTCTGAAACTGGATAAATGGATTTATTAAGATTTACGAATGAACAATGTACAATATAATCAATAATTTAAGATGTTGATTGAGTTACTTTCATTGAATTTATAACTGATTGTCTCTGCCGGGTTAGCTATTTGTTATACATTCTTACAATAAATTAAATTCAATACTAACACAGACTGAAAGCAGTCAAAGGCATTAAATAAAACACGACTTAATTAATTTTGACATTGATTATTATACATTTAAGTGAAACTCAAATATAATTGTTAATGAATGAGACTAATGATTGTTATATTCTATACTTGATTTTCTTATCATTCTTTTCATAAATTGTTCCATATGAAAGAGAGAAATAAAATTTTCAGCTTTCCTTTTTAAGTTTTTCGCATATATACATCCTTAATCTATATAATGCACGGCAACAAATCTCATAATCACTCTTCCAGTCTATACAATTGCGTGCATTTGAAATATTAAATATATAAAATATTTAAGTCTGTTAATTTCACTTTTCATATATATCGAATAAAACAAAAGTGAAATTTTGAAACCTGTTTAGAATTTTTGTCATATCGCAAACAATCGTTGCAA
Organism: Melophagus ovinus; assembly: GCA_023089585.1. Lineage (NCBI taxonomy): Eukaryota > Metazoa > Arthropoda > Insecta > Diptera > Hippoboscidae > Melophagus > Melophagus ovinus. The sequence goes on along the minus strand of JAKKIB010000174.1, from coordinate 8,056,131 downwards.
TGCCTTTACACAATACTACAAATAGTCAAATATAAAGCCAGTGTTGTACGTGCATGTTCGCCTTTTTTCTACGAATATACGGCTATATATGGAAACCTTGAATCCTTACTCACTGAAATCCCTTCAGGCGTATAACAGTGCTCCTCGTGGAATTAGAGTTAAATATTACATCTGACGAACCATCCGAGTCATAAGTCAAAGCGTTTTTCATTAGGCTCCAGTTTTCAGTCTAAATTGTTCCCTGTGATCCTATTAAGATTATTTATCGTTTCCGCGAACTTTTTTTTCTTAACTATGTTCTATATTTGATTATGGAACGTTGTTCAATTGTCACAGTTCTTAGTGTGCTTTACTTTTATGATTTCATTCATTTTCAAAGTCATTTTATAAACTTTGAAACTATTGCAAATATATGAATATAGAATTGGTCAAAAAATCTATTATTTTAATGCAAAAGTAAATTGGCTAAAAATTGTGTTTTAAATAAAATTATAAGACTAATCTAAAATTTCTTTTTTTAAATAGAACAACCAGAAATATCACATTTCCTTGCTTTTCTTCTAACTCAAATAGCAAAGTTAATATGCAATTCTTTTAAAATTATTTATTGACGATTGTTAAGAGAAATTCGTTGAATTAATAATAATGAATAAAAATTATATTTACAATAAAGTAAAGTGCTCGGAATTTTCATTTAATTGTTAAAATACGCCAAGTGAATGCTACTTGTTAAGTAATGTTTGCATGTATATAATTAGTTGGATACAATCTGTTTCTTTTACTATATATTTAAATTACAGGAAGAACAATTCACTCTAGAATTCATAATTCAAAAGATGAAAAAAAAGTATGCTTTTAACTGACTATTATTATTAAGATTATAATAACACTAGCATTCACTTGATTTAAGTTTGCTCATGCATTTCCGACCTAAATGTGGCTGAAAGCATTTTAAGATAAAGTTTTTGAATATGCATAGATTGTATTTTCTTATATTTTGCGAATACTTGCGATTTGTACTTTGAATAGATCTGATACACAAGCAAATTACTGGCGACTTATTTAAAAAGTTTTCCGAAATAACGGAAGTATATGTAGACAATTAGATTTTTCTGGGCACTTAAACCGCAAGCCGGTATTTATAAAAGAGTTTCATAGAATGTTATATAGAATTGTGAAATCGTTAAGGCAAATTGATGATATCGGGCCTTTCATGGAAAGGCCTCTCTTTAGATGACTATGAGAAAGTCCATGTTGTTTCACATAATTGACTTAATTTAGTGTAAATAAGGATTTTAGAATGCTAGAATGTGATATGGTATATGCAATCTAATCTAATGATTTGGATTTCATATCTTCTATTTATTTTGATAACAATATGAAATTTTTGCTAATAAATTGATTCCCCGAAAGTTACGTAAGGTTTTTATATTGAAGATTTTTAATTATATAAATTTCATTTAATCTCATGCGTACTTTGCAAAAAGTTATTAAATGTGAAAAAATATGGCCAAACGTAAATATTATACAAATCGCATTTAAATGAATTCAATTTTAAAATAATGCTTTCAATTGTTGGATAAATCTTATTGCTAACAACAAGTAGAAGACTACTAATTCGAATGATCTTCTGCAAGTGGAGAAGGTAACATTTTTGCGCAAAACATATTGTCACACATTTCAATTAACAAAGTGCACTAATGATAAACTGTTAAACGAATTTTGGCAAACGAATGCAATGTCCTTATACATATATATATATATGTTTCTGCAGTCAAATTGAAGGCCAGTTAGAGAGGCCTAAGTTAAGAGCCAAACAGCATTATTTACTTCTTTTTCATTTCATTTTATTACTTATCTCATATTTTTGCCACTTATGGCAAAATGCGTTGTACTAATCAACAATTTTTGACTCGCTTTAAGCTTTAATTTAATTTAAATGAATCTACTCTTTAGATCTTCACCCATGTAATGAATTTTTCTTACTTCCTTGACATTGTAAAATTCATTCAATGCAATTTCAATTCAGTTTAATTTTAAACCAACATTTCACTGCATTTTACTTTTATATCACAAGTCTTTGGATGAGTATTGTGATAATATGTCAAGCGAAAAATAAAGAAGTAATAATAGTAATAAAAAAGCATGAAAATAAAATAATGATACATTCTCAATGTACATTAACAATGAGAGAATAATATGGACAAGTTTGAAGGGGATTTGTTTGCGCAGATAAGAAATGATAGGAAAAAAAAAATTAATAAAGAAAGTGAAGAATAACAAAAGGATGTAATATTTCTTCTTGTACGGAAATCATGATTCATATATGCATGTATTTCAATAGATACGTTATATATTGGTATAGATGTGTGCATTTATTTCGTGTGTGGATTTTTTTGAACACATACAATTTTGAAGTCCATGTTAGTTCTCAAAAACTATCAGCTCTGATGTATTAGCATGTGGCTGTCAGCCATTTGTAATTTATGGATAATTTTTCTATATATTTTTTTCACTTTTACTTGAATCGCGTTTATAAATTCTTAATAATTCATTCACACTAAATGAATTAGGAAATCATCATTTAATATGGTTATGGAAAAGCTTAGGAAAAAGGAAGTATTTAAATAATTTTTTTAATTCTTTTTTTAATGATTGAAATCATTAAAAAAAGAGTTGACCAAAAAGAAAAGAAAACTTGATTTATAAAATACCTCTTGGTATTTTATACCTCTACGAGAAGATGATCTCACCTACAGAAGGGAATGTTTTTCTTTTTTGTTTTGTTGAAAAATTCGATAATATTATCACAACAATAAATGTTTATGAAAAAGGTTAGGAAAATGAAAAGACTTAGATGCGTTAGTTATATCACTGCAATTTTAACGTATTTTATATGTCATATAGATTGATAACTAATCTGTGATATTGATTGATAATATAAAGAATTGCAATAGACGTAATCAATGAATGCGAACTTTCTTACTTTTAAAAGTTTTCCATTAAAGGGCTAAATTTTAACTATCTGTTAAGAACCTTATGAAGTGTAATAATAATTAAAATCGATACATCAAATTTTAATAAAGTAATACAAATATCATTATTGGGTTATTGTGGGTGCCATAAAAATCAACGTATAAGACCAAGGCTTTATAATAAATAAGTGTGTATAAGGGAACATATGAAAAGAGGACAACGAGAATAATTGAAAAGGTAAATAAGTAAAAGTGTTAAAATCGATCCAAAGCGAATACAAAGCACTTTATTTCTATATTATTCTACTTAAAGTGACTTGATTTGACATTAATAACTAGATATTGAACAATTTTCAGTTATACTGAATATGTTTCTCCCATATCTTTGTCACTTTCATTAAAAGTGATGGAAAGAAAATTGCGCCTTGAAACGGTTTCTCTGTAAATAATTTTTGAATTTAATGGATATATCATAAAAGATTTTCTTCATAATCTATTGTCTGGTTGTTCATTCTTTTTTGTAATTTGTAAAATTCAAAGCAGTAATGTTACACTAAATTATTCTGCGTTTGTTTTCAAGATAAGAAAAAATCATTATAAAAAGTACGGTATTATTATAACCATTAAAAGAAACACGTACATATACTTACAATATCATTAGAAATGATTTCATTCTTTCTTTTCTACTTATTACTTCTTCTCATTTATAGATCACATAAGCATTTGAATGCATTAACTAAAGTATACTTTTAACTGACGATAAACTATAATGATAAAAATAAAAGTAAGAAGTAGTTATACAAATAAAAGAGAAAGTATTGAGTAAACTGTGAAGAGATGAAGGAAAGAAAGCATAAAATGAAAAGAAACTATAGATAACAGAAAATGTTTAATAATTTTTAATAGTAGAGATATAGAAGAAGTAGTTAAGTCAGTTAACTTTTATTGATTCCTGCAATTTTATTCAGAACAAAAAATGAAAAAACAGAACAAGTAACAGATAAATAAAAAAACCGATTATTTGTAGTAAACTTTAAAGTCAAATGTACTGGTTTGATAATCTAAGACAAGATTTTGATTTAACGCAGTACTTAATTATATTGTGTTTAAGTTTGTGTGGCACAATGTAAGCACATTTAAATTTAAAATAACAAATAAATGAAATATAATTGTTTCAGTATAATTTTTCCATATTTAATGTCATTTAGAAACTGAATATCCAAAACAATGAAACAAAATGTTTATTACATATAAAAGTAAGTTTTAGGAACTCTATGAAACCACCTTGGTCTTGAAACTAATTTGAAGGTGTCTTTTCAATTTAAATTTTTATAAGAAAATGCCGATTGTTCATATATAAAATCATATATAAAATTTTGTTTCTTTTTTAACTCGCGTCTTTTATGCGTTCTTTTATAAACTCAATCCATTTAAGAATTTAAGCAATTGTCCTATTGTTTCTAAATTTTAAACAATTATAATCTGTGAGAATAAAAATGTAACTAAAGATACAGTTTTTTGCGATATAAACTTGCTTTGTTTGGTTTGTGAATTGTTTATATAAAACATTGCCTTTTTTTAATACTTGAAGATTCATAGAAATCACATTTTAATCCTTTAGATTTTATAGCAGTAGTTTTGAAACAAGAAACCATTGAACTTATCAAATACTTTACAGAAATAATGCTGAAGAGAATATATATGTATATATATATATAAAATAAAACAAAAACAAAATGACAAAAGACGTAAGACGTAAAATTAAGCCCACTGCAATATACATACAATTAAATGTTGTAATGAATTTCTAGGAGACGTCTACATGAATATTTTATATGTTATATTGTATATTTATATGTAGAATAATAATAATAGTAATAATAATAATAATAATTGAAACAATAATAAAATGTTCGCCTTCATAAGTTCTAAGTTTTCAGGAATTCTTTAGTTGCAATGGCATAAAGGTAATGTATGTCTAAATGCATTGTGCATAAATAAGTGTCTAACGAGACGTATGAGTGACATTTAAGAGAAATGAATATTGAATTGTTGGAATGTGTCAGGATGAGGTAAACAGAAAAAGAAAAAGAAAGGAAGAATGATAAAGAGAACGGCAAAGCAAAGCAAAGAAAAAAAGGGCCCAAACTTTAGTATTGTACTTTTATAATGTAACTCATATAATTATATAACTGCAGGCAGGTGTTACATTACATCTAACTATAGAAGGGCAAACAATTCGAATACTAAAACAAATGAGAACTTTAAAGTAGATCGTGGACAACTATTTAATACCCTGCATCACTTTCCTTAATGTCATTTAAGTCAAATAAGAGAATAACAAATCAGCAAAATGGTAAAAGTTGTAACTTTCAAATTATTTAAAAAGTTTGTTATATAAGAGGAGGTTCTAAAAAGAGACCAGTCTGGACCATAGTTGGCAAGCATACTTTTTATATTAAAATACAAGGGTGTGCTAATTTTTGTTAAAATATATTTAAAATTGAAGCTTTTGTCCATATAATGACTGGTTTCGAAAATCTCGTTATATGGGGCGTGGTTGTAATAACCACGTGTGGTTTATTCCAAACATATTTATGTTTTCAGTTTCATTAAAATATCTAAAAGGTTGCGACCTGTAGCTTGGAAACACGTGAACAGATATCCGGCGGACAGACGAGCAGACAGATTTAAAGTAACTAACTCAGTCGTTCGATATAATAAAAGCTGGATATCTATCTGAACTTCTTTTGGATGTTACAAACATCTGTATAAATTTATCATATCTTGTATCACTATGGATGAACGAAAAAAAATGGAAAAATAAAACTAAAAACGCAATATAATAAAATGAAATAAAGTGGAAAACGTAAAGTTAACCGTTTTTTTATTCAGAGTAATAAAATAATTTTACGAAAAGTTGTTTATGAAGTAAAGCGTTAAATTTCATTGTTAGATTCCGTTTCCAACGTAAACCAACATATAAATAGCATCACGTATAAAATGTATGACATTATTTATGGATCTAAAAGATGTGTTGTTAAAATGAATAAATAGCATTTTGGATACTTTTTGGGCAAATCAGATTTTTCTAGATAATTTTGTTGCTTAAGCGTGTTCTACAATTTCGACCAATTATTCTAAAACAGTGGAGTAAGATTTAATTTATGTTTCGGACACAGTTATACCTGCAGTATATGGTATATATCATTGGTGAGGATTTGAAATGGAGCTAACTTTAAATATATCTTACAATTCAGAATCACTTACTAAATCGATTTAGTTCTGTATTTCGCAGAATGATTGGCGTTATGTTATACTTTATTTACCTAAATTAGTTGTACTTAGTAGTAAACCAAATCTGATTAGATTAAAGTTTAATCCCCCTTGTCCGATTAGAGGCGCCAATTTTTTTAAGGTATTTTTTTTTTATTTTCGCATAAAACGAAATTTCCAATCATTTGAAAATTACAATTTTTTATATTCTTAACTTTCTTGTACTTCATTTCTTTATCTTTGATAATTGCAATGCTCCAATTTCGGTAATGTAGGACATTTACAAAGCACATATTAGAATAATTTCTTAAGCTTTTTTAATGACTTTATGCACTTTCAGTTGATTATGTTAAATATCATAACATTTTATGATAAGTCATCAATCACTATCCTTTGTATTCGCATCATTAGTCACATTTATATGAATATCAAGAAATGTCCTTTTTCAGTTAATTTAGAATATAGTTTCCATCTGCTTATAGCATAATTGACATCATGTGAGTCAGAACAAAATATCTAGTTTATGTTATTGCCATTTTTATGCCCAACATCCAGAAATTAGGTGCATACTTGAAAATTCAAGATTTTTTTGAACATTTAAAAGGCAGTGTAAGGGACTCTACAAAATATATTTTATGTACGCTTGATCATCAAGAAATTCTGATTCACTTTCCTTTGCTTATTCATTGTTAGCATTAGTCCGGCATTGAAAATTCAAAAATCCATTTCGACAAAGAGCAATTAGAATAAAAACATTCATTTGTCTTTTACACTTCTTACAAAAAAAAATGTCCTTGTATTCTGATCTTGAACTTCTTGTTTAGAAGTGCTAAAAAATTGCCCTATTGACATTATAAAGCATAAAGTTTTATTAAGTAGCCTTTTTTTTAAATGCCTAATTTACTATTTGTGGATTATATGGCAAAAATGTATTTAAACATTTGAAAGTACATTGTTTGTGTATTGGAAATGACCAATTCAAGTATCAAGTAAAGTTTGGATATCGTTTATTTTAGACTTCAAAAACTTGGCGTTAGTTAAGCAACATTTTAACCATTTGTTCGTTGTCCTTATGTTTCCAGTGTATTACAAAAGAATTCAAGTATTCTTTTACATTTTCAATGTTCATTATATGATTGAATTGTACATCGTTCTCATGAATTTATGTGACAATTATGAAAATTTGGCAGTATATTTTAAAAGCGTACAAAAGAGAGTGTAATGTAAATATTATTTAAGAAAAACCGCAAGTAATAAAGCAAAAAAAATGAATAATGACAGAAATATGTTTAATGCTTTTTATATAGAAATTTTTGGCACATTACCAAACAGAAAATCGTGATAATCAAAAAGTAAAAGAAACAAGAAAAGAGAAATGAAATTCAAAATCATTTGAAAATAAACATTAAGAATAAAAAACAAATACATTAAAAGAACTAATCAATAGAAAAAAGGAAAATGTAGAAAAATGGAAAATGGAAATGGCCCTAAAAAAGCCATCTCATACATAAAGCATTTAGCATCATGAGGACAATAGGAATAAACAAATAACAAAAAAATATAAAAATTAAGGGAAAGAGGAAAATTTCTTTCTAAAAAAAAAACAATTGCAAAAACATTGCTACTGATCCAGAATAATAAACGGCTTTCTATAAACCATCAATGCTTATATGATCCATTAGCCAGCCAGCTATTCAGCCATCCAGCCGCATGTTATGTACAAAATAGTGTAAATAATAATTACAGTCGCCCGTTTTCCTTATTGTGGGCCCTTTCACTCAACACACACACAGTGAGAAAAGAAGAGGTCGAGAGAGATAGAAAGTTAGATTTATAGAGTAAAAGATAGGGGAAATACGAATATTCTCATAACAATTGTATTCTGTTATTTTTACATCCTGGCACATACGCATACAAGCCGCATGAATAGAATTTCTCCTGTTTTAAATGTATTGCGCCTGCGGTTGAATTGCTGTTGCAGTTGTTGCTGTTATAGCTGGTGTTGCTATTGCTATATGAAATACACATAAACACATTGTTGAAATGATGCATTTGCTTGGATGTTTGTTTTCATATATTGATTCATTTAAAAAACATTCCAGCAGTATAAAGAGCAACGCAAACCAATTGTGTAAAGAGAGAGAGGGAAACAGAAAAAGACAATAACATCACAAAAATAAAATAAAATAAAATCCAATTCATATTCATAAATTTTTAATGCGAGTAGAGCCCACAGACAATAAATGAATGAACAAGGATAATATTTATGTACATTCACACATTCACACATTCATATATAATTAATATATATATATATATATATATATATATATATATATATATATATATATATTGTATTTATGACGATATCTGTTTGCCTACATATTGAGTAGCATGTAGATTTTTCAATTTGAATTTGTGCTTGCATTACAAGCAACGAATTCAAACTTCTAGATATTGATGATTTTTAAATTATCAAATTTAGAATCATCATCATCATCTTACTTCTTACTTCTTCCCTCTGTTCTAGTCTAGTCGCGCGCAAGTGCACATAATTTAAGTTAGCGATTAGAGCTTAGAGATTAGGCGCTTCTAAAATTATGATAAATATTATTTCAATTCAAAAGTTGAACGTTTAATAGAGGCCCTCTGAATCACCTGCTTAGTTTTTTTGAAATATGTTGATATAAACATGCAAACTTACGGGTCATTTGACTATCAACGTTTTAGCTTATCTGATTAATCTGATTCGATGCTCATTCTATGGAAAGTATAGACCTAAACTGATATTTATGGTTGAACAACTTTAGATTTTTGATTAGCCATATGCTTTTCCATTTACATGAGGAAAGTTTTTTCTACCGAAATTTTCTCACAGTATTATTACTTAAAATGAGGTTAAAATGTAAGGTATTTATAAAAAAGTTGTTATTGCTGTTGTTCAAAATTTTGTAAATAGAGACGATATTGAGAATTTTTTTCGCTTGTATTTCTCATAAATTTTGTAGAGTGCTAAATATTTGTAATAAAGCTTTTACTTCAATTGTTTTTGTTTTTGCATCAATTATATCATTTTCAAGATATGAAAATAAAATTACCCAATAAATCCAATAAAATTATTTCACTATGACTTTAACGGTTGATTGTTAAACAATGACATAACAGTAGAGAAATATAAGAAAAATATTCCTACAACAGCGACATTACGATACATTTGGTTTGCAGTCAATTTTTTAAATATTTTTTTAAGCATAATGAAATTGAAAAATTATTTATGACTCACTTTTTCTCTTACGAAATTATATAATCTTAGACTAGACGACAGCTCTAAACGTAAACACTTCAAAAGATGTGTAGTTTTAATTTAAAGATAACTATTTTTCACACATTGAAATTTTTTAATGTATAAAAACTGGCATGAATTCCTTGCGTCCTAAAAATTTCCAACGTTCTTCTACAAAAATTTTAAAATAAAGTGAGGACTTTTCTCAAAAATCTTTAAAAGAAATTTCTTTAAATAATGTAAAAAATGCTTGAAATGTACGAATTTCACGTAACATAAATTTAATTGAGACTGACATAATTAGTTTTATTAAGAATGGCATTTGTTTTATTGCACATAGCGTGCAACAAGACAATCGATCGATATAATTTTTAATAATATTTTACACATTAAATGTTATAGTGTTTTATTTTGCTATTGTTGTTGTCATGTAGATTAAATTTAATAAAGTTATTTCAAACACACAAAGATAAAGGCTGCGATTAAATATGGAACGCGATTTGTCCCTTTAGCTTTTCTCAATAACTTTTCCATATTACTCTTTTAACTTTTATCTAACTGTTTCAGTTAATTGAAAACTTTTTTTTCACAGCGTGATAACAATTTTGCAAACTTTTCAACGGTCCAGTCTTTTTCAGAAAGGCTTTTGCTTAACTCTTCACACTTTCTTATTTGAATGATTCATATTTTGAGTCAATTTAAGATGTTTAATAATAAAAGAAGTTTCTCAAATAGTTTCATTTATTAGATTATCTCATGCTTTCTTTAAATATTTACTTCCTCTTATTATTAAGTTGAAAAATTTACAGTATTTTGTAATCGACTCTTGAGAATCGATTTTTGAGAATATTTTCTTTTGCTTTATTTATCTTGTTAACTTTAATTGTTGTCGTTTATTTTGTTAATCAAAACTACTTTTTTGTTATTGTTATCATTTATTGTTACCATTATTATTGCTGTTATTTTATTATTCTGTTTTTGTATTTTTTTTTTTGTGGTCCCTGTAAACAATGGTAATATTGTAAAACACAAAAAAGAAACTAACAAAATTCGTATGATTTTTTTGTTGGTATTTTTCTTTTTCATGAAGCTTTAATGTCAAGATGTTGTTGCCGTTGCTGTTGTTATTATTGTTTTTGCTGTTGATTTCTTGTTTAATTTTTTGTTTATGGGTTTTAACTTTTGCTACTGACTCTAATTTACGGTGTTTTAATTATGTTTGTATAATGTTTGTGTAATGTTTTTATATTTTTATATACAATTCTTTAAAAGTATGCCCCCGTAACCGATTTTCTTGATAATTTATTATATCCTACATACATTAAATAGGCATGATAAATTCTATTGGAAATGGACTAATTTTTTATTACAACATTCTAATCAAATAAATTTGTTGTAAATAAATAAGGAACTGTAGTTCACAATTTTATAGATATTTTAACTAAACTAATAAATTCAACAAAATTTGAAAATGACTTTTTTTTCGTTATAAAACGGATAAAATGTTTTTTCGTTATAAAACGGCCAAATCTATTTTGGGATAACAAACTAAATAATTGTGCAAAATTTGATTCAAATCGTCTTACTTGTTGAATGCATTCTCATGAAATGAATATTTTAAATTACTTGAAGATTATGATTTTTTACTGTAAGCTATTTAAGAGTTGGCTCAGTCTCATAGTACTTAAGTGTAATTTAATGTTTTACGTTGAATTTTGCTATGTACTTGCGCAAAGGATAATGGATGTATTAATTCCTCTCTCCTCATATTCCATTAAATCAATTTATTCAGAAATATATGAGGGCAGGTTGATAAAATCATGATACGTCAAATGAAAATTTAATTTAAAGTTTTGCCAATATTTATTAAGGTCTTTCAAATAAGGATTTACTTCAGTAGTGATTTGTTTTTATTTTAATTTAATTATATTGTTATTAGAAATTTCTACAGACTTTGAAACATCGGTTTTTTTTAGTTTAATTTGTTCATCATACACAAAATACCAAATTACCAAAATTAACTCATTTTTATATTCATGGAAACTCAGTTATTTGGATGTCAAAATTAAATTACTGACAAAGCACAACTAGCTAAAAATTTTACAATAAAACTGAAGACAGATGAGATTTGACTGAAAGAAAGTGTACATTTCACATTATACCACTCGAAATTCGAGATAGTGTAAATTTATTAAATGTCCCTCGTAGTATAAAAATATCTAACCATAAATCAAATGTTAAGCCTACCTGTATAAACATGCTTCTGTTTGCTTTGCATGAAAGTTTTCAGTTTACGTAAAGTTCTTTGCTTTTAAGATATGTATGTACATATGTAAGTACATTTATATGTCCATATCAATTTCGTAAAACGTGCAATTAGAATTTAATATTCTAACATCGTTAAAAAATTAGGGTCAGATCTTACGAAGAAAGAGTACATTTTTTATACAAATTTAACGTAAAATTTCATCGTTTCAGTGCAACTCACTAACGAGTAATTTAAAAGGAGTTAAAACTTTGCCATTGAAACGTAATCATTCAATTTATGTTCAAAAATTTCCCCTAATTTAATGCAATCTATTCCAAATATTTCAATCCTGTTAGGGCATTCAGTTTTCTTGAGTTATGCTATAAAGAAAATTTCTCCAATTGTGACCATTTCGTTTATAATGGACCCTTTTCGAAACAATTGGAAAACATTTGAAGAAATTATATTAGAACTTTTTTCAAATGCTGTGAAAATATTCGATTTTCGATTCTCCATTCGCATTACAAATAACTAACAAAGAGACATAATTTATGCTTTTTTCTAAACAAATGTTTTCAAAATGCCTAAAATAATAAGTTTTTTGATTCAGTATAATTTCTTTAAATGCCCCACAAATACTTAAAGATTTTACTTATACTTTTTACATTTCAATTTTGTGTTTATTGTTGTTAAACACGTTTGATACATCGTACAATGATCTTTGAGATTAAATCATTTATATGCACGTGTACTCTGGATTAAAATCTTCTGATTTCATTTTGTCTGCTGTTTCTTTTTTGGTTTTTGTCCTTGTTCGGTAAATTTCCATATGAAATATGAGCTGAGTTTTGTACAAAATGTTTCTTTAAAGTCGAATATCGCGCTGTTTAATAAGTAAATGAAACGAAGTTTTAGTAACAGATTTGTAGGCTTTAAATTTATAAAACAAAAATGTATAAAATTAAACAGCTCAGTTCAATAAGTTCAATTAAGTTTTGTAAAATTTTGCGTAGCTAATTTTATCTGTTAATACTTTTTGTATTTTAATTAACTTTATGTACTTACAATTTTATTGTACTTGAGACAACACATATAAAAAAATTTATATTTGTATTTGTATATATTGTACTTATCTGATGGCAACTTTCACAAAGAGTAATTTCTTGAAATACGTTAAGCTTCTAATGTAAATAACATTAAAAATGGTTACATTAAATGCCAAAATACTAAAAGTGCGTTTGAAAAAGAGAGAGTGTTTCCGGTGTTTCCGGAAAATACATTGTGCTTTTGATTTGTATTGTAAAACTTTGCTTCACACAACATTTTAGAGATGAATAAGTTTATATAAAACTATGTAAAACTTGAAAAACTTTAAGTCTGGAAGAGATTTCTAATAAATCGATCTACTTAAAATCTCTGTCGGTATTGAATCAGGCCTCTCTTGCAGACTGCCCTTTCGCTCATTTGTCATTCGGATGTTATTCTATGTGAATTATTGTCATTATATTATACTTTTTGTAAATTTTTTGTTAATTTTGAAAATTTTCAAGTAGTTTTGATGAGATTTGGCCTTTAAACGCTGATTGTTTCATGTTTGTGCTGTTTGCAACTATTAACGGGCTAAGCAAACATTTTCATAAATTACGAATCTCAGAATTTGTGTATCTTAAATTTTGCTTCTCCTTTCTTTCACTTTCTTATTGGCTTGTGCCTTTTTAATGATACAAGTACAATGTTTAATATTTAGTTCAAGTTTTATTGTGTATAATCTGCGTATAAAAATAATAATATCAACAATAATAGAAACCAAAATAGGTTTTATTTAATTGAGCTGTTTTCTTCTTACATTAAATTTATATATATATATATATATATATATATATGTAATATATATAATTTATTTTAAAATATGCTTTTTCTTAGATTATTCTTTTGTTTTTCTTTTCTTATTTTCATAGAAAAGTTTTTTACTCTTTAGAGTTTTTGCCAAATAAGATTATAATTAAAATTGATCCTGTAATCGTAATAACGAAAAACAATTTAACAAAAAACAATTAAAAGGAATTTCAAAAGAAAAATGCAGTAAGTAAAAGCTGGCAGTAAAATGTAAATGTTCTTCGAAAATCACAACCAAAATGAAACAACAATACACTTAAATGATTATGTAATACCTTATAAATTGACTGATCGTATTAATTGTGCCATTGTGCCATCGTATCCAAAATTTTGCGTATAACAATATGGCCATCTAATGCAGTCCATTTGTTTTAATTATTGTATATGGAAATATCTCAAAGGTAAATACAGCTTTAGCAATTTTCAATTGATTCTGATTGTCACTCACAATCGGTTGACTAATCGACGTTAAATCATTTTGTGTATAACATGCATTCGCAAAAGCTATGGGCTATGGCAACCATTACTAAACATAGCAAACATCTATGTAAATAATGTTTTAATAAAAAAAAAACTATTAAGGAAATTGTATTTAGTTGGGGCTAAACCTTGGGTACCCATCACCCTTACACCATGATATTACGATTCACAGACTCTTAGTGGATAAAAAAACGTTACTATAAAAAAGTGAAAGTCTGATATTATATAATTTCGCATAGGCGTGGTCGATTTGCTTTGGACAGATGTTGTAGACCAATAGCCTTTCTAATTGTGCAAAAAATTTCTACCATATACATTTTGCAGTTTGCAAATAATGAGCAAAGAATCACGAAATTACCTAAAAAAGTCTGAAGTTTTTTTATTTTATATTGCAGCCTGGGCGTGTTTTTTGACCGATTTTACCCATTTTCAATAACAACTTGCCTGCAAAAGTTTCCAAAGTTCCTGCCAAATTTAAGGTTGATATTTCTGCTTTTGCTACCAAGAGAATGTTTACAATAGACGAACATAGCAGACAGATAGATCGACAGACAGGCGGACATGTCTAAATCGATTCAGAATTTGGCACTGATCAAGGATAAATATACTTGTGGGTCCCTGACTTTTCCTTTTGAATGTTGCAAACATAATGGTAGAATGATTATATTCCCAAAGTCTGAGTGATGGGTTTAAAAGGTAAAAGATATCGCTACGTATCATAATAAATACTTGAACAAGTAAAGTTGAATGAATATTTCTGTATGGAAAGATGAATAAGTTAAATAAATAACAATATAAACCAGAAGTATGAGATTTTATTGTATAAGCCAAAAAGAAAACAAATTGCAACTAAATAAAAAAAGGGAAGAATCAGAAAAATAAATACGAAAATAAAACTAAAGTGCCTACATTTTAACTTGATCAAAAATATGCAAATGAAGGGACTCTCTTCAAAAATTTTTTTGCCGCATATTTTAGACATAAATCATAGTTATATAAAAAATTAACCTCTAAATGAAAAGACAAAAATTCTTATAGCCCTTTATATAATAATAAATTACTCCTTACTATTAGTAATAGGCTTTGCAATAATAAGTGAAGTATAATTTGGAGAGAAAATAAATACTTTCTTTTTGTAAAATGAGCGTAGGCAAACACTTTTAACGGATAGTGGTTTCAATTTTCTGTTAAGCAAATATTTGATAGCACAAGCAAGTAAATACATTAAATTATAGCCTACTAATAAATACCCTACGCAACTTTTTTATAAGAAGCAATCCAAAATTGTTAATATTTCCACAAGAAAACAAATCTTTGCAAAATGGATCGTTGTATAAGAGTGAGTCGTAATAAAAGTCTGATCTTAATCATAATAATTTACGGGTGTCTTTGGACGAAATTGCATTTATATATCAAATTTCATTTGATAACAAATTTATAGGCTGACGATTAGACAAATAGATTGACAGGTACTCTTAAATCGATTCAGAAAATCATTCTGAGGGGATCGATAATAATAAAACAACAATAATTGCTTATTTAGGATCACTCTAGAAAATGTTTTGAAAAATTTTTTCATTGAATTTAAGTGTCACTGTTTGCAAATTTATTAAAGAGTTCATATATCAAATGTTGTGATCTTTATATTTTGATAAAAATATTACATCAATTTTTTTAATGTTTATTGTTCATTTCTGGACTTATTTGTAGATTTTACAAACTGTAGAAAATATTGTAATTACCATTCTTTATTGCAATGACGAAATTCTTCTTTCTGTCTCTCCCTCTCTACTTCTTCCCTCTTTCATCCCATAAATAAATGAAATAATATGCCGCAATACAAGTGTAAAATAAACTAAAATGATCTAATCTAAATTACTAAATTATATTTTAACTATGAAAGTATTTCCGATCAAAAACAAGAAATGGATATTAAAAAAAAAGCAAAAAAACTCTACAAAAAAATAGAGAATTTAAGTGCAAAATAATAGCAAAAAAAAGTGCTTTAACCGGTACGTTTTAACACATTTTTATGGAAGTGTAATATAACACAAAAAGTCATCGCTATTTGAACACAGGTTTTCATTGCGTTTCGAATAAGGAATATATATATATAAATATATATGTTTTATAGGGTCTTCCCTATACTTCCTTCTAGGCGTTACAAATCCAAAAATGACAAAGTGAATACACTCAATGAGTGAAAGAACATTTATTTCTTTTTTGACAAATTGTAAATAAATATCTTAGTGCTTACCCTCTAAGGAAGGTGAGCAATACATAAATATGCGAACAGATGCCAAAATATGTATAGATATATAAGTTGGGAATTAATGATGTATTTTTGGGCCTTTCTCTCTGCTAATTTCCTTATATTTAGATGTTTAAGGAAATGCTTAAACTTTCCATATCTAGAAACCATAGAGATACATAAAAGCTTTTGGCGCATTGTTTGCGCCGTCATTTTTATATAGATGTATTTAGAAAATTTGTAGTTTTTTAGAGAAATGTCTTCTAATTTGCTTTTAATAAAAGTTATTTGTATTTATCGTTACGCTTTTCTAATAAATAGTTTAACAATTTATGATAAATAAAAAAATATTATATATTTTTTGCACGAACAACTTCACTAATGCATACCCATGAATTTCAATATGCCAAAGCAAATTAAAAATTATACAAATTTAGAATTATACATATACGTACGTACATAATTTAATCCAACAGATCATAGATATAATAATTACAACATTATGCTAATAGAGAGTAGAGTAGACATCTTGTTATTAGTTGTATATCACATTCTTATGATCTGGCATAGAAGCGCAATCAACACAAATATTAATGATAAGAAAATTATATTATTTGCATTAATATGCAAAGAGATCTTAATACAAGACTTTATGAAACTTTAAAATAAAAATTAATGAAGTATTAGTTGAGTAACGGTTTGAGATTTAAAGTAAATTTTCTTTAATATAATGAATAATGTGATATTCTTTTTTATGTAAAAAAGTCGGGGCAAATGCCTTTTAGGAAAAGATGTTACCTTGAAAACAAGTACAATATTAAATTTTCTAAAGTTTATATTGTTTTGGGTTAACGACTCCAAATGTTGCTGTTACAACTCGCATGACAATTTTGTTGAGCATATATATATATATATATTTGGTGTATATGTGGACTACTCAAAAACCTTTTCTCAAATTTTTGTCATCAAGACAGAATGCGTGATAGTTATGATGTTACTGCATTTATGGTAGTTTTGATTGATTAAAAATTACAACAAGAATAGTTGAGTGCCCAAAGCCACGGTCCCATGATGATAAATTTTAAAAGTAATTTTTACATATGCGTAGTCATTTAAAAATAAAAATATAAGAGAATAATTATTAAACATAAATAATTTAGAGGTAATTTGCTAGAGAAAAGTAATGCAACTTTACTTATAAATAAATAAGCATCATCATCATTTATTATTTCAATGTAAACAGATAAGCCTTTGCAAATTTAAATGAATCCATTACACTAATCTATTGAATTTTAAGCATTAAAATTCAATGTAGAAGTTGTAAATTGTGGTAATCATCAATGAAGTGGAAACCATTAAAGAGATAAGAACGTAATTGTGATTAATGTAATTTTCATTAGTGAATGTGAGACCTTTTTTAAAAGTTCCAATTATGCTGAAGTAAAATTATGAAAAAAAAATATGAATTGATGATAAATATTAAAGAGGGAGTAACATGTCAACTTACTTTAAATATTAAGTTGATCAAATCTAGTTTTATTAAATAGCATGGATTCTTTTCTTCTAGTAAAAAATTGATTATAATTTTTAATTAATTATTCTTAGGATAATCGTTATTATTATTATGTTTGAATTTGTATAAATTTAGTAATAATTATACGTTATTATTTGCGACTTTTTTTTCAGCAGCTCCATTCGGAGTATAGGAGCACTTATCGTTGGCATGAATTTACTGGTAGTGCTAGGCCAGCTGTTGTGCGGCGTGCACCAGTTCCTAATCCTAATCAATTTGCCGGTAAACTTTATGTATTCTATGCTCTTGCTTTTTCTACAATTTTTTTACCACACTGTTGCATAATACTGATAACAAAATAAATGATTAACTTTAATTATAAATAGTATAATTTAATATATTGTAAATTGTTAGGTGCAACAAATGAGCCACCATTGCCACGTCGCAAAAAGTGCCCAGAATTAGCATATAAATCGCATGAATTTATTATTGGCTCTGAGTATACAGATGCTAGAAATAATGCCGCCAATCGCATGCCTAGAGTAAGTATCATTCTGTTCTAACTGAGATTCTCTAATGCTCTCTTTAAAATCTGTAATAAATAATATTAATGATATTAAAGATATTAAACCTAAAGCTCTATTATCCATAAATTCCTTATGTACCCAGAAGGTATAATCGGAAAAAAACAAGAAGAAATAGAAGCCAGCTAAACAAACTGTTACATAATAAAGTATAATAAGGACAAATGGAGAAGAATTATTAAAAAAAAAAACAGAAAGAACAGGACAAACCTTGATAAGGATATATTCACTTAGACACTCTGGCATAATGATTATTGTGCCAACACAGCACAAAATGTAGGGAAAAAAATTAATATAAAAAAGAAAAAATGGAAAAAAAGTCCAAATGGAAGTGAAAAACGAATAGCAAACAAAAAAAATCAAAATTATGACCGAATATCAAACAAATGTTATACAATTGTGAAGAAATAATAAAGAAACAAGAAGCAGAATATGACATAAAATAACTACAGCAATAAAAACAAATAAACAAAAGAATTTCCGAATGTATGCGTACATTTAGGGCATAAATTTATGTGGGTGACTTGAAAAGTGTAGTGAAGTGTGTTAAAAAGAGAATTTTTTCATATTACAAGCACAAAGAAAAACTAAATTGAAAATGAAGTAAAAAAAAAAAAAAATGGAGAAAAATATTTTTATTTATGGACTTGTACAGAAATTGTCATTTGTACAAGAAATTTTAAAAAATGCATATATAATATCTTGAATATGTTTTAGACATTTATTTAGATAATAAAAAAATATTTAACGTATTAAGAAGTAAAATTATTATAAGCGGTCAAGGCTACTGCAGGAATACATTGTCTAAAATAATTCAAAACAAGTCATAAAATTATTAGTAAGTCGCACATTGACACTTTGTCTAAAAAGTCAAAAATAAAGAAAAAAAAATTAAGTTGATATAAATTGGAAAATTGTAATAGTCTAAAAGAAGCCAAAAAATAGACTAATCTGGTCCAAATTTTTGGGAAATCGCTTTAATTTTCAAATCCATTCATTTTTTGAGTAAATTTTCCTTTTATGTTGTAAAATGAATCAAATCATCATTATAGTTAAGGTGTAAATAGTTTAATAATCAAAATACAGCATCAGGCAACGTTTTAAGTATGGTCGTATAAGGAAAGACTTTAGTCGGTTCAGAAAGTGTTTCCAAGTTGATGCCTTCCTCATTGTGCAGAACAAGTAAACTATAAGTAAGATTTTCTTTTGTATAATTAAGACTTTTGTTTTGTATTATTTTCGTTAAAGCTATTTAATTGTGCTCTAAATTTAATTAACCCCAGAATATTTTTAAGGTATTTGATATACTGCCCAATGGCTGAATATTTTGAATTATATGATGTATAAGACAGCAACATTTTCATGCATACTTATGAGCACAATTTATTTATTATCTTTCTATATCTAAAACTAAACGCCGAATTAGTGCTCTAGTTTAGGTCTCTTGTGACGAGCCAGAGGCTAACGCCAACGCTTTGATCTATCTATTCATATGCAGAGTTCAACTTTTATAGAAATATTATTGTATTTTAAAAAAACTCTACTTTAAATAATGTCAAAAACATAAATAAATATATAAATCTCTACTAACAATAAATTAAAATAAAATATTAAGTGTTATGTATACATATATATATATATATATGTATGTATATATACATATATATATATATATATATATATATAAATTATATTATACTTTAAATGAATAGTTATCAAAATATATAAAACGTTCATTGAACTTTTTCATAAATGTATGTAATAATTTTTATAAATTGCAATACATGGCATATAGTTAAATATGATAACTTTGATACAACAAATAATATTGAGTTTTTAATTATTATATATTACTACAGAATAAATTATTGAAAAACTTATATTAGATTTATTTAAGAATTACATTCTGAATCAATCAAAATGTTACCACAAAATGTAAATGACAAAATATTCTATTTGATAAAGTTAACTCGTGGTCTGCATAAAATAAAAACATAGACAGTATTAATGTAATTAAAAATAGATAGTCAAACATTAAGTTCTAAGGAAAAGAATCTTCATTCGAGGAAATAATAACATATACTTATGCTCTAGATTAGGAAAATTTGTATCGTCATTGTTTAGGGAGTTATTTTTTATTAAGCTCGAAGATAAACTTAAAAAAAAGAGTCTGCCTTTGAATCCGTGTATATTTTAATCAAACAATGATATAAAGTCATTGATCTTCGTTTTATTAGTTCCATTTAATTTCCAACTCTATAATCTACAGTTTCTATGTAACACTTTTAATTTGAATTGTGCTAAAAACATAAATTTATATTCATTGCATTTTTTTTATATGCTTAAAAAATCAAGCACAAGTCATAAATAAATGTGACTTAGTCTATTGTAAATATGTTAACACCATGTGCTTGGGACCATATAACCCAGATTATTATTATTATTTAACTACTACCCATTTATAACGAACGTGCGAACAAATGAAACTAAGAAATAAAACGTACAAGGGTGAAATATTAGAATAAAGGATGAAAAATCATACAAAGCAAAATGCACAGAGAGCACAAAAGCGACAATCACTAACTACAAACAAACAATACAAACTTACTGAAATGTTCATTTGAAAAGCCATACAAATGTTAGAAAAAAAATAAAAGCAAGTAAAGAAAAAATTATATTTGGCTGACGCCAAAATTTTAAGGCCTGCTAACAGTTCGATTCTTTGTTTTTAATTTCAAGCAGAAAATTAAGCATCTTCTACAGAATAGACAAATATATATCTAGTCTGGAACCCATAAAAATATACAGAAATCTAAAAGAAAAGATTAAGAGATTTAGGGGACATTTTTATTTTTTTTGCAAAATCATATAAGATCATGAGTACAATAGTTGTATTTCAGATTAAAACAACTACAGGTCACATAAAGTATTTTTTTTAAATCCCATGGTCCATTATATTCACTTTGAGAGCTAAACGGGGCCTTAGTTGATTGATCGATTTAGATAAATTTCATTACTATTCTGTTTGCAAGAACATTTCATATTCCTGCCATATTTTAAGATCTTATTTTAAATGTAGCAAACTCTCAAACGTTTCTGATGTCCAGACATGTTTAGATTGATTCAAAAGTTTCATCTTAATTAAGAATAAATATCTCTATAAATTTACTGAAGTTGCGTTTTGTTTGTAAAAAAACACTGCTCTGATAAAATACGTTTACCGTTACTGTTTGGGTGGTACATATCAAAATGAATGAATAAATTTTGAGAGATTTATACTGCTATGTATGCCTTTTTCACAATTTGAGTACACTTAGGGTCATAAACAATATATATATGTAATGGGCTTACTCTATGTGAAAACACTATAAAAATATGCTCAAAAATAAATATTGTATTGCATTATAAGAATAATCAGCTTTTAACAAAAAGTTATTAAAGTATATTATGCTTAATATTCAGAAGGGAGTTTCGGAAGCCCGTGATATGCCTTAATTGTTTTAACATCAATTAAGGTATAAGCGTCTATCTGTCAATCCATGATTTCTATTTTCTCTTCTGCTTTGCTAATGATTAAGAAAATTAAATGAATTAATTAAATATTTCTGAATTTCAGTCGGAGGGAAGAAATGGTACGCCATCAAGGCGTAGTAAGTCTGAGGGACCGCCTGCAGTGCCCAATGGTGGAGCTTATCCCATACCGATGGAGGCCGATGAAACGGATACCAAACAGGTACGTGATAGTTTACAATTCTTTGCTTAGCAAAATTACAAGTAAACAATAAATTTCTTTTCTTATCCATTACGAATTGAAAAGTGTATAAATAAACTAAACTATGCAACATATTCAAGTGTGCCTTTGATTTTGATGCCATTTACATGGGTGCGGCCTTTTTTTATGTATGAATGCTTAATAAACAGTAATTACTTTTTTTTCGTTGATTTTAATTTTCACGGAAAAACCAAATTGAATAAACATATTTTCACATATATTTTTCTATTGAAATTTTCGTAACACCGTTTTCGGTATTAACTTTTGTCACAGCCAAGCAAGTTTGCAATAGGTTAATTTTTTTTTACATTGTTATTAAGTAGAAGTTTTGAATATATATGAAATTTGTAATACGTAATTTGAAATTTTTTTGTAAATGAAATTTGTTACATACATACGTACAGAAATTAAGCTGGATTAGTTAAATTTTGGATTCTCTTCTCTCGTAATGCCTTATTATAAAAAAATTTAGTTCAATGGAAAATACTTCAGAATAATGATTGTAGACTCATACTAAATGAATAACGAAAAGTTAGATTAGATAATTTTAATTTTGTAAATCTTCTATCGTATGGTAAGTATGTCTTCGAAGTCTTTGGAAATGGGTCTAAATTGGTCATTTTATGATTTCAAAACTTGTTACAGACTTTTTACACTAGTCAAGTCTAGTCAAGTTTATCAAGTTTAACCTTCAAATAAAAAATAAAATTTTCTACATTGATTTGTTATTTAATTTAGATTCATGCTTTTTTCAGTTTTTTATTATAACGGATCCAATTTTTCACATTGAACTTAGATTCTAAAATTTATTGCGATAATATATTAATTAAATTCATTGCCTAACTTCCTCTCTCACTAACTGTACTTATCACATTTTCATATGTATGCTCCCTAGTGTCTCATAATAATTGTTGTATTGTCATTATGTAGGTGAGTTTAAACACTAAAGGTAAATAAGTAGAGAAGAAGAGGAAGATGTTTGTAAATTATTAGTGTACACGACTTTCAATTAAGTTCCCAATATGATCATTATTCTCTTCCACTTTCTAATTCTTCTTTTGCTTTTCTTCATTTTGGTTTTCTTCTTCTTCTACATTTTCCAGCAGCATTTCTACTTCCTTTCCTTTTATTTATTCAATTTTCGTTTGTGCCCCTTTAAACAGAGAAGAAGAAAAAAATTTTATGTATGTCATGAAATTTAGACTGAAACATTCAGTCTCAATAATTTAATGGTATTGTTATGGTGATATATTGTAATTACCTTGTTCCTTAATATATTTTGCAATTTTATTTAATGTTTCATTGAATTCACATATTGTACCACAATATGTGATGCTTGGGTTTTTCTAGCTTTATTACCTACCAGATATATGAAATTAGATTGAGCTAAATGGTTACACCAAATCCAAATAAAATTCATTAAAGAAAATTAATTGTATTGTGTAATTAATTGTAATTGCACTGCACAACGATATATGAATATGAAAGAAAATATTCCCTTAAATACGGCAACATAATAAAATTCAGAAAAAACAAAAAATATTTTATATGTGCAGCCATGGAAATATTAATCAAAATTACACTAAAATTCCACTCCTATTTATAAAGTTCGGTGCTCAAACATTCACAACAGAAATAGTACTCTATTTAATATTGTCAGGGTCGAAAAGGGTGCTAATAATTTAGTTCAAACAATATACATTGTCAAATTGGGTATAATTCCCTGATACAAATACAAAACTGTATCTCAATATGTGCGACTCGATGGCTTGCAAATGGTCATCTTAAATTAAATACGTAAAACCAACACCCAAAACGTGAGCATGTGGTCTTTTTATCACAATGTTGGCAAAACATTGGAAACCCTAAAAAGTATATAAATATACATACGAGTGCGAATTTTGAATCGATTAGGCTAAATGTGCCCATCTGTGTGTTTGTATGAAAATGTGTTGTTGTTGATATTCTCCTAGTCGTCAAATTTTGAATATCGGGCTCAATTTTTGCACGATTATTGTAAGTTCTGGCAGAGAGTTTGTTATTGAAAATGAGTCAAATCGGTCAAAGGCCGCACTCACAATGCGAGGTAAATTTAAAGCTGAAATTTTGTACAATGTGAGACTCGCAAAATGTTCCATTTCACTTTCATTATCATGCTTTCATGCAACGAAATGCTTCATATTTAATTAGATCTCTAAACAAGTTTTTTAACTTGTCCACGTATTTTAATTTAGAGTTTCGGATAGTCCACTGTATTCGTTGTCTCATACTATTCAAAAGAAAATCAAATATTTGATTTCTAAATAACGTTCAATGGCATTAATAAGTTTCCCTGGAAATTGATAATTTACATACATTAATTATTTTTATGTAAATTGGTATATTTATTTTTTGTAATTTCCAAAAATGTGTAATTTTTATATAAGTAAATGTTTTTAGTGCTTGTGTATGTATGCGTGTATGTATATGTATGTGTGTATGTATGTTTATGTAAGTGCCTGTAATAGTGTGATCGTATATTTGTTCTTGCTTTCTTTCTTTTTATCTCTTTATCTATTTGCAGGCGGGTGAGTCAAATCAAGGCATATTGAAAAAGACCATCTCAAAATTGAGTACAGAGTATCGTTTGCAATTTGTTTGGCCCAATGTTCGTAGAATAAAGGGCCCAACTGATACTCATATTAGGCAACAAACAACAACAACAACAACAACAACAACAAAAGACTATAATAACACCAATAGCCACAACAACGATACCAACAACAGCAACAACTTTAACGACAATGATGATAGGTCAACCAAAAAAATCTATATCAATGGGGGCAATACGAAGTCAACAACTTCAACAACAACAACAGCAGCAGGTCTATTTTCCAATACACCACCATCACATACATCACTATCAACAACCGCAATCTCATATATCGTTTACGGCGACGTTGCCGTCCGTACATAAAAAACGTACTACCAATCAAAAAGAAGGTGCGACAAAATTTCATTTTTGTCGCCATTACAAATTTCTCTCTTCTTCTACTTTCCACTCTACAATATATATATATATATAAACATAATATATATATATATATAATATATATATATATATATATATATATATATATAACTCATATATATATTTATATACAAACAAATCTTTTTCGTAAAGTTAATTTTTAGTAAAACTTTTCTTTTCTCTTTACAAATCCAGAACACTTTTTTCTATATTCTTTATATTAATTCAGATATTTAGGGTTAGAATAGATTAGAGAGTGAATTTTAGTGAATTTTTCAAAATTTTTTAATATACCTCCTCTATCTCTTTCCGTATCTTTCTTATTGAGTATGCTTACTCTTTGGCTTTTCTATCTCTTCTATAAAACAATTTTTCTTTATTTCATTTGACTTTTTTCAAAAATGTAAAATGATACACTTTGCAATTTTTTTTAATATTTTTTATAAACCGATAAGAATAAGTAAAATCATTCAGAAGCAAGCAGAATGTTTTGTTCTTTCCTATTAATTGTGTCACTTTGTTTTTATTTTCTTCTTTTTACTTGATCTTTTATCGGAAATTTTACAATATTGCGTAATAATGTTTTAATGAGCGCGCATTTTCAATTTTTTTGTCGTCTTGGAGTATGAATTTGTAAAAAAAAAACCAAGTTAAAAATAGTAATTCTTTGTAAAATCATTAAATGCAAATTTAAAGCTTTAATTCTCTTACAATTCATTTAGATTAATTGAATTAGTTATGCTTTTGTATTCTACCAAAATAATAAAATATTTGGCTTTTGGAACTAACTGATTGAAAGTATCCATTTTCATTTGCAGAAAAGTCTTTCACCAGGGCATAAAAAAACAATTTCTTATATTTCGTTGAAATATGGACTTGTCATTTTGCATTTTCCATAATAATTTCTTATAGATAACTTCATCATTTCTCACATAAAACGAAGGATTATTTATTTTATTTTATATTATTTCATTTTATAAAAAATTCTAACGAAACAATTTTCTTTTAGCCGACGATTATTTAGGCAACGTAAAGAGCTAAGCAAAAGATAAATCAATTCAAAAAAAAAAAAAGTAAAATAAAATAACAAAAATTATCTTAAACACGTGAGTGTTGATTTTTTATAATATATTTTCGTGTTTCAGTTGTGATTTAATGA
This sequence comes from Melophagus ovinus, assembly GCA_023089585.1. Classification (NCBI taxonomy): domain Eukaryota; kingdom Metazoa; phylum Arthropoda; class Insecta; order Diptera; family Hippoboscidae; genus Melophagus; species Melophagus ovinus. The sequence continues at coordinate 8,029,684 of JAKKIB010000174.1, read as the reverse complement.
ACAATTTTACCAATTCTATAATTTCCTTTTTTTTCGTTCACACAAAAGTAATTACTTAGTATTGAGCATGCATCAAAATAGTTATATGTAGTCTTGTTATATTTTTTCAATTTTCATTAAGAGAATGAATCTAAAATTACAAAATTATTTCACAATCAAATGCTTGAAATTATATTACTTTCTCAGGTAAATTTTTATTAATCCATTGAAAGAAATCACAAAGGCTGCAATAAAGTTTCATGTCTCTTCATGTTTTCAGTTAATTATCTAACTCATAACAAAATTTTGTATAATAATGCGAAGCTTTAAATAGTTCCCAAGCTATGCGAACTATTTAAAGCTTCTTTATATGAAGTTTGTTTTGCCCAAATATGATATTAGGAAGTTAGCGACTTAAAGGCATCTCTAATCAAAGTTATTTTAGAAGAGCGATTTGAATCATAAGATTTTTTCGATATTCTACCAACAAAATGAATAATAGTAAAGTATAGATGAAAATCTTTCGATTGCTTCATGATATTAGAATTCGTTCCACAATGTTTCTGTTTATATGCCATTTAAATATTTCTAGAGCAGAAGCTTATTGTGTCGTTATCCGTTGAAATAACTTAAACAAAAATGCATAATTGGTAAAATTTCACTTAACTTTCAATTTACATTGTAAACAATTAATATATTTGGATAAATTTAAAAGTAATTTAAAAGTTCTCTATCATATAAATCGAATGCATATGCACACAGGAATGAAAACGTTTAGCAAAATGGATAATGTTAATACCCAAATGAACATCGTTAATTCATTAGATTTTTATTTAATTTTTACATATTGTAATGATTGAATATGATATGTAACACATTGGTCATTAAGTAAAGGGCTTCCTTTTTATCACCTTTTTAAATCCAGTTGATTATATCGTACACATATTTTTCTTTAAAAATCATTTATTCATTCAATAATTTTGAAGCGTATGTTGTAGAATGATTTCCTTCTACTTTCAAGTTTTTGGTAAATTTTTACAATAATTTATTTTTTAAATCGAATATGTTTTCACATATCTCGCAATACCTGAAATGTATGGTGGTCAAGAGCTGTAGACGATGTCGGGTTGGTCAAACATTTTCTTTATGAAACAATCCACTGAATTTATTACTAATAGTTTTATCTCTCTCGAAGATATCTCGATAAAGAGAGAACTTTAATATTTAAACCATTCCCTGAATCATTGACATGTCTTTGTCCTGGGTGTAACGCCTAAAATTGCAAACAAGATAATCTCAAGATATTTTACTTTATAATTTCTCAGATCTGTATTGTAATATTTTTCTAACATAGGTGTTCAGAGACCGCGTTAAATTCAAAATATAGCTCAATAAAAATTGATCTTTCTGATACAGAATCCCCTCCGCTTTATCAAGCCACCGCATACTTTACGAAATATTTTTATCTATTAAAAAATTTCGCACGTAATATTTCTATTTATTCCGTCATTGTTCATGGAGTTCGAAATTAAATCCGCATACAGCTGCGGTCACGAAAAATCTCTGCAACGTAAAAATGTATATTATTCAGAAATAATGTGAGATCTGGCAAAAGACTTGGCATATACGTAACTTCATGCCTTTAACTTTTTGTCTCTGCATGTTATTTGGGATATATTTTTCACTTTAATAAAACGTTTGTAAAATTTTGATTGTGAATTTTAAGTGTATACTAAAAAGAGACCTATATGAAAAATAAAAAACATTACCAATAATTGCGAAAATTACCATTTTTTTTGTTTTTTTACATTTTTCTTTTCCACTTATTCTTTTTTCTCTTCTTATTCTTTTGACTTTAGTAAATCTGTAATGCAAAAGAAAGAATGACACGTTCATTCATGATTCATTTTTATTGATCGCACTTGATTAAATATCAAACAAGTAAAATAAATGCAGAAGATTTTGTTGTTGTTGTTGAAATTGTTGTGCATTTTATTAGTAACAATAAAAGACTGATCCTCATATAACACATGAAAATTGAAACCAAAAAACATTATTCTAACAAAAAAAGGAAAAAAGGAGAAAACAAGTAAATAAAAGCAAAAAAACATTACAACTAAAACTCAAAGTTAAAAATTCTTACAAATAAAAATTTAATTAATTGCTCTATCATAGAAAATTTTCTATATATAATTTTATAAATTTCTTTTTCTTCTTTCTAAAAATTAACATTTTTATAAATATGTGTTTTGCATAATATCCAAACAATACACTAACACATTTCCTGCGATACATATTCAAAATAAAAAAAAACAAAAAAAAAAAACAAAAACAAAAAAACCAAATATACAAATTTTGAATTCTCTTTGTGATTTCAATAAAAAATTTTAATTTGAAATTAATCAAAATGAAAACAAACACATAAAATCTAATGCTAAATTCAAAATGAAAGAAAAACACAAACGCTTTATAGAATGGAACCAAAAAAAAAGAAATGAATTTTATATATGCTTTCAGCTACTCTACATGAGTTGGAGCCGTTGGTTAGCGATGCTGATGATAGAAAACCAATTGAAAAGTATGCAAATATGATAAATATTTAATAATCATTAATTTATATATCATTGATAATTACTTTATTTCATATTATCATTAATTTACTTTGATTTCATTATATTTTTCATTTTTCTATTTTCATTTTCCAAAAAATTTATTGTTAAATATTAATTTAACGTATTGTATATTAAAATAAGTGAGATAATTACATTTGGCCGTCTGCCAAATCTTGTGTACCCACTTCAATTAAATGCCTACCACAATATCTTATGGGCGAGGTCAATTTATGAATGTAAAAATGGAGAAATTTGAAAATTTTGATATTCAGAAAGGCATGGCCGACTAGCTTTGATTTTCATACAGTTAATGAAAAATTTCCATTATAACATTAAAGTTGTTTAGCGTTGATCATTTCAGAAATCCATCGTGGATATTCCTTAAAAAATTATGATGATATCAGTTGAAATTATAATGTAGGCGTGTTCCTTAATCGATTAAGCTTATTTTCATGGCTGTGACTGCAATAACGTCAAGTCAAATGTGAAGAATAAAATCTAATTCGCATTTTGCACATAAATTTTGTAGGTGTGTTAAAACAATAGTTCATAAAAATCAACACCTTTTGCTAACGCCTTGATTGTGGCATGATCTTAAAAATTATTTGATCTTATCAGTTATCATTTTATTTCTAGATCGTATTATTTAATTTCCTTGTAATATTTGAAATTAAAATCTGAACTCTAGATTAATAAAAACACGCGCAACAATAGTTTCCTGAGTCGTTCGATTCACTTTTTATATATATGGTATATATATTTTACCTTTCGCAAGGTATCTAAACGTTTACACAATTGCCATACTATGAAAAATCTGCTTGGGATTTCATCATATTCCAATATTTGTGAAAAAATTTTAAAGTCATCTTCAAATTATAAAATTTGCTCTAGAAAAAACAATTCTTCAAAATAGAAAGCAAATCTATTGTGAATTTTTATTCGATTATTATACATGGCTTATATTTTGACGTTTACGTCAGTTCAAATTTGAAATAAGAATTCTCTAATAGAAAATCTTTCTTAATGGTTTATGCTTATAGGTAAAAATTTGAAGAAATAGTTATTAGGCATTTATCAATTACCTAAATTAAGTAAAATTTTCTAATTTAATTGAAATTTATTTGAATTTTTTTGTTTTATTCTTGATCTTACTTTTTAAATGCTTAAAAGCACTTTTTAGATAAATAATTTATTTAGATAAATATTGTAATAATTGTTATAATTATAATTTTTATTTGTAACACATTATTTGCTTTCACTTTCATCGTTCCCATAGTCAATCATAATTATCATAATTATTATCATCATAATACTTTATCATCTTTATTATTATTATTATTATTAATAAATAAGTTAGTTAATGGCAATTAATTAACTTTATTATGTAGAAAAAAACTATTAATTTTTTTTATAACATTTTGATTTTATTCTCATTTTTTCTTTTTCCATATTTTTATCTTTATATATTTCTCTTTTCCTATCTCTCTCTCTTTCTTTGTCTTTCTCCATTTCATACACAAAATATCATAACAACGTAATACCAACTTAAATCCTGTAAAATAATAATAATTGAAAAAACAAAAAAACGAACAACTTAAACAATTAATTTTGTTTCCGCTGAATTGAATGGACGCGTGCGCTTAACTATGCTACAAATTTTTGTAAAAAATAACAACAATTTGCTTCTAAAATATCTTTCTCACATTTATATATAATTAAATAATTACATTAATTACGCTTCACATTTTCTCACCTCAACTTTCAAAATGTGACATAAAATATATTTGGCACAAAACTAAAAATCAAACATTTTGAAAAAAACAAATGATTAAATGACTCCTTGAAAAAAAATAACGATATTTATCATGCACTTTGGCTTAAAAACAAAAAAAAAATGAATTGCAATAAAATGCACAAACTTTTATAATTTGAATGAATTATAACAAGACAAGTGACAATTATGGAGAGAAAGGTCACGTCACGACCTTTCTCACAACTATTAGAACAAGAGAGATCTCATCGGTTTGTAACTAAAAAGGCTGATTATGGCTTTGAGGAAGTTAATGTTGTGGATAACAAACAACAACAAGAAGAACAGCAACAACAGCAAAAGGAACAACAAGAGCAAGAGCAGCCGAAAGAATCTGGAGATATGTTGGATTCACGTGATTTAACGCCAGCAGTAACGAAAAAAGAGTTGAAAAATTTGAAAGAAGTTGCTTTGAATGGTTTGGCACCACCACATTCTAAACCTAATTTAGATTTATGGCTTAAAGAGGTAATAGAATTACGTAAAAAGGCTGGGGAATACAAGGTAATTTGATAGTAGCTTGAAATTATTGCACTTTCCTTTTTTTTATTGTTATTCCCACCACCCAGAAATGGATAGAATAGATATGGCTGGATCATTTAATGCAATCGATCCAGCCATATCTGTTCGTTAAAACGTTTGCATCAAGCATTGTTTTTTCGAATTGAATTTAACAGTCATGTAGGCCACTCCATAATCCAAATCTATAAATGTTCAATTTCCCTTTCATATCCTTTTTTTTTTCTTAATTTCCCATTATTAACTATTTCATTACTTTTTCACTTTGCATATTCTCTTACTGCCACACCCATTGAAGCACAATACAATTTGTGTCTGGGTGGTGAGTATACAAAAATTTGGCCAAGGACAAATATAACTTTCTTAAATGCTTATGAATATGAAAATGTATAAAAATTATAATTAATTTCATTAATTAATTCATTGGACATAATTTTGCATATTTGAATGCATTAAATTTAATTAGAAATTTAAAAAAGCAAATCCTTTCACCACGTTTATTTTTTATGTCAACAAGCGATTGTATCGTAAAAATTTATATTTTATCATATTTCATATAAAAATTATTATTTGATTATAATTGTAATTAGTGTCGCGGTTGGGGCATCGAAATCGATCCAGATTTATATAAAAAGCAACTAGATTTATGGGAGCAAGTATCCAAAAATACTTCGTTATCTGCTTTATCTTTAGCATCTACCATGCACAGGTACATAATTACATTGTTTGTTATGTTGGATAATTTGTATTATAAATTGTAAATATTATTGGATGAATTATCAAAATTTTCTAGACCTATTACCAAGGAAGAAAAAGAGCAAGAGAATAATAAAAAGACGGTCCCGATAACAATGAAAACCTATAAAGGACGAGTACCTGGTCAGGCTCTCTTTTTTGATAATAAAGATGAAATGCATGCACTGCCAGCTCGTTTCAGTTATATGCGCCATCATTTAGAGCGTACTACTGGACCCGGTATATAATCATTATTTAAATAAAAAACACAAAGAAACAAAGGAGAATAAAGCAAGTAAAAAATCGGTCAGAGCCGATTCTTAAATATCCGAAATCACTTTGATTAGTATAATAAAAAAGTCAATATATTAGAAAGCCGTAATTTATAAATCACTTACAGATTATTCAAAAGTGGTTATATGGAAGAGGGGTTTAAAAAATTTACCCATTTGAATGAAATCTAGTTTATTGTTAAGTCAAAACTTAATACAGTGCTACTTTTCTTTAAAATATACTCAAAATTGTAACCTTTGTCCATATAATGGAAAAAGTCGCAAGAATGGTTTGATCTGAACCAAATTTGATACATACAGTTTTCTTGTCCATTTAATAGATTTTATTAAAATGTATTCAAAAGTATAATATTTGTTTAAAATAATAACTTTGTTAAGGGGGTGGTCGTAAAAATTGTCCGTTTTATAGTATTTTTAATTAGGTTGGTCTCTGGACCAAAACCAACTTATGTAAAAAATTTCAGTAAAATGTCTTAAAAACTATGATAACAAATTTACATGGACAGAGAGACAGACTTTAATTGAATCAGGAAATAATTCTTAGCCGATCCGTATAAAAAAAATTTGATTTTATGTCAATGTCTTACAAACATTTACGCAAACTTATAATACTCTCGACTACAAGTGGTGCTTGGTACGAAATAAAGTGCGCAAAAAGCAAAGAACTTTTAATTTTTGTTATTTTTTAACTTTTACCAAAAAATGTTTTGTTTTTTTTATGCTTGTTCTTTGTTTTTTTTTAAGTAGATGTCGAAGAGGGTGCCTTGTTACCTTCGCCAACACGTGAAAAATTAATGCCAGCTATTACGAAACGTGATTCAATATCACAACGTGGTAGTCCTAAAAAAATGGCCCCATCACGTCATGGCTCACCGCAAAAGGGTTCACCGCAAAAAGGAAGCCCCAAAAAAATTGTTAAAAGTAAGTAATAAGAAATTTTACATACATATTAAAGGTATATTGTCTATTGTATTGTAGAATATTTTGTAACACCACAATAAGTTCATTCAATTATTTATTTATTTATTTACTTTATTTTTGCTAAGCAACAATAATATTCGTTTCATATATACATTTCAAAAAGAAAATTATTTTATTTTGATTTAATTTCGTTGTAATTTTATTTGTTCATTTTGTTTTAAATATATATATATATATATATATATATATTACGAACAAGAAATTTGATACGATATGATATGTAGGAAAAGTTTTCATTAGCTTGCTGAGTTGCACTTTCTTTGTTTAAGTATGTTTCGTTTTGTCTTGCATTTTTCGTTTCGTTTTCCTTTCAATGTGCATTTTTATTCTTTCGTTACTGCTGTGATGATAATGATGATATTTTTATGCAAGTTCCTTATAGCTCGATTCTCTGTGTTGTTAGTTATTTATTTATATAATTTGTACTTTTTTGTTGTTACATATTTCACGATAATAATAATAATGACATAATATTTATATCGAAATGAAAGAAAATATATCACTCAATATATTTAAGTTAAGTTTTGTCTGTTAAAAAGTTCAGAGTAAATATTACGCTTTTTCTTAATAGAAGCCGAACAAATATAATTAGAATAAATGATATAGTCGTTTAAGACCGATCATTATGATCACTTAACAAGATACCTTTGTTGTTTGACCCATATAACTTCTGTCACAGTCAATATTTCAGCTTTAAACGCAACGTATTATATTTTTAAAGATTTAAAACTGCACAATTTTTTTTGATACCATCAATGATTTGCATATTTAACAGCAATAGATGATACACTTAAGTAAAACTTTTGTCAGGGAATACTAGGTATGTCTTTTTCATTGCACTGAATCCATCAAGTGCTATTTTAAGGTCTCTACTTATTTAATTACTTACTTATTTACTTACTTTAGTTACTTCAAATTTGGTCTATATTCGGAACCTTTTCAATACTTCATCAATATCTTTAAGAAAAAATATATCTCGTTTGAAAAATATATGTAGAAAGGTTTGCTCCCGAAATGGGCATCTCAGCACCCAGTATAAAGTCTATTTCAATGCCCAATGACCTACAAATCCATATTAGGTAAGTCTTTTATTCCTAGACCTTATGCGTCACATGTGAATCTACTGAGAGTTGAGCAAATATGTATCACGTCTGGTGGTCTCCACATTTAAGTGAAACAAAAATGATTTCTTACTTTATAATACGACAGTAAATAACTAGTGGATTTTTTATCTGAATCAAAGAGTTCACAAACAGCAACCAGAAACCCCTAAAACAGTTAACAAATTAACATAATTTATATTTTTAGGGCATGTGGGATACTGGACTCATCGAATGCTTCAAGAAAAGTAGAATTATTAATAAACTAGCAAATATCACATTTACGTTATTAGATCAATCTGAGATTTATTGACTGATATTGTAGATAAATTTACCTAGATAGAGGGCTCTTATATTTAATAAATCATTAATTTCAGTTAAATCTTAAGCTTTTCATCATAAAAAGTATGATAAATAATGAATACGTAAAATTCATTTGCACTCTCCAACTATTTATACCATTTTTATGTTAAAACGAAATCAAAAATGAAAATGAAAAATGCGAATACAAAAAATTAACAAAAATTAATGTAAATTCCATCAAATTTGAAATTAACACAATTTTTCTTTTTATTTTTGTTGTTTTTGTTGTTCAACTTTCTTTCTTAATCAACAATATTTCATGCATCATGCTAAATACGTGTTTTGCATATGAAATGAAATTAATATTTTTAACATTTGCATTAAAAAAATAAAAATAAAAACAAAAAAACAAAAACACACCATCAAAAACAAACGACATTAAAAATAACTATAAAAATAATAAATACATGAAAATTATGCTGAATATAATTGCAATGCAATAAATAAACAAATCGAAAAATAAATAAATACGTATATGAATTTGAAAAACATTAAAAAAAAAATTAAAGTACGTTCACAATCTGTGGGTCCAGATCGTGAATCACCCAAACGTCAAATACGCTCAGCTAGTACAGCGCCAAATTCAGCATTAATAGCCAAACATGCAATAAGTGGCAAGAAAATACCAGCAGCAGCGAGTAGAAGAACCATCTCAGTTGAGCGTAAAACAAGGCCATGTAAGTAAACATTAGAGTCATTACGCTTTACGCATTTACAATTTCGCATTTAACATTTCGCATCGTACCATCAATTCCATCAGTTTCATCAAAATCAATATTATAAAATTTTTGTTAGATTGTCTTATAAAATTATCTCTTTCATCTTCATATTGTAAAGTTTTACAAATATAAAGCGTATTAACTTCATTTAAGCTCCTTTGTATATTATTATTATTAAGTAATTATTTTATAGATTGTTGTGTGTTAGTTCAATTAGTTCAGTTAGTTTAGTTTAGTTTAGTTTAGTTTAGCCTAGTTATGTTAAGTGTAATAAGTGTCTTTTAATCATTTTAGAAATTTTCAAAATTTTTTTAAATTTTATTGTTTAATCCTCCTTGCATTCTTCTCTATATTCCTTTGCCTTTTTCCTACCCTCTAATTGCCTTGAATAGTTCTTTAGTGAAATAAATACAAAGTTTCTTTTTTCACATATTATTAAGTTGTTTCAAAATGCATTTCATTTTCTTCGACATATGTTTTTTTTCTTAGGCAATTTTAATACAGATAGAGGCTTGGCATTGGCCTTTTCTGTAAAACGGCTGGTGCTAAAATTTTTCCTTTCCTTTTTTGTTTTTTTTGTCGGCCGTGGAGGCCACGTAATGACTTTTACAACAACTTAATTTATAGGAGCTTATTATTTAGAAATTTAGTTTTATACAGCATGCGTATAAACACTTACGGACATTATTCCTGTAAGACCTTTCTTCTTCTTCTTCTTCTTTTTCTTCTCATTTCTATTGTTCCTTCAATGTTTTTACACTTTTTCAGAATTTAACAAGTTGCTTTAAATGTGTGCTTAATTAACTTACAATTTGTCCGACATTTATTAAGAAATTGCTTTACGTATTTTAGCAGATAATTAATTAATAACAAAAAAATAATTTATTGTGGGCCGGGCTTTCCCTTTATGTTACGTTCAGATTTTTGAATTCTTTTCAAATGCACAAAAATATCATATATTAAAAAAATTAAAAACTTCCATTACAATTAGCGTTACTTTACAAAATTATCTAGTAATTCTTAGAATGGGTATTAAAAATTTATCAAAAATCAAAACAAGAGAAAAAAGAAATGAGAGTTGTTTATCCCAAATTTTACTTCAATGGCATCACATCTGATCAGGAATGTGATGTCGAATTATAGAGTATTTCGTATAAATTTTCTACTCGTTTGATTAGGCTTTGAAAATTTTGAATAATATGAAAAAAAAAGTTTAGCAGAGGAATTTATATTCTATTTGCTCATTACGTATGATAGTTTGCAGTGTTACAGTGTTACAGATTCGAGAATATAAAAATAGAAAATAGAAAATATGTAAGTTTTCTTTCTCTTCATATTTTTAGAGCATTTAAAATGCAATAACTGATTGTCACATAAATTATTATTGAAAATATTTCTTTATTTTCCTTTAATAATCTTTTTAATACTCTCTCAATGACATCAATAAATTCAGTTATGCGTAAAAAAGATGTTTAAAAGTAGTTTTCACTATTTATGAAATAATTATTAACTATATCCTCGGAACATTTGTATTACACAATTTCATTTTTAATGTTGTTGCATTACAGCGCCAACTTTTCTTTTTATTGTAAAGTGTTTTTTTGAACAGTTTAGCATTTTATAACTTTAACAGTAAAAATATCTACAAAAGTATTTTTCTCTCAGTTGTCATTAAGCTCTTTGCTCCTTGCTCATTGCTTCTTATATTGAGCATAAAAGTTTCTCTATGTCAAGCTTATATATTAAGAGTTGCCAAAGCGTTACTTTTAATTTAAATATGTCATTTCTATTCTGTTTTTTCATATCACAAAACTTTAGTTAGGTAAAGATACTTTTAAATTAATTTGATAAGTTTATCTGACTATTTGTAATAATTCTTAGAAGAAGTCGAGTTAAATCTATTGATTTAAAATTATTTTCTTTATCGCTTTCCCTGTTTATCCGTCAATCTGTCCGTTGTTCATTTAGGTACAAATCGCAATTTTAGATACATTTCATTAAAATTTTGATGGATATATTTTAATTGAAAGACGCCTAAGAATAACAGTGGCTTAAGTATAACAATTTTTATGACGATTTTACATACAAAACCTTTCCTTTTAAAAACTCGATATATGATAACAGATTTTCAATTTTAAATACTACAGAAATTTAAAACTGATGCAGCTCAATTATTTTGTATTCCAAATGACTACACCAAGTTTAATTTAGATCGACCCCTTAGTATTTATGAAATTTTCATGCAAAACGATATAGAGCATTTAAGAGTCCTTACTTTAATTTACAATTCTTAGGTTTTCTTTAATTCGTCCATCTATTTATGCAGGATTTTTATTGCCAGATCACTTTTTTGTTCTTTTCTATTTGACATTTATTTGCTATTGCCAATCGTTGAACACAACTAATCTCGTCCTGTGCGTATGTATAAGTCTGTTTATATGATACATTCAGCGAATTTAAGTAAGTTTAAGCGTAGTAGTTCAATTTACTCTTCCACCATGCCAATAATAAATAGTGGCAGTAGCACTAAGAGTAGGAAACAAGTATGTGATAGCATTACCATTGCTAAAGCATAACTTCATCCAAATCAATTTTATATAGCAGTAGCATCATCATTACAAAGACCACCACCACCAATACCATCAATACCACCAAAACCACCAAAATCATCGTCGCAGCCTCCCACGATTAAGCTTAATAAAGTGGCTAAACCAAGTAAATCAAGTCACATTCAGACACAAATGTGTAAAAGTGATAAGGACAATATAAATTTGTCATACGTTCATAGCGATAAGAGAAATGTACAAAATGTTAAGCGACAACAGCAGTTCCAAAAGCAACAGCAACTGCAGTTGCAACAACAATTACAGCAAAAGTCTGTAGAGCAATTAAATAAACAGCAAAAAATGCAAAAAAATTTGATATGCTTGTCAACAACACAAGCAACAACAACAGCAACAACAGCAACAACAGCAACAGCAAGAACGGCAACAGTAGCAGCTATGGATATGATGATGATGCGTACATTAGTACCGCCTACTTCTTTGGGTATGGTGGTGGTGACAACAGCGTCAGATGTGCCGGAATATAAACAAAACATTTCTAATAGTAAACCATTGGCTTTCAAACATTTGGCGGTGACAGATCGTCATGTTAAAATGAAATTGACTGAAAGTGAGTAGTGACTTGTGTGTATATGTATGTGTATGTATCTCTAATTCTCATTCTCTTTGTCTCTCTGTGTATTTGTGTGTGTGTTGTTTTGGCAGTAACACCAAACACAAAATTTGCCGTGTTTTTATTTTCTATCTTTCTTTAGTTCTTTTTTTTTAGTTTGTTTCCCGTCTCTTACGAAATGAAATAATTTTATAATAGAAGTTAATTAAATGCAACAAATGTGTGAACATGCAGTAGCATAAAAGCAACAACCACAATAACCATTAACATTAAACATTAAAACACAAATTCTTTTACTATTTCTATTTTCTACATGTTTAATTGCCTCTTAGTATATGTGTTTCTATTGTGTGTGTGTTGTGCTTAGATTCATCTAAAGTTACACATATAGATGAAATTGCTATTTTATCTAGATGCAGAATTACTAAAAATAATATCTAAGAAAATTTTCGGAAATTCATAGATAGAAGATATATTTTCGCTTAAGCCAAACTATGCTCTCAAAATTTTGAAGAAATTTAAAGATCAATTGAAGATTAAGAAGGTTAGTTTGCTGATAAAAACAAAACGCTTGAATTGAGGCAAATTGTAGAACTATTTGTGATGACATTCGGACTACACTTGTCTAACTCTACTGTTTATAATTATAATACTCGTCGATTATTAGATCTAATTCATCATTTGTCATAAAACATCAAAATCAAAATCATTTCTGAAACGTTTAGACATTTCACATTTTATTGCATCAAAAATAATAGAAGAAACCTGCATTAAATTAATTAATTAAATTCAATTAATTTATTGCAATTTTTCTTTTAACAATGATATCGATTAATGGATGAAAATGTAACTTTCAGCACTCTCTCTCAAACCTTTAGACTACAATTTAGAATCATTTACTTCATATTAGATAAAATACTTTTAACACTTCTTTAACTCATTAAGTCATTAACTCATTAAAATTAGCTTTACATTTAATTAAATAATAATGATCATAAAAGATAATAAACCATTTGAAAGTAAAAAAGTATAAAAGTACAAGCCTAATGTAGAAAATTGTAGAACAAAGATTGCGAGTAGATAGAAACAGCAAATGAAACGAAGAATAAATAAATAAAGGCAATAAAAGTAAAATGTTGATCAAAGCGTATTAAATTTATTAATTTAATGCATATAAGAAATTTTTCTATTAAGTGTATCTATTAAATGTTTTTAATGTATTTTCTACAACAAAAATGAAATGCATAAAATTTATAATACTAGTTTTTCATGGGAATCATTTTAAAAGATTATAAAAAATTTTTACATATTTCAAAAATTATTACCTTCTTTCTTCTAGCTTTATGTGGCTTAAATTGAAAGCTTTAAATGTTGTTATTAACACTATTGCTATTTTTCTTTCCTCTCATTTAGAATTTATAACATTTTTTTGCATGCTTTAGCTTAGATTAAATTCTTTTATAATTATTTTATGTTATTTTAGTTTTTATGTAATTTTTTTCTTATTTTAATTTAATATAGAAACTACAAAGGGATATTTAAGAGATTTTTTTTACCCCTTTTTTTCATTTACGATTACTTAGAATATTTTCATAAAGAAGAAATAGCTCAAAAATGCTTGTTAAAATACACATGAATTAACAAAACAAAAAAAAAGAGAAAAAACTATTCATTAAAAATTAATAAATATTGCAAAATTCATTCGGTTAGATCAATAAGGTCGGTTTAAGTCGACTTCCTGTCCATTTGAAGCTTACCAATCTTACTTTAATTTAAATAATCTAAATTAAGAATTCAAAGAACTTCGTAATACAAATTTTCGATGAGTCCGTAATAGATCTGTATATTGAAGCTATCTGGTGGAACATTTTGTACATGGATTTTATGTAACGCGACATAATTTTGAATCACATTACGCTAAAACAAAATTTTAGATATGGTAAATATTTTTCCATATATAAAAATTTCATATGCAAACTTGTCGTAAAAATGGACCGATCTTAATCAATATTAGTAAAATTTTCTCTTAGACCATGACAAGTTGGGGAATAAGATTCTTTTAAGATTTAGACGTCTACTTTAATCAGGCAATTGCACGACTCAAAGTACAAATGCGTTTAACATACTTATTGCGAATATTTGTACAAATTTATTTAACAATAAAAAAGTGTTGTGGGTTGTAAATTAAAACTAAAAACTTTCATTTACTATTATTATGAAATATTTAATTCAGGTGATGGTGAAGACGTCCGTGATACTGCCATATCTGTATCCAGTTGTAGTCCGCAACCACCGACAACTGAAATCGCTGAAGAGCCATTGGTTAAATCGCCACCAGAGCCGACACGAGTTAAATCACCCGAACAAATTATAATGCGTTCACCAGATCCAGTAAATTGGACAGTACCCTTGGATACAGGGAAAACTTTTACTGTTACACAAAATGTTAAAGAAGGTTCTCTATCAAATTATTAATTATTAGAAAAATCTTCTCTATTTTCTTTTCAAAACTTAATTTTTGGTAAACATTTTTTTTTAGCAAATTCTAATAGATTGAAATTTCTTGGTTTGTAATTTTAGGTGAAACTTATAGTAGACCTCAAAGTGAGATAAAGGCTTCGACACCAGTTGAAAAGCCACCGCCACCACCTCAATCGGCACCACCAGAATTAACTGATCAAGTTAAAATGGACGGTAAGCTTTAAAGCACGCTTCTTCACTCCACTTCGAAAACATCCATATCTCTTTTAAGAAAGTAATAAGAAAAATAAAAAGAGACTGAGAAAAAAATTCAAAAAAAAAAACAATTGAAAAAAGTAACCAGAACGCTTATCGAATTATTCGCTGATCGCATCTTCATAACAAAAAAGCAAACAACCAGATAAAAGCATACATCGTCTATTTGTAATATGTTGCTCAAATTCGAAATCGAATTCAATAAAATTCAAAGCTTAGTAAACTCATCAATCGATTCAAAAACAAACAAAAAAATTGAAATACTAAAAAAAAGATCTATAAAATTTATAAAAAAAGACAATTATTTATAATGAAAATAATAACCAAATTTATTAATTAACTAGAAATTAAAAGAATAATATTTTTCATAATAAAAAATTATGTGAAACAAATTAAAAATACACATTCGATAAACATTCTCTCATGTTATGAACGCTTTAATTAAATCATTGCATCATTCATACTTAACCTCATTTTCAATCTCAACCACTCAATGACTTACACATTCACTCATTTGGTCTTTAAAAAAAAACCAAAAAACTGCACTAAAACAACTCATTCAAACTATTCAATCGCGCTGTTCTATGCAGTTTGGAAAAATGCTGAGACAATGGCAACAATCGATACGAAACCATCATTGGAAAAGTCAGGCCCTACAAGTGATATACCTAATAAAGCATCTTATAATATTAATGGGAATCGAAAATTTAATATTAGTAATAACAACAATAAATTCATAAAATCCTTACCAGGCACCACAATTCGAGTTTTAGAAGATCCATTATTTGATATTGATGTGATAATGGCATCTAGTACGGCTTTAAATAATTCCATTGATGCAATAAATACAATAACATCAGCACCATCAACACTAACGACAGCAAAAAAAAATATATCACCAACATCACAATCACAATTAAATCCGGTGTCTGGTGCAGCTGCAACGGATCATGCTAGTGCTAAAACTATACCAACAACTGTTGATGTTTTGGAAAAGGCTCGTGATCGTTTCGAGCGTTTCTGGACTGGTACTAATAGCAATGCTAAAGAAGAAAGAGTTTAAATTTTTTAAATTTTAATTAAAACACACACAAAAGAATAAGCACTACAGAAGAACTTCAGAACATACGTACTTATGAAAATAAAACGGGAAAATATACGACGAGAAGCAGTGATAATAATTTTCCTTAAAATTAAACTGGCAAAGTAAACAAATATTTCTTGAAATGCAAATTAATAATTGAAAACTTTTTGTAAGTAGCGGCATTATTATCATTAACAACAATTGCACTTAATTGCAGCATCTGGGCAACAAATATGAGCATGAAAAGCAAAATTTTCCTACTCAAATAAGCTTAAAACGTTTAATACGCTGCTTTGAAAATTATATAAAATTTTAGTTTTAATTAACAGAGAGTAACCTTTTTTTGGAAGATAAAAATAAAATAAAACAAAATATAGATTGATGTAAAAAAATTGACAGAAAAACTATTGCTATGCAAGTGCAACATAAAACTGTTCAGAAACGTAAGAGAATTTTTTAGCAACGACCACGACAATAAAATATTCTACAAATATATTTGCTGAAGATTAATATGAAATATGAAAAGACAAGGTACGAGATTTTACATTTCTTATTCTTTCTTATTCTCTTCTACATTTTCTTTTTACATGATCTATTTTATTCGTTCCATATATTTTACCCATATCATTATCATGGCATTATCATCACGTGCGATAATAACGAGATGATAACAACATTTTCTGATTATAATTAAATTCATTACGTTAAAAAAAAATGTCAGATAGAAAGAAATGTCCAGCAAACTTGATGAAAATTCAGAGAGAAGAAAACGAATAAGAATAAGGCGAACTAGAAGGATTAAGGTTATCGAAGCGCTTGAATAGAATAATTATCATAATTATTGTTATCATCATCATTAGCATAGTAATTAAAAAAAAATTAATGAGCATAATTAATTGATGAAAAATCGTGAAAATCATCGTGAAAATCATCGTGAAAATCACCGAGTTCAATTCACCTTAAAATTAGAACAAACCAAATCAAATGAAATGATATATGAATAATATTTCAAACAGTCCTCACTCAACATGAGACATGAAGACCCGTCCAGAGAGTTAAGAGAAAAACGTTTTAACATTTTACAACAATAAACAACAAACATATATGCAAAATAATAAAAGAATAACAAGCAAAACAAGAATAAACATAAAAATTAAATAAATTAAATCAGAAAATTAAGTCATCAAAAAGTATTCAAAATTACCAAAAAAAAAAAAACAACCGAAATATATGAAAATTAAAGAAAGCATAGAAATAAGTTGAGAAACTATTGAATACAACAAAAAAAAAAATAAAAATAAAAAGGAAAACAAAAAGCGGTAGACGTAGGAAAAATTTCCGTCAAAATGTTTTTACAAGCAAAAAGAAAAGAAAAATAATTAAATAACTCAATAAATTTTACGAATGATAAAAAGGTTTTACATTGACATCCATTTAAACATTTTTCGCACTATTATATAGCAAAATAAAACTAAGAATATACGAGCAAAAGAAAAACTAAAGACAACAAAGCAAAACAAAAAAAAAACAATAAAAAGTAAAGTGAAATGAATAAAGGAAACCATAACAATTGTTACTCTTATAAAACAAGAAGAAAAGAATTTGTAGAAAAATTAATTATATTTCAATTAAATGTATTATTATTATTTTTTGGTTCTTTCAACTGTAAACTTTTACATTAATTTCCCATATTTAATTTTATCACTTTTAAAAAAGATTTTTTTAAGAAAAGTAGAAGAAATTGGACAGTAATTTTCATTTTAATGAGAGAAAGCGAAGCGCTTCATTTTAATGAGAGTGTTTTGAGAGCGAACCTTCTGGAATATTTAATCATTTAAGATCAATCTTTGTGTATTAAATTTGTAGATATATGTCTGATATTGATCCATTGTTGTTGTTGATGTTATTGCTTACCACATAAATTCAAATAAATAATTGCGATATATGTGTCGCTTTATCTCTCATTTTATAAGATATATTTATAGACTAAATCAAGTATAACGTGAATAGATGAACGCATTCCTAGACAAATAAGGCAAATTAATCAATTGAGGTGGAAAGAACAATACTATAATTTAATTTTATAATTTCCTTTAACATTTTCCTAAAGCAAAAACTGCCAAAACTTCCTAAAGTACATGAATAATAAAAGAGCAATTTTTTTCTTTATTTCCACCAAACCGCCTTATCCCTTTTCCAACTGTACCCACCACCATTCCTTGGAATTTTTTTATTCTGCTATTTACATTAAAACCTTTTTATAAATGTAAAATTGTTTAATTTTATTTGAATATTTCTAATAAATTGATGAAACTAAAAATTTATGTTATAAAAATTTATTTGAAAATAGTTTGAATGAAAAATTGTAGTTCAGAATCACCTTGAATTATATAAAGTCAAGTGTTTTATTTTTGCCTGAATTAACTAAAATTATTTTCCTTTTTTTTAATTAAAGATAATAATGATAAATACAGATGTAAACAAGAAAATTATATTTGGCTGGAGTCAAATCTTTGACATCCACCATCAATACACCATGATATTACGATTCAGAACCTGATTTAGTTTTTTAAGAGTAAATTGAAAACGTATATATAAAAAACTAAATGTTTGATATTGTACAATTTCGGGTGTACATATCTGATTTACATAATTTTTAGACAGACATTGTAGACAAAAGCCGCCATTCTTGTGCAAAATTTCAGTGTTTTATCCTTTGCAGCTTGCAGATGATGAGCAGATGCAGATGATGAAAACACCTAGCAAATTTTGCTAGGTGTTTTCAATTTATGTCGCATTGTGCCGTGTGTCCTTGAATCGATTTCGTCCACTTTCAATATCAATTTGCGTGCAACAACTCCTAATGCTTCTGCCAAGTTTGAACCTGATATCTCAAATTTTACAACCAGACAGCCGGGCTTACATGTCCAAATCGATTCAGAATTTAATGCTAATCATACTTTATAGGGTTCGGCTACCCTCTAGGAGTTACAAACATGAAGACAAAGTGAACATACCCCCATATAATAAATATCAAAAAGTCAACAATGATAAGTTGAATATTCTTTTAATGTGGTTAGAATTTTTCTAATATTACAGCCGCAATTCTGAATTGTTTAACACAATTCTCTATTACTATAAATAAAACGCTTTCATTTTATTTTGCAATCGAAATAATTTGGCAGAAATGTTAAAGTAAATATTAACGTGAAAACGTTAAATTTATTTAATGGTTGCTTGATTTTAATTTCAAGAAAATGCCATTTACTCTAGAGAACCGTTATAGGTTTCTGAAAGAAATAAAGAGCGAATATTAAAATAAAAAATTATTTCCATTGTTTCCATTGGTTCATGCTTTCTGATATGTTGTCCCACTAAATAATATAAAGTAAAGTAAAGCAGCGAACCAATAATCCTTGATACTTGTTAAATAGATTTATAAATGATTTTTATAAGTTCACATTAAATATAAACGCTTGGGGCCTTTTTCTATTAAACATTAAATCAAACATAAACTATAATTAGTAATGCAATTATTCTAATTTAAGTAGAATGAACGTCTATTTATACACAATTTATAATATTTATATATATAAAGATTATAATACATAAATATATAACTATGTATGTTTTTGTGTGTATATGTATATCACTAAAGAAAATAAGTCGAAAAGAACAAACCTAAAAAGAGAGCAATGAAAATCTGTAAATCTGCTTTTTCTTTACCCTCAACCATTATCAGCTCTTTCTTCGCAACCAACATAAGAAAAGCCTTCACTTTATATGTATTTGTCACTTTCAAATTTGTGCAATCAGTTGAATAATAATTAGTTAGCTTTGTAAGGATATTGGCAAAACGAAGAAGAATTCAAGTCGGAAGAATAAAAAGAACAAATATACAACTAGAGAAAAAATTACATTTGGCTGGGGCTAAAACTTGAATACTCACCATCCAAACACTAATTGATTGCTAAATAATTTGAAGTTGCATAATTAAATAAAAGTAGGCGTGGCCGATTTGCACTACTTTTATGAAGACATTGTAGAATAACGGTCATAATATTTGTACAAATTTTCAGCTCTTTATCTGTTTTGCTTTTTAAGGTCGAAAAAACGAAAAGCTAAAAAAAAGTCGAAAAACTAAAAATTATTGCTTAAAAAATGGGAGTTTCTTTAAACTGTGGGTATGTCTTTTAACGGACTTGATCTAGTTCCTATTCCAACTGACGGGCATGAACTTCCAGCGATCTTCTGCCAAATTTGAAGTTAATATTTCTTTTTTTCTACAAAAAGAAATATCGACTTTTTTTGATCTAAATCGAATCAGAACTTCTTGCTGATCAAATTACCATACATTTAATGTTTGAGTGATGGGTATAACAAACCACTGATGAGTTAAATTTTTAAATTTATTTTATGATTACGAATATTAAAATAAAAAATGCAGCAAAGCAGTAAAAAATGACCCTTAAGTTAATAATTAAATAGAAAGATATAAGTAAGAGGTACTTAATAGAAATAATAATCTTAAAAAATGTGTAATGTACACACATATGCACACATGCATAGGATAACGCAAATAATCATACACACTTGACACGAGACATACATACACAACACAAATTAAACATGAAGTGTTTGTTGAAAGCGAAGCTTTTGGTTGCTAAACCAAGCGAAAAATTTATTAATAATCACAAAATATTAGTTAGAAATTTATCTAAAAACAATTTTACATTAGTAACAATAACAAGAATAGGAACAACAATAATTACCGTTAAATAAAATTATTAAAACTAAATAAGTGAATTTATTTGATTTGTAATAAAATAAAATATAAAAAATAAAATTTAACATAAGTCTCTTTTTTCAACAGTAATTTTTCAGTTAATTAGAACAGTCTCACTTTCACTATCTCACTTGCTCACTTCCTCAATCCATTTAGTAAAGAGACAATTATTTAAAATTTAAAAAATTGCACGCATACGCACCCAATATACCCATACACACCCACAATCATGATACACACCTAGAAAATAATGGAAAGAAAATTTTGAAAAGAGAAGCTAATTTTATTGAAATAAAAAGACAAAATAAATATGATTTATTGAACTGTTAAATGAAACAAAACTAAATAGAACAAATCGAAAAATAGATAATTTGAGTTAATAATTTGTATTTTTCTTTGTTGACAATAAAATTTTAAATGCCCACTGCGTTAAGTTTTTTCTTAATTTTCTTAATTTTGAATATAAAATTATATCGTGCTTTTGTAATTTTACATGAAATAACCAGCTCATTGTTGCCTTTCCTAGTGTTTCATATGCATATCCCTTATAATGCCTTAATTGCTAGGTACACTAAGTATAATCTGTACGCTAAAGCCTGTTTATATTCATTACTTGCAAAGTCTTAGGCCACACAATCTAACGACTTTTGTTTTTATTAAAGTCTTTGACAACCGCATAGATTGGATTGGATTAAAGTTTTCGACAAGCGCATAGATTGCCTTAGATTGTAGGGCAGCGCAAACTTTACGAAGTCAACATCAAACTAGCAAACCAACAAAATTAATAATCTCAACAAATTGAGTATTTGATCCGATCTTATAAAACTTATATGCTATATTGCACGTATATGCTATTTACACTTTTTTCAAATATATTTAGATTTCATAACAAATATTTTGATAAAAGTAAGATATTTTCTCGGCCCAAAAATTGAATGGAATTCGATCTCATATGAATCTATTTTATCATTTAATCCAATAAAAGTTTTCTTTCCCCTTTGAAAACGGAAATCAAGTAAAACTTACATTTTTTTGCAAGCTTTCTTGAAATGGTTTGAATAAAAACACAGCACCAAAAAAAAGGTAGGAAAAATCTTTTCAATAAAACAATTTATGAACTAAATTTGAGGGCTGACAGTATTTTTTATTGTGACTTCTCTGATAGAAGAAAGTATTTTGCGAAATAAATTTTTGGTACATTACTAAGAAAATTTGAACAAAAACTGAGTAAAAAAAATAAAATTGTTTCATATTTTAAGTGCCACATATTTGCTTCGGCCAGTTACGCATATTCTTGTAGGCGTGATTGGCCATATTTTTAATCTTTTGCTTAATATAAAAAAGTGATATCTATCATCTCTCTAGAGGCAAAGCAATTTGAAAATGTAGACAAATTTAACTTTTATTATTTTTATTTTGCACGCGTTTTAAACTTAGGCTCTGTTTGAATTTTAGATCTACCAAAGGAAAAAACACCGTTTTTAGATAAAAGTGGCCATACTTACTTGTACTAATCAATGAACCTTTTTTCGGTTCCTCTCTGTAAAATAAATTGAAAAAAAAAATATTTAACTAAAAGAAACAACGCTAATAAAAAATGAAAAACTGAACAACTGAAAAACTCGAAAGGAAAAACTTTTCCTTTAATAGTTGAAATGAATAAATAAATAAGTAAAATATTATTACAACTTTAGCTTTAAGTCAGCTCAGAATTCGTATATTTGGTTTTTGACACAAAAAAAATACAAATTAAAGCAAGAAAGATGATTAAGAATGAAGCATAAAACATAAAAAGTAAAACGCTAAACAATTACAACATGAATTTAATTAAATAGTGAGCTTTTTTTTAAATAAAAATAAACGAAAAACAGAAACCTAAATAAACAATTAATTAAAAAATAAAAGCTACAGGAAAGAAAATGTAATATGACAAATAGAATTTAAATAATTTAATATTTAATTAAATAAATTATTCATTCATTCATTCATTCAACAATTCAATTAACAGAAATCTATGGAATATTTATGAAATAATTTTATATTTTTCTTCTTAATTTTTAATCGTTATAGTTTTTTATTTTTTAATTTTTTTAAATTTATATAGAATTTTGCTTTGAATTTCGTTAAACGAAAACTTTAAAATTTAACTGTCAGTAAAACCCGTCTACAAAAACTCCCATACTGTGTTTCGCATCAAACAAATTTGAAGCAGAAAGTTTTCAACGAAATTCAGGAATTTCTAAAAGACTTTTCAAAACTTTTTTCCTTTATAATTTTGATCATAAGGCATGGTTGTTAATAAAATACGCACATTCTAATACATTTTCAAAATTTTTTGTTTTTGAACCAGAATAACTCTATCAATTTAAATAACGTTACTGAATTACTTGAAATGTTACGAAATTTAAATATAATGCTTAGTCTGAACAACATAGTGCGGCATTGAAATTGCAGGTTTGAAATGCGTTGAAATGTATTTCGAACGTTATGAATTTTATAAAAATTTGAGTATAAGAAAAATTGTTAACACTTGAACACATATGCACACACACACAGCTACACACACACGCATAATTAGCATAAAATTTTCTATGGAAAATTTTTTTTATGGAGATTCAAACAAAAGAAATACGAAAAATTATGTTTAAAATGCTTAAAGATATTATGTAGATGAAGATGGGCAAATTTTTAAAATTCTATTCGTAAGAAAATTTCCATACATTTTGTTAATTTATTCTGCCAAATCAATACTATTTATATTTAAAAATTTCTCATTTAGATAGAAACATGTGGATGCATGTGTAAAACTAATAAGTAATAATAAAACTAAAGAAGAAGAAGAGAAAAAAAGTAAAGTTATTGAGAAGGAAATGTAATTCTTGAAAAGAATTCCAAGCAAAAAATAATAAAAATTTCAATAATAAATAAAATGCGTATAAGCGTTTCATTCTTAATGAAATAATTTAAAATGACAAATGTAGTTTCATTAAACAATCATTTAATTATTACTTTCTTTGCCTGCTTGCCTCTCTCATTGCCTTTCTCTTTCCTTAGTTGGTTGCTAAAGTGTAATTTATTATAAGAATAATAATTATTTAATATATCATGATACAAAAGTTAATTTTTATAATTATAATAATTACGCACTTGAAGCGGTAGAATTAAGATGGAATAAGAATTAGAACCGATTACATCGGTTAATAAATGTAAACAACAAAAAGTAAATTAAATATTCACAAGTAACAATATGCAATAGTAGTTGTTAAAATGGATTTCAGCTAATTTTTTTTTAATGTCCATCGAGTTAAAAAATATGTTTCTAATGAACATTTTATGATGATTTTACGTTCATATTTAAATTGCATTCTTATATGTGAATTTATAATAAATAAAATTTAAGGTACAAGAAAGAAGTGTTAACATTAGAGTCTATTGGCTACCGACTCTTAAATGTTGCACATTTTTCTGTTTCATTTGGTCCCCTAAAGGTAATACAAATATTCAAAAAGTTTGGCTTAAATTTTCCATACCTATTGCCACCAAAAGACAACCCTGCTACGATTTTCATTTACAAGCATTTAAAATTGTCAAAATTTTTCTTTGATGGCAAAATTTTAAAAGAGGCTCTCATATTTTGCTTTAAAATAAAACAATTCAATTTTATTCCAAATCATAAATCATTTTGATAATTTTCACTAAAATATATCTAGAATTCTTATCTGTACTTTGATATCAGGAATATATGAACAAGAATTTAGAAGATAAATAGACATATCTAACTCGATTTGGAAAGTGATTCTGAATCGATCGATATAATAAATGGTGGATTTATCTCAAACTATTCCACAAATATCCATTAAAAATTTACTAAATTCTGTCTCAAAATTATGTTAGACTTAAAAAAATCGATTTACAAAGTCTTCCTTTTTTTTTTTTTTTGGTAAACTAAGCCCAAATTTTGGATACCCATTATTTAGATAGTGTAGGTTCCACTCTGTGGAGCTGTACTATAATAATAGTGTAACAACACATTTATAGTTTGAAAATTAAGTGGCCATGAATAAGTACTGAAAGATCGTAATATCATAATGCGGCCCCCAAAATGTGACATTTTTCTTAACGTTCAGAAAGTAAAGAAAATTACAACTCTGTACAGCAACATGATTACGCAGCTATTAAGTATGAAATGTATCTAAAGGAAAAAAAAGCAAACAGCGTTACGCATAAATTGAAAATTGTATCAGCAAAACAAGTGCTTCGCATCAAACGTTGCATAAAAACAATGGTTAAATAACGTTTTAGAAAAAGTTTTCAAATACTGCACCATACCGTAACATTTGGCTTCTAACGGCCAGTGTTTTTTACTTCAGTTGCTTGTAAAGATGTACATTGTGTTTAAATGAAATGGTATTCCTAAGGAAATTGAAGCCTTTATATTAAGAACGAAAGTAGATTGCTCAAACTATTCTACAGCAGCAGAAAAGTATGAAGAGATGTTGTAGATACTTTTAGTAAATAAAACAAACATAATAGGTTGAGGGTTTTTGCTTTTCTTTTTTTTTTGTTGTTAGAAGTATGGAGTGTTGGAAGAGACATAAAAGAAAGAAGTTTTAATTTTCAAAATTAATTACAATTGTTCTTGAGTGTTTTTTTTTCCATAATTCATTTTGTTTGTTTGTGTTTTTTCTTTTTCTTTTACTTCATTTAATGGCTTAGATTTAAGTTTAAGGTTTTGTTATTTTTGTAATTTGTTCGTTATTTTGACTTCTTGGCGTAATATTTTTTCTTTAAATAATCTACTAATAAATAAACATTTACACAGATAAATATAAATTGCATTTAACATAGATAAATAAAGTCCAAAAGAATGTGTGAATAACAAAAAGAATCTAGTGGCTAGAATGTGAAATATTTTCAGAAATGAAATAATTGAATAAAGTGATTAAATGAAACAGTTTTTGTATATCACAGTTACTGTTATTTGTTGTTGCTATATACGAAAATTTACTAATAAATGTGTTTCATTGTTCAATGTCTTTGAATTACATTGGGTGAAAGGGATGGAGTGATGAGTGAAGATAATAATCTTAATATCCGTACAAATAATTAATTAATGTCACGTATTTATCTTACTTTACTGTCAATTTAAGTCCTTCATCAATTTAATATATTTTTAATAACGTGCCACAAACAGTAACTTCTAAAATATTTGCGTGATTATCTGATCTGTGCGAGTACAACAATGTCTACGAGATATACTTCTAAAGATGGAAGGTGGTATAGACAGATGGAGGGATGGGCAGATGGACGGATGAACATATGGACAGTTGGACAAATTGACCGATAGACGGAAGGACGGGCGTACGGACATATATATCTGCATGAACTTAGTATTTTATGCAATTCAATAACAAATAAGTTTTCCATGATTTGTGAGGTTTACTGATTGAGACACTAATTGATGTATCGTACTGATGAGTAGAGTACAAAATATACCAAAATAGAACATGAATTTATGTGTATATTTACGAATTAATGTTAATTAGGGTAATTAGTGTAATTAGATCAATACTACTTAAAATTTTTATATATGAAAATAATAATTCTTAATCATTTTAATATTTTATTAGTGTTTGCTTTGGATGTTCTTTCCAAATTGTATTTATACAATTTGCAGTTAAACAGATTTTAGAATTTCTACAAAGGTGTTGATAATTATTTCCTTAAATTTTTATATATTAACTTTCATTTCAATATTGTACAATTATTATTATTATTGTTGTTGTTATATTCTTTGTACATTTTAAAAGTATACGTAAATATCTATAAATGTCTAAACGTTTTCCTTAGTAAGCGTATTATTTACTTTGAATGTGCTTTTGAGTTTTATGTTTTATTAATTATTTCACTAATTATTATTGATCACGGTGTTTCTGAAAGAAAAAAATAGTGGGTCTAACTCAGTATTCTTCACTTCAAGTGATGTAAACTATAATTATAATGGCTGGATTAATATTAAAACTATAAAAAATAGAGAAAATGAAAGTCGATTTGCTTATTCATTTCTTTATCATCCAACCATTGAAATGTCCAAAAATTTTTATATGCCTTCTGTTTAGATTGTTTGTTCAAAATTGAAAATAAATATCGATTATTATTATTATCGATTTTGATCGATTCAAGATTTTGTTCTAATATAAATATTTGTACTGTTTCCTTCCCTTCTCTCTTCTCTCCCCTTCAACACTACGTACATGGCAAGCAGAAGAAGAAGATTAGGAAATAGAATACAAAGCAATAAGGTATGATAATGGGACAACAAAATGCACATGACTTTATTGGTTTTAGGTTCTAGGCTCTAGGTTTAAGGTTATCAGTTTTGATCTCTACGACTACAATTTTAACAAATGATGTGGGGTCTTTCTGTCTTATTCTTAAGTTTTCTATTAATTTTAGAAGAATTATTTCGTTTTTTAATTTCACTCTTTAACTGATCATTATTTTAACATTAATACAGGGTCTCGCCAAAGGTACATAATTTGTATTTCTCTATAATAATTTTATATTTATACATATTAAATGCCAATCTAATTGAAAAATTATGCTATTAATTTCAAATAATATTTATATGGTCTTAATTATTTTGCATCCTGCATTTTAGATTTTGGATTTTAGTTATTTTTTCCTTTTTGAATTACTTTGTGGTAGTAACTAAACATTAAATATTATTATTTTTATTATAATTTAATTTAATTGTTGTTCATTTTTTAAAATAAGATCAAAAATTTCAAAAACGTTTACACATTTTATTTTTATCTCTTAATTAGAGTCTATATAAATATATAGTTTTAATAAAATTTTTAAGGGGCAAGTATTTTTGCTTTGCATTTTCTTTAGATAATTTTTTTTTTTTTTAGAATATTTCTTTTGGTTGTAAGTTTTTAAAAGCGTATTAAAAAAATTACGTAAAATATTTCACTTCCTTTCGTTTGCTTGTTTTGCTGTTATAAATTCGTATATTTAAAAAAAAGAGAAAAGAACAACTAATTTCTAATGTCTAAATACTTTAATTATATATCAAAACATTTGTAATGAAATTTGAAATTACATTTTTTTAATAAAATTTCTATTTTTCTTAATTGTTTTTTAAAAAAAATGTAGCACTATTAATTAAATTGATTAAGTTACGAGGTTACGAGAAGTTACGCAAAAGTATAAATTTTCATAATAGATTTTTGAAAAATATCTTTTATTTGATGGGACTTAATAAATAAGTAAATTGTTTGTTTTTTGTTTTGTTCAATTTTAAAGCATAACAACTATCTCTTAGAAGTGATAATAAAGCGTAAATAAAACTTGTGAGATAACAAACCTAAGAGAAAAAGAAGAAGAAGAAAAAAATAAGTAAATAGTATTTTTCTAATTCCAATTTTTTGCTGTGTTTTGATTTTTTCTGCATTAAACGTGTAAGAACTTTTATAATTGTTGCATTTTGTTCTTTGTTATTTGATAAAATTTTTTTTATTTGGTTTTTTACTTAACACATGAATTTAGGAAATAACAAATTTTCTATATTGCATGTTTTGGCTTATGAATAAAGAGTTTTTTTTTCAAAAGATGATTGTATTTAGCATAACAAATTTTCATTCTTTTTTCTTCGAAAATATATATTTAACATTCGTTCATATCTTTTATAGCTTGTAGAATACGTTTAACATGGCCAACTTTAATTACACCTAAATCTTAAGATCTCGGCGACCTAGAGTAAGCAACTCTTTACCTCGTATATCATTTTTAAGGAAACTATCAACATATTCAGACAGTTGCATGGTCCCAGCCAAGTCACCACTTCGTTAACACTCCAATTACTAACAGCTTCGCGTGTATTAATCAAAGGAACTTGATCGGCTTGTTGTAAAGCCATTGAACCAGAACGTAAACGTGCCAAAACGCTTTCGATTTTCGCCGTCCATCACCCTAATTATAGGAATAATATACCAAAAAAAAAGATATTGCAGAATTATATTCGTAATTAAATGATGTTATTAATAATTATGTACCTCTTCATTGGGAGCCAATACATTGAAGTAGGCTCGTAATTTTCCATCTACGCATTTTTGAACGGAACATTTTTTCAATTCCATTTCCATATTAGCTAAAGTGGCGCTCAATTTTGTTTCAAGATCTTCGCGCAATATTGAATTTTGAGCACGATCTCGCAACAAATTGCAAGCATCATCATACAATTGACGTGATGAATCTATAACTTCGACTAAACGAGTGCGTAGAGTAGGACCATCTAAAAGTTTGCCTTGCGGATGTATACTTTCTAGAGCATCTTGGGCCCTGCAGGCAACGGCATATAAATCTTGCCGGATATTTGGATGCGATATAACCAAGAATTTTACCCATTTTACAAGTGAACTAACTGCCTCAATGAAGTTGAGTAGTACATAACATTCGCGCTCCGACATATATTCATCATTAGAAGTGGCCTGTTCTGGATTAACTAAGGATTGCTCACGTTGAATAGAAATACTATGTTGACGTTGTTTTTCTTGCCACGTTTTTAGTGAAGCTTCCAAATCGCGATTACGACACAACATTTGTACACGATTTTTATGCAATATACGTATCATGCCCGGCGGCTGAAGCCAAGCTTCCCCATCTACTTGTATAGGTACCTCTTCATCTCCTAAAATATTAATTTGTACACTTTGACATTGAGCAATACGATGGTGCTGTAAGTTGATAAGGCGTGAAGCGGCCATTTGTACTGAGCCGAAAACTGCTACAACTTCTAAAATACGATCATCAAAACTGGGTGTAAGAAATATATCATCTTTTCTCGTATTGCCCCAAAAGTTTGTACCACCCATGAAGCTATTTTTAAAATTGGGCATTATTAGAATGAAGTGGAAATGTGCATATCACATTAGTACATATACCTGGGTATATTAAGTATTACAATACCCTGAAGTGAAGGCAAAGGAATTCGTTGACCATCACATTCTAATTGTACTCGTTGCTCCAAATTTTTACAGGTTTTCTGTAGTAATTGTTTTGATCCTAATACCCCATACCACATGTAGTTTCTGGCCCGTGAACGACATTTTTCTGGATGCTCTTCACGTTTATTATGAAAATCTAATGATATTTTCGCATCGATCCCGATACCAAAATAATTATTCATTACGCACTTTTCATGATAACCGGCTAATAAGGTTTCATCTGGATCCATAAGAGGACTGACTGCCGCACATAATGTGTCTGCATTAGCTAACAAACATTTTGATATAAATCCCGAACTTCCGCCAGTCAAGTCTAATTGCGAAAAAATGTAAAATTTCCAAGAATTGTGTGAGAAAATTAATTGTGTGATTTTGAATGAAAATAATAATAATCCTTAACTTACTGGGCCAATTGGGCAGCCTCACTAAAGGATTGATTATTGGCAATTTTTTATTTTCCTCTGCATCAGATTTTTGCTGCTTGTATTTCGTTTTATCTTTATCATCTTTATCTTTATCGATTACACCCAAACCAAAATGATCAAAACCAAATAAAGTAGACCCGAATAAACTGCCACGAGAACCCTTAAAGCTTGGTACTGTTGGTTGTAAAGTTTCACTAGACTGTAATGAAAAGGGACATTATATATATATATATATATATATATATATATATATATTAATATATATCTCAATAGTGATCACTATATACACATGAATATATATAATATGCAAATATTACCATATAATGGAGTTATGATTAATTAAAAAAAGCAAAAATTATTGTGAAGAAAGCATTTTATGGGAATAAATATAAATTATAGGTAAGCTTGTTAAATATGTTAAGAGAGAATCTGATGTACAATATGTATATAAAGTTTGTGATTATATCAAAAAAAAGCGGAGAATCTGAAAGAAGTTTTAGATTAAGATGTATCCCAAAATTATACAATACCAATCTATATTTAGTTATAATATGAATTAAAAAATTTTTTACTTTAAAATTGCATGATACTTAATGCTTCCTGTCATAACATTGATTGATGTACACGTTGTTTTTTAAGGTGTTGTTCTTGTGGCATTTTGTCATGAATTCCAAATTTTACTAAATGAATATTTGAAGTTTGCACATTCCATGTGTGAAGAGTTTTCCGTGCAATAACAATAATGTGTTGGGGTTTATGTTGCTTTCCGAAACATTTAATATTGGAATATCTCTTGGAAATATAGCCCCTTATTTAGAAAAAAAAAACACAAAAAAAAACCAAACAAAAGTTATTCGAAAACTATTTCTCACCTTAAACAAGCTTCCATAACTAATCCTACGACTAGCGGCAGGTGAACAACTTAAGAAACGTGAACGATCTTGCTCCAAGCTCAAACAATTCGGATTGTAACCAGAATAACGCCTATCCTTTTCTTTATTATACTCTCTTACCGTACTGGTGGTTGTGTGACTAGAGTGTCTACGTATTTCAGTTTGAAGACGAGCTGTCAATAAATTATTACTGAAGTCCGTATCTAGGTTTCGGATAGCATCTCCTTTAAGGGGTGTGGGTGGCCGGACAACGACACTGATCTGTGGATGGTGGGGATTTACATCATCAAACGATTCTTTTTTACACGACTCATCAAAAGTAATGCGCTTTACATCTTGTCCTGCACCGAGTCTTTTCGGTGATATGCTTGCAGTCCGTGTATTTTTCAAACATGAATTAGTTGTAGTGGTGGTTGCGGTTATGGTATTAGTGGTGGTCATAGTAGTCATGATCATCGCTGGATCGGGCAATGATTCAACTATATTTATTTGGAAAGTTGTTGCTGTTGACAATTCATCTTCAGATTGTTGGCCCCTGGACATACTTGGTGACATGGTGATTAAAGGGTTTTCTATACTAATTTGTGGAGAAGATATAGTGGAGGCATTTGGGATAACTAGGGTTTCTAATTGGGAAGTGGCCGTGATAGAGGAAGATATGGTAGTTGAGGTGGTCATTAAATTAGTTTGATCTGCCAATGTGCTTTTCTTAGGTCGCTATATATGTCGTGTGTTGTGGTGCGTTTTAGAGAGGATTGTGGATTAAGGATTTATTAATTTTTTTTTTGCAAAGAACAAAAATGCACAAAACAAACAACAATTTAAGGTATACCAAAAAAAAAGCGGAACCCAAATTAATTAACTTCCTACATCCTTCATAGAGTCCATAATCCTTTACTTAATGCCTACCTTGAAACTTTGACGTGCAATATCATTGCCTTCTACAAATTGTGCCAGTGAACAATATCGTGTAGGTTTTCTCATTTTTTGGTCATCACAACGATTGTCAATTTCGAAAACGATATTTTCGAAACCAAACTGTTGTGGATTGTCATCGCTATCTACATGATCAAGGTGAGCTACATGGCGAGGTGGTGACGAATTTCGTCGTCGAATTGTTAACCCAACAGATACACTTGTTTTCTTATGCTGCACAGAATTTGATTTTTGGGGTGTGGCCGCAGTATCGGAGCATAAGGTTACAGTATCATCAGTTACAATGTTATCTTGTAGGGCTAAATTTATATCATGATCCAAAACGGAACATATATCATCCATAATACTTTCACCAGGCATTTGATCCGTTTCATCACTTGTTTCTGGTGAATCTATATGCGTAAATGCTGTTGAATTCAGATCCTATAGAAGAAACACATTTGCATGTTATATATTAAATAATATGAAGTATATATAATATTAACTTGTAGCAACTCGCATAATGGCACATTTTCAACTCTTTCAAATGTTTCAGATGTCATACTGCCCTCCTCATTACTGGTGACTGATAAAACATCACCATCATTTTGTCTTTGAACATCATTTACTTTGGAATTATTCTAAAAGTAATATGAGAAGTAATGGACACATAATTATATAATGGAGAAGAAAATTAAGCGAAACGTACGATATTTCCATCTGTGTCGATTATAGTCAAATTTTCACTAGTGTATACACTATTAGCTTGAATTGCCATAACTGAAGTGGGCGGTAGTACCTGTGACTGAGATTTCTCATCTTCATTTTCTTTTGCTGTATAACCACCGTCTCGTTTCTCCACATCCGTTTTGTGCAAACTCTCTTTGCTGGTAGACAATTGCATTTGCTGACTCATGTAATAATTTCTTTCAAATACTTCAATTGGTCTGAAGTCGGAGAGTGGATCAACCAGATGGACTTCGCTTGTTATAATGGGAACTGTTAAAAAATTCTTTTCAATTGCTTCAGTAGATGGCGACAACTGAAATCCTTGATCTTCAATGTTTGCTCCACCAGAAAGAGAAAAGCGTTTACTATGGTTCGTTGTTTCTCCGGTGGCATCTTCCTCCAATTCTTCAATAGCTTCGGGTACACCTGAACTGCGACGACTATCAGCAAATTGCCGTGGTACAGGCAAACTAATGCTATTAAAAAAGTTTTCATCTATAGATTCACGTCTATTATCAAGGACCGGAGAAATACATGTAAATGTTGATGTTTCCAATGTAGGTGAAATAATATTAATGGGTGGTATGTTAATAAGCGGTGAAGTGCACGGTGTAGAATCACCCGAAGTGCTTGTGGGTATTTTTAAAGCCTCAAAAGGTGTAACTGATAGACGACGCTGATATCTTTTAGGTCTACCTGGTTCTGAATGCTCGACTACATTATATATAGCGCGTTTTACGCTATTCGCACGGCTCTGTAATGTTTCTCTTTCAGTAGAACGTAAATTTCGACTATTTCTACGCTCCTTAAGATTTAATTGATCTTTTTCATCTTTTTCAATTGATATGTTGGTGCTTCTAAAATACATACAACATTAAGCAAAGAGCATCAAGATTAGGCAGTGCGATACTTACAATAATGAAGATTGAGAGGCGGAGTTAATTGGATGATCTAGTTCAGCTTGCGCTATTAAATTACTTATGGTAGTTATTAGTTCACTATCTGTATGTATATCGCTTTCTTCTTCACATAAAGCATCTAGTAACATACTAAGCTTTTGTCTTAAAATATCACACTTAATAATTAATTGCTCATCATCTTTATGATGTTCACACATTCGCTCAAGTAAATCATCAATTATCATACATAAAGTTTTCGTTGATTGAATTAAGGTGTGCAAGTCATCAGTCTCTACAATTGAACGTAAATTTTCATTGGCCGTTGTCACCATACCCGTCAATAATGCCTCCTGTTCCGAGGACAATGACATTTTATGGACTTTCGTTGTAAGGGAGATTGCCTTCTCAAACACCATTATACTCCAACGATCCAACATTTTTGTACTAGCCGTTTCATAACGTTCCAATATTTGCGGTAAATGGGCGTCATCGTCACAAGAAGAACCCCAGCCTAAAACTCGAGCTAAATCATTACCCGTACCCAACGGTAAAACAGCAACTTGACATTGTTTCTGATAGATAACAGAATTTATATAAACATATATATGTATATGTACAAAACACTTAACAGAATAGACTTACGTGCATATTGTAACGATCAATTTCACTTAGGACCCAGCCTACCGAGCCATCGCCAGAGCATACTAAAATGCGAAACATTTCGAAATGGCGAAATAAACGTAAGCCTAAGCTTGGGCCGGTAGACACTAAATCAAACACTTGAGCTGGATTAAGTAACTGTTTGAAACGTCGTAGAAATTTTACGCCTTGATTGTCACCTGACTTTGAATTTACAAATACCAGTAATGGAGAAAAGTTACCCTTTGGACTAACCACATCCCAAGAATCATCATTACCAATTGAATGTACACATGTGGGTGGTACTACAGAAAGTTTAGCCGGCCCCAAAAGACATCCAACAATTACTTGGGGTCTACATGCCACATGTACCGTCGTCCGACACCATAAACAGCGCCAATCTTGTAAACGTAACACGGAACCACAAGTTTTCTTGCATATAATACAAATTGCTGATACTGGCAAATTGCCCTCCATCCATTGATGTGGCATAACAATACTGCCATCGGCATCTTCAATAATATCTTTACCAACAGTAGCTAATGTTGTCCATTTACAATTTGCTATGGCTTTGGCAGCGCAATGTTTATGCACTTTACATTTGCATACCTCGCATGACAGGCCATGCGAAGTGACGCCCGATAAAGCATCACGACACACATTGCAATAGGTAGGGCGGGCATGGGATGTCGCGTACCAATGATGATGATTTGAAAAGATATCATGCTGTTCTATGTAAAAGCTATCACCACGTGAACGTGGCGGTACAGAGGCCGTTTTCAGTGAGCTTAACCAATCCTCCATTTCTCTTCGTGATTCAGCACACAATACCAATGAACGTGTAGATGTTATTATCTGTGAAACCAAAACAATCCAGAAATTCTTATAAGTTTCACTAATTAAAAAATATTACTAAGCAACATGAAGTTTTTAATCCCACTACCATCACCAACAC
This sequence comes from Melophagus ovinus, assembly GCA_023089585.1. Lineage (NCBI taxonomy): Eukaryota > Metazoa > Arthropoda > Insecta > Diptera > Hippoboscidae > Melophagus > Melophagus ovinus. Next base: position 7,994,324 of record JAKKIB010000174.1, on the reverse strand, counting down.
TTAAATATACTAATCTCTATACTTGCAATTAGCATAATGCGTGTTTTTGCATTTGCGTTCAATTAAATAAAGAACATATGTACTAATCTAGTTTTCAAGTATTGCATTTCATATGCGTGGTTATAAACGCATAACACTATTCTAACAATATACTGATTTATACATGACATTTATTAAACTTTTTTATAAAAAAAACCAAAAGAACAAAAATATATACTTTGCCATTGATTTATATTTTTAAGTATATGTTTAATTAAATTTATGTGAATTTTATCATGCGTATTTTTAAATACACCTGATTCAAGTGCTAACACTAACTTAATAAGTGCTCACTTGACCTTTACGTATATTTATAATATTATACATATCCGTACCTTAAAATCTTTTACCATATAAAAGAATGCAGAAAGCATAAAAAACAAGTAAAAAATTATATTTGGCTGGGGTAAAATTTTGGATAGCCATCACAAATGCACTATAATATTGCGATCCAAGAACTGTTGCGGTTTTTTAGCAGTAAATAGAAAATGTAAATGAAAATTTTGTATTGTGCAATTTCCCGTAGGCGTAGCCGATTTACACATTTTTTACACAAATATTGTAAACTAGTAGCCCTACAATACTTGTACAAAGTTTCAACTTTCTTTACTTTGCAGTTTGTAAATAATAACCAACTAAATACCAAATTTTGTTAAAAAACCAATGCGCCCCTCAGTTTACATTGTATTATGGGCGTGTGCTTTAACCGATTTTACCTATTTTTAATAATAACCTGCATGCAAGAACTTCCAATGATTTTGCTAAATTTGAGCTTGATATCTCTAATTTTATGACCAAGAAACATTTACAACAGACAGTCACATAGATGGAGAGATGTACAGACGGACAGACGTGTTTAAATCAATTCAGAATTTAATGTTTATAGTGCTTCTTTTTTAAATAAAATGTATTACAATAATAATAATATAATATAATAAAATATATAAATGTCCACTAGTAAAGCACTAAGAATTACTAATATAGAACAGCACAGTGCCACCTCAGAGACAGCTTTTAAATGGATTTTAGATTGTACATAATGGACTTTCATGCGATATCTCTATTTTCTTGTAAAGCTCCATGCCGCTATTTTCTACATGTTCAAGATTTATTAAAATTTTTTAGCTGGACATGTTTCAAACCAAAAGCTAACCAAATTAAATATATTTAAGATTATAATATTTTTATGATCACTCCCCAAATGACAATTAAATCTACAACATTACGTACTATTAACGTTTTATAACAAAAGTTGGGACAAAGTGCTGCTTTATTGAAAAAAAAAAATTGAAACTTACATCGAATAGATCCACTTATTACGTCACGAAGAGACATTCATATAAACGCTTTTTCCAGTTATCTACTTAATTTAGGCATTTTTTTCTCTGGAAAATATCTGTATTATAAGGAATCAGTTGAAGTAGTTTAAGGTATTCAATTAACTGGTATCGACCAGTTAATCCCTAAAAACTAACTTGTAACTGTATAAAATATTATCTGCTTCATTTATCATTTATTATGTTAGTACAAGAAAGGTCTTTTTTTCTTTTGCATTAACTTTAATCCCAATTCCTTCGCCCAGAATAAGAAAAAAGCAAACTTTTTAAAACTGTAATCATTGTTGTTTACTAAAAGTTTCCCTGAATCGCGTAAAGAAAACAATTTTAAACAAACAAGAGCCCTAACAATGTCATTACGTTTCATTGATTGCTAAAAGCAAAACAAAGGTAAAAGAAAATCATAAAATACAAATGAAATAAACGCAACAATATTGTTATAAAATGAATACTGTTTTCAAAGGTTATATGGCAAAATCGATTCGTTTTGATACACTACTCTGGAAATTGATGATATTAATTTCCTAATAAAAATGATGTAAATATGTAAAAGATCAAAATTTTATCGCAGCCTATTTTCAAAATTAATTAACGAAAGTTATGGTAAAAGTTACTATAATAAATTTATAAATTTACATGGATTGGTTCTACGGACAGACAGACAAATAAAATTAAATCGATTCATTGAGTTGTTTCTGAGTCTAATTAGTATAATGAAAGCTTAAGTCTTTGTACACAAATTTATAATGTCCTCTACCATAATTGTATCAGGTAGTATAAGAAAGTTCCTTTGTCCTTTTACATTCATAATACCCTTCATTTTATATATCTGTTAAAAATAATTAAACTTCAGATGTCCTTGTTTCATGGTAGTTGATTTATAATTATCAAATGTCTTTCCACATAGCACTAAACTCTACTTGTCATGTTCGCCATATTCACAAAATATCACGTTTCTTTTTTTATCGTGACTCAAATTTCTTAAGCAAACGGAAATTTTTTGTTTGAAATTTGTGTAGAAATATCTTATTTTTAATAAAGTTAAGGCAACTTTTCTTTCTCTTTTCGATTTCTTGCTTATATTGTTAGTCTTGCTACTTAGCCTTGTTACTTTAACTCTACTAGTTATTTCTCTTTTCCTGTATCTATAAGTCACTTAAAGAGGACTAGAATTAAATCTACATTTTGCGTAATCGATTTCTTAATCTTCATTTTGTTAAAGTGCATTTATATATCTGTCAAAATAACAGTGTCAAATCTTTATGTTGCTAGTGCAGTATTTTTGCTTTTGTAATTTGTTAAACAATTTTGTTAAACAATTGTTTTAAATCTGTTGTCATAAAAGCTTCTCTTGAATTTTACCAAGATATTAAACTTTTCAGCAATAGATAGTTTTAAAGATGCATCATTACATTACTTGCACCACACACAACTTTTGATCCATTATAATACTTGTATTACTAAACACTTTTATAATTCACATAAAACTTTGAGAAATGTTGCATGAAAAATTATGTGTGACAAAATATTGGTTACTTAAGTGTAACTAAGTTCCTTTTCTTCTTTTTTGTATTATAAATAAAGTAAAACAAGAAAGAAATCGAAACCAAAGTGCAACAACAACAACAACAACAACAACAACAACAAGGAAATCAAGAAAGTATGTGAATTCAAATCTGAGTGAAGAGTCAAATAAGTTTGAAAGGTGCAGTCTAAATAGTTTGATCTAAGTGGATTAAAATTTTACATGCACATCAAATTTATCAAAATACAAGTTTGTGTACAACTTCGTTATATGAATTAAAAATGGTTAATCTTTGCCATTTTAGCACATTCGTTTAAGGCAAGGCTTTTTTTAGGAAATTTGCGTCCTTCCAGACTTCTCGATCTGACACGTTTTATAGTTTTTAATAATAATAATGCACTTTATAAGCACAAACAGACAGATATAGAAACTAATTGGCAAATAGATAGACAAGCAAAAAGTTCACTAAGAAATTGGACTCTAAGAGGTTCAGATTTTTCCGGATGTTTTGCACTTTAACACAAACTTATGATGTACTTTAAAGGATAAAACAAATATAATAAGTACCCAGAACTAAAGTCTTAACTTTGTTATTTATATGTTTTTAGGAAGCACGACTATGAAAAATGGACAGTTTATACAAATAAAAATAAAATTTTGAAGCTGAAAATGTTTACGTTTTTTTTTTTACTTTTCTTTTGTTCTGTTATAGAAATAGAAGTATAAGTGCTTGCTCATGAAACCTTGACCAAAACCTTGAATAAAAAGGAAATTTAAGTATCATTGCAATATAAAATGATGATAACACACAAATTATATGGGTGTGCGGAATGTTCCCAAATCAGTATGAAACTGACATTCACCCTAAAACTATCTCAAACGCCCACATATTTTCACATATATATAAGTATAACCGCATGAACTTAGGGGAAATTATTACGTGTAACGTGTTTTTATAAAAATAGATAAATGTTTATAAAATAATGTTCACCTTGAATGCATATGTAAATGCTAACACAAGACAGTAAAATGTATACTTAAGCGATAAGAACAATTATTATTATTGTACAATATGATCCAATAAGCGATATAATGCGATATAATGCGATACAATGCAATGCACTGTGATGCGTTACGTGGTAATGCACTTTTCCGTAAATATTTAATTATACGTATTATATGAAAACGTGTTATTAGATTTCTGTTGTTGCTACTTTAGCGATATACTTTTTTTTAACATTTTTATATTTCGATTTATAGATGTAAAAGTTAGTAATTTCTTCAAATTTCACTTGTTATTAGTTATTGGTATTAAAATTAGAATTTTAAAAATACAAATAAATAAATAAAAATAAATGAGAATAAGTAATTCCATTTGGCTGGATTTAATTCTAAAATAATTTCCATCGAGAGTGCGTAGCTATGGACCTAAGGAGTAAAGGCTCAACTATACGGATATTGTAGATGGTATATAAAATACAAAAAAACTTTTTTCAAATAAAAATTAAGAGTAGTGAACGAAAAAACCGAAGGGAATGGTATTTTGAAATTTTCTAATTTTAAAAGTGGATGCATCATATTTATCTTCAATTTATGATAAATATGTGCAATAAATTGAAATATTTTAAGTATAGCGCTTCATGAGTAGTAAATTAATAAGAACAAATACTTTCTATAGAAAGGGAAGTCCTTTCAATTTATTCAAGGATTTAGGCAGACTATACCAATATTCAATATTAATTTGAGTAAAAGAATCTTAAATGTTTTGAATAAATTCTAATCCTATATATCAATTTTTGCAATCAGAGGTATATCGACAACAGACCCTAGAAAAGTTAATTTAACATTTGAAGATGATTAAGAATATTTTGCAGGATATCTAAAGATCTGGTTTTAGATATAACGAACATTTTAACAAAATGTTTACATCCTCACTCTGCTTTGTAGGGTTATGAGTATAAAACAGAACAAAGAACTACATATGATCAAAATACTCTGGTTGTAATGATGCTTGCACTATAATTGATTTGAATTGAATTATAAAAGAGATGTTCTCACGTGGTTGTGCGGATTTTGTAAATAAATAGAAATAAAAATCCTTTAGAGAATGGAATATTTTTTAACATTTGCATTTATTGCGGAGTGATGTTGCGCCGGAAGATTAGCTGTAATACCAAAGTAAAAAAAAAAATTTATGAATTTTTACAGTTATTTCGTTTTTTTAACCCTACACAAAATGTTTTAAATTTATTCATAAATTCATTGTTTTTTGTCCACCAAAATAAAATGTTTCACAGTTTTAATACTCTACAACACATAAGTGAGTAGAATATATAAGTTTGTGCAGATGTTTGTGACATTCAGAAGTACTTGAAAGGGACTCACGTTTTACTATAATCAACATCTTAGAATCACGTTTCGAATCATTTTGAATTTATCTGTCTGCGTGTCTGTCCATCTCACATTGTACATCTAAAACTTTTATTAAAACACTTGTTACAATTATTGAGATATTTCTATGAATTTTGGTATATAAATGGGTTCAGATACCACCCTTTTGAAAATAGTTAGATTTGATTTATTTTTAAAACAACTCCCCGTATAAACATTTTTTTTAAAAAAAAGTTCATTAAATGGGGAAAATGTACAATTTTGAATAATTTTTGACGAAAAGTTTGAATTTATTGTAGACTGAATTAAAAAATATGTGTACCCAATACGACCCAGAAAGGTCCGTTACACCAAATTTTTCAAATCATTTTAAAACTGTAATTGTTTTTAATTCTTTGTCTTATATTTGACTTTGGAATCGCATTAAGTAGGTGTAGGGTGCTTAAGAGTCGTCTCCGACCAATTTTTCGGTTTTTTACGAAAATTCTTTTTCGTTGTACGAAAAGGTTGCCCCAACAGCTTAGTCTTATTGTTCGATCACACAATTTATAAATTTGATTTTCATTTAAATGTCTTGCGCTTGAATTAAAAATATTGTAAATCTTGATGTTTTCTTTGAAAAACGAGCGGCATATAATGGACACATATTTATATATTACAATTCACTTTAAGTTTATATTTGACTTTCCAAATCAATAATACACAAATTTGTTAGACAAATAATTTCCCAAACCTGTCTTAAGGTATTTGGTATAACAACTATTTAAGACGTTTTCTAAGTAAAGCAAGTAAAGCATTTTTTTATATAGTACGCTTATGAAGAAAGTGCTGTCGGTTAGAGTGATGACCTTTAAATAATTTACATTAGATCCTGTAAGATAATTTGGAATCTATTTCATAAATAGTTAATAAAATTACTTCATAAAGAAACGGTTAGATAATAATTGTATGGATTTACATTTACATGGTTCAAAGGCCTTCAATATAAAAACGTTATTTGTTAGGTGTAAATGAATAAATTGTAATGTAAAATATTGTGGCAACACATTCATGTAAATGTCTAACCTTAGTTCTCAATTTATTGCCCACATAATGCACAATTTAATTTATTAAACAGAAAATGCAAATATGTGAAATAGAACAGAACAGAACAGAACAGAACAGAATAGAACAGAAAACATATAAAAAATACATGTTGTCTTGGGTGTTGTAAAATAATTTATAGCCGATGATATAATCAGGAAAAAAAAGCAAGACAAAAAAGGAAAATAGAGGAGTAAAATACAAAATATAAAAATAATTGTAACAACAATAAGAATAAACGGAGTAAGAGTAGGAATTTATCGCATTATCATTGCCACTATGACTTAAAAAACCTTGATATTTAAATATATTTTTTGGCTTTAAGACAGGCAACACACATGCACTAAACGCTTTACCTTATTTACTTTTATTACAAGCTTTATATATACATACAACTTTGCTTGTAGTTTTATAATGTCTGACTGATTCATTTTATTTGTTGTTCATTATTAATTTTGCGTTATTTATTGTTACATGAAATTTTCTTGTCAATATGAAAGACTGCACAATCATTTAAATGAATACAGATTAATTCAACTTTAGATAAGTAAGATCAATATATCCCACTTAATTAATTTAAGGCAACTATAATTTTTCATCTTAGAGCTCATGAAAAGTAAATAAAAAACTTTTATATTTTAGGTTTTCATCCAGCAACATTAGTTAGGTTATTGTTAGATCATACCTTTTTCGATTTACAACTTGTTGTACGTTCAATAAAATCCTGTTTGCAAGAAAAGTCTTATTTCTACTTTGCATTGGCATTCCTACAATCAAATAAACTTTAACAACGAACCGGAAAATTTGTGAAAATCAATTCAGGAGTTTTGTACTTTTATATCCAAACTTTATGATACGAAGTCAATCCCTTTAAGAATATCAACAGTATTCCGCTTAATAAAATATACCAAATTTGTTTGTTGTATAAACCGAAACGATATATTTCTTTGCAGTCTCGAGCAGTAATTTAATCGAGAGAAAATTTATGCATTATACAACAGATCAACCTAAAATAGCAAACAGAAGTTAAATTTGTTGTCATGGAATCACCCTGAATTTTATCCATTCTCCTTCTCCATGCTTCATGTACAACTTAAGCCCAGGGAAAAATTTATATTTAATGCATCATGCAAGTAAGCTATCACGGCATGTATGCTTCTTTTAGAGACAACGAGATTCTAATTTGAAAGCCGCCATCTCGTAAAGTTTCCGATACTTTCTTTTATGCCTCATTACTATTATAAAATTGCACATAAAAAAGGAAAATATTTTTACTAACTGTTCGTGTAATTTGCTCGCTAATAAATAGCAATTTAGTTTTATGAACATCAATAACAGCATCAACGTAATCATTATTGTCAACATTATTATTTGATATTAACTTACTATAAGGATAATGTAACATATTTAATCCTGCAATATACAGTAATTAAAATTTAATATTCATTATTTCATTATTAAATTTCAATCATTCAAAATTTTTATCGTTTTTTTTTTTTGTACTGCCAACTCATTTTTTGTTTTCACTTTTTCAAAGAACATTTAATGGCATGTTGTGTTATTGATGTTTATGTTGAGAATATTGTTGAAAATTGCGTTACGCATAATAAATCAGCAAATAAAACAGGTATGAAATTTCATCGTAAAATTTATATAAATATTTATGTTTGTTTGTTAGTGTTGATCAAGACATTGTTCATTATGCGTTGACATTAAAATTGAAAAGTCTGTTTTTATCAAGATTTATGATTTATTTATTTACTTTATTTTATGTTACACGACTTCTTTGTTTTATCTTATTTATACAACTACAAAGTGTCCAATTAGAGAGGAATAATTGAACACTAATTGAAAGAAAGCCTTTTAAAATGATGATGATGATGAAAGACCATAATAATTTGGCCATAGGTGAATGGTGGGTGTTGGCTGGGGCCTGGTGGTTAATGAGTGGTGGTTGGTGGGTGGTGGTTTGTGTTGGGAAATTGGATGAGTGGAATAATATAGAGAATACTCTTGAAATATAATTTAATGAATTGTGTTTTGTTGATTTTTTTTTGTAAACTTACTTGAAAACTATGATTTACATTTTTGATACTACATTCAGCTGTACAGACATCCGATAAATCAATTTCATCGAAGACATCACTCTATAATGAAAAACAAATGAAAATATAAAGTTATAAAGTTATATAAAAACAACATTAAATGTTTATTAAGAAGGAATAGTCATGAAACTTTATAATAATAAATTATTGACATATAAAAAGTGGTAGATACTTTATTGTCGCTTTTTGCCCATTTTCAAAATAATATGACTATTTTAACAAAAACAAATTTTCTTAAATGTATAGGGATTACTAAGAAAACCTCCACCGCGTATTTCGGCCTTCATTTGTGGACATTGAATTACTTTGTTTCTTCCATTTTGTTTTTCTATTCTTTAAGCATTATATGAATTTTTCAATGCATTTAATATCCAGACCTCTGAAATAGTTTGCGGTTTGTACAAACTTAAAAGTTAACAAACTGCATAAACTTTGGGACGCGAACAAAAACAATTTTATTAAGTAAACTAAAAAGAAAAAACTATAAAACAAAATTTTTATTTGTACTGATAGTTTAACTATAAACAAAATAAAGTAAAATAAAACTGAAACAGAAACGTGGACGAAATTTAAATCTATATATTGGGTCATATTAAAAAATATCCATTCTTTTCTTTCTGATATAAGTCTAGCAATAGCCGGAAAATGGAAGATGACATTTCAAGATTAATTTTATATCTAAGTAATATTTAATTTGTCATTATTGAAATTGGATAAAATATCTGAAGCCAAATGCCATAGAAAAGCCTTCGCAAAACCATGTCAAAAGAATTCTCTGATTTAGCATGAGGTCGCTGGAAGTGAAAGTTCGAACTATGCATAATTTGATCGATTTGATTTTGGAAATTTGATATGACAATTACAAATTGTTCACCTATCAATAACAAAGCCAAAGAAATAAAATCGTATTATAATGAAAGTAGCTAATTATGGTACCCAATATTCTCATTTTTTAAAGATGCTTCCTATATTAAACTTTAGAATCATATACACTTTCTTATGATGTTTGTAACAGACAAATAAGAATTTAATTTCTAAGTACAAAATATATATTCTTGTTAAGAATTTACTAATAGATCTATAATCAATTAGTGGTAGCCGTCCGTTTCTAGTCTTGCATGATGCTGCAAAAATTTTACACTTTATAGAATCGTTAATAAATTTGATAGGTAAATTGACAATAAAGATGAGCTGAGTTGATAAAAGTACAAGCCTATGGAGCAATTGAAGATAAGAACATTTTTCAATTTGAGGATAACTGTGATAAGTGAATCATAAAATTGGGCCACTAGACGTACATATATTTTTCTCTACTTTTATCATTTTACTACATTTGATTTAACTTTTCTCAATAAAGTTATCGATACTCTTTGCGAGCATATATATTTATATGCATGTATATATATATATATATATATATATATATATATATAAAGAAAATTCCTCTATTATCGCTTTACTTGAATAAATCTTCAGACGCTGTTCTCTTATTCTTTCTTAGGTCTCTTTCTTTTTATATGATAAAAAATTTTTGTTAAAGAAATTTTACAATTTGCATTAACAAAAAGAGCAAAAAAAGGTAAGGAAAGGTTAAAACTACCATTTAAGGACGGAAAAATGATGTTTATATTTTATTTTAGTTTCTTGGTGCTATAAGTTTATCCATATATTTTTAACAAACATAAAGGCTTGAAGCAAACCCCATTGGTTCAAATAAAAAGATTGATTTAGAATCACGTTTTGATTTAAATTAAGTCTATCCGTCCGTCCATTCATCTATATATTTGTCTGTTATATGTTGTTCATGTAAAATTGTTATTAAAATATTTATGTTCATTGTAGAAATTTAGGAAATAGGCGTTTTTTTAATTCAAAACCGAATTTTGTAAAAATGGCTACGATCTAACAATTTTTTAGGAAATTTCTCTACAAAGCACCTTATTCTGAAAAAAGTCGCTATACGGAGGAAATTTATTAAAGAAAATTGCTTTAAAGTTGTAATGTGACATTTGTCCCAAATTAATACACTTTTTTGTATTCCCTTCCTTATAAAATTTTTTGAAAATTATTATTTCTTACTTCCACTTGATTCCTTTGTTTTCTTTGTTTATTTAATATATCCAAAAAAGTGATGCTGGGTTGAGTTTTTGCGCCATCATATGATTTACGCTTTGCACAAAATGTTCTTTAATTTCTCTCGCCTATACTTTTCAAATTCCATTCCAACTTTGACGGCCTTTCATATATTATATTAGATTAACTTTTGTGATGAAGGGTAAATATTGAATTGCTTCAATCGGCTGTAACTATTTCAATAATATATTTAACAATCAATGGTGGCTTTCAACGAAAAATCAAACTGAAAATTAAATTGAATTTGCACAGTCATAAAATCCTATTACAATGAACAAGTAATTCAAGAGCTCTAGGTTAAATAACACCGTCGTCCTTATTTTATATTTCTTCTTAACTTTTTACTTTTTTTATATAAAAAGAAATTGTTTTATGGTGCACAGAGTGTTGCAGAGAGTTATTTGGCAGCATATTAAAATTTTAATGGCACTTTCCATAATATATAATATTTTATTTGACGATAAATCTTCACCAAATTTAATCCACTAAGGAAGTACAAGACTTTTTTTTGGTATTATCTATAATTTCAAAATATTCTTATTTTATGATATTGCATAAATAACTTCGATAGCAAAAAAGTGACATGAGCAATAAAAATATTTTCAAATTATAAGTTATCAAAATATATTTTGGGTAGTAAAAAGTTTTCTTAACTTAACTAACTAATTAAGATATAATAGGATTCTCAATAAGTTCTCACTGTTTCTCCAAAAATTTATACGCTATATCGAATTAAAGTTCAATGCATGAGTTACTCGATTCGTTTGCTCTTGAGTCGCTACACGAGCAATGACACAACAAAGTAATTTTGTTATATGATCACTCTGGGCTTCATGTTATAAAACCGATGTAAATCTACTTGAGAAAACTTGTTGGAAAATTTCACCGCTCCAGCTGTATTCACTCAACGTAGCCCCTTTACCATGTTCACTTATTCCGTTTGATGGCACAAGGCCTAACTGGCCAGAGCTGTCATTCTTACCAAGAACCTAAGAGGCCATTGTGTGGCCTCAAAAGGCATGTTTTTCCAAAACGGAGTCCATATACTACCAAAAAAGTTGCGGGATGTAGACTCTGCTGATGGGAAATACTTTAAGCGAAATGTTTTTCTTTCTTATATTTTAAAATGGTGCCATTATTTTGCAACAGCAAGAATTTTTTTCAGGTAAAATGCGGTGAACTTGTTTTACTTTTCTTTGGAAGGAAAATTTTGCTTTTCTAATTAAAAAAGAGAATCATGTCATAAAACTATTTAAATAATAGTGTTGATCGATAAAATTGTATTAAGAGATGAAGAAAAATTGGATATGGAAATTGGATATGATTTTACGAAAAAATTCCAAAAAAAGTCCATTCGTAAATCTGATATGCTTATCACTTCCACAAGTACATATACATATAAATACGAATCTTTTCACACGTTATGTAGAAGGAGAAGGCGCTGGTTTGGTGTGAGTACACACCTTTTTCAGTGCAATATGTTGTTAAGACAAACTTTACGTTTGCCACAAATTTTAATAAAATATATCCTAAAGTGCGATCTTATAAAAACTTTGACACTTACTAGACGTATAAATAAATAAATAGGCTGAAGTCAATTGATTTGAATCGACTTGCCGAATCCAATGAAGAATTTATTCATTGCCCTATTCTTGTAATGTCGTGATCGGTTGTGCAACCAAATGCACTCGTACTTAGTTTCCATTTTAAGTTGAGCAAAGTAGTAAATTTTAGACGCTTCAAATGTTCATCAAAGATATACATAATGTACTTTATTATAAATTCCCTTAGCGATACATAAATTATTCAGTTAAATGCTGAATATTTAGCATTTTAAACGATATTTAAACAAATAATTCATGAAGAAAAATGCGCATCATAATTAAATGCTGCAATTAAATAAAACATTATTTCACAATAATTTATGCAAGCGTTCTATAATAAACGTACAAAACTAAATATAAGAACATAAAAATTATGAATCGTAATATGGGCTCAATGATATTTTTACTTGGTAAAAAATGTCAATTAGGTTTAAGTGAAAACTTTCAAATAATTATCATTCTCATTCTCATTCTCATTACTAAGAATTATACACATAAAAAGGAATATTAAAACAAATTTTAATAAAACGAACAAATCCAAAAGCGATTTTAACTGACAACGATAATCTACAATCTAACTCATCCAAATGATTTTCTTAATCAATCCCCGTACATTTTTTTTGTTTCTTTATACATATGTCGAAAGTATTAATTATCATACACCACAGTTCTTACTTTGCATAATTTTTTTCCATTAACTCTTTTATGCAATTATTAATTATTTATTAATAGAAAATTAATTTTCCTTATACACACATATACCTGCGTATTAACATATTTTTTGTTTGATGTTTTAATGAAACTATGAAGAAAAAAAATATGTTTATTTAATAATAATAGTTTCAATTAATATTGTTGTCAGATAATTTAAATAATTAAAATTCCTTTAAACATTTTCATTGTTAACACTTATCACACAGAAGGCAAATTATGGCGCTATCAAAAATATGTTCTATACTTACTCTTATTGTCTGTATACATTTCTTATAGAAGATTTCAGTTCCAAATAGTTACCTGATTATGAAAAGTTACCTGATCATGAAAAGTGAGATATATGTGTTTATTGTATGAGCCATTAAGTTAATTTGATATTAGATAAAAATGAAGTGCATTTAATGAATCCATGTGGTATCATGAGCAACCTCGTCTCTGTGTACTTTCCTCTCTTCTATATTACAATCGCTTTCAAATTGCTCCTTCAAAAGCGATTGCAATAAAACATGAGATTTTAATAATTCCGTTTAATTTTCTAAACACACCCCCACCCTCCTAATTCCTAGGAGCGTATATAAAACCCCCTAGATTTTGCCTCTTATTTTATATTTATTTATTTCTTTCTGCCTCTTATTTTATATAGTTGTTTGGATACAAATAAACTATTAATATTTAAATTATTTTTGATTTCAATTTGCTAATCTTTGCTAATGTCCTATAAAATTCTTCGAATTGCTGAAACTATCCATAGTGGAAAATATATGAATGAAATTTATTTTTACCATCTGAATTACTAGTAACAGACCAGACCATATGTAAAACAATTACCTAAATGATATTTCTTTTTAATTATATTTCCGTTCTATTGCATACATTTAAGTTAATGAATTATATTTTCAGATAAATATGAAGTGCATATAATTTATGAGAGATTTTCGAAGAAAATTTGTTGGTTAAAAATTCTAAGAATATAACTCTTCTTATTTACACCCATTACTCAAAGATTGGGAATGTACTCATTTTGTCATTATTTTGGAACGCCTAGAAATAAATAGTAAAAACCTTATAAAGTATATATATTCTTGATGAGCATAAAAATCTGAATCTGAAAAAATGATAGACATTATCTATCCATCTGTACACCTCTCCATCTGTGTGGCTGTTTGATGTAAACATTATCCTGGTGGTAAAATATCGAGTTCAAACTTGGCTGAATCATTGGAAGTTCTTGCATGCAGGTTGGAATTGAAATTGAGTAAAATCGTTCAAAGGATACGCTCACAGTGCAATATAAATTATCTCATATTTTTTAAAGAAAATTTGGTGGTTTTTTTGCTCATTATTTGCAATCTGCAAAGTAAAGAAACTTGAAATATTGTACAAGTGATATGGCTACTGGTGGTGGGTATCCAAGATTTAAGTGTAATTTTCTAACTCATTTTCTCATTCTTCTTATGCTGTTTAATTTGTAATGTAAATTTATCAAAAACTTTTTGGAAATTGCAATTTGTTCTACTGTTTATATTCTAAATGATTGTGAAATGTTTACTTAATTGAAAATTCTTTGTATTAAATATAATGCGAATTACTTGTTAGAAAATTTCATTAAGAATTCGATAAAGAGATAGATACAATTAAAATTTAAGTTGAATAATACGCATCTGGCACAATAAGTTCAAATATCAGAGTTAATTCTACTAAACAATTAACTATCGCAAAATTTTAGTTCCAGTTTTCGTTTCGTTTAATTCTAAATAGTTTATATTAAAATTGAGTAACCCATTGATAATTGTACCCGTATTTCTTTTTCTATTATTGTACTGTATCCAATTTCACGGTAAATTATTTGCACGTCTTAGAATACATGTTTAAATAATTTATGCATTTTTTAAAAATATTTTTCTTCCATACTTTAGGCATTTAGGTATTTTATAACTTTTCATTAAACTGTTTATAAGTTCTTAATAATTTGATACAGACAAGTATTTTTTGATGTGTAAGTATGCTTATCAAACTATTTATAATACTTTAACTAAATTGGTGTCAATTTGGATTTACTTTGGTAAAGTTTTTATATCTACGGGTATTTTGATTCAAGAAAGAACATTATTTAATAAGATAAGGTCAGACATCTTATGTTAATATTATTATTTTATTTTTATTGTACGAAAAGATCTGGAAGATCTGGAATTTTACATTTTTTTATTTTTTATAGAAAAACCGAAAAGTCAGCAATATCAAGGGCATATCGTTCTAAAAAATTTGCTTTAAAAATGTCCATTTTTCAAATCAACTGTCAAGTATCTCATTTTACTACGTTAAATAAGATTTTATAATAGAGGAAAGTATACTATACCAAATTAGATTATATAAATTTGTACGAAATACCATTCTGAAACTTATCGAACCTGCTGCCGATTTTTCTGAGACAAAAGAAGCTTAGCGCCTTCTTTTAATGGAACATGTTCATAAATTTCCTGTAGAAAGTGAAAAGAGGCCAATTTCTAGAAGTTTTCTTCTTTTGAATGGGAAACGCCTTTCAGAGAAGACGCTTATACTCTAGAAAATTGATTGTTAAACCATTATTCTAAGATAGAAATTTATTCTGCTGAATCAAAAATAAATACCTTTTTTCTTGTTTTTAAATCACCACAAATATTTATCGAATTTTTTAAGATCACTAATTCGAATGAAGCATTTACCCTTAACTGTTTGCTATAGGGTACTTAATAGTCGATTCGACTGTACTATTTCATCTGTTTCATATATTTTGTTGAATATATTAAAAATATTCAATTAGTCTTATTTATTTATTTCATATAAAATGCCATGAGAAAATTCCATAAATGAATATTTGACTTACGTATTAGAAAGATTATTTCATTCAAATCTCTTCATTGTTTATTATAGAATTCTTGATATAAAATATATTTTTTGTTTAATATCTATAACATGTATCCTTTTGTCTATCAATTTAATACAAAAAACTATATCATTATTATATATAAGATGACTTTCAATAGAGTTTTTATTTATATTTAGTTTTAAGATATAAAAGTTTTTTTAATGCTGATTGAAATGAATTAAAAAAATGGGCCACTCATTTTGAAGGCGAAACATATTTAAGATGAAGAGTAAACAATTCTAAATATCGGAAGAGAAATAAATGTTTTAAGATTTTTAAATGAAGCCATTTATCTATAAACGAAAAAGACTGCTCTAATCATTTAATTGATTTATAGAAAATTTCATAAATGTTTGCAATAAATTGATTACTAAGATTACTAAGATTACTAAGATTACTGCTAGAGACATCTTTACCTTAAAAACTTATACTAACAGTAAATTAAGGGATATTTGACGGATGCAAAAATCTTTAATATCCTTTACCCATTTCTCTAATAACTTTGACTTATTTTGTTTTATGAAGAAACAGATGAACAAGATGAAGTTTGTTCGTTGCACCTTACGCGGCTGATTTTTTAATGAAACAACTAACTCAAAAATATACATCTTTTAAAACATTGAATCTTTTGCTGTTATCTCTTACAATAGACAATAGAGCGCAATGTTGTAGAATATTTTTAATTCTTACAATAGCAATTATTTGAAATGATGCAAAGTCATAATAATGGGTCATATCCGACTCTTGTTTAGATATAAATATGTGCTCCTATGATGGAGAGACGGTTAAAAAAGAATAAAAGTGTAGACGAAATATAAAATACATGAATCGACGCAATCATCAGGCCATCATTCAAGATTTTTTCTCTATGTGCGTGTTTGATTGAACTTTTTCCATTTAAAGCAGTAAATTTACTGCAAGTAATTTCACCGTTTATATGATGCGCTCAAACAATTTTAATTCACACTTTATCATTACACACATACTCATGCACCACGACATAAAAGTCATATTGTGTTGTATGTCAAAATATGTACATGAGAAGTACTTGTAAAATGACAAGTGTTACAAAGACGAAACAAAACAAAAATACAAAAAAAAAATAAGAAAATTATATTTGACTGGAGCCGAATCTTAGGTACTCACTACCCACACATCATGATAATTTTATTTAAAGCCTGTTTCAATTTTTTTCAGTAATAAATTGAATCATTAAAATATTAAAGTTTTGCTATTGTATAATTTCGTGAAGGCCTAGAATATTTACATGATTATTTGGACAGACATTGTAGACTAATAGCCTTCCTACTTGTGTAAAATTTCAACTTTCTACCTTTTGCAGTTTGCAAATGATGAGTAAAAAAGGGGTGTTCATAGTTTAGGTTGCACTGTGAGCGTGTCCTTTGACCGACTTGGCCTATTTGTAATTCCAACCTTCCAATTACTTTGCAAAATTTGAGTTTGATATGTCACATTGTACGATCAGGAGAATGTTTACAACAGACACACAGACGGACAGACGGACAGACGGATAGACATGTCTAAATTGATTCAAAATGGATGTTGCTATGGTGTTACAAACATAATGATAAGGTGAGTATACCCTCAACCTCTGGGTAATGGGTATATAAAAGAAATATAAAAAATGTTTTAAATGTGAATGCGTTTCATACAATCATTGCAATTATTTAATTTGAGGTATTTGTTCGCTTGTTAAATTAAGTTACTTTTTATTAGCATCCATTAGGCTATGTATAAATTTAATTACTCATTTAAAAAAAACAAAAAAAAAAACAATACAATGATAATTATGTGCAGATCAAACAATTTGTGGGCGTTTTATTCCAAGTCTTCCTCAAAATTTTTCCAACAACTGACGAGCATTTAACTTGAGTATAAAATATCTGTAATATTTGAAAAATTACTGATGAAAATTTTACAACCGAAACGTATAAAAGTTGTATTCAAACAGCATGCGATTTACTGAGATTGAAATGCATTTTACAAAATATGTTTTCATCATACAATAAAAGAATAAAATGTCACAGAATCTTGGCAAATGGTTAAATTTATTAATGAAATATCAAATTCGAAATATCTTGAAAGCCCACATACAGATCTAACTATTAATTTTTTTTATAAATTACTAATATTAATTGTTAAAAATTTTAAAATATATTTATAATGAACTGAATGAGAAATATTAATTAAGAAATAGAAACTTTTTCCAACTTCCATTTTATGGAGAAAATCTTGAAAGTATTAAATCAGTTTAGCTTCAAACTTACACTTATGTAGATTTTCTTTAAACAATTTCTGAAATTTTACTTATTTTTAAATAAAAAATCTTTCTGTAATTTATGATTACCATAATGGCGAATTGCTACATTTTATACTCTTTTAATTATATTTATTTCAAATTCCATTAAAATTGTATTCTACATAATGATAAGAAAAATTCGTGAAAAAGCATCAAGTACACAGTTACGGACGGACAGACTACACAATACGTTAACGTAAATCGTATTCAGCTAATGAAATGTGATAAAATACTTCTTCTAAATAAATTCTTAATTAAAATTCCAAATTTTCTTTAATTCACATTCGCCTTTAATAAGTAATATTTTGAAAATAATTTAATTATAATCTATGGATTATTAAAAGCATTAGTTTCACTTCTTATAAAAGAATTAAATATTTTATTCACTCACAAAAATTTACGCAGGTTTTTTTTCATATATCTATTTTTTTTTCTTCAAATATTCATGACAACATTTTGAGTTGTAGATTTTCCTTTTTAATCTACATCTATCATTTTTTTTGCAAACATGCAAAAAAAATGATAGATGTACATTGGTGTGTGTTAGATTTAAAGTGTTGAGCCTCTTTCGAAGTATAAATTTTCATTATTTATAATGTCTTTCTTTTTATACCCACCTCGCAAAAATTGGAGGTATATTCACTTTGTCATTAAAATTGTAACGCCTAGAAAGAAACATTGGAGACCTTATAAAGTATATACAATCTTGATCAGTGTGTAATTCTGAATCGGTTTGACATGTCTGTCTGTCTGTCTGCCTGTTTGTCTGCTCGTTGGTTGTTAACATCGCTCTAGTCTTAAAAGTTGAACCCAAATTTATTGATAATATGTTAAGTTCTCTCAGGTAGGTTGATATTAAAAATGGGCCAAATTGGTTTAAGGAGGCGCCCTTAGTGCAAGGCAAACTGAGAACATCTCGGTTTCATAAAGCAAAATTTGGTACCTTTTTGCGCATTATTTGCAAACTGCAAAGTATGATGAGTTGAAATTTTCTTCAATTAGTGTAAAGCTACTAATCTAAAACATTTCTCTAAAAGGTGTGCAAATCGGTCACGCCTACACGAAGTTATGTAATACCAAATTTTCATATTGTTTTGTTTACATTTTCTATTTACTGCTGAAAAACTGCAACAGTCCAAGGATCTTCATGTCATGATGCATTTGTAGTGGATATCTAAGATTTGGCCCCAGCCGAATGCAATTTTCTTATTTATTTTCTCTATTTTTGTTGCTATTATTGTTGTTATTATATTTATTGTGGTTGTTTGTCGCAAAAAATCTCCTGACACATTTCATATAAGAAATTTTTGTTAGTAAATAAATTGATTGACATTTATCATAAAGAAATTATTTTTGTAAGAGAAATAGAAACATCTATTAACAATAATAGGAAGAACAAACAAAACCTAAATAGAGATAGAATGAACATTTAAATGGAATATTTTTGCAAATAATGAATGAAAATGTCATATAGTAGAAAACGAACTCAATGAATTTTGTTTATGTTATTGTAATATTTTCCATACTTATATTCATTTGTGTGAAAAATTGTTGCAAATGTGAAACTATCTTTTTTTAATTTAAAATGTTCAAAGATGCTATAAATAAGTAGTGCCACCATCAACGAAACAAATAAATTCCCATAATAATACTAAAAACAAGGACATCAAACTCTCAGACCTAAGAAAAAAAGATTTTTTTGCACATTTTTATGAGATTAATAAAACATATTTTAACATTTTAATATTTTATGATTAATTGTAGATTTTGTTACTTGCAAGATATTCAGAAATAATTTCTTAAGTTTTTCTTGAAATTTTATGTTTTTACCAAGATATATTTTTAATGCTCCATAATCTATTTCTAGACATGAAATTTTGAAATACGAAAATTTTGACAAAATACTTTAAAGCTTAAAAACTTACTTATTAAGAATAGATTCCACCAAAAACATTGAACGATCCATATTTTAACTTTACATTCATTCAATTGTGCCTGCGTTTCTTTTACGAGAATTTTTCTAATCTTAAGGAA
The DNA here is from genome assembly GCA_023089585.1 of Melophagus ovinus. NCBI lineage: Eukaryota > Metazoa > Arthropoda > Insecta > Diptera > Hippoboscidae > Melophagus > Melophagus ovinus. The sequence continues at coordinate 7,974,134 of JAKKIB010000174.1, read as the reverse complement.
TGTAATTAAACCTGATACAAGCATTTAAAGCTTACGTCTAAAGATAAGTTGAATGGATAAGCCACTTAGAACATATTAACAATTTTTATAAAAAAAAACATGGAAAAATGGAAGTTTTCACATTTATTTATGAATGATCAAAAAGAACTTACTCTCTACGCAATATCGATAGAATGAAATTTCTAGACATGGATCTATAAGAAATACTCTAAGAAATACTCTAGAATCAATCATGCTTAGGCAAAATTATATACTAAGAAATTTTTACAATCTATTCGAACTTAACTTTTCTTGATTCCCATTTCATTGTTTAATAATATTTTACTTATTTTTTTTACCAGAACGCTTAAATGCTTTTTTTGAAAAAGATAGACTTCTATTGCACTTGTTTGTTAAATAAAAAAAATGCTTCCTATTAAACTTACCTAACTACCGAAACGAACATCATCTTCATCATGGTTAGCATAAGTGAATGGCGTGAGTCATTTTCTTAAGAAGTACCGTATCAAATTTTATCATTTATTATTATGTTTCCTTTTTATTACAAGTAACGTGCAAAATTCATTTCATAAGAATTTCACAAGAGTTGAATGTAACATTTTAGAAGAATTACTTATAAAGCGGACTTTTTTTACATATTTTTTATGCAATTTTGCAATATTTTCATCAAAAATTAACAGAGAATTTTTTTTTATTTTATTTTTTTGTTTTCGTAACAAGAGTAAAACTTTCATTATAACGCTCAAAGTGGTAAGTAGAATAATGTTCATGCAAAGATACGGCTACCACTCATTAATAGTTTGTAACGTAACATAAATTATTTAGTTTACATATATATATGTATAAATTGTTGTATATTTAAATATTAAATTTAAATTCTTATAATAACATATAATTTACCCAATCGCATGATATATTTTGCCAAATGTAAAAAATGTAATAATTTCATGCAACTAAAGAGCAATAATTGAATCCATTAAATTGAGTGTTAACTTCTACATATAAACAAATGCCATGCATTTATATTTTAATATTTGCTTATGTGTGTGTAGTATTATGACATTTCTAATTCATTGCGTTTTTGAATGTTTGATGCAATCGTTGTATTAGATGTTTAAACATTGATACCAATAATCATACGCCATGTAGGCCATTGCGAAATCGTACAAATACAATTGTACATATAACGTTACTTTACATAAACTTACGCAAGGAAAGTAGCTAGTGGAAATTGCAAATCGCTTATTAAAATAGAGAAGCGAGAAATGTCTCTATTGCTTTGGCAGAATCGATGGGATGCTTCTGCAAAAGGGAGATGGACACACAGGCTTATACTGCATATATTAACCTGGATTAACAGTAGAGGCGTGGATATAAACTTTTACATTACACAATATTTGACCGCACATAGCGCTTTCAGGAATTATCTCCATAAGTCCGGGTACAATGAGTTACCGATGTGCCCAATGTGTATTAATGATGAGGAAGATGTAGAACGTGGCTTCTTTTATTGCCCAGGTTTCGCAGCAGGTATCTTATAACGTGAAGCATGGTGAATTATATGTTAATAAAAGAGGCCAATTGGTGGGAAATCAGTGAAATTGTTGTCTCCCTTTTAAAAGAATTAAGGACGACAGAACGGGCCAGAAAGGAACAAGAAGGAAATCCCTCGTGAACTAATATCTAATAATCGTGCAACGAGGGTGGTGGGTGGATAGCAGAGTGTTGTGTGTTTTAGTACGTAGATATAGGCAAGAATGAAGCCAGGTACATCTCCCCCTATTAATCGTGCATGCCAACAGACGGTTGTTCGTAATTATGGAGGTTTCGCACTACGTTATCACATCCGAAAAAGAAAAAATCTAACATAAACTTTTAATTAAGAATATAAACTTGAATGAAAATACATCAAACCAATAGAAAGGAGCAAGAATTCATTTTGAATTGAATTCTAACTTAAGTCAAATCTTGGAAATCCCTCCTTCTAAATAAAAGGCAGAAAGATGCTGCAAAACGCACTTAAGATTCTTAAATAAATGTTTACCATTTTAAAAATTTGATTTTTACCATCTTCCATAAGAAAATATATCTTTAGCTGTTTATGTAGAATGGTTTACGCGACAGAGCATTTTACCTTAAAAAGTAGAGACAATCTCTATTTAGATATGATTTGTTGGCATTTTTTTTTTGACCAATTTACTTTATTTTCCTTTGCGTCTAAATGCAAGATTTGAGAATATTTTTTTACAATTTAGTAGGCGATGTTTCATTATTTCTAATTTGGGGAATGCCAATAATAGAAATTGTTACAAAATCTCAAGCAAGCAGATATATCTAAATCGATTTCAAATTTACCGTTAATCATTCATGCACATTTTATTTTTTGTAGGATTCTTCTTGCTTTCCTTGAGCTCTTATAAATATTTTCTCAAAATTATAATGCAAATGAAGAGTATAAAACTTCTTCCACGTTCTGCCACATTTTTTGTTTAATCATTTTAAAACCCAAGCAATAAAATTTTACGTTTTCTGCCTTTATACAATTTCTTTTGATGTTTTTTTCATAGCATTTTCATTTCAGTTTTTATTCATTTTATTTTATTTGTTTTTCTTTTTTCTTTACATTTTGTGTTGTATTGTTTTTGTTTTATGTTGCTTAGAGTTACTTTCATTTTCACTTTCACGTTCACTTTAATCTTCCATAAATTTTTCCGTTTGCAAATAATATTAGTCCATTATTCTAGCAATAATACCCGGTTACATTATTGTATATAGTTTTTCTTTTACACTTATGTAATTGATGTTACAATTGTTATTATTGTTGTCATCGTACCTTTGTTTACGATTCCATACAATCAATATAAATCCATTAGTTAAGCATTAAAATGATAAATTCGAATAAACAAACAGAAAAACCAATAAAAAAAACTTATACATGTAAACAAATAAAACCAGAAAGTAGATCATGACGAATGTTTTACAGGTAATGTCTATCATACCAAACCGAAAAAGGTATCTAAAATGAAATAGACAGATAATAATTATGTGCACGTGTAGATAGAGAAAAACGAAAAAACAAAACGAGAATGAACATTACAAATATAAAATAAAATAAAGGCATCACATAATAGACACGACAAAATTATTTACATATATACTCATATTTTGTAACACTTGATATAATAAGTTTGTGCGAATATACATAAACATCCAGATTTAGTTTCTGAAGCGTTTATTTGATGTACTGTACGTTCGCCTATTTGCCTGCCTGCCCATCTAACTGAATTTGCCAATTTTTGAGATTTTGAAATTTACTTTTGACTTAAACATAAAGTTTCCTGAACAATGATTGAGATGGTATCATTTAAGCGGCCACTGCCATAAAAATACTTATTTTAAAAGAATTTAATACAAGTCTGAAAGAATTGAAAATAAATGTGCTCCAAATTGGATCTAGAATGATCCATATTTTAAAATCTTAACCTTATATTTTCTTTTACTTTTGTAGCACTTAGAATATTAAAAAGTCTGCCTCGATCAACTCTACGTATTTATCTACTTATTTTAATTTAATATTTTCCAATAGAAAAATTACAGTCGTCTGGTATTATTCAAGTGCTAATTTTTCTAGATAAAATATATACAATGAATACAAATTAATTTTAAAATAAATGAAGTAGAATGAATTTGTAAGTATTATCAAATTAAATCATTTGAATAAACTCTCAATGATTTCATAAGCATTTTGTTAGCAACTGTTGCCACATTTTTCTCAAAAATTTTTATTACATTTTCTAAAGATTTTTATATAATTATGTTATGTAATGTTAAATAAATAGTAAATCTAAGAAGAACTTTCGGTCAATTATTTTTAAGCAAGTTATCATTTCCATTTTATTATATTTATAATGTTTTTAGAACGTTGCTTTTTTAGAATTTATCCAAAATTCACATTTTTCACTTTTTTCTTATTTCAACTTTAAAATCATATTAAAAAATGGAATTTATGGGTCGAATTTACGAGTCTAAATGACTACAACATTTTTACATTTTTATATTTTCATATTTTTAAATGTTGGCTACTCATTTCATTTTTGTTAAACATTAAAAGGTAAGAAAGAAAACAAACTACAAAGCAAAACAAAAAACAAAAAAATTGTGTAAAATGTGTTTTATGATGAAGGTTACGAAAACCTTCATACAAAATGCAAAGGACGATATAATTTATATAAAAAAAGGAACAAAATTAAAGCGAAAATGAAAGCACATGAAGAGGTAAAAACAAATATTTATAAAAAAAAGAAAAAGACGAGAGACTTAAATCCAACAAAAAAAAAAATATTTAACGAGTAAAACAAGGTTAAATGTTTCCATTGATTTCTTTATATTCCTAAAAAAGTTAAGAATCAATTTAAATATAAAACAAAATTTCAATGCTTCATGAAACTTGTACCTTTTTGAAATTTCTGCAAATTAATACAAATTTTCATTATTTCACTAATTTATTTTAGTTTAATTATTGAACACTTAAGGTATGGAAATTAGAAGAAATATTTAAAAGTTTCTTGAGATAATTTCTAAAGAAATATTTTCTCTTGCTTATTCCTAGATTGACATTTAAAATTTTGAAGTCATATGAATGACTTGGAATTAATCGAATTCTATGTAGAGGAGAACAAAAAGGGTTAATATTCACATCTTTTAAACAGAAATCCTAGAAATATGTTTGAAATAATCTGAAAGCCCTAATATATGCTATAAATAATATTGAAATTTTTAAACCGCTAAAGTAACTTGACATTTTAAACATATCAGTTAAATAAGTATGTTATTGTTATTTTTCCTCTTAATATTATTATTATTACTTGTCGTTGTTGTCGTTATTACTGTGGTTGTTGTTATTGCTGTTGTCATTGTAGCTGTTTTCTATATTCTGCTTGTTTGTTTTTTTATTTGTTTGTACATATTATGGCAGACATTTAAGTGCTTACATACATACATGCATACACACCCACACACACACTTATACTCATACATGTAGCCATGCACAGTTGTATAATATATTTACAATAACATTAATTTAATCGTTTCACAGTAAAGTACAAATGGGTCCATTACACATCATTGTTTTTAGTTTGTTATTGTTATTATTATTGTTGTTGCTCATATTGTAATTTCTGAAATTGTATTGTAATAATAACACGTAATGTATTACAGTTAATATACGCATACAAAGACACATGCTTACACAGACTTACTCACAGACACACACACTCAAGTTATAACATAGAAAAACTTATGCATTTAACGAGAAGAAATATTGTTATATATTTATTATGAATTATTTTGTTGTGTTGTTGCAATGCATTGAGATAAAATGTTCTTTTTAAAATTTTTTATGATATTATTGCTACATCATTGAAAGTAATTGCTAAGTAACTTGAGCTCCATGTAATATAAAATGGACTATTTTCAATCAATCAACTTAATATGTAAAGAAGAAGGTCTGATAAGAAATACTTTCTAACAACGTCTTGAATTTAATATAATTTCTTTGCTTTTTATATAAATGTGGGTGTTTTCTATTAGCTTGATTGTTTCAATTAAGTTTCACTCTGTTTATCTTTGGCAAAGTTGCCAATTAATTTAACTATTCATAAATAGTCTAATGAATTGATATATTAGATTGTTTAAAAAGTCATTTCATTTCTTTGCATATTATTTTATCTATTTGAAGCAATAAAATTCTTGTTTATTTTGTAATATCAAAAAAAAATTGCTTTATTTGCTAATTAAGCTTAAGAATTTTTGACATTGAAAATTCTTAGGCTTGCGGAATATATTTGGTTGCGAAGAGAATTGCCACAATTTAGTTTCGCTGGTTTTTTTACAAATTTCATTATTAAAGTGCTAATAAAATTGTCCTGTGGAAAAAAGCGTTAAGAGTGATTTTGAAGAAACACTAAAATTAATTTCCGAACTATCAAAGTACCTTTTAAATTCATTTATGCATTTGTTAAATATTTAAATCTGCCATTTAATTGATTAATATTGCAAAGTGAAAAATAAATTTTATTATACATCTCTTTTTAATTTATCGATTTTATCCAAAAGTTATTTTTCTATTTATTTGATAAATACATATAAAATATTTGTGAAGAAATAATTTTTAAGCCATAAAATTTTTAAGCCATATAAACAAAAAAATTTTACTTCAAAAATGTTATCTTATTCACAAATTTTTGTAGGTTTCTCAAACGATGTTTCATTATAATTCTCTGTTTTCCAATATCACATGAGTAAGTAAATTTATTTACAATAAGAGAAATTAAAAGAAAAAATTTACAGCGTTTTGCCATTTACTAACTTTATATATATGGCCGCATAAAATACATATACAAAAATAATGCAATGCATTGCAATGCATACAAACAAATAATACGCAACATTTTTATTCACATTAATTAAAGGGTAATTTCTAATTGACTGCATGAGAGATTTTTGGTAAAGACAAAAACAAAGTTATCTAATGCGCTTATGGTTTTTCATTCTACGCCATTTCACCCTTCTTCAGTTGTTTTCTTATACTACTACATATCAAATTGTGATACAATTTCTAATAAGCTTATGCCATTTTATGTAACCTAACTCAAAAAAAAAAAAAATAAAATAAAACAGAAGTCTTTTTAAGCCTATACGCCTTTCATTCTTTCCTTACATTCATTTAAACTTGTTTCATAGATTTATGCAACCAAAATTTATGAAAAAATAATCCTATTTTCGATTGGAGAAAGAGTTTTACCATGACCAATTACTTGAGCCTTAAGGGTTTTTTTTAACTACATATTTATATGAGAAAACGAAAAATATTCAGAATTAGGGATTTTGGATTTTTGAAATCATCCAAACCAATTAAGTTAGTTAAGTTAAGTTTTTTTAGTCTCTTTTTATTTTGCAAATTTCTTTGTAAATTAAAGATTTTTAGTTTCTTGACTATTTCATCATATAAACTGAAGAAATGTAGCGTGTTCTCAATTGTCGGCTTTAATCGATCTTCCTTTTTACAAAAGTTCATTTAAAAACATAAACAAAAACCTATTTAATTAAATTGTTTTGATTATTTTGTAAATATCATTTTCTTGGAAAGAATTTCTTAGTTAATTTAATTTCTGAAACAATACCAATGACAAATTTTTGAATTCACTTTCTTGTGCCTTATAAGGCACAAGATATGACAAAATCTTTTTAAATAAGCCGAAATACTGCATTTGAAAATTTTCAGAAAGTATAAACTCGCTAAAACAAGACTAAGTGCAAATTAGAATTTTATAACGTTTCGATCCGATCCATTTTAACGCCAATTAGATGATTAATATAATTTAGAATTGATAACTAAATACTAAAGATCATTTTAATTATTTATAACAATGCAAAACCAAGTAATTTGAAAACCATTAATTTTTATGAAAAAGTTATTTATGATTACAAAATGATGGAGGCAAAAAACTTTCAAACAAATTTAAAACGAAATTCAAATCTAACATTTTGAAAATATTTTTGTCAAGGTTTTTCAATATTTTCAAAATTTTACAATAAATTATTATCTAATTAATGAATTTTACTCGTAAAATTCTTTCCATAATTGGAAACCATATAATTTAAATAAACAAGAGATACAAGAATGAATAAAATTTTCGAATTTAATGTAGACATTTAATTTTGTCATTTAATACTGTTACGGCAAGAAAAATTCAAATAAATCTTAGAAATTGTTTTGATATTTTTCAGTCCATGGCAATCAGTATTGTGGACGTTTTAATTCAATTACCTCAAATGATTATTGCCAAAGCCAATTTTCATTGTTGTGATTTTGATTAATGTGATTATTATAATTATTGTGATAATTGTGATTGTTATTGATTAACTAATAATATCATTTATTTATTTGCTTATCTATGTATTAATATATGTATATATGTATAGATTGTTTGTGCAAGTGTGTGTGTGTGTGTATGTGTGCATGGCAAAAGATTTGCTTTACTACAAAAATTATGGAGATACTTTCAAGGTAAAACCATGTATATATATATATAATATATATATATATATATATATATATATATATATTTGCATGTTTTATTATGTTTTGGTAATGTGCTAATTGTATAATAAAACAACAAGCATAGTAACTGGTGAACATTTTCCATTTATCAGACAATTTATGTTAATTAACCATTTAGAATTTTTTATTCTCATTATAAATATTTTTATCTTTGCCATGATTCGAGATATAATTATGGTATAGGTATAATTATTTGCTAATGCAAATAACATTTAGAAATTCTTGATGCATATTTAACTTCGAACCGATTAACTTACAATCAATTTAAGTCCGAGCGTCTGTCCACTGTAGATTTTCAAAATATTATTTAATCTAGAAAAATTTTCACAATCACGTCCTCTTTTTCCAGTAAAAAACGTTCATTTGGTTCATTTAGAAAATTGTTAGAGAGTTGTTTTCAATGGATCAGAGTGATCCATTTTTGTTGGCACTTCTTTCAAATGGTTGCAAAATTTTTTCAAATAACAATAATTTGTCCCTGCATTAATATTCATAGTTTTTTCAGAATTTTTTCTTTTTTAGATATAAAAACTAAAGTGGTAGCAATAGTAGTTGAGAATGGACTGCAATAAATTAGAATAATTTTCTTTTTGTATTAATTAATTACCTGAATTATTTGGGCGATTTGCTAACAAGGTAATTTATGTCATTCATTTTACAATTATTGTATTGTTATTATTATTATTATTTATATTATTGTTATTATTGTTGTTGTTATTTGTATTGTTTAATTTAATCTTATTTATTTTAATTTGAATGATTGAAAGGAAAAGCTTTTTGGTCTTCTAAATCTTATTATTATTTATTATGTTTTTTTCTTCCTTTTGTTCTGTTGTTGTTGCTTTTGTTTTTGTTGTTGTTGTTGTTGTTATTATTGTAAATATTGTACTATAATATTATACTATTGCTTTTAAATTTATTACACACTAATATATAAATAAAGCAAAACTACTTTTTTTCTTTGGTTTTTCTTTAATTATGATTTTTTCTCTCTAATTTCTTACTACTAAAACATTTAGAATTCATAAGTTTTATTAAATTATTTGTAATAACAATAAAATTAAAAGTTTTTATGGTACTTTGCTTTTTAACTTGTTTCTAAATTATTATTTTAATTTTATTTAATGTAGTTTAGTTTCGTTTGTTTCTTTGTTCGTTTGGTCCACAAGTTCGATTTTATTTATGTTTTTTACAAATATATATATTTGTTTTAAATTGTTTGAATTTTTTGCCAACTTAAGTTCATTGTGGTTTTTTTTTCGAATTTATTTTATTTCGTTGCATTATTTATTTATGTTTTTAAAGTTTTCTATTTTCCAATTTCACCCGTTTTCTCTTATTTCACTAAAGTCCTTATTTTATTTTATTTATTTTATTTGATTTGATTTTCTCCTGTTTTTCTTAATTTTACTGTTACTGTAACATCATTTAATAACTACTGAGCTATATGAGTTTTCTGCGTTCACTTTTAAAGGAGATTTTCTAGTATATGTAAAACTATGCCAAAATATTCACCACGAATAAAATAAATAAAGAAGAAAGCTTTTTCTCTGAGCAGGACATTGTAATTAAAAGCAGAGACACAAATTAAGAAGATTCTTAAAATTTATATACCAAATATATATATGTACATAATAAAAATAAATAAATACCGGCGTTAAATAAACCAAAACAAAAAATAAAAATAAATAAATAAAAAGTTAATATTTTTTATATTAAGGTTCCCTTAAGAGACTTTTATTTAATAAATAAAATTAATATTAAATGAAATTATTAATCATTTGATTAATTTTTTATAGAGATTTAGAATTTTAATATTTTTACTTTTATATTTTTATTGTAGCCTTTATTTGTCATATTTGTATCTATAAAATTTTACAATTTTAAACTGTTGATTTCTTGATTATATATTTCTTAATGATAATCTATAATTAAAAAAATTTTTCGATGAAAATCTTTTTATATTACATTTTATATAAATACAAATAATCATTTTATTTGAATGGTTTTAAATTATAAAACACAAAACACTTTCAAAAGTCTGCATAAATCAACATAAAATACTTCTTCTAAAAACGGTTGTAATATTTAAAAAAAAATAATATTAATTAAATTTACGTATAATTTAGTATAAATTAATTGTTTCTAATTATCTCCCTTAAATACTTCTTTTAAAATTCATAGAACTTTACCAATTGCTTTCTTTTATTATTAATATTCAACGATTTTCTAATACCCATTAAATATTTGGGAGACTTTAAAACACCTCAACATCAAATGCCAAATTTATGTAAAAAAAATGTCGCAATGTTTCTGCGATAAATCTTTTGTAAATCATAAAAATTAGTATAGTTCATAAAAAAACGTTTGAAAGGTCTTACTTAAGTAAAAATTACTCAAGTTCTTATTGAACATAATGCAAATTTTATTTAAAAAGTCCCCTTTTATCGTTTCTTTATAAACAAAAGCAAATATAGAAGGCTAAAGGTATCTAAAATTTTCTACATTTATTTTAAGGACGAGCTCTACATTTATTGAACTCTATTGTAGAACTTCGTTATGCTTATCTGAAATTATAATTTTCCAATTTTTCATTGCTACATTTCAATTATTATTTTTGGGTTTACTTTTTTCTTGTATGAAATCGAAATTTTTTTTAAGAATACTTCTAATGATTTTTTTTTACTTAAAAGTTCAACAATTTTTATGGGATCTGGTAACTTTTTCCATTACTAACACTCTTCTTTTTTTTTTTTTTTTGTTTTATCCTTCACAACACTTTCTCTCGATTATCTCTTCATTTTTCATTGCTTTGCTCTCATTAACAACATTATTATTATTTATTTATTACAACAACATTATTTATTTATTTATTCTTAACGATTTACAATGTGGTGAATATAAATTATATAAATTATGACAAAATAAATAACTAAAAGGAAGCTGATAGTAAAAATACGCAAAGCACGTTGTGGTATTATGCGTAAATAAAGAACAACAAAATTCTACAAGATGTAAAATTCTATATATGTTGTTGTAGTGCGTTTATGCACTCAAATTGAATTAAAAATAATTTTAAATTTATGTATAATTTAATTTTGATTTCATCTTCATTCAATACACAAACCATTCAAATGTGAAAAGTTTTTTTTTTTTTTTTGGGTTGGAAAATGAATCTTTTCTTATTTAACAGAGAACTTTAAAGAACTCACAGTTCTTCTTAAGTGAAAAGTTCCGTTAGTGATTTTAGCCGCCCCTTTTTCTTTAAAAATTTATATTAAAAGCTTCTAATTTAGGTGCAATGCGTGGATTTAATTTCCTTAAATTTTTTGATATGAAAAAGTGAATAAGTTACAAAAATTTTATTGAAAATATCGGTAATTCGATTTAGATTATAATTCGTTATTTGGTTAAATAAAATTCATTTGCCGATGAATTTTTTTTTCAGCATAAAAATAGTCTTTAAATTTTGATATAATACAATCAAAATTGATAGGAAAGCATCGCATGACTCAAGAATAAATCAAAATTAAAAATAGATAAATTTAAAAAGTACTTATAAATTTCAATTTCACAATGATTTTGAAAAAAAAATTTGTTGCATGAGAAAAACTTGCAATTTGTTATGGGTTTTAATGAAAATCAAAGTAGAAAAATACTTCTATATATTTTGGATTTAAAAAACGTTTGTTTTTTTTTTGGACAATAAACATTTTCATGCATTTTTCTATTTTTCCCATTGATGGTTAAGAGAAACGTTTCAATGAAAAGCAAAATATATTACAAAAATATATTAATTAGTTTATTAGTTGAGAACATAAATAAAAGTTTAAGAAAATACTTACATAACAATTATTGTCACACATAATTTAATAATATGTAAAACTTCCAATTAATAGAGTAATAGAGAACAAAACGTTGTATGTGAGTTTATAAGGCCGAGACATTTGTAATATATGCATCACAGTTAGCGTTTGTATAATGTAACATAATTTTTAGTGTAAAAACTTTTTCTATTTATACTTCAATGATTTTTCTGTTTTCCCGTTCTTTTTGCCTTTTTGTCTTTCTTTGTATGATAGGAAATTAATCTGCACATTTTCATTTTTTTTTTTTTGCTTTTTGTAAACGTGATAACAATTGTGCTAAAAGTAAATCTGCCTTTATATGTACCAGTTTCCTGGATGAGTTCGTTAAGTTAATGTGGGAGAGAAAAAAAAGAAGCCATTTTAAGTTTTAAGGTTTCCATCAGAGATGCACAGAAGTGGCCCTTAGATCAACTAATCATAATGTAATAATAATACAAATTATTTCTACCGAAGAACTTCAATTCCAGTATAAATATATTTAATCACAAAACAAATCCTTAGTAGAGAATTATATCTTGATTATGAATAAATTTACGTAATATCAAAAATGGGCTCTCCACTCTTTGTTATACATTAATTTTGATATAATATTTAGGTAATGCCTGAATCTACTTAGAGGATCGCGTACTGAGCTCTTAAAAGTATAATTATAAACCTACATAAAAGTATTTTGGTACATGAAATTTTAAACGAAATTTCTTCCAATTTTAAAGAATCTTCCTGGGCACAATTGTATTATATATTGTATTATAAATGCTGATAATCGAGACTAAATTTATAAATATTTGGTACACCGCAAAAAAAATTGAGATAATTATTATTAATTATTAATTAAATTCAACGATTCGTGAAGATTCTTATATTGAAGAGTTAGTTTTGTTATACTTGGTTTACTTGAATTAGAAGTACATTTATGTGCACTTTCAAGAAACGTAAATAGAATTTAATAACATCTACCTGGAGGCAGTAATTTTGCCTTGTCCTTAATTTCCTTATAATATAATGTCTTCCTTTATTATTAATATTCTTTAGAGCCATATTCATTGCCGTACTAAATAAAAATTTATATTCAGTTTTAGTTCGCGGTTTACAATATATTATTTGAAGTATAATAAGTTAGTGTATAACTTGTGACATCACTTGAAATAGAACTATCTTCTTAGAGAACCTTTCTGGTACTTCATAATAATTAATAGCTAGCTCTTCCAGCATTTGGGGTAAAGAAAGTAACAATTTTCAAATACTTTTTGCATGATTTAAAAGAAATTTAAAAAACTAGAGATTTTTCTCTATTGTATATTTCATTCTAAAGTAGTATTCTTGAACAATCAATGTACCAAAATTTGGATGAGAGCGAGCACTACCCTCTTTCCAACAATTATTTCAAATTGGAAGCTTTATATATATTGATTTTCTTTGTACTTTCTAAAATCTTTAATTATGCAAAGTAAAATCAACTCAAATATGCTGAATTTAAAATGAAAAATCGCCTTGTTACTTATTTCTACTTACATATTTTATATCCGCTAACTGAATATAAGTCTCTTACTACATTTTTTATTTTAGACCGGTTAATTTCTTTCCTCCTTTCATTTTATTAAGTTCCTGAGTTAGTAAAATAATAGATAACTTTTCTTATTTTGTTTCTTTTTTTTATTAAGTACTTAAAAAAGGTTTCCCTTTTTTAAAATGTATAGTATATATATTAATATTGTTATTGTTATTGTAATTACATGGAATTTTTTAATTTGCACTAACCTTGGGATCCTTGGCGTAATATAGTTTATTATATTTCAAACGAAAGTAACGGCTTCTCCAACGTTGAAATGACCAAGTTTGTTTAAGGAGAAAACCTTCCTTAATAGTCGCCTTTCAAAGAGAAAAGAAAAAGGAAACATAGAGAAGAGACAAAAGGACATTATTCTTAGAAATGTATCTGCAAATAAATGTCAATACCAGACGCATATATTCTTAAAATGATTCATCATTACTTATTTATTATTATTTTATGTACTCCCTACATTCGTACATAATGGGCTTATATAGATGCATTTAATACAGCGAAAGATTTTAAATCACTTTCTGTATTAACTTAAAAGTGTCTGTTCGTACGGCTCTCCATTTGACATAAACTCACGTAAAATTCTTATCAATTTGAAATTAATTTTTGTGCAATTTATTAAGCGACTGTGATTTAGACCGAAAATGAGGGAGATCTAAAAACTTTTTGAACTTCTTTTATATAATGATCTATTTAAAAAAATTTTACAATTTTGAATATTTTGTAATAAATATCAATTTAGAATAGTTATTTGATTTACTGAAATCGAACGACCCACGTTATTGAATAATTATAAGTTTTTTTTTTTACTTTCTTATTGTGTAATTAATGGGATTCGACCAAATTCGATCTCTTTCCGTTTACTAAAGTATTCCACTTAATATTTTATTGTTTATATGTTTCACATTAAAATTTTAACAATTTCAAATAATCTCAAGGTACTCAATACCCTATAAGCGCAAAAATTCCGCGTATTAGGTATCTCCTAAAGTTTCATTGTTTTACTGTTCTTCCCGTTAATACATCATGCTCTGTAGAATGTCCTGCATTTTGGCGTGTAATCCACATTCTAAAAATTAAAGCTGTAATAATTCTTCAATAAATCATCTTCTGTTTACAATCAATGTCGAATGATTTCAGGGGAATGTTTGCCAGAGACAGACCCATAGTGGACAGATGGGCAGAAATTTATTCAGAATTGAATACTTACCAAAAATGTATATACATTACAGGGTTTTCAAGTTTCCTTCTGGGCGTTACAAACATAATGATAAAGTGGGGCTATCCCTAACCTCTCTGTATAACCTCTATGTCATTCAGAATATACGTTCCATATATCCAATAATTCATGTTATGATGATTGTTTTATAAATGTGTATGGCATTGTAAATGTGTAAGGCATATTATTTAAATGTCTGCATATGACAATAATAGCATTGATTAACACTTTACAACATGTAATTAAAAAAAAAAGCGTAAAAAGAAATGGATTGAGAATTTTTCAAATTGATATATTTTACATCATTACCGAAGGATATGTTCTTTCTCACCTACAATACACTATTGCTGCAATTACTGGCAGTATACACTTAAAACACTTTATTTTCTAAATAAATTTAGAAAATAGACATAGAAAAGTTAATAATGATGTTTTGCTATAAATGGCTTTATGTTGATACTGTTTCCTTTTATGTCATATCAATTTATAAAAGACAATTAAAGCATTCAATCAATAATCATAGAATATACGTTTCTTTTAAAGGCTCTTCCAACCGATTCACATCTATTCATTGAAATCGTTTTACCACGATTGTTGTTAGTCATGATTGTTGTTTTATATGATCAGCATTATATAAATTTATGTCAATTGCAAAACACACTAAACTAAATCGATTTAAAATGTAGTTGCAATTTATTGTCGAATTATTTTATAAATAATATTACTTTTATTTAGAGCTCAAGTCATGTAAATTCTAAATTTCTAAATTTATTACAATAAGAATAAACTGAATAAATTATGAAAATATTTAATGAGAAATTACAGATAAAACAACAACAAATATTGAATGATGCTAGAAGTACAAGAAATATTACTAAATCGTATTTTATTTCTAAAATTTTTACTTGCACACAAAGTGTGAATTTTCCATTAAATATAACTAATTTTTTTTTATACACTATGCCATTTTTAGAATACAAATTTAGGGGTTCAAAGACTTAAAATTTTTATTATACAGTTTGTTTTAGAAAACCATTTTTAAAGAGCTTTAGCGTACTTATCTATCCGTCTATGGAAAAAAGTTTACTAAACAATTTTCCATTAGTTTTTGGCACGAGAAACAGTTCTAAGTAATTTCTTAATGCAATAATAATAATACTAATTGTATATAAAATCGGTCATAGAATACTTTAAATCTCCACTCAGGCAAAAAACTTTTTAAATTTTCTCTTTATGCTAAATGAATGAGCCAGCTATCCTAAGTTGACTCTACATATTTACATGTTTTATGATATAAAAGAGAAAAATTGCAATTACATTTCATGTATTTATTAAATACTTACAGATTTTCCTACATGTCTTTTGGTAGAGACACGACGATGGAAAACATTTGCCGGTTCCGTTTCAATTTCCGATTCAGAGGAGTCATCAACAGGACTAATAGCAATATGCGGTATCGGTATAGTTGCTAATTGTCTTGGTATCGGTGATACGCTACTTGAACTACATATACTGCTAATAGCGCTCGCAATACTGCTATTGCTACCACCAATACCACCTCCACCATCATCACCACCGCTACCAGCGCTACCACCATTACCACTACTACTACTACCAATACCGTCAACATAAGGGCTCCTAACAGCTAAACTACCACCAATTGTGAAAATTTTACTGTTATTGTTGTTGTGGCCACTTGTCGGCTGAGCAACATGTAGTCTCTGTTGCGACATTTTCACTTCAAAAAAAAAACAAAAGAAAATTAAATTGTGCTTTCACTGTTTGGCATACATTTTTAAAACAATTTGAAACTTTTAAACAATTTTAAACACTTCTATGATATTTATTTAATAATGCTAAAAAAAGAAATTATTTCGAAGAGATTTCACATTTTATATATTTTACATTATGTGCTTGATTTTTTTATGCTTTTGCTTTTGCTTTTGTTTTTAGTTTTTGTTTATTGGTATATATTAATTGTGGCATACACTTAGGTAAATTTATTTGATAAGAATTATAACATACATTATTGCGTTGTTATGTTGTTATGTGCTTTACATATACATAATTTTTTTTATTTCATTTCTTTCTCGCTCTCTCTGCCTCTTTGTTTGTGCCTTTTTAGATGAGCATTTCATGTTTTAATCCTAACTACTTTGAATTTAATATAAAACGTATAAAAAGTGCTTTAGATCTATTAATTATTAAATACTTTTTCTCATTATTCATACAAAAAAATTTTTTCTTGATTCTGCAATGTTCAATTTATACACTTTCATATTACTTTATATTTTTTTTTTACAATTTCTTACATTAGATCTTTTGTTTTGTTTTTTTTTTTTTTGGTTTTTTTTTTTTTTTTGAATTTTTTTCCTTATACTACGGTTTCTACTAAACTTGGCCACAGCCCGAACTAAACTCTTGCATGACAATACAAATGTAACATGCTATTGAAATATCTCTGATTGTCTGCAAGAATAAAGAACCAAGTACAAGCAGAAACACATATATAATAAATATTATGGTTCTTGCTGCGCAATTACTTTGTATGGATGGTCCTTTGTTTCTTCCTTTCTTGTTGTGATATAATTTCATTTCACTTTTTCTTGTGATGGGTAGAGGTATTGTACAATCAAAAAAAGGGCACGAACAATTTTATTAAAATCTTTTATCTGGCAATTCCTAAATAATTTTTACAACAGTCCTGTGACAACAAAACAATTGTTGGGCCATTTACCTTCTACGTTACCAAAGTTCAAATGTTTCATATATGAATATATTTTAGAAGCAATATTAACGAAACTCAAATAAATAAGGAAAATGAGAAAGTAGAAAGATTTGTCTTTGTTGAAAGGCCAATAGCGCTTACCAGACTCAAATGAATTCTGGCAGGAAATGGACTTTATACAAATATGCTGATAACATTACACTCTCACATGAAATGAATATAAAAACATCTATCTAGATTATATTTGAAAAATACTAATCATGATGTTCATTTGAAAATTCAAAATCTGGCATGAGCTCGGCATGACCAAGAGCATAAATTCCATTTATTCATTAATATTTTCTTGAAGTATCATTGCTACTAATTGCTATTAATTGCTATTAATTGAAAGAAAAAATGTAATTAAATTACTTATCAATTAATTAAATTACATTTCAAGTCACCCTCATTTATGCATTTCTCAATTGTCTCTTGACCTTTTAGTTTTTGTTTAAGAACACTTTTAGATGACATCGAAATATTTATAATAAATACATTTCATATAATGATAATAACAATAAAAATAAAATAATAAAAGTTAAAGGTTAATGCGTATTAATGTCAAAACAAACCAAAACCATTTTTACTTTAAAATTTTTCAATGGCAAAAATGTCAATTTTTAAAGATAAAGCAGTTATAATTATATTTACGGTTCTCAAAAGCAAGCAACATTAACTCTATAAATAAATTAAATTTGTTAGAAAATTTCATTTTATCATGAACTTTATTTCAATCAATTTCGCTATTTCAAAGTCGTTAAATGTCATTATAGAGCAAAAAAAGCAACACAATAAAAAATTGATGTTAAACAACTAAAAAATGTGATGGGTCATCAAAATCAATATCTATGGAAGTTTTAAAATTAAATGCCAATCGTTAATTACCGTTTAATTTTATAATTAATTTTTAAAAAAATATCCTTTGTACATCATCACAGATGTCCCCTTAATATGTTATATTACTTTTAACGTTATCTACTCCAAATGGGTGTGGCACAAAACTCATACAAAATTCCATATAATAATATTGAACTTGATTTTACTTATTTGTACTTAAAATTTTTTTTTAATAATATATTTCATTTGTATTTATTCTAATTAAGTCTGGTAAGTATAACTATACAAAATTATTGTCTAAATTATTTAACCTTTTTATTAATAGATAACAAATGTCAATTGTACAAAAATTTAAGGAGCCAAACGTTCATAAACCCAATCATTTTCACCTTTATGTATAAAATAATTATCAACCTCCTGCTCTACATTAGGTCCTCTGCGAAAGACTATGCGATCATGTAAACGATCAATTTGTCCTTGCCAGAATTCAAGTAAATGCGGTCGTATCAGATATCCACCCCAATTAGGCAAAGGTACTTCCTTATCGCTACCTAATTCTGCAATTAATTTTTTTTCAATTTCGTCGAGACTTTGTCGGGACGGTATGCGCGTACTTTGTTTACTAGCTAATGCACCAATTTGGCTTGCTCTGGGACGTTCATGGAAATATTTTAATGATGCCTCCGCTGATATCTTTTCAGCTTTGCCTTCGATACGTACAGAACGTCGTAATGGGCACCAATATAACGTCATTGCTACATTGGGATTTTGAGCTATATCCAAAGCTTTACGACTGCCGTAATTTGTAAAAAATGTAAAGCCATCAGAGGAGACATCTTTCAATAAAACAAACCGATTAGAAGGATAACCTTGACTGTTCACAGTGGCCAAACAAGCAGCATTTGGTTCTAATATTTCTTTCGTATTCAGTGCTAATTCCAGCCACTCCTTAAATAATATTATCGGTTCTTTAATTTTAATATTCTCCTCCAGTAATATCTCTTTTTTTTCTTTATATTTTAAGCGCAATGATATCAAATTTTTTAGTTGAGACATTTTAAAGCGCATTAAAACTGCATATAATTTCCATTTAATTAATCTTATTTATAAAGAATAATTATTATCTTTGCGTTTCTTGTTTTTTGTTCTTTATAAATGCACTTGTTAATCTTAAATTTGGTATAATATTTGCGTAAATAAATAATAAACCAACCAAAGGCTCTCTGTACTATAAGACTCACATTGGCTCAAGAGAGCAAATGCAATGTCACTCGAAATAAATTGGTTGCTAGACTTTAGTCGATTTTTATAGTAAACTTGATTTTGTCAATGCTTATAAACAAATCTCATACATTTTTCTCTTATAAACAAGTGTACGCAACATAAATATTTATTTCTTTTCCTTGAACATTATATTTAGTCCGTAACATTTATATGAACAAAATATAAAGTTAACAATATTAATTCATATTAAATGCATTTATTATAAACATTTTAGTATTAATTCCAATTATTTTTGCAAATTTGCGCAAAATCTAGAGTATTTAAAAGGTGTCATCTCATGGTAGTATATTCCTATATAAACATATTATGTCATAAATATAATGTTGAAGGGAAAGAAATAAATATGTACACATAAATACATACACTTGTTTATAAAAAGAAAATGTATAGGATTTGTATATAAACATTGGGAAAATCAAATCTACTATAATACTTGATTAAAGTCTAGCAACTAATCTATTTCGGTTGACATTGCATTTGCTCTCTTGAGTCATTGTGAGTCTTGTAGTATAGAGAGTATTTGAAAACAATGGAATGAATTTTTTACTTATTTGCTAAGAAAAATAGTCTATGTCCATTAACAAAATAAAGCTTTATGAGAAAGAGTGAGAAAGAGACAGATAAAATAAGAGTAGCATGATAGCGAAATGAATAGACAGAGAGAAATAGCCATAGAAGCAGAGAGTTCGAAATTACGTTTTAAATAAACTAATGAGCATTCTCATTACAATGTGGGTTCCATACTTTTATATTTTATTAAAATGAAAGCGTGCCACAAATGCATTACAAGTCAAATTTTTATAGAAAAGTTATACAAGCATTAATGAATGAATGGATGTAAGAATTAATTGAGAGTTAAGTAAATCGAAGAAACGATTACCCTATTAAACTTATACTTTGCTTGCATTAAAGAAATATTTTCACTGTACACTCAACATTTAACTCTCGCGCTCTTTCTTTTTCTGTTAGATGCAATACATTTTAAGGGTATTCACGAATTAACTTAAGACTATTCTATAGCTATATGTTGACGTCTCTTTTCTTTGTTAAATAATATTTCTGCCAAAGTTTGTGAGTTACCTATGGAAAAATATTAACTTATAAGTAAAGAGAGTTAAAGATTTTAATATAATTGTCATATCGCTTGAACAACCCAGTATTATATATAATTTTTACATCACTTTAGAGCATTCAAACTTTTTAAGGAAATGTTGCGAAACATTTGCATATTAAATTATAAAATTAGAATAATTTCTGAATATATTAATAAATAATTATACCAATGTATAATTTAGTAGAAATTCATAATAATTATATATCCATAAAAGATAAATAGCTTTAAAAAAAAAATTGGAGCAAAATCGCTTTTGTAACCCTAAGTTAAGTTAAAAACAACATATCAGAGACCGAGTGTATTAAATGTCAAATTGTCATTATCTGAAGACATGAATAACCGTATTAAATATATTTCTTTTAATCATTTATTAAATTGCAATCTCTTTTGTTCTCTCTGACTCTTTAGCTCTCTGTCTGACATTTTTATTTTTAAATTAACGCAACAAAAGAAAGATTCCAAGTAAGAATGTACCAAGCAAAGTGCAAACGAAATAAGAGATGAAAATGCTATAAAGCAATGCAAAAAAATTTAACGTAAACAAAACATGCAAGCGAATTTACATTAGAAATATACATGCATGTATATCTTATTTACATGTGTATGGGGATGACATGTACATGTGTTATTACTGTTCTAAATGTATATTTATATATATAAAATGTAGTGTTTGTGACGATTTTATGCCAAAAAGGACAAGAACATGAAAATGTAGAGCAACGTTCGAAAAATTAACTAAGTGACATACAAATTATTACTCTAAGCACATGTATATATATATGTGGACACGCAAACTGGCTACGATGTAAACAATGAAAGTGAAAATGACATAAAACAAAAATCAAGAAAAGTAATGTGTGTGTGTGAATTGTATAAGTAAGAGTAACAATAAACAAATAAAATTGAATTCGTGGTTGGATGGTATGACACAGAAGACAGTCTTACACTTACGCTTACGATTGCAGTTACAGTTATAGTTACGAATGCAGTTACAATTGCGTTTAGAGTTACGATTACATTTACGGTTACATTTACATTATTTTATATTTTACAAGTGAAATTAAATTAAAGAAAATTAATGTTGCTGCTACATAATAGAATTATTTGATTAAGTACAAGTGATAAAAGTGTGCAATAAATGAGCGAATAATGCTATGAAACGTGTAAGACATTAAGTTCATATAAATAAATATGTAAAAATGTGAAGCCATTGTAAAATAAAAATAACAATAATAGCAAAAAAATCAGAGAAAAGGGGATCAACAATACAAATACAAAAAATCCGTTCATTGAATTCTATTTTTGGCAATATTTGGCTAAATTAATTTATATTAAAAAAGAAGTATTTGTACAATTTGTGTTGTTGTACTTTGAAGTGAGTGCAAATAAGTTAGTGCCTATCTACATTTTGTAAACCATATATTTATATATATATATATATATATATATTTATGCCCATTGAGTGCCTTATATCCTTTGAACATAACAATCAAGGTGTTTATTATGCTGGTCAAGAGTTATCTGGCATTGTTAATCTTAGCGTCGATACCACAAAACGTATTCGAGGTATATAAATAATTTCCTCTATCTCTAATAATTCACGGTTCCTTTTTTTTATATATTCCATTTGCATTCATTTCAAATTGATTGCTTCAAATTCAAAATGATTTATATTTAAATTGTATAAAGTTATTAATTTTTGATATAGCAACTTTAACAACAAAAAATTTATTTGATTTGTTTATTTCATTATTACAGTTAATTGCTCTTACATGCTGCATTCGCTTTTTATTGTTATTATTATTAAAATTGTAATTATTGTTGCACGCTAAAGAGATTAACGTTCAGTAAGGGAAAGTTCTAACATTCGCATTACTCTGCTTTTATTATTTAAAATCATGATATTTTTTTACACTTACACGCACTTTTCCAAAACCAACAAAAACATATTTTCCTCTATACATTTTAACATGTTTAACAGAATTACTTTATTTATAATTTAGGCTTTTGGATTTTGGTTTTTTGTCTATTCCAATGTGACTTTGACATTTGCACTGACATTGACTCAAAATTACATTCTGAAACGATGTACGACGGATGCAAACGGATATGTAATTTTTAAAATAGCTTGATAAAGATCCATTTTTCATTACACCAAATAGCTCAAAATAACATTTTGAAACGATTTAGAATTAATACGTTAACATTTTTTATACCCATCATCCAGAGTTTGATGGTATATTCACTTTGGCATTATAGTTGTAACGTCTAGAAAGAAGCGTCTTATAAAGTGTATATGTGTATATGTATGATTAAATTAAATTCTGAATCGATTTAGATATATTTGTCCGTCTGTCCGCTGTGTATCTGCCTATTGAAAACATTCTTCTGGCTATAAAATTTGAGATGTTGAGCTTAAATTTGCCAGATTCATTGAAAGTTTTGGCAAAATCGGTTGAATGACACAGGGCTCACAGGGCAACATACACTAAAAGCATTTAATTTTTTTAAAAGGAAAATTTGATAGATTTTTGCTCACCTTCTGTAAACTGTAACAGATAGAAAATTGAAATTTTGCACAATTAGAGATGCTATTGATCTACAATATCTGTCTAAAAATCTTATAAATCTTGCTGAATCAGATTTTCAATCGTAAAATCCTGGTGTCTATACAAGATTTGGTGAATATTCAAGATTTGGCTCCAGTCAAATATAATTTTTTGACTTGTTACTTTCTCAACTTGGACTTTTGTATTCTTTATAACTATATGAAGCAAAGTGATGCAGAGCAATTATAAGTCGATCCGATTTTGTTAGAGACTTAGAAGCAAAAATTCTTCTTTTAATTACAAATTGAATTGGATTGATTTATTGTTGTTGTACTTTGGAATGACAGCTACAGATATTATTCTCAATAGTAAAACAATCAAATGTTGTTTCTCAAGTTTTATGAAAACAGAAAATAATGTAATCGATTGAAATCAAAGATAGATTTTGAGAAAACCTTTATTATTTACCTTAATTTATTTATATACTATGTGCTTATATTAATTTGTATGGACAATACAAACGTATTAATATATTTAAAGGATCATTAAGTTTTTATCTTAATAATATTCTCACAGAATCTGTGCTTTCAATATCATGAAATATGAACTGAACAAAATAATTACAGTTTATTCAGGTAGACCATTAAATATCATGTCTCATAATGCTCATTATAAGAAGAAAATTGCGAAATGTAAAAATATCTAAATTAATTTTGCAGTTGGAAAAATTTGTTAAACGATGCTTTTAAGAAGATTTGTAAAAAAATTTAATATGCCTAAATTGATTTTTACCGCAAAAATATTTCAAATTTTGTCTTATTTTCAAGTAGAATAAGAATGGTAAAAGTTTCCATATTTTAGAAATCAAAAGAATATTGTTAGAATCTTGGATGGACAAGAAAGGTAAGTAAGATATTCAAAAAGTGAGACCAATGTTATTAAAATTTTACTTTATCGTCAAGAAATGTTATTTCTTTTGAATCGCTATATGGCAAAATTTTCTTCCATTACTGCGTCATAAAATTAAATTATTTAGTTAGAAATAAACTTAGGTTGGCAGAATCTTAATCAATTTAGAATTTTTCTAATTTTTGTGTGCGTAGATTAATAGGACAAATGAAAAATGTATCCACCTCAAGTCATTTTACTGATTTCGTGTATCGCTTATGTCAAGTGTAAAGTAAACTTAACTTAACACATAGTTCATTATTAATTACATTACTATTACTACAATAAGTAATCCTATTAATAGAATCAGAATTTTTTGTTGGCAATTGGCCAAATTATACGAAAATAGATTAATATCTTAGAAAATATATGATACTATCAAATATGATACAATGTGATATGATGGATGGAGACGTAAAAATAACAAAATCTTATATAAATATGGAGATCTTCGTGCCTTGATGTACTTATTTATATTCATTTATTTATCATATCCAGCCATTCATATAACAGTGTGCGGTTATGCAAAGGTACGTTGGTTAAAGAAAGGTTATCCGCATGATAGTGAAAGGGCAATGTGTCGAGCGTATCGTTCATATTTATCATCACGTTCATATGTTTTGGGCGCATGCGGTACGATAACGGCTTTTGATTGGTTGGCCGGTGATTATTCATATACATTTCATGTAATACTGCCGGAAAATCTGCCAACATCCTTTGATGGTAAATATGGTCAAATACATTATGAGATTATAACAACCATTGAACGTCCCGGACGTTATCCAAAAGTGTACAAATTACCTTTTACCGTTATACAGCCATTAGATTTAAATATTGATGCCATACACAGAGTGAGTAAAGAATTTATTTTAGATTATATTAGATAATTAATACAAATACAAATAACTAATTAAATCAAATCAAATGAAATGAAATCAAATGAAATGAAATGAAATGAAATTGTATTGAATTATAATTTAGGTGCCATTAGATATAATACAGCGTAAACGTTTTTGGAGTTTTTGCTGTCCAACGGGACCATTAACCATAAAATTTTCGGCGCCATATTGTGGTTATGCACCCGGACAAAAAATCCATTTTGTTTTATATATAAATAATGAATCGTCCATTGATATAATGATATGTAAAGTTAAATTAAAGCAAGAAGTATCATATGAATCGCACGATCCCCAACATGAATATCGTTATGATAGAAATTTAATAGCGAGCAAACAATTCGGCAATGTTTTACGCTGGAGTCGCAAAGTGTACCGTGATTATTTAGAGTTGCCATCTATAACGCCATCATCTATAAAAACAAATGGATGCCCAATAAATGTTCAATATGCCATCAAAATCACAATACATCCAACGGAGTTTCATTGGAAAGTGAAATTAAAAGTACCAGTTACCATTGGCAGTGTACCCATTATGAATCATAATGCACTCGATAATATGCATAACTTATTATTACATAATAATAATAATTATAATAATAATAATAGCAATAGCAATGGCCTATTAACTGGCGGAAGAAGTAACGAGAGACTCCAAGAATATAGTTCGAGTAATAGGGCGTTGACGAATGCCTCAAATATTATTCAGCCTGATAATGCTTTAGATTTTGCTGTTAATATTATTGGACAACGACAAAGCGATCAACAGCCCGATCAAGGGAATTACAATTTGCCACCAATTATATTAGTAACGAATGTAGATGATCCTCCCGCTTATATACCAATGCGTAATCACATTTCACATAATTAATACATAAATTATACATTTATACATTTCGATTATTTTGCAGTATCGCCACCATCTTATGAGGAAGCCATGGCATTAAGTGATCATTTTTACGATGCGGATGCCGAATTCATGGAAGAAAATGTTAGTCTATCCAGTTTAGTGCAATATAGCAGTATTAATAGCACCAGTGACGGTAACAATAACAGCAATAATAGCAGTAACAGTCATTTGTATAAGCCACGTTATCCTGTTTATTATAATTATGATACGCCCATCATACCGCCCGGTAGTTTTGATAAATTATATGCTTTTAATTAAAAAGAAAAAACGTCACAAAAAATTTGGTTATTTTCTTTTTAAAGTTTTATTTCTATTGTTCTATTCTATTATCACAATAACACATTTGAATTATATTGATATTAAATAATTTTTTTTTAAATTTTTAATGTTTGCTTCTTAATAATTTCACCCTACACTTGTGCTTTAGGGTACTCTAAATTTATGCAAACACCCAAAACACCCAAATTTATCCATCTTAAAGCATAAGCTTTAAGATGGATTCATAGGCATGATCTGAACCGGTTCTCTTTGAACTTGTATGTCTGTTGTCTTGCTCTTAAATTGTAGGTCGCAATTTTAGAGATACTTTAATGGGCTATAATTGATTAGATTGGTACAATATTTGGGATCACTCTCTATAAAAGAAAAGTGAAAATCAATTTTCAACTAAACATATTTGATAAAATTGGTCAATATAGGTCCATTTGTTGGACCTCCTTCCGTTATACAAACTTCTCAAATCATTTGAAAAATGACATTTTTTATTATACCAATTTGTACTTTAGAGTCTTGTTTTCATTTTATTTGATTTAAATAAAGTGATATAAGGTACTTAAGAGTCGGCACTGACTGACTATAACAAATTTTCTTAGTTTCAATTATTTATTATTCTTCTTGCTTACTCTGCTTCCTCTTCTCTTTGTGGTTGCTTTATTTATGTAGAAACGCTGTATGATACTATTGCTCCACAAGTTTATCGGGATTTCATCAATAATTTGCAGCGAGATGCTCATCATTATAAAACTTTAAAAAGAATTAATATTTTTCGTAAATTTTAAATGTTAATAACAACACAAACAATACATTTTTTTTTTTTTGGTTACCCATCTCTTTCTCTGTCTCATTACATCATTCGAATGTAGTGAGAGAAAAAGACAGAAAGAGCAGTAGCGAAAGTGCAAATGCGATTTCTTTTTTAATAAGATACCATTTAATTGAATTCAACTTTATAAGTTGCAAAACAATCGTAAAAATTACTTTATTTTAAGCCCAAAAAAGAAACAATAAAAAGCTAAAAATGAAAAAAAATTTTATGAAAATATATGAAAAAAAATATTAAAATATACAGAAATATATTTCAGTTTACATATTAGGTCAAATTAAAAAGTATCGATGGTATTTTAAAATAAACAATTACGCTACAGTCGCTTAATTGAATTGGACAAGTTCATTAACTTATCCAATTCAGTCAAATTGAACACACGTTTAAAACGTGCTGTTTCAGACTAAGTTTTGCTAAGTTGCTACTGTAAAAATACTACATGGACTTCAATAGTACCAAAAAAGTATTATACAAAAAAATCATGAACTAATGAAAAAAAATTGTCGAAACTTTTTTTTGATTTAGAATTGATGAAAATGCTGTTGATAAATAATGGAATCTAAAATGTTTACCACAATTCCATTCTAAAGTTGTCGAATAATTTGATATGCCATTCTTCGATTAGATGTTACAAAGTTTTTCAAAAAATGAGAAATGGCAAAATGTAATGGCCGATATTAAACGCGAATAAAATGAACGTAAAAGCGCCAATATTTTATAATTCATTCATGTAATTAAATAATATTTAAAATTTATATTTATATATACACAATATGAAAGAAATTAATTATAATATTATATATAAATTATATATAAAAATTAATTTCTATAACTTATTATTGTAGCTTTATTATTATTTATTATTATCTAAATAAGCACATGGCAATTTAAATAAAAATGAAATATTTAAACACGTAAAATTGCACATAACTTTTTATACATAAATTTACATTTTAAATAAATCGTTCTATAAAAATGTTTTCCTCTGTAAACAAAAGAAAGAAAATTGACACGGAAGCGTTACTTTTATTCTAATAATATGAAAATTTAATGGGTTTTTATTTTCTGCAATGTCGCTCTTTACAAAGTTACAGAATATGTAAACCTATAATAATAATTAATAAAAATTTCATTTAGAGTGAACTTCAAATGAAATTGAAATCAATTCATCTGCGTTTGATGTTTTAATGGCATTCTCAGAGGTAAGTGTTACTAATTTTAATTAACATGTGTCTATATAATAACCATGTAAGTAAGTTGTAGATCATGATCGACTTTTAATTTCCCTAACCCATTACTTAATTCTCTTCAGCTTTTGAAAGGTCTGGAAATAGAAAAATTGTAAGTTGTTGAAAATGTATTCGATAACATCTACAAAAGGAAATTCTATGCCTCTAGCCCATAGTTTTTATTTAGATTTTGTAAGAGCATATATGCCTGAAAGAAATTTAGAAATCACGTAACTTTTTCCATAATCTAAGTTAGAAGTTTAGAGATGGATATTTATGGTTTGACATTTCATCAATGTATTAATAAAATTTTAATCAGTACCTTGATAATACGAACTTATTAAGTAAATTACGGATTGATAGATTAGTTGAAAGTGGAAATCAAATTTCGCAAATGTAAACGTCTTTTGAAGCCCTAACTAATTAAAAAATTGTTTAAAGTAATAATTTAATGTTCCATTTAGTA
Source organism: Melophagus ovinus (assembly GCA_023089585.1). Taxonomy (NCBI): domain Eukaryota; kingdom Metazoa; phylum Arthropoda; class Insecta; order Diptera; family Hippoboscidae; genus Melophagus; species Melophagus ovinus. The sequence goes on along the minus strand of JAKKIB010000174.1, from coordinate 7,945,261 downwards.
TATTGCAGTGATGCAGTGTATTATAGATTTGTTGGACTGTTTGTAACCATTAAAATGACTTCAGACAGATTCATCTTTTTCTTATATCCATCCATTTAGATTTGCATTTTATTTCATTTCAAGTCGCCTACATGTCCGCCGGCCTCTTTAATATCACTCCATGTAAATTTCTTGTTGTTTAACAGCTTGTAATTTGGGAATTTGATATTTAATTACGTTTTCATCCAAAGGCATGGCCTATTGAAATGGTTAAGATCGGGAAATATTTGTGCTTAAATCATTTGTAGATTTCTGAAATTTTTTTTTACAATTTCAAGTTCTTTTTAAGTTAAGTTAAGTTAATAAGTGGGGCAAGTCCGCTTCTGATAGATGCACATTTTAAATTTCCTTTGCCTTTCTTATTTTCTTGGAATGTGATGCACGGTATTTTTAAGGTCGCTTCTACTCAATTAGAATATTTTCATTTAATTTAATTATAATATTTAATTTTCCACATGAAATCATTTAATATACCAATTGATGGTAGTCTAAGCAATTATTTTATTTTATTATTACTATTTAACGTTTTAAATAAATGAAAATATCTGTACACAAATAATGTATCTCTTCTAATCTGATTGAAGAGTAATTACATTAATTTTTATTATAGTATTTACTTCACCAAGTAAATACTGATTTTTTTATTTAAACTGAAAAACAAAAAGCAGAATAAATAAAATATAATAAAAACAAATTTAAAAAAAACAAACCCATGCCGTGATATACAATACTTCATATAATAAATATCCATATATGTCTAATGCTATTTTAATACATTTTAAATGGTCATGCATTATTTTAGTTCAAATTCAACATCGTTGGGAATATAATTTATATATAGAAATTTGATATAGGCGATACCCAAAGACTTTTGACAAAAAATCCAAATCTTATGTGTAAAAATCTTTAAAATTTTAAAAAATTGTCGAAATTAATTTAGTATGTCTGTCTATGTCTGTATGTCTGAGATTTTTGATAAAATTTGATGGATAAAAGAACGTTAAGGCAAAATTGAAAGCTCCTTATAATATAGCTATGTTTGGAATAACCAATTGAGATCTGCCCAAAAAAAAAAACTTACACCACTCGCATCAAACCATTTGATGCTTCTTATTCCATAAGATAAAAAAACTGAAACATTTCCATTATTGTTACTCTCTATTAATTAAATTTTTCACATAAATTTAATTTAAAAAAAAAAATTTACATAAACGTGGTGAGTATAGTCGATCTTAATCGACTAAAACCTTTTTATTTGATTTTTTCTCTGCACTTTTATACATTCGTAATTGAATTATGAAATAGATTGAATACATTCCACGTAAAATAGCAATTTCATTTGACTACGGCACAGCAGGTAAATCAGTATAGTTTGATGTGGTGATAAATTTATAGAAGTTAAGCATTACCAATTATAAAAATGAAGTGTAAAATTCAGCTAGATCGGTACCAGGCCATATTTTATACAGGTGATCATATTACGGGAAATGTATCATTAATACCAGAAAAATTGGATTTTATAGAAGGTATGATAAATAGATAAATAGATAAATAGATAAATAGAGAAGAGGAACGAAAAAAAAGTATTTGTCATTTTAATTGATTTGAGGGAATATTTATTTTCAATAAATAGCCATCGATATAATATTTCACGGTGAAACGGACATTGAATGGTACGCATTGAATAAACCGCCATCCATTATACATAATGATAGTTCCAGCAAAGAATTAGATGAATGGAAAATCAAATTTTATGGATATCAAACACATTTCAATTATAATAAACGATTATCCGAAAATATCGAATTAAATAATCAAGAAGAAGAGTATAAATTTTATTATAATATATCATTGCCAAATGATTTGCCATGTAGCAATGGACAAAAATATGGCAGAACTATTTTTAAATTGAAAATTCAGTTAAGTTATCAAAAATTGACAAGCAAAATTTATGAACGTGAAATTTGTATACGAAAACATTTGGATTTGCGTTTATTAAAACATCTACATCTGGTAAATAAATAGATCTTCTAAATTACTATCACTTAAAATTTATACTATAAACGTTACAACTTTAAGATGACCCTTAAATGTTAAATGTTTAACTCAAAGATCAAATAATTATTTTCCAATATTAACAATATTACATAACAAGATCAATTGGCGACAATTATTTAGAGTGACTCATTGTAATATTGACCTTATCTGATAAGAGAGCACTACAAATTTCTCTTTAAAAATTTATACTCTACTAAATTATTTATCTAAAAGCAAAATCATTTTATCAATTACTTGAACGATAAGTTCTTGTATTTGATACTTAATAAAAAATTTTTAGTTGGATTCGATATGTTCACTTTTTATGTGAGGCTGGTCGATGCCATCTTATCCATTTTTAATTGAGTTCACCTTTGAGTTAAAGCATTTGATCACTTATCAAAATTTAATTCATACATCGCGAAAAATAATCAATAATAAACTTATGCAAATATATGGACAGATATCTAATGGACCAAGTGGGCAATTAGAAATCGATTTTAGGAAGTAATTCCCTATAATTTTATCTTGTATTTTGTTTTATACTTTAATTTTGAAGCCCTTTGCAATACATGAACATTTAAACGACTATGAATTTTGTTTTGATATACCAAGCACTGGTTATACGCCGGGTCAAAGGATACCGTATCAAGCGAAACTTTTCGGCATTGGTAATAAAAATGTTCAAATTAATGTTGCATTAAATTGCTTCATCAAATATCAAGCATTGCAGCCATATCCAAATCAAAAAATTGAAAAAAATGTTTGATGTTACATGTAAAAAATTGTAATGAATTAATTACATCATTTCTACAAATACCATTAACAACGGAAATCTCTACTGAATGTAATTTGCAACAACAAATGCAACAGCTACAACTACAAGAGAAGCAGCAGCAACAACAAGAACAACAACAAGAACAACAGCAATATCTTATAAATATAACTTATAATTTAGAAATTTGTTTGGTAAATTCTACTTCCAACGACATTCTTAGAACATATAAAATAGATTTAATCATTGGCACAAAACCATGTTACATAAATGAAAATGTTGCTATAGAAGAAGAAGCAGGAGTTCTTAATCTTGGCTCCTCAATTGAAGAAGTTTTTATTGATGAAACATTTTTATAATTATTCTACAACATTTGCAAAAGTTACATAATCAAAAAAAAAGAGACAGAAGTTATTTAGTCATTGTATGAATAAGTGCCAAAAAAAAAAAAGGTAAACAACAAAAAATTGGAGAAAAAACCGTGATATTTTTGGGGGCGTCTCTTAGGCGCCAATAATATTGATTCTGTAGCCATCATAAGCTAAAGAAATATCAAACATAATAAAAAATCATATGCTAACTACTCTAAGAGTGCAGTTACACAAATACATCGAAATCAAAGAGATGTTTGTTTAAAAAAAAATTTAAATAACTGAATTATAATAAAAATATCAACGGAAAGAAAGAAAGAAAATGTAAAAAAATGTTATAATTTTAAAAATTTTATTATTAAATATTGATAAGAGAGAAATAAAATAAAATAATGCCAACAACTTGTACATTTAAATTAGATCGCATTAATCCAATTTATAATACTGGTGAATATATTAAAGGTAAAATTTTACTAAATACTGATAAAGATAAACGAGTAAATGGTACGTAATGGATGAACGAAGTGTTTACAAAATAATTATTTGATGTACTACCCATAAAATGTGTAAAATTTATTTTATAATAAAATTTTTATAGCTGTTTATGTTAGTTTTGAAGGTGAGGCCAAAGTACAATGGTCTATAACGGGCAAAGAGACAGCCAATTATTATGGTCATCAACAATATTTATATACAAGAGCTAATGTTTCATCTGAACGAAATTTTACAGCTGGCACTCATATCTATAATATAACACTGCATGTACCAAAAAATTGTCCATCCTCGTGTAGTGGACCATATGGTCATATAGTCTATTACATGTCCTTGGTTTTAGATAAAAGACATAGCTTCAATGAAATATTCCGTCAACCCATATGTGTGATACAAACGCTGGACTTAAATGTTGAACCCGATTTTGCGGTAATTTTATGAACAATATAAGTAAACAAGTTACAATCGTTCCAAAAGGCGACTTGTTAATACTCTACACCATTTTGCTTTATGGGATTCCAAAAATTTTTGAAATTTATGAAAAAATAAAAAATTCATACATCTAATCAATTGAAAACATTGTTACATGTAAAGGATGGTGATTAAAAAGAATTCAAAAAAAAAAATAGACTGATCTGAGCCATACTTGGTACATTTATTAGGCATATCAAATAATAATCATGAAGAAATGATCATTGTAAGAAATTTTAAAATATTCTCATAGATTTAATTTTTTTTGGAATATGCTTCCAATGGTTCAATCCGAAATATTTTCAAGAAGGTTCAATTAGACTAAATAAGCCTATGTACTAAATTTTACCAATAGTAGGTTGTAGTTTAATATTCAAATATTCATGAAGTGACATCATATGGACAGACAGACAGGCTAGAATTGAATCAGATAGTAATTCCGCTTCAAACTTGGTAAAAAGTACCTGTCACAATCATCCACAATAGGTGTAGCGTATTATTGCACTATGTTACCTTAAAGAACAGAAGTAAATTCATACGTTTTTTATTTCTCATTAGATGCCAGTTCGCAGTGAAAATATGAAATATTTATGTCAATGGCCATGTCATTCTGGTCCAATATATTTTTATTTAATGTTACCGTTTAGTGGTTATGCATCCAATCAACATATTAACTATTTACTTGAAATTGATAATCAATCACCACATTATGATATTTGGGCGGTGGAGGCATCATTGAGGCAACATTTTGTATTTTTAGCTCGTAAACCCCTCAAGCGTAATTATCATACGAAGACGTTAAATAAGTCCATAATAAATGAGCGGACATTACGTTTAAGTAAACGTCTATATGAGGGTGCAATTATAGTGCCTCATCATACACCACGATCCACCTTAAATACCAATTATATTGTTTTCCTGCATTACACATTACAAATAACATTAAAAACTGGTTTCTTTCATTATGATGCAAATATTACTGTGCCAATTGTTATTGGTACAACACCCATACGTAATTTCTTAGATGATCCGCAACTTTTTCAAAATAACGTAAATGCTGAAGCAGCAACCAGAGGTTTGGTAACGACACAACCAACGCTAAGATTATATCAGGAGTTAAATCGAATATTAGGTGAACGAGCCACTCAGCCATACCAGCAAAATGATGAACAAAATTTCAATAATACTAGTATCTATGATAATGGCAATGACAATGATAATGATAATGATAATGATAAACCACCCTCGTATGATAGTTTTTGTAAGTTTGACTTATTCTATTTTCTAAATGTACATTATTATAATTAACGGAAAATTTTATTGTAATTTTTAGTGCCACCCTCTTTCAGTTATGCTACTTTGGATAGTCAAGATACCTTAGATGACGATCATAAAGACAGAAGAAAACATCATAAAATACTTATGCCAAAATTTCCAGATTATAATACATTCACTGTATCAACAACATGTTCAACTCAATCATTAGAATGCGTATTAAGTAGTTGCCAAAATAATAATCAGCAGCTTTCTTTAAATGCAATAGAAATGTTAAATGAAATATCCAATCAATCTATAAATGAGGATGAGGAATATATTTTGGAAGAAAAGCATATAACTATATCTGATGTTGATATTTCTAGTGATGAAGACAATAGAAGTGATGAGCCGTGTAAAATAAAGCAAAAAAATATCTCTATGAAATCTTTGCAATTGTGAAAATTTTAATAAAAGTTTTGCCAATAATTTTACCTTCAATTAACAATTTTCTTAGACTTTTCTCAAATAAATTAGTTAACAATCAAAATCATTGTAACTTGAAGTTAATTTTTTTCCTATTATTTACTTTTCGTTTAATATTTTTAATGTTTATAGTTGTAATGCGTTAATGGGTTAAAATTAATTAATTAAAATATTAATCTGTCTTCCATTGCAGATATCTTTTTTGAAAAATGGTCAAAAATGAATTAATTCGGACGAAAAAAGCATATTATTTATTAAAAGATAATTACTAAATTACTAAAATGTGTGAAAACAAATTGTTAAAATGTTATGAATTCGCTAATGGCCGAATATTAATTTTTAAAAGTCCTTTAATACATTTAAGAGATTAATCATTTAGAATGATATTAAAAGGTTGTTCTCATCCGGTTCCTTCATTTAGTGCACTAAAATATCATGGGCCGTAAAAAAAATTCCAATTTGAAATGAAAGTATTTTCCACAAAAAAGTCATCCTAAACATAGGCCAATTATTTATAATTTAAAGTGGAATGACTAGAAAAACTTTATCGCAAAATATCGTAAAAATTACCTCCGTTAGATAACTGACAGACATTGGACACAATTGAAGAAAAAACATACATCACATAAGCCTCTATTGATTCATAAATCGGTAGAATCTTCTGAACTAGAAATGGTACAGAGAAGGGCAACAAACAAATTAAACGTAAACTTCTATTGGGTCAATTTCCTTTTGTGATTCCAAAATTACGCCACCTGTAAATAAGAACAGTTAAATAAACAGTTAAATAATAAATAAATTTAGCTTCTAAAGAATAATATATCCCATGCCACTATTTTATACTTTACTTACCAATATTATCGATGATGGTACCTTCATCTGGCTGATTAATATTATCAATAGTAGATGATGCAGCATCTTTATTAGAAGCTTGCTTTTCGTGCATATCACAAGATGTATCAATTATAACGGGCAATGTTAGTGTACCAGACTTTTGGAAAAAGCCCATATCTATATCTATTTGTAGTTTATAATTTATCATCATAGCACATTCATCAACTGAAGTATTTAATAAAGTTTTCGGCAATTTTAAATTATCTCTCAGGGTAGTTTTGGTTAAGGCATTGCAAGGTTTATCATGACTATTAAATACAATACTAGTAACATCTCTGCGTTGTTGCTCTCTTGGCTTTTTGGCCGTATAATGTGTGAATTGTAATAATATGACAGTAATATTTTGTACATCAAAATATTTACTCGGATTATTCATTAGTATAGTGTATTCTATATTCGAACCAGGTGAATATGTTGAAAGATTTAATGAAGCAGAAGCGGTAAAAGGTTTACCACGGCACGGCCACCACCAATAAATTTCTAAAAAATCTGTACTTGCTGATTTCTGAAAGTAATGTAATAGTTACAAAAGTAATTAGTTTTCCTCTTTTTCTCCTTGTTTTTTGCTTTAGAAAATTAATTACGAGTAATCCTTGAAATCTGCGACGAATTGTTAGAGGAATAGTGTGCACTTTTGGTACATTTACTGCATCTTGAATAATAACATTGAATTCATATTTAATATAAGATGATTTAATTGAACAACTTGATGGTATTGATTCTGGTATTTTTATATTAAACTGATATACATGTTCTCCAAGGGCTACTGTAATGTTCTCCAATAAATTCTGCCGTATTGTTAAAAATGTGTCTTCATTTTTATATGATTGCATATAATATTTAATGAATCCTTGTTTATTTTTGGATTCTAAATCTTCCCATTCAACATACATTTTGCCCTCGAGTACAGCATAGATTTCTACAAATTTTTTATAACATAGAATATTATTTTTTTACATAATTACATTTTAGCAGCTATTTAATTTTATTTAATTGATTACCTCTTATTGGGAGGTCGCATGTTGTTTCTAATATAATTTTTCCCGTAATATATTCTCCACTAAAATAGGTATTCAATTTGTCGGGTAAAAAACGTACTTTACAAGCTACATTCATTTCTTATTCTTCTCTTTTTTTTTATAATAGAATAATTGAGTTAATTTCTTCTTCTGATGCAATTTTGCTTAATTTAAATGGAATAACTTCTGTTACGTAAAAATATAATTTTACATGTGGCATATGTTTTGTAATATGTCACAGGAGAGCGACAAATTTAGGCTACTTAGTTAACGAAATTTGAATTTGAAAATTGCCTAAAAAACGAAATTCTTCATTTATAGAAAAATTTAACGGCTAACCTTAAATTTTGAACTTTATTGCACTTTTAGTTAAGCCAAACAATTTTGGTATATTTCCAAGTAATTATGGAAGGCAATTAATTATAAATTTATTATAAATTAAAGATTTAAACCAACAAATAGATTTTAATGCATCATAAACATTGAATTAGCATTAAGTCAGTTAATAAAATTCTTATTATTAATTACAATATAAAGGATCAACTTTTTGTGTAAGCTTCTTGCAATTTAAAGGATGAAAAACTTTCAAACTTTCAAAATATCTATCTGTTGATTGCATTTGCCAAAAAAGCTCTTATTGAGCAACACAAATCTAATTAATTTTATTAGATTTCAATTATCGCGGAATACTGAACCTTTGGATAATTTTAACTTTAAATTTGCCCCAAACACACTTACAATCTTACAGGGTGTTTCAAAGTTTAACATTTTAATACAAAGTAAATACAAAAGTGTAACTTTAGTTAATAAATTACCTTTGTCATACGATTTTCTTTGGCATTTCAGTTTCACGTATATCTTCAAATTCAAATGCATTCAATTTGAAAGGTGCTTGTAGCAAAACACAAAAGCCTCAATTGAAATTATAAAAATTCATTCAATAGATGTTTTATTTGGCTTGAAACAAAACATTCTATGAGAACTAACAATAATAATTGAAATATTAAGAGACCGATATGTATAACAGCTGCATAAATTCCATAGAATATTTCTTTTTAGTATTATTCTTATTAAATTTTGTTTATTTTTAGAGAGAAATGAGAACACAAACAATATACATATTTATATAAATATACGTGCTATATACATTGATAAGAATTGATAATAATATAAACAGAGAAAAGTAATAAAAAAAATGAAAATAAAAAAAGTGTTTAAACAAAACAAAGTGTAATGTTAATAGCAAAGAACAATATATAAAAATCTTTTCTTTTTTTTGATATATCTCTATAGTCTTCTCTCAGTGGTGGTACTAAATAGTTGGACACAAAGTCTTAATTTCTCTAAAGTTTGAGAAAAGTAGAAAGAAAAAAAATAGCACCAGAAACAGAAACAAAACACGGTAAAGTGAATTAAAAATTAGCAAAATAAATAAAACAAAATAAATAAATAAATAAATAATATAATGGTTATAACGTGTAATATTGAATGGGAGAATAATGTAGATAATGTCTACTTTGCTGGACAAATTTTAAATGGAAAAATCACAATAACAAATGATAAATTAGAAAAAATTCAAGGTAATTGCTAAAAACTTTGTAATAATTAGAGTTTTCATAACTAGAAAAAAAATGATTCATCATGAAACAAGAAAATCTTTTAGCATCTCATCATGCTACAGAACGCATTTGGTGAACGCATTTTATCAGGGATCTTAGAAGCAATATTCTTACTAGATCTGCTTTAAATAGTGAGAAAGAGAAAGGGAGAGAAAGAGAGTAATAAAGAGAAAGAGAGAGACAAAGACGGGAATTTTTACAAAGTTATTGTACCTAAAAATGCGGATCCATATTAACTAAATTATTTGCTTTTGATTCCTTTTTTGTTTCTTCTTTCTAAGCGATTCTTTTAAAAGTGCGTGGTTATGAAGCTATAAGTTGGACGGAAACAAGAAATCATCTACTAAGTGGTAAAATGTCAAGAGATCAACAAAAATATAAAGGTTATCAAGCATATATCGATTCCAATAAATGTCTCTTGGGTAATAAAGAATCAGGTATTAAAATCATCAATATGTTCAATAAAAAATAAAACTTTGTATTATTCACGTTAAAATACAAAAAAACTTTTTGCATGTATATAACAGATGATTTAGTGAATTTTGAACCTGGAATACATACGTACACATTTGCTAGTCATATACCCGCCAATTGTCCATCCTCATTTGAAGGTCAATATGGTCATATACGTTATACCGTACAAGTGATATTAATGCAACAAACTGGTAAAAATGATTTGAGCTTCATAAAAGCAGTTACAATTTTAAAAATATTTGATTTAAATTATGATACACCTTTACTAAAGGTAAGTCCCCCTCGTAATAATAATAAAATGATTCTAATTAAAATTATGCCTATAAACACTAATTACAGATGCCTATAAATACTGAAATCGAGAGGTCATGTTTTGGTCCTTGTAGATATTTACCATTAAAAGTTGATTTATATTTAGCTCAATCTGGTTTTGTGCCAGGACAACAAATACCTATTGACATTTTATTTCATACAATTCATTATTTACCCGATACAGAATTACATTTACGTTTAATGATGACGGTCATTTATATTAGTCAAGAACCTTTGAAACATCATAAGCAACATACTATAAGTATTGGTGAATTGAAGGATAAACTTATCAATATGAGAGGTAATGATAAACGTTATTATCAATTGGCAGTACCATCCACACCACCAACATGTAATAATATGTATGGCCTTTTACAAATATCTTATCATGTTGAATTGCTATTGAAAATTAAATTAATGATGATTGAGGAAATTATCCAGGCTCCCGTAACTATTGGGAATGTTCCATTTTTACATGTTATGGAACAACAGCCAAGATTTATTACAGATAGTACAATTAATACTAAACTACTACCATGGTTAACAAATAATAATATTCGTAAGTATTAAAAATAATTCTATAAAGTTAAAAACAAATAGCTAAACAAAGCAAAAGAATAGAGATAACTATTTAAAATTTTCAATTCTTTAAAGCTAAACCTATGTATCAAATTGCTGGTCATATGATGAAGATAAAACTCAATGAAAATCTTAATCATTATGATGGGTATGAACAATCGAACGATAATGAATTTACACCAAAGTATACAGTTTTCCCTTAAAAAGCTTATGTCGCAGCATAAAATTGTAGATTTTATATATCACAGACATGAAACTTTAGGAATTGAAAGCTACCAAATTGACGATGAAATAAATTGTCAATATAGTATTGGAAAGACTTATTTAAGTCGATAATGTAGATATGTGAAAATTTGAAATTATTTTGTATGAATTAATTTTTATTGTAAGTTTTAAGTGTATTCCATTATTCGCTTGATTTTATAACTTTATAGAAATTAACTTCCAAAATGAACCTTAAAATGATATCCTTTAATTTATTTACAGTTTGAATTGCTCTAAATGTATGCTATACTTTATATCCATAAAATATAATATTTATTTTATAATACAATTTGTTTTAACATAAGTTATTATAGCGTACCATAATATTGATAAATGTTAAAAAAATATTATCTCAAACAAGATTAACTTTAAAGTGTCTTCATGTAAACAAAAGCGTTTACGTTATGTACAAAAAATGTAACTACATTTTCTCTTTATTCAGCTTTAAAAATATGTTACACATAAATTGATAGTTCTCTTCCGTAATAGCTTTTTTCATTGTCATCTTTTATAGCACGTAGTAAGTGTGGAATAAAAGAAATTTATGGAAAGCACATTTTTCTATAATTAAATTGAAAATGAGAGAGAGAAAGATATAAAAAGAAAAAAATTAAATTTGAAATATGAAAATATGAAAATCAAGAAAATACAAGTTCAGAAGTGAAATAAAAAAAATAATGCAAAAAAAAATTAAAAGTTGAAAAAAATTAAAGAAAAATCACATAAAATTAAAGAAGAATGAAGTGTGCGAATGCATGTAAGTTTATTTCAAACCGAAGGCTTTATAAAACAGAATAAAACACAAATCAAATGTAACCGCAACAGGTGCGACAGGTTGCTTGCTAAATTTGAATCGATTCTGATACTATACTTAAAATTGTCCATGTCATTGATCAGGCGACTGAGAGTGTTTACTCAAACTTTCTTATATAAAATGTTATGTACAGATATTTTAAAAGAGTTTTACAAAGAGCAGCAATATTTATTAAATATTACAAAAAATGCAATGCAAAGCAATTTTGTTAATTCAATTTACCCAATTCAATTTTATATAATAACAATCAAGGCAGCTCGTTTTGTCTCATTGTATTTTGCGATCGTTTATCCAATAATCATACCAAAGCTGTAAAATATTGTGAAACAGAGGGCGCCACTTTTTAATAAATTATAACATGAATAACATTACCGTTTTGAATGACTTTGTAAAACATTACATATTTAGTCGTTGTTTTTGTATGAAGAACTCTTTATCTCATTTGATTATTTTCTGGTTAAAATATTAATTTCATAATTGTTTTAATTGTTTTTTCTCTGTCTTCTGTAAAAAATAAAAAACACAACGTAAATCCCGCAAATTTCTCATTACTACAGAAATAAGAAATATATAAAAGGAAATGTAAGTGAATTTCCTGTACAGATTTCGTATAAGGGATGTACATCTGCATTTCAAAACATCCCCATTTTTGTTGATATACAAAACTTCCTCCATCTCTCTTTCTCTTTTCTCTTTCTATTCCTATTAGACTTCGAAATACAACCATGAGTGATATTTACTTTAATAAAGATAAAATTATTGCAATGTAAAGTTAAGTGAAAATTTGTGAAATATAAAATGAAATTTTTAAAGAAATCTTAAAGTATTAAAATTAAATTAAGTGCGTGTTAAATGAGTTAATTGTTTGGGTAATATTAATCATATTTGCATAAAATTAGGAAACATTTTTATTTGTAACAAATAATTGTATTTGCCGTAAATGAAATGTTCGCGTGTGTCTTTGTTACTTTGAGTGAAAGTAAAGAATAATTTATGTTAAAATTGATACGCTATTGTAAGTCTAATCAAATTTCTATGATTTTTAGCAATTATATTGAAAGTATTAATGCCCATACAGAAAAAAAATATTCCGACAAAAGTTGATGCATGTTTTTCGGATTTTTTTTTTGCATTTGCTTTGCACACATAAAATATCAACTGAAATGACTGGATTTTTTGCTTAATCCATTGCAATGATGTGTATCATATTTTGGTTGTATGTGGATCACTCGATAATTAAGTTCGTGTCAGAGATTCTATGTACAAAATTTTATGTTGTGTTATTGAGATCAAGACGCTGTTGTTTATATTTTTACTTATCCAAATGAACATCTTTTTCTTCTTTTTTAATTGTAGCTTCTAATTAAAAAGTGTGATCTTCATCATTGGAATATATGAATTTATAAAAATAATTTAACTTAAAATAACAAATGAGGAATGTTGTAGCGGTTTGGGCAGATTCTTGTAAATGTTATAAACAAGTGTTGTAAGGTATAAAAATCGAATGTAGAAGAAAAAAATATTAAAAAATTTGCTAAAAAGTGCTTAAATATTTAAAAATATGCTAAAAATTTATAAAATTAAAATTTAAAAGAAATAAAAAAAATTAAAGTAAAAATATGAAAATATGAAAATCAAGAAAATACAAGTTCAGAAGTGAAATAAAAAAAAATATTTGGAAAAAAAAATTAAAAATTGAAACAAATTTAAGAAAAATCACAAAAAAAATTTAAGAAGAATGAAATGTGAGAATGTATGTAAAAATTAAAACAAGCCCAAACAAGCTAACAATTCCAACAATTTCAAAAATTGGTAAGTTTTTAACAATAAATTAATTAGTTTTTTTTTTAAATTATTATAACAATGTAAAAAGGAAAATTCATTTTTATGCATTTTACGTCCAAAATCTATGTATAAGATCTACATTATAGTTGAAAGAATTTTAGACTTGGCTCATTTTCGATCCATTTGGAATCTGATTTAATTTAAGTCTAACGATTCGTTTACACCGTTAGAAGTCGGTACATTGAATATTCGCATAAAATCTATTTTTAATAAAATTAGAAGATTTAACATAAAGGCATGCTTAATTAGAACTGGTTATATTTAAATATGCTTTAATAAAAAAGGTGTGTATTTTGGAAAATTTTTCGATAAAAGTACCGAATTGTTCTGAGTTTTATTTACCGCATTAAATTTTGTAACAAAATTATTGCATATTTTAGAAATCTTTCTCCTTAAAGAATTTTTCAAATTACAATAAAATTAGTATTGTTCCATGTGCCTTGACTTAAGTCGCGCAATAAGCAAAATTTATGAAATATATTTTAAAATTGGACCCAATTAAATAAATTCATTGATTCAAATTATTGTTTTCTACGCAAAGTGTTTCTAAGTTAAGTGTTGCATGATTTAATTTTAATTTTTATGAATTTCTCTTTATTAGAAAAATTTTTTCATTTGCTATTAGTTTCGGTATACATTTACAAGAAACGAAAATACAACCGTTTATGTTTTTAACAATAATTCATGAAATGAAATATTCTATTCATTTTCACACAAACACACATCTAGAGAAAAACAAGAAAAAATATTTATAAAATATTTCAATGGTGCGTTTTTTCTTTTTTCTTATTTTCTTTTTCTAAATTGAGTATTATTTAAAGAGAAAAAGTTAAAATACTTTAATTTACACTTAATTTCACGTAGTCCACGTACAAACATTTAAATGCAATCAACTATTTTACATGCATAACACAATAAAAACCACACACACATCGAGAGAGAGAGAAAAAAAAAAGGAGAAAAAAATCTTGTTTGTTTATATTTAGTTATAGTTTTGCTGTTTAGTGTTTGGCAGCAGAGAAATTATTTGCATACAAATCTCTTTTCGAGTTCACTCCAAAATAAACGCCTTCATCTAAAAGTACTCTCACAAGAATGTGGAGATGTTAAAATCGTTGGCGTTGTTTCCGCTTGTCCTTTCTAAGCTTATTTTTTTGCTTTTTTCACTAACTGGTTATATTTTAATGTCTCTAAATAGAAGAAAAATGCATAAAAATTGGGGCATCACGAAATCTATCGCAATGTAAAAGAAAAGTAGGTCATTTTATAAATTTTATAAATTTTGATACTCTAAACATTTTAAAGTTAAGAAAGCAGTAATCGAAAGAAGTTATATCCTAAAGGTCTTGAGATTGTTTAATTTTTTATTAAATCAATTAATTTGTACAACCAATTTTTCTAAAATATTTTAAAGAAATTTTTTAATAAAAACTTGTGTTAATCCATAAGGTGAACTCTCCTAAAATTCCACAAGTTTGTAGATTTGTTTCAAGATAAAGAAAATTATTGCATTATGAAATTAATTTCAAAATCGTATTTTAATATAATGAAATTTAACTTTACGTGAAATTTGAATCAAGTATTGAGGAATTTTTTTTTTTTTTTTTTGGGAAAGTTCCATTTATCAGGCCTGTCGAAACTTTCCAGCCACTTATTTCACTTTTCATCTTACTTTTCTAACTCATTTTATAGTCAAAGTTGTATAAAGTATTTTCCAGTCGACTGCAATCGATTAAAACACTTCTTGCTTGTATTTTTTATTATTGTAATTGTTCACTTATTGTGACAGTAGAAAGGACTCTTCTGAGAGTAGGGACCTCTAATGGTTGAAAGCGAAATAAATAGAAATAAACAATTAACATGTGAAGATGTTACAGTTGGATAAGTTATAGTGAAATTATGTAACGTGACCTGCATAAACAGAAAAACCAATAACAACAGCATTCAAAAATAAATAAAACAAACTTTAACACACGCACACGCACACGCACACGCTCACGCACACGCTCACGGACACGCACATACCGAAATCAATAGAACAGTAAAAACGTGAAGAAACATGATAACTTTTATCGCTGCTCTTCGCCTCGTTGTAACAAACTCAACGCATCGCTTTAAACAATCGCATCACAACGCATAATGAACGTTATTGAAAAAAATGTAAAAGAGTAAATAATAATTTTACCTGGCAGCAAGGAAGCGCAAAACATGTCTCTTCTTAAAAAAATTTAATTAAACAACGCTGACTGAAATGAAGTGGAGTCGACTCGTTATACAATTCGATTTAAATTACTATCAATAATTAAATTGAAAATTTACTTAACTTGAGTTGAGTTGAGTGTCGAGTGGGTGGTTTAACATCGCATTAATTCAAGTCGTTTGAAATTATTACCATATTTTTTTGTTTTTCTTTTTGCACATTTCTATTGATGCAAATTTGTTGTTGTATTTTTTGTAATTGTCATTTTGATGAAAATTTTCTAGGCATTGAATTTTTCCTTAATTGTGCGCATCGTTTAATTAATTTCGCCGTGACCTTCCTCCACAATTAAGTCTTAAAGTAGAAGATTTACGCTTTTTTCCTTTTTTGAAGCAAAAATTTCGTAGTTTTCGACTCATTAATGAGAAATGGCAATATATAACAAAACAAAGGTGATTATTAGGCCATTATTCTATAAATCTTCTCTAAAAATGAAGCAGTGCAGTTAGATCAAATTATTGTAAAGTATGAATTGACAAATTTACACTTGTTTTGCCTTTTTACATTTTTTACTGATTCTAATGGAATTTTTTTTAGTACATTTTAAGTGTAATAATATTTTTTGATTATTAAAAATCAGTTACGCCCACTTAAAAAGATAATACATTAAATTTTCCTTTTTTCCGTGCTCACCAGTTGTTAATTAGTTGCTCATCAATTAGGCATATTATATTAATGAAAATTCAAAAGTCGTATATTGGCAACGCCTTTTTAAAATTATTATAATTAAAAAATTAAAAATTTAAAATTATTATAATAAATGGAATTAGAACAGTTTTTTTTGAGTTTAACATTTTCTTTATCATTATTATATTTGCATTATATTATATGAAATATTGATAATATATTTCAAGTGTGATGCCGCATTGTACGGCGAATAATAAAACAAACCGTGGTTACACCCATAAAAATTACAAACATCATCCTAAAATTACAAACAATAAATTTTCAATTTTTTGCTTTTGTTTTACATATTTATTACGTAATGCCTATAAGTTAGGCACGCCCATTAGTCATAATGGCTGGACTGACGTAGGACGGTAAGTATAACAGTTGTAACCCCACATCACTTGTGGTACAGAGTATTATAAGTATGTTTAGATGTTTGTAACCGAATTACTTCCTGAATTCATTTAAGCTTGTCTGTCAATTTGTCCGTCTGATGTCTATTCATGCAAATCTTTTATCAAAGTACAGATCGCAATTCTTAAAATATTTAAATGAAATTTGATACGTAGGTTCGTTTTGGCCCTTGGATGAACCCTATTGAAAATGGTGAAAAGCGGACAATTTTTAGGATCCCGTTATGTAACGTGATTATATGAAAAAGAGAATTTTGAATATACTTTGCTAAAAATTAGTCCATAATTATATTTTGACATGGCAAACATGTGTATTATATTTGAGTTAGAACGAACTATTCTTATGAATCCTTCCCAGACTTTTGAAAGAAGAAATAACTTCTTCCAAAAGTGTCATTGTATGGACCAAAGTTATAATTTTGTATATATTTCAATGAAAATTGGCATTAATGTTGATATAACAAATATGTGTACCGACGTTGCTTCAAATCGGTCCAATTTTTGAACCCCCTTCCATACAACGCGTTTCAAGTAATTTTCAAATAATTTACAAATTTATAAATTATAGTTCCTTTATTTGATTTTTCAATTACACTGGGCAAAGTGTTAAAATTTATTGGAGAGTCGCTCCTGACCGACTTACAATTCTTATTTGTTTTCCTTTTTTTTTTTTTTTGTATTATGTTTACGTTTGTTTAGTTTTTGTGGCCTTAAAAGTAGATTAAATCAAAAGTCTTGATGCGACTTTATTTACATAGTACTCGTGAAAGAGTTTGCAGTAAAAGGAGACATATAGACAAACGATAACGTTAAATGCTTATATAAGTAAATGCGTTTAAAGAGCAGAATGCTCGAAATTTATTGGAAATGTAAAAATGAAATAAGAGATTATCTGGTTTGTTGACTAATATTTCCAACCACAAGTCAGATAGTTTTATTTTAACTACTTGTCCCAGTTATTTACTTGTTTTTTTTTTTTTGTTTTGCCAGTTTTTGTTTTTATTGCAATAAAGATAAAGAAATGAAAAGGTTTACATAGTAATTGCTAGTAACAATAGCAACAACAAAAACAATAACAACATTAAAATTACCCAATGAAATGAAATGAAATTGTAAATGTGTAAATAAATGTCCAATAAACCTTATCAATCAACGCAAATCAACAATCAATACAAATTGACAAATGTACATCAATACGGTTTTATCTTTGTAAATCCTTAACCAAGTAAATGTATGTAACATTACTTTAATATCAATAACTATACTTTTTATTCTAACAACATCAAGGCCTTGCATACTTTCTTTGACATTTAAATTTGTAAATATGAGTAGAATGAATGACATTTGAATGTGCCTTTTTATTTTTATATCCAATTCACAAAATTCATCAGGTTGATTTGTAGCAAAGGTAACACATTAAAAATCTATGCATGTATACGTGAATATTTATATGTATGTGTATATATCGAAATAAATCTTATGAATATTATGCAGGAAGTTTTATGGGCTTTGAGGAGAAACAATAAAAATCATTTAAAGATTTTACAAAATTGTAAGCGTAAACGATTAAATGTATCTCTCCATCCGTTTTTTTATGGTCGTTTAAGTTTAAGTTTAAGTTTATGCTTAATTAATTATGCTGCAAATGTGCAAAAAGAAAAGGAAAACAAGAAATTTTGAAATATTTTAATAAAAATTTTAATTCAGAAGTATCAAAATAGCATAAAATGTTTTGCTCCCAAGTTATTTGAAATTTGTCTTATTTCAATTGAGTTAGTTATTTCATGGAGTTCTTTAGTTTAGATGTTACAATAACACTTAAGCATTTGCTTAATGAAATTTTGGGGCCAAATTCCATGACATTTAATACTACAATCGTAACTTTTACTGTACCTTCAAATGAACGTTTTTGTGTCTTTCCAAAGTTGTTTGTTTCAATTGTTGTTGCAACTGAGTGGGTTCATCTCATTATTTTCTCGGTAAACCACATTGAATTCCTTAGTTGGCACTTTTGCTAGTTTGATTTTCCAAAAAAAAAAAAAAAAAGAAAATAAATAAATAAATATATACAGAAAGAAAATTAAAGCTTTATAGTCGGTCAAAGTGTTTTGTCAGGTATTTTAAACAATTTTATTTAAAGTAATTAAAATATCATGAAGGTAAATTTATGGATGATTTGAGGAATCCTTTTTAAAGGATGGAGGTTTATAATTCAATTTGATTTGAATTAAATTTTACTCGTTTATTTGTACATTGAAAATTACATGCATCGATTGTTGTTAGAATAAGTTCCCAGATAAAAATGCCCTTACATTAAATAGAGTTTGTCTTTGAGCCAAAACACTCTTTTCAACAAAATTTTATTGCAATATCTTTTAAATTGCCACAAAAAAATTTACATTGACAGACATCAAATGTTCGAACAAATAGAAAGTGACTCTGAATCAGTTATTACAATTTGTTAGACAAATCGTCATAGAACGAATTGAAATCGACAAGTACCATAAGTCATGTTGAGTACAAGAGCAACAACTATTGTTGTTGCTCTTGATATCAACAATGATAAAATGAAACGGAAATGCATACGCACATTATCACATATGTGGCCAGCAAATGTACATATATATAAAAGTATGTTAATGCATGTTAAAATTGTTTTACTTTTTGCTGCACATTTTGCTTTATTTTCTATTTTTAGTTTGGTTTTGTAGGTGTAGCATAATACAATACAATAAAATAACCATGGTTGCTGTCCTAACTAATAATCATACATATATACCCGCGCACACATGCTTATTTATTTACGCATAAGCATATTCAAAAAATAACAATAACAACAACATGACACAACAGCAGAATAATACAAAACAATAAAAGGAAAATACAAAAATACATTAAGCAAAAGTTAATTCAAACGTAGGAAACAATAAGCTGAATAGAGGACCACAGAATAGAATACAATAGCAAAGAATAGAATAGAATAGAATAAGAGAGAAGAATAGACAAGAACAACAACTTTATTATTCTATTTGACATGCATTAGTTGTGTCACAATTATAATAAAGCTTTTGCCATAAACAAAGATGTTTTCTTGACTTTGGCTCTCGTTGCGTTGTCGCTTATGTTTTTCTCTTTGAAATTGACATATATAAAGTGGCATAATTGTAGTCACCGTCATTGTAGTTGTAGTAAAAATAATAAAAGTCATTATTTTTGTAGAAGTTGTATTCAACTCATTGTTCCACATAATCGCTTTTTCTTTTTTATCACATAAACATAAAATTTTAATTTCAATATGCTAAATTTTAGGTTAATTAAATATGCGGAGACGAGAACGTTGATATTATCTTAATTTTCTTTTAATGTTTTTTTTTTATACCCATCACTTAGAAGTTGCAGGTATACTTAGTTTGCCATTATAGCTTCGGAAAACCTACAAAGTGTATATTCGATCAGCATCAAATTCTGAAACGATTTGGACATATCTGTCCGTTTGTATGTCTGCCTGTTGTAAATATTCTGCTGCTACTAAAATTTGAGATATCAAGCTCAAATTTGGCAAAAAACATAGGAAGTTCTTCTAAGCAAGTTGAGATTGAAATTGTGCCAAATTGCAACAAGGACACGCCTACTAAAGGGAAGGCAATTTCATTTTTTAAGCAAATATGTTTCCCATTTTACTTGTAACTTAAAAGTTGCAGCAATAACAAAGCTACAATTTTTCCTAGAAATCGAAACACATTCTACAATACGGATCCAAAAATCTTGCAAATGGGTATCTAAGATATAGTCCCAGCCATATATAATTTTTGTTGTTTATTCAACATTTTGTTTACATTTTGATACGTCAGAATCAAATAAGTTTTAATTTTCAATTTCTTTTAAGAAGAGCCCACCAAAGAAAATACATTAAAACTGCGTTAAAAAAATAAAATGTTTAATGTTGCAATAATTTTAAAAGTTCGTTACATGAGAGGGGGGGGGGTCTAAAATAGGGATACTTACGAAGCACGTTAAGTGGTCCGGTAATACGTTTAATACGTTAATACATGGCTTGGAAAGAAATCTTTAGATATATACAATTTTTCTTATGTATACCAACTATTTCTTAATAAGTCTTTTTATGAGCATCGATTGCAAAAATCGTTCGAACTTACTCGTAAGAATTTCCAATTGTAAAAAAAAAACACACGAAATCTCATTCGATTTTATTGATTTGGTCTATCCTAAGTCTTAAGTCGTTATACAAACCTTTCACCATAAGTTATGTAGAATATAAAAATTCTCGGAAGGGATAGGAATTTTAATAGTAAAGCATAAATTGTAAAAATCTGATTCGTCTTAAAGCATTTACGGTACAACTAGATTTTATAGTGCAAACTCCGAAAAAAGAGATAAATAAATTTATGCAAATTTCAGGAGACTGGAAGCTAAAAAAATATGTGGAACATAGAAAACGTTGCCGTATGTTCGGAGTCCATTGTAAAAGCCCTTTAATTATATATTTTTAAAAATCAAATTTCACAAGTTAAATCTATCAAAATTTACTCATATTGGAATTTTTCATAAAAAAATTTAATTCTGCTTAGTTATTTTATATTCTTTAGATGTCCGTTACACTGATTTAAATAAACTCACCTTTTGCGACTCTACCTATTTTTTACTCTAGTTAAATCCAAATATTTTAAAGCTTTGTCAAAAGTAATGAAATTTGAAATATGTTTGTTATTTACTTCTTATATAAAAATGCCTCAAAATATTCATTAAAACAGTTCAATATATTAAGTACTAGATTCTAAAACGGATGTTGAAAAACTTACCAAACAAGTTAAACGGACTTATAAATCTATCAAACAAGTCATAAAATACATTTCACTGTCTTTTATACAAATTGAATGCACTTGCTTAAGCGGAGCTCATAAAATAGATAGATAAACAGAATAACAATTGGAGGTATCCAATTTTAAATGTTTTCAAATTGTTATTTTGTTGTTGTTATTATTATATTTATCTGCATAACAATAAACTATTCTGATGTTCCATTTTTATGCTTTTTCAACGTATGAAGGGTACAAAGTATAATGCACTTGCGCAGAATTTTGCAACATTTATAAAGTCTAGAGGCAAATCCAACACACATTTCAATACAAAATGATTTTTTTGATACAATTTAAGTTTGTCTGTATATTCTATGCAATCGAACATCTGTTGTTATTTCACGTAAATTTATTGACAAACTTAAATTATAATGAAATTTGGTACAAGGACGCTTTTGCTCGAAAGATGAACCTAAGTTATCCTGTTTAAAATTTGATTATTTCTATGATATTTCTCTCTCTGTAATTTCTTATTCTTATTCTGAAAAAAAGTCAAGATATCCAACAGTATTTTAATAAAAAATCGGTTCAAAATTATTACTTGATTTATAGTGCTTAATAAATGTAATAAATCATGCCTTCGAAAGCAACGATTTGTAACTTTCTCGCCTTTGTGTCTTCATTTCTTGACATTTTACTTACATAAAGAAAATTTGTGTTGGATATTTAAAGGTCGCCTTCAACTGATTGTTTTTTTTTATGTTCTTTTCGTTTTGTGATACATTCCCATTCATGGAAGTAGACATACATAGTTTTATAACATTTTGAATGCAACAATTCTTTGATATGTATTTTGTTAGATTGCACGTGCATTTACATAGATAAACAACAGTTATGGAAAATTTATTTTATTCTAGTTTACCATTTTTTTAAATTTATATATATATATAATTTTTATACTCTATAGACGGTATTACAAATTTATGCAGATGATTGTAACACCCAAAAGGAATTATAGTAGATTTAAAATAATATCCTGATTCGATTTAGGCTTCTCTGTCTGGCAGTTCGTGTATCCGTTTTTCTGTCCGATGTCTGCCCATGTAAGTTTGCTAATAGGGTCTCAATTTTTGAAATATTTTAAAGAAATTTGGAACATGGAGGTGCTGCAACCCAGAGACGTCTTTTATTGATAACCAATTTTTACGAGATGTTATATGGAAAAAAATAAAATTTTACATATACTTTAACGAAAATTGGCGGTAAATTGTATTTAACCATTAAATATATGTGTGCAAAATTTAGTCCAGAAGGGTCCAGTTTTACGATCATTTCCCAAATAAGGCCTTCCTCCAAAAATGTCAAATGTTCAATTTTGATTTTATTTCAGCGAAAATTGGCCCCGCTTTTTATTTTATCATAAAGAAATTTGATCCATTTTTAACCTCCTTATACAATGAAATTTTTAAATGATTGAGAGAAAATGGTGTAGGATACTGAAGAATCGTTCTCGATCTTACTTGTCCTTTTTCGTTTTTTCCTTATTCTGCTACCAACAATTTGATAGCATTGATAACAACATAGTAAAACTGAAGAGATAAATAAATAGATACTTATAAAGACAGACAGATAGATAGACAGACAAAAAAATAGATAGACAAGACTGACTGTTAGATAAACAGAAAAACAACAGTCCGATTGAAAGATATCGTTGCAAAAAGAATTGACATCATGAATTAGAAATTCATACGAACGAAATATGTAAATATGCACGTTCACGTACGCGTGCAATGGTCAAATAAAGTATCTTTCAAAATTTACAATGAAAATCCTGTATGCATCCTCATATTCATACATACATATTATGTAGAATAGATAAAATGGTGGCAGCTTTATTTATGTTATTTCTATTCTATAAATGCGACTGTTTTATGTAAAAAAAATACACATTTCGCATTACAATAAAATTTTGTAACTATAGAGCAATAAATGAAAAATGACCAAAGCATTTATATAATTTAAATTTCCAGTTATTTAGGGAATTCTTGAAATGAAAAATTCATACGAAAAAGGAATATAAGTAAATGCAAGAAAAGAAAATGAGGGCCTTCAAAGAGATGATTTTGTTATATGGGATCTATGCAAAATTATGAATCTTCAAATTTGATGAAGTTACTTTACCAATATTTGTATTAATTTTTACTCATTAATTTGAATCAATTAATGTTATTATTATCCCCTTGTCAACTTCAACTAACCTTCTGGAATTGTGTGCATCTTTAATATTCAAATTAAGCCTAAGGAATTTTATTAAGCAATTTTGGCATTCAATTGAATTGAAATGAACTGAACTGCATTTTAAATGATTCACTTTGGAGGGCAAAAAAGTATAACATTGCACTTGCCAATTTGTAAAGCTAAAGCGAACTTTTTCAAAAATTATATAATAATATTAATTGTCAAATTATACAATTATTATGAAACTAAAGTATTAAATTGACTATTTTAAAAGGACAATTAACAAATCGCTGAGATAAAGCGAATTGGTGAAATTTGTAAATATAAAAATAATGGTACTAAAATTGTTACAGAAAATTCTTATTTTTAAGGATTCATCATATAAAGAAACCAAATTTGTCCATGCCAAAACTATAAGTAACAGATGAATCGTTCTGGGTCACAATTAATTTGGCAAAACTTTGTTAAACAACCTAACATTTATAAATACCAATTTGAGTCATACATCTACAAGTACATTACAAATAATCATGATTCTCTCATTAGTAATGTTATACCCTTTAAGTAATATCCTATAAAGGACCAATATATTTATAAGATAGAAATTTACAAGATAGAAATTTACAAGAAGAGTTTGTGGAGGCTTTCTGTTTAAAAGTATTTTCGAATGTTTTGATAATAATTTACAAAATGTTATCTGAAAAAATTATATCCCTTACTTATATTTATAGCTAAGCAGAAAACGTGATATTTCCGGCTTAACATTTTACCCGCATGGTACACGCACGTACTGTCTTGGAAAACTTTACAAGCCTCTTTTTTTTTTATTATGTGATACTTTAATTTAAGTTGAATTGATAAACGCAATTCCGTTATCTTGTCTATTTAAATGGAAGAATGTTACTTATCCTTAATGAATTATTTATATTACAATTATACAGTTAATCATATTATTCATATCTGAGAATTCTAAACTTATTCTTTGGATAGAAAAAAGAAGCAGTAATCAGTTTCTCAATAAATCATGCATTTCTTTTTGCTTCATATACTTTTAATTAGAGTCTCTTATTGCTGTTTGTCAAGTATTCTACAATATGAAAATTCTCGTTTATTGTACCCTATAACGGTAGCACTTATTTATACAAATACTTATAATTCTTAGGCCTTTTACGTGGCAATTTTTTCAACATAACATCGTCATCGCATACTTTTATTTTTAAAATTCACAATTTACAAATTGTAAGAAAGTTTTGTTAAAGTTAGGGTCAAATGCGAACTCTATGTTAAAATCTTTTTTAAAATGTGGTAAATGGGAAGTAAAATAAATAAAAGTCGTCAAAATGTATGACATGAATTATTCAGACCAATGTTATGAATTGCGTTTCTTTTCAAAAAGTATGAAGTTAAAAAAAAGCCCACTTTTTTATTTTCTATATTAAAAGTATCTTAATAACATGGTTTAGCATTTAAAATAAAAAAAAGTTCAGTATTCAAAATTGATACGTGTGACTTATGGACTGTAATAAAGTACTCCTGATGTAAAATACTGCGTAGTTAATACGGATCAAGCAAATCTCAATTTTTTGTTTGTTTTATGCACTTTTACATGGTATTAAAAACGTGCAAAAAGAAACATGAAGTGGAATGAAAAGGAAATGAAAATCCACTTAATTTTGTGCTACTCTTTTCTTTTCTACTTCACTAGACAACGTAATAGTGACAGTAATTTATGGTAATTTAAATAGATGAAATACTATACGGTTATTTCTGTGGAAGCTAAAGATTGTCAAGATATTAATGCATTGCAAATTTTCAACACAAATAAAAAATGACATATAGAAATAAGTAAGAATTTTATAATCTAACGTAGTAGTCTTATAAATACCTTACATTACTTTATCTAATGCTATTAAGGGACCAAATAAATCAATTACAAGTCAATAAAATTGAACATATTATAATATCTTGTTTGAAGGGTTCGTTATGCGGTAGCGAATTCAAAAAATTAACCAATAGGGACTGAATTGGAGACGCATAATTCTTATATCAAAATACAAGGTAATGCTAATTTAAAAAAAATATATAACAAAATTATAACTCTTATTTATATTATTTATATATTGAAAGGGTTAGAAAAATGGATCATTTTGAACGGAATTTTCTAAATACGTTTTTTTAGTGCAAATTACATAAAACAACCATTTTTCATTGAAATGTAATTAAATTTGTAATTTTTATTCACGTAATAAGTTTTTTTTTTGCGAAAAAGTCTGGGCCAAAACACATCTATGGACCAAATTTTCTTAATATATCTCAAAAATTGGGAATTGTAGCATAATAACAGATGGACGAAGTACTCGGGCCGATATAATAAAATGTCAATTTATGTCATGCCCTCTGGGTTTTACAAACATATGAAACAATTTATAATATCGTGTATTACAAGTGGTGTATATTACAAAAGTTAAAGAAAAACATGTAAAATATTTCTATCTCTTTGTTTTCTATAACAATATTTGAGGTCACCAAGCTGGCAATTTGGAATATTAAAGTAATTTAGTTCGGAAAATTTAAACTTTTACTAAATTTTGCACTAAAAAATTTATTATTAATTGAATTCTCTGAAACTTTTAAAAGTTTTGTTAAAATAAATGAAGTAAATTCAATGAAATATTTAGGTTGGATTATCGAAAAAGCAGTATTTCGGTATTCTTAAAGTAATTATAAGATCTGAGTTTTCCCTTGAAAAGTACCGATCGTCGTTAAAAGGTGCGCTTTTGAAAAAATCAAAACCGTCTCATTTTCATATTTAATTTCTTTAATCAAGTTTTTATTAAATTAAAATGATAAACTTAATGATGAACTTGTTGGGAAGTATTTTCAAAGAAGTGAAGCAAATATGCCAATAATATAAACTAACAAAGTTTCGAATGAAATCAAGTTCAACTTTTGTACACTTTTCTCTGCTTCATTATTTCATATCCATGATTTAGATATTGGATTATTTCAAAACTTACTTTGTGACATCCAAAAAATATCATTAAAAATTTTCAATGTTTTTGTATTCCTGGCTAATATTAACTATTTCTATTCGTCTTAGAAATTTAGGCATTTTCAAAACTACAAATATTGAAATATTGCCTTTTAATTTAAGTGGAATCTTGTACGCTTTAATTAATGTTCAAAATGAGCAAAATTATTCAAAGAACAATACGTTGGCAGAGAGTGAGAGCGCATCTCCTTTTGAAACTTGAACCTTTATGACTTTAAAGATCTATTCACGAATCAATACGAATTTTTTATAGTGTAAGAGATCAATATATTAATGTTTCAATATTAATCGGAAATCTTAGTACATTTCTACGCTTACGTGAACTGTTTTGAATGGTGAGTAATCAAAATATGTTCACAAACAAAGATAAATTTCTCATATTTTAATTGTTTATTTTTACATTGCTTTACTTTACTTTGCCTTGGTTTGATTTGCTTTAATTTGATTTTTTTTCTTTTGCTTTCTTGATTTGATTCATACGTTTCTCTTTTTCCCTTTTTCCCTAAAACGTTTGGTTTTCACATACAAAGTAAATAAGTATACTTTTTCCTTGTGTATTTTTTTAAATGCTGCATAACGAACACGAGCACGTAAAAAAAATCACGAACTAAAGTCGTGTCATGATTTTTTTTATTGCTTCATTCTTTCATCTTTCTCAATGTGAAGTGATGCAGTTACTGTCGTTGCCATTTGATTCTGTTGTAATTGTTGTTGTAATGATGATGATACTTGTGGCATATTATGTATAAAATATTTGTTTGGAAAACTTTGCCGCAAGCATCTTAAAATGACAGACGATAAACTTAAAAGTTTCGTTATAAGTTCCACATATTTTTACTTTTGTGTTTGTTTGTTTTGAAATCATCTTTTTGAGCGTTTTCAAATTTTTTTTTATTTCTTTTAAACGAGATTTTCCTTTTTTTATTAGTATTTTCCATTTTCTTTTTGAGGCCATCGATTTAATACTATTTTGAAAAACTTCTGCAAATTGTTATTTCCGTTATGGTTTTTTGAGTGTAAAACTTTTTTAAGTTCATCCGCTGCATGGCAGAGAATAAGAGAGTGAAAGAGTGATAGAGTGGGAGAAAAATAAAAAAGAGATAGAATGAGAAAAGTAATCATATTTCGATGAATTTTCAATAAAATTTTCTATTGTGGACAGAAACTTTTTAATAGATAAATATTTTTTTAATATCATTTATAGGTCTTCTCTTCGCGAACATTTTGAAAGAATCTAAATTTTTAACAATATTCATAATTTGCATTGAATGAATGATATTTATTAATTACTTTTTTTTGCCTGACTATCTTCCTCTCTTGCAATTTTCGGAAATAGATTTTTGGTGAAAAGTTTTCTTGAAAACAAAAAGTTTGTTGAATGTTGCATTTTGAATGGAATATATTGATCATCAAGAAATTTTTGTGTGGCACTATCAAGACTTTTTGCGCAGTGCAAAAATCGATTATTTACTGAAACGATTTCAGTTGATCTGTCAATTGGTTTGCTTTATGTTTTTCTATTAAAATACAAATCAAAGATCTTTCCATAAGGATCGTTTTATTTTTAATTTTTTCTCCATATAACGAATTTTTAACATCACGTAAGAATTTACAAATTTTTTCCGCCTCAAATTAAAATTCATTTTCTTATTTCTAAATTAAATTAAGCAAAGTAATGTCAACCGTCCATCGTCTGTTACAATTTTACTTATTACAAAACGCCAAAGGAAGTATAATATAGGGCGGTTTAAAAATGGCCGTCATCGAATTTATGTGGAAAATGTGAAAAACGTTTGATATATTTTCAAAAAAAAAATATATTAAACAGCTTTCCAATAAAAATATCTCTTTAAGATTTTACAATTTCTTCAATTTTGATTTTTATTTGTTTAAAGCTTTGACGATTCCATTGAATACAAAATAAATTTTTATTTGTTCTCATTGTTGAGAATTTAAAAATATCAATTTTCTTTTCGAGTTTTTTCCATTTTTACTTTTTTGTACAGTATTCCATGTAAATATGTACGACATGATGTAAGAGATGTTGTATTTTCCCAATAGCAAAAAAAAAAAAAAATAAGAAAATAAAATCACAGAAAAATGATGCTTTTCCGTATTGCTTTATTTGTAAATTAACACATAAATCGTTTAATTTGCAACTTTGTAAAATAGTTCAAAGATCAATAATAATATTTTGGTGATACTTGTCAAAATTCTATGATATTCGGGCAGTTTTCAAGTTTCTCCTTTCTCAGTTCAAGTATTTTTAGCACATAAAGTTTTGCACTTTCTTAAATTTCTTAAAACATCCCCTTTTTAATGAATCATGAAAGTCAAACAGTGGTTTAATAAGCGTTATGAAGAGTCTTTACCAGGGAAGTCGAATTTTATTACATACGATTTTGTATTTAAATTTTGTGTAAACATCGTTGATAGTAACTCTACAAAGTGGCATTTAATTTAGGAAACAGAAAAGTTTATAAAAGCCCACAAAAGTAGAGCGAAGTTGCCTGAGATCACTTAAAGTCTACACTAAAAGTCCCGTATCTTACTTTCGAAGTTAAATTTTAAAATTTGTTTGCATAGGATTTAAAACGTAAACAATATACAAATCTAGAAAAAGCTCTTTAAACGCTAAGAAAAGATTTTTTTATATCATTATGTGAACAATTAATTGAGCATCAACGTAACTTAAAAGGATTGGTCGCTTAATGGGAAACAGTCGCCATAAGGCACCGATACTACTATAAAATGAAAAATTAATTTTTCTATAAAGGCGGGTGGTAGATGGTTGAAATTTTTTCATTCACTAATTAAAATTAAAATTATTGAATATGGCACAAATTGTACCGCAAATCTTATACGGTACACCAACCCTCAAGTATATATAACCTATACTTAGGGTTTGGTGGTTTACTCACTATGCTATTATATTTTTATCACTTAAAAAGGAAAGCTTTGGAGGCGATCAACATGAAATTTTTAGTCAAATTCGTCTGTCCGTCTGTCCAATATTCCATTTGTCCGTGTACTGTTAACACTCTCCTGGTCGCCATAAAAGAGGTATGAAGCTCATATGTGACAGAAACTTTAAAAATTCTTTCAGGCACGTTAATATTAAAAACGGATAAAATTGGTCAAAGCACAAGTCCACAATGTAAGATAAATTGAGAACACCCCGGCTTTTTAAATCGAAATGTGGCGGTTGGTTATTCACTATTTGCAAACTGTAGGAGATAGAAAACTGAAATTTTTTACAAATATTAAGACCATTACTCTATCATGCCTATCCAAAAGTTATACAAATGGGCCCTGCCTACCAAGTTTTTATATTTTTATGCTTACTTTTTTAATTTATTGCTGAAAAAATGAAATAGTCCATGAATCGTGATTTCATGATGTATGTGTGGCGAGTATCCAAAATTTGACAGTATACAAATATACTTTTCTTACTTGTTTGTAAATTAAAATTCTATTTCTTCCATTTTTTAATCATTTTCCAAGTCCTTCTGTTGTCAATAATTGTTGCAAATTACTTTTTAAGTGACACTAAATAATCAAATTATTTATGTTCATGTTAAAATTTTCATACATTTTTTCTGGTTTTTTTTTCTGGTTTCCTTACTTCTAAGAAGAAGCTAAAGCAAAAAAGAGAAGAAAGAAAAAATGTGGAAATGATTAAAAAAAGGAAAAGAAAAGAAAAATTGAATAGAAAATAAGCATCAATTCCCTTTTCTTCTGATCGTAATAAAACACGTAAAAATTTTATTATACGAAAAAAAGGGTTAAAAGTCATACACAAACATACATATGCATGAGCATGATTTATGTAATATCTTAAAAAAATTTATATGAAAGTATTGAAAGAGAAGAGAAAACAAAAACAAAAACAAAAATAAAAAAAAAAATTATTGTTATTGTTTGCATTTGCTATCTTTTGCCTTATTTTAATATTCGTTAAATGAATTTTTGGTTCTTTTTTTAGTTTGGAAAATTAAAAAAAAAATTATTTGGCCATATGGGTTTGTTGGATGAAAACAAGGATATACAACAATAATAATAATATAAGCAATAACGATATAAGAAATACATTTTTATTAATTCTGCCTTTCTCATCTTTTTTTTTTACCAATTTTTTACTTTACATCCCTTTTTATCCTTTTAGCGTTCTAATGTATTTTAAGTTGTTTTTTATATGAACATTTTTAAGATTATTTTTGAAATGATTTCAGTTACGTAAAAGTATTAGAGTGTATAATAAATTTGCAGCAGAAAACAATGAAATTATTTTAAAGAATAATTCAGAAGGCAGGGGGTAATGAATCTGTACCTAAAACTTATTGAACAACCCAATCAAATTGCATCCATATGGATGCATTTTTTTTTTTCGCTTTTGACTATCAAATTAAATGAGTTTTATAGAAACAATTTCGTCCTTTAGCAATGTAGCAATTTCAAAGTAGAGGACTCATTGTGCCTTTTCTAATTTTTCATATTAAAAACATTATTTTGCATTCATTCAACTTTTGATCTAATAACCAGCAGCATTTAAAATGTTTGGCATTGCAACGAGACTTTTGCGAATATTTTTTAAACATTGTACATTCAAAAAAAAAAAATTTTAAATAAAGTTATTAATTGGAGTAATTTTTTTTGTGAGAAAATCAGCATAGTTTAAACTTGAAGTATCACGCTTTTATTTGTATGAATTTTGCTTCAATTTTTCAATTTGCCTCTAATTTTAGTTAAATTAAATTTAAATAACTGGGGCCTTCCCAGTAAAACAACTTTGCGGAAATCTAAGTGCATATTTTAAAAAGTGTCACATCTGGGCGAAAAGAAGTTTGTTTAAATATTTTCAATTTCTTTGGGTTCATACTATTTTTTTTTTAATTCTGAATATTTCATAAAATGATGAAAAATGTTAGAGAAATTGCCATCGATTCCATTACAATTTTGACCCCGCAAAGTGAATTATTTGTATCTGCATTATAATTATTATTAATTGTATTGTAAAGTGTGCTTAGAATTTGAACTTTTATTGAAATTTTATTTTCATTTTTATCATCCATGATTTTGTTATTTCTATCACTTTTAGATATTATGTATATTTTGTTGTTGTTATTCTTATTGTTATTGTATTATCATTGTTACAGTGTTTCATTTGCATAACGAGATATATTCTACTTTTCTTTAGTTATTGTTATTGTTGTTGTTATTGTTACGTTCTTATTGTAGTGATGCGATTTTTCCTTCTTGTATTTTTCCTATTTCTTTGACTTTTTATCAAAAATGTCTTTCGCCTACCTTCCGTTTCTTGTCATGCATTCTAAGATAAAACATGGCTAAACTATGGCAAAGTGATGCAAGATTTTTATAGTCGGTCGGGGCCGCCTTTAAATACCCATAACTTGGCTTAAGGTGTTTAAAGACATGTAAGAAAATTAAAAGACAAAAAAAATTGTAAAAATAATAATTTGCAAATTATTTAAAAAATCCGAAAAAGTTCCAAAAATAGTCCTATCTGGACCAACTTTGGTACACATATTTTTTTACGTGAAAATACAAGGCAGTTCCAATTTTCGCTAAAATATATTCAATAATGAAACTTGTGCCAATAAAGTGACTTTTTTCAAAAATGGCTTTATATAAGGCGTGATCATATAAATGGTCTGATTTTAACCATTTTCTATAGGTTTGGTTTCTAAGCCAAAAACCACGTGTATATTAAATGTTGCACCAAAATTTTTCAAAAGTTGCGATCTGTTCTTAATAAAAAGCTGACATGAGCTCACATCAAAGGGACAGACGTATAGACAGACTTAAATCAAATTAGTTAGTGATTCTAATTCTGCTTTTGGTATAATAAAAAGTGCCACTAGAACAAATTTTTTTTGGGTATTACATATATCTACACAAATCTATATTACAAATTGTGTATGGTATAAAAAAGAGTAAGAAACCGACAAGCAAAACGAATGAAG
The DNA here is from genome assembly GCA_023089585.1 of Melophagus ovinus. Classification (NCBI taxonomy): domain Eukaryota; kingdom Metazoa; phylum Arthropoda; class Insecta; order Diptera; family Hippoboscidae; genus Melophagus; species Melophagus ovinus. Next base: position 7,912,083 of record JAKKIB010000174.1, on the reverse strand, counting down.
AAATAGAAAAACTTTTTGATTGCAGTCATTTACTGTTATTTATTAAAACTTATGGCTATTTGGCATTTATCCTAAAACAATCACATTCATGTCTGTACACGCACACATTTATATATTCATATACATAAACATATATACTTGCATAGATGTGCGTTAAGTATAAGTAATTTAAACAATAATTAATGTAATTTTTTGCATATTTTTTCTTCTTTTGTTTGATAGTTTTTATTTTTCATTTCATAGAAATAAGAAATTTTGTTATCATAAGAATTTTTGGATGTAATTATTTTTCAATTATTTAATATATTTTCAATGGGCGGGAAAATAGCTTAATGCACAATTTTTCATTTAACGAAAAATTCAATTCCATTGCATTTTATGTTACGAAAAGTTGAAATTTTTAGTATTATTTCATTTTTTAATGGAAATTGTCAATCTTTGGATATAATTATTATGCCTTACATCAATGTAAGCTAAAATATGTAAGGACTTAAAATAAAATCATGTGCTTTTAAGTCAATTTTTTCAATCGATTTAAAGTTGATCGTGCATTTTATAGAAGCATTTTGTGTGTTCACACCAAAAATTGCATTCTTACCCAGAAACGAATGGTATTAGGAATACATACAATAAGGATACTTTTACCACAATCCTTATGCCAGTGTTTACAACAATTTAATCCTTAATATTAAAAAAAGTCAATATAAGAAAATCATTCAAGGTTATTCAATCGTTATCTTCTTTTGCAATGATCAATAGAAAATGCAATTGTGAATTTGACCCAGCATAGATCCTTCTCTCATTCCAATATGAGAATTATCTATGCTTCCTTACTTTATCATTTTATTGAAAAATATGCTACGTATCTTTCAAAATCCTTTCCCGATCGAATGTAGTGATTTAATGTATGAGTAACATATAGATGGCGCTATATGCCTATACATAGAAATATGTGCAAATATGCAGCCAAAATTGAGCGGATGGTCGCTTTTAAGGAAAGTAAACCAACAAATTGCATTTGGCTAAGACAAAATTTTTGCGTACCCATTATTCAGGCACAGAAAAGTATTTCATCTACAACTAAGACGAAATGATTTCTTCCATTTGTGGACGGACAATGCTTTAGCATGAAATATGCAAATAAATTTTCATTATTTTACATTACGTAAATGTAAAGTAAACGCCAATCACTGTGACATGATGTGACGTAGTTAAATTTTAATATTGTATAACTAGGCATTCTTCAGTTTTATCAACTTCGGACAGACAGTACATAATTACACTTTAAACGCACTGACAAATTTTTAATATTTCAATTTTTTATGTCACATGTAAACAGTAAAAAATGTAGAAAGATAAATTTAATTTTCTAAATAAATATATATTTATATATAATTTCTGGTAGGCGTGGTCCATTTGGTGAAACTTGTATATAGATAGCATTCTTTTTGCAGTCAATTGCTACAAATGTAAAAATTTTAGCTTAAACATCCGGAGGTTTTTTTTTACTTTGTTGAGGTTTCATTTAACCGATTTGACCCAGTTTGCAATTCATTGTATCCGTGAAAACTATAAGAACAGTAAAGTTAGATAGGCGTGTAAAAGGCCTAGGGAAGGACAAATATATGGATAAACGCATTCAAATCGATTCAAATTTTATTACTTAGTGAAAATTTTAACTTTTTTTCAGGGTCCCTGTCGCTACATTTTTAAACATATTAAATGAATGACTTTGCTTACAAATAGTAAAAAATACATTTTTCTTTACAAACATACAATCATGGTATTTATAAGAACAAAATTTTTGGAAAGAGTCTCACCTTTTTGGAAAGAAAACAAAAAAAAAATAATAATAAAATAAATGGAAGTGTAACAACATAACAGCGAAAGAAGGTAGTCAAGAAAAAAAAAAGCAAAACAACAAAAAAAGTTCTTTCGATTTTGTAAATTCTGATTTAAATATTTTTGACTTTGGACCAAGGCGGTAAAAAATTTAAAAAAAAACATATAAAATCAAATGGAAATGAACAATAACTGAATGAAGAGAGCGCTGAAAAAATACAGAGGGAGAGAGAGAGAGAGGGAAGAGGGCACATGAAAAATGAAAATAAAAAATAATACGAATGAAATTTTCAAGAAATTTTTTAAACTTTTATAAACGAAAATAAAATGAGAAAGTTATCTAAGAGAAAGATTCTGTTGAAAGTTTCAAATGCAAAAATATTGATTTTGAAGAAAAAAAAAAGACAATTCATTATTCCACAAAAGATTTATTGTTGTCGTGGTAACAATAAATTTCTATTTGTTTTTACATTTAATTTATTTATTTTAATTTCTTTTTTATAGGAATATTTCTTATTGCATTCTGCACAAACAATTAAAAGTAAAATCAAAAATAAAATTAAACAATATTTATTATATTCTTTATACTTTCACAAAGATACAACAATTACAACAACAATAGCAAAATATTGTTGTTATTATTTTTTTTTTTTTTGCTTGTACATATTAAAATATCGAAATAGAAAAGGATTATAAATTTTTGTACAATTTTTTATTGTGCCACAACAAAGAAACAAAAAGAAAAAGCAACAACAACAACAAAAAAGACAAAAGATCATAAATATTAAAAAGATACTTGATAATAAGAATTCAAGAATTCAATAAGGAAAAATAAACAAACAAAGAGAAAGCCAGAAAATCTTATTTAAGGCGATTTTCAAAATTTGTATTTGATCAAAAAAAGACTCCAAATTAAAAGTAATAAATTTTACAAAAAGTTCAATATAACACAAAGGTTTCAAATATTCTACACAAATTTTATTTCTATCGATATCCAATAAAATATTCTTCTCTACAAAAATAATTTTGTTATTGTGAAAATGATTCAGGTTTTAAAAATATTCTGTAGGTTCTCACAAGTGGTTATAAATTTTAATGGGCCGACCTCAGATAGACAGTTAAATCCACTTAACATAAAGCATAATTCCATTTGAGTTAAATTCGAAGCAGAAGGTTTTATTAAAATAATTAGAAAACATAAAGAAGTTGCTCGGAAATGTGTTCCATATTAATCGATATTGAGCATTTTTCTATGGCCATCTTTATGTGGTTGCCCTTCCTTATTAATGGAATATCAGTTGACATATTGATTTGGCAAGATTTTGCTTTTGCTAAAGTTCATCATTATTGAAAAAATTGGTAAAATTTACTTTGAAATAAATCAATTGATTTTCTAAGCAACCTAATATGGCATACATAACAAGTTGTAACAACTGATATAGGCGAAGAAAAAAAGTCTAAAAAATACACTTAACATTAACTAAGTACATTAAATACATTCAAGATTGACACATGAGTTGATAGAGCGTATTATGCAAAAATGGATTTTCAATTTTTAAAATTATAATCTCGCAGAGCATTAGTTGTCTTCTGTGAATAGGGAATAAAGAAAAAGCAAAATAAAAACACAACAACAACATTAATTATAGAAAATATGGGAGCATGAAAAAGTTAAAAAGGGTTTGAAAAAAAAAATATTTATATGTTGAAAGGAAACGGAAACTTTGCAAACAAGATATTTTTATGTACAAAGTGCTTAAGCTGCCACATAAAACATAAAATTTTACGTTACATGTTGTATTAGCAGATAATACACAATACACTTATGGGGCGTTCAATCAGTTCATGGTACCTAAATAAAATTACGTTTCACATATTTTAATAAATTTATTATTATTATTATTAAACAACTCATCAAATACGTTGGATAAGTAGCAGATAAAGGATAATTTAGTAAAAGTATGAAAAGCATGTAAGAATTAGCAAAAAATTCAATCAAATAAAACTTACCAGACTCTTCTTTGTGCTTGGTTTTTTGGATGGTGGAGAGGAAAACCTAAATGAGTTCAAATTTTGAATTCTTTCATCACTCAAAGTTTTCTTGCAAAAATTTGTTGAGTGTATGCAATTTACACTCTTCCCTGAAGACTTGATAATACGAAAACTATAACAAAGATCTATATAAAAAAGATCTACATTAAGTACTCAAATAGAGGACCATAAAGAGTCTTCTTATGAAATTACCAAGTGGATTAAATATTGTTGTCTATTTAAACTTTTTTTTATAAATTAAAGCGTTTTATTCTAAATCGTGCAAATTTTGCTCAATTGCCTTCAAAAAGTGGCCCATAAATTCAATCTTGGTATTAATTTTTACTTCAATCTTTTAAGTTTAGGGGCTTACATTACATGGGAATCAACTCCAGGTTATTGCAGAGTGACTGCAACAAATTGGTAGACCCAGTTCTTGTAGACCAACACTTAGTGACAGGAAAAAAATGTCATCAACTTTATTGTTTCTTCTTTTATTATTTTGTAAAGTAGGCGTGGTATTCATTCACTTTGTTTAATCATTTTACAAAATTCTATCAAAAAAAACTTAGCTATTGAAACATTAAGAAGACAACTTTGTTTAGTACAAGCGTATTTGATAACCGTTCAATTTTACATAAAACCTTTAAAACCGAAATAATTTAATAAAAAGGAGTTTTAACGTTTCCATAAATAAATCAAATATACATATTTTTTATACGCAAATGAATGATGAGTGCGAGGTTATTGAATTTATTCGATTATTTTACGTATTATTAATAAAATATAAAAATTTTATTCATATCATAATTTTATTGTGAAGAAAAGCATAAGATAAGTACAAGCAAATGTAGAAGAAGTATTTTTTATAAAAACTCATTTGAATTGATAATTACAACAATAATGATGATGTTTTTAATGAAGGTAATGTTCTTTGATGGCATTGATAACGATGTTTTGTATTTGGGTTAAGTTTTTAGTATTCTCACTCAAATTTCCCTTCTCACCATTTTACATAGTTCTACATGTTATAATGTTTTTTTATGGTTTACCAAATTATAAACAAAGAATGAAATGTTTGAAAATCTAGTAAAGAGGACTCAGAGGATAAATTAACAAATGGTTATATGTATATTTGGGCTATAAAATTTATTTTTAATTGTGTATGCATTTTTTTCCTTAACTTTTTGTTTTTGTTCTTTTTAGTTTACTTGTTCCTTTTTTTTTTTTTGGCAGATTTTAAACAATAAACCGAAAAATTAACTTTACTTTTCCTTTCACGTATTACTTCTATTGGTCAATTGTTAAAGAATCTTTCTTTTTCATTACTTTTTTCCACTAATTCTCTTTTATATGAAGCAGTAATGGCAAATCCCATGTCCCATTTTTTTTCTATACCAAGGAAACTGAATGTCAAGCACAGAAGCTTCTCATCCAATAACTAGCTAATTTAAGGCAACTTTTTTTGTGATTATATTCAATATATAACTCTGCACTTTCTTTTGAGTCGACACATGCCAAATTGTTTCATTTAATTGATTGCTCTGGTTTATACATTTTCTTCTTGTTTAATTTAAAGTTAGAGCTGTTTAAATTGTATTAAAAAAGATCATAAACTCAACGATTCATTATTTAGTAATATTGATCCACTCTGGCCTAGTCAAAAATTTACTTTGTGGTAATGAGTTCAGTATTTTAAGATACATTTCTGTATTATTGTTTGTTTACTTTACTTACGCTATATCTACAGCATCTGTTTGTCTTTTACAATCTGTACGAATTTTATAAACCATTCATTTTAATTTTTTTTCACTCCACAAATTTATTTTAATAAATCTTTCATGTTCATATGAGGCATAGCCGTTTTTATAGTACCATAACGTATAATTCAATATGTGGTTCTACTTGTTTACTAACTTATTTGCTTATTTACTTAATCTTCTTATGAAAAGTACGCTACTGATTATATTACAGAAATCGGAAAGTTTTTTCCTTTTTCCTTCATTAAATCGCTCTCTTCCCATTAAAATGAAAAAAAAAAAAACAAAATTAAATAAAAGTTTTTTTTACATTTCCCCAGCTAGCTATTTTTTGCTAAATTCATATGTTGTTTTACACCCCACATTCAATTGTAAAGATCTAATGTATGAAGAAATCAGAAGATCTTGGTACACATCCGCTAATTATTAGTCGTTATTAAAAAGTATACTCAAAAAGAAATTCAAACGTTTATCTTCTAATAAAATGTTCACTTTTATATAACATTTAAATTGCAGCTAATTTTTTAAAGATATTTTGATAAAACTCCCTAAAACTTGAACAGAGGAATGCTAAGCAGAAGGGGAATGGCGGGCAGAAGAGATTTGTGTGTGCCAAATTCGCCCGGGAACAAATTTAGCCAACATCATGAACAAATATGATAAAAATCGTAAGTTTTTGGTGATCATTTTTTATTTTTGATTTTTAAATAACTGAGTCCATTTTTTGCTACCTTTTTCATATAATAAACTTTTCAAAACATTTTAAATTAAAATTCTTCAATTATTTGAATTACATTTCCTTTACATTAATCGTAAATTAGCTCAGTGTTGCATTGTCACTTCTTATTATTTCAGTTTCTTATTGAAAAGCATCCCTAAATTAACTCAGTGTTGCATTGCAACTTTTGTACCTTCACTTTCTTTTGGAATAGCGTCCCTAGGAAGACATTAATTCACAGGAATGTACTACTCAATTTGATCTCTTTTTTCTTGTATGCTAATCATTATTCATATATTTTCGAATATTCATTTACCTCTTTTCATGTTTAACATCAAGCATTAAGGAATAGTGTACTGAAACTGTCACCTTTGATCTAGCTGTAAACCTATTATTTTCACTAGTCATATATTTGTGTTATATATTTGAATGTATATATGTAAATGGATACATGTGTATATTGAGCATCTTCATTCTCTGTAACTATTGGTTTTCTATTACACTTCTTTGATAGAATAAAAATGAATGCGGTTGAAAATGAAAAACTTGTTCGTGTAAAAGAGAAAATATTTGGAGTAAAAGGAAATAGGTATAGATTTTCACCTTCAACCCATTATTTCTAATTAAATAATATATTTCACATCATGGTATATTTTCTGACTGCCGCATTTTATACTTAGTTGCAATAATGTTAAATTCTCACTATATTTTTCAAGTTTTTCTAAAAAATATATTTTAAACATATTTTATTGGATTGAAATTGCAAGCGAAGTTAAATGAAAATAAATATTAAGAAAAAATTAGAATATTAACAAAATTCGCACAATATTGAAAGTAGTCAATCAATATATTTTTTATTATTGTTTTAATGCATTAACTGTGACAGCCAATTTATGCACTTTGATAAATTATCATGAATAATTTGAGAAAAATTTACTTTAAACTGTAGTGAATTTCTTAAACCGAAGCAAAATTATATTTGGTAGGAGAATCCTTTAGAAAATTGAAATGTAATTAAAATTGTTGTATTAAATTTATGTTTAGACAATGCTGAAGTATTTTTTGGGCCGTCTACTTCAGAGAAAACTAAAAAAAAATTTTTTTTTTTAAATAATTTAATATTTGAATCTTTTTTATATGAAATTTAATACTATTGCGAAAATGACATTGTGCAGAATATTTTAAAATGAAGAAATATATATCTGACTCTACGATTTGATAATAGAAACAATCAAAACCAGTGACCTTGAGTTATCATTTCGCGATTATTGTCTCATGCTTTTGATTAAGTTGATTTTTAAAATGGAGGTTTTTTCGATTTAATTCATTTCACGAAATATTTTAACATGAAAAATGAGTGTAATTATTTTTCTTTAAACTTTCATTGCTAGAGATACAAAATAACAATATCCATAAGGAAGCAGCAATATTTTCTTCCATTGTGCACTGTAGGCGCACTTCTTACTTCAAGTTACCTCAATTTTAATATGAACGCTATTTTTGAATTCTTGCCATTTTACTAAAATATTTACAGTGCATTTAAAAGAACGAATAAATTTTCAATGTAATCACTTGACTAGAATCCGGATATTTCTTTCTAAAATGTTACTCAACCATTGATAACATAAGATATCAGATATGTACAATAACGGAAACATTTATGACGATTCTAGAGTTTCGATTCTACCATAAAGTAAAACAAAACATGATAAATTAAAGAAAAATAATGAAACCATTGGAATGATAAAAACCAAAACTTATAAATAATATTATTTTGTTTTTTCTCTTTGGCTGTTCCTCTTCTCCTCTTTTTTTCAACCTTTTACTTCTACTAAATCGTATTCGTTTGTTTATATACGTGTTTATATATGTGTATGTGTGTATGTGTACATTGTTTGCTAGGAGTTGAGAGAATTAACAAAAAAAGAAAAAAAAATAGATCACTCTTTTTTAAGATTTTTTTTTTAATCTTCCCTGCAAACTTCTCATTGCCATTGTTAAATTTAAGTTAAAAGTTTCAAAGAAAGAGAAAGATAGACAAAAAAGGTAGTGATAACAGAGAACTAGTTATATACAGACACATGTACACTATATATATATATATATATATTTCGATCTATATTACGAGCAATAACAAAACTTTAATCCTTTCTTGTGTTCTTCTTTCACTTGCTTTCACTTTATTTTGTTACACTATTTTTCTTTAAATCCTTTAAATGTTAATTAACACCATTTCAAAACATATTTCTTTTTCCTTATTACTTTTTATATATTTTTTTTTATAATTTTCCTAATTCTTTATATATTTATTTTGAAACTTTAGACAACTGTAAAAGAATCGCTTCAATTGTTCAATTAACAATTTCCAATCTAACTTATGTCATTAATTAAGTAATGAAGAATGTATTGCTTATTGTAAATGAATTGAATGACGCATAAATTTGCTCTAAACAAATTGGTACTAAAAGATAAAAATTTTTTCCATATTTAAAATATTATAATATTAATTATTTTTAGTACTATTTAGTACATACTTTTGTACTGATTTTAATATTAAATTTAGTATTGACTTTAGTAATGGACGTAACACTTATTTTAATAAGATTTTAGTATTAACTTTATCACAGACTTTAGTATAATTTAATATATATCTTAGCACTGTGATTTTAGAACTAATTTTTTACATTGTTTTGAGTACTAGTTTTAATAATTACTTTAATAATATACTTTAATACTAATTTTAGTACAAATTTTAGTATTAACTGAACAACTTGCTTCGATACTGACTTTTAGTACTGGTTTTAGTATTGACTTTAGTACTAGATTTAATACTAATTTTACTATTAATTTTATTATAGACTTTAGTATTAATTTAGTACTTTAGTGCTTTAGTACTGTGACTTTAGTACTAATTGTAGTACTAGTTTTGACGTTGGCTTAAGTATTGGTTTTAATAATTACGTTAATATTTACTTTAGTACGAGCTTAATTGTTGAGTTTTCTGCTACTTTTAGTACTGGTTATTATATTTATTTTAATAAAATTTTAATGCCAATTTTAGTACAGATTTTAGTATTAACCTTTGTACTTAGTTTCGTACTGACTTTAGTACTGATTTTAATATTGACTTTGGTATTAAATTTAATGTTGTTTCAGATTATTTACCTAGTAAGTGTAGTTGTAAGTGAGTCCTCCAACAATAATCAAACATCTCTTTTCCAATAATGTAAATATTTAAAATTATGTTTTTTGCAAAACCTTAACTAGTCGCTTAAAGCACTTACATTAAATAAATGGTAAAATTAATTGATAATTTAATTAATCATTACTATGAAAATTAAATAATTGTAATGCTAAAAGCATGACCACATCTTTGTGGATTTCATTCTCTCTCTTTCTCTCTCTCTCTCTCTTTCTCTCTTTCACATACACAATGGCAAATGGTATTTTAGTTAAACTTTTAAATTGTAGAAACAACAAAAAACAAACTTTCTGCAGTTTTATTTATTTTGCACTTTATATTCCACTAAAATGTTTACAAACATAAGTAATTAGGTTAAAGGAAAAGTAAATACAACAGAATAGAGACTAAAATAGAAAGCTTGTAGTTCCATTTACACATGTATATACATACACACACACACACTATATATATATATATATATATATATACATACCACATTCGTACTCATTCATTCAAATATCATAATTAAAACTGTTTTTTATAAATGTAAACTGTTTATTGAATTTCGTTGGTTAATGCTTTCGCTGCTCTTATCTTGAGCCATACAATTTTGTCTGATATAAATTTACACGATTTATTATGTAGATATATTTTGAATAGGTTGACACTTGTTATTTGCCAGTGTTATAACTAATTAAATTAAATGGCCTACTTTAAGGCATAATGAGAGATTATTTTAAATACTTTAAACATTTTTGTTGTTGTCATTGTATTATTATTTTAAAGTATGGAATGCATATTTTTATAAAAATTTATTAAGTAAATTTGTCTAAAAATTTATTGAGATACTTGGAAATACATTAACCAAAAAAAAGGCCTTTACAAAACTGTAATTTCTGACATCCATATTGCACTTTTCATTTCCCTAAAGCCACGTTTTTTTTTGTTTTTACGAATATGAACAGACGGTGCATTTAAATATTTGTTATATGTAGAACTTTTGTGGAAATTTTTGTAATCCATAAAGTAATGAGAAACGCTTAAGTCCGCCAGATATGAATCAATAATCGGTTGAGCATGACATTTATAATTTCTCTAGTAAATTTGATTAAAATGTCTACACTGATATAACTAATTTAGGTAGACCGATCAAAAATGACAGTCTGGACTCTATTTTGAATATGATTCTCATTTAATAGATATAATAATAAATGTACTTATCTCAAATTTTTCTGCATCCTATAGATCCCTTGAATTTATTCTACTAAATTCTATCTCTTATTCCTATAAATATATTGCCCAATTTGAAAGAGATTATTTACTGAAAATTCATTAAAATTGTTCGTTGTTGTATTAATGAATACATTGTCGTATTACTTTGGCCTTTATTTAATATTATTTTATAATTTACATTTATGTAGAATATTTACAAATTGTTCAAACAGCAAAAGTTAAAAAGGAATATATCTAAAGATAATTAATAACGTTGTATATTAATATGAAAGACTTGAAGGTTTCTCAACAAAAAATCTTAATGAACATAATGAAACGGAACGATATGAAACGGAAGTATATCTTTAAATGATTGCCAAAAAAAGCAAATACAACCATACACACTTACAAAACAGTTTATTTTTCTTCATCTTTTTTCTCTTCTCTCTGTACTGCAATTGAAAGTAATAATAATAATGATATTAAAAAGGAAACAGGAGCATTAAGTAAAAGAGAATGGGAAGAAGGAAATGTTAAAAGAATATTGTAATGAAAAGGAAGTATAATGAAATGTAATAAATAAATTAAACCTAGATGAAATGTGTTACATAATAAAAATCCCCCTAAACGCTCATAAAATTTTCAACTAGTAAAATTTTATATATGCCTTGAGCATTTATTCTAAACATATTACCGTTAACCATTGTTGAAATATGCCAAAACATAAGTAGTGAAAGAAAATTTCGTATTAGAGAATCCTTAGAGAGAGATTGAATGTTGTTGTTTGTTAACGATGATTAAATAAATGATTACATATGTCTGTAAATGAAAATGTTTTCATTTGCATACATGACTTTACAGTTTTAGCGCGATTTAAATATTTAAGCGATATATTGCATATGCAATATAAAAATATATATATAAGTATACCAACACTATTTTCATTTAGATGCAGTTAATACTAAACCATAAAAATCATAAGTTCAAGAACTGTGAAACATCAGAAGAATGAATTGTACATTAATATAGAAAAAATTTTGTTATTTTCAATTGATTTGAAAAGTTCTTTATATGAGAAAGACTTTACAAAAAATGGCTCGATTTTCATAGAAATTGGTAAATACATTTAATATGGCAAACAACCAAACTATATCAAAATAGGAAATATCCACAGCACACTACACGTGAGAAGTTATTTCAACCCAATTATTTTCCATAAGATTCGCCTTTCATGTAAAAGACGCTCGTCTAATAAATTTATATGCACTTACATGATATCTGAGTCATTATATCACTAGCTCGCTTCACATAGGAAAGATGGAATCACATTACCAAACGATATTTGTTGAAATTTAATGGGCGTGCGTAAACTGCTTTCAAAACGACAGCCATATCATTTATTTAGAATTCTATTTGCTTGAATTCTATTCAACTAGAACTAGAAATGATTTTTTATATCAGTATTTGATGGTAAAGTAAAAAGTATGTGAGTATGAACTCATTGCTACATACTTTTGGTAAAAATTGTCCAAAGCGATTAATAACATAAAAGTTAGTTAAGAAAATTTATGCCAACTATATTTTGGAATGCAACATAAAATTGTTATCATCACTTACTTTTAAAAAAAATGCAATAATCAATTGAATTATTAGAATTTAAGAAAATTTTAACGATTAGATCGGTATTTTATTGATTTATATAACTTTTTTTTTCTCATACAAATTATTTTCATTTCATTAAGATATCACATTTTCATTACACCTTTCATTGCCTTAATATAATCTATAAAATATGTTAATATAATAATAATAATGCCTTAACAAATAGAAACTGATGCAATTAAATGAAATGAAATATATTTCTTAAAAATATAATTAAGATTGAAATGATTAAATGAGAAATTATTCAAAAAGCAAAAATAAATTTCTCAAGTCATTTAAAATTGATTAGTGCACATTTCATGTCAATTCTGTCATTAATACTAAAAATAGCAGTATTTTTAAATTGAATTTTCTTTAAATCCCTTTTCACAGGCTTGACTTATGTAAAAAATATTTGAAAAATGTCAAATAAAATTATCAAAATTTTGCATTATCACTTTGTTCATTTATTCAATTTGGATTAGTCTTTACAGTAAGATTTTTATTATGCAAGAGGCGATAATCTATAAATTAAATCTATCTGATTCAAAAATGTTTCAAATTTTCTCTTTACGCAATTTAATAATTTTTCAAAGTAACAATTTTTTTGGACCTTTTCGTTAATTTGAAATATCTTTAAGTATAAGATCCCGAAAAATTAAGATCTAAAAATATATTCACCAATATATTTGAATAGATTACAGATAAATTTATTCAGAATATAAAAGTGGAGCGATTTGTGCAATAAATAAAAAATACATTTCTTATAAAGCATTTTGAACGCTAAAAAAAAATTTTGGGGTAGTAAATTAGGGAGCGGTTTTTTAATTGGCTTGCACACAGTTCATAAAAGTAGGAAACGATTCTTAAAATTTATTCAATAGAAGCTGCTTTTTATACTTTCCCAAAAATTTAATTTATGGCTTAATAATAAAAGCAGGAAACAACTCAAAGGGATTATTCAGGTTTATCCAATATTCAGTAATTGTTAATTAAACTTTTTTATCATAGTACGGCGGTATAATTTTGTAAAAAACTCTTTATTTTATTATACCATTCTTTCCAAAATATCAAAGTACAATATGAAATTTTTGTACAAATTTCTACAAAAAAAAATCACTTTAAGAGATTTTTAAGGCCGAAAACTAACATCTTTGAAAACGGCCCAGAAGTTTTTCCAAAAGGTCAGGTATGTCAAAACAATTCAAAATTTTCTATTCGTTTAATTGAGAAACGGTGCTCTGTAGTATTTTAATCCAGTAACTGATCAATATGCATAATAATTGTGCAAAATTGAAATAAACTTTTCATTTTTGCCTGCAACCTAACAAGCAAAATTTTTTATCCAGTATTACTGCGTAAGTACATTATTATAGTATTAGTATTATAAAATTTTCAATTTACGAGTTCTTTCTGTAGTTATTTGTTTCGTCATTTATGTTTTGCAATTCAGTAATTTCCTACTCCGTTCACTTATGTCTACATAAAAGTTAGGAAATTCTTTTTGTTTTAAGTGAGTTACCACCTTGCAAATGTTTTTATGTTTTATTTTTTATTATTGGAATAATACTTTTATTATGAAAAGTTTAAAGTTGCCAATCAATTTTATTTATTAAAAAATGATTTATGCATATAGAAAATAATGAATACAAAATGTGGGAAAGGAGAAACCATAAAAAAAGTTTTGAAATATTTGATACATAAAAATATACTTTCTTTAAATTCACATTTCATTATTATCGAGGTAACATCGACATAACTTATATGGATTCTAAAAAGTAATTCCTCATAGATTCTTATCATGGCAACATTGTAGTGGCACCGTACTCAGTTTTCAGTTAACTATACCGCCCACTTCTATTTTATTCTGTTATGAGAGAAATATTGTAAAACCAAAAATCGAGGTCATATCAACATACATAAATTTTGAAAACTAATCCGTCAAAGATTCTTGCCACGTCAATGTTATTGTACCACAATACTTATTATGACTACGCCATACTTCTAAAAGTCACTAGGTTAAAAAATGTTATACATTTTATGAGACTGCATAAATCAGAAGATTAAAATGCCCATTTTTTTATTTTGCTACAGTATCGGTCTAGGCCATAGTGACCTACAGTTTACGATTATAAATTGTAATTTTTTTTAATCTAATAGTTTATACTAAAAAATTACCAAAAATAATGTGTTATTGAAATCATGAGGTGTTCTCAGTTTACGTTAAATTGTGGGCGTGTCGTTTAATCGATTTAACCCAATTTCAATCTCAATTTGCGTGCAAGAACTTCCAATGTTTTGATTAAAGTTGAGTTCAATATCTCAAATTTTACGACCAGGAGTATGTTTACAGCAGACACCATACAGACGGACAGGCATATTTAACCCGATTGAGAATTTGAAGCTGATCAAGGATATGCACATTTTATACATTTTCTCTGACACTTCGTTCTAAGTGTTCTAAGCATAATGACAAAGTGATTATGGGTGGTGAGCATAAAAATCATGTTAAACTCCAATTTTATTCAAATCCTTCAGAGACTACATTGAACAGAATTGTGTTCCAACGTTGAATTTTATTATGGAAATTTCATTTGACCGTTTCGATACATAAGTTTAGTTATAATTCTCAGTATATTAAAATCTGTCCATTGCTTGGATACCATTTTATATTCCTCAAAAATTGATATATATGCTTGAATGTTTGACTACTTTACAGTTATATTATGGGCAATGTGATTGATCATAAATGTTTCCGACTTTTGCAAAGTTTTACCTTTAGAGTTCAAAACTGTAACTTCGTCGTACTAATGACTTTGAAAGAATTCAGCATTATATTAAAAGTGTAGACTAAAAGAGGACGCAATGCAGTTTCATGTGATGTTTATGTACTTGTTAAGACCACTTTATTTGTATGTAGGCGTGGTTTAGCCCAAAGATATCTGGAAATAATTTTATTCAAGGGCAAAGTACCTTTACGATTGCGCTCCGTATAACAATTTACTTAGCGAAGAGTTGTTATGTGGAAAAATTAGCACATCTTGATATTTCTATATAAAAATGTGGTGTACGATATTTAATAGTTGGCGCCATCTAACCATAACTTATGTATTTGTTTTAAATAAAAATTTTCATTATATAATAAACTGTTTTTCAATATTTTTCTTGCCTTGTTTCTTTTTTTTTTTATTCTTAACTCATAATTCAATTAAAAAGTAATTAATTTCCACTAAATACATTTGAATATTTATAATAATTTTTGCTTGCTGTTATTTATTTTACGCATTTTATCTACTTATTTATTCGCATAAGTCACATTCATATTGGGATTTCGATATAATTTTAAATAAATGAAAAATTCAAAAATGCGAAGTTCTTTAACTATAAATTACTCTAAGTTTTTGCATATTCATAATTTACATTAGAATTCACATTGTTATTTCTTTCCAAAAAAAAAAAATAAATAAATAAAATAAAATAAAATAAAAATGTTATGTGATGAATAAATAAAAACACACGAAACTTATATTTGAGGGGATGAATAATAAAATGCACATTAGTTTCTTATTTACAATAATTAAATGATCAATAAAATAAAAAGTGTACATATTTTTAAAATTTTGTATAATCTTTTAAAATGATCAATGTGAATCAATTTTGTTATGGCCAATCAAAAATTTTAGTATAATTTTTTATTAGAAAATTTTGAAAATATTTCTTTTTACTTGGAAACTGATCACTCGGTTTCACATATTTTATTTTTTTTCCCTGATTTAAGATGCGAAAGAGCAGTTGACCTTAAAAAGTCTTTGAATCAAGAGATGTGTTTTTTGAATGATGAATTGCACCATAATTCAATGAAAAACAAGACTTTACCATTATGGTACTTTTTTAATGAAATGAAATGTTATTTATGTATGAGTGTGGCGAAAGGACAAGGAATAAAAAGGAATTTACTTGTGATGGTTGAAAATTTGCTAAGGGATTCAATTAAAAAAGTTAATTTATTAAAAGTTGTACAATAATCACTGAACACTTTAACGGTACAAGCTGTTAGCCTTTCAATTAGAAATTCCAATAAATTGTAACAATTTGATTCTGCGTTCTGAATCTGTTCCAATCTCATTTTTTTCCAAACTCATATTTTTTGCGGTTACTACTTTTAATTGAGTAATTGAATAGAAATATTAAAGAATTTTTTTTGCAAGGAACTTCAACTACCTAAGTAACGGTTGTATATTTTTAAGTTGCCTCAGTTCAAAATAAATTTTTTATATATTATTAAAATCATTAAAGCCGCGCAAAATTGAAGTATACAAAATTTGCAAAGTCGGATCCCAAAGAGTCTGACTTGTATTTCAGAAAAACTCCCATTTAGGCTTAGTAAATTTTCTTGGCATTTTACATCTCTATGAAATGATTGCACAGATTGATGTTTAGCATTTATAGTCAACGACCGTAGACATAGTTATTCGAATTAGTTGGTATTATTCCTGCCAACATGAAATGTCCTTTGTGAAATGATGACTGCGTCATATGGAGATGATTATATGAACTTAAATTTTTTTTTTTATAGTTCTACGAAAATTCTTCAATTTTATGCATTATAATGAACTTTTAATATCAGCTGGGACATTATTAAATTTTTTTTTTTTATAATTCTGTGAAAAATCAAGAGAGAAATAAAAAAATGTACATAATACAATGAACGAATGGATACAATTTCATTTGATATGCAATGAAAATAATAATAAAACGAATAATAATAACAATAATAATAAAAAAAAAATTTGAAAAAAGAAACTACAATGAAAAGATTTTCCTTTTTTGATTTTCTCTTGTACAATATTGCTGACTGCACTCAAACTAAAAATGGATTTAACACAAATGACACATTTAGTGAAATTATATAAAAGTGAAAATGGCAAAGAAGAAATATGTATTATAAATTTATTATATTTCCGTATAACACAAAGTACACCAATGTCATCGAACAAATTCAAATTCAAATTCAAATTTGATTGTACAAAAAGAAATTACTTCAAAACATATAAGAATTTAATGTATATCCTGATCAAAATTTATTATCTAAATGAGATTTAATGTGTGTGCAAGTCAGAAGGTAATGAATTTCGTTGCCTATAAAATTTCGAAATAATTAAAAATTTAATATCTAAAGATGTGCCTGCCCGATTTTATAAACTTTTGCTTTTTTTTTTTTTTTAAAAAAGCTTATGGCAAATAATTCACTCTTTAAGTAAGTTATGAGAACCTCATTAGAAGCAATTTTTTTGTTTATTTAAAACATTTAAGGTATATTCATGTAGTTATTATGTTTGTAAGACCCTAAAATTTTGAATTCTATTTTTAACATGAATATTTAATGAAAAATTTTTTATGATATCTATAATATTTAAACTTTGATAGCTAAAGTTTTTGTATTTAGAAGAAATGTATTTGGATAGTCATAAATAAAATTAAAAAAAAATTTATAAAATTTGTTCAACTTCATTGTTTTCAATTTTAAATTTAAATTTTAAATTTAATCTTCAAATGAATTTTTAAATTTTCTCATATAATGCGGGTGTTTTTTAAATACTCCAAACGTTTCTTTTGCTCAGAGGTAAAGTGAATATTTTTAATTTTATTTGAGTAATCAATTTCATTATGCGTATGATACAGCGGCCATAATGTTGTATACGACATGGTACGATAAAGTTTAATACCTTCTAAGGCATTGGGTTGATTATCTATTAAATTGTTTAATTCCTTTTCAAAATTTACATAATATTTTTTTCTAGCTTTCAATATACGATCGTAACAAAGTACTCGACTAAATATGGGTCACATAGAAGAAAGAGAATAATATTTGAAATTATATTTAAGATATTTATATAAAAATTTTTTACTATGGTATCAAATTTTGAAAACTTGGATCAATATGTATTCCTAAATTATCCTTATGTCGACGATGTCTCCAATTCAAATGTAAATCTTTATATCCAAACGCGACTTCACCATGACGCGTTGGTTGAAAATTTAATGAAGTTCTACCTGCATTTGAATCTGGTGCTGAAAAATTTGTTAACGAAGATGTCTCTAATTCCAATAGATATTTTGTGAATTTTCGTAATTTTAGATTCGACACAGCTTCATCCATTTCATGTATAAAAAGTAAAAAGAAAAAACAAAAATTGCAATTTTTCACCGACCACCAAACTATTTAAAAATATTTGTTTATGTAAATTTAACAAAAAAAAAATATATCGATATATATATCGCAAAAACAGAAAAAAAAATGGCTAAGTAAAAATGAATAGAAATTACACAACTAAAAAATTTTTTCAAAATTCATATTGAATATGTAAATGACATTTATTTAAGTTAAGGCGGCCGACACATTTGGTTGTCAAAAATTTATAAAAATGTTACATTAGAGAAGTTAACACAGACTTTTACATATCCTACACCATTTTAGGTAATTGAAAAATCTATAAATAAAATAGAATGTTTGCTATGAGAAAAACTTGAGAGCCCATTACAGAAAAAGTGATGCCAATTATGCTTCCTTGAGGCTTACAAGTTATTGCAGAAAGGGACGGATGAATAGACAAATTAAAATCAATTCAGAAAGTGCTGCAGAGACCTTTCAGTATGATAAAATTTGAGTTTATATCAAAGAGTTATGACGGTACCAGCACTTTTAGAAAATATCGAAGTTAAAGAATAAAAATTCGCCATACCGGTTACATTTATGCATTTCGTAGCATCTTATGAATCAGTTGAGAATGTAGATGACATGATTCATCAACTGCTTGGATATTAATCATTGTTGACTGTATTGCCTTTAATGCAACTTATGAGCGGCCTTGGCGTCTTTCTGCTTACCGCTTTTAATATAATAATTTCATTCATTTTGATTGTGATTTATTTATTAAAGATATACATATATATATATGCACACATATATACCTAGTTATATATAAATACATAAATATATAATAATAAAAGTATGATGACAATAGTCATCGAATATTATGAGCCATAATCCAATTTAAACGTTTACGCTGTTTAGGCTTTAAGGGATTTAGATTGCGTAAAGTATACTCTATATCCTGATAAGTATGTAATAGCGGACAATTAGTTGTTATTGCCATACACCTTGAATCAAACATACAATCATAACATTTGTACAAATTGGAAAATTAATGTCATTATGTTTGTTTATATATAAATGTATGTTATACCAATGTAAATGCAAGGCTTCATGAGCATTATCTTGAAAATAAATTAACTTTCTTAATTCATGCTTAAATTGCTTGTTATATATTGCTTTATTTAATGTAAAACGTTGACGGCATAGATTATTATTGAAAGAGAAATAGACAAAGTCATAGATTGATTTAGCTGAACAAAAATTAATAAAAAATATTCAAAAATCATGATCATTGAATAAAAATTACTTACTAAGCTAAACTAAAACGTATAAAACTGGGATGTAAACTAATAGCTTTATATTCATGATGGATTACAATGAAATTCTGCCATTTGTCAATTAATTGATATAATTTTTCTATAGCTGCAACTAATGTATCCTTTTGCCGCTGAATTTTCACTTTTTTATATGTTGACATTCTTGAATTCTATGATTATGTTTTGCGTGCTTAAATTGTTAATTATTATATATATATATATATTATATATGTAAAATATATGAATGTATAATAAAAATCGATGTATAGTTGTTCTATTGCTGCACACAAAATGTTTTCATATATTTTTATTTCTTTTTGAGAAATATGTTTGTTCTTTGACAATAATTGAATTGGTTTCTTATATTTTTCATTTAATATAAGTAAAATGTTATTTATATGAATATATTGAGTCAAAAGAAACTAAAATGCATTATTATTATTTATATTTATATTGTTTGTGAAAATCCGAATATAAAACGATACGCATTTTTAAGGTCTGGTAAGTTAAACAGTTGTTGGACTTATTTTTTTTAAGAATCATTCACCAATTTATTTTAGATAATTTTGGCCTTCCTTGATAATAAGAACTTGCCAAGTCTTTTTCAAAACTTGGCTTATTTCACTTTTTTTGATAGCCTTGTCTTGCCTTATCTTTCTATTGATCTTAAATAATTGCCATGTAGAACATTTAGGTGCCATTGTGAATTGATTGTGATATTTTTCAACTTCTTGATTCAGGCATTGCGCCTGCAAGCAAAGAGAAATAGTAATTGTTTTTAAACAACTATTGTAATAAAATTTAATGAATGATAAAGAAAAATCTGTCTGTCTGTCTAACTGTCTGCCTTAAGGCATGGTCATTTATGGGCGTATTTGCATGTACATATTATACATGTGTATGAAAAGTGTCAGAAGTATACTCGTAACAATGTTATATCCAATTAACACTCAAACACTCATACATACACAAACGAATACGCACGAATACATTCGCCTACATTTTAAAGTTTGAATAAATCTTAAGCAATGTGTAAGGCAAAGCGAAACAAAAGAGAAACGTAATAAAGAAAAAGAACACAGAAGAAAATGTTTTCTGGAATATCATTTTGTATTTCTTTATTATTTGTACGTTCATTTTGTTAGCATTATTGTTATATTGTTATATTGCAAGTGGCACAAAAAGGAAAAATTATAAAAAAAAAAGAAAAATAAAGAATGAAAATGATATTTAATCTATTTTCCATTCTTCACACAATTTATACCCAAGCATACACAAAATGTTTGTGTAGCAAATATGGTCAGGTTTTTATTAAGCAGAGTTAAGTTCATTATATATAAATATTTTCTTGTATTGTGCTTGCATAGTGAGCATAAATGTAGTCTGGCATACATTTTACTCATGTTTTTATATTCTACATCTCTTGTGGTACAAGGTATTATAAGTTTATACAGATGCTTATAACACCCAGCACGAGTTAATGTAGACCCACCTTTTATTATAACGATCAACTTTGAATCGCTCCCCAATTCGTTTGAAGTTTATTTGACTGATCATCCATCTGAAGTCAGTCCATGTAAATTTGCTATCAAGCTACAGTTCGCACTTTTCGAGATATTTTAATGAAATTTGGCACTTTAGAGTGTTTTAACTCAGAGACGAATCTTATTGAAAATAGTTAAAATCGGACCATTATTTTAACTACTACCCCATATAAGGTTTTTCTCTATAAAAAAAAGTCGTTATTTGAAGAATAATGTGCAATTTAAATATATTTAAACTAAATTGCAATTTAACGTAGATAATATGTGTAACAAATTTGGTTCCAATGGGTCTATTGTTTGGACCATTTTCCATTAAAAGCCTTTTTCGAAAAAAGTCATTTTATGGACAAAAGCTTCAATTTTGAATATATTTTAGCGCAACTTGGCTCTACCTTAAGTTTTAGCATAAAAAATATGTACATCAAATTTGGTTCCCATAGGCCCATTTTTCCTCTCATATTGGGGATTTTTTTTGAAAAATTGAGAAATTACAATTTTTATAATTTTCTTGGCTTTTAAGTTTCTTAATTGATTTTAAACACACTAACCAAAGTGGTGTATGGTATTTATGAGTCGTCTCCGATCGTCTATAAACTTCTTACTTGTTTCATTTTTTCAAAGTAATTTGCTTACTTTCATGTGCATTATTTAAAGGAAAAAAATATTTAATAACGTGTAGAAAGATTGAATGATTTTATTATGAAGTCCATTCAGAAATTACAGATTATATCTGGATACTTTGTAATTATTTAAAAAAGAATATTCATAAATCATTAAAATATGCATTCATATATTTATAAGATAAACATTAAAAAACATTAAAAAAAGAATGATACAGCAGAAATTTCTTTTTACGTGATGATGTTGGCGAAACTTGTCTATAAAAAATATCATTTTCTTCTCGTATTTGCACCGGCGTTTCCTTTTTTTAGCTTCTTCAGTTTTGTACTTTTATTATTCGTAGACTTTTTTTAATATTATTAATGTCATATCAAAATTATCACACTTTTCAATTTTCAATATGGCCATGAGTTATTTGGTATTAATTATATAGAAAAAAAAATATGTGAAAAGTTATTAGAGCAAACATTAAAATAGTTTTTTGTAGAAAGGTTACAAAATGGAACAAAAAAAATTTTAAAAAGTATCTACAATCAAGAAATTTATAATTGTTATTATATAATTTTCATTCTTTAACTTCAGACCATGCTTTTGTATCTGTAATTTGTTTTTTTTTTTTTTTTGTATTTCAATTTGTGAAAGCCATTCAAAAGACACGGAGAGTAAACTTTAAATTAATTAACAAATAATGTAATTTCATTAAAGTGAAAATGTAATTAATATTTGAAACCTACTTTACGTTTCATTCAATATGGAATTTACATTCTGTAAATGTAAAATTGAAAAATATATATTATTACTTATTACTTTATGTAAATGAAATTGAGTACTTTGTTTGTCATTTACATTAATTATTCCATTGTATTGAGTACATTTTTTGTATGCAACTTTTTCAGAGATATCTATCTCATTGCATATTTGTAAAGGATCATTTAAGAAGATTGTATTACTCATATTTTTAATAATAATTCTGAGTATATTAAAAACAGATGCATAAGAAAATAAGTAAAAAAAATTATATTTATATTAATAACAATTTTCTTTATTTCAATCAAATATATATTAGCCATTATTATTAAAATTTAATTTTTTATGAATTATTTCTTATTGATTTTTATTAATATTTTATCTCTTTTTTGGTATTATTATTTATACAAATATTTACGGTTACCTTAAAAAATATCATCAGTATAGTGTTGGCCAATTAAATCAAAATGTCCAGTCTGGGGAAGAATTTTCTTTATAGTTGACATATTTTTAATAAATCTATATTCATAAACCTCTTCCATATTATAAATACTTTGAAGGATTTTAAATTTCAAATGAAATGTTGCTTTGAAATGTTGTTTTGTATTTAGCTAACTAACTTAAACAACACACTTTAAAAGTCTAAGGGTAGCAAATGAATAAAGCAACAACATTTAATAATAATAAAATAATATTAAATAAATAATAATGATAATTGAATAAATTTAGGTATACTGCTAATAATTTTATACAATTCCTTTTAAGAAAATGTCTGTCCGTGATTTAAGTGATTACTAAAATGCTTTTATTTATATATATAAATGTTGCACCATACACAATTTTAAGATAAATTGTTGCACTAAATAGGTTACATGATTCTTTGTCTTATTAAATTATTTGCCATAATATGTCAAATTATTGTACAATAGCCCAAGAAATATATGAATACATTAGACTTGTGTGATACTTGGGTGATCCTTTAAGTGATATGAATGCAATATATTATTAATAGTAATATTAATAATAATAATATAATAATATTAAAGATTTATGTTTAATGTTTCACTTAAACACCATTTTAAAAATAATAATAATAACAACAACAATTTACCTATAAATAAGCCAGACGAGAATTAAATTGTTAACCATATTTTTCCAAAACACTTTTAAGCCATTAAAAAGGCGTGTAATCCTTAAAATTGTTCATATTTTCTAACTTTAAAAAGAAATCGATGATTTATATGTAAGTTTCGTAATGCTGATCTTGTATCTAGAGAAAAACAGTGAAAACAAAATTGTGAAAAAAAAAAAAATAAAATTCAAATTTCAATAATTTGAAAAGTTTCGTATACGTCAGAGAGTCCAAAATCATTCCGGATATGGTTTAAATTTGGCAATACTTATTAAACACAATGCTAAGACGACTTTTATTTAAGAATATTCAAACATATCAACTTGTTCCATGTAACGGCGTTACATAAATAGTGATCGTAAGAATTATGTGATCCTGCCCAGTTTCAATCAATTTCGTCTATGTGCAATATTTTAACCGAATATACAACAAACCGTGACAAACTTAAATCAAGGCAGAAAGTGGTGCTGACGGCCTTTATTTTGGATATATCTTTTATAATTCTACGTAAATTATTTCCTTATATATCATATTTTCTATTTCTTTATTTTTCTATAAATTCTTTAAATTTTGTACAATTATTATGGTTTTGTTATGTATACTAATCAAAAATTATCTTAAAATTAATCACTTGTAAGATGTCTGCTTTTTTAAACCATAAACTATTTGCTATATTTAAATAACTTTTCTAAAGAGTTTTCTATATGAAGATAGTTATTGAAAAATATGATCATATTTGTTATAATCAAAAAAATAAGTTAAAATTGAAAGTTATTAAAAGATCGCTTAAAGTTGCAATAGATGAAAAATGCAAGAAAATTCAAGCAATTTAACGTGGAGATTTAAGAAATAAGTCTCTCGTTTCGTTCAAAATGTCACTTCAAAGCATAAATCTCTGTGAAATATATGTCTAATATTTTAAAACAGACATTTGTAAATCACTGCAAAAAGTGGCATTTATTTCATGCGAATGTTTAAATGACTAAAGTTTTAAGGAAACATTAAGGAAAAATGTTTATTGTACCGATTGGCTCAGGCTGCTCAGGTTATAATTATTATTATTATTATTAGACATCTCATAAAATCACACTCAATATAGTAAGATGAACTGTTTATAAGAGATTAGAAATTTCTTTAAGTATTTTTGCAATGTCCATCTGTATGCTAGAAATAAATCTAAAAAGCATTCTTAGATAAAATTATTTTAATTTTTTTTCTGCAATTAAACGAATAAGAAATTTAATTAAAATTCCTTTCTTTCAAAATCTTTTATCTCTTTCATTCTTTCTATTTGTCTCCACATTATTCCTTTTTCATACATTATTTTTCCGTAAAAAAATAGCAACGTAGTAAGTAAATGCCGAGAAGAAACGAAGAAATATTATAGGAGAAGTGTAGCAGCATGTTTTTCTCTCAGTTTCTTTCAGTTTCTTTCAATTTAACTGTCATAACCAACAATAAGTTTGATGTGAGAATTCTACCACATACATGAACAATTATGATATATATAAATGTGTTGTACAAACGTACAAATGCTAGAAACTTATGTAATTCTCATGAGACTAAAGGCATGAGATCAATGTACAATAAGTAACAAGAACTATGTTGCAATTTTACTTTTGTTTTTATTTCCCGTATTTAACAATATTATTCGTTATTGATGACAGCATAAATTTCAAGTTGATTACTTTGAAGTTTAAAGTTTCGTTGAGTATATGGGAATATACATATGCATGTTTGTTTATTAGAACTTTTAAGTGTAATCTTATTGTTATTGTTTGTTTTGTTTCTCGAAGGTCTATAAAGATAACGATTATGGCAATTGTGATAAAATGTTCATGACGCTGATGATGAAGCTAATGATGATGATGAAAATGTTACATTGATGATATAAGTAAATATTGAATCCCATAAATCTATAAAATTTATAAAATCTCTATCATACGTGAGAAAAGCGTCTTAAAGGACTAATTATCATAACAATTTAATTGAAAATTCAAAGTGCATACTACAGTCGGTGTTGCCTATCCTTAAATGCTCTGCACTATTTTCTTTTAGAAAAATAAAAATTTGAAGAGTTCGTTATATAAGAAAAAGTCTAAAAAACGATCTTATTTGGATCAAATTTGACACGCTTATTGAATGAGCCAAATAACCACAAAACCCGATTTCCATTAAAAATATTTAATAAAATGTTAATTTGGGAAATTTTTCTATGATGCTATTCAAAATTAATGGTTCGCTTAGTAAAATATCCTGAAATCAAATATAATGCATTCGAAGGTGACTTCGCAGCATGGAAAAAGATTTGTGTGATATTTGGCACTTTAAAGATGCCTTCTAAAAACACAAAACTGACAACATAAAAATTGAAGACGTCAAGCGTCCTGGAAAACTATGGTTGCAAGTTTTCACAGTTGCAATTTGAAGGCATGCTGTTTTAATAGCATTTATTTGATTTAATTACGAAGTTTAAAAGCATTACCTTTTCTTAAATGAAAATTTATTTTTTATAAGAAGCGAATTTTTGCTTATTTCATAAAATATTTTTGCAAATAGTGTAAAAATCTAAAATTTAAAGCGAAATATACAGACTTTTATAACCCCAGGGATTTTAGGTATATTCACCTTGTAATAATGTCTGTAACATGTAAACGGAAACGTTGGAGACCTTGTAGAATATTCTATTCTTGATCAGCATAAAATTTGGAATCGATGTTTCTGGGTCTGTCCGTGGATCAGAGTGTGGTAATCTTTCTCCTTGTGGTAAAATAATGGATTTTGACTTCAAATTTGATAGAAGCAGTGAAAGTTCATGTACATTAATCGATTAACTGACACGCCCACAATGCAACCTACTCTAAGAATTTATAGTTTTTTCCTCACTACGTAAAAACTGAAACATTTGAAATTTGAAGTTTTGTATAACTTTTAAAGCCATTAATTTACCATATATATATAAAATTCCTAAAAATCTGCCACGCCTATCCAAAATAATATGTCTATACCAGAAAGTACCGGTATCTCAGTGGAGGATGCTTAAGACTTTGTCTCTGCCAAATGTAGTTTCCTCACTTGTTCTTTCTAAGTTAATGAACAAAAAGAGATTTGTACAAATTTTTGATAGAAATTTCTAAACTATTCAAAAATATTTTTCCAATTCAATAATCAAGTATTAATTTATTCTATTCAGTGATTTGCAATGAAACTTTTTTTATTGTTTTCCTTTTTGTCTTTACTTGTGTTTTGGACATCACATTTTTTGTTGCCATTTTCACATTTCACAATGCGCAATGCAAAAGGATATTCTGTAAATAATTTAAGGTATTTAGAGAATAATTTATAATATCTTTAATTTTAAGTAAATTTATCACTTTATAATACGATGTCCCATTTCTTAAACACTTTGTTGAATTTCTTCATATACATTTAGTAAAATTTTATTTATATTAATGAAATGACTTAATTGAATGAAAATTTATTACACTTTAATTAATGTCAGTTTAATGTAAAGTCTGTTAATAGTTTTAACGTATAAAATCAACATTAATTACACACAACTACTCTCTACGGAATTTTATTACTAAATAACTACTTATCAGCTTTAAACAGAACCCAGAGAATAGACCAAAAGGTAGTGGCAGACTGTTATTGTGAAAGTGAGAATATATTCATATATATATATATATATATGTACGTATGTATGTATGTACATATATAAATGTTTGTACAGTGTGCATAACAATAGACCAACCAATCAACTAGCTAACCATAAACTAACCAGTAAAATAATAAATTAATTAGCTTCAACAGCACTCAAACATATGATACATAACATATAGGTTAATAAATTCCTCGATCTAAAGTACATATGGCAAAATACTTGGCAAACCCGCATAATTTTCTAGTACGTCTTCACATAAAGCTGTAAGTTCAATGTTAAAACAAATCAACTCCATTTGAGGGTGGTACTAAATTTGTATGCGATTATGCAAATGCGGATGTCAATGCGGATGTCAATGCCGATGCCGATGCCGATGCCTGTGCCTGTGCACATTCTAGTTCCACAAAATCAGCAATTGATTGTATATGCTGCTCCTTCCCATTTCCAATAAAATGATTATATAGAGAAGTCATTTAAATTTTTATTATAGATTCTGGCAATAAGAAACTCCAGAGATATTTTTCAATTTTACCAAATGGAAGTAATTGACTTATCTTTCAATATTTAAATATAAAAGTATGTAATTAGTAATAATGTTCTTTAATTTCATTTAAATATAATATTGATAGCTGAGAAAAATGCATGTTTGCAAATAATGACAAAAGAAGTAAAATATCTTATGAAGCTCAAACAATTCATTCGTTTAATGTTTTTTTTTTTGCATAATTATATTCTTTTTCCTCTGAGATTTATTACAAGTATTTTAAGATAATTATACATTTTTACAATCCTCTGCATTTACAATTCAACTGCCTCATAATAATAAAATCAATAGTTAAGTAAAGTGTTAATTATACAAATATGAAATGAAAGCAGAAAGAGCAGCCAAATGAACAACAGCAACCGCAACAGCAATAGTAACAATAGCATTAACAAGTAAGAACTTTATAATCGATCGGTACGCTACACCACTTTGCTTAATATAATAAATATGATGATTATATTGAAAAATGTCATACATATAAAATTTAACTTTTTGTCCATATCCATGATTCTTGCTGATAAAGGCGTTATATGGTAAATGATCGTAAAACTGAACTAATCTGGTGCAAATTTGATAAGCAGATTTTCTATGTCAAAATTCAAGACAGTTCCAATTTTTGCCACAATATATTTTAAATAAAAGCTTTTCTCCATATAATGATTTTTTTTCTGGTAAAATGCGTTATGCGGAAAGTGTTCGGAAAAATGGACCAAATCGAACGTAATTTGTTAAGCATATTTTCTATATTAAAATAAAATTTAATAGCAATTTTCATTAAAATACATTTTTCCATAGCACGACTTTTTTTTAAGAAGGCGTTATGTAGGGAGTGGTCAAAATATTTCAATAAGATATGTCTCTGAACCAAAGCACACTCATATACTAAATTTCATTAAAGTATCTCGAAAAGTACGAACTGTACCATGACAAATTATTTACATAAAGAGACATTAGACAGACGGATAGACATACAAGCTTAAGTCGAATCTAGAAGTAATTCTGAATCGATTGGTTTATTTAAAGGTGAATCTGCCTTAACTTCTTTCGAGTGTTACAATAATCTGCACAAACTTATAATATTTTGTACTACAGACGGTGCTTATTGTTAATAAATATAAAAATTTCCATAACACTTTTACAAATCTTTGCAAGAATTAAATGGCATATTAATAATTTAATATAGATATATCATTTATAAAATAAACTTTCACACCCGAAGCAAATATATTTATGCGTTTGCCGGTTTTTTCAGAGTGAAAATAATTCTGTATGTTTAATCAAATAAAATATATGCCTAGTCTGGCTCACAAGCCACGTACAAATAAATATTTTATGAGTGCAATATATGACAGAGGCCTATTATAACTCATTCTCTCTCTCTCTCTCTCTCTTTTTCCTTCTCTGTCTCTATCTCTCTCTTGGTGTTTTCTATAGAGGTTGATTGAACAAATTTTATAACGTTTTTCAAATATAATTGAATAGAATTTTAAATTACCATTACGCAACACCTCAGCCAAACATATAGATAAACACATACACATACATACACTTATATGAAACTGCATAAATTAAATAGATAAAATGTCTGAGATAAATTTGAAACGTACAGGTCGGCGTAAGTGTGTTTGTAGTTAGTCGTGGAGCTGAATTTGGCGCAAACAAAATAAAAAGAAAATAGAATCAGCAACCAGAAAATCATCATCATGGGCACCAATTTTAAACATAACAATGACAACAGTATAAATAATGAACATTTATTGTATAATTGGGTTTATACCCAAAATATTAAAAATTTGGCAAATTATTCAAGCACATATAAATTTGATTAATTGACTTGACTGTAATTTATTTATGCATACACATTCAAGGTTGCAATAGTAAACTTCTTACAACGCTAGACGATTTTTAAAAAAAATTTTTTTACAATTTGGAATAAGACCTGAAATGCCTTGACAAACATTCAGTTGTTCAAACATTCTTATGATTTGTAGGCATATTAAAAAGTAAGGCCACACCCGGTACCCGGTACCCGGTACCCGGTACGAGACCCTAAAAAATCTGATTATACAAATCTAAAATGGTGCACATTTGAAAAGTAACATTTTAAGCTCCATTTTGTCTGAGGGCAATTGTGTCCTGTGCCTCTAGCTTTAAAAAAATCTATTGTTTTGAAAGTGAGTAATACCTAAAATATGATGCTACGCTTTTACCTCATAAAAAAGTTAAAAGTGATGTAAAAACATGAGGCTTTTTAAATATATGTCGATTCTAGAAATAATTGGATCAATTCCATTCTGTAAAATGTCATTTGCAATGAAATGAAATTTAAGAGCATCAGAATTGTGAAGTTATCTGAAAATTAGTGAAAGGTAATATCTTGTAGTAGTTCATGAAAAATAAAGACATTACTAGCTGTTTTTTTAAAAAAAATTAACATCTAAAATAGACTCAAGGGAAAGGAAATTTTACGTGAGCCTTTAAAATCTAGATTATAGAATATTTTCAAAATAATTTTCTAATTTATGTTATGCTGAATTCTAATAATTTTCACTAGGCCAGCTCTACATTAGATCGATCTAAAACCTGATTCTCACATTATGCATAAGAAATGATTTAATGTTTACATTATTTTCATATATTTTTATAATACGATCGCTTTGAAGTTAATTTTTTTTTATACATATCACTTTAATCAGTTTCCTCTAATCGGGATCCAATTAAGTGCATTTTATAATAATAATAATTCTTTAAATTTTCTGCACTGTTATTTAAACATGGTACAATAATAACAATGAAACTAATTAAATGATGAGGAAACGATAGAGAGATAATGATAAGACAAAAAATAAAAAATAAAAAAAATAAAAAAAATAAAAAAAACTAAAAAAAGTGTTATTTCTTACCACTGATAGGAAAACACGTGAAAGTGCAAATCCCAGCGTAATACACTAATTTACGTTCTCTCCCAAACGACTCATGGCCAATAACCATTTGATAATGAAACAACTAAAGAAACCCTCAAATAAAGCAAAAATATTTATATAAAAAAAATGGTGGTAAAGAGAAAGAGAGAACAATTTATGTAATACACAATATAACGTACAGTGGTGTTGTAATCTCTGTCATGGCACCATTTTACATCCAACAAGCGTTTCGTACCCATAACTTCATAACTCCAATTAAAATGCATTGTACCTCAAACCTAATTATGATACAACTCCTGTGAATGTCTATCTCTTACTTATGACGCCAAATTGCAGGGTAAATATTAATTAAGTCATTATAAATGTTAGCGCTGCACTTTATGCCATGTTCTGACAGGTTCGATTTGTAATTTAATATTATTTTGCACTTTAATGGAAATTCTTAAAAATCAATAATCAACAATGGAAAACAATGAAGAAAAAAAATTACGATGAGGCATAAAAACAATATATTGAGTAATTTGTTTTGTTGATTATTTCACAATAAATTTTTAAGGACGGAATCCTCTAAAAACATGGAAGCTTTTTACTTGAGATTAAACAAGACCTTTTATTGGATGTTGATGCTGATTTTATATCTAATGGAAAAACTTTTAGTGTTATTATAGCACTTTCTACAACAATTGAATACTCTTCTATTGTTATAAAGAAGTCAATATCGATTTTATATAAACTTCTCTATGGAGATTTGGAAAGTCTTGTAAAAGTCTTTTCTTGCCTATCAGATATGCTTGCTTTTTAATGTAACCGATTTATTGATTAGATTAGATTTTTTTTACATTAAATCGCATCTAAATTAATTTTCATTTGATGTGTAATATTTCTGAATTAGTTTTTGAGAGTTATAGTAAAGTTTTGACATGAACGAGTTTTGCAAAATTACGCGCTACTTCTAATAACCTTTCCAATGTTACTGGACCGATTGATTCATCTATAAATTGCAATTGGAAAACATTTATTTTTAAGAATAACAATTTTTTAATATTTGTTTTATTTTCAAACAACAATCAATGAATCTGCCTTTATGCTTTTCATTTGGTATGGATTTTTATATATGTGTCATATAAAACTATCTGTGGTAGTTTCCAAGGGGGTGCAATCAATTTTATTCTAATACATTTACTTAAAAAGTCAAATTCGATTTGACTTATTGCATTTTAGCCAATAACCATTGCAGTTTGTAAATAAAATAATACTAAAACTAATTAAATGTTATTTCAAATATTTTTTATTATTGCGTTTTTTTTTTTTGGAAATTCGTTACTTAATTTCATAAAACATGCATTTTGCGAATGCACACATGTTCATTTATATGCATAAATAAATAAATAATTAAATGAATAAATAAATAAATGAATAAATTTTTATACATAATTTATTAAATATCTGGAAATATGGATTACAATTAAATTATACAAACTATATTATTTTATGCGTCAAAAGAGCAACGCAGAGCAGAGAGGAAATTATAGATAGACAGAGAAATAGAATGAGAGAGAAGTGTGAGAAAAACTAAGTACAATAGAAAATTTATACTCACATTACACGAAGAGAATTAGTTCAAATCCGGCATAAATATTGTTACAAATTGTTTATGATTTTATATGTACATGGAACATTTCTATACATACACGCACATTCATACACATGTACACACATGTGTACATACTTTGTATATTAATATCATGCGATATTTGTACTTGAAAAATATAAAACGCTATTGTGAAGGAGGATGCGGCCTTCCCCATCCAGCAGATCCACATATGAAAAGAACATTGACCGGGATGGCGCGAAAGAGAGAGAGAGAAAACAAATTAGATATATATAAAAAGAGTAACAGAGAGAGACTGCGAGAAAAATAGTGAAGGGAAACAATATATACGCACGGTAAATCGGAAAATTCTAACGCATCTAAACGTCACTGAAAATGCTAAACATGCGTGAATGCAAATTAAGTTTTTGTTTGAAATCGAATATTTACGACGTAAACAACTGCAGCTGCACCACAATATATACATACTTGCATACATATAAATGCATGTAAATGTACCTAATATAAAAATTGCGATTTTGTAAGACGGCTTCGTGTAAGCACAATTCCTCCGTTCGCACTGATAATTTAGACTGCCTGTCTAACAGCTGAGCAGTGTGGCAAAATGTTATAAAAGAAAACTAAAAATTGTATACAAAAACAACTTTTGAGCAAAGCACAAGAGAAGAGAAGAAAAAAGAAGAGAGAAAAGAACTCTCTACAAAATTTGTATATTTTAATTCGCTGATTTGCTCATGCTTATTCAGTCATTTTGCATTTTTCTATATTTTACAGTTTTCAAGTAAAATTAATCCGTTAGTTTGTGGTGTAAAATAACTGTTTATTATTATTATTCTGCTTGTTGTTATTCTTATGGTTGTCTGTTATTGCTATTTGTTACTGTTATTCGTTCATTTCAATTCATATAATTTTGTTATTGGTGCTATATAATCATAACCACATGGCACGCAAAGATTATCGGTATTTGTACAAGCATATAAAACCGCACAACATAAGACACAACACAACACTAATAGACCAAGTAATGCAGATTGTTCGTAGTTGACTATCGAAATTAAATGCCAATTAACTGCATTAAATGGACTAATAAGAAGAATATGCAATATTCCAAAAAGGAAAAAGAAAAAGCAACAACAATAAGCTGATATTTATTGTTTAGAGATTCACATTTGATTACTAATTATTGATCTTTCCTTTATGTCTACAAGCATAATGCGTAATTTATGCGTAGAAAAGACACAAATGTCGCTATTTATGTTAGAAAATCAAGAAAATAAATCAAAAGTTTTTTTTAATATAAGAAATCTATAAATAATTCGTTGTTTCCGAAGTGGTCACAAAAAATCTTAATAGCGAAAACTTGTTCAATAGCATCAAAATTCATTAGTCTTTAAAATTGTGTGTGAGCTGAAAGTTTTGATAAAAAAAATTGAATGGACACAAATGGAATAAGTAGACCGGCAAACTGGCGGTTCTTAATGTTACATCCATTCAGCGCATGAAACTTACTAAATAAGTAATATCGCTGTAAATAAAAACTGAGCCAATCTCAACATCATTGCATTTCGTACTGCTATAAATAGAAATAAATTCGCTTAGTTTTAAATGTAGTCGAAAAAAAAGCAAAAATAAGAATGCATTGAGTATTTCGTCATTTATTTATGTACGAAAAAAAGCCATTGAAAGGAATTGGAAGTTATACAGAAAATAATATAAGCATAATGGTCAGGAGATAAGATAAAAGATGCCATGTGTGTTTCTTCTACAAACAAATAAATAATATCTCTAAAAATCCTTAGAATTATAATTTACATAAATAAATTCTTGTTATTTGTTGCCATACTTTATTCTACTCCCATATTTTGCTCTTAGAAGCATTTGCAAAGAGAGTAAATAAAATTGCACTGACAACATTTAAACTGGATAACTAATTAAACTAAATTAAATTAACAAAATTCGAGTAATCAACTCGAATATCCTTTTATTAAGCCCTTGAGTTTTCTGCTTTAAGTTTTATTTAAATTATTTTCTTTTTTTAAGAATTTACCTTTACGGCCTTAAATTTTCTTGTATCCAGTCCATATAATCGGCGACACGAGTATAAACACCCGCCCAACCTTGTAGACCACATTTATTGCCAAATGAAACAATACCTTCCAAATACCAACGATTTTGATATGCTTTACGCATTAATGGCCCACCAGAATCACCATCACAGCTATCTTTCGTATATTCACCACCAGCGCACAATTGTTGTTGCATTAATCGTATGCCCCGTGTTGAGTACGTTGTACTGCATAAGTCATGATCTACAATCGGTATTGCTAAATGCATTTTCACGTCCGATTGCCGTGAAAATAATGTACGACCCCAACCGGCAACAATTACTAATTCACCCGGCTGCAGAATTTGGCGTGTTTTAATTAGCGGCAAACAAACCGGTTTAATAAAATATGTATAATTTACATCACTAGCTAAACGTATTAAAGCAATATCATTATGATTATTTTTATTATTCGGATCATAATTAGGATGCGGTATAATCTCCTCATAATCCAATTCGACAACCTTATTATTGCAGCTACCTCCACGGCAATCAATTTCACTGCTAATATTATATTCACCTAAACGTATTTGATAAAGTTGGCCCACTGCTCTCTGAATTTCACCTACGACACAATGAGCTGCCGTTAAAATGTAACGTTGATTTATAAGACTGCCAGCACACTTTAACGTAATATCATTATTTTCTAAAAATTATAAAAAAATATTTAATTTAATAAGGACTGCTTAGGATTACCTAATTCAAATTAAATTTAAATATTAGGCTTAAGAGGCGGTATGAAAATATTAGATAGAAGAGGGTTAAATCAGTTTTTCGAATTTTTCGAAGAAAGCTAAAAATTTTGACAGATATTGTGAGGCCTTTTAACTTATTTTCAATTGTTAATGCAAAATTTAATGATTATTAATTTATATTTATTTAGCCGGGTCCATTAGAATCATTTTCAAATTAGAGTTAGATTAGTTGAGTAAGAGTTGAAAGTTTTGTAAGGCAAAAAGTGTATAAATCGAACTTTCTGTGTGACCATCTACTTACTTGTTCTATACGATAATAATGCCATCCATGGATATTGATCCAATGCAGTTTCATTGCCGCTATAAATTTTATCACCAAATGATTCCGATCCACAATTGGGTGGTTCTGGTAAAATATTACCTAAACCATTACTTGTTGGATTATAAGAGACGGGTCTTGAAGTTGTCGATATGGGACGAGGAACATTTCTGCTTGTAAATCTTGTATCGGACGTACAGCATACAGATGGTCCACTGTTTGTGCGATCAGTACATTGAGATGCGCTTATAAATCTTAATTCTTCTGGATCAGCCGAATTGGGCGCTTGTTGGACCATTTTTAAAATATTTAATAAAATATCACATTTGTATATTGAGATACATTCGCCTAAATTTCGATTGGGATTCCGACACGGCATACCACTCGCTGTAATGAGTTTACAATAAATAAAAATTAAAATTAAATGGGGAACGAACGAGAATTTATGATAAATTATTTTATTTAAAAAAAAAATAAGAAAATACGATACTTCTCAATTATATTTAATGAATATTCAAGCATAAGCAAATTGACTTAATAAATCGATTATAATCGACTATAAACTTATCTGAATATTTTGCGGTAAATAATTGAATCATGGGTTTTTTTTCTCTTATAACTTAATTTTTTTCTCATTCACACACATAACAGTTTCAAATCATTGCTATTAAGTCTTTTTCAATCGTAAATCAAACGTGTTAATAAAATCATTTTTTTATATACATTTATTGTTTTCCAATCAATTCCAAAATATGTTTATTTGCACCGCTAACCGTATCATGGCATTGTGTGCTCTGTTTTGTGGTTTTCACACACTTTTTCAATGGTTGCCTTTACTCGTATTATAGCACGCTACAAACTTGCACTGTGCTGAATGAAATATAATTTAGTGGAATTCAGAGCTTGAGATGTGGATACATATTATAATTATGAATCTATTTAAAATCATTTAGAAAGTCAGTTCGTTTGATATAACAAGTAAGAACTTCATAGTCGGTTCACCACCATCACCATTTTTCTTAATGTGATTAATGTTAACTAACGAAATTAGTTAGAGGCCAATAAAATTGGAAAATTGCACTTTTTAAATTATTTGAAAACTTCGTTATATGGGAGAAGGATCAGAAAATGGTCCGAACTGTACACAAATTTCGAGCACGGATTTTTTGCATGCCAAAATACAAGCCAACTCCAGTTTTCATTAAAATATATTCAAAGTTGAATTTTTTGCCATATAATGAAGTTTTTTTAAAAAAGACATAGTACGGAAAGTGGTTGTAAAAATTTTCCCACTTTCACCAAATTTTGGCATACCAGCTTTTTGTGTTAAAATACAATTAAGCGTCAATTTAAGCCTCAAAATATATTTAAAATTATAGTTTTTTCCGTATGACGATATTTTCTTAAGAAAGGCGTTGTATATGGCGTAGTCTTTAAATAGTTCCGATTTTAACTATTTTCAACAGGGTTCATCTATGGGCCAAAACATACCCACTTACCAAAATTTCATGAAACTATTTTTAAAACTGCGATTTGTAGATTGCTCACAAACAGATAGACAGATGGATAGACAGGCGTAAATCGAATGAGGAAGCGATTCTTAATCGGTGGATCTATCTCAACTTCCTTATCATTTGCACAAATTTATAATAGTCATTCGGGACTTCTTCAATTTGAAAGTTATGTTGCAATAGACTCTTCTTAGAATCATTTAGCATTTAGGCATAACTGTCAATTGGCAATCAGTCTGTTTATAAAATTTTAGGTTATTCTTAATAAGTGTAAAAATTTTATAGCGGTCAGATTTTTTGGTATTGATTTTCATGCTTTTTCTATCTTTAAATCATTACCACAAATACTTGTGTAAGAGCAAAAACGAAACAAAGAATATGCATGAAAAATATGTTACGATAAAAATAAAATCAAATAAAATAAAATAAAATAAAATACAATGACATAAAAATATTAATTGATTAATCAAATTGTATGCAAAACTGAGCCGACGACATATCACTCATAAAATATTGTGGCTCCAGTACAAAATTTATTAGGCGATTAAAAAAAATTGTTTTTGTTTTATTTCATAGAATAATGTAAACAAAGAGATACGCACCTACACACACACACAACTTGTACAGTATTTACTAAAAGCAATCAATAACAAAAGTAGTAATTAAGAAAATGGATTTCAAGGGAATTACCCGGTCAAGTTCATGATAAGCTCAATGTATGTATAAATTATTGTGTGTGACATGATGAGAAAGTACAATATGAATATTAACATACACACACATTTTCAACTCATTATATACTGATTTCTTTCTCTGTGTCACTCTTTCACTCTCTCTTCCTCTCTTTGCCTCTTTGATTTTGGAAATTTAGATTTTGTTTTGTTTTGTTTTTTCTTTAGTTCTCATATTCACAGAAACTTACACTGAGCGTGAACGAAATGAAATGTGTTTGTGAAGAAGCATAAAAAAGAGCAACTAAATGACAACAAGAAAATTTTTATTATTTTGATGGTTGTTGTTGTTGCTTTTGCTGAAACTCTTGCTCTTGTCGTTCTTGATGTTAAAACCGGTGCCATCAATATTGACATTACAATTTGCATTAATGAAACAAAGTACAACATTTTTCAAAAACCAATTATTTTTTTTTTTTACTTTTATTTAGTTTTTGCCTCTCGATTTTCGTTTTAAAGAATAATTTTACTTTTGTATTAAATCAATTTAATTATAATTTTCATTTGATCTAATGCAACTAATTTTAAAATTAATTAAAATTAATACCAAGAGATTTATTTTTCTCTTGCTTCTTTTTAATGTATTGTTTTTTTAATTTTTGCTTTTATTTTTTACGCGTGTTTTGATTTAAGAATTGAAGTCACACAAAATCTGTAAAATTCATACAAAACCTAGAACCTCCACTGCTGACTATCCAATTAAAACTGAAATGATTTCAAACGTGACTTAACTACAAATTTCATTCTGTTTATATTCCTTGTTTTTTCTTCTTCTACTTTTTGCTTTGTTTTGCTTCTGCTATTTCTGATTATTTTTCATTACTTATTATTATTATTGATTATTAATTTTGTTATTTTTGATGCCAGTTGATGAGAGGGCTAAATTTCTATTTGCGGCTTATTATGGTTCATCAATACTTCTCAATTAGTATATTCTCGCTCTATTCTCTTTTACGATCATATTCTTGTGTGGGAATTCAATTCGTAAATGTATACATTTAATATTTTTAAAGTTGATTTTATTTCTTTGGCATTGAATTCATCAATTGCCACCTAAATTAATTTAATTTAATTTAATTTAAATCAATTCAATTTAATTTAATTTTAATTTGATTTAATTTAAATATTATTTTCATTAATTTCAATGTTAATTTTTTATAATTTTATATTTTTTATTATTTTTATTTATTTTATTATTTTTTTCATTATATTTATTTTTATTTAATTTTTATAATTTTTTTGTATAATTTTATTTATTTAATTTTACTTCTAACTTAATTTATACTAAACCGTTATTTTATTTTCATTGATAGCCACAAAAGAAATTTGTAACCCTCGAAAGTAAATTACAAAATAATTGTCTCTGTAAAAAGACGTTAAAAAGATCTACTTGGTAAAGATTTAGATCGAAATTGATCTTGGAATGGATTTTACTAAATTTAAGAATGTGGTGCTTTTCTTTAATAAGAAACAACAAGTTTTTGTAAAATAATTTTTCCAATTAATTTTTTGCTTTCGTTTTTTAAAGCTAAATTGTAAATTTATTTTGATTTTTTATTAAAAAAAAATGATATAAAACTGGCACCAATTTTTATATGAACATTTTTTTCAATGTACAATGAAAAAAAGGAAATTAGACAAATCGTAAAAGGGAATCTATTCTACCTCATTATATGGAAAATAAATTTTACTTAAATTTTGTAACGTAAAGACTTAAATTGTGATATCGATGGAATTTAAGAAATAAGTCTGAATTAACTCGCACAAAAAAAAAATGGGACGGGTTCTACATTCAAAACTCTTTTGCGTAGTTATATGGTTTATCTAATTTTTCCTTACTTTAAAAATTAGTGCTCATTATAAATAGTAAAAACTATAACAACAACAACAACAACAACAACAACAAATTCTACAAATTCATTTAGACAAGTGTCTAATTAAATAAAGTAAGCACCAAAAATATAAACTGAATGAAAAGTAAAATATTTCTTTTTTCCATTAAAAGTATAAAAAGAAATGAACAAAGAAATGAAGACAAGAACAAATTAAATATAAACTATTTACCTGCTGTTACATTTATTTAACAATGTGGGCACTGCCTTTTCTATTGCTGTTGCTGTTATCTAGCTCTTTTATTGCAACAGATTTTCATTTATTTATTATTTCGAGTGACAGCTTTTTACGATGCCATTCACTAAATATTCACAATATAAATATTTGGGGTTAGTAAAAAAGGGGGTGAGTCTGTTAAATGTGTGGTTGTACTATGAATTCATTTGGTAAATCTTTTATTTGGTCAGTTAAAGGATTTAAACAAAATACAAACTTGTAAACCAAAAGAAAAAAATTTAATGTAAAAATAGGAAAAAATTGTTTCTTGTTTTTTTTCTGTACACAAAAAGAAGTGAAATAGGTATAAACAAGTAAGGAAATTATATTTGGCTGGGTTCATTATATTGAATGTACAACACTCAGACATCATTTTTTTTAAAGACTGTTTCAGTTTTTTTCAGTAGTAAATAGAAAGCGTAAACACAAATTTTGCTTAAAAAAATGAAATGGGTGTGTCTTCTAATCAATTTTGCTCATTGTCCATACCAACTTGCGTGCAAGAACTTCCAATAGTTCTGGGAAATTTAAGCTCGATATCTCCAATTTTCCAATTAGGAGAATACTTACATTACATAGACACAGAGAGGGACAGACGTATAGACATGTCTTAATCGACTCAAAATGATCATTAGAGATCTTATAAAATGTATATATTTTACCTTCCAGACGTTACAAACGTAATGACAAAGTGAATATACCTCCAACCTTTCGGTGGTAAGTATGAAAATAGCAGAAGTAACAGTTGCAATAGCAGCAGCAGAAAGGTTTATAGTCTTAACAATAACGTAAAAAATTTGACCTGAATCCGTGAAAAGAAAAAAAAAAGCAAACAAACACAAAATAAATTAATTTCTGTAATTAATTTTGATTTAACACAAGCAATACATTAAACAATGCGTTTGCCATGCAGCGTAAGGCATTGAAAAAAAGTACGAGAGATTCTCTAACACTTCCATCATTTTACAAGGCGTACAATTTGAAGCATTCTAGTCCTTTGATACTTTTCTGTTATTCATTTTACGTTAACACCATTTGACATTATTGGTATAACTTCTATTCTATCATTCTATCATTTTAAAACAGCAAGGAGGCTCCAATGATGAGTTACTTGTTAAAAACGGGTTACTTTTTAAATTGTTTTATTTTTTTTATTGCAATTGTTCAGAATAATTTAGCAATTAAATGAAATTTTCCATGTTGATAAATGGTGTACTCGAAAAAGCAGAATTTTAGTACTGTACGGCACATAAAAGTTTGTCAGTAATTGCATTACTGACAAATGACTTGAATAAGTTCTCGCTATTTCTTCAACGAGAGCTGTAGCAAAACTTTAAGGCGCACTGTGTCTAAACGGTACTTTATGCAAAAAAAAGTTGGCAGCTGAAGCGGCTAGAATTCTTGTTGAGGCTTATTGTGGTAAAATACTCTGTTGGATGCGCCATGGAAAGACTATTTTCCATCCTTCAAAATTACTGATTTTGAACTTGAGAATAAAGGACATTCTGACATAGAATTGGAAGAATTACTTGACTATGATCGATGTCAAGTAGATGAAGCAACTGCTTCAAAAATATTTATGGTCTTAATATTACAGCACAAATTTAATATTTCAAAGGAAATTAATATTATACCTTTATGATATGAAAGAATTTTGAATCAGAAAATAGCTTACAACTTTTTCCGATATGAGACTAAAATTCAAGAAAATTATGAAAAGTGGAGGAATAAAAAAAAATTAAAATGATCAAATTTCAAATTGTGATTTAAAAAGTTTCTCTTTGTAAGAGGAACTTCACAAAGTTAAACAGCAATAAATTAGAAACATTTACCTGGTATATCAAGTGTCCATAGGACACCACTTTTCATTTAAAAAGTATATAAAATTTTTAATATAACGATTT
Source organism: Melophagus ovinus (assembly GCA_023089585.1). Classification (NCBI taxonomy): domain Eukaryota; kingdom Metazoa; phylum Arthropoda; class Insecta; order Diptera; family Hippoboscidae; genus Melophagus; species Melophagus ovinus. Next base: position 7,870,061 of record JAKKIB010000174.1, on the reverse strand, counting down.
TGCATTTTTTAAAGTGGGAAATGTTCATGAAACTTCTGCAGCAATATGGCCAAGCATAGTCAAATATAATAATTAAAATTAACATGGCAGACGCCTTTTTACAGAAGAAAGTGCCTTCTATTTGAAAAGACAGATTATGATCCATTAAGATGAATTTTAGTTTAGAAGAAGCGAATTTTTCATAATATGCAAATTTTTGGATAATATAGATTCAATTAAATCAATTCCTTCGAAGAAGTTTGCAAAAATATCTTGCTTTTTAAGTTTTTTTTGAATTGCAAGGTAAATTCAAAAATTTTGAAAAAATACGAAAAAGTTTACAGAAAAATTCCAAAGTAATTCTAAAGGAATTGAAAAAAAGAAGCGGGCGAGAATTTGTAACTACGAGCGGAAATAAGGAACATAGAGTGATTTCCTAATCCCTTCTTTGAAAATCTTTACCTGTAATTGTAATGTGAGCTTAAGGGATAATTTACTTGGTACATTTTATGAATAAAAAATTTTAGTTATGATAAAGATTTTTGATATCACTATAACTGGGCACAAATTATATTGCTTTATATTATGGGCAAAATTTCGTTATAACTTTATATGCGCAGTGCTCTGATGTATAATTTAGTTTCCAAACAAATAAATCAGAAAAATCTTGTACAATCTGCTATTAATATAACGTGAAATTTATCGAAATAATCGTGTTAAACGAGTGCCGTTTGTATGCAGAATGCGATGCTTATAAACTAAAAAGGAATTAAAGAGATTTTCTATTCATAATGATAAGAAAATACTGCAGGCAGTTTACTGTAAGCGCCTCGTTTAACTGTGAAAAATTTAAATGAAAACAAAAGGAAATGTAACTATAAATTAAAATATAATATAAAAATTCTGTAAAAGGAAAATTATATTATTTATTATTTACCTGATACATTTTACTACAAATTCATTCATTCTTTCGGACATCTCAATTGAAAAGGAATAGTAAAAGATGTTAATAGTTATTGGGTTCTTATTATTATTGTCTAAACTCATTAATTAAATCAACTTTATGTACAATAAAGTTTCGCTTAGAGCATTATAATACAATCGAAATAACTCTTTCTCTATTCTTCTTATCAGATCTTTTGTAGGAGCTTTCAGTGAGAAACGAAACAGCATCTAATTCGGCTTTAAAAATCTTTGAACTTTTTCAAAAAGTAGTGGATTTTTATTTCACAATAAATTAGAAAATTAAAAATAATTCAGACTGGCATAAAGAAATTGTTTTAATTCTTTAAAATTATACATTGAAAAGTTATCTTTTATTTAGTTTGTCTCTTGATTTGTCTTTTTCTTTAGTCATCATTCATAGCTACGAACTAATCTTGTTCTGGTAATTAATATTTTTTTAGGTATCTCTTATTTATAACCTTTACCAAGTCATAGAAAAAAAATACGTATTTTTGAGGAATACTTTTGTTTTCTTTTTATATTAAATTACAAAAAAAAAAAAAGAATTTTATACATAATTATTCATAATTTTTATGTTTGTCTTTTATTCTTTTTACTTTTCTTCTTTCTCGTGCTATACACTCTACTTGTGGTTTCAAATATAATGGGTTTGTTGGTAGGGATGTAACATCCAAGAGGAATTGAAATAAATATCAAGCTTGTCTGTACATCTGTCTGATAAATGTAAATTTCTTTTATGAAAGTTGAGATCGCACCTTGTGGGCTATTTTTAAGATATTTGCTTGGTAGGATTGCTTTGGCCTAGAAGTGAATCGTAATGAATATGTTTAAGATTGGTTCAATTTTACGCTCACTCCTCATAAAACTTTATTTGTATTCGGTCTATTTAACTGTTGAAAAAAATTAACATTTTTGGATTCACTTTTAAGGAAATTTGCTTACAGTGTTTAGTGTACGTCTTAATTATGTGTAATAAGTTACTTCCGAAATGGTTCTCCCATGCAATAAAAAACTTTATATAACATTTAAAAATCACCACTTTTATAATTGTACTTTCTGCTCTTTTGTTTCACATTAAATAAAGTGATGTAGGATGCTTAAAGATTGATGCCGTCTAGCTCTAACATTTTTAACTTACTTTTGTTTTTTTTTTTATATGTACAAATTTACCTTCATTTTGTTTTATCAAGAGTTTTTGCATATTACGCCTTACACTTATTTATTTTTCAATGTTTAGATAGTATTGTGTACTTGTTGCTTTTCTTTGGTTTTCTTTCTTCTTCTTTCTTTTTCTTTGTGCTTTTTTGTTGTTGTTGTTTGGACAAGCGTAAGAAAAATATATGATACAAGTCACTTTTATATCAAACTTTTTCTCTCCATCTCTCGCTATCACTTTTACTTTCTCTCTAACTAACTCGCTTTATCACCCTCACTGTCTCTCTTGATTTCTTGGAATTTTATATTAAGAGGTAAATTGTAGTATGTGTGATTTGTTATTACTGTAGTTGCTGCTGTTGTTTTTGTTATTGTTACTTTTATTGTTGCTGCTGTTGTATATTATTTTATTACGTTTTGATAAATGATGCTAATAACACAAAATTTAATGCTACTGCTTAAGATTAAAGTACATAAACACCCACACCTATATTCCTATCCCTACACATACACACACATTCAATCACACACAGGCGTACACATATACGAAAAATGCATAATATTTTCTTGGTCTGTTTGACTCCATCATCAATCGTATGCCCAGATTCATATGCATATATAATTTAGAAAAAAAATATGAGCAACAACAACAGCAACTTAAACAACAAATGTGAATAAAATTGAATTTTGTATGCATGAATTCTCGTTTTATGCTTTCTGTTATTTTTTTATACTTTTTTTTTCTGTGGAAAAGTAACGAAAATTTGCGTTTCTTTTTCTCTTTGATTTCATTGTGACTATTGTTTTTGTTGTTCCATTTAATTGTGGAAATTTGTTTATAAAATTGAAATATTTTGTACATGTTCTCATAGATATCATTAACATATTTCATTTCTTTTTGTAATTTATTTAGTCTTTTTCACATTTAGAAAGTCATGTAAAGTGTTTAATACAATTTAGCACAAAAATTGTTACAACTTTTTTATATGATTTCACAAAAAAGAAAGTACCTTAAAATATTGTATTGCATAATTTTGGGTATTAATTGTTACAAAAGGCATATACCGGTTACAAAACGTTTTCGTTTACCGTTACCGTCATTGTCACACAAACAGTTTTTTAAGTGATGATTATAAAAGCATGTTGAAAAGTTCTCTAAAATCAATTTTTATTATTTCTATTAAATTAATTTTGATTGCTGCAACAGTTGTGGTTTGCGCGTTTTTTAAGATTTTAAAAAAGTGCCAATCACCAACTTATGAACGATTTAAGGTTGACTTATTGGACTTTATTCAAACTTTCATTATACATAAATTTGGCAACACTGGCTCCAGTCGTGTCAAATGAACATTATTGAAATCTGTATTTCATGTACGAACAGTTGTGCAATTTTTCTGTTAAATTTGATTTTAAAATACTGAAAAAATCTGAACTAACACGCCGCGTTATGCTTTATTGTTAAAAAGTAAAATTTTATGTTTTATAGGAAGGGAGTTGAACACGAGTTCTGTCTTCTTCACTTCTTGATTGACCAGTCATAAAAAAATATTGGATAAACTGTAACAATGGAGAAGTAAGACTGATTGGTAAGCAATCAAGGAATGGTACAGGTACTAAACATCAATATTATTGAAATCATTTACAAAAAGCAGTCGATATGCGTTCTAGTTTTACAAGAATCAAGGCATTTCAATAGCGTTTTATATTGAAACGCAACCAAATCGAAATCTATTTGAAATTAATACTCAAGGACAATAAAAAGGAGATTTCTTCGATAAAATATCTAATAGAAACGGTTGTATTGAAAATGCTGTCATTATGCCTTGCAAATCGAAAATGAAATCTAAAAATGTTGTATTGAAGGTTTGAAGGCATTCAAATTAGCATGATCTGTTGGATGCTATTCGATCCGGATGTGCCAATTAATTTTGTGGTTTCAGTTATTCTTAATTCATTTGGTTGACCTTAGAAGTCATATCAAAAAAAGCGTTATGCTCCATTGCAGCATGCAGCAGAGCCGCGCTTTAAATTGTTATGGTCATCTGAATCAATTTGACGAAACATATTTGGAAAGTTTTATTTAATTCTCACAATTATCTGCTTATCATTTGCTTTAGTCAATATAAAAATTTGCCGAAAATTATTAATAATAAGTGCTAATAGATTTTCAACAAAAAATTTTCTTTACAAAATTCATTTGTTTTGCACAAAAATTTTTCAACTTTTAAATATGACATTAAAAGCTTTCATTTTCTGAAATTTTCACTTTGGCTGTAATATTGATAAAATTTGTTACATGAATGGTTTTTCATATATCGCCGAAAATTTTTCGCTTCTCTCATAATTAAAAAATAATTGAAAAAAGGAAAGTTTGTATATGAAAATGATTTCGAAATTTCAATTATTTCCTATAACATAAAATTGATTAAAAACTGATTAAATTTGTATGCAACGTTATTAATGAACTACTATTTGGCAAAAATCTTGCAAAATGTTCAACATTTTCGAAATGTATCACATTTTGTAAAATTTTTTCATTTTTTTTATTTATTATTGTAATGTTTCCTTTGAGCTTACATTAACTAAAATTAATTTGAATGAAAAGTCTTTTAAGAAATATTTAAATTAAGGTTGATATTCAATATTGATGTTACAATATCGTTAGTTAAAAAAAAGTAATAGAAACAATAACATCAAAAGAACATTAGAGATGGGAAGAGCAAATGAAAAACAACAAACTTTTGAAATAAAATTGTTGAAATGGGAAATGTAATAACTATTGAAAAAAAAAAGCAACAAAAACAAAATCGATCGAAAATAAAATTTAATTGGAATACTATCACGTTTCCTGAAATCATTTCATATCCTTTTATAGGCGAAATAAGAAAAAAGAAAAGCAAATCCAAACAAAAATAAAAGACACAAGTAGAAAGCAGCAAGAAGAAAAAGCAACAAATTTTACACTTTGATTTATGATATATTGCTGTTCATATCTGTCCATCATTCTATATATTTTCTTCTCTCTCTGTCTCTCTCTCTCTCTCTCTCCCTTTTTTTTTCTTTTTACTTCTGTTTCATTCTCACTCACAGAGACAATTGTTATGAAAGTAGGCGGCCAGTTAGGATGTGTACAGATGCATATGTCCCCTTCATGGTTTTATTTAAAGAGCAATACACTTTGTTACACACACAAACATATCTATACATATTTTTTAGGGATTGTATTACACATATAAACACACACACACACACACACACACACACTATTATATATATATATATATATATATATATTATATATATATATATATATATAGAATATATAGATATGAATATGTATGGACATATTTTAAAATATTTTAATGTGGTATGTGTTGTGTACATGATTTATACAATTATTTTGTACAATGTACTTGTCATACCAACACTTTCATAATGACTATTAACAATTTGACTGACTGATAGACTGATAGACTGATAGGCTGTTGATTGTAGTCTAATGAATGTAGTAACTAAATGACTGAAATAACTGATAGCCAGCTATCAGTCATTTCATATTTCATATGAATTGAATTCAACAAATTAGAATAAATTTATTTTGTTGTATATTTTAATGTAAACATATAAATATATATTCAAAATTTATGCACATTATACTAATGCAATATAATAAAATGGAAAATATAATAATTTTTAATGATTATGTACAATTCAGCACAAAATATAATAATAACAATAATAATAATAATAATAATAATAATAATAATATAATAATAATAATAATAATTCTAATGACTTAACTCTAAATCATCTTAATGATTGAAGAATGAAATTAAATTATAATAGAAGATAGAAAATTTTTTTAAAATTTTAACTATGAACTCTGGTCAGACTTAATGTATTACATCATATAAAAACCATAAAAGTGGGAATTGAAATTTTTTAAAATTTCAATTCCCATCAAATAATGAAGATAACATTCACATAAATTTTTTTATATAATTTACAAGTTTTAAGGACATGAAAAAATTTCAAAAAAAAATTCAAAGAATTTTAGTTGATTTGGTAATCGTGATGGACGTTTTTTGAATACATAAATCCTAATATTTCTGTTTTGTGTCAAATTTTGTATAAATTATGATTAAATGCATTTTTGGAAAATATTGTTATCTTAAAAAACTTTTAACCAATTTAATGCATTTATATCTGATAAAATATTGACCTGAGGTGTTTGAAATGGTTGCAAAGCCAATTTGAGTGTTTAAGTCTTAACAGAGTTGCCATATCCATGTAACATGACAAAATGGGAACTTGATCTTTATTTTTAATCTTATTTATTTTTATTTAATAAGAATAACTTTTCCTCATTATTGCAATTATTATGTATAAAAATTTTTCAAAATTCCAAATCATTTCAAGAAATAATCAGTTTTTGTAATAATTTTTCCAAATATATTTTACAACATGAATTTGCTTTTTTCAGTTAATTTAAGTAGATATTTGTGATTAAATTAAATTAAATTTGTAAATAAAAAGTTTTATTAGTTTAAAATGCTATGCATTCGTATCAGTAAAATTTGCAGATTAAAACTTTATAAGCCGATTTTAGTATTAACATTCTTTAAATAAATTTTCTCCATACAAACAAAATAAGTTTCTCTTGGTGTAGTGTTTCAATTGATTTTTGACCTGAATCGTTTGGCACTGCTTGGTAGAATTGAATTGAATTTTTACACAATCAAATTGTACCGCATCAACTAGGAAAATAAATATGATGCATAGGGTTCAAGGGCGAACTTAGATGTAAAAAAAATTTTAAGTGGAAATTGTTCGCAAGAAAAAAGAACCCACCTGAAATTACAATATTTCCCGATTAGTCAAGTTAAATCGTCAGATTATAATTAAATGTAAATTTGTATAATGAATATTATACAAAAATATTTCAGTGCTTTCTAAATCTTTCGGGAAGGAAATTAGCATTTGTTTTGATACCCTAAGTAGCCTTTTTTTTAAATTCCATTAACAAAGCAGAGACATTTAATGGATGCCTTTTTTTATATTTTACTAAACATGTGAAAAATTCATAGATGTGAAATTTTCCCCAAAAAAGCGAGAAAACAAAAAGCAAGGAAGAAGAGTAAAGAAAAACAGGACGAAAAAAAGTAGAATCATTAACCTCTCATTTGTTATTTCAGTACATGAAAAATTAGGTTAAAGTCTTAGAATGTTTTGTAACATCTTTGACTAATTAATGAGAAACTTTTTGTTAAAAGCTAAAATGTAAAAAAAACAAATAAGTGTAAGTGTAACAACAACAATATGGACACATATACTTGTACTCTCACGCCTTTAAGAAGTTAGAAAAATGTATGTTCATGTAATTTTGTCTACAGAGAAATAATTTTATTTTTTTACTGTCTCGTTTTTTCATTGCTACATACACTTTATATAGCTATCCCGTTTTGGCGGTGATAGCAATATATTCCCTCTTTGAATTAGAATCAAAAAGAGAATAATGTTAATAACGAAGAGAGAAAAGCTTTGATAAAAATTCTCTCTTTGGTTTGCAGTTTGCAGTTTGCAGCTTGCAGTTTGCAGTTTACAATTGAGAGATCTACATAAGATTCTGTTTCTGTAGCATACAGATATGGAGAACGAGAAAGAGACAGAGAGAGGTAGCGTACAAATGCAGATAATCTGCATAACTCATCGTGAACCATTTTACTTAGCAGCATATTTCTTCTTGTTTAGTATTTAACTGTAAGTGACAGTGTATTGATTGTGAGCATGTTTTTTTGTTGAGATATGGGCGTTTATTTATATAAATTTTCTTTTGACGGCTACAAACAAGTAAACGAAATGAAGGAAGTGCTTAATATTTTTATGTTTATTAAAATTCTTGTATTCTTACATCAAGAAGCTGAAAATTGAAATAGTAGTAAAAAAAGAAACCCAACTTTTTAGATTAAGAACGAAACAGAACAGTAAAAGAAAAGCGTCAGTGATACTTGGTATGTTTCTCCATTAAAATGCATAAGGATAAAAAAGGGAAAGCAGTTACTGAGAGGAAGCAGAAAACAATTTTATAAAACTTTTGCAAAACTTAACTTTTTCTTTTGGTCCTTTAAAATCTGTTTATCGGCTTTTATTCACTCACTTTACACAATTGTACTTATTTAGTGCACTTGTAGTTTGGAAACTTGAAAAATTTTTTAAGCATATAATATGCTAACACAATTTACAGGATGTTAATGTAATCCTTAAGATATTTCTTGATAATAGAAATAATTTTTTACAAACACAAAACTGAAACAAAATTTACTTCATGAATTGATTCTTTATTAGACATTTTTACTTCTTTCTTTTGGCATCTATTGAAATTTTTTTTTTAATGAAATATTTTGTCTTGCTTCTGTAAGAGTATTCTTTTCTCTTTCTAAGAGGTCACTTGAATTGTCTTTTATATTAACATAATATTTCAAGCATTACAAAGTTTGGAAAAACTATTTTAATAATATTTTTCAGTACATCAACGTCATTGGTTATTAAAGTGAGTGATAGTGAAAAATGACCACTTATCGTCTAAAAAATTGAAATGTGTTGGAAATGAAATGTGTTAAAATAACTATTTTCAAAGTATTTAAAGTCTCGCAAAATCTCCAAGGCCACTTAAGAATGTTCCCTCCAAGGAAATAGACACAAAATTTACAATAAGTATTCAATGTTTTGGGTAAAAATCTTGCACAAACATCAAGTAATATGACACAGTTAGATTGTAAAAAAGTTCAAATTGAAACTAGATTTTTTATAAAAAAATGTACATATTTATCTAGTGGGCATTAATCATAGAATATACGTTAGCTCACAGGGTTAAAATTTAAAATTAAAAATTTTTTTTTTTAAATTTTGATGTAAACCATATCAAATGAGCAAGAAGTCCATACTTTAAGTATAGAACTTCCACTTTCAAAACCTGGTATAACTAGAGGGATGAGTACTTGAGATATAATAACAATCTACTTGATAAGTTTTTTTAATGCTATACTTATAATTTAATGATGGATCAAGCCAGTTTGTCATCAATAAAATTTTCTCTAACTTGAGACAGCCTACATATCAAATGAGGAATTTTTCCTTCGATCATTTATATTAAAAACTTACGTAAAAATTGAAGTAATGCGTTTTTCAAATTTATAAAATTGATGGCATTAAATTTTTCATTTAACTGCTATAGATTTGTTTCGATTTATACACGTTTCGATTTTATTAGTAATACTTTATGAATTGGTTAATTTGTATACATTTAAATGATGCATTCTATAACATTAAAATGCATTCATCATATTGAAAGTTTGTATTTTCAATTATTATAAATGTAAAATTTAATTTAAGTAAATATTTTTGCTGCTGCCATTTTCTTTCTCTATTCCTATTTTGCATGCCATTTATTGTTCAATAAATTTCAATAATGCAATCTATTGAATTTATCAATATTGAATTTACGATATTTAATGGTAATCTTATACAAATCGACAACGTGACAAATGGACAAAGCAAGTACAAGAAAGCAAATATTTAAGAAGAAAAATTCAATAAAAAGTACAAAACTTTTCTAAAAGGATTATTTGAAAATTATAGTTAATTATTAATTGTTAAATGAAAATTAAAACATTAATTAAAATTTATTTAAGTATTTCATCTACAGTTTATACAGAAAATATCAAAGAAATTGTCATAGAATTTGAATGCTATTACTTTTACTCATTAACATTTATATTATGAAAACTTTCAAAGAAATTATCTAAATCGTATGCTTAATGTTTACCAAATTGTAACAATAATTTAATGCTAAAATAAACTAAATAATTTACTTAAATAGATAAACAGCAAAATATTCTATTTGCAGATTATTTTAGATGATTATAAAACTGAAAATTTTAAAAGTCTTTATGTCACATTTAAAAATTCTAGAAGCAAAACAAATTGTCATATGATTACGATAAATATTAATCAATTATCATAATAATTTTTAATGAAAAATACTTAAACAGAAACCAAAATAATATTTTCTCTATAAACTCATACTTACCATGCAACATACAAGACAATTCTGTCCAACTAGGCTCATAGACATTTTATATTTATGGTATCAAAAAAAGCAGTATCCAATCGAAAATTTAAAAGTTTGAGATTAAGATTGACATGAATCGTCCATTCTGAATGAATATTATTAATAATCATTCCTAGAGGCTGATTTCTAGACTTAGAGATAAATTAGGTTTAGAGTCAAGCAGCGTCTGCTTGACTCATTTAAAATAGAACTTCTGGATAAATAATTTTATGAAATATCTAAAATTCCATACAATTATATCGATATGGTCTGAGATAATACAAGTTGAAGCATCGGCTTAAAAATCCGAGCATTGTGAACTTTTATTCCAAAGGAACATTTTCAATTAAGCATGAGCATTCAACATTTTTTTAAATAAAGATTTATTGCTTAGGAATTCGAATGATTTTATTTTTGCATCCTCTAAAGGTATTTTGGCAACAATCTTTTTATAACTTTCATAATTTAGTAAAATTGACTGGGATTTTTGTAGAACCAACAGAAACAACACTTGAAAAATTTGATGCCATTTAAACAAAAATTTAAAAAAAAATTATTTTTTAAGTTGCCACAAAAATATTAAAGTTCCAGGTAACTGAATTGAGAAAAATTTTTTTTGAAACATCCATTTCAACTTCATCAGAACAAGTGAGTTTTTGACCAACAAAACATATTACTTAAAAAAAAAAAAACAAAAAATTGTTAAATAGAAAAATCTGCAGAAGAAGAAAAAAAAATAGAGAATAATGAAGGAAGTTTTTTTTTTTCTTTGCCTTTTATTGTTTAGTGCGTGCAACATTTTTATGACGCTTGAAGTACAATACAAATGTATTATAGTCCTTTTACGTCTTCTTCTACCTTTTACTTATACTTTTAACTTCTGTCTTTGTCACTTATTCTGGTTGGTGCACTTTTTTTTTTTTAATATTTTATTTGTTTATGTATTTCTTATAAAAAATGCAAGATAAGCAGGTGCTATCACTTATTGCTCCTACTGTTGCTGTTGTTACACCATCAACAATTCCATTATTATTTCTACTGCTTCTTCCATTTTCTCCTCTTTTTCCACGCCATTTCCCAAAGTTACGAAAATATTTTTAGCAAAGTGCTTTCATTATTTATATTATTAACCATATGTGTCAGCCAAATATATGGACAATTTATAAACATTTTTAAAAATATATAAATATGTACATGTACAAGTGTCCTTTTTAAAGGATATTTTATAAAAACATGTGTTAGCGAGAGGAAAACATTTGATTTAAAAAAGAGAAATAACATAAAAATTAGCAGTTAGCAATTGCTGGCCATGCTTAATGTTGGAGTTGTGGTTTGTTGCCAATTACATTTACAATTTTATTTAACTTATTATTGTAATTGTTGTTGTTATTGTAATACAAAAAAAAAAATTGAAAAAAATTTCATTTAGAAATTTTTGAAATTGGTTAAAGTTTTTTGATAAAATCACCTGGCAAATAAAAGACTTTTCACAGTGAACCTGAAATTGATTTCTCTTTTCTGTAAGTTCAGGGTCCATGGCCTGATGCAGAAACTATTTCATCTGCGTTCACTTTTCATTGGTAACTGTTAGCTTGTAAGGAAATAATTGTGCAATGAATTGATTAGCATAATTATGCATTTTTTTTTCTTCAAGTTCACTGAATTTTCTATTAGACAGTAAAAGAATTACAACCACATTGATTCATTGATTCATTGATTCATTGATTCATTCAATTCTTCTCATTTTTATGTCATAAAATCTAAATTATTTTGATAAGATCAATTTATTTGTTTATTCAACAGAAATAATTTAAAAATAATTGAAGTGAGAACAATTTGAATTGTACTTTTCCTTGAGACTTAAGAGTCACATTGAGAAAATATCATGCCCAAATTTGGATAAATATTTTCTAGAGAAAGTTGTTATATATAAAAAAAAAAAAATTATGCCAAATTTTCTAATTAAATTAAATTGAAGTTTATAGGTTTAATTTCATTATGAGGGCGATATGGCATTCAAAGTTTCCAAGGTAATTCTGGCTTTTCTCTTGAGTCGAGCGAGTTAAGTTGATCTTTCAAGAATGCACTTATGTAAATATGTAAGTATTATCTCATCTATATTTTAGTGTATATTATAATAATTAGGAAATTTTAGGTTCTAGATTGTAGGTTTTAAATGGATTAAACAAAAATGCTAAAAATAATCAAAGTCATGATAAAAAGGGAATATTTTGCATTTGCGAACGGTACGATACATTTCATATCATTAATAAACAATACAAAATACATATAAACCCGTATATACATCTTGTATACCTAGGTCCATATTTTCCTTTTCTAACATTTAACAATTTATATATTTTTACTTATTCTTGCATTTGCCCTTGCGGTCATCTTTCATAAACTCGTATAAATATTTGAATTTAAGTGGATGACAAACAGAAAATAGAAAAAGGCAAAAGAAAAAGGAAAAAGAGGAAAGAATGCAAGAAAATGACAGAAAGAAAGTAAAACAAATAAGAAAGCAAAAAAGAAATTGAAACAAAATAAATAAAGTAAATAATATTTTATGATAAACTTTTTCATATAAATAAATCTAACTGGAACCGTCCGCACAGCAGCCTTCACGTTATGGAATAATAATAAAGCAAAGGGAAAAGCAAAAAAAAAAAAAACAACAAAAAAGAAAAATTCAAATAGAAAATTATTATTTCTCTTGTTTTGTTCTTTTTTTTTCTTACATCTTCTTTATAGCCTTTTTTTCTTTTATGATTTGTGTTTTCCTTAATATTTCTTTTTATTTTCTGTTACAACACTCTTAAAGGTGGCTTCGAACAATTTTAAGGCAATTTTGAAATGAAGATTGTTCGATAAGTGCAAGATTTCAGTTGAAACTTAAAATTTGTATTTTTATTAAAATAATTATTTAATAGTTTTTTTTTTTTGAAAGATTTTCAAAGAATTAAATAAGAATTTGAAATTGTTATCTGAATAAAAAAATTTTGAAATTCTAATAACAATTTTGAATGTTGAATGTTTGTTGAAAAATAAAAATTCGTTAAATTACATCTTGGAGCTATAAATGAAGTAAAATTTCTGCTTTATAAAAATTTTTACAATTTTTTCAAAAATAAAAATTCGAAGATCTACTTACTAGGCGTTTATTTTTCTGAAATCTGAAGAAGTCGCTTTTAATGTAAAAAATTAAGTAATCTCTCAATTCATGATCGCAATTAAAAGGCCCAATAATTTTTCGTTTGTAACATTAACAACGTTATCCAAAATATTCAAACGGAATCTGAGATGAAATTTGTAGTTTTGCCTTGAACGATATAAATCAATTTTCTATAAAATATTTATCAAGCAATCCTCGTATTTATAATGTTATTTTTAAGTTGCAATCTGAAATTTTTCTGTTAGATAAAAGACGAAAATTTTATTCTACTTCATTTTTTTATTTATTATATTTTTTGTGTAAAAAAAAAAGGGCGATAGTTTTTGGTTTGATGTGAAAACTTTAATAATTTTTAGGTTCTTTTTTCTACGTTTTCTTTTTTGTTTTAATTTGGTTTTCTTTGTTTTTGTTTTTCCTTCGTCTTTTGCTTTTCTTTTTGCATTGAATATTTTTAAATCTTTATTGCTTCTTTTACAATTTTTTTCTCTGCCTTTTCACTCCTTTAAAGTTATCGTTCACAATTATTTGCATTAAAATATCATGGAATTTATTTTATTGGTTTTTTTTTGTCTTGTTGTTGTTTTTAGTTTTTTTTTTCTTTTTTTTTTTTTTTGTTTTATTGTCTTTCTTTGGAAGCCCCATTGAAATTCTATAATGAAATGAAAAGAAAAAAATTAATAATAAAAATTTGTCTTTTTCATTTTTCTCAAGTTTGGTTTTTGTTTTGTTTGATTTTTGTCTCTCGGTTATTATTATTATTATTGTTATTATAATGTATTGTCCTTAATATTTTAATGCTTGTATCATTTATTTTTAATATCAGTTTATTAATCTATGTGTATGTGTGTATGTGTGTATGTGTGTGTGCATATGTAAATATTTTCATGGAAAGTGTACTTATTTAAATCTATAAGCCTCTTATGGGAACATTATACACTCCCAGCCATATTGAATAAACACATACAACTACAAATACATATACGTACATATAAAATCGAATATATATTTGCAGTTGACGGAAGGTTGCTTGGAAGGTTGATTATACCGATTTATAAAATGTTTGTGCAGATTTATATTTTACTTAGAATGGCTGGAATGAGATTCTATTGTTTATTATGCTCAAATAATTCAGAATCGATCGATTTTGAATTCATTCAAATAATCGAATGAAATTTAGTAAGCTGATACATTTTGGTCAAAAGATTTTAGAGAATAAGTGTAAGAAAATTTTCCATATGGCGACTTTTTCTGGAAAAAGTTTGACAATTGTGAGTATTACTTTAAATCCAAATCGGTTCATTGTAAAATTTTATTCTAATCAGTCCATGTCCATGTTTTAGATCATCTTTCGTATAATCTTTACATTACATTTCTTGACTTTTCAAATACATTGGCCAAATGGAACGTAAAGTATTTAAGAATCAATTCCATCTTACCACAATATTCTTTCACGTTCTTTATTAAATTTTTTTTTTCTCCTTCTTTATTCTTTTGATTCTTACACTCATCACACTCATACACTTGGTAAATCAAGTATAATCAAGCCATTTCATTAGTAAGTCAAAGAAAAAGGATGAAGAGCAATTGAATTTGATTCCCATGCGATAAAACGGATACAGATGTACCAGATATACCAGATGTACCAGATGTACCGCACAAGCCAACCATATGACTTAGATGTTAGGTTGATTATTGAAGTGTTAGCGTTGACAATGTTATGGTACTTTTTGTGGTTAAACAAAGTGTTTTTGGTGAGGGTTATTGTTGTTATTGTTGTTATTGTTGGTATTGATATTGACCCAATTGTGGCCGGTTTTTGTTATACATAATTTTCATGTATTATTTTTATGTTTAGTTGTTATTGTAGCTGGCGTTTTCTCTTCTACGCGTTTCCGTTATAAATGTTATAATAAATGATTGGCTTAAATATCTATTTTCGAATTTTTTTCATTTCCATTTCAATTTTGATTTCCATTTTCATTTCATTGCTGTATCGATTTTTATTTTTCATTTCTTTTCTCATATATCGCATTATTGGGGTAAATAAATATGTACTTAGTTCTTGGCTCTTGGAAATTGGGGATAATTGCATTTTGTCATTATGTTAATAACGCCTAAAAGGTATCGCTGGAGGGAAGACTCCATAAGGTATACACATATTTAATCAGCCTCAAATTCTGAATCGATTTTGAAATGCTTGTCTGTCCGTCCGTGCAATAGTATGAGGTAAACATTCTCTTGGTCGCAAAATAAGACAACCAAACTTCAAATTTATCGGAAATATTGAACGTTCATGTTCATGATTGGGATTTTTTGGAAAGGGAAGTGCCCACAGTACAACGGAAATTGAGAACTTTTCTATTTCTTTGTTTAAATAAAAATTGATCGTTTTTCGCTCATACTTTAAAAAACTGTTTATCTGAGTGGTGAATACCTAAGATTCAGCACCAGCCAAATCTAATTTAGTCATTTGCTCAGATTTTTTTTTTACTTTCTTTTATTTTGCTTTGCCTTTCCAATGGCAATCATAATAATGAAAAATTTGATGATAATAATGTTAATGAATATGATGATAATGATAAAGATAATAATCATAATTATATTAAATAGTGATTGATAATAATGATGATACTAATGACAATGATGATGTAGATGGGCTTGATGGCGATGCCTAAATACTTATTTCAATGTTCATTGTTCAATGTTCAATGTTCATTTTTTTTTGCTATTTTATTGTACATTCTATAAAATAACACACATTAATTTTTATTTTTATTAGTTGAAGTCAATAATAAATAAATTTGTAGATCGTAATAAACAAAAGTGTTTAATATTTCACTTCAAAATCAAAACTCTTTTAATTTTATATAAAACAAAAAATTATTTAATTTTATTATTTATATGAAAGCACCAAATGCCTTTTTACGCAATTTTATCATTTTCTCTGTATCAATGTCCTCATACCCTTTTCTCCTGCTATTTTAATACTTTGATCACATTTTGTCGTAAATTTTCTATTTGTGTGTACTATGAAATCCCATAGAAAAACTTTGAAAATCGATAAACGTCCCTTAAAGAACACTCTCTAATTTACTCATTAGCCGATCTCTAGGAGAACATTTTCTGAAAACAGATCCACTGGAAAATCTCTATCTGAGATGGATACAATAACTGGAAAAAGCCCCAGCAATTGGGCGTCCTTTACTTAGCAATTGTTCAAGGCCAATTTGTATGCGTTTTATGGATCAGTTTTTAATATTCAATTCAAAATTTAACTAACTTAAATTATAGAAATTGCTTTTAATTAAATGTCTAAAATCATTTGAACTTGGAAATTATTCACGCTTCTGTCTGTAAAGTAAGGTCCAAATAAATTATATGAAATTTATTTTATTAATATTATTGAAAAATAAAATTATTCAATTTTGACAAAGATTTTTTTTCTTCTTTTCTATTTCATGTAAATTACAATGCATTTACAATGCATAGAAATGCCATTTTTAGAATAACTGGAGTTTGAGTCTTATATAAATAAAAATAATAATGACATGAAATGAAATGACATGAAATGTCATTAGTTATTTAGTATAAGCCTAAAAGTATATATTTTGCATAAATTTTCTATGTTCACACAAAACGATATTTAACTCGATTTTCCAGTCATTTCATGTTGATACATAAAATATTTAAATAAATAATATAAAATTATGATTAAATTTATTGTAAAAATGTTTAATGTTTAAAACATGTCCCAGAGTGAATTATTCACAATGTAAATAATTTATTGTTCTTTCAACTGATTTATAAAACATTACAAATTAGAAGGCCAGATTAAAATAAAGTCTATTATCATCGACATTTGTTGTGGCAATTGCAGTCGCAATAATTTTTGTATTTTTGTATTTTTGTACCATAATAAAATTTCTAATGATATTTCTCTATAATTTGTACCATTAAATGTTTGATATTAATTTTTCATATTTTTTTTCCATATTTTACTTTGATTGTGAACAAAACTTTCATTTATTCATTTAATTTTATGATTGACTCTTAAAGCTCTTGCAAATATCAAAAAATGCCAAAAATGCCAAAAATGCCAAAAATGCCAAAAAAAAGCAGAAGCAAAATAACTAAAATTTTATGGTTGCATTGCATTCATGTTTTCCAGGATATGACTCAAATCTTCCATATTAATGTCATTCTTATGATCAAGATCATAAGAATCAAAAGTAACAATCGTTTATTATAATTTTGTTGATATTAAACAAATTTTTAAAATTCATGATGAATTTTCATGGATGATTGATTCATGATGAATTTTCTTGTCCACAAGTTATTTTGAACTTTTAAAGCTGATCATTTTATGGTATTTCTATTGCTTGTCCGTGAACATTGCACCTATTTTGAGCGGTTTCTGAGTGGCGCTTGTAGAACTTAAAAATTTATTGTGCTTTCTGCATTTACGATTAAATTCTCTCGCCTATTATTTGCTTTTGTTGCCCCACAAGTTATTTTACAGAATTTGTATTGTTTAGTAAAACTGCAGTTTATAGGGGAAACTTTAAAATGTACAAAATCTAATATGATTTATAAACTCACATAAAAATCGTTGAACGTAAAACGTTTCACATACATACGTATAATGTATAAATCTTTAATGTATAGTTTCATAGTAGCACAAACTGAAATGCGGGTCATGTTGCTTTACTAATGCTAACTTACTGTTAATTTACCGTTATGCTACTCAATGAGACAATTAAATTTACTGCTGTAACTGTTTTTTGTGACATTTGTGTTTGCACATTTAGGGATTAGATTTGTAGAATGAAAAAATAATAAGAATAAAGAGAATAATAAGAAAAAATAAAAAAAGAGAAGAGAAAAAGAAAGCAAAGTTACATGTGAATTTAAAATTTTTAAAGATTTATCCTCTTATGTAGATATTAAATAAAATATAAACAAAAAATTATACATGTAAAATAAAAGTTATGGTTAATCAAGATGGACCCTTCAGTATTTTGCATCATCATTTTGTTTATTATGAAAGGTTTAGGTTGCTTATGTAAAAAGTCCAGTCAAGTGAATTATAAATCGAAAAAAATTGAAAAAAGTTTACAAAATGAAACAATTGTTGCTAAAATTCAAAATTGTAAATTCAAATTTTTTTCACATAAGAATCTGGAAAATTGCCGGATTTCTCTTCTCTTTCGTTTTAAAGAGAAAGCTCTGCCTATCTAAAAAAAATTCATTTATTATTGTTATCTGTGAAAAAATGACTATCTAAAGAAAATTATTCTAAATGGATCTGTGTGGTTAAGAAATGGGCCTATCACGCAAATTTTCTAGAATTTTATCCACCAAATATCTAGTGTACTAAGAGCGGCATTATGAAATTAATTTATCGTACAATATTATTAATGTTATTGGCGCTATTATTATTGTTCGTGCTTTCGTTATTGTTGTTGTTGTCATCGTTCATATCACATTTTCATACCATTTCCAGTCTATTTAATTTCCATTATTAATTGTGAATTTTGCTCTCTTGTTTTTTATGCTCTCTTGTTTTGTTCTCTTGTTTTTTTTTTTTTATGAAGGTAAACACAAAGCTATACTTTGTCTGTACCTTCTTATTATTTTCTCGTTGTTTTTTTTTGCGTATTTATATTTTGTTCGCTTGTTTTTTTTTTTTTTTTAATAGTGTGTTGTCTTTTACGATATGAATTTTTTACTTCATGTAATTAACTATTCATTTCGCATTTGTTTATGCCATTTATCACATATTTTCACTGATTTATAAACATTTTGCTTAACTGCATTTCATTTCTTGTTTTGTTTTTTTTTCTTTTAATGCACTTTCATTTTCAATATTACATATAATTTTCTTACTCCTTTTGTCTCCCTTTTCTCTTTGTATCACCCTTTAATACTGAATCTCTTTTCAATTTATCCTTTGTATTGCCTTTATTTCTTCTCCTAGTTTCGTTTTAATGGTTTGAAAAGCCGGTAGTAAGTAGAAAAGTGATTTAATTTTGTACTTATTCAATTCATTTATTCTTGCATTGTGATCCTTTCAAATTGGTAAATTTTTAAATGGTTTTGCTGCCATATACATATATGCCATATGCAATATACAATCAAACAAACGCCTTTTATAAGAGTTCTAAAAAATTTTAATACTGTTACGGAAGATTATCCTTTATCATTCTTTGTCGTGCATTTTAAAAGGTTGCTTAAATTTTTAGATAACTCTCAAAGATATAAAATATTCGGCAATTTATTAATATTTCCTTATGGAATTTAAAAGATGTCCCTGCTTTCTTTTTAAAAAGAATGGAATGACCGGCCATTTGATGTTTTTATTTTATTTTTTTTTTTGATGTTGCGAAATTTTGATAATCTACGTCGATATTGAATTACATTTTAGACTTAACATTTTTACAATGAATTCTTCTAATTTTGTAAAAATTTTTATTCTAATTTTTTCATTGAAATTTTTATTCTGACCGATTAAAATATTTGTATTTCTTATACAAATTATATAGCATGATATTATGGGCTTGGTAAAGTTTTTGAAATAAATCTATTTTTACACACCCAGAATCATTTTTTATGCAATTCAAGCATAAAAATATGGTAAGTCTGTCCATGTAATTCTAATAAAATTAATTAGGATTAAATAATTTTTAGAATGATTTTTTAAGAAACATTTTAAAATATTGGATTTTATTTTTATATAAATCCAAATACGTGTACCAAGTGTGGTCTAAGTCGGGACAATAAAGTTTTCGTATGCCTTGAAAACTGCAATTTTTAAAGACATTAATTTAAAATTAATTTACTTGATTTCTTAATTGTTTTAAATAAAATTATGTAGAGTATTTAAAAGTTGGCTTCAACCGAATGTAAAAAATAAAAGTTTCTTTTTTTGATTTATGACTGTTTTTCATCATCTTTCATTTCTTGTTGTTTTTTTTTTTTTTTTTTTTTTTTTGGAAATTGTTACGCTATTTAACTTTGGGGCTAATACAAACCCATTTACAGAAAAAGTTCGAAAGAGATGAAGAGGGGCAAAAACCTATTCATGCATCCATTATTCAACTCATAATAAAAACTTTTGATATTCCAGGCACATAAGAAAATTATTCAGCCTTACATTTAACAAGTTAAATGCAATCAAATGTGCAAACATACTTACAAACACAAATGTATAAAATTTTGAAAAAAAAAAATTCTGTAGATAGAAAGATGTATGAATGAAATTTACCTACATCCATCCATGTCTGCCTATTTGCCCAACTATCTATCTGGGCATGAAAGTTACATATAAAATGTATTCTTTTCATAAATGATTTTCTCTATTCTGCTTCTCTATTTCTCCTACTGTTTTTTTTTTTTTAACAACTTTAACAGCGTACAATACTTTCATTATTTACTAAATACACAGTCATAGTTCGACCACTTCTATTTCTACTTCTACTACTGTTCCACTCTACTGATAACAATGTGAACAATAAGTGAGCTTGAAGGCTTAAACGATCTACATAAAGAGCAAATATATATTCAGTTAATATACGTAACATATTGTTCAATAAATCTTCGATATAGTAAGTCATTCAATTCTTCCTTTTCTACCCAATTTACTCAATAGTTTTCATGCTGTTAAGGTAATTGATCTACAAAATATTAAGCAAAATGTTAGATGTAAGCTTGTCCTATTTTTGTTTTTTTTTTTTTTTTGATGAATTTCACAAACGATTTCTTTTTTCGTTTTTTAATTTAAGAATATTATAATCTTGCTATGCGTTACCTGTATAGGGCTACCATTTATATCAGTTGAGCAATATCAAATAGCAAATTTGAATCTGCAGTAAAATGTAAAAATTTTGCTGAAGAAACGTATTAATTTAGAATTAATAATAATCTGGCAGCAGTGTTGCCATATTATTGTAACTCTAAAAACTTTTCAAGTGATAGATTATCGTATGGTATAAGCCTAGAAATAAGTGTTTGGATGAATGTACATGAAAACATTATATCCCTTTGTCCTCCTTTACTACTCCACTTCACCATTTATGTACATCTTAATCCATATTAACCAAAATCACTCATATTACAACATGTTATAGAAATTCAAATATAATTTATAGGTTTCTATAATGTCTCTTGCTTGATAAAGTAAGCCAATTGATTGTGAATAGCTGCTGGGTCACAAATCTAATACAAATGTCTATTAATTTTCATTACTTATATAAATGTGAATGTGAATATGCTTAAAGAAAATATTGAATATTAGAATACTATTAGAAGTGCAGATAAATGTATGATCTATTTCTTACAGTATTAAAATATTAATCCATACAAAAAGTGCACCGAGGCAAATAGGCAGAGTACAGAGAAAATCTCTGCCTTATTTAGCGTAATGCTTGAGTATATGAATAAGAAATTATCAATAGATTTGTATCAAACTGTTCAAGTAGAATATCTAATATTTATTATATTCAACTGTCTCATTCTCTCTCTCTTTCTCTCTCTCCCTCTCTCTTTCCCTCTCTCTGTGGGTCTCTACTTATTTTTTATTTTAATTTTATGAAATTTCTCCTATAAATTTAAGGGTCATAGAAATAAATTTTCAAAAGGTGACACTTTAGCGATTTTTTTGCTCTTTCGCTTTTACAAGGTCTACAAAATCAAAAAAAAAAATTTCGTGTGCTACAAATGAAATTAAATATTTTGTAATATTTTGTCTTTTCTTGAATTTTTCTTTTCCCTAAAGTAAGAGAAGACCCATAAAATGCAAAAATATAATTTGAAAATACACCTTTTTCAAATAAAAGAAACAAAAAAGCAAAACATAAAGATAAATTTTCCAGTTTATAATACTTAAGAGGCGTGGCCGATTTTCTTTTCAATTATAGAATTTTAATTGCTAAGAAAACAATTTCTAGAGGGTAAATGAAGAATTTGAATCTTTTATCGGTTAAAACAATTCTCAGGCCACACATTAAAATGCATCAAAAGCATTCTCGCATGAAAGTTTTGAATTTTGTTGAATTTTAAATATCGATGGATCCGATTTAAGGCATCTATTAGTCTAGATTTGTTCACTTTTTTTACTTACTCTTACATTTATTGGAACGGAAAAGAAAAAAAGTGCAGTAAAAGGAAATATTTTCTAATGGAAAAATGTGATACGGAATATTTTGAAAATGAGTAAAACAAAAATTGTAACATAGTGTTTTTTTTTGGGACAAATTTATTAAGATAAATAACAAAAAGCACAAAAAATTTAAAGAGATATGAAAATTGAAAGAGAAAAATAAATTTTATACATTCGCTTGAAATTTGATCAATGAAAAAATGATATAAAACAAGAAGAAGAAAAAAATTTATACTCTCGTTTTTTAGAAGGCGACGCTTTAACTTGTATTTTACTTTTTATCTAAGTCTAAAATTTTTGCAGTAAAAATGTCAATTTTTATTTTTACGAGTATGCTTCGTTGTTACGAGTACGCTTCATTGTTACGTGTAGCAGTAATGTTTTGTTCATTAAACTTGATATCAATTTCTTTATGTGATAATTTAAATTGTTACACTCTATTTAAGCATTAAAGAACATTTGGAAATATATTTTGAATTTTACAGTTTCGAATTATATTTCAAATTTTTATTACAGTGCGATAAACTTATTATTTAAGAAATAATACAAAGCAATAATACAAAAGTAATTTCTTTCTTCTTTGTTATGTTTGGAAGCTTTGAGGTAAATTACATTCTTGAGGCATGTATGGCAGAGAAGAAAAGTGGAAATGTAGAAAAGAATTTCTTATATATATTTCTTATATTTCTTTTATATTTATATCTTGTTTTATTTTTCTTCTTTTTAAGTATTTTGTAGCAATTTGTTTCATTTAGCTGATCAACCAACATTGCAATTATTAATTATTAGTTATTGTGGTTTTGCATTGTCATCGAATTGCATTCAAAGTATTTATGTTAGTTATTACATAAAGTCTAAAAGGAAATACAATTAGTGCTCATCTAAACGGTATGACAATGAAAGATAAAAATTAAAAAAAAAATAAAATTAACAAGCAGCAACAACAACAAAAAGAATAATATAAATAATCACTGAATGCTACTAAAATTTATAATCGCTTAATTAATTTATATTACAATGAAAAAAATAGTATAACAGTAAGTAAGAAATTATTATTGGCTGGAGCCAAATCTTGGATACCCATTACCCGGACATCAGGGTGTTATGGTTCAGAACGCGTTACAATTTTTCAGTAGTATATAGAAAACTGAAGCATAAAAATGTGAAAATTTTGTAGGCTTAGGCGTGGTAGATATCCATGATTTCTGTATAGATGTTGCAGATCAATGACCTTACTACTTTTAAAAAATTTCAATGTTTGCAAGTAATGTACGAAAAGCTAGCAAATTTCTGCTTTAAAAAATTGTTTTTAGTTTTTCTTTCACTGTGGCTGGCTCTTTGGCCCCGATTTTACCTATTTTTAATACCAAAAATTCCTGCAAGAACTTTCAATGCTTCTATTGAAGTGGACCTTGATATCTTTCTTTTTGCGAACAGGAAAATTTGTCCACAGAGCATTACTCAGACGGACAAATGGACAGGCGAACAGACATGTCTAAGGTCCAAGATCTTTTAGAGTGTTAGAAGTATAATGATAAAAAGAGTGATGAGTATAAAAATGCAGAAAGTCTAAAAGAAAAGTGAGAATACGATAAAGAGAAAAAGCAAGCATATTTTATAAGATATCACCGATTCCTGGGGATCTTATTCGCATGTTTCAATATAAAACATATAACAATTCAAGAATTTTTATATGGAAGACATTTGAAAAATAAAGTCCCATCAGATATAAACAGTAAGCTGACAACTAGTATATCTAGACTCACTATTCCAAACATTGGTCACAAAACAAGTTAAGGAAATTTTGTTTAGTGGCTGAGCCACGAAGTGTCGCATCCAATTTTTAAAAATGGCAGCTTTAAATTAATTTTAAAAAATCGAATTGAAATTATAATAATTTTCATGGGAGACGCTTCAAAATATACTTAACGTTTGAATTTATCAAAATATGAACTTACATGCATCAAATAAATTTTTTAAGGCATTAATTTAAAATATTCACCTAAGTATAATTTTCAAAAATTAATGAATGTAATGACTTCTTCTAAGAATATACATTTTAAGGAAAATTGTCATATATAAAGCACGATTTAGTCCTTTTCTCTATAAAGCATTACACATCACTGAACTACTGCAATTGAAATATTTCAATAGTTGTAACCTATAGCTTAACCCATAGGTCGGTACAGGCATGGACATATATCAATTTGTTGATCTACAAAACATCTACCTCAAATTCTTAAAGCGTCCTTATAATTTTCGTGGACAAATGTCATAAAAGAGAAAGGAATATAATTTTGATATGTAAATTTGCATTCTTCACATTGCTGCAGCTTACATTTTCTAATTTATTTGATGTTGTTGCTGTTGTTGTTATACCAAACACATTTATTTATGTATTATTTTATATTTTAGTGATTTTTTTTTTGGTTGTTTCAATTCAATGGAGACTTTAAAAATTTGTACTTTCTTTTTAAGTGGTAAAATATAATTTTGTCTGATGGGCTTGTATGTGTGCATGTATATGTACATATACAAATATACATACATATGCATATCATGTAGAAATTAGTTATATGAATATTTTATTCTTTGTGACCGTGCGAAAAAGTTTATCTGGCGAATGAGTACAAGATAAAGCAAGTAAACGCATTACTGTCGATTGGTGTGAACCGATCTAGTCAAACTCTAAAATCTACATGATAATTTTGTATAATGTAATTAAAAAGTTCATTACAACGTAAGAAAAAAATTATAAAAAAGTGCATTTATCGATTGACTTTGACAAACTTGATCTAGATGACATTTAGTAGACCGTTTTCCTTCAAAAAATATTTGAAATTGTAAATTTGGTTCATATAGAACTCTATTTGGGGAAGGGTTGTAAAAGTTGTTCCATCTTTTAGTCAAAAACACCCCCATCTAAAAAATTTCTTTAAAATAATATAAAAATTGTAATCTGTAGGCAAATATTCAGACTTTTATCAGTGCAGAAAATTATTCTCAGTTGATCGAGGTAATAAAATTTGGATCTATATCGACTCTTCTTTTGTATGTTACAGTCATCTGCACAAAACGTAGAGTGCTTTTTTGATGGACGAAAAAATCAATCTTTCAGGGTGTGTGTGTGTGTGTGCATGTGTGTATGTATGTGTCTGTATTGAAAAAAAATATTTCATACAATTATGCAATTTCTGACTCTTCTTATCAGTAGTCATTTACCACTTCTCATATTCTCTCCTTTGCAACCTTCCTTATTCACTCATTCATTTCATTGCCTTATCCAACAATTTGATATGCTTCTTCTTTTTCAACTTCTTATATATAATAAGAGTTTTTTTTTTCGCATGTTTTTGCCAGAGATGACTTTTCATATATGGACTCTAATAAAAAATTTCATGGCCTCACTTATGTAGTGCCATAAATAGAAGACCTGCCAAATTAATTGCTTTTCATAATCTCATGTAAAATGTATAATGTAAAAGAGGTTACATGAATTTTCCAGTGAACTTTCTTATTATAAAATATTAAGTTTTTTTTATTTACATAAATATGATACTCATGACCAACCATTTGGATTTTATTGAAATTTCTATTAGCTTGAATAGTTTAGATAGAAATATGATGTTTGTACGAAACATTTCGAAATATTCCATCAGCAAAATCTTGCTTTTGGCTCTTTGTCAAAAATCAAACTTAGAACTTAGAAAATACTGAAAATCCCCAGAAATGTTTACACTTCTTTGATAAATGTGATAAATGTACCTGAAGCGTCTAAAATTAATTGAAATCTCCATAGCAGGAAATTTGGAAATTTGCACAATAATTAAGTATTTGTGACAAAATCTTCCAATGTATAAAGGACCCTTTATATTTTTTCAGTTAAGTGTCTGCTGTCTCAAAGTATAAAGGGAAACAAAATTTGAAAAAAAAAAACATCGCATAAAACCCAGTTTTGTTGATGATAAAAAAATGTATACCCTTCGAACTCATTGAATGGAAAACTGCAAAACATAAGAAGAAGAATAAGAAATATAAGAAAACAAGAAACTAAACAAGAAACTTGAAATAGTAGTTTATTGGAAACAACAACTACAATAACTACAGCAAACAACAAATCATTTTTTGTATAAAATAGTAAGAAAATCTCTAATGATTGCCCAGCATGTTGGATGGTATTAGATGCGTTGTAATTGACGTGTACACAACTTATTAGTTAGTAGTTGTATAATGCTGTTGCAATAATAGTCTAACAAAAGTATTCATACAAAATTTTATCAAATTAAGAGATATATTTTCTTTAATTTATAGAAACTGTAAGAATTTGGTTAGTTAAAAAAAAAAAAAAACAAAATATGTATAACCTTCTAATATTCTTTTGTACAATTTGTTTAATTTCGTTAATACTTTTTATGTTTTTTCCAAGTACTACGAAAACCTCCTCGTGAGATAAATAATTATCACAACGAACTTTGTATATAAACTTTTGGAAACTTTTAGCAAAATTTTCCCGCATGCCTTAGATATGAACATAAAAGTCCAATCGATCGATATTTGAATATCACTCTAGAAAGCTTCATAGCAAAATTTTAAAAGATAATTAATTAATTTCAAAAGACTTCTTCGTACTTTCCAGTTAATTTAAACGATTGATCTATATAAAAAAAAATTTCCTTAATAGTTTTTAAACTCAAAACTAACTGCATTAAATCTGAAGTGATAAAAATTAATATTATTTTTTAGTATGCTCTAGAAATTAAACTGAATAATTTATCTTTAATTTTTTTTTTTAAATATTCATTTTATTAATTAATGCGAATAAAAATTAGTAAACGTCTCTAGCAGAAAATTGTAATTATTAAATTTTATTAATATATTTTATTAAATATATTTTATAAAAAGGACAAAAAGTAGTTAAAGTGTTTCAAAATGTTTCCTTTGACACTTTACAAAATTTTTCAATTATAAACTCAATATTTATGCGAAAAAATTGAAATTTGAATTGATGAAATTTCTTATGCATAATTTGATATTTCAATATTTCAATTACGATATAATAAAATGTTAAAAACACTTAACGAATAATATTGCAAACACATTTTAATTGTACAAAATAAATAAACAAAAATTTTTCTTATAAACTTTAGCAGTCAAATCAATGACAAAGGGAACAGCAACAACAAAAATGTTTCAGTTTTTTAGTTTCCTCTTTTTACATTTATAACGTTGTAATATTAAAAATATAAAAACGAAAGAAAGAATAATAATAATAATAAAACTTAAATAAAGTGGCCAACAATTGTACTCTTGTTCTTATATTTTAATAAATCTCCAATAAAATGGACAAAATCGCTTCATTTTCGTTTCATTTCGTTTCATTTCTCTATCTTCACTATCATGGAAAAAAAAAAAAAATAGAAGAAAAGGAATAAGAATCAGAAAACTTTATAAACAACAATCACGAAACACTAAAAACAATCGAATTAACAAAAAGAAAAAAAATTTTTCTCAAATTTATTGACTTCTGCTATTGCTGTTGGTCTTGTTATCCTTTGTTACGTGATGGCGATTGAATTTACTTCTAAAAAATAAGCGAAGAAAAACGTAAAAAAATTTAGAAAATTGCTTCGAAGCAGTAGAGACAATAAAAAATGCTATGATGATTTTTTTTTTTTGCATTATCGTTTGTAATAGAGAAAAAGTCAAAATCAAATAGAAAAGGAATTACACAAAATATTTCAAAATTTTCAAAGATCAAAATATATATGTAAATAATCAAAAATTGTTGATATGGCATCACTACAAAAAGCATTCATCTTGTCCGTCTATTATTAACGATTTCATTTAACGCAAAAAAAAAAAAAATGTGTCACATCAAATTTGTCAGGAAATTTTATAGAAAATAGTTCATATCGATAAAATCGCATGCAAGGTAAATATATTTAAGTAAAAATATTATGATGCCAGTTCAAAGTTGATACAAGAGAATATAATTTTTAAAAAATTACTATTTCTTTCTTTTTTAAATTTCCTTTATTAAAAATAGAGATTTCTGGTTGAGTTTTTGATCTACAACAACATTTACCTCATATTAGCGCATGATATTTAGCGATTCAAAAAACATGCAATAAATTTTGAGTAAATTAATGGCATCATATTTCTATAATAAATTCATCGATCCATCATTATACGTAGTTAAATTCAGAAACTTTCCGTTTTGAAACCCCAAATCAATTGTTCAAACTTTTCAAGGCGGAATTCGCTTTTAAATGCTCATACTTTATCATACTTTTAAAATCGAATTTAATTAATGTCAAAATTATTATGGATACGATCTATACATTAGAAATCTTATGGTTGTTGTTGTTATTGTTGTTGTTTTTATAATACTACATTACCTTAGAAAAAATAACTGATACCATTCAAGTCTATTTGTTTGGCTGACTAACCGTCCGTCTGTCCATGACGAAATGATGGCTCAGGTAGTTTCATTTTTTGAACTCTCTCTTCCACATAGCGCGCAGTTTAATGCAAAATTTTAATAGTTTACATTTTACATATTTTCTCAAATTATTTAAACACATAAAAATGTACATTAATTAAATTTAAATAATTTATTCATGAAATAATAACTAAAATCTTGCATAGATTTGAAATATTTTTTCTTAAAAATTTATTAAACTACGCTTAGGGTGTTGCACTTTTTTTAATATGGTTTTTTTTTCATACATATTGGAATGCTAAAAAAAGTTGTGCCGGTTTTTTTTAAATGTATTAAAAAAAAAATACATAAGAAAAAAGTAAAACAAGCGATTAATAAAAATGAACTTAAAAGCAAAAAAGCAAAAAAGCAAAACGAATAAATAATTTAAATAACTTTAAAAGTGCCCCAGGACTAAAGAAGATTTATTTTACATTAAAATTAATAATTGTTTTTCTTATTCTTTCAAATTATTATAAAATTGTCAACGTAAAATTTTTTCTTATACTTTTGTTTACTATTTATTCTACTTCATTTTATTTTATTTTATTTTATTTTATTTTTTATTTAATACTTTATTTTATATTTCATTTTATTCATTATTTGCAGTACAATTGAAACGAATAAAACAAAAGAAAATCTATAAAATATCTATAGAATAATTAAAGTAGAATTTTATTAGGTTATTTAATAAATTTAAAAAATGAACATATAAAAATTTATATGTTTATAAGAAATGTTGGACAAAAAAAATTTCCTTGCAAGGGCAAACATTTTAGATCCATTATTTTAAAATGAAAATTCTAGTTTGCCTTTTTCATTTAATCAATTTAATTTTAATTCTCTTACACAAATTACATCACAAGATATTTTATCGATCTATTTAGAATGAAGCTTCCGAAATGTCTGCCTGCACATCTATTCGAAAGTCTGCCCAGAGCATGTTGTTCTACCTTTTAGCTTGATATGTGGAGGACGAAAAAGATTCACTAAAAATTTTCCTTCTAAATATTCCTATTTTTTAAAGGACATGGATACTTAATAGTAAGCTGCCATAAGAAATCAATGGACCAAATTTTAGTTTAAATGAGTTGATTTTTTAGCTTTTTTGTTACAAAAGCAACTTTATCAAATTTTTTATACATGCAGAGAGAGGGATTTTTAAATAGACCCAACTTTTATTATATCGATCGATTCATTATGTTTCTCTCATTCAACGTAAGTCTATCTGACAGTTTGTTTATTGTCTGTCCTTGTAATGTTGTTTTTGATAATGTTATCAAAGTACAGGACGCGTTTTTGGAGCTACTTTAATAAAATTTGTTAAATAGGCGTAATGGGGAATAATTACTGAACCACGGCCACGTCCTCGCCATAGTCTTGCAAATGATTATTTTGGGAAAAAACTTTCATTTGGATATTTTTGTGCAAAAATGCTTTGTACGGTATTTTATAATCGGCCCGATCAACTATAATTTATTGATGCGTTTTACTTTCATTTAATTCATCGATTTTCAATGGAGTTTATTGAATGAATACAATATTTGTTTACTTTAAATTATTGGATAAATATTGAATAAACATTATTGCTCCTTTTCTTTTTTCTCTCTCTCCCTCTCTCATCATTTTGCGCTTGCCTATTTTTCTTCGTTTATTTAGTTAGCTTTTTTTGTCCTTGTGTTGTTGCTGTTGTTGATAGTGTTTCATTAATTTCCATTTTGATTTTCATCATTACGTTTTTTATTTTATTTTATAATTATTTTTTCGTGTGCAAGAATTCTCTACATAAATTTTTTATTATCAGTTGCCTTTCAATTAAACAATTATTTGGACTGTAGAACACTCAAACCTAAATATACATAAAAAATAAATAAAACATAAATAAATAAAAGTTCGGAAAGCAAAAAACATTTTGCGGTGGCCACGAGCCAAAGTGTAAAGTTTACAAAGTCATAATAAAAAAAAAAAAAAAAAAAAAATTCCCGACAAAAAATAAAAAAAAAACATTGAGAATACTGCAGTTTATAAAAATTTGTATAATTTTGCAGACTTAGTTTTTATTAGCCGCAACATTTTTTTTTATTTCATATTAAATTTAACGTTAAATAGTTTAATGTGTTGAGTAATTGAAAATTGTTGATTTTTGCAAAATTTTTTTTTTTAACTTGAATTATTCTCTTTTCTGTTTGCTTAAATTAAACAAAATTTCTATGCAAATGCTGAAAGGTATAATTTTCTACCTTTAGAAAACGCTTGCGCTATTTTCTACTAAATTGTATAAATTTTTCAAAACTTATAAGCTTAGAAAGTCATTGCTTGGATTCTTTAAATCCTTTAGCTAAATTAACAATAAAAATTCTATAGTTTATGTGTGGTCCAAGGAGATCTAAACTTGTTTAAATCAAACCTTTTTATAAAAATAATGTTTTTTCAATCGAAGCAATGGATCGCGAATCAAATGAAATTGTTTCCTTTAGTGCCTTAAAGAGCACCATAGAAATTTGAAATAATTCGAAAGCACTGAGATAAAGAAATGTTTTTTTTTTGGTTTATTGAAAAAACACTTAAATAAAATTCATACTATTTTAGGTTATTTTTACTTAATATTTTGCCTGAGAAAGGGGAATGTTTCCCTTTTCTGTACAAATGTACAAAAGAACTTCGAGAAATGACATCAAAAGTTATAAAGTTATTGTTAAGTTTAGTGCTTTGGCCAAGCTATTCAAAAATAATGATTTTTAAGCATCTGGCATCATTAATCATCACCGTACTGTAATAGTTTTTGTTAAGATTATCTATCGATGTAGTTAATGTAAGTGATTTCTTGTTTTGTCTTAATTTTCATATTTTTTTATTATTCCACAATTTTTTCATCAAATTTTACAAAGTTTTTATTTGATTAGACGATTTTGAAAAGAATCAAAATTTTTTCTTTTAGCATTGTACGATGATATTTATATAAAGTACCGCTATAAAATGGAAACACATTCTTACATTTATTATAAATTAATTGCATCAATAAATTATTAATTTAAACATTTAATTTAATTTAAATTTTCATTAAATATATAACGATTTATGACTTCAATGTGTTTTATATTTATATCTATTTTATTTTATATCTATGAATGGAATTGTATTGTAAATTGAATGGATTGGAATTGTGAATTGAATTGAGAGCAAGCAGCCAAAAGTTAATTTAGTGCTATTTATTTTGATGATTATTATTACGATTTGTTCCTGTTGTTGTTACTATTCTAATTTAATATATATTTCATTAATTTAATTAAAACAAAAAAATCATACAAAAATTAAATTCAAGTACAAATTACAATAAAATCACACATACGCATAAGGACACCGCATACAACAATTATTTGTTTAATTTGATTTCATTATGTAATTTGTATCAACAACTTTGCTTGGCATAATTTAAATGTAAATATATAAAATTGTAAATTTACCACATACTTGTTCATGTATAAATGTGTCTGTATAGGTAAGTATTTTATAAACTATTTTCCACAAACATCCGTGTTAATGGGCCACGATGTAAACTCAGATAAATAAGTAAAAAAAAAAAAAAAAAAAAAAAAAAAATTTACAATAAAAAAGAAAAATTAAAAAATGACAAGCAATCAAAGAATTAAATCATATAAATTAATTTTATTCATCCATTTTCATAAATTATCTGATGAAATTTTATAAATCTTTCATTCATTTTTGTTAAGTTTTTATAACCTTTAAATTTAATAAATTCTAAGAAGGTCCATTTAAAATATTTATTAAATTTAATAAGCATTTTGAACTTATGTAAAAGTTTACACTTATAAATAAACCAAATAATTTCCTTGCTCTAAAAATCCGCGTGAGCAGGTTTCATTTAAAATTAAATAAAATAAAATTTATTAAAATCGATATATTAAATTTTATTTTATTCATTTTATTTTGTATCATTTTTGTTTTTTTTTTAAATATTGAAAGTAATATTTATCTAAGGCTTTTCGAAATATCCAAGAAAAAGTTACAATTTTAATAAATTGCATACAAGTTCTTTATGATCTTTGTTTTATTTCTTTTAATAGAAATTAATATTAAATTTTTATAAAATGCGTTGTCTGTCGAATATTTCTGAAATTGTCGAGATGTTTTTATAATAAATAAGCTTCCTTATCCTTAAGTTATCCTTAATTTTTAAATGCAAGCTTCCATGTACTTTTGTAGAATTTATAAAAAATTAAAGAAGCAAACGTATAAAAATTTCTTGAAGAGAACTTTTTTCCAACAAAAACTCAATAAATTTTTTTTATAAAGATTTTATTAAGATTATAAACTTTTTGTTTTTGTTCATTTTTTTTTTTTGATCTGTTTTTACACTTAATGTCAAATAAGGACAAGTTAGTTAACATCAAAAAAAGTTTAAAAAAAAAAATGTAAAAAAAAGTAGAACAATAAACAAGAAATCAATTAAAATTGCGTTAACCTTTCAATTTAATTTGTTTATTACTTTCTCTGGCATTTTTTTTACTTCCCTTTTTATTTAGTTAGTGTTAGAAGTTTTACATTTTATTAAATTATTAAATTTATTAAATTTTTTTAAATCTTCTTTATTTTCTTTCCTTTTTTTTTCTTGTTTCAAATGTAATGTGAATTTATTATTCTAAATATATTTTTTCTAGTCTTTGATTTGCTTTAAAATCTTTCTAAATCAATATATTTTGTGAATATTATCAATATAGAGATCACTTATTTAAAAGCCATTCATTTTGGAAATAAATTTTGAAATAAAATAATCAATTTCCAATCTGTGCCATTTTATGTTGATATTTGTCATTTATAGGCTTTTACATTCACAATGGAATATTTAAAAGGATTTTTTATTTAAAAAATTTCACATATATATTTGTATATGTCACTTGCTATCTCTCTTTTTCTCTCTCTCTTTCATTCAGTTGGCATCTGTGTTAATGTACTATTTATTGTGCATGAATTTAAAGTATATCGAAAATTTTGATGATGTTAATCAATTTAAATGTTATGCAAATATATTTGCTCTCAGTATTCGAATTGACACATTTTGATTTTGTGAGATAAATTAAATTTCAATTATATCACAAGTTTATGCAAATAAAACAATTAAGTTATTCACAACAATAACCAACAAAAATCAAGAAGAATCAAAAAGCTTAGCAGAGACTAAATTTCCTGCTTTTTGCTTATAGAAAATAATTTTCTTCTCTCAATTCAATTTATTAGTTTAGAAAAGTTTGATCTTTCCATTTCCAACATACAATTTTAATTCATTATAATAAAGTTCTAAAATCTTTGACGTTTAAGTCCAGCATGCCATGCCTTATAGAAATTCTATTGTAAAGAAATTAAGTCATTTTTCTAAACGTGGCATAATTTTTTTTCTGGTAGCAGCACAAAATAAGATTTTGTCATTGAATTTCAGTTCTCTTTGAACTGCTCAGTTCATCGATCAATTTTTAAAGAGAATTTCTTTTTTTTTTATTGCAAGTGAGAAAGAATTTTAAGAAATCATGGCCATAATTTGCAATCATGCGAAACATTAACAGATATCCTGCCACGCCTATTTCACCTTAACATTAAATCATGAAATTTGAGTAAAAATTTTAAGAGTTTCTTAAATTTTTGCCTACCAAAATATCATTTAATAAAGCACGTTCATTTCAATCATGAATACCCCAAATAATTATATTTCTGTATTTTTGTTTTCGTTTGCGTTTATTCTTTTTCAAGCAACATTACATTACAATGAATGTTGCATGCAGCTTTTGGTGCATTGCTGTGATTTCGCTTTAAATCATTTTTAACGTTGAATATTAAACTAGCATATAACAATTATAATAATTATAATAACAACAACAATAATAATACAGTTTAATAAAATAATATGCATTACAAACAAAAAAAGGAAATGAAAAAACCAAAAAAAAAAAACCAAACAAAAAACCGAAGACAATGTTGTTGATTTGACGTTGATCAATAGGTAAGTCTTTTTTTTTGAAGTATGTATGTTTGTATGCATTTATCGTCACAATTATCCATAGAGAAAATGAGAAAAATTTTACGTTCAGATGTATAAAATTAAAATATAAAAAAAGCGAAGCATCAGTTATATTTGATTATCATCTCATTAGGTTCTTAACATTGTGGAGATATAAAATGTGTGAAGATTTATTTGTATGTGTGTATGCACATTTATTTGTTGCATTTATTTGTATATGTAGATAAATACTTAATGTAAGACTGAAAAAAAAATAACAATAATAGCAACAATATTAACAAGAAATAAAGAACAACTTTATTGTATAATTTGGTTTTATTATTGTTATTGTAGTTGCAATTATTTTGTTGCCCTCTTTGAATATATTTTAATTTATACTTTTACTAACGGCCTTTCTTCATCCCTCTGCCAATAAATCGTTCGCTGCTCTTTCTCTTTTTCTCTTAGGCTTTGTTTTATATATATGCAGTGTTGCCAACACATTTATACTATCACTCTCCTCTTCATCCAATATCTATATTCATATCTTTCTTTCTCTCTATAACTTTCTCTCTCTCTCTCCCTCTCTCTCTTTCTCAATGTGTGTGGCTTACTGGCTATCTGATTCTCTATTATAGTTTATCTCCTTCTCTTTCTTTCACTAGTTCTATCTCTCTTTCTCTCTATCTCTCTCTCTCTCTCTCTGGCACCCGCTTTCTCTTTTATAATCATTATTTTATACACATTGGTTCATGTAATTCGTGTGTAATTTGTTGTTTTAACAATTACAACCTGATTACTTGCACGCCATTGTTATTGCAACAAGCTTTTGTTGTTGTTGTTGTTGTTGTTGTTGCTGATTGCTGCTTTTATTATTGTTACATATATTATGCATTATTTTCATATTTTCATATATATGTACATACATACACACACACAACAACAACAAATATAACGATTTTTTACAACGAGTAATAATAAAGAAACAAAAGAGACAAAGTGGGAATAAGTGAGTGTTGAGAGAATGAGATCGATAGATAGAGAATAACATAATAAAAGCAACACAATTTAAATTTGCTTTGTTGACTATTTTTCGTAATTTTTTTGTTGCTCTTGCGCCATTTAAGCTGGCACACTGTAAAAAAAAAAGAAAGAAGAAAAACCAACAAAATTGCGAAAGTGAAATGAAATGGATGCGTGAAAGCGTATGCGAGAGTGATCCATGAAATGCAATTTATTTATTATAAAAAAAAGGCAACAGTAAAATAAAATTAAAACAAAAAAAAAAAAAAAAAATTGCTTATTTTCTTGTTTTTGCTTTCAGCCCATTTTCGGTCCGCTCGTTTTCTTTGTTTTTCGTTTTTCTTTATTACTTAAATTCTAAGTATTTCATTTTCTGCAAAAATGTAAATGAAAAGTTTAAAGAAACAAAAATAAATGAACAAAAGGAAAAAAAACTATTTTTATTTGTAATTACAATTAGTGAGTATAATTTTACATGAAAAAAAAGCATGTAAATGTGTAAATTGAAATGAAAAAAAAAACTACAAAAAAATATTTGACTAATAAGATGAAACAAAACAAAAAAAAAAAAAGGAAAAAGAGAAAGAAGGAATTGAAACTTTTCTCTTAAAGATGATGAAACAGGAAAATTGTATAAATTTGCTGGCAAAACTTGAAATGGCTTTTAGATCGAGTAATGTGAATTTCAAATAAAATGCCTTCTTCTCGCATCATCATTTTGCTCTTACTTTAATCTTTCAATCATTTTTTCTATGTGTCTCAAAGTTTTGTTGTTCATTATTCTTGTGACCAATTAAATTTATGATTAATGATTTCATCATAGATCACTTCCTTATCTTTCTCTATTCCTCTCCCACTCCTTCTTTCTTTTTTCTTTTTTTTATATTTCATTCAAATACTTTTTCTTTATCTGATTATTGCCTATAACTCTGTGTCCTTCTGTACTTATTGGCTAACATTTTAATAACAATAATATGTCAATGTCAAAGGCATAAAACTCTGCATTCAACAAAAGCCGAATATAAATTGTATTTTACATTCTGTTATTAAATAAATTACAATTGCAATTGTTGCCATTGTTGAATCAAAATGAAGAAATAGTGAGGAAAGGTAATGGGGAATAAATGAAAGTAAAAAAAAAAAACAAAGAAAAGAAAAAGAAAAGAAAATGTTTATAAATGTTGAGGTAACAAAAAAAATTTAACTTAATGCCAACCAGATGAACATTGAAGAATGAATTAATAATCATAATTAACGGATTCACCTCTCAGTTTACACATCTGAAGATTTACCCTTTTTAGTTCATTTAATGCTATAGAAAAAATGTAAATAATTTATAGTTCATATAAGAAAGATTTCTAAAAAAAATTAATCCTTTAATTGTGCGATGAATTATTTCAATATACAAAAGCGATCGTCTTAACTGAAATTTTCAATTAAAATTCGCATTACAAACATTTACAATAAAAATTCCAAAGAAAATTTCAGTTTTTAAAGATACATTGCGCCCGTGGTTAAATTAAATTAGGACCTCACTTTGACATTAGTATAAGTTGTACTAGACTCTAGATTCAAAAATGTTTCACTTTGTATGTGATTAGAATCGAATTTTTTGTTTTAAATGGTTACATAAAGAAAAACTTCCGAAATTTCGCTGACATTCCCAGAATAGTTATTCATCCATACAAAAAATTAATAAAAAAAAAAAAATTGGAATAAATAGAGCCATCCAAATCCAACCTTTAACCTTTAGGTCTCATTGATCGATTGGGCGTCAGATTATAATTTGTCATTTTTAAGATATTTCTATGAAATTGATCGAAAATTTGAGTGTTAAATATTCCTGGCATTGGACAATTTATTGCAATCATTTTAGGTAAAAATGTTCTAACTTTTGAGAAAGATTCGGCATAAGCACGAGCAGAGGACCTCGAAAGTTTAATAAAATGAAACACAGTTTCGAATTTTATTATTCATATTGAAATTTATTATATTTTGTAGCGACCCCTATTGGATATGCATGATTTCAAGTAATCGGGTCCAAATAAAAACGAATAGGTATTAATTCGTTAAAATTAACGAGAGAAAAGATTTATATAAGAGTGAGAATAAGTATGAAAGTCACTCTCATCTGAAGATGAGAGTGACTTTGAAAGAAACAAAGACATTTTATCAAATCCTAGTCCGAAATATATATGTGAAAAAGAGTGGATCAATTTAATCTAAACGCCTTTAATTACTTTTACTAAAAAAAATTGATTTTTGTTAAAATACCTTACATATTATCATTAGGGTAAATTATTTTAGATGGTGTAATGTAAGATATTTAATACTTGACCTTAGCGTATTATTAAATTTCTCACACCACAATTTTCACAAATGTTTGCCCTATTTTAAATACGAAGAAAATCTTAATGAAACAAACGAGAATTATAATTGCAATGAATGAAATTCTTTGAAATAGCGAAATCTTTTAAATATAAAGATGTAGATTAAATGTATTAAATTATGCTCTTCTTTCAATTTTTCTTTGTTCTTATGTTGTTTCTGTTCTTTTCTTTTTTTTTTTTGTAAATTACCAATTCAAGTTAATTTAAAGTTTACAATAAACGATAAAAATAAAAAAAAAATGGAAAATTTGTTCGATGGAATTGTTGCCGCTTGAGTCAAATATTTATTCTATTTTCAAGAGTTTCTTTTGTTTTTTTGCAAATAATTTCAAGTGAAAAAATTTCCATGGAAAACTTTCCAAATGTCATTAAAAATCTACGATTATTTCATTTCTAGTTTATTAATAATTCTTTTTCACGTTTTTCATTTTTATTTGTTTTTTTATAATATAAATTGGCCTTTTTTTTATATAACTTAGATTTTGTTCGTCTGTTGATTTTCTTATTAAAAATTTACATTACTATAGACGTTTGAAAAATCTAAGGGGGGAACTCATTCACATTGAGCGATTTTAATTATGTTACCTGAAAGATAAATATTTTGTAAAATTTTTGTGCATTTTCTAAAATGCATAAAAATAACCTAAAATAACTTGAAAATTTTTCATGCATTGTTGTTTTCATCTTGTTCTAAATGTATAATATGATAATAATAACAACAATAATAATTTCATTGTTCGTTCTATTACGCGGCAATCGTTTTTAATATACGAAATAAACAGAAATTATTCAGGAATCACAATATTTATACAAAAGTATTGTGTGATATAAAACCTTTGTTGTTGTTGTTCTTTCTTCTCGAATTCCCCATTCACCATACATTATTTTTGGTATAAAATATATTGTATGGGCTTGTAACTTTTAGAATTATTTGCAACACATTAAATTATATTTCTAAATTTACTTAAATCTTTTTGACCCTTTGTCCCCTCTTGATTCCTTAAATGGCCAGAATTTTAAAGGGTATTTTATTAAAATGTTATTCATAAATATATTTTGGCATATATTGGTCCGAAAATAAATGAAAATGGATAAAAGCGTATGCAATTTGCTCGGTAGTTTTCGGTATATCATTCAATTTAAAGGAGAGTTGCTTATAAAAATGAAAACATGAAAAAATTTTGATTATCGTATAACAAATATGGGCATGGGACGCAACTAAAGTCTACTCATGGTTTTGTCTTATCTAAAGTACAAATGACTGAAAACTCTTGCATTTAACTTTTGACATTTTTAAATAACTTAGACTAAAAGATGTAAAATATTTAATAGTTGTCTTGATTGGAATACACCACGTTTATTTTTTAAACTTTACACCATTTTTACCGGTATATGTAACACTCAGAAGGCCTTGAGATGTACGTAACTTGTATTCATTGATCAGTTTAGAATATAAAAAAAAATTTGAGCCTTTAAATACTTTTTGGATAAAATTTGGTACACGTCCATAATTTAATTTTTTTTATGAACCTTTTCCACAAAACGAACATTTCAAATCATATGAAAATTATAATTTTTTTACTACCTTCTCATAAAATACATTTTCTTTAAAGTTAAGCAGGTATTAAGCAATGCCGTGTAATGTATTTAATAGAGGGCCTCAACTAGCTATAACAGTTTTACTTATTTTTCATTATAAATTTTCTGGAATTTCGCCCTAAAAAAAAATTTAAATAACAATAATAATAACAATAAAAGTTAGCATAAAATTGACTGCTTGAAATGCCAAAATGTCAAAATAATAAAATAAAATTTTAAGTTGAGAAAACGGAAGATATTATTAAGTGGCGCACAAATACATACACTTATAAAATAAACAAATACAACAAAATGGTAAATATATCAAAACAAAACGAAAAAAAGAATGATAAAACGTGAAACAGAAACATAAAGAGACTTTGAAGGAGAAACTAAAGTTAAAATTGAAATGAAATTCAAGCAAAATAAAATGTTAAATAATATAAAAAAGTCCCTGTGACAAGAAATTTCTTTCTTTTGTTCTTATTTAATAAAGTTCAATATTTTACATAATTTTTTAATATTCCATTGAAATTAGAAAATAGATGAAGCAAAAATTTTTAAAATGTTCAAATGAATGAATTTCTTCTGCGATTTTTATTTGTGCCCATACGTTTTGCCAGAAATTTCGTTAAAATATTAAAAAAATAATAAATATCTTTGAAAATTACAAATGAATAAAACTGAACATGTCTTAAAGATACTGCCATATTAATGTAGAATACTCTGCATGTTAAGGTTTTGAAAATTTATAAATACAAAAATTTGTTTTATTTTGCAATTTTTTTTTTTTTATTGTAATTATACAAAAATTTCAATATATGAATTATTGGACATTCAAATTTTATTTATTGAATTCTTTGCTACCTTTTTATTTCCTTTTTGCTATATATTTCTTTTAAAAAGAACATAAATGTGAAAAGGAAAAAATTTCTCACGAAGAATAATTTATATGGAAGTACTTGATTTATAATCTTGCTGTGCACACTTTTTCTTATGTAAATAAAATTTTTATTTTTCTCTGTCTCCGGATAATTTTCGGGTGTTCAACTGCTGGGAGCAGGTTCTAGACATTGTCCAGAAATAAATATAAATTAGTGATAACGTTTTAGTCGATCAAGGACGAATTCTTTTATATCACTTTCTTTGGAGTGAGAAATTACTCAATGGAGAAAAAATTGCCAAAGTGGACCCATCTGAATCAATCATTTCTTGATCAAGTGCCGTCTTCCATTGATTTTTTTTATTAATAAAACATTTCAGAATGTAATTATTTTTCCAAATAGCAAGTTTCATCTAAACAGGCTTTATATGGGGCGTATGATAATTCATTTTAGGATGGAAGTAGGGTTCAAAAAATCACATAAAATTAAATAGGAAAAGCAAATAACAAGAAAAATCGAATGGATACTAATTGCTGCAATTTACATTGCTCTTACTGTTGCTGGTTGAAACTGTTTGAAGGTAACAAAAAATAAGAAAAGAGAGGACTCAAAAAACAACAAAAACAAATAAACAAAAAAAATATTGCGTAAAAATTTCTACAA
Organism: Melophagus ovinus; assembly: GCA_023089585.1. Classification (NCBI taxonomy): domain Eukaryota; kingdom Metazoa; phylum Arthropoda; class Insecta; order Diptera; family Hippoboscidae; genus Melophagus; species Melophagus ovinus. The sequence goes on along the minus strand of JAKKIB010000174.1, from coordinate 7,828,490 downwards.
TCGCAGAAAATTACTCATGTGAGATTAATTTCGATTTTATATGAAGTGAAGTGCAATGCAATCAAACTGCCTCATAAGCAGCTGCTGTTAAGGGATTCTCGCAACGTTTCTAGTAACACGTTTAATTAAAAAGTTCGTTCAACTTATTACAAACATTTTCCACAAAATAATCTAAAATTAAACTAAACAAAAACAAATAACCAAGTTTTTTTGTTTTTTTTTTTTTTTTGAGAAAAAAACTGAAAAAATTCAAGGGTCCTTAAAAATTTACTCAGACATTTATAAGCATTTTTTAAGTCAGACAATGTCGGGGAAAAAAAATATATAAAATCATTAATGAAGCATTAAAATCGGTTGGGGCTGACTTTTTGTTTAATGCAACTTCAATGCTAAATCAAATCAAAAGAATAACAGGCCGAGACTGTAAAAAATGGCAGATTTTAAATAATTTGAAAAGTCCCTTTTAGGGGAGGGGATTCAATAAATGGATCTAGACAGATGTACTCACTATGTTAAATAGTCAAATTGCACCGAGTTTCATCCAAAAAATAAATTCAATATTGGAATTTTTTTTGAAATATACTTTACGATACTTTCAGAATAAGGCTTTGTATGAAGAGTGACCTTAAAAAAATTACGATACTTGTTTTCAGGTTACCTTTACTTCAGAATATACCGAATTTTATTAAATTGGCCATGATTCTAATAAAATATGAGTTTTATCTCAAACTTTCTTGGATGTTGCACAAATCCACAGAAACTGATTGTACTTTCCAGCATGTATAGCATTTAATAAATTGAAAACAAAATTGGCGAGTATATATTTCACTTGGCTGCTTATCAATGAATACTTGTAACAAGTTATCGTTGGGGCTGTTACTGCTTTTGTTCTTTTCCTTACTGTTTTTATTAACAGTCAGACGGTAAGTAAGAAAATGAATTCGCTTTTCTTTTCCTTTATTCTTTTTTTTTTTTTTTTTGTTACCACTTTATATCACTTTATCACTTAAGGGCATTTGTAGAGAAGATGTTGTTGTAGCTATATTGTTCTAGTAGTATTGTTGTAGTATTGTTGTAGCCGTGTACACATATCAGTGTCAAATAACATTTTCAAGCATTTCCAACAATTTGTCATGGGACTTAAGCTGCTATAAAAACACAGTCGTTCATTTATTTTGACTTCTTCTTCATTTTTCGCTTTTTTTGAGTTAATTTTTTAAAATTTTTTTTGTGGATGCCTGTTTCTTCATTTTGCATTAACTTTTACCAATTTTTTTTTTTTTTTTTTTTGGCAAATTTCCTAAAGCATAATGCTTAAGCAAGCAAATAACCAAGTAACTAACCAAATTTAGACATTTGGCTAATTAATGCATACATAACTTACAGCAAATGGAATTTCATGTGTGTATTCTGTTTCTGTTTCTGTTACTGTTACTGTTACTGTTACTGTTACTGTTTTGTTCCTTTGTGTATTTGTAAATTTGTGCTTTTAGCGTAATCAGTCATTGTCTCAACGAAGCGAAAATATTTTAAAAAATTTTCTTCACCCGGAATATATTTCCTTGTGGAAGAAGAAATGCTTCCTTTTTTATTGTCTCATTTCGTCTCAATTAAACTGATTTCATCTCATTTATTATTAAGGTAAATGCACGCATTTCTTTAGTGTCATTTTCCTCCAACAAAATATTTACAAATTGATAAATTCAAATCATTTGTAAAATTTGGAGAAACTTTTTTATCAAACAGTTTACAATTTTCATTTTGAATTTCAGGAAATTTATTGAAAAAAATTTGCTTTAAGACAATTTTACACAAATTTTTAACTTTTTTGTTTGATTTTTCCAAACTTCTGAAAAAGTTTGACTAACTAAATATAAAAAAAAAACTATTCATTTAAGTTTAAAGTGTGAACCATCAAGATATATGCTGAACACTTTGGAGAATTGTTTGAACTAAATTTCGAAGAATCAAATTATGTACAATTTATCTTGTTGAATTTCTTATTATGCCAAGTAGAACCACTACTGGCACTGCCAGAGGGTTAGGGGAACAAGGCTTTTCCACTTATTTGATTTGGTTTGGTACTTTGTTAGCTGACATTCACTCCTCGTATTTCGTCCGCTAAGATATCTATAAAAAATTTCAGTTAGCTTTGTGGGTAGGCTTTTTCTGCCTACAAAAATTGTCCATGTCTATAAGAGACATGTCTTTGACAGTTGGCAGTTGTTAAAGTATTGCCTCGTCTTGTTGCGGAGAGAGCTTTTCTCTGTGCTTCATGCATAGGGCAGAGGTTTTAAGGAGGGCTTGATGATGACCTTGAGATGAGATCACAACTATATGATAGAAAATAGAGACGACTTTCAATGTGGCTTTGTATGAAACGTTGAAAGCTTTTAATTCAGGTTTCTTGGGATTTGTTTTTTCTACTAAATTTGTTTTTTATTAGAATTCGTATACCCATCGCACAAAAGTCCACATATTTTAATTAATTAAGTGGTTTTAGTTTTAATTGTTAATAAAAATTTGAATTGTTTAACTCTTTAATTTGCTATGACACAAGAATATTTTGCCATTTTAAAGCAAAATTTTTACCATTCAAGAAAATTAAAATTAGGTCATTTTCCTGGCAATTCCGCTTTTATATTTATTTTATCTTAATGGGAGTTTCTCTTTCCTGTTCACGTTTTGTCATATCAAATGTAAATTTTATTTAAGTAGTTTTTCATTTTATTTACTTTTTATTTATTTTTCATTATTTTGTTTTGCACCATTTATGTATTTACATTTTACTCTTATTTTCTCTATTATCCATTTCATAAATTTAAACTATTTTGTTTGCCTTTTGTATTTTCATGATCCCTTTCTATTACTTTCCATATCATAATTATGCAAATCTTATTTCATTAAACTTGTTTCCTTTTTCTTCTTCATATTTATTTTCTCCACCACAAAATTTTACTACAAAAGTTATTCTTGTGTATATTTATGTAATACTTGGAATGTTAAATGTGCATCTACACATTTAAGTAAATGGGTAGCATTTGTTTTATTGCTATCAAATTATAAATGATTAATATTTGTTATTATTGCTGTTAATGCTTCCGTTTTTCATTTTCTTTCACAAAATCTTTTTTTTTTTTTTTTTTTATATTTTTTTGGTTTAATAATTCAATCGTTATAAAGAAAAGCGAGTATCTTCATTTAGTCACTTAAGCGTAGTAAAGAATAAATAATGGGCACTGGTTCATTAAGCCAGTTCCTTACTCAAGAAAAATGATAAAGAAAGTTCTTGTCGGTGAACGAAGGACCATAGTGAAAACTCAAGATATGATAATCATAATCTCTCCAGTGTAGTCTTGAGTTTTCGATTATTTACGAACTTTGATAAGAATGTTCTTAGTTCAGATAGGAGTTCATTAATTTATGTTTAGTTCTTCATGACATATCAAACTTAGGGTTCCTTTATATTTCATTTAAATTGTAAAATTTTAAAACGCTACCCTTTTTCTATGGGTTTTATAGCTGAGGCTGCTAAGAATCCAAAAAAGAAAAGAGAATTTAGTGTTTTTTGGTTTGACAATTTCAATGTTTAAACTTTTTATTTATTATTTTCATTCTAATTATGCGAACAATAATTCCTATGATGGTATTAACACTGGGAGATCATATAATTGAAATGTAAGAACATTGTAAAAATCAGAAATGAAAAGACAAAGTATCCGAAAGACAACGTTTTAATTAGTACCACCATCTTAGTACACTGCGTGTGTTTATGTGGGCATCGATAAAGAAATTACCTTCAGTTTCAATGGTGTGGACATTTGTTAGCAAGTGTCGGTACAGAAGTTACTTTCGATACCAATGATGAGTGCTTGCAAGTGTTACAATGAAGAAGCTCCTTTCAGTTCCGCATGCATAGAAAGGCGGCTCTTGTTTAATGACATTCGAATGAGGACTAACAACTGCTTGGTTAGCTGCTTGTTACAAAGGCCTTAAATATCACTTTAATTGCCATTAATACTTTGTTACAAAAAGCCCGAGTGGCACGTTATCTATCGCTTCAAATTCTGCTTTTTGAAAACTTTATTTGGTTCTACCAATTATCTTGTCTCATATCTTATAAAAAATTTGAAAACTTGTTGACCAATATGTTCTTTAAAAATTTTATGAACTTAGAATAAAGAGAGACTTTTAAATTGATTAAAGTGCCTCATATTTTAAGAATCGTATTTTATTATTTAAACAATTTTTTCTAAAAATTTTTAATATTTATTTTAAATTAATTAAATTAGTGTTAAACTAAAGGAAAATATGTCATATTTTCAAGTTTTTTTTTTAATTTATTTATTAACCATTACATCATTAGAAGATTTCTGCTTTAATATTTTATGAAAATTTTATTCAACTTAAATTTGGCAAAATTACAAAATTTTATTCGTAATTTCTGTTTAATATGATTTCTTGTAAAATTTTATGCATTTTAAATATATTTTTGAATAACAAAAATAAATTTTGAAATTTTGTTGAAGAATTTTGAATATGATGCGTAAAATTAAAAGGAATAAAACAAAAAGGAAAGATCAACATTAAACTTCACAAAATAGTTTAAAGGTAGTTGATTTATTTTTGATATAAATATCCGCTCTACAACTCAAATTACTATGAGATATTTCTGCTAAGAATATTTCACAATTTACGTGCAATTTTTAAAAGTTTAAAAATTCTTGCATCAATTTTATATAATTGTAATATTAAATTCTATGAAAGAACTGTTAATGCTTCCATTTGCAAATGCTTTGTAAATAATCAAACTTTTGCGATTAGAAGATTCAGATAGAATTTTTCACAAATAGACTTGATTTTAAAAATTTTAGTTGAAAGAAAATAATATATTAAAAAATGTAATAATTTTAATTACATTAAAATAGATTAAATAGATCGAAACGACAAAAGAGGCCCATTATTATCATTTAAGACGTTACTATAAATTACCTTGGAAACATCTAACAAGAATATCTGTCAAAAGAAAAAAATAACAAAAAAAAAAAAAAAAAAAAAAAGAAAAAAAGGAATACGAAAACAATCCGGTGTTTTCAGCTTCCTAGTACTAAAAATTCTCTCCTTTTATTGTGCAAACATTCAAGTGTCGTTTAATGAATAAACAATAACAATAGCAAGTATCGCAGCAACAGTCATGGCAACAATCATCAACATAAAACAAAATCATGCTCTTTTATAAGATTAAAATTGGCCCAACAATAATAGTAACAACAATAACAGCAATAACAACATTAATAACAATCAACAATAAAGATTTCAATGGCAACTGTAGCAGCTGGCAAAAAATGCTTTTAATCCGATTTTTTATGGCATTTTTGCTAGAGCTATCTTTCTATTTTTATTTCTACTTACCTATCTTCTCCTCTTTATACCTTTTTCCTTTCACCTTTTGTTATATTTTGTTGCCAGTTTCTGTTCCAATCTTCTGGTACATGCCATGGCATTATCATTGTTATCATTATTGTTTATATTATTGTTGTTGTTATTGTTATTGTTATTGTTATTGTTATTGTTATTGTTGTAGCTTTTGTTATACTTCGTGTCCTTTTGATATTAAATGTGCTTTACAACCAGATGAACTCACGCATTCCAGTACTTGTCATAGGCAATTTCATTTCTCATACATGTAAACTCTACAAAACAAAAAAATAAAATAAAAATTTTCAGGCAAACAAAATGACAAATTTAAAGAGACAAATGTAGGAAGAGGAGAGGAACTTTATCACTGATCTGATCATACAATGCAATAGTGACTTATAAGATTTGAAGTTAAATAATAATAAGAGATAATGGAAAAGGAAGGCAATGAAAAAAAAGTAAACAAGGTGAGAAATAGAGAAATTGAATTGATATAGAAAATGACATGACAAATAAAGTTTTGAAAATTCTTTGATTCTTTCTCTTTTTTACCCAACAAATCAACAACTGACAAGTTGATATGTGAAACAGACATTTCCCTTTTTCCATTTTCTATTTTCCATTTTCCATTTTCCATTTTCCATTTTCCATTTTGTCTTTTATAAATGGAATCCCCTTTTTCTTTCATTTCACAGATTATATTACAAAATTATTATGTCCGGTAGATAATTGAGTTAATCGAATAGGAATTAAAACAAAAAAAAAAAAGTAAGAAAATTTTATTTGACAGAAGCCAAATCTTGGATACCCATCATCCAGACACACTTTGATATTCCATAGTTAGATAATTTGAATATGAATAATTTCGAGTAGGCGTATTTGATTTCTACGATTTTTTTGCAGACTCTGAGCTTTGCTGAAAAAGCCGATATCTTCTCAGTTAACATTGTACCAAAGGCGTGCCCTTAAAACGAATTAGTACATTTTCAACACTAATGTTTTGGCTAAATTTGAAGTCTATATCTTTTTATTGTGACCAAGAGAGTGCTTACCACACGGCGTTAGACGAATAGACAAAAAGACGGACAGACAGGTACAAAAGTTTAAGACGATTTAAAATTTGATGCTGATCAAGAATGTAAATATGCAGCATCTTCTATGCGTTATAAGCATAACGACAAAATGGGTGTGTTCCTGATGTTATAGGGGGCTGATTACCAGTCTCTTAATTACCGGAAACTTTTTTTTTTTTGATTATGATTAAGGTGTTGCAATGAATTATTTAGAAGTTAAGAAACTGAAAAGTAGCAATTCTTGTGGGGTCTGATAACATCATTACACAGATCAGTGTCCATTGCATAGATTGATATGGACCAAATTTTGGTCCATTTAAATTCTTATAATTTATCAATTCTAACAGATAATTATACAAAATTATTAGTTTTTTTTTAATGTAGTTTAATTTTCAAGCAGGATTTTATATGGGCAGTGATCATAAAAATTTTCTGATAAAGAAAACAATTTCACTAGATGTCAATTGACTTGAACAGATGATTAAAAAACAGAGTAATTGCTGAAAGCAATTCAAAAAGCCATTTTGAATGTATCGCTGTAAATAAAAATTAGTCTATCGCTGAATTTTAAAGAGGCCTGCCATACAAATTGAAGTCCATTGTAAATAAAAAAATAGTGTATAGCCCATTGTAGGTCTAACTTTATTCAGTATTTTAATGTTGGGTAAAGAACCATAAAAGAAAATTCGAACAATCATTTCAGTATTATTGTATAAAATTCCAAAAGTATGTGAATGCCTTCAACAATAATAATCAATTTTTTTTTGCCAAAACAAATTCTTGATTGTAGTAAAAAAAAAAAAAGTAAACTAAACAAACATACTCAGATTTGAATAATTTTTTAAATAATCTATAAATTTTTTACATTCAGAAGTATTTAGAAATATTTATATAAATAATTTCAAGACTTTTTTTTTAGAGTTATTATTGTTGTACACAAACCAGAAAACTCTATCAAAAATATGTAAAGATGTAAAACGGAACAAGAGTGTTGCATAAAATTGAATTGATTTTTATACCCACCACTCAGAGGTTGGAGCTATATTCACTTTGGCTTTTTATTTGTAACACATCTTGATATTCTTATTGTAAAAGGAAGCATCGGAGATTCTATAAAGTATACATATTCTTGTACATCATCAAATTCTGAATTAATTTAGACATGTCCGTTCGTCTGTCCTTCTGTGTGTTTGTCTGTTTTAAACATTCAGCTGATCGTACTATTCGGGATATCATGCTCAAATTTGGCAGAATTATTGGAAGTTATTGCACGCAGTTTGGGATTAAACATGGGCAAAAATGGTTAGGAGACACGCCCATAGTGTAACATAAATTGAATGTATAATTTTTTAATCAAAATTTGCTAGTTTTTTGCTCATCATCATCTGTCAAATGTTAAAGACAGAAATTTGAGATTTTGTACAAGTACCGATGCTATTGGTCCACTATATCTATGTCTGTTCAAAAATTATACAATCGGGTACGCAAAATTATACAATACCATATCTACATTTTTTTTATGTTTACGCTTTCAATTTGCTACTAAAAAAACTTAGTCTCTTGAAAAAAAATATTATGGCATCTGGGAAGTAGGTATTTAAAACTTGGCCCCAGACAAATATAATTTTCTTACAAGTCATTTTTGATATGTATCGAATTAAACAATAGAAAAGTGCTAAAATAATTACAAGTTTCGTAATTAATGTTGATATAGATTTCTGGGTTTTTTTTTGTTGTTGCTTGCTTTTTCTTTTTTTACCACAAAAATTTTTGTTTTAAAATTTACCTCAAACTTACACAAATAATTTAATTAATATGATAAAATGAAAATTGTGTAAGTAAATATTTGATCAATATAAATCGTTTATCATCTTGTTAGTTTTTATACCCTACACTATTTGAAATACTTTACACTTGTGCAGATGTATGAAACACCTGGAAGGTATTGAGATAGATTTATCTTTTAGTAGATAGCTTAAAATAATTTTTTAATCGATTTAAACTTATTTGGCCAGTCTATCTACCGAAATTTGTATACCTTGATTTTATAATGCAAAGTGTTAGCGCTTAAAATTTTGTTCAGGCCTTTATTTTCAATTTAAAAGTTACATTTTTTATTTATCTCTGATTTTTTTTAATATTTTTATATTATTAAGCAAAATGGTTTAGCGTATTTTAATAATATGTCCGTCTGTAATTTTATTCACACATTTTTTTGTTTATCGTTATCTTTAAAATGTTTTAAATAAATTAAGATATGACTGGAAAATATTTTTATAGAATAAAGAATAAATGATAAGTTAAAAAAATTTTTTTATCAATACTAAACCAATTAGTAATAATTAAAGAAAATTATTTTGTCTTCTATGTCATTATTAATTATAATCATCAACAGGATGCTTTAAAAAAAAAAATCTCTTGCTTACGTTAAAAGATTTCAAATTTTACTTTAATTTATTCATTTAAATTTTTCTTTTTGTGAATTTTTTTTTGTCAAATTTATAAAATTAGGTCAAATAGTTTATATTAAATTAAAATTTAAATTCTATTTTGTATTATAATTTTCTAACATTTAAGCAAATTTACAAATACTTTAATTGAAGAAATGTAAAATTATTTTCAATGGAATGAGATCGGTTTATCTAACTACGCAATTTTGAATTGAAAAAAATATAAAATTTTTGTAAAATGTACAATTTAATTGAAAATTTTATTTAAATAGTAAATTTCTTTCAAAACAATTTCAAAAGATTTATTTCTATTATGAAACTATTTAATATTTTTTACAATCTTTCGGCTCTAGATTTTTATTATACTTATTTACTAAATTACAATTAAACTTATTTTATTAGATACTTTTTAAATCACTTCATGAAACATAACGATGCAAGGCATGACCTTACATTTTGCTTTGTATATTTTTTGTATAGAAAATTTAAACTAAAAATTCTCTCTACTTTTCTTTGTGTTGTACAAGGTTCTTGATCAAAGTGACTTCCCTAGAACTAATTTTCATTTAAAAAAAAAAACCAAGCATATTGATTTCGAATTCAATTTTTAAATATATATAATAAATATATATAGGGGGGACGAATTTTTAATACACACATCAACCCAGGTAGTATGAACTTGTTAATTTGACTTAAACCATTTGCATATTATTACTTCCTTGGGAAGGCGAATTATGGCTTAAAGCCGAACACGTTTAATACGATGGAAACACTTTAGGAAGCACTTTGAAAAGAGCTGCTTTGAAAGAGCTAAGAAAAAAAAAGTGATAACTTTTGGGCAAATTACGCCTACTGAATTCCAAGAATTTTTTTGAGTTTTTTTATCCATAATTCAAAAGAGAATTTCTTTCAAAAAGGAATAGGATATTTAAAAATCGGTTTGACTAAAGAACATATACCAAATTTTTTTTTTTTTTTTTTTTTTTTTTTTTTTTTTTAGTTAAAATGTTAACGTTACACCATGATGAAAAATTAGAAATTCTGTGGTTGCATAGAAGAAGAATAGAATACAGTTTGCCCACGCAAAAAACAAACGAAACGAAATTAAAGGATATGAAATGAAACGAAGGAAATGAAAGAAATGATTGTAATTGATTGGCTCCAAGAAAATTTTACCAAAACGGAAAATGTTTTGCGCTAATTTATTATTTGTTTTTGTCTGTATAAAGATATGAAAATAATAGACTTATTATATATACAATAAATTACTTATAAGCTGAAGGCGTTAAAAGGTAGAAATAATAATTAAAATAAATCTCGTTAGAAGCAAATCAAAAAAGAAAAATGTATAAAAATAGAGATATAAATAAAAATGAAAAATAATACAAAATCATATAATAAAAATGTTAAATATTTTACTGCACAATTCAGAAAGCATGACTGAAAACATAAAACTTAACCGTAACATCCGCACATCCACATATACATAAATAATTGTAACGTGTCTTATAACATCATTTAACATGAGAATGATGCCTTCATTGTTATTATGATACATTTGTCTATATGTTTACCCTTAAGTTTACATTGTATGCTCAGCTATGAGATTGTATGTGATTTAGTCATTGAAATGGACCACTCATCTCTATGTGTAACCATGCAACTTATGCTTGAAAAACTGAAAAACTGAAAAGTATGTATTTCTTTTACTAAATTGTTGTATTTCTTTTACTAAATTGTTGGCTGGACGTGACACTTGTGAAGCAAAAAGAGATGGCTAGATAGGGAGATAGATAGAGAAAGAAGGATAGAAAAAGTAAAAGAGCGAGTGAGTGAAATATAAAAAAAGGAAAGTAATTAAAGAAGTTTCTCTTTCATTTGTCCTTCATCCCCATAATTTTGGTCACGTCATATGAGTTGCTTTTTCTCTCAATGGACTCAATAGAATAAAATACTTGGTCAACTGATGAGTTGAAATTTCATTTTAAATTACAATTCCACATGTTACACATAAATTTAATTGGATTTCTCTTTTGAACAATTTAGCATAATTTATTAAAAGTATTTATGTTTATTTCACTTGTTGTCTGTCCATCTGTATAGCAATCCAACTTTAGATGGAAATTTATGGATTATCATGATTTCATTTTAACATAACTCAATGACCTTTATGTGGTTTATTTTTTTTCCAAAAGAAAAGTGGCGTTTTGTAAAATTTAAAAAAGAAATCTGTAATTTGTAGAAATTTCTATCTAAATTCAATAGACTTAAAACTTTAATATAAGTAATTTATGCTATAAATTTGAATCTTGCAGCTTAATGCTTTTATAAAAGATCGTTTTTCTTCTATTCTGCAAATCTGACTCCTTACTAAATCTTATAAAAATGGACAATGAAGTGACTGCCCCAGTTTTATAGTAAATTGATATGATTCTTGAATCTCTCTATTCATTTCACAGAGCGCAGTATAATAAATGTATCGATCAGCCTTAAAAAAAGCCTCAATCGCTTAATTTTCACCTATTTCAACTGAGCTCAAGTTGTGAACCCGATCGCCCTCATACGTTTGGCTTTAACTATAAAATGATTTTAAATATTTGTAAATTTTTCTTAAAATAATTTATAAAACTTTTTCACAAATTTAATTGGATGATAAATTTTCATTTCATTCAATTTTTCAAATATTCTGATTTGTCTTTAATTAGATGTAACTCATTTTTATATGTTACTTATATGTACAACCATTTTTATGGTTTTGAATTAACAAAAAAAAATTACTTATGCTTGAGTTTGAGTAAAAGTGAAAGAAAATATGAAAAAATAAAGTAAAAAATTATAAAAATGTAAATAACTTTATATGCTGGTTGTGGGTGAAAAGCTATGAAGAGAAAGTGTTGGTAAAGGAGACAAGCATGGACTGTCAGAGACAGGTTATGCAAACAAAACAAAAAAAAGAAAAAAAATACAAAAAAATACAAAATAAAAAAGAAACATATAAAATGTATTTTGAACATATTGTTTGTCAGAAGATATTACGGAAATTATTTACATATTCACATATGAAATTGGTTTTGAGATGAAAAATGGAAAGAACAGCAAAACAAGAGACGCACACACATACAAAGGGAAAGTAAACGGAAGGGTGAAATTAAAAATACGAGCAGGTGGCGTCACATGAACATGTTGTTCTTACATTTAGTTATTATTTATTGTATTTTGTTATTGTTTTGTTTATTGTTGTTATTGTTAATGCTGATGTGTGATTACCATTTTTCGTTTCCCATAAAATTGTTGTTAGTATTGTGGTCATAAATGCTTCTTGTTGCCATAATTTTTGTTGTATTTTTTGCATTTTGTTTTTGTTATTTTTATTACATAAAATATTTTGGTTGATTTAATGGTGAAATATATCATTCACACATACATAAGCATACACGTAATAATGCAATTTTATATGTATGCATATGCTTAATGGAAGACAGACGTATAGACAGATTTACGTGTAAGTTAGATCAAGCGTTTGTTGTGTACCTGAAAATTTTTACATAATGCTGATTATAATAATAATGATGATAATAATGATAATGATGATGATATTATGAATCAGTATTATTTTCATTATTATGTTTCTCATTGTCATTGTATGTATTTGCTAACATTATTATAATCATATCGTAAGCATTATTATTATTATTAATATTATTGTTATTGTTATTTTTATGTTAATTTTTATTTTTATTTTTGTTTTCATTATTATTATTATTAGCACATATAAATATAAACATATATACAAATACACTCATACAGTACAAAATGTTTATGCGTTATAATGAAATTTCACTTTATAAATATTCCATAAGAATTCATCACACATTTGTGTATTGTTGCCATTGTGTCGGCTAATGCTGCCGCAATGGCAATGTGTGTATGTATGTGTATTTAAAATATTATGTGACATCATTAATTATTTACTCTTATTTTTTATGTCTTTACTACTCTCTGTTTCTCTCTTTTCTCTACCTTTTCCATTGCTCTATTTAAAAGAAGTTTTCTTTGTCTTTTATTTTGTTTTTTAATTCATAATTAGTGTGATTGGCAGTGGTAGCAGTTAGCAAGTCATTTTTCTATAACTATGATAATATAAAAGATTTAAACATTTACATTTACACTTACAAATTATTGATTTTGTTTGAGTCACAATAAAATTGCAAATAACTTTATATTTTTGCCTTAATTTGATGCAACAGTTAAAGATTTCAATTGAGAATTGTAATGTATGAAAAAATTAAGGAAAAATAAACAATTAAATTTTAATCGATTTTGAAAAATTATAATTTTATAATAATTAAAAAAATTTTATGAGATCAACAAGCAGTTCGTGTGCCATTGGAAAATGATAAATTCTTATGATCACACTTAAAATTTCAATAAACTTTAAAATTATACATTTTAAATTCAAAAATTTCCATAATTTTTCTTTATAAATTAATTTTTCTCAAGGTTAATGAAATGGCATCGATTGCTAAGTTTAATGAAATATCAAAAACATCAAAAACATCAAAAACATTTTTCAATCTTTTATGAATATTTTTCATTAATTTGCACTTAAGATTTTGTTGTTTATTTGATTTAAATTCTATATTTCTAATGGAAATTCCTTTAATAAGGGCATAAATTGTTCCACAAAGATGCTTTTTATACCTACCAAGCAATTTTAATAACCGGATACCTTTTAAAATATACGTTCATATATATTTCAAACAATTGAAAAATATTTGTCCATCTGTCTGTCCATATTCTTTTGTATGCCAAAAGTAAATTATGAATTTCCTATTTGGCAGATTTTTCGATAATTCTGACATGCTGTTGGACATTGAGAAAGGTCTATTTTGAATTATAAAAAAATTTTCTTTTGCATTTTTTAATCGTTACTTTTCAATTATAAACCATAAATAATTGAAAGCTTACAACTTTAATCTGGCCATAAATTTAGCTTATTAGTATTCAAAATTAGTCAAAATTGTTCATGCCAATCATGTCATGTGTATAAAACATTAAATGTTTAATGGATATTCAAGTGATATATTTGCTTGTTTTTTCTTTAGATTTCGTTGCAATCGTTGATTGCAAATTGCCTAAATTGCCATAATAATGATGATATTAATAATAATAATCAGAATTGAAATTGTAAATGTTGTAAATTGAAAGTTAATATTAAAATAAAGTGAATTAATAATTATACATGGCTATTTCTATTTTTATTTTTATTTTTATCTTTCTTTCTATCTCTATTTTTTGTACGCATAGAATGCATTTAGGGCAATAAAATATGAAAATTTTTTAATAAAAGAATACAATTTTTATTCAAACTGATTTTCTATACTCTATAAATGTATGAGTGTGTGTGTGTGTGGTGTGTGTGTGTGTGTGTGTGTGTGTGTGTTTGTGCATGTATGTGTTTGTATGCATTCATTCAAATATTACTTTTATTCTTGTTCTTCTTATTTTTCCACTTTTCTAAATTCTGCATACAATAAATTTTTAAATCTAGATAAATGATGCATTTACCGATGGCTGTTTTGTTCAGATTTTTTCCATTTTTCCCTTTTGTTATTGCTTTAGTTGCTATTTTTATTGTTGACGCTATTATGACAAATATTTTTGTTATTTTTATGTTTATTGCATTAAATTGTAAAATTGAAAGAATTCTCACGTTATTGTTTGGCTTTGGTGGAAAAGAAAAATCACAGTATTAAGAAAAATCAACGAATGAAAGAAACGAAAAGTGATACAGAGAAAGAGAAAGAGAAGAGAGAGAGAGAGAGAGAGGGACAGAGATAGAATGATAGAATATAGAAAATGATGCTTTTTTATATAATTTTGTGTATTGTGTATTGCAATTTCTAAGTTACCGCAAAATGAATAATAAGCATAAAGAATAAAAACTAATGAAAGTAACGATTTGAGGAAAAAGCTATTTTGTCAACGTTCTTGTTTTGTTCTGGTTGTAATAAAGCTAAATGGAAATTTCTAAATTTTAATATTCCCTATTTTTATTATCGATTGCTTGGTAATTGAATGTCCTATAAATTCAACATCAGATTATTATTATTTTATTATTATTTTTATTATTATTTTAAAATTGAAATTGATATTGATGTCTGATACTTCGATAGAATTATTTGTTGCTCATTAATATCAAATGACTGTTGATTATAAATAACAATGACATCTATAATTAGCATAAATAAGAAATAAAAATATAATTTAAAGAAAAAGTTTTACTTGGACTGAAGATGAGGCGTCAATTTATGTGTTTTGTCTAAAAAATGAAAAAAAAGACCAATTTTTCATTTCATTTTATTTAGACACTTGGCTTATATTTTTCTCTCTCTCTTTCTCTCTGCCAATTTCTGTCACTATTTGTATTTTCTAATGACTTATATTTTACATGCAAGGATTTCATTTATCCTTAGCCTTAGCCAATGTATGAAAGCATTCAATTGTAAGAGTTCATTCGATATGGACCATAAATTTCGCCATATAATTGACTATTATACTAAATAGAAAAAACAATTACAACTACAACAACAACAACAACAATAATAATAATAATAATAATAATAATAATAATAATAGCAACAAAAAGAATGTTTATTTCTAAAGCCAGCCGTAAGAAATTGAATAATAGCAAAGTTAAGTAAGAAGTAGAATAAAAAACTAAAAACTGCAGAAATGTGTAAAGAATTTAAAGTAGATCCTTAGCTTTCTATCTGGCATAAAAAGGATGCAGTTGATGATTTAATTTTAACAACTTGACACAGCAAGACAAGTTCAACATTATTAAAAAAAAGGAAAACTCTAACAAAATCACAATAATAAACAACAATAGCAAAAAAAAAAAAAAAGGAAAAGAACAAAAAATATGAAACGAAATCAACATTTTGTGCCTAAGATAATGATGAAAAGTGAAATAACCTAATTGAATTGCGGAAGAGAAAATTCTCGTTAAGAAAACTACATGAATTTACCATCATTCTCTTATTCTCTCCATGAGCTTCTATAACTTTTTGTTTATATACAACAGATAAAACGAAGAGAAGAAGAAACGAAAACAAGAAATAAAAATTTCACAGATTGTACGTAGAAAGTAAAACACGAAGAATAAAATGTAATAGAGAAATTTTCCATGAAATATTTTTAATGGAAAATAATAATTGAATGGGTGTGTGTTTCATTTGCCGCTTCTCTCTCTCTCTCTCTTCTATTATTATTATTATTATTACTATTATTTTGTTATTATTGTACAGTTATGCAAATTACAAACTAGTGCTTTTAGATTCAACGTGTTAATTGTTTAGTTTATTCATTTACACAACATTTATACGTCTTTTTCTTTTTTGTTTTTTTATATTGCTTTCTTTCTCTTTTAGCTCTTAATCTAATTATTATTTGATTAATTAAAATCAAATGGCAGATAGATACAGATCTCTGTATTCCACAATTATATTGAAAATACTATTGATTTTATTAAATAGAACTAAAATACATCGCAACGTAATAACGCATATTTAAGCAATTGCGATAAAAAAAACTTTTTGATTGCTACAAATAATAATGAATTTCTGATATTTACAGTATTAACTCTGCATGCTGTTAATTTAGATTGAATGTATTTTACCACGAAAAAAATTGCCTCAAATATTTTAAAAACATTTTGAGAAAAGTTATGACATAACTTAGAAGTTAAAATTTTAAATAAATTTTGTTGAAACTAATCTTTAACTTATTTGGAAAATTTGATAAAAATCAATCATTAAACGATTTCTTGAATCAATTAATTTAATTTGTTTTTTTCTTTAAGTTGCTTTTTATCGTTTATTTCTAAACGATTTTTATACATCCATTTACCAGTGAAATTTCTAATTTGCTATGGATTATTGCTTTGTAACTTTTAACAAAGCTCTTCTTGGAAAAGTGTTTGACAGTGAACCTTTATAAGTTTTCCTTAAACTGTTTTCGTATAAAATCGGCAAAAAGTAATCTAATCTTTTTTTTATATTTTTTTTTCCTTTTCTTTAAATATTTAAAAAATTTATACAATTTAATATTGTAATGGTTTCTTAATTTTTGTATGTAAAATTTACATAATATTGGAAAATGAACCAGACTAATTACAAAGTGCACAATCATTTACTATAATTTGTATTTTAATCCAAGAGATTTAAAGATTATAAAAATTGTAATAAAGCAGAATGAAAAATAATAATTGAAACAATTATGGAACATTTTCACTTGGTAATAGAACTTTTTTGTGTATTTGTTGTTTTAATACTCAAATTTGCGTTAATTAAAAAATTTCAATCTTAGATTTCATCTAAATGACATTAAATTTAATTACATTTATCTCTAATGCCAGCAAGTTTGTGTTCTCTTGTTGGCAAAGTGTAGCAGAATAACATTTTTAACATATTTAATATTTAATATTAAAATGTTAAATTTAGCATTTCATAATATTTAATGTAAACGTACTTAGGAAGGTAGACGCGTTTTAAAATATTTCATTGAATAAATTATGTAAGTGATTTTTCAAATAGACTTTGTTACATTTCAAGGTTATTTAAAGATCAAGGTATTTATGAAGGGACATTTTTGTTTCAAATGTAGGTGTTTTTTTTTTTTATTTTATAAAAATGGCAATAAAAATTGTACTTAAAATGATTATCTCATGTGGCATTTAAGGCCCAAAGCCTTTCCTTTAGAAAAAATTGAGAAGTATGAAAATAGACGATTTCTCATTAAAGTTGGGTCACCACATGCAGACCAGCCCTCTTTGTTAAAAGCAGGCAAAAAAAGTTACACTTCTGATGTGAGATGCAACAGTTTTAAATTATTGTTTTGAATTATTGTGCAAACAGTGAATAATTGAGAAGAATTTTTGTAAGAGTTGTGTATAAATCACCGATTGCATTTCTCACTTCTTAATGAGTCAAAGTGAAAATATGTCACTTTTTATTGTTTTCAGTGTAAGCGTAATCGATGTATTGAACATATTATCACTTGATATTGTTTTCTTATACCGCAGACATCGATCTATAAAAATACTGATACTTTTCTTCCAACTTGATATATCGATAATTTCTATTTACAGTTTACAGCAACTAAAACAACAGCGAACCAATAAAGATAATGAAATATTGCCAATTTTAAAAAAGACTATGAATTCTGAGTAAATTAAATGATTTTGTAAATTTATAAATAATGATTAAATTTACTCACTCGTTATTTTTATGTACAAATAACTGTATTAAGCTATAAACCAAGTAATAATTTTAGTATTTGTCGGAGTTGATTTTTAAATACTCTAAAGCTCTGGAAAGCGATCTATAAAATTGATCTTTGTGGATACAAATCGGCATCAACTTTTTATGTGATACCCTTTTTTGTAAAAATTTTTTTTACAAAAAAGATCATCACATGAAGAGTGGTCTCAAAAATTGACCAAACATATCGAAGTTTATATCTCTTCGTTTTTGAGCGCAAGCACATTTACATTAAAATGTTACTATTTTGATAACGTATATTCTCGATGAACTTTCGGTTCCATAGGAATGTAAAATTCATTTAGAAGGTGTTTCTTAATCTATTAGGATCTTAAAGTTGAGTCTATTTGAAGAACATCGTTATATTACAAATATTAAGACGTCACGTAAGTGTAAGTTGTAAAGAAGACAGTAAAACGTAAGACTCGTAAAATGAATAAATAGATTTAAAAATGTTTTTGCATTCAATTCAATTAGAAGTGAATATCGAACAAGAAAATAAAGCAAGTAAAAATGGTTTTTATATGCTTTATTGCAATCAAAAAATTCAATTTGAAAAACCTTATGCCCAAATTCAATATTGCTCTTTCAAATAAATAGATTGAGAAACTTTAGTTCAAAAATTCAAATTCTGTTCAAATTTTTTATTAAGCAAAATTGTAGTTAGGCTGGATATAAAACAAAATATGCTCTTTTAAAATGCTTTACCAAAACTATATAGACTTTTTTTCTGAACTTTTGTTAAACATTTTTAAAACATTAGAAAAATACAGAATTTGTTTAATAAGACGTACTTTATTTACCTTTGTAAAATTTCTCAATCTGAATTTTTCATGCAATGAATGACAAGAATTTTCAATTAACTATTACTTTTTACCTTCTAGTAGTATAAAAGATTAAATCAGATTAATTTTATTCATAATAAATTATCTAAGTTTGTAAAAATTTCTCCTTCTTTTATCAATATTTTTTCATACCATTTCAACTTATAACATATAACAAATATAATGTTTAGGAAATGAAAGAATTTTTTTTTTTTTTTTTTGCTTTTTAAAATCTAAAAGTATATATCAATGAGGAAGAGTGGCCGGTAATGAGTGTAACGTAGAGATGGACATAAATTTAAGAAATATCGAAACTACAAAATTTTAGCTTAATTATAAAATTCATCTTAAATCTGTATCTTCAATTATTCATTTAATTAAATCTTTTATTAATTTTTTTTTTATTGTATAATTAATTGCTTATGGCCTATATATTGTTATTAAATTTTAAATAATACTGTTGCTCGTTTATATATATATATTATACATTTTATATTATTCTTATTTATTATTCATTATTATTATTGTTATTGCTATTATTTTTGTTGTTTGTTTGATACTGCGGATACTGCTGCTTTATACACCCAATAAACTTGTTTACATTATTATTTAACTACATACGTTTAATATACAGGAAATTTGTGGTTTTGTCTGGTATTTAATTTATAATCTACTTATATAATAGCAGGAAAGGTATACAATTCATTTGTTGATATAATAAAAAAAAAAAAAAAATAAAAAAAAAATTAAAGATAATTGACAAGAAAAATATGTTTTAAACCAAAACAAAAAAAAAAAAAAAAAAAGAAAAAAACAAGCACAGTAAAAAAGCAAAACGTCAATAATTATGTAATAAATATTGAAATGTACTAATAGAAATATCCAATTAATTGTATTAAATTGATTATGCAAAAAGTATGCAATTAATTATATTAAATGAATTATACAAAAAGTATGCTATAAAAAAAAGAAATTAAAATATTTGTATGCATATGTGTGTATGTGTGTGTACTGTATATAATATATAAATTTTGTTCAATTTTTATATTAAAATTAAAAAGGAAAAAACTTCTTTGCATAAATCAAATCTCAATACAGATGACAAGTATGTGATATTTTCCAATATTTAGATAACGTTGTCTCTTTTTAGTGCAGTAATATTAAGAATAATAATATTTACCTTATAAAGTGACCAAAAAAAAAAAAAAAAATTAAACAATAATTAAAGTTAGACAATTGAGCACCTTAAAAGTATGTAACTTCAAATTTGAAATACTTGGCCATTGGAAGGTAACAGAGAGATAAAATGGAAATCGCAATTATTAATCGCAAGTATCATTAATAATGTTCAGATATTTTAAAGTGTACAAGTTGGACAGATATTTGAATTTTTTTGTTACTGACTGTTTATTTATGAAAATAAAATATATTTTTGTTGGGCGTATTAAAGTCATTTCATCCTTTTTCCTTTGTTGTTTCTCAAATGCTAACCATTAGTTGTAGTATAAAATATAATCCATAATTTATTGTTTTAATGCATTTTGTTTCTGTATATTTTTTTTCTTCTTAATTCATTATTGTTATGCTTTCACTTGTATTTATAATTCTTTATCAATTTTCTCTTTTTTGTATAATTCTTTACCTGCTTCCTGGTATACTTTATTAGTTTTGCTTTTAAAACTTTTCCAACTCAAAATTCGTTTATATACACTTTCTATATTTTCTTACAAAATAATTGCGACGAGAAATTTCTTGTATCTGGACATATTTTGCTTTCTCCTTTCCTATTTTTTCTTTTCTTTTAACAAACTCTAGACTTCAACCGACAACAAATAAATCAACAAAGTTTTCCTTATTATGTAACAACATAATGCTTTATATAAAACTTGAAAAGTGTACATAAAATGAAGAAGTTCATATCGGTATTTCTCTAACTCATCTTCCATCCTTTACAGATAATGATATATCTCTATTGGTACAGGCTAAATTAATTTGTATAAATTTATCTAACTTCTGATATCTAAGCGACATATCTTTTAATCATTTGCCTTAAAATTTCAACAAAATTTTAATCGTAGAATGCGCCTAATAAGCCGATCATTTTCTATAAAGAAATTATATGAAAATCAAACAACTTCGCTTACATGGCATGGCATACCTTGAATAACTATTCTATATATGTATATTAAGCTGGATAGCGTGCTTAATAATTCGTTTTATATGCTATAAAATATTTTGTTAATTTTGCATTTATTTTCACTTGCCCTCATAATGATGTAAATAATGGAAACCACAAAGGAACTATTTGTGAGTTTATAGTTTAGAGATGGTGAACAGAACTATGTATATGAAAGTGCGATCTAAGGACCGCAGCGTATAAACTTTCAATTTTGCACATCTTTTGAGGAGGAAAATTTGAAAGCAGAAGATTTTTTTCCCATATAAATACATTACAAAAAAAAAAAAAATAAAATAAAAAATTCTTTCTAAAGTAATCGCATAAAGTTTATGTACTTAAAATACTTTCACATTATTGTTGCATAATTTGCATTTTCTGCGACAGTTAATTACATAAATTGAAAGTGCTTTCAGATAAAAGTAACAGAAATTGTAAGAGAGATTGTCACTTTTATAGGGAATTTATTATCAAAAGTACATTTAAACCATAATGCAACCATTCGAATTATTATTCTATATAAACAATAACAAAAAAAAAGCATTTAAAGCCTGAGGGTCTTGATATATCAAAATAGATGAAGAAATTATTTAGAAAATTTTGTTGTAACCATTGAAAAGCGAAGAAAGTAACTTTTGTCCAAAATAAGATGGTCTTGCTTTATATTTCGATCGGTATGGCACGAAGACTAATCGGGTTGACCAGGACATAGCCATTTGGGTGTGTATCTTTCAATAAAAAGTTATCCATCAAGTTGGCATTTTGGTATTTCAAAGGAATTTTGAAAACTCTCTTGAATTTCCCATTTAAGCAAAAAATGTCTTAAAAATTTTTAAAAATTTTTTCAAAGCAAAAATTCCAAAGCAGCATTGTTTAAAAGTTTAATATGCGACAAAGAAGGATTTCCTTCTACTTAGATTTTTGTAAAACTTTTTAATTGTAATGGCATTGGTGAATTATTTTCTAAACCGTAAATTGACTTAACTAAAGAAACAACTTAAACTTTGTATTGAATTGCATGAAATTGCAAAATTTTTTTGGTATAAACTTTTAAATCATCAAATAAAAGATTGACGGATAAAGCGATAAGAGAGAGGAGAGAGAGAGAGAGAGAGAGAGAGAGAGTGAAGAATTAATTTTTGTAAGCAGAAAATAATTTAATTAATTAAAAAATATATAACAAATTTGATTCTCTGAAACTTAATTCAATTAAATTTCTCCTAAAAGCATCAGCATTCAAATTATTTATATTTGCAATTTTCAGCATTTTTGTATTTGTTGTAGTTCTTATAGTTTTTGTATATTTCATTTTTTTTTTTAAATATTTTATATTTGATACAATAAATGATAAGTTAGACACTTTCCCTACCACTTTAATCATTTCCTGTGTCCTTTTTTTTTGTTTCTTTTGTTCTCTTTTCTTTGAACTCTTTCACGTTTTGGCAATAAATTTTTATTTGTTGAATAGTAAAAAAAAGCAACAGCGGCTGTAAGTTATGTATGTTAAGAATTTAATTGTGACTAGAATTTAATTCTGGCTCATTCAATTACAATTTATGATTTTGTTTTTGTACTTTTGTACGCACTGTGCCAGTTGAACTTGATGATGATGATATTGTTGATGTTGTGGATAATGATGGTGATGAAGTAAAATCTGTTGATGTTGATGATGTTGTTTGCATTTGATTTAAATTATTTAAATGACACTTGTCGATTATTGTATTAGAAGAAAATGTTATACCACTTAATGGCTGTAGTGTCAAGCTTTCTGTGGTTACAGATGCTGTCAAAGATCTTTCAAACAATTTCGTTTTATCTTTTATAGTATTAACATTACCAATCTTTGTCATATCTTTCTTAGTAATTGGTTGCAGTTCTCTTCCATAAGACATATTACAATGCTGGCTGTCATGCTGATATAATGGATACTGCTTCTTCATTGTATTACTAGTGCTTGATAATTGTATATCTGTAGATTTTTGTATGCATTGTGGTATATGCGTAATAAGTGATGGATTTGATGTATTCAATGATACGTTGATGGTTGATGTCGTCATATCCTTATTTAAGGACTGTTGTGAATGTGTTAACATCAATTGGGATGACATTTGTCTGAGGCAATTGTCTTTGGAATTATCTTTGTCCCTTTTAAGCTTATCTATTGAAATGGAATGCATTGTATCATTGGAAGAAATTGATGGGTAATTGTGGTAAGATTTTTCGACTTTCATACGTGGTATTTGAGATTTTTTTTGAGATTGAGTATAAAGTGCTTGTAAGCTGCCACCAGTACAATTTCTTTCATTCAATTTTTGATTCATTATATTATAACCAGTTGAGGGGTATAACATTTGTGGTGTATTGACTATCAATACATTTGGTGTTGTAGGTGCTGAAGCATAACAAGTTGGATGATGGGAAATTATTGCTGTTGTTGAACTTGTTTCATTTAGAGTTAGAGATTCATTTTCATTTACAGTTATAGGCTGTATGTTGTACACCATTTCGGTCAAATGTTCTATTTGTTCTTCCTTTGTTACGTTACTACAAGCAATTTTACCATTTACGGTATTTCTTTCCAAATGTATTTGTTCATCTGAATTGTCAGCCTTGATTTTTTTATGTATTG
The DNA here is from genome assembly GCA_023089585.1 of Melophagus ovinus. Classification (NCBI taxonomy): domain Eukaryota; kingdom Metazoa; phylum Arthropoda; class Insecta; order Diptera; family Hippoboscidae; genus Melophagus; species Melophagus ovinus. Next base: position 7,804,597 of record JAKKIB010000174.1, on the reverse strand, counting down.
TATACTGATTACACGGTACATTATCCTCATCCACGGTACATCTTTCCTTTAGTTTTATTGCTCGTTCTTTTTTTAATGTACTATGATAGATTTCATTTACATTTTGGTTAGGTACTAATGAACCAACAATTAGCGTATTTTTATTAATTTCGGGCTCTTCATCTTCTTCTGTGCAGTCGCATGCTAACATTAATGGCGACGATGCTAGTATATTACTATTTGGTCGATTGTGCGATACTCGTCTGCCCAATGTGGCCACTGTACGTGGTGGTGGTAAAGGTGGTTGCTTATAGAAATTATGGGGCGGCAAACTATTTCGTTTATATGTAGTAAATAAATCTTGAGTCATGGGTGGTGAGTCGTTACCATTAATTTCTCTTAATTGGAGAGGTGGTAAGACTTTAGGATATTTACGCCTTTTTATAACCGATAATTGTTGCTCTTGGGTTAAGGTTGGCTTTTCATTCATTTCTTCCAACTCACTTCTACTAGTTACATTAATATCAAGAGGATCCTTATCAGTATCGGATGTTATAAAACTAGTTATAGTTTCATCCATGTTATGGTGTACATCAGTTTGAATATTATAACACATATCAATAGGATCTGAACGGGAATATTTATGTGAAGGTTGACATAAGCTTACATCACACGGCTCCGTTGCAGTTGAATGTTGTCGAGTCAAACAATAATAACTACTACCTACAGATTCTTGAGGTGATAGTAATTCTTGATCGGTCACCTCCACTTCCTGACATATTATTATATTTCGACCATCAGCTTTCAGTCTTGTAATTTCAATGGGTTCTTGTTCTAGAACACTATCACCTCGGCCCTGAGATGTTGCATCTACTGCCACACTTACTTTATATGCAGATTTACCAAAACTGCCGCCACCACTGCCGCTACCGCTGCCGCTACCACTGCCGCCACCACTGCCACCACGACTGCCGCCACCACTGCCGCCACGGTTACCATGGCCATTACCAACCAAAGAATTAAATGATGATGATTTCTTGGAACTTTTATAACTGCCAGGCCGCTTTGGCAAAATACTATTATTGCTAATCATAACTTTACCATTCATCCATTCGCATACCTTTGTATGTGTGTCTACTGTAGAACAGCTTAATTGCCTTGTAATTTTATAACTATTCAAGGGTGAACGTTTCGTCTTAACGGGTTCATACGTATTCGACTTACGTAATATATCAATTATATAACTTTCATCACCGTCCTCACACTGTGTGGTGGGTTTTGATCGTTTTAATTCATCATCAGTAGTGCCATCATAGCTGAGTATATCGCCACCTCCAATACCGCCCACACAACCACCCAATTTACGTCGCATTGTATTCGTTTTTCTTCTCTTTTGCAATAAATAAGTGGAATATATGACAATATTGAGAATTATGAATACAACAATTAAGCCAATTAGTAAATGCAAAGTGGTTTCAGATTTAGCCACTTGTTCTTTTCCACTCCCCTCAGGTTCTGATGCCATTTGTGCCACTTTTCCATACATCAGCCTTTGCTCATTATTGTTATTATTATTATTAGTATTTTTATTATTATTATTTGTTATTGTTGATGCAGACTTAATATTTGATTGTTTTATACCGAAAATGATGCCATTATCAGCATCAGTTCCAGCAGCAACATCAACATTGACACCAATAGCAACACTATCACCATTGCCATTATTATGATCGTACTTGGTATTATTATTTTCGATGTTAAAAACTTTTACAGGATTACCATAATAAAAGTCCTGCTTTGACATGTCTCCATGTTCTTGCTGTACTCTCTGATATTTTTGCAAGTTATTGCTATTATTATTATCATCATTCTTAAGCATTTCCATATAACTTATATTTGTCTGAGGTTCTTGTAAAAGTATCCTTAATGTACGTATCGAATCTTCGTTGTCTTTGTTACGTAAACCGAACTTATTTGAATGATCCGTAAATATATCGCTATTACCATTTCGATGGCGTTCCTCATTGGCATTATCTGTAATTAAACGTGGCATTTGAGTATTCTGATATTGTTCATAATTTTGGATAGGTTGGCCTTGCATATTAGCTATTTGATTTAATTCATCTGGTAATTCTTTATTCCAAAAATTCATATAAATCTGTCGATACTTATAACCAATCGACGGTGGTATACCTGTCAAATATACATAAAAGTTTAAATGGAAATTAAAATTGAACTTCTTAATTTACGTAAATTCCACAATTAGCATTTTTATATTTTGAAATGTATCAAATGAAGAATAAGTCCTGTAAAATTATCATGCTTAGCTAGAGCAAAATTTTGAGTATATATCTCTCGCATATTTGTTACGCATACTTGAAATTTTGTAATTTTTAGATGTCCTTTCTATTCCAACCATTAATTACTATAAATAAATTTTAAATGTAAATTTTTTAAATAACTAAAAAGCTAAAAGCTAACTTTTTCTTTTTCATGAAGGAGACATTTTCAATTTATGCCACGACTTATTTTAGCTCTGAGCAAAAACTTCCCAATTGTTCTATTAAATTTGGTTCTTATATCTTAATATTTTTTGATCAATATATAACGTAGAAATTATAAAAGGACAGACAAACATATCCACCTGAATTGTTAGAATATTTCATATATATGAAGAATATTTGCACTGAGCAAACGTTTTGCTAAAGTAGCTACACAAATAACGTCTGATTCATATTTATCCAATACAACACAGTAGTAGGCTATAATAGGAGATTAAAATTTATCTTATGTAGAAGTATACAACAATACTTTTCTAAACGTATCTCTCTCTCTCTCTCTCTCTCTCTCTTTATTTTATGTAATGTCATTTATTATCACTTACCAATATTCATGTAGGCTTGTGTACGTTTATTAAATTCCGGCCAATCCAAATCGTAACGATCCCATTCTAAGGCATGCAAATTGATAAAAGTACCCTTCCAGGGAGCTTTAGGATTTCTGCATTTAAAGTGACAAAAAAAATGAAAGAAAAAAAAAATATATAAAAAAGACAGAAAAAGTAATAATACAGAAAGTAGACATTTATAAGCATTATCAAAATCCATAAAAATAATTGTTTTTCCCTTTCTCTTTCCCTCTCTTCACTCTTCTTTTCTTCTTTTCTTTTTGCCATGTCTTTCGTATTCAATAAGTATATATGTATGTATTTGTATGTCATTTAAGTCAATAAATCTTCGGTTTAAGACTATGTATCTCTTTTAAATGAATGTGCTGCAGTATAAAAGTATTTATCTCAATTGATATTATGATGCATTTCAGTTAAGCAAAATGCGAAATGGCAATCGGGAGATGGAAGATGGAAAATGAGAGTAGTTGAAGACAACTACAATTACAATATACAAAAAAAAAAAGAAAAGAAAGAAAAATTTATTGGAGATAATATATAAAACAGTCAAACAATACAATAACTGGCTGGCTAACGGAAGATATTAAGAGTGACAAAAAAAAAAAAAAGAAATCAAAACGAAAAGAGAATGTTGAAAAGAGAAAATAAAATAGAAAGAAATAAAAGAGAGATACAAATGAAATTGAAAGCATAAAATACCAAATAAAACTCTAAAATTCTCTAGCAATTGATATGAAAATTCAATTTAATAGTAAGCATATGTGATGCTCTTATTTATATATGTATATATGTATTTGTATATGTATATGGTTATGAGTTTATATGCATGCTGTAAATGTTTGCCTGCTGACATCGGATTTTTGTAAAGTAAAGTAATCGTGTAAACGATTATAGACAGTAATCAAGTAAGCAATACTAAAAATACTAAGAATACTAAAAATTTATTCTGTTTTATCATTTTCTTTTGCATTCCTGCTTGCCTTATATTCTCATTTCTCAATGCATTACATTGCACTCTATGTAATAAACATTATTTGTGATAATACTTGTGTCTAACTGGTAAAATGCGTGTACTTTGACGATTTTGTATTATGCCATAATTTTCATACTCTACTTTATCAAATAATATGCAGCAGTTAAAAGGATATCAAATTATCGATTTCGATCTATTTAGAATTATGATTTAAGTTTATTGTAATAACTTCTTTTTATTCATATATTTTTATTGCTAAATTATTGCATAGAAATTATTTCGATATTTATGGAAAATTTGGTCACGAAGGAATGGTATTGCGCATTAGTTGGGATGCGTAAAAATGCCAGTTCCACATCAGTTTATTTGTCCCATAAGGCGTAACTATTTGTGAGATCTTTTTGTACAAAAAATTGCAACGATTAGAAAATTATTATTAGATATTTTTCATATTCTCTTGACTTTTTTTTCTTCTAAAAAATTCCGTAAAATAATTTAGGGTATTTAAGCACGAGTTTTGGCCAAAGGTACCATTTTACATTTTTTGTTAATCTTATAAAGGAAATAAATAGATAAGTGGTTAATATCAGATACTCAACCAGCCAAAACGAGGGAGAAGGAGAGACAGAGAGAGAGAGAGAGAGAGATGGAAAAGTAGCCAGTCATATATGCAACTCGTGAAACAGAATACCAGTCGTTTTTTTGTTTTTTTGTTTTTTTGAGGCAAGGACAATAAGATAAGGAATAAGCCAAACAAAAAAGTAAAAGAAAAACCAGAAAAAAAATAAGACCAAATGACCGCACAACGAATTTCGTTTTAATTTATATACACGTACAAATATTTTCTTTAATCTTTTACAGTTTCCTTTCGTGTTTCACCAAATAATACAACATAGAAAAAGACTGAGCGCCAACCAGCCAGAAATTGTAGACATTATAATAGTGTTGCTGCTATTGTTGTTGCTGTTACTGTAATACATATGTATTGTTCTAACGTAACATATGTTGTTAAGTTAACTACACCCTACATCACTTGCGCTATAGGGTATTTTGAGTTTGTGTAGATATTTATAGTACCCAAAGGACTTGAGATGGACGTACCTTTAATTATGTCGATGAAATTCAAATAACTTTCTAATTCGTTTTAAGAGTGTCTATGCGTCTGTCTGGCTGTATGTCACGTGAACGTCTCATTAAAGCATAAAACGCAATTTTAAAACTATTGGAATGAAATTTGTTATGTAGGCGTGGTTTAGTCCAAAATAAAATAACTTTGGTTAAGATCGAAATATTATTACCATTATGTTTTATAAAACAATCTATTTTGTAAAGGCTTTTTATGTGAAAAAATTAACAACTGTTGATATTTTTCGTAATAAAAATGTGATGTAGAGTTTTTAATAGACGGCTCCGACCAATTGTAACGTACGTACTTGTTTATATATATATGAGGTATTAAATATTAAAAGAGAAGAACAAAAGAAATAAAATAAGAAAGGAAAGATAGACTGGACTAAGGGAATTAAGAAAATTTAAAGAATTGTACATTTAATTTACAAACTTATAATCTATAAATTTTCTTTTATTCTGGAATAATTCTAAGTGAATAGTAAGTAAATATGGGGAAGAAGAAGTATCGCAGAATTGGACTACTAACCCGGTCTTAATAAAATTACACCAATACGTTATGACAGCTTCAGCCAATAATTTCTCTTGAGCATTATATTGAATGCCATGATATGGACCAACTGTAGCCAAAGGTGCTCCAAATATAAATGGTAACTCTTCGCCAGCGATGCTATGGGGTAACTGTAACATTAATAAAAGAACAATACATATAAAAAATTCCATAAAGTTATCATCATTACGTTTTTCAAATTTTTATAATGGAAGTAAAAGAGAACATTTTTAGAATGAGAATTCAACGAATTCCATTGATTAATTTTGGACAATTTTTAGAGTAGTTTGGCGAAAGTGCACAAACATATTTATACTTTCTCTTTTTTCATGTCTATTTTTCTAATTTTTCAATTCTTAATACCATTTACATCCAAACAACACTAATAAAAGAACTTATTTGGGTTTGAAGCTCAAGTTGTTACTCTATTTATTCATTTTTTCAACAAAATTGACAAAAAATTGTTAATTTTGTTATGTTGAAATTGCATGAAATGGTACGAATTTTCACTTTTTTCATGTATTTTTATTACCAGGGTAATTTTCTTTTGTAAGAAGAAAATGTTTAATATTTCATACAAAAAAAATTATTGCTACATCCAGGCCAGACCAATTAAAATTGATTTTGTTGGTCTGGCCTGTTCTAATTCGGCCAGAAATACTTGTCAAAAATGAACGAAATCTTATGCCAGGAATCAATATATCAAGGAAGAGTTTTTTCATGCCCTATCATAAAAAAAAAACTTTAAATACTTTAGAAGATAAATATAAATACGCTTATATGGAGGATGCTGGAAAATTTAGAAGACCAAATTTATAAAAATATGTTGTCAAATGATTTAAACGATGGCTATTTTTTCAAATGGCATATTATAATTGATGTAAGGCTTTTAAAATTTTATTTATGTGTTTGATTCAAAGAGTATGATATCACAATGATTTTATCATTAAGTTGTACACGATTTATCTGTGTACGTGGCATTGCATGATGGTGCTTAATGTGTAACAGAAATTTTTTTTATAAATCGTTCATGTGAATTCACGTTTTGATTTATGCTTCTCTCCCCCACCTTCTTCATCTCTCTTCCATACTCTTCTTCTATCCTTTACTAGAATCTTTCACCAATATTTATTCATTCATACATTGAACATAAAGTAACATAGTCCTTATCATATCACGAATGATGAAATGGGTGAAATAAATGAAATGAATGAAATGATAGATATATTCTATTGTACACGAGACTAGCAAGTAAATTTCTTTCAACCAGGAATGAAATATACATATAAAGTTGATTGGGGTCCAATATTTCATAATTTTATAAATTTTCATTTTTTTTTCGTAACAAGAGTGTAAGCGATTTATGCGAAATAAATTTTCAAAATTTTTACACTTTTTAAGTTGAAAAATAATAAGAACAAAACTTTCAAGTTATTTATATTGATATTCTCCAAGATGTGAAGAAGTAACTAATAAAATGAATATATTCAAAATATATATGGGAAAATGGGTGCACTTAAGCTGAAGAGTCAACTTGGAACAATAATTTTTACATCTTTTTGCTAATTTAAAAGAAACTATTCGGATGTATCGCATCCGAAAGTTGTTTTGTCATTGGATCAAATTTATATCTTTTGGTTTGGAATTTTACCCGAACTTTGTCAAATAAATAAACTTGAAAAATAAATCAACTGGATAAATCAATTGGATAATGTGAATATTAATCAAATCAGAGAATTTTATATTTTCTCAAAATAAATTTGGAGACGAACTTTGTAAATCGATTGTTTTTGCCAACTTTTATTTGAATGTTTTTATTAGTACTTTCAAATCTATTCGAGACGAACTGCCATTCAATCTCTATAAAATATTCACATTTTGAGGACGATTTTTCTTGCTACTGTTTAACGAATAAAAAAAATTGATAGATTGATTTGCTACTGTCAATGTTGCAAATGTATTTTCTTTCAAATTTAATATGATCTGTCAACAAGCTGCAAAATATCGAATTTTTTTTTGTTTTTGTCATATTAAGTATGCTTTTTTAGGTATCTTCGAAAATGTATATTATAAAGTTCATTATATTTATGATGTAAGTTTGTGGAGAAAAAATAAATTGATAGTATTGAAATAATTTCGAAGGAAATTCATGGCATAATTTAGTTAATTGTCATATAAAAAAGAATATTTTGGAAGGAGTTTAAAAGATGGTAAAATTTACATCAATATCTTTCAAAGAGTCTCTTGTAATAGAAATTGAAGTTTTTAACAAGAAAGATTGTTAAAAACTTCAATTGAAAGGAGATTTATGAAGTCTTAAAATTGATGACTAACTTTATGAAAAGTAATTGCCGAAACCCAACTATATCAAGCATATTAAGTAGCCGTTTCAAGACCCTTATCTCAAATGTGCAAAGATCAATACTTTTGTCAATCAGGCGCAAATGTTAAATAATAGCTTTTTTCAACCAAAGCAGTGAGGATTCCTTTACTTTTTATATCCACCACATAGAAGTGGGGGGTATACTTATTTTGTCATTTTGTAATGCCTAAAAGGAAGCATTGGAGATCTTATAAAGTGTATATATTCTTCATCTGCATCAAATTTTCAACTGATTGAGATATATCTGTCTGTCTGCCTGGGTGTCTGTCTCTTTTAAACATTTCTATAGTAGTAAAATTTAAGATATCAAGTTCAAATTTTCGTGAAAGTTGGGATTGAAAATGAACACTTACTCATTATCGGCAAATTGAAAAGGATAGAAAGCCAAAATACAAGTAGTAAGACCATTAATCTGCAAGAGCTGTCTAAAAATCATGCATACCGACCACGCCTACACCAAATTATTATACCAAATTTTGATTTATATTTACGTTTTCCATTTACTACTGAAAAACTGTAAGAGGCTCTGAATCGTAATATCATGGTGTATGGGAGGTGGTTATCGAAGATGAGACTTCAGCTAAATATAATTTTTTTCTTGTTATATTTTTAATTCCGTAATGTGGGAATTTCAATGGTAGAATAAGAATATGGATTTTTATAATAATGAAATGAAAATTTTTTAATCTATAATTTCACAAATATATAAATGGGTCAGTAAACCTCGGTCTTTTAGAACATATTAGTGATTCCTGGATAATATCAAATTTAAATATATAAAATTTTTTGAGACTAAGGATGCATTGTTCTGAACATAAAACAAGGGGGTCTGCAAAAAGTTTGAGCCGCATTAAAATTAATGTTTTGGTCTTAAGATATTGTAAGTGATTAGGATCGAATATTTTCAATTGTTAGTTGGATCGAACAAGTGTTAAGCGATAAATTGATAAAGTTTCTGTTCATTATATCCGACAATTCTGATATATTCTGGCTTTTCCTGTTCTTTTTATTTTAGTTTTTAGATGAAGGTTTAACAAGATTTTATTAATGTAAATATTTTGAAAGGAAACATTCTGATGACGATGACGATAATAATATTAATGATTTGACTTGATTATTAGACATTATTAGTATTATTTTTGTGAATGATATTTTATGTATCTGGTTGTACATGTATTTTTATTAGTACGTATGTACTTAAATGAATTTATATTGTTCAAAATACAATAGCTCATCATTTCTATTGTCAAAATTATTTTTATTGCTATTATTGTTCCGTTCTTTTGTTGTTGCTGCTGCTGTTGTTATTGCCATTATTGTTGATTGCAGTATTATGGTGTTGGTGCGTTTCCTAAAGTATTGTTAGATTGATAGCAATTGGGATATCACATGCCAAACAAAATACGATACGATACGGAAAGATACGCGATACGAGTCAACACAATACAAAAATAATACCCAGCAGTTCGTATTAAAACCTTAATTCAGCTATACTGTGTGAGATGAAGGACTCCACAAAAAAAAGAAAGAATCGAAAAGGGGCAACAAAAGCACCATTAAATAAAATGTATGATATTTTGGCGTACAATCAACTTTGCTAGTAAATTGACTTTTGCAAATTCGTCTGTATAGTCACTTTTCATCCAAAATAAAGCAGATTGTAGTACGTTTGAGCGATTTTATGTTATGCAAAATTAATTCAATTATTGCTTTTGAAATTAGTTTGTTTTACTTATTCATGTGAGATATGTTTGTGGATTATTTTAATATCTCTTGCTTTTCTTTGATTGTTTGACATTTCTATAATAAATTACGAGCCTTTAAAATCGAGCTTTTAAGGCATGCAGTTGCTTTCATTTGATTAAAATGTCCCTTTTTCATTTTATTCCAATTTAATAATTCATTAAAAAAATACACTTTAGGTTTGTATGAAGCTGTATTTTGAGTAAAGGCCTCTTGAATTTTCATTATACTTTGTTAAATTTTTAATTTTTACATGGTTTCATATGAAAATGATTTTTTGTTTATGTGGCTATATTTTCACATACCTTCACTCATTTGACTGGTTTTCAACTTCAACATGCCTTTCTTAATCCTTGGTGTAAGGATTCGGGGCCTTCTTATTACCCCTTGGCTTAGATTAGATTAGCCCGATAAGCCTACCCAGCTAGCCATTTTATTCGGGAAATGGCACCCTGCTCGACAAAACATAATAGTGGAACTCAAAATAAACATAATTAGGTCGAGCTACGCCCGCGACATGGGCACCACAGCCCCCACGAAGCCAACTCCAACATCACCACTTGGGCAAATATGAAACTGGTGATCCCGTGGTACCAAATTAAATCTTTGGATCGGATCTCGTGAAACTCATGATGAACCCGTGATGGTAAAGGAAGTATCAACAAAGATCATCTCATGAACCACTCCCAGTTGAGCAGGTGCTTCTCGGGATTGGTCGCCCACAAAATAAGTTTTAAGTACATTTCATTATTCCACAATCTCTAATTTAAATTTTGTACTTTATTAAGTGCCACCTAAATTTCTGAAGTGTGGTGAAAAATGTACACACGATTTTAGGGTAACTTTCACTTTGCTACATTTTTTCACATCTAATTTAATGCAAAATTATGTAATTTAATTTAATTTAATTTAAATTTATTTTTTCCCTCATTTTTACATAGTTTTTTATAAACAAACAAAAAAATATATTCTTCAAGGATATTTTTGAAATTTATTACAAAAAAAAAAACAAGTTATATATACAAGCACATGCATAAAATATGTTTATATAACGTTACTCGTGTAAAAGTTCATAAAATGTAGTATAATTCATTTGAATATAACACTTTGTTTGCCAATTGGATGGCATGAGCGGAAGTTATAAAACTTTCCTATTTTTTAATGTATTTCGAATAAATTTTTTTTTGTTTGCTATTATTTTGTTGTACTATTTTATTTTATATATTTTATATATTTTGTTTATTTCATTATAAGTTAAATATCTAATTGAATGAAATTTTTACTACAAAAATATTCAGAAATGCATTGTAATTAATGAATACAAGAATGAAGCACTGATAAAGAGAGAGAGAGAGAGAGAGAGAGAGAGAGAGAGAGGAAGAGTGATATAGGGATGTTAAGATTTTTAACAATTTATGTTAAAATTTTTACAAGTTCTATGCAGATTGCAATTTTTAATAAATTTAGTTAAATTGCAGAAGCTGAACATTTTTTGAATAAAAGAAATTCTAGGCAAGCGGTCCTTCTTTTGTAGATTCTTGTAAAGAAACAATAGAAAGATGTTCAAGAGAACGATTTCTAAGAAAGTGTCACGTAATATAATTTATCAAGCTTTTACAGACTGTGACAAACAATTCGAGATCTAAAAGAATTTAAAAATAAATTCTATAAAAAATCACACGTGAATATTTTTATGATTTTCTTGTAATTTCATGTGCCAGTCCCAAATTTGATTCTATAATAAAGAGCATTCTAAGGAAGCTTTTAAATAAGATCGTGTTGAATGAATTAGAAGAATTTCCTTGAGATCTAAAATGCTTCAAAAAACTAGAAGAGTTCTACTTTAGAAACTTTGATTATTAAGTTCATAAATTGTGGACTGAAATATGCAAAATATATTCAGATTTAATGTTAACTGTATTTTGCTAAACTTCCTTCTAAACAGATAAACGATGAAATTAGATTTTGTAGAATTGGTTAGATTGGCATAATTATTGACCATCGAACTACTACATACGTAAAATAATATGGGACAAGTTATAAATTCTTTCTCTAGGGCTTACACAGGAAAATATGCTTTACTTTAAAACGTATTTGATTTCTCTTTTTCAAATTCTTGTTTTACTTCATTTTTGTTTTTTTATTACTTTTAATTTTTTATTTTATATTTATGGCAAAATTTCGAATATCATTCCCTTAATACACTTTACTTTTGCTTTACATATATATATATATATATATATATATATATATATATATTATCTTTATTTTAAACTTGTCCCATGGGTTAGGTAAATAGTTTGGGTAAAAGCCAAATGAAACAAATCCAACATGGTAAATGTCATTTTGAATAAATTCTTACAAAGCTGAGAAAAATATAAAAAAAAAATATGTGTGATATAAGTAATGTCTGTCCAAGCAACAAACCAAATAATCAGACCAACCGTCCACACGATAAACAACTACAACTAACTGCAAAATACTGCAAAATCTTTTAAACAACAATAACACTAACAAAATAAGTTAACAAGCCGCATAGAAAGATGAGAATATCTAAACCAATGACCATTTTATTACATTAATAAACATAAACATAAAAGTATGCTTAGTTTCCAAAACAGAGCAGAAGCAAATCAAATTCAAACATATAAAACAAAAAAAAAAAAAAAATCAAGGAAAAGGAAACCGAATGTTCCACCAGAACTGTGGACAGAAAAGTATCAACAATAAACAGAAAGTTTTAAACATTAAAGTTATGACTTTTATTTGTTTTATATTTTTGTTTTAATTTTCATGGAAAATTACTTTACTTTTCTTTACTTTTTTTTTTCTGCTAAATTCTATATCGTTATAATTGTCCATTTGTCCGTCTCTCAATTTAATTGCTTTACAACGTGTTTTAAAAAACATAGCATACACATTAATTCATAAATAATTGTAGCATATTTCAGAGGTAACATTATATTTTTATTTAAAGTATTCTAGATTTAAATATTTTGAATTTATAGTGCGTACAATGCGGCCTTTAAAAGTGCTGTCAATATTTCTTACAAAACTATACGAAGATTTTAGTGTGATGGTGAAACCATTATTTCTCTTGACAGCCAAATTAAATTGTGCACACTTCCCTTATAATAAATAATAAATAATTTTTAAAAATTCATATCTTTCATATAGCTTTTAAGAACCTAGTAATGAAAAGTAGAATAATAGTTCAAAGTGATCCAAGGGTTTAATAAGGAACAAAGTTCTAGTGTATTTCATCTAAAAGAGAATAATTAAATAGTAGACTATAATTCTAGTAAATGTATAACAAAAGTTTAATAATTATCCAAAAAAAACTTTGGATTCAATTGAATTTCTTGTCAAATTATTAAACTTAAAATAAAATGTTTTGAATAATTCACAGGGACAATTGAACGTTAAACTAAAAGGGATTCACATGAATCGTTATCAAAAATGGGCTGCAATTTGTTTTTTTCCTTTTTTTTCGAAACTAAAATTAAACTAAAAAATTAAAATGGAAAAACTTACACTGGCATGCGGTCCACCAAAACTATTATGACCAAAGACGTACATATAATTGTGACGATTAACATCGGCATGAAGTAAACCAGTTTGTAATAATGGTCCGACTACACGGGCATCCGATAATATATCTAAAACAACATCGCGATTTTCCAATTTTGTAACCTTTATTGGATTGGTGTACATATCACTGTATCTAAAAATAAATTTACAGAAAATATTAACAACATTGAAAATATAATGTTTCTTAAAGTAAGAGGTAAAGCAAAAATGATGTGATTTAAATAAATGAAATTTTTAAAATTTTCGCTAAGAATAAGTTTTTATTTAATTATTTTCCATGAAAATTAATGATATTCATTATAAAATTATTTGATTTATTATACAAATCTCAAGTATAATTGAAGTAATTTTATGTGGTTTGCTTTGTGGTTTGTTAATACAAAAAAAAAAGTATTTTATAATTAATTTTCTTTATAAATTGAAGTTTAAATAAATACAAAATAAATTTACATGTTCATTGTATTTGCTTCTGCTTTTTTTTTTTTAATTTTACTTAACAATTTTTTCAAATAGTTCTGTTGTGAAAAAAATTAATAATAATAAAATCTGAATAAAAATTATCAAAATTTTTAATTAAATTATGTGTTACTGTTATTGTTTAATTCAATATTTAAATGGATTTTATTGAAACATCAAATTATTCAAAACTTCACACACGCTTTTTGTAGTGCACTTTATTTTACAATCGTTCTAACCAAGTCTGTCCATCTGTTTGTGTTATTTGTGTGTTTAAAAAAGTTTTCTACTTGTAAAAATTGAATTTTTCATTTAAAATTTTTGGTAGAAACATTGAAAGATCTCACAAATAGGTTGGTATCGTAAACAGAGCTAAATCCGTTAAAACAGAGAACCGAATAAAAAACTAAAATAAGAGAAACAGACTTATGAGTTGAATCTGTAGCGTCTCTTACTGAAACAATCCTGGAATAAAATGAAAAGATCAAACCAAAAATGACATTTTCGTCCTTTTGTAATTGTTTGCTTTAAATTTTGCTTTAAGTGAAGTAACAGCAAATAGATTTTTAGCCCAGGAATTGCGGCTTTAGCCAAATAAAATTTTTTTATTTGATTATGTCGCTTTATATTTTTAAGCAATTCAAAAATTTGTTTGACTGTTTGTTACAAAAGTTTTATATTTATTTTTATTACCAATTTATAATAATTGTTGTATAAATAAAAACCGTTGATATAGTTATAAAATACAAGAATAATAAATAAGAAAAAAAAAATACTTAAAAAATCAGAGAAATTGCCCGCAAACTCTTAACTCCGTATAGACGATGCATAGAGTTACCATATTATTAAATACGAAGAACGAAAAATCTTATTGAAATAAAAAACGATGTCATGTTTAAAAGGATTCATGCATCAGCCCATCATCCAACAGAGAATATGCAACATTTTCATTTAGATTTTATTGTTGAAACAATTCAGTCCAATTTTGATTCAGACGCACTTTTATTGGTTCAGTTTAAGATAAATTTGTTTGAATGGGTACATGTCCTTACCTGATCGATTTAAAAATAGATGTACAATCTCTAGATTATATTTTTATGTATAACAAAAAAATTTCAATAAAATGTACCTGTTTTACTTATTGATATTAAATCAGTCTAATCAGCTAATTGCTAAAGGCAATTGATTAGAAAGTGTAAGGCTTTAGTTCTTCAAATGCTAGTGCTAATTTTAAAATTGAAAAAAAATTATATTACTTCGCAGAGTTTGTAACATTTTAAAGCTAAATCTAAAATCAGTTGAATAAACAAAACTCATCATGATTAAATTATTCAAATTCCATGTAAATTGATTATTTGTAAGGAGTCATATTTCAAATAGATTTTGATGTTCTGAAAAATTTTCATAAAAGCTTATGGAAATATTTATATAATTAATATATTTAGTAATTATAAATAATGAAATAATTTATTTAAGGCAAATTTTCATTTAAAATATCTTCTCATATTCATATTGAAAATATGAATATTTTTCTTTTTTTCTTTGTTTGAGATTTTTATACAATTTGAGATTAATTATTTGAAAAACGCTAAATGTCGCCTAATGTTACATTACATTGTTGCAAATGTGTAAATTTACAATATATGAAATTCTTTATGTAGAGTGGAAAATGTTGAAAAATTGAAATTAAAAATTTATGAGAAATTGTTTCCTGAAAGCGAATGAAATATAAATTATAATAATAATAATAATTATAAGAGCAGACTAATTACATTTTTGCGTAATTAAGTGGAATAAGTAACAAAAAATTTTATATATTTATATATATGCAAATTAGATTACTAAAATAAATTCGCTAAAAGTAGCAGCCAAATTAGAAATGAATTTAATAATAATAATAATAATAATAAATAATAGAAATAACATTGAATTATTGATTAATTTTTATAAGTTAACAAATAGAATTACACAAGTCGAATTGAATTGAATCTAAATGCCGTACACATTAGTCGTGCGTATCGTGTAAAATTTATTAAATAATTCTTGAAGTGATTATTTATTAATATATGCCAAAGTGACTTCTTATTCGTCATAACGGTAAAATTATTCTGACACTTTCAGTTTGTCAATTCATTGGCACTTGATCTATGTAGAAAAATTTGAATAGAACTTCATTGGAAAGGCAATAAAATTATTCGGAAAATGTGCTAAAGTGAATGATAGTACTTTGAATGGCTGAAATACCTGGCGATTGGGTAAAAATATTTTGAAGATTTTTCTTAAAGAGCATAATATTAAGAAGATATTTGATGATTCTCGATTTCTATTAGCATCATAAATTCAAGAAAGTTTAGGTGATTTATTTCATTTAACTCATTAACTCATATAACTCATTTTAATTTTCTCTTTATTGAGCATAATTGTTGCAAACGTTGTGATCACTCAATTATAACGATAATAATAATTTATATTATTCAATGGTATAAATTCATAAAAAAAATCAATAAAGTATTTTGTTTGTTCATTTTGTAAAAGAACCTAAAGCAAAATCATTGACCTATAAGAAATATCCTTTGAAATTGTTTATATTCAATTGTGCGATTGTTTGAAAATCTGTTGAAATAAAATGTGAACAAAATCTAAACAAAAAAAAAAAAATAAAATTAAAAAAATACTCAACAATTTTGTTTTAATTTTTAATTCTTTCCTTTTTATTTTACTTTTAATTTTTTTATGTGTTTTTTGTTTGTTATTCCTTAAAGAATTTCTGGTAAAAATTGTAAATTAATTAAAGTGGACTGTCATATATTAATCGAATGTTCGATTTATATTAAACTTTAAACAATGTTTTATTTTTCGATTGGATTCATTAAAGTTTAATAATTTCCCATGCAATGTTATTTTCTAGGACTTATTGTGTACTTTCTTAATGAATTATTCATAAATTGCGCGATATTTTTCAAAAGATTGATTTTAAAAAATGTGTTGTTTATATTTAAATGAAGAATCAACTTGATATTCTCAAGCAACTTCTCAACGCGCCAGCATCAAGATTTTCGAAATACTAAGAGCATTTAATTAGGCGAATTATCGAATGTAGAAAGAAGTCTTATCACATTTTGTGGTAGAATGTTTCAGAATACGTCACGATGTACGCTTATAATTTCTAGTAAATTGAAATTCTTAATTTATTTATTTTATTTGTTAAATGAGCTATAAAACCTATTCTTCATTTTCAGGATTAGGTCCATTTTGAAAACGTTTGCTACAAATGTCCTAAATACCTTAAAATTATTTAAATGTTTTAACAAGTCATGTATGTTAAACAATATTTAATATACGACCTAAGAAAATACTTAAAACGCAAAGTTTATACATTTCTTGATTGTGCTCTAAGTAAAAAATAGAAAGTACAAAAGGAATTTTTTTGTGAATAAAATTCATAAAATTCATAAAATTGTTCATACCATTTAAAATGTTATTACAAACATTAGCACCTTCACAAGGAAAGTAGCAATAAGAACAAACTGAAAATAAATTTCTAGGTGAAATCCTTTACACTTGAAGCCACAAAAACAAAAAGAAAATTACAAAAAAGATGAAGAAAAAAACCGAAACAAGATGGAAATGTAACAAAGTAAACAGATACGTCTTAATGTTATTTATACTCTACATCAAGTTTGGTGTGTCATACAAAAAGATTATGCTGGTGCATGAACTGTTCGAAATGCCATAAAATAGAATAAATTTTTATTATATCGATTAATGTAGAATGAGCTTTAAATGGCCATTTCTACAGAGCATCAGGTTAATTGTTAGTAGAGACTTCTAAAGCTTAGCACATGGCAAGATCGGATCAAAATTTTAAGCAGAAATCTTTTATTAATATTAGTGTCTATATCGCCAGTGAATGGTAAAATTTATCTGTATGCTTGCTGGGCTATTTAGCTTTTTTCTCATAGATTATCATGGTTTGTAAGATTGGTGCTATTTCTGCTACCCTCCCGCAGTTAAGCTTATTGCTACAGATTCATGTGTTCCTTATGTACTCAACCACGGCCTTAAGCCAATTTTTATTATAGAATTGTATTCTGCAATCTTTAAGATATTATTAAGTTTTGCTTGTAGGCATAGTTTGGACCAGGGATGCGTGATCGTGTCAGTTTTGCGACTACACCTCATAAAATCCCTTTATTTTGTAAAGTCTGGATATTTGGAATATTTTACATCAAAATTTAGTAAAGTAAAACTGTTTCACATCACAAAATTTATATAAAAAATTTTGCTCTAATGAGTTAACTTTATCAAATCTTTTCCATATTATTTACATATCAAAAGAAGACTTTACCTTTTTAAGGCCTTTAAAATGCAATATAAGGAACTTATTGGTCGACTTGGATCAATTATAAGTTTCCTTTGTATGCCTTCAAACAAATGCCCAAATACTTTAAGTACAATTCAAATAAACTTGTAAACTGTAAAAGAGATGACATCCTTTTCATGTTCATGTAACATATTTTAAACTAATAGAGAAGTCGACTAAAATATGGAAGGGGATAATTTAAATTATGGGAGAAAATATAATTCAAAATATAGAATGAATGTCCGTTAAAAAACATTCTATTACATGATAATTTTATGGGCTTCTAGTTTTAATATTTATTTTATTCCATTCTATTTTATTTTATTTTACTTTATTTTATTTTGTTTGCTTGCTTTTTTCCCTTTTGTCTTGCCTTTATTTAGCATTTGTTTTTTTTTTTTTTTTTTTTTGGGTAACTTTTCCAATGAAATGGGTTAAGTGGCTTTACATATGCTCTAGGAAATTTTATAGTGCTAATTCTAGTGCTGTAGGCTTCGTTGATTATATATATATATATATATATATAAATATATATATATGCAAGTACATACATATACATATGTCCATCTATAAATAAATGATGTAAATGTGTTGTACTAAGTTGTTAAACTGAAACCAAATAAGCCAAAATACCACAAAATTTGTATTAGAATGGCAGCATTCTCACAAGGTTTCATAACCACCAAAAGCAACATATTCAGAAATATTCATTTATATTGTTGCTATTGCTGCTATTCCTGCTATTCCTGCTACTGCTTCCTCTACCAGAAACACTTTTACATTCTATCGCGTTAGTGTTGAATACTTGAAATATATGAAAATGTGAATGTATTTAATATAAATAAACGCATGAGATAAATATTTTTATTATAAGTCTGATTATATACTTTATTTAGCCAAAAACAATGTAGGGTCCGGTTTGGGAGGGTGAGAAAAAATTATCTTTTAGTTTATGTTTTTTTTTTGAATTTTTTCTATATATATATATATATATTTTTTTTTTTTGGTAACACTTTCAATGACACAGCACAATTTTCTTGGCACATGTTTCCAGGCAAGTTTAACTAAATGTAAACACACATACATATGTACATAACAGGGAACCACATGCTTACACATATATAAATGTATGAACATGAACATTTATACATAAATATTCTCATATTGTGTTTTGCTCATATAAAAGAATATTTAAGACGATTGAAGCTGATTCTTAAATAACCTACAAAACTATTTTGCGTAATATGACAAGCAAAAAAGTCAAGAAACTAAAAAGAAAAAGGGTTCGTTGCATGAGAGGGTTATCTCTCCACAAATGAAACGTATCATTTTATATTTGGCATATTTATTTAGCTGATAAAGTAAATCTTTGGAATTGGCTGGCCATAAAGATGATGAGATGGCTTTATAAGAATTCCTCAATCTAACCCATATGCATTTCCGTTAGCCTTTGAAGCAAGGTCACTGCTCTATATTGCTTTGAAATTCCATTAAAATATCTCTAAAATGGTTCGCAGTACTTTGATAAATAATGTAGAGTTTAGAGCAGTCACCCTGAAATCGATTTAAGAAATAAGCGATAATTTTGGTGTAAAAAGTAAAATCCACATAACTTTCAATGACAGACAGATTGTATGTTTTCTCTTGCTACTCTTCACACTTTTTCTAGTTTCTATGGCTTATCTTGTCTTCTGTCTTTCTTCTGCTTCTTATTCTATTACTATCATCATTATTTTGGTTAATGGTCAAAATGGATTCATTCTGTTGTCTGTGACAGGTGGTTGGTGGTTACAGTAAAGTGATAGTGTTTCATAAACATTTTTAAAGAAGCATAAATTTTCCAAGGTATTCAACATTTTCTTATTTTTGCTTAAACATTCTTTACCAACTTGGTAACAGTTGAATATGTGTGTCTTACATTTAGCCGATTTGCGTATCTATCCATATTTGGCATAAATTTTGAATTGACTTGATTAATTGTTAATTTCATTGTTAACTTTTCCTTGTTATCTATTTTTTTTTAAAATTTTCATAATTAATATTGAAATTACTTCACGTTTAAACAAATTCTTATAGTTGAAGGCATACGCCTGTTTAAAATCATCTAAAGGTATATTCACATCAAACTGTAAGATTTCTAAGGTTAAAATGTTTGGTGATTTATTTAAGTCAGCGTACAACTGAGTTTAACTAAAAAATTTTAGATTCTTTCTGTAACGATTCCAAATATTTTATGTTAGTATCAATTGTATGAGGCGTGGAAGAAATTGAAATTAAAAACTCAAGATATTTTGCACAGCCGTTTTGCAAGAAGTTTTATGGAAATTTATTACCTTTCTTATTTTTTTTTTTTTTGTATAGAGCAATTTTTCTTAAAAGCTTTAAATAATCTAAAATTGATCTAAAATGTCTATTCCTAAGTTAAATTACTACAAGATAGTGATTTGCTTTGTAATAATGATTTTTAAAAATAGAATTCGAAGAAGCATACGGACTTAAGTTTAGAAGATGATTTTGAATTAACAAGTAAGACAAATCCATTTAAGAATCTTTTGAGAGGTTTGGACAATTTGAAAATAAAGATATTTTTGTTTCTACTTAAACTTTAATTAAATTATAATAAAATCTACTTCATCTCTTTTTATACATCTAGTCTTTTAGTGAAAGTATTTTATAAGGCTTTGAATTTGAATTGTTAGTTGAAATTTCTAATAAAATGTAAATTCTTTGTTTTGCTTGAAAATTTCACATAGTTTTTTGTGATTTTTTGTGATTTTCTGCATAGAATTTGAAAATGAAATTTTTTATGAATTATTAAATTTTATAAAAGACTAAAGAGTAAAGCATTTAATGCCTATAAGTGACATAGCATTATATTTAAAATGCTACAAAAGACCAGACAAAGTTCGATTAAATATTCCTAAATATAATATTCAGGATTATTTTTTACATTTAGATGGCAATGAAAGAAATGAAATGAAAATGAAATATAATGTATAATTATTATTCATAAATTATATTAAGAAATTTAAATTTGCTATATAAAGCATTTGAAAGTTAAACAAGGGCGATATTTTAAAATACTCTGCATGGATACAAGAGATCAATTTTCCATAATAAATGAATTTAAGAAAATTTCATTAAAACAAAGTTTAGTTTAAAGTAAGAAAATTTTCTTATTTTTTTTGTTTTATATATAAAGTTCAGTCTTTCTTATCTTAACTCGGTTACTTTTTAATTTTTGTTAATAAAAATGTTAGTTTGAGGTAAATCTTCCTTGAAACATACCAAATGGGCCTATTAGAATATATGGAAAAATTTCAAATCTGATGTATCGTAATTTCCTATAAGTGTAGACGAGTAAGAATAAGGGCAGCATAAGGCAGCATAGATCTGGCAATTTTTATCTATTTTACCTACTTTCATTAGAAATTTCTGTACAAGACGTAGCTAAAATTTCTAAAATCGACAATTTTTGTGATTGCCAAGATGATGCCAAAAACATATAAATAGACAGAAATCAATGGCTAAATCTATTCAATTTTCTTATATTACTTTATCGAATGTATAGATGGACTTGTAAAAGTTAATCAAATCAGTTTGATTGAATATAATTTAACTTCTTCTAGGTGTTACAAAAATCTATACAAACTTATAATATCTTGTAACTGAAATTAAGTAATGTTTAATGATATAAGAGGGATGAATTTTCCATTCTTGAAAATAATAATCAATTATTGCAATTTCTTTCATTTTCAATAAAAAGAAAATTATTCAAAATATATTTGAGTTGTATTTAAAATGCATTTTTATTCATTTTCTTTACATTTTTTAAAAAGAAAGAAAAATTCTTTATTTTTATTATATCATTAATATTAAATAAATAATTGTTATATTATCCAAGAATTTCTATCGTGTATTAAGTTGATTTAAAATATTCATTAATACAAATTATTATTCATTGTTACAAAAAGATAAAAATTGCATAAAATTATTTTATATAATCTTTGGAAGATTTTCACTAAATGTATTTCATAAGTATTTCTAAAATGTATAATTTTTTTCCCCTTTTTAAAAGGAATATTTTTATATGCAAAGAAAGCTAGAAGTTTTGATTTGTTCAAATAAAATATAAAAATTTATAAGCACTATCCATTCTTTATCTTATTAAACATTTATCAAAATTAAATTCAAACAAGTAATGTTTATAGGGCAATAAGGGTACCAATTCGATCGACTATAACATTTTATATCTTATTATTTATTTGTTTATTTAATTTATTGCTTTCTGTTTTGTAATCTTGTCGATTGTACAAATGTTATTACAATACTAGGATTTTTATATTCAATCTTTAGAATACAGATTGATTCTGGCATTTACAGATTGATTCTGGATTTTATGATACCTTTTTATTTATATTATTTATTTTTTCATATTAGCTTCTATTTATCTTTCTTCTTATGCAAATTATACGAAAGCAAATGTAAGCAAATGTAAGCAAATGTAAGTCAGTCAGTAATAAAATGTTGCATTCATGTGCCTTAATATTCAGTTTTCTGCAATAAAAAAATTAAATGAATATTTTTTTAAAATAACATAAATAAATTTTGGAAAATGTTACATAGAAATGTTGAAGAAAAGGTATTATATCATAATTTCCATTTCAATTTTGAGCAATATATAGCACGATTTTAGGCGCCCTTTTAACAATCATACATTTTGTATGAAGCAGACAACTCTGCCTATTTCCATGGGAAATTCTAACCTATTGCTTTTACCGATTCGTTGATTTTTTTTTGATTGTATTATTCTTAGAAAACTTAGATTCTTAATGATAATTTAAAAAAAATGATAATTAATTTTGAAAGATCGACTGATGATTAGGCCCCAATGAAAATATCAAAGAAGTTCATTCCACATCTCAGTTTATAGTAAGCAAATGCTTCCATTTTCAAGTTAAAGTCATCTCATTAAAATATTCTGCTTATTTTCCTATTAGTCAAATAAACAACATATAAATTTGGAAACACAAAAAAGAAAATAAAAAAAAAACAAAAATGAAAACGACAATTTTCTTTTCAATTTCCCCAATTGTGCTGATTTGCTGTCTCTTAACAGGCAATAAATAATAACTCTTTAAATAACTCTTTCGTATCAGTTCATACACATCACACGCACAAATTCTTCCTTTTTAAGATTGACAGTACCAATAACAATAACAATAACAATAACAATAACAATAAAAATAATTTTAATGGGAATAAGTTGTATGTGAAATATGTGAAATTTAGATTGCACATTGAAAACGGAACGGAAAATAACAATAAAATAATAAAATTTAAATAAATAATTAAAATTGGAGACACATCTCGTTCAATGTTGTGTAACAACTAAACTTAATATTCATTAAAATATTTCTCTATTATGCTTGAATTAATAATCTGACTAAGAATTACATTTTAATTAAAAACTTTATTTTTTTAAATCTTTGGGCCATAAAAATGAGGGTATTTTAAAATCTGTTAAAAATAATTAACTTTTTGCGGGAAAATTTTTTTCTTTTGAGATAAAAATTTTTTTGTTTTGATTTCAAATATAATCGACTGCGAAAAATTTTTCGCATATTTTTAAATTCAATCATTAAGTCCTTTTAAATCCTTTTAGTTTATGGTAAAGGGGCCAAATAAATATATCCATTAATTAGTAGAAAAAACGGGATTTGCGAAATCGTTTGAAATTAAATGAAATATATTAAAATATATCTAAGATCAATAAAATAAAGCATTACTTTATAAATTACCGTTATTCATTACTTTGCGTTTTGCATAATTGAAGTTGAATTGAAGTTACTTTAGAAAATCGTAATAAAATAAAATTGAAATTTTTAATTTGGGGCTGCAATTTTATTTGCTTCAAAGTTATTTGTATCAATCGAAATGGAACCTCATTTAGGAACCTCATAAATCTTAAAAAATTCTTGATTTGCAAAATTTATTGAATAAATTTAAAATATATTGAATTGATCTGTATGAGATAAGATTTTCTCAATTTTTATCAAAGCAAATAAATTAATGAAAATGTCAACCTTAAACGTTAAATCAAGAGATTTTTTTTTTTTTGCTTCGTAAAATTATCATTTATTTATAATTAATCAGTCTAAGAAATATCTGAAAATTTGCGTATATTTACAGATCAAATATAAAAATGTTAACCACGCCCATTGCATGTAAAACTTCAGATTTAACTTTAATCAATTAATTACATCATTTTTATCCATTTTTCATCTTCAGTATAATTTGTGATGTATGTTTGATTTAAAACTCGCATCATAGACGTAAAGTCTAATTTGAAAATTTTATTTGTACTTTTCGTTACTCATCACTTATTATGAAACAGAGAATATAAATGTATAAAGGAAAATAAAAAAGTTAAAACAAACATAAAAAATTTGGATCAATTTTTGCTCATAAAAAATTTGATAACTTTTTTTTTTTTTTATATTTTAATTTTTTCTATTTGTCTTTCCTCAATCAAAGTTTTTGTGCTGTTTTACATTTAATAAGAAAAAATGAAAAATATTAAAAGAATATAAAAAGAAGAAAATGTATGCAAAAGAAGAAATTAAATCGAAACCATAAGAACAACAAGAACAATTTATAATAATTCGTTTATTATGATCAAAAAGTTAAGAAATTTTTATGTATAAATTTTTGACTAATTTGAAAAGTCTTGGGTATTTAAAAAATCATTCGAAATATTTTTAATTTACATGTAGAATGTAGATTTAATTTAATTTAATTTAATTTAATTAATTACATTTCCAAACAATTTTTATTTTTCATATAGAATAATCTTTAGTTAAAATAAGTTGGAAGAATGAAGGGTCCTTATACTTTCACGTAGGCATATTTTCTACGTATAAATGAAATACCTCCTAAATAATAGATAAATTAAGAGGCATGTATAATGATGCGTTAAGTAAGTGAAGAAGAAGAAAAGTAATAATTTTTAGTACTACTGTACGTTAGTGTAAGATCCTGCCATTTCGTTTGATTTCATCCACATTTCTTCTCAAATTATGCAAATGATATTCTCATTGTTTGTATCAAATTTAAAGTCGTTCAAAAAAATGTTATCATTGAGCGGGCAGAGTTGCCATTGCGTTGCCTTCAACGTTGACATAAGTACCCTTGAACTTTTAAGTGACAGATAAAATACAGTTCAAGAAAAAACAAAGTTTTTTTTTTGAACTGTAATTTAACAACAAATCAAGCACTGTTTTTGTTTTTTCTGTTTCTAACTTTTCTCCAATAAAGTTGAAACTTTTTTTTTAACTTTTATGTTAACATTAAAATTAATCGCATTAAATTGTTGATGCTTTAGATATTGAATCATAATATAATGCACTCAATTTTATGATTATTAATAATATTCTCATTTTGTTCATTTTCAATAACAAACCTTCAAAACTTTCATACCCTGAAATTTCAATAACAGAGAAAACTTTTAAAATTTCATTATAATAAATTATTAAAGTGTCTCTGTATAAAATTTTATCCTTTAGCATTGTAATAATGGTACTTTTTTTTTTATTATTTTATACTAATCGATTTAGAATCAAATGTCCACTTTTTCGTTATTTGAACAAGCCCACACAGGCTTGTTCGATTAATTTTATTATTAAACTGTAAATGTAATGCATCTGGGCATTTAGATTCAAGGAGTCATGAAATGAAATAAAAGTTTTGCATATGAAAACTTATACAATTCAAATAAATAAACATAGATCATATTGATCCATTTTTGTAACTCTTTACATGAAGAGTTTTTTCATTAACTTTATTAATTTTTACCAAAAATGATTTGCCCTCTTTAATAATCTTTGAAATCTTAAAGTGTAAAGTATTCTGTATTCTGTATATGCCATTGACCCTCAGCCATTATAATATTTTTCCATATTTTTTTATTTCTACGTATCATTTAACCGAAATGTTTACTTTTCTTTCACGTTAAGTCATATGAGCTTTAATCGTGTTAGAGGGCATGACAAAGATTAAGCGGCAAGGATGTATAAGATTTACCGTAAAAGATTATTCCTATTATATCGTAAATATAATACGTTACCAAGTAGGAGCAGTTAAATAAATTATTTCACGTCATGTATAATAAGCCTTAAACAGAAACACATGTAAAAGTTTGTAGTGAAGTCAAACCAAGCCAAACCAAGCCAAACCAAGCCAAACCAAGCCAATTAACTATAACAGTTAGTACAACAACAATTGAAAAGAGGTTAAATTAAATGGTAAACATTTATGATTTATTATCACTATCTCTTTCTCTATCGCTATTTCCCTTTTTCTCTCTCTCTCTCTCTCTAACAGTTTTTCAAGTTTTACATGCTTAACATAATCTGAATTTATATCATTTTGCATATTTTATATAAATAAATATATTTAATACGTATATTTCAATTGGAGAAATATGTAACGGCATAAAAAATATAAATGCATATTATTGCATAAATAAAGTAAGATAGATATCAGAAGAGAAGAGGAAGAGAAAAAATTTCAGGTAGAGCAGTAATAATTAATTGAATTTTATTTAATAATAGTTTTGCTTTTTTTTTTATTTAAATTTCTTAATTTTCTTTTTTCTTTTTTTTTTTTTGACTTATTCTCACTTAATTTTTCATTCTACTTCATTTTAAAATGATACAAGTAAATTAATAAAAGTAGAGTAATATTGTACTGAACAAACTTAAATGGCATAATTTTCAAAAGTTGGTGGTTAAAATATTTTCTTTCAATTTTCTTTAAATTTTTAATTTGAACATTTTTGCATAAAAAGATCTTTTAAGTGAATAAAATTAATTTCTTTTTGATTTCTTTATTTTTTTTTGGGCTTTGATTTCAATTTGTAAACCCTGATGACATTTTTATAGTGTTGGTTTTTACTTTTTTTTTTCTTTTTCATGCTACTTTAAATATTAGATCACAAAAATTAGTTACTTTATTGTTATGGGCGACAGTGGCAATTTATAGATAATAAAGTTCGTTTTAACAAATGGCTGAATATAGAAAAGTGAGCCGACGGGTTTTGACAAATGTGATTTCTCGACCATTTATGCGATTATTTTTAATTAATTTTAATGTCTTTCTAAGGTAAGAACAATAGTACAAACTCATATCTTTATGTCAAACGATTACATGACTCGCAAAATTATAGTTTAAGGTAAATTTTATGTTAGAAAAATTTTTACATTTTATAAGTAAATGTCTCTTCTAGAAGTAACTTACCTAACTTAACTGAGGAACTTTTGATATCATTAACGCATATATTAAGTCGTACATTAATTACCAAAAGGAAATATTGAAAAATTGCCAACATTGATTACAAGATAAAAGCACAACGCGCCTTTCAGTTCCACTCTTCATTTTTACATATAAAAAGAATTAAAGTATGTTTTAATTAAGGGTAGTTTTAGCCATCTAAGACTTTTCGAAGATAAATGTAATTTTAATGATTTTTTAACCTTCGAATGAATTATTTTTTCATTGCCTTTTAAAGTTTTAAAACACTTTACATTTATTACATCAAAAAATGTCATTTTATGAGCTATTTCCTGAGAGTGTTATGTTCTAGCTTTCTGTAATACTTTTCTTTAACTTCTATTACAATCCATTAATATCTAAGTTTATTTGTCTGTCAGTTTTCAAACTTAAAAAGTCGTAAGAAGTGAATAAATAAAGAAGATCAATGATTTAAAAGTTAAATATTTAATAGTTTTATTTGTACTTAAATCGTAATAAATCATTTGCATATAAAAACGATTAAAAGTTACGACAAATTTTAAAGTTAACTCAAAGAGTGCGTTATGCCAAATTATTATTTCAAATTTGTTTCTTCTTTTTTTTTTTTTTTTTTTTTTGTTTAAAACTATGAATCAAAGTTGAAATTATCGAGAATAGAAGTAGAATAGAAGAGAGCCAAAATAATCCGAGAAGCAGCAAAGCGTTTTTAATTAAAACAATTAAATTGTGAGAAAAGTTTGATTAAGCAAATTCTCATAAATTTCTTTACGAAGCGATTACATTTATTTATTATAGAATTCTTAGATACCATAAAAAGGAATTAATACAAACTACAAATATTCGAAATAAAATAGTAAATCAAATGAATAATCACAAAACACGTTACACAAAGCAGCAAAAAACAGAAAAAAATAAATAAATAAAGAGAGAAAACATGAGTGAAAAACTTTATAAAAAATATAAGAGAGCCTTTTTTCTCTCTTCTATATATATAGAAGAGAGAAAAAAAGGCTGACCAAGTAACAAAAACGGCAACAGCAATGCATAAAAATAAAATATACAAAATTCAAAAAACTAAACTATATATAAAAAAATTAAGAAATAATAATGAAAATATGAAACCAAATAAATTAAAAAAATTTTGAAAAAGGCAGCAAAATGTGAGCAATTAAATTTTTTTATAAATAGAAAAGTGTAGGAAACAATAACTAAAATTAAAGCTTAAAAAGTAGGGGAAAAAGTTTAATTAAATAACTAGAACTATAATCCAAGTGTATACGTAAAAACTTTTTAGATTAGCACTTCAAATATCCTAAAAGAAACTTAGCTTTACCAATAAAAGTTTCAATATGAACATTGAATCTTTAGATCTTTAGTGTTAGGAGCAGTTTCAAGTTTGTTGTGTTGTGTGAAATATTGCGAGGCAAATAATGACGACCATGAAAAAGGCAATATGTGAAAGAGGGTAAAGCGAATGGCACATTTTTACATCATCAGCAAAGTTTAGTTCAGATGAATCGTGCATACACTTAGAAAGATCATTAACGAATAATAATAACGAACAAGAGGCGCCATAAATATGCTGCCTTAAGAGACGCGAACAGCTACTGAAATCAATTGCGTTAGAATGGAGTCTTTGCAAACGAATCATGAGATAATGTTCAAACCAGGATATCATGTTTTGGTAAATCCAATACAATCAAGCTTTTATGGCAGACATCAAATTCTCGAAAAAGATTAAAATTTATTACAAGTAAATTTAAGAAGACAATCATGTCAGTAGTGTTGCATACGTGAAAAGTCTACTAGTTATCAAAAATTCAAATAGCTTAAACTTAAACTGACATTATAAAACTAAAGGAAAATAAAAAATCAATTTTTTTTGGGCCAATTAAATGATAAATTTAATAAAACTGCTAAAATCTCTTATGGGCAAATTATTAAACGTAGCACAATTCACAAGAGAATGGAAATATTTTAAGATTGTATTAGAAAAATTTACATATGAGAATGATTTTAATTACATTTATATTTGAACAATTGTAAGCTGATTGCCATTGTAAGCCATGACTGATGATGATTAATATATTAAATAATGTTTTTGTGCTATTTCATATTTATATTATCGTATATTTGTATTTTAGCTATTATTATTACACAATATATTAAAATATACATGAATCTTTCCTTACAGGCATGTATTTCGTAGAGTGTAGAGAGAAAGCTTACGCACATTAATAATAAAATAATCCATTATTAATTTCAATGTCTGCGAAGATGATAATCATAATTAAAATGAAATGGTGTTACCAGAGTAAAATAAAAATAAGCTAAAATGTTATAAGTGATCGAGACTGACTTTAAAATAACCTACGCCTAATTGAAAAATTACACAACAATGAATTTCAAATAAAAAATTTTTAATTTTGGAATGAACTGGCCAGTTTATTATATGGAAAAGGGTTTAAAAAATGGCCTATTGTGAGACCAATTTTACTTTGATTCCATTAATTACAAAGAGGCTTATCTTTTAAGTTAGAAGATGCCTGCACATTAAACTAACTAAACGTACCTCAAAAGTATAAGTGCACAGATACAAGGTACGGACGGAGAAAGAAGCTTAAATCGTTTTAGAAAGTGGTTACGAGTCGATCATATTAATGAAACGTACGTCTGTCTATCTTAATACTTTTGGAGTGTTACAAACATTTGTATAAAACCCGTTATGAAAAAGTGGTGCAGGGTGTAATGAAAATGTTTTACATGTAGGAAAAAGACGCAAGAAATAGAACGGTCCTTATGTATTTCAATTGTGACACATGTCTAAATATGAATGTGTTGCATGTGGAATTTCAAAATGAATTAAATTTAATTTATTTCTTCATAGATAAATTTATGTTTAATATAATTAAAGTATTTATAGAAAGTTTTTTAAAAATCAACGGTGAAATACTTCTCAAACTGAAGTCAAATGGAATCAAATGGAGTTGTTTTCTAATTTGTTGTTTGTAGTTGTTTTGTAATTAAAAATTAAATAAATTTTAGATTTTTAGATTTTTATAATTAGATTTTTCATAATTATACCATATACCACTTGTGGTATGGCGTATTATAAGTTTGTGCAGATGTTTGTAACATATAAAAGGACTTAGTTCCACTTTTTAATATAACGATTGACATTGAAGCACTCCCTGATTCGATTTAAGCCTATCTACCTGTATGTTCGCCTGATGTCCATGTAAATTTGTTAACAAGCTACAAGTCTCGCTTTTTGAAGATTGATACATAAGTGTATTTTGGTCCAGTGGCAAACCTCATTTTTACGGCTTCTTAAAAATCAATCCCGAAAAAATTACAAATTTAAATATATTTTATAGTGAATTGGCGCTGAATTGTATTTTAATATAAGAAATAGGTATTTCAATTTTGGACTAGTTCAGTCCATTTTTATGATTATTTCCCATATAAGGCCCTTTTTAAATAAAATTATTATGTGGGCTAAAGCTTCAATTTTGAATATATTTAAACAAAAATTGGACCAGTCTTGCATTTCGATATAAAAAATGCGTATGAGAAATTTAGTTCAGATAGCTCCGTTTTTTGAACCGCCTTTCATATGGTCAACTTTTTAAATAATTTAGCAAATTACCTATTTTTCCAATTTTCTTGGTTTATAATTCTCTTAATTGACATTAATCACAGTAAAGTGGTGTAGGGTATATAAAAGTCGTCACCCCGGCTGACTATAAAAGTTTTACTTGTTGCCCTTTAATAATTTTATATAAATTGCTGATATATGTTGCTTTGTGATGTAAATCTAAAGTACAACCTTCACTTACTTTGAAGTATACATGTCTGAAAAATTTTCCTCTTTTCCTTTCATAGCACTTTAATTACTTTACTTTACAGTAACGTTTTAATGTGTTAAGACTCTTATGTCACTTGCCTCGCAAAGTGCTTTATTTTTATAATTAACTTAAATCTCTTAATAAACAATGCAGAGAAATTGATACAAAAAACAAGAAGAAAATTACTAATAAAATATTTAAAAGTATCTTCTTTTAAATATTTTATTAGTAACTAATTGTTAGTTGACTTATTGTATTTTGTATTAGTCCTAGTGATAATGATAACAATATCAGTTATTTACATCATTTATATCACAATTATTGTTCTAGAGATTTTTGCTTCATTCTTCTCATTCTATTTTGGTTATTTGTTTTAAGCATTTGCTATTTTTGTATTTTCTGTAAATTCATTTGTAAAAAATGAAAATGAAATAGTTAAATATTACTTACTTTTTTATTGTGGCGGCCAGTGCCAAATCAGGACGTATATCAAAACGATTTTGCATGTAAAAGTGTAATAAATTATCACGTTCATTTTCACGTAATCCTTCCTCTAACATGGCAGCACCTAATGCATGATATGATTCTGATTCTGTGATGCCAAATAATAAATCATATCTGAAAAAGGCACAAAAAAAAAAATAAAAAATTAAAATAAAAAATAAAAAATAAAAAATAAAAAAAAAGCACAACGAAATGATTGAATGAATAAATGTATGACCATCACAAAACCATTAAATGTAATAAATAAAAAAATATATTGATATTTATTTATTTTATTTATATGTATAAAAGTGTTGAGTGTTTATTGTTATTTGTTATTGTTACTGTGTTTGTTTGTTTGTGTGTGTGTGTGTGTGTGTGTGTACGTTATATGTTGAACTGTAATTGAGTGAATATAGAAAATAAAAGAGATATAAATAAATGAGCAGAATTTTTTAAATGACTTTTCAAATATTTAGAACAATAAGAATAACAATTTTATTGCATTCAATACTTCATTTTAATTTTACTAAATTTTTTTAAAAAACTGAATCATTTGTGACATAAATAGAATTTTTAAAAATTTGAAAATTTGAAAATTTGAAAATTTGAACAAATTGCTTTATTATTTCGTGTGCATTTTGTGCGCAATAAAATTTTCCAGCTGCTGGTAAAGCTGCTGAAATCTTCTATCGAATGGGAATTGTTTTTAAACCATCTTTCACAAAAGATCTTTGTGTGGTAGGAAGATGAAATCTTGTGCTAAAAACTCGCCTGATTCACTTTGATTGATGGCACAAAATTTGGTTATGCCTATTTTTAGAATCAAAGTATGCTTTAGCGTCTTAGTTAGTCAGGCATGATACTTTATAACAATTTTTTTGAAATATCTTAAACTTATATACACAATCGATTCTTCTGAGAGCCATTAAATAATCAATTAGTTTTGAGACTCAATCGCAAGTCGAAATCCATTAAAACTATAAAGCAATAAATTTCTAATAATTTTATGAGTAATTGGAATTGGAATGAATTAAAGAAATATGCATCCATTTATGCCATACATAAAAATGAGCAATACACAACATGGAGTTGTTTAACAGGCAAATACCAAGTCTCCAGAATAAATGCATACTAAGAAGAAGAAAACAAGTTAGATGTTATCTTGCAATATAATTAAGCAAAGTGTAAGCAAATCTGAAAAAATGTTTAGAACGATGAAGAATTTATGAATTCTTTCCAATAATATTTATGCATGTAAATTAAAGGTAAGATAAAGTCTCATCTATTAAAATAGATATCCTTTCGAATGCAATTGTGTACTTTTAAAAAACCATATCTGAGATTTTTCAAGTATTTTAGTTATATTTTGCAAGATGTATTGACTGTATTGTTGTTTATTATAATTAAGTAAAAATATATTGCTATTTAAATTACAAAAAGCAATTTGAACGTTTTAATAGTGAAAAAAGGCTAAAGCATTAACAAAGTGGTGTGGAAATCGTTGTTGATGAATCTAATATATGAAGCAATTGCAAATATAAAGTGAGTAAGTAATGAATGAATGAATGAGTGAACGAATGAGTGAATTAGTGAGCTATTAAGCGAGTGAATGCGTGAATGAGTGACCGTGTAAGTTGTCACGTTGTTCTGTATCTTTCTCACATTATTTTTATGATATATAATTCTATCTCTTTCGATCTTTATGTTGCAACAATTAAATATAATGATAATAATAAAATAAAAATAAAAATAAAAATGAAAATAAAATGTGAAATGGAATAGCAGTCAACAGCGTGATAGTAGTTCCAGTTTGTACGAGCATTTGTTCGGTGTATGGATTTAATCTCTCATTTAATATTTGAACACTTTTATATAACAGTTTGATGTGGCGTTCTTTGTCGTTGTTGTTATTTTTGTTACCTTTCAGCTTTTGTACATTTCTTTTTGAGGTTCATTAAAAATTCTAGAAGAGAAATTATTGTTTCTTTTTCATTTATATTCCTCCAAATTTCAAGTAATTTTTTGAACATGTTGGCCAAATTAAAACTAATTTTGAAATCAAGGAAAAGGAGGAAAGAAACCAACAATAAAGTATTTTTCCTAACAATTTTATTTATTTATTAACTTCCTTCTTTCTTTTTGAAAATTAATGTTGCAATTCTCGCTAAAATTGCTAATCAACCAACTACTCGATAGAAAAATGAAGTAAAAACAATAAAAAATTTCAATTGAAAATGGCAAAATGTTAACAAGTTTTAATTAAGATATAAATACGAGAAAAATATGTAGGTATAAAGCACAGAAAGGAAAAAAAAAATCCTGAAGAAAGAACAAATGGAAGAAATAAAATGAAGAATAAAAGCAAAGTAGAAAATAATCATATTGATTTTACACTTACCGACCAAAATATTCTGTATATTGTGACATCACTTTATACGGTTGATCAGGTATAACATGACCATCAACTATTGGACCCAATGATGTAGAAAATTGGTTTTGCATTATTGGTGCACGTATTATATCTTGATATCTACATTTTACCATTCAATCGAAAATTTATTATTATTATTAATCAAGAATAAAAATAAATAGTTAAATGGATGTAAAGTGAAAAATATCAAAAAAAAAAACAAAAAATAACAAGAAAATAATATACAAAAATTAAAAATTGTATGGTCAAAAAGTCATCAATTTTATAATTATTATATCTTGACTGGCCTAATCCATTAAAATTAATTCAGCACTTTAATTCTATTCATTTATACGTCTATCTCTCTGAATTCTGCTAAGGCATATTTTAAGTTCAATCAAAAAATGTTTGCAATTATATTTTTTTTGGTTATAAGTATTTGGAAAAAAGACTAGATTTTTATTGAAGTTTAAACCGCATTGAATTTTAAATCAAATTAAATGGAAACAACTTCCATCTACACCATTTTTGTTAATGTGGATGTTAATAACATTGGAAAGTGATTGGGATGGATTAATCTTTTTTTATGACGCTAGACACAGAATAAATTTTTCATTTGATTTAACTTTATCTGCCAGCCTGCAATTTTTCATATGTTTTTATGAATTATTAATAATTGAATATAAAATCAATATTTATGGAATTATTTAGCAAAAAATATCGATATTGGGCAAATAAGTACAATTTTTACAAAAATGCATCCTTGAAAATCTTCTAAAGATTGTTACAGGACACGTACAATTGCAATTTGCAATTGGCTAATTTTTTTGGAACTTGTGTCGCATAATAATTTCTTAATTACAAAACTTTCACTTTCTTGACATTTATTGATATATTTATAACATATTTTCCTAAATAAATTCATATAGGATTTTTAATAGTCTAATCCAGACGATTATATTTATTTTTCAATTGATTTTAAAAAGAGTGTAAAATGTTGAGTTTTTAAAGATGAAATTGAAGGTAAAATTTATAAATACATAAATTTTTACTTCAATTTATGTTTGTGTTTATTACTTATCATGATAAGTCTTCCTCTAGATTATATTAAAATTAGAAGGATACAAAAAAAAAAAAACTTTAACTCAAAAAGTATCTTACGATTTTACCTCAAAAAGAATTCAAATTTTCTATATTCATTTATACATATTTTTTCTAATATTTGGAAAATTATAATATATTTATATAAATACGTATATAAATAAAATCATATATATACATAACATCAAGAAGAAAAATGAATAAATGAATAACAAGAAGCAAAAGAAAAAAAAAAGAATTTTTTTCGTATCAATACATTTCATTTTTCAAGCACATTTTTCTTTATTTTTTCTTTTTTTTTTTTTGTGTTGTGTTTGTTGTTGATTTATTGTAGATAAATAACAATGAATGTAACATTTAAATATATGCATGTTATATATAATGAATGCTACTTAATGTTACAACTGACATGTACAATAAACTCTCTCACATTCATTTTCAAATCACTGGCATTTCCCTTTTCTAACAAAATGACACTAAATGATTTCACAAAATGGATAAATTGATTTTTAACCTCACATTTCCACTTACTAACTTCAATCTTTAGTTATTCCCGCAAGGGGTATTTAAGTATTCACATGTATGCGTGCGATAAGTAAAAAAGTAGAAAATGTAATAATAAAAAAAAATTTTTTTTTATTTTATTGAATTTATTAGTTATAGATTTGTTATACCCAAGTGAATTGGCTTTTTTTTTTATTATTTTTCATATGATTTATTCATTCAATATATTCCATCTTCCAGTTATCACTCTACTTTGAAATGTGGGACCTCCAGGCGTATGAGTGTTATATTTATGGTTAACTTTTTATGCCCACCATTCAAACCAAACCATATTTCAGACGTAAATTAAGGACCTATCGAAAAGGAATGCGATAATCAGTATCACATTCTGAATTGATTCAGTCAAACTTTTCATTGGTACTGAAAACGGATCAAATCGATCATAAGGCACAATTTCAATACAATTTTAAAGCATCCCCGTTTTTGTGGATTTTTAATTGCTTCATCATTATTCACTTATTATAAACTACAGACAGATGAAACATTAGTCATAATTGAATGCTTGAATGATGGGTATTCAAGATATAGCTTTACTTAAATTTATATATAATTTTTCTGTTTGTGTCCTGCTTCAACAAACCTTCATTTAAATTCAATACTTATTTACTTAGTTTTGTGGTTTAATGTGTATGATACATGAATATGAATACACAAAAGCCTTTTTATTATCAATCAAGGGATTTGAGAATATTAGCAGTATCCTTAAAGGATATGATGGTGGTTGAATACATAGAAAAAAGCCACAATAAATACTTTATATTTTAATTTTTAAAGAACATGCTTTACGAATGTTATGGGAATACTTTTTATAACACGTTTCATAATATATATCAATTTATCTCAACTCTTATTATTCGTTTTTTTTTTGACTTTGATTTTTTGACACTTCTTACTTTTTCTTTTTTGTGACTTGTATTAAGATTTTAATATATAAAAAGCAGGAAATCTAGTACACACATCGCTTAATAAATAAAAATCATAAATTCCATGAAAACTTTATACTTCTTCTCATAAATTCGAATATTAAAGTATAAGCAATTACAAAATCAAGCTTTTCTTTTACAGTCCAATTACCAACGTATCGTTTCTAGAACTTGAGATTGATATATCTTTTATAATACCAAACGCTTGAAAATCGTTTTCTCTATGTCTATTTATACGTGCTCAAGAACAATATAATACATTATAAGATATTTTGATGATAATTAGCGCAAAACCCTTTAAAAAATTGAGATGGTCGATCACACAAAAAAAAATTGATTTTATTTCTAAGAAGATTTTGAGATTGATTCTTATCAAATTTTTCGCAGCTTTCCTTGATAAATTTCTTCAATTTGAAGATTTTTTAAATTTATATACTTTTCTTGATTTTCTATGTACATTTTTTCTATACATTTTTATTTTTGTCAAAGATTCTGGAAGTAGTTAAAAGTCTGAAACGGCTGATTATAAGTTTTTTTACTTATAATATGATTATGATTTTTAATATTATTATTAATACTTAAGTTACGGTAACCTATACACAGGTGTAACCAGGACTAATACTGAACAAAATAATAATAAAAGGAATATAAACTTTAACACTTTGTTATGTTATGTCTTTGTTATGTCACTTTTTACATTGTAACTATTTTTATTTAAGCAAAATAAAAAGTTTTAAAATAATGGAAAAAAAGAAGAAATTCCCCTAAATTCGAAATTTCTATAATTTTTCTCCTTATAATGAATTATATACTCTTTAGCATATTTCTATCAAGAAGAAACAGTCGGAATAGAAATTATTGGTCATTGTATCTTGACAGATCTAAATGTGGGTGTATTAATCAAAAGTAAACGCAAGAAATAAATAAGTTTTGGAATAAGGCCAAGCATATTTTACAATCCTTTCCTTAATGAATTTGTTAAGTGATCCAACATGACCAATTCTAATGTTAATACAAATTTTTTCATTTCTCTGATGCCAAGACAGAACTTAAAATTATGCTATACCTGAAGTGATTTAATACATAAAATGAAATTTCTGCAAATTTCTCACAACTGAGAATTATTTATAAAGCAGTAAAATAACTTTGAAAATATGTTTATGTTTGAAGTACAAATTTTTTGCGTAAATTCACTGGACTTTTCATTAGCATAAACAAGTAAAAAACTTATGTTTGGCTGAGGCTAAATCTTGATTACCCACCATCCATAAACTATGATATTACAATTCAGCTTCTGTTTCAGTTTTTCAGCAGTAAATAGAAAGCGTAAACAATAAGTAAAAACTTACTAAATTTTGCTTAAAAAAATGAGATGGTCTCAGTTTAGGTTGCATTGTGAGCGTGTCCTTTGACCTATTATGCTCAAGAACTTCTAATGTTCCGCTGAAATTTCAGCTCGGTATCTCTTTTTATGTGCCACAATAGATTTACAGACAGAGAGACACAGATACATCTAAATCGACGCAGAATTTAATGCTGTTCAAGCGTAAGGTATCTACTGCTTCCTTCTACAAATTACAAACAAAATGACAAAATAAATATACCCCGCAGCCCCTGGGTAGGTAGAACGTAAAAAAAATTAATTAGTATTATTCAAAGTATTATGAAAAATTGTTTACATAACATGAAAAATTCCATTTTACATAAATTTTTGTTATTGTTACTAATAACAATTGTTATTGTTGTTGCTTCTGTAACTTTTCTACTTTTTATCCATATTATTTCAAATATATAATAAGATTCATTTAACCCACCATGTAATTTATAAGATATTCATGCATACACTTTCAAACAAGAATCTTTTGAATAATTAATAAAATTATTTTAATGCGAGTGAAATTTTATTATTTTTTTTCTTTCATTTCAACCTTTTTTTTCTGTACTTGTTTTTATTCAATTTAATTTTCTTAAGCATAAGCCAACACAATGTAAAGATTATTTCGATGCTTTTTTTCATGTAATGATCATTAACATTATCATCATTATTGTAAACATAATTATAGTGTAGGTGATTGCGTATTCAAAGTAATCACCACCGACATATGTAAATATTTATTCATTTCATATTTATTCTTGTTATTAGCATTCTCTATGTATGTATGTAAATTTCTCTCAGCTTACAGTAATAAGTGCTTAATAAGTACATTTATATACATGCACTTACACACATATATAAATATATAACTTAAAAGCTTATGCTTTTATTTTTTATTTTTTTTATATAAATATTTAAATGTTAATTTATATGCATTTAAGTACACTTATTTTCTCTCTTCGTATATTACACTTTTATACATTTACAGGTATGTAAAAAATTCCTCAGTAATACTCAGAAAGTGGTAGAGAAATTTAGAAATGTATTCAATCAAAGCAAGACTTTTATAGTAAAATAAATAAAATCAATTCAGATTATCGAAATCGCCTGTTAAGTATTCCATAAAAGTTGATTTGAAAATAAAGTGCAGGATCAAGGGAATAAAATTCTTATTGTATTTGAATGTTTTGAAAAGTTTGCTATTTAGGAAGAGAAACCAAAAAAAAAAAAAAACCAATGCGAACGAAATTTGAGATACTTATATTCATAGTTCATTGATTATTATTAAAATATATGAGAAATTTTTCAAAAATTTTATGTCATGTATTGACCGTTTTTCATAATTACACCTTTAATGAAAATTAGTCTTAAAAATACTATTTAAATAATTTTTAATAATAATTATCGATTCTATGTACTAAACTTTTGTTTTGTGTTTTGTATTCAAATTTTAATGAAATTATGCTTAAAAAGTTTATTTTGTAAAGAGAATAAAAATTATCAAAATGGAAACAGTTTATTGGAAAAGCACTTTAATTTCAAAAACCTTTTTATATTTTTTAAACATTTTCAAGGGTGAATCGATTCAAAGCCATATTTAGATTATTTGTATGAAAATTATTCATGCGTATCCGAAATATCTAATAAGATTTTCAAAACGCTTTAGCATTTTAATTTAATTTTAAATTAAATAATTGATTGGCCAACTAATCAATTTGCTTATTTGAAAATTTTTTTAGAATAAACGTCATAGTTGGCCGGAAGATTTAATCTCATCTGTATAATTGAATTTATTTGAAAACATTGGTTTCATGCTTCAAGAATAATATTTCAATTGAAATCTAAGAGACTAATCTGTTCATTAAGATAAACATTTAATCAATAATTGAAATTACGGGAATCAAAGATTTATGGCAACTAACAAAATGTTAAAATTATGTAAATCAAATTCAAGCAGGCTTGTCCAGATAAATTAGATTAGTAATAACAACAACAACAACAACAACAACAACAGCATTTTTATCTTATACATATACATATTTCTATGAACTTAAATTTATTCGTCTATTTTTAAATCGTGAAATCATAAAATGAAAAGAAACATAAAATGAATGTAGAATAAATTGCAAATGAATTTTCCAGTAAATTAATCATATTCTATACGACTGTAGTGGTTTTTACACTTCAAAACGTTTAAAGTATCAAGGATGATGTTTCACGTTATGCCAAACAGTTGACAACATATGAACGAATTTTAAATGGTTAATATTTTGAGAAAATTTGAAAGTTTTACATGATGATGAAGATTAAGTTGAGATTGATGTTTATGGTGTTGGTTTTGGTTTTGGTTTTCTAACTTGTATTAAACTTAAGAGTTAAAAGAAATTTTAAAGCAATTATTTCATTTGAACATTTTCGGGTATCAGCTTTTTTCTCACTAAACTTTCTTCCAATTAATATGAGATAAAATGAGACCGAGAAATATAAAGCATTCAAACAAGAATACCTTAAAAAAATAAGAAGCACTCAAAGGAAATACTTTCTTTTGAAAATTTCGTTTCAATGCTTGAAATAATTTTATAATTTGTAAAAGGAAAATGCCTGAACAAATTAAATGAAATCATGAAACGAAGAAGGCGATACAAATTAAAGGAAACGATAATCATATTTTTCTTTTCAATCCTTTTTGATAAGTATTATTTATACTTATTTATTTCTGGTACTTGACATTCTCTCTTATTTCCAAAATATCATTCATCCATGAATAAGGAGCAATATTTGAATAAATAACTATCGATTATAAAATTTAATTTTCGTTTTCATTTAAGATACGTCTTAAAGGATTATTCAATCTTTTCGAATCATCGTTTACAGTTTGGAATACTTTTAAGGTCAGACAAAAGTTTTTGATTTGCTTTTTTGAAAATTGAAATCTTTTTGTCACAGCTACTAACGCTACTTAGCCTTATTACAAAAGTCGATAAATTATTGAAATGATTGAAAGAGAGGTCACGTCTAGAAGAGACTTCTGATAACTTGATATGAATATTTTATCTAAAAATTTGTGATTCTTTTCTGGCAAAAAATAACTGGAAATTTTAGCAGATAATTCTTCATGTATTCGCTAAATTATTTAGTTGGAACTTGAAAAGTTCTTTTGAACTTGAAAAGTTCTTAAGTATTATTGTAATTAGATGTTTAGGCATTCATATATTCGATATGGCTTACTGAACTGTAGACAATTTATTTTTCTTAAAATTTAAAAAGGAATATAAATATTGAAATTCAAATAAAATTTATAATCCTCTCACTCTCTCAGTTTGCCAGCAAAATAAAATGTAATAAATTATTTTGAATGGTAAATGAGAAGAAGCTTGAATGGAAAGAAGAAGCAGCAAAAAGAAATTTAAAATGAAAAATATTTGTGGTCATGATATTGTGTTACAAGTAAACAACAACAACAACAACAACAATAACAAAAACAACAACAACAACAACAAAAATATTAAATGTGGTACAATAAATTTGTATTGAAATGTTCTAAAAGCTCTTATATCACAAGACTTCACTTGATACTTGGTTACACTTGGTTACAATCGTTATTATTGTTGGAGTAATTTATTCTTAAATGTCTACATAAAAGTATTTTGAACGCTCACTTATAGATAACATATATATATATATAACGTAGAAATAAAGTGGCAAAATAATTTTGTAACGTACATCTCTCTCATTCATTTACTCTACCACTTTGTATTTAAAGTTGACTTCATTTCAATTTGATGGCTTTTAAATAACTTTATATGTTTCATTCATGATCTGCTTTTTAATGTTACTTGTTCATGTTGTTGTTATTGCTGTTATTGTTATTGAGGTTAGGTTGTGATTGTTGGTAGAATTTTTTACTACTACTTTCCTCAAATTGTTATTATATAATAAAATTAATACGAAATTTATAAATAAATGCTTTAAAAAAGTCCTTTTAAAAATTATCCCTTAGCTGACATGAGTGACATAAAATAATTCACTTAAATATATATATATATAATTTATCATTTTAAAAAATATATATTTTTTCAAAATATATAAATCAAATCACATTCTTCTACATAAATTAAATCTCTTATATATATA
Organism: Melophagus ovinus; assembly: GCA_023089585.1. Classification (NCBI taxonomy): domain Eukaryota; kingdom Metazoa; phylum Arthropoda; class Insecta; order Diptera; family Hippoboscidae; genus Melophagus; species Melophagus ovinus. Next base: position 7,762,370 of record JAKKIB010000174.1, on the reverse strand, counting down.
TTATATTAAATATTGACAACTTATTCTAACAGATGCGATTTGTTTCTTTTTTTATTTACATCTCATTGCATCCTGCTTCAATCCATATAAATGTTAAAATCATTAACTACAATTAACAGTTAAAATATATTTGATCTATAACTTTATTGTTTATTGCTTATTGTTTGCTGTCTGTGTTCTTCTTATAAAATGATTTTTTTTTGAATGGCATTTTGAAAAGACATTAAGGGAAATTATTTCTAAGCAATCAATACCTTTTTTAAATATAATCCTTGACATTTAGATTTGGAAAAATATTTTGATTATAAGGTTTGAAAGTTCATTCATTATATGACGCATCATAAAAATGCGTCAGGGAATTGTAAAAAAATGTTAAATGTTTGCACAAAAGGAAAGAATCTTAATCTTAATTTATTGCTTATTGCATTCATTTGAACAATATATCCAAGATTTTTATGGGTTAACATTGAAACGACTTAAGATGTTTTACGACCAAGCAATTATGAAAGGTATGATTCTGTAGCAGCATTTGCTTTAATGTGATTAAAAAAAGTCGAGAAAGTGATTAACCAGTAAAGAAATAGAAAGTGTTGCAATTTTTTGTATAATTTAAAAAGTTAGATATTTAAGAAGGAATCTGAAGAAACGATTCATCTGAATCAATAATTTGGAACATTTATTTACTGCTCAAAAAATAATTCTTTTTTTAAAAGGCCTTGTGGATATAAAATTGAATCAAAATAGCAAAATCAGAAAGTGATTAAAATCCAAATGCTTGAAGATGTTGAAGGCATGCACCTTCAAAGTGCTGTCTATTTCAAACTCTTGCAAACTTATAGAGCAAGTTGCCCTTTACATATAAACTAATATTCCAAACTTTGAAATTTTCATTGGAACGTAAAATTAATTATTTAATAGTTTGACATTTTTACTCCCAAAGAAAATTTGATGATAAATACACTTCTATTTTAACATGTGTGTATATTCGTAACATATAGGTCATTAAGTCTATAATCGTTTAGTACAGTCTTAATTGATTTAAATTTTGTCTGTCTAAATGAATTTATGGCACAAAGGGACGCTATTTATTCATGTTTCATTCCATTATTATTCACTCTTGTCAAACAGTGCTTTTTCATAGCTTCGAGTAGTTTTTTGAAATGTTGAATCAATTTACAAATGCTCAAATATCGTTTAAGGATGGGTCTTATTTATCAATCGCTTGATCTTCTTGAATGTTTGGCCATTTGTTTTTTAAGCTAATGATTAATTAATCTACAGGATATATGCATACAATTTCAAGATAATAGTACTTGATTTTGTAACTGGTTTAGTGTAAATACTTAAATGAAGCAAAAAGAAAAATTGAAAATTTTGTTTACGTTTGAAAATTAAATGAATCATGAATAGAAAGAATACCCTCTTGCTAATTTCTATTATTTGAGATAATTTAAGTTTTATATGATTACTTTCAGAAATATATTAAATCGTGCCATTTTTCTTATTATTATTTTGAAAATATGCTTCAAACTTAATGAATATTAAATAAATTTCTAAAAGAGAACAATCGTCGATTAATTTTACACAGATACTTCATAGGAATGGAAACAATTTGGATTAGAAAATAAAAAGAGAACATTTCATCGTAAGATATTGGCCATCGAAAATATATTTTTCTTATTATTGATTTGTTTTAATAGCCTTTTTATGCATTTTGTATTTTGTGAAATGTACTTCTTTTTGATATAATTTCATTCTATATATTTTTTTGAAATATCTACACAACCAAAACGGAAGACATTGCTAACTAAGTTGTTAAAAAGTTCAAGCATAAAAACTTTAACTTTTTAGAAAACTGAAATGATATAAAAGGAAAGTAAATATTTGTACAAATAAAAAAAAAAAAAACTAAAATTTATAAAATTTTCTACGGATATGCCAGTATCTAGTTGCAATTGCAATAATACAAAAAATTCGGTTGTATTTGAAATATTTCTATATTAAAAAAAAAAAAATCTTGTTTCCTAATTTTGAATTTTGTTCTTAGTTTTGCCAGCGAAATGTTGCAAATGGATCAATTTATCCCTGAAATTCGCTACCGACAAAGGCTGACATTTTTTAAATACTCTACTGTTTTTATTTCAAATCGTTCTCAATTATAAGAAAATTTGAAATATATATGTATGCCACGCCTTCATATCAATTTTTATGTATAAGTAAAAGTTTCCAAAGGATTTTAGACTAACAATGTTATTAAAAAAATTTTTTTTTCTTTTTGGTATTGAAATCCCTTCGCATGGTGCATTCAGCTTAATTTAATTTAGTGTAGTTTTGTTTATGGAAGGCATAATTTATTCTCTTTATATGATATTTATCCATTTACTTTCTTCCATAATTCATTATCTTCTCTCTTCTTCTTTTTGAGTAGTTTTACTTTATTTAATTCTTATCATTGTTTTTATTGTTGCAGTTTTATTATTATTGTATTTTTTAAGTACTTTCTTTTCAAGTGGCTTTTTCTTCAAACTTCAAACTTTACTTATAAAAATTTGGTAAAGAATTTAAGTGAAGATTCTGTTGATTGGAGATTTTTTCTTAAATTAGCTTAATAACACAAATTTTTTCATTTAAAAATTTTTTGGTGTTTGCATAAAAATTTTTCTCTTCTCTTAAAAAACTATTTAAAAATTGTAACGAGAACTTTTGAGGAAGGAGTAAAGATGATCATTAGCTGGAAATTTTGATAAATTAAAAATATAATTTATTTACATATTTTTGATTTTCTTTTTTAAATATTAATTTTTATCAGAAAAATGAGATGAAACTTTTTTTTCTAAGGTATTAATAAATAAATAAGTTTGTTAAGTTGTTAAATATCATGAAAATATCAAGAAATTGTAATTGATTTTAGCATTTTTTGTATAATTTTTTATTGTAAAAACGATACGTAAAATTAATTAAATAAATCATTAAATAGAAATTAATTAATAAAACATATTTGATTTACGTTGCATGACAATTAATTATATTTTACTTAGGCTCTTAGAATTTTTTTTTTTTTAAAAAACTAAATTTTGATTTATTAATAAACTGAAGGTGAAATTTCTTTGTGCTTGATTTTTTTCTACGAAAAGAGTTTTCTATCTTAATTTTTTTTTTTTGTTAAATTTCACTAAATAATAAAATCCAGTTTATAAAACCTTTAAATTAAGTTTAGTTCCCATTACTGAATTTGATAAATTAATTTGAAAAAAATAAAATGTTATAATTGATGAAAACTGATTATTCGGGTGCTCCATCTGAGTTTAATAATATTTTATAAATGTACAATTTAAAAAAATTAAAAAGTGATATTTTTGAATAATTTGAAAATTTTTGAATAATTTCATGTTAAAGGTGGGAGTCTGAAAAATTATATAGACTGGGTCAAATGCTAGATAAATCCAGAATATCATTTTTATTTGAAAACTATTTAATTTTGTAAAAGTTTTCGAGTAAAATTTTACACGGCTTTATAAGGAGAAATTTAAAAAGACAAAAAAAAAAAGAATTTACAAGAAATATAAGTTTAAAGAAGAACTAATGCGGATTAGTCAAAATGTTAATAGAAAGATCTTAGTGTTTTAGACAAATTCATTTATTGTCATCCATGCCCGAATGTGGCCTTTTTATTCACTTCAATTTAATACTTTTAAGTAAGTACTGAAACTTTTTCTGATTTATGTGCATGTCTGTACAATGACAAGTGTTAGATGTTTTCCTTACTAAATGACCCCTTAACATGTTACATATCTTAGCCTTTGAATGTCCATTTAATATCTGAAAAAAGTGTCCTTTCTATTTCCCTTCTTCTTCTCACTTTATTCATATCGATATTCCAAGGTACCTAATTGAAATTTTAACGCAATGCCCTGTAATCACTAAATAATTTACAAAATGACTACCTCTATATTCTTTCCTCCTTCTCTCTTTCCATCAACCACTCTTCAAATATCTCTTTCTCACTCTTTACTGATATCACTTAAATGTCATAAATGTTTGTACATATTTCTAAAATCTCTTGTACTTACGATTTCTGACGTAAACATGTTAACATTTCATCATCTGTATCATCTTTATTGCCATTAGCATTATCTTTTAATGGGCAATTGACACCGTTAGCTATTTGCATGGTTTGTTGTAGTGAAGTATTTGTAGATGCCCAATCAGATGTTGCTGAACCGGACATCAATATGGCACGATGAAATAGGCCTTCATATTTCATTTAATATGCACAAAAAAAAAAAGAGAAAAAAATAAAATAAAATTCTTAAAATGTTTAAAGGAAAAGTATTACAATTTTAATTCAAATTAAAACCTGAAGCAACTGGTGAAATCATTAAATAATTTATACAAGCAGCACCAGTTGAATGGCCCATTAGTGTAACACTATTTTTATCGCCATCAAAATATGCAATATTCTCTTGGATCCAATGCAAGGCAGCTATTTGATCCAATAAACCAAAATTTGCCACAGTATTTACATTAAGACTTGGTCTCATAAATCCTTAGAAAAAAATTTAAAGTAAAAAGTCATTTTTATTTGTAAGAAAAATTTCTACGGAAGAAGCTTCAACTTACCCAGCACACCCAAACGATAATTAACTGTAACAACAATAACATCCCCATAACTGGCTAATACAGAACCATCGTAAGCATTACCGCTGTTCCATTCAAATGATTCGCCATGTATATAAACGACGACTGGATAAAGGAATTTCCTTTGAAATAATGTAGCCGTTATATCACTTTCACTTGGCACATAAATATTCAAATACAAGCAATCTTCACTTTGCGTTTTCACATACGGCAACAAACGGATCCATTGCATGTAACGGCCTTTGGAGAGCCGTAAACCAGCCGTCTTATTAAGATCGGGTAAATGTTGCGGACAAACGGGCGGCAAATGATGAGCCATTCTTAAGCCAGACCATGGTAATGGTGTACCTTAAAGCATTCAAAGACAAATATAATGTAGCATAAGACCATTTCGCATAATTTATAAAAACCTTAGATATATAACTAAAAAGGTAATTATTCGACCACCATTTTGTGCCCCATACATAAACGGGCTTATTGAGTAAACTTGAGTTATGTACAAAGTATTTTGTAGTACTGATTTCATATTTAAAATTTTGTTTAAATTGTTTGCCTCAGAATATTATTTAAAGTGAGAATTTCAGTTATGGCATTCTCAAAAATGAAAAAATTTTAACCAGGATGGATTTCTGATTTGACTCAATGCAAAAAATTTTAAAATATGGAAATGGTTTAAATGTAAACCTTTTTGAATTTTTTGATAGTTTTTAAAGTTAGAATAAAATTGATCAATGAAAACAAAGAGTCCATTTTTGGGAAAAGAAAATTTCCATAAAATGCTCTCATAATAAATTAAGGAGCTTGGATTAAAGAAAATTCTCGAATTTCAAGAAATTTTTGTAATAAAAGGCTTCATGGAATGTTACTTAAAAAGTTAAAGGGGCCAGTTAAAATTATTGCTTGCTTTTTTCCATTTATTTATCATTTTTACTAAAGAGTGATATGAAAAATTATTGTAATTATTTGATGAAAATGTTATGAAAATCATTAAAGTTATGTAAGTGAAATTTTCAAAATTAATATGAAATATTACAATAATGAAAAATGAATTTTCCATTTCAATATAAAATAGTGTAAATGAAATCGGTAGTGGAAAAATCGAAGATAAAAAGGAAAGTTATAATTCTATTCTAATAAAAATTTAAAAAACAGAGATTTCTTAGAACGTCTTGGAAGAGAATAAAATGAAAGGAAAAATTATTTAATTTGAACTGTGATCTTCTTGAAAAGTAACTTCTTGGAAAATTATCAATTTTTTTATTTATTTATTTATTTATTTATTTTTTTTTTTGTTATGGCACTCATATTATCATATTCATATTAAATATTCACAATTGTATTGATTTGTATTCTAGGAATAAATTTTACTTGATAACAATTCCATAACCCTTCAATTATTATTATACAAAATTCTATTGAAACATTTTTGTGTTTGATATATACATTTTTTTCCAATTAACGATAAGATTTCAAATAATCTGATGATTTTAACAATAGAATTTAAGTTATGTGGATTGAGTTTGAGGTCAATTTATGATGATGATACACGCATAATATTTACATACAAATTATAGAGTAGAACTAAGAATACTTACTTATACCAACAATAAACATAAACAGGGGAAAGAAAATGTTAAGCTCAACTATTAAGAACTCTACACTCTCTGAAATATACGAAGATTAAAAATTTTTGAAAATTTTTTTACATGAAATGAGTCGCATAATCCAAACGTTAATCTTCCATTAAGTATCTACATGCAAGATTTATATTTGGATTATACGAATCTTTTACAATTGCTAAAATATTTGAGCTCTTAAAGCGTGTCCTTTGTAAGGAACAATTAATTTAGTCTGGAATTCCAAAATTTTTTCACAATATTTTCAAAATTGCTTTCTGTTAAATCTTCCCAACAAAAAAAAGCTAGGGTCTTTAAACAACGACACGGGTCAAAATATCAGCGGACTGAACATTAACTTCAAGGTAATTTTGAACTAAAAGTAACCTGGTAGATAACTATCTAAGTTTTGTTAGATATTTCAAAAAGTGTACATTAAAAAATAGCCAAACCAAAAAAAGGGAAAACAAAACGGAAAACATTAAATTCTATATTAGATGAAATTTACAAAAATTCTCAATTTTTCTGTGGCAAATTGTTATAAATTTTAGTTTATGCCATTAATGGTGTAGCATATAAAGAACGCTTAGAATTCAAATATTTCACAAAAATATTCTCTCATGATTGACTGTAATCAAATAGATTTGGAATTCACTACAGTTTACTTCAGTTGTGATATGATATAATCTCAAATAACATTTATGACATTACAATCTTACAAGCAATCATTCATTCTATTAATTTACATATAGATATACAACAATAACAATAACAATAACAATAACAATAACAACAACAACAATAACAATAATAATAATAATAATAAGAAAATCCATTTAAAACGGAAATATTGTACATATAAGTAAATGAATGCATGAAAGTATGGCAGAATGAACGGATGAAAATGTTCAGTGGCTGGAATTATTAGAATTGAGTGTTGAGAAAATTTTTCAAATGCAATTTGTTTTTACATGTAAGTTAAAATTTAGAGATATATTTGAAAAGTCAAAAATTTGAAATGTGCCTTTTGTAGTAAGGTATTCAAAATATGAAGCAATTTAGGCCAACTTTGGCAAATACCAAATACACATCGTACACCGATTTTCATAAAACAAATGAATTTTTTTTTAGTTGGAAATTATAAAATAGTTGGAAACATTAAAATAAACACACTAAAAGATCTCTAAAATTGCGGGCTGCAACATTACAAATTCACAGACGGTTGGACAGATTGACTTACACCGATTTAAAAAAAAAAGTCAATCTAAATTTAACTGGATAATAAAACTTTGTTAAGTCATTTTTGAAATGCTATACACATTTATGCAAATTAGTAATTCTGCAAGTGGTGTAGGCCTGTAAAAATATGTGATGCCAAAATATTCATATGTGTGCACAATATTCCGATATAACTACAAAATTGTAATTCTTTTGAAAACTCATTCAAGTTTTTCTATTAAACTCTGGAGATTAGAAAAGTATAAATATTGCGTATAATGCGTATAATGCGTATATTGCGTATATTGCGTACATTATGACTATAAAGGTAAAATACTTTTAGGAACTTGCACATTTAATTTATTTATTTGGTAGTACCTCTGCCTCTTTTACTCTCTGTCACTGCTTCATAATAAATTCAATATTTTTTGGTTACTTTCTCCAACTGAGTGTATCAGATTGGAGGAATCAAATGTTAGATAATAGGAATTATCTTTTATGAATTATTTTTTCTGATATTTTGAATATTTTGAACAAGAAGAACGTGAAATTATTTCTCTTTTTGCGGTTTTCAATTTTTTATTATTGAAATATGGCATGGCTTTTAACTCATTAACTATTTGATTGGATTTTAGGGTGTGAAAAATGAGAAAAGTGGTTTCTTGATTATTTAGACAATTTTCTTGTAATTAACACCAATTTCCATTATTTGCAAATAAAGAAACATATTTGAGAGAAGGGAAAAAGTAAAGGAAACGCACTTAAACTACTTGAGAGCTAGAAAGGAAAAGTTAAAAAGAACAACGCAATGAGGGAAACTAAAAGTTTTTTAATAAATACTTTTGACACTTACACATGCATATCTATATGTATATACATATATATATATATACCCACATTTATACAAACAGGCACAAATATTGCGCCACATGGACGCCCAAAAATTCTTTAAAGATATTTTTTTGTTGCTCATTATTAAGTGACTGAAAGTCTGGTTAATAAAATAAAATGTATACATTATGCTATATATTTTATTACATATGTATGTATGTGTATGCATGTGTGCTCCTATGTAAAAATGTGAAAAGCTATGATTTTCAATAACAAAAACGAAAAACCATGGTACAGATTTGATCTTTTTTATAATCATGACTTAAAAAACATGCTCAGTTTTTTAAAATACGTAAAACAATCAGAAAGAAGCTTAAGGAAATCCTAAATATTAAATAACATATTCTTATTTAGTCCTAAATAAAATAAATTCTAAATAGATTTAGGCATATTTGTTTATCTGCGTTATTATTAACACACTTTGGGTAAAAAAAAAATCGACAAGTTAATTTCAAATTTTACATTGCGTATTAAAATTTTTTTGCATTCAACTTGTTATTCAAAATGAGCCAGTTGATTGAATAGATTTGTCTTTGTGGGCGACAGAAATTGTTCTCTGTTCTTTAAGCAATTTTTAAAAATTTTTTACTTAATAATCGTAAACTCTAAAAAACAAATAAATGGAAGTGTTCACATTAATTCTATTCATTCTGCCATCACTTATATTTAAAATGAGAAAAAATATCGAAATCACCCTTTTACATGTAATACCCAGGTGATGGGTGTTCGAAACAGAGCCTTAATCTCAAATGTAATTTTTTTACTGCTTAATTTTTTCATTTAGTTAGAATAACAATAATAAGAAGAAAGATAAGATACATAATATTTGATTTTTTTTTATGATAAATGATAATATCATACAAGATAACATATAGGTCAAAAAGTTCTTGTTTTTATAATATTTAGCCATTTAAAAAATACATCGCATAATTAGTCAATAAATACTCAATAAAGTCCAATAAATGCAATGGATAAAATTGCACGCTCTAAAATTGAAATGACGTAACAAAATCAGCTTAAATTCAACTTCAGTTCTTTCGTGATATTTTTAATGTCAATGTTTGATTATAGACCTGAACTTTTCATACTCACTTCTTTTACATTAAAAGAAAATCTTTGTAAATCAATTTTTGTTGTTGTTGTTGTTGTTGTTTTTTTTTATTAATTAAATTTCAAGCCCATTTAAAAGAAATAAGGCCGTCAAATTTAATTGCCACCTTTTTTAAGGATGATTGGAAAATGTCATGAAAAGTTGTTTAAAATGTAATTACAATAATTGCCCTTTTTTATGTATTATGTATATGCGTGTAATTTTATTCCAATTAAGAGTTTAAGAAAAAAAAAAAATTGAAAACAAAAAACAACATAAAATATTGAAAATCAAATTACTCTATAATCATAAAATTTGTATTTTTTTTATTTATTGTTTTTGTTAATGTTTCATAAAATTTTACAAAATCAATTTTATATTTACATTTTTATCCTTAGTCCTTCCCTTTTTCTATCTTCCTCTCTCTTTCCTATCATTTACATCACTCCTTGTGTTTTTCACTATTTGCCTCCATTGTCAACAATGATTAAGCCTTTTTTTTATACTCTATTTTCCATCCTTTCATTTATTTAGTTAATTGTATGCTTTATAAATTATTTTAGGTAAACATTTAGTATTGTACAATCTAAAGGTTAAATACTTGACCCTAAAAGGAGTACATTTAACCTCGTGACATTAAAAATTTTCTAATTTATTTTATGGCAAAATAAGTTGAACATTTTGCTTTTTTACAACGTTTCTGTTTTCTTTCTTTCTTATATGCCGATTGAGTGAGCATAATTTGCAGGAAACGGTTTTGGATTTATCTGGTTAACTGTCCATGTAAAAATGCTTACAAAAATACAGTTTGAACTTTTAGAGAAAGTTTTCGCATTTTATATGGAACTTTATAAATTGAGGTGTCTTGTCTAATAGGCCAAGGCAAGAGGATTAAAAAAGGATTATGGATAAGAGCGGGTTATTTGTAGACCACTCCGCTTGAAATGCCTAAATGTATAAAAGAAGTCATCTTTTGAACGATATTTATTATTTTATATATTTCTTATTGGAAACCAGTTGGTCAAATATGATCCAAATCGAATTGACCAAATTATTCCAAAAATTAGAATATTTTACTTTTTTAACTCTGAATTGCAACATATTGATCCATTAAGGCATATTTTGCGGGAATTTTACGAGCTTCTTCTCATTAAAAATAACACGCTCCCTTCTGGTTGTTGAATCACTACTGTAACAATTATAATTATTACACTCTACGATATTGAATAGAACTGAACTAAATTGAACTGAACTAAATTGAATTGAACTGAAGTATATTTGGACTTTAAAATATTATAATGTATTGTTGTTGTATTGTAAGTTAGCCAATAACTATTAGAAGCACTTACCCGGTGGCATAAAACGGCGATTGCCAATTGGTGCTTCGGCATATGGTATGCCCAGATACTGATCGACATCACGTAAACCGGTATTTATATGAAATGTGCGTCGTATACCCTTTAAACGTCCCTGCTTAATCGTTATTTCGTTAGTGTATTGTAATTTTTCTGGTACAATATGTCTCCGGCCCAACGGTGTTGAAGGCGTAAAATTATTATTCATATCAAATACTTTTACTTTAGGTAATTGTGTTGATGTTGTTGTTGAAATTGCTGTTGGTGTTGCTATTGATCTTAATTTTGTCAGCAATGTGTTGTTGTTGTTGTTGTTGTTGTTGTTGTTGTTGTTGCCATAGCATCATCAACATGCCGTAAATTTGATACTTTATTATTGCTTTCATAATTTTGTATATTTCTCTGTTCTTCTTCATCTTCTTCTTTGTGTTCTTCATCCTGTACATTTTCTGCTTTGTGTCCTTGCATTTTTGTTTTTATAATATTGAAATTTTTATCATCATCATTTGCTCTCAGTCCAATATTATTTTGGGTATAAATTTTGTTATTATTGGATGAAAAGAGTTCTTGTAGATTTTGTTTAAAATCAATCGTCAAGCTGTCGCCATCGTTTGCTTTATATTTACTAAATTTTACGATTTGCTTCTTCTTCTTATTATCTACACTAAAACTTTTACGGTTATTATGGTTGTTGTTGCTGCTGCTGCTGCTGCTGTGTTGTTGTTGTTGTTGTTGTTGTTGTTGTTGTTGTTGTTACTATTGTAGTTAACAAATTGATGATTAAAGTTTGGATATTTTTCTTGGTCCATTTGTTGTTGCCCGTTGACATCATCTGCGTGCTTGTCATCAAAAATATCATTGAAGCTACCGCCAGCATCCTCATCGCCATGGCCATGACCATTGCTATTGCCATAAAGATCGGCATTGTATTTGGCATCTTCATCACTCGACTCATTAAATTTTTGATAATTTTCTGAGTACTGGTCTTTATTGTTGTGCTGCCGTAAAAGTAGTAATTTTTTTATTACCAATTTTCTCTTTGTTGCATTTTTTGTCCTTTTTACATTATTTATTAAACGTCTTGAAGTGGAAATTGAAGGCATTCTTATTGAATTGTTTGCTAACAATGATACTTGCTCTGTATCATAAGAGTTATTTTCATCTTCATTTTCATTTTCATTTTCATTTTCATTTTCAATTCCATTTCCATTATCGTTATCTTTATTATTACTTGAATCGTTCACTTTTCCTGCCTCTTCAATTCTTTTATATTCTTTTAAGGATTGTTCCTTTCGCCTTTCACCTTCTTCATTTTCATCATAGTTTTCTCCATGGTTGTTGTGTTCATTATCTTCCACCACATCACCAATAACTTCCTTATCTCCTCTTACATTAAAACCCTTAAGCCTTCTTGATGTTGTTGCTATTAGTGTTGCGATTGTTTGTTGTGATACTTCTGTTGTGGCAGCCGCCGTCGTCGTTGCTACAATGGTTTTTGTTGTTGCTATTGCTGTTGCTGGTTTGGTAATAAATATTGTCTCTGTTGTAAAATTTTGTTGTTGTCTAAGAGCATGTAAGTTCTTGCCTTGTTGTGTTGTAGTAGCTTCGATTAATTGATTCTGATTGTATAGAATGCCAATAACTGTCATCGCATACAACCACAAAGCCATTTTGATTAACATTTTAAGCTCATTGTTTGATTATCTGCCTATATACATGTATTATCTGTCCCTTTTTTTTGTTTCTCTCTCTCTGTCTCTCTCTCTCTCTCTCTATCTTTACCACTTTCTTTCTCTCTCTTGCGCCTATTTTCACTTTCAATTAATTTATATTAATGTTCAAGTAAAAATAAGTTCAATTCTTTGTATAAAAACGCTCCCGTTGCATTTTTGGTAGTTAAATTTATAAAATAATTCCTTTTTGATATGGAAAAATTTTTTCCATTTTTTCTACATTAAATTTAAAGAAATAAAGTGATATATATAAGTTGTATATAAAAAAGTCAAAAAGGCGTAAAGTGATTTCATTGTAGGAATTAAATTTCAATTCATCTGTTTGTAATTTGTTGAAAGAGTCCATTGAAAAAAAAAAAACTCTAATAATTTATTTAGTTGGGCATATTAAGCAATTAAATAATTAATTAAAATGGCTTTAGTAATAACAGGCAATAATAAGTTATAGGAAAAATATAATAAAATAATGAAATTTATACAAAAATCATCAACACACAGTTCGAATAATAATTAGTTCATATTTAATTGAAAAATGGCAAATTTTTAAAAAAAAAAAAAAACTTTAGAATTAGCAATATGTTTAATTTGTATCATAAAATGCAATCATTTGCTGTTCTGTTTGAAGGATACATTTACATTTTTAATGGTTAAAATTATCCTAGAAAGTATCGAAAAAGAATTAGACAGTTTTGAATTTGAATGTTTAAAATGCTGCTGACGAAATGGATAAAAAATAAATGACTCTTAACTAAATGTGAACCAAAAATATCAAGCAAAAATATTTTCAATATTTTTATGCATTTTATAAAATGAAAATAAAACTTTTATGATACATCCTTTTTTTTTTTATTCTTTCTTTCTCTTTTCCTTTCCTTGTTGATTGCCCTCTGTCAAAATTTCTCATTGGCTCAACTAATAACATTTTTTTCTTCAGAAATTTTACAAGAACTTTTAAAATTTCTTAAGAATTTTCATAAAAAGAAGCAGAAAAAAGAAAACCGAATAAATCAGAAAGTAATATTTGCACATATTTTTCTTTTAGTTTTTTTTTCTTTTCTACATTTTCATTACAACTTAGTTTGCGTAAAATATTTCTCGATATTGTAAAGATATTTTTAAAATCTAAACGCAATAAATCTTAAGCATGCCCTAAACTCTTTATGACCTGAACCGTATAAAATCAATAAATAAAATTTCCTGTCCTTCCTCTTTCACCCTTGTTTTTTCTTTTTTTTTCCACCCTTTTTGCACGTTCTTGTTAATTTTTTTTTTTTTTTTTGGGACAGAAGGATTTCAAATTTTCACATCTTATTGCTGTTGTTGTTGTTGTTGTGGCATGACACAAATGTAAGCAATCGTCATTATCATGATCATTACTTAAAGCATCATTATCATTAAAGCATCAGTACATTCTGAATAACTGAACAACAAAGAAACCCTAAGAAAGCGGGACGAAATGAAATCAATGCCTCGAGATTTCGTGTTAAGATAAATTCATAACAGCTGTATTGATGAGTATGTGAGATTTTTTGATGAATATTCCTTCTCTAAATTTCCTTCTTAAACTCTTTTCTATTAATCTATTTCTCTCTCTCACTCCCTCACTCCCTCACTCCTCACTCCCTCACTTCCTCAATCATTCTCTGTTTGTCATTCTATGCGCTATGTTATATTTTTAAGATGTAAACAATTTTTACAAAATTGCAACAACACTAAAAAAATTATTTTGCATATATTGCTTATTTATGTATATGAATAAATTTACATCTGTACATACATAAACGTACATAAGCACGCGCATACATTACGGATGAATGTTGTTCGGTTAACGCCTCAATGTGTTTCATGTTATTTTTACTTGTAATTAAAAAACAAAAAAAAAAAAAAAAAACAACAACAACAACAATACATACACTTACAAAATTTTTTCATGTATTTTTATTATTATTATTATTATTATTTATCTATTTCGTTTTTTATGTAATTTTCTTCAAGTTTTTTATTTTTGTTGTTATTGTTATTTTTTATTGTTATTATGGTTTGGCGTTGACTTGCACTTGGTATTCCCTTCTGTTTACATTTTGTGTTGTGTTTTGTATTGTTGTTGTATGTTACATATTTTGTACTTTACATGCTCTTTTGAAAGCAACGTACACACAAAATTTATAGCAACATATTTAGTACTCTGCTGCAGCAATTAATGCTGCTGTTGCTGATACTGCTGCTTCTATTTTTGCTTTTCACTTATCTCACTATATTTTTATCTTATTGTACGCGTGCCATAGAGATTAGAAGTATATTCATTTTGTTATTACGTTTGTAACACCAAAAAAGATGTGCCGGAGATCTTTCAGATGAAAATCAATCATGTCATACCCAAAATTTGGTAGAAACTTCAGAAATTCTTGCAGGCAGGTTGGTATAGAAAATGGTCAAAATCGGTTAAAAGACACGCCCACTGTGTAAGGTAAATTGCAAATACCTTAGAGCTCAGTTTAGGTTACACAGCGGGCTTTCTGAAATTTTGTACAAACAGTAAAGTCATTAGTCTACAATCTCCGTTCT
The DNA here is from genome assembly GCA_023089585.1 of Melophagus ovinus. Classification (NCBI taxonomy): domain Eukaryota; kingdom Metazoa; phylum Arthropoda; class Insecta; order Diptera; family Hippoboscidae; genus Melophagus; species Melophagus ovinus. The sequence goes on along the minus strand of JAKKIB010000174.1, from coordinate 7,747,264 downwards.
AAAGTTGTGTAAATCGGCCACGCCCATGCGATATTGATCAATATTAAATTTTCACTTTTTTATGTTTACATTTTCTATTTCTTACTGAAAATCTGAAACAAATTTCGTATTAAAATATTATAATTATTGGATGGTGGGTATCCATGATTTGGCCAAAGTCAAATACAATTTTCTTAGTTGTTTTTATTTAATGTAATTTTGGTTTATTTTTGTTGGTATATTATTAAATGAATTTCTTATTGCGCGGTTTGTAAAAGTAATATTTTTAGGGTCACTGAACCATTTAATGTAAGTCTAATGCGATTTTACAATAATGCGCTACTTCACTCCAAGAAGTAGTAGAAGAAGATATATTAACCTAATGCGATTGTTCGCAGAACGATGTAAAAACTCTAAAAATGTGCCATCTTCATTAAAATTTAAAGTTGCATTTTATTGCAACTCTTTACAGATTGTATATCTCTGACATTCCAAATAATTCGAGATAATCTGCAGATCAAAGTGAAAGAAAATTTCACATTCTTTTTAAATGGATAATTAGCCACTACGAGACGGTAATAGTATTCTTTTTGATAAAACTTAAAAAAATGTGCGAAACATTTTAGTAAAAGAGAAATTCAAGCATTATTTAGAAAACGTCAAAGCAATAAGACTAAGGTAGATCAAAATTATGAATTAACAGATAATACCAGAAGTAAAAACTGATTCATCTACATTAGGAAAATATATCTACTTGCTAAGTTTGATTTATTAAAACTCAAGTGTATTAAAACTCTGACATGAATGAACAAATTCGAACCATTTTAATAACTAATCATTTATTTTTCAATGTCTGAAATGTTTTGTCAAAATCTATGGCTCAAAGGTAAATGAACAGCCAAATGAATATTTCTTAAAAATCAAACTTAGAAAGGAAAAAATGGAAATTTTCAGATAAGTCCGTCACATTAAGAATTGATCAATTTGTATCGAATGGATTAATGGATCAATTGTAAATACGTGGCACAGATTGCTTTTAAAAGTCGATGAGGCTTTATGTGGGAAATGGTCATAAAACCTAACCGGGCTTAAACACATTCAGGTCCATAAGTCAAGTATAAATCGACCGATTTAATTATTAAATTATTAACTTCATCTTGGAAAGATGTGTGTAATATAAACACACATCTGCATGAATCCAAAAATAATGCAGCGCACAAAAACTTCTAATTCCATTTTGCCATTTTTTTTTTTTTCTAAATTTTCATTATAATCCTAGGATAAAATCCTTTGAAATGCATGCCAAGAGGACAGAAATTCTATACATTTGTTCATTTTTGAATAATTTGTAATAAAACACAACCAACGCAAATGTTTTTAATAGAATCGAATTGAATTTATCTAACAATAATAAAAGAACAAATTTAAAATTTTATGTTCAATTGATTTTGTCTTGTTTTCTGTAATAATTTTTTGTTTGTTTTCAAATTTATTAAAAGGCAATGTAAAATTTATTTGAGTAAATCGAAAATTTATGTTAATTTATTGTTTCTACATTGATTTGTTAAAATGTTCAATTAAATGAAATAAATGATTTTTCTAAATGGAATAGCAATAATAATAATAATAATCGCCTTAAATAATGGCAGCAAAAGTAACAGTAAATAATAGAGGAAATAACTGCAGCAACAATTGAGATCGAAAATTATAAAGACTACATTTACACATCTCATCGATACATCATCAATATGGCATGTACCATCATAATTGACACATTCGAGTTATTTTCAATTTATGTGTTGCTCAATAATGAAATTTCTTCTAATTTAGTTTTACAGATATTTATTTTCCCATTTCTTCATTAATCATCCCTCCACCAATTGGTGTTGTTTCTTTTATGAAAATATTTGTAGCAAGCAAATATTTCATGCAACATAGATCGCCTTTAAATTCTGAGTATATCTAAACAACTTTGCTAATCTGGTTGACAGATTGATAAATTCCTCTAGAAAAATTTGCTTCAAAAAAAAAAGTGAAATGTCAACTTTAATGTCAACTTTAGAAGAAATATTCAAAAACTCCTATTTGTACAAATTATTAAACATGAATTAATGAACCGATTTTTTTATCAGTTTGAAATATTTTCTATATTAACTTACATATATAAATCCCCGAAGAATCTACCTAATTTCACCTTGATTTCTTAATTTTCAACAAGCAAATGTTAGCAGAATATAATTTTATGTACGGACTGACGGACAGAAAATCAAACAAATCCAGGTGGTTTTAAAAGTGAACTGAATTAAAGGATCTTTGATGTGGCCATTTAATTAATGGATATGTTTAGAGTAATTTTGTTTCAACCATATGTAAATGATGCTCTCGCTGCATATATTGGATTTTTCCAAGAGCTGATTTATCACTTTCAATTAGTGGATATAAAAATTTGATCACAGACAAAAAAAAATTGCTCTGTTTTTATGTGGCTTTATTTCGTTTCGACTTTTTGATTTTTATAAAATGATTTATTGATGAATGAAGCTACATGAGCAAAAATCCGTTTGTTAGAATTTTTTTTTTTTTTTGTTAATTTGTTTTGTGTAAAATTCTTTCATTTCATATTTTTTATGTTTTGATTTCAAAGCTTAAAGTCAATTCATTCTTACTTTTTTCTGTCTGTTTTTATACAATAAATCTGTTTATAAGATATCACAAATGCAAAAAGGAAAAAAGCAGCTATCAAAGTTGAAAAAAGGAAATTGAAAGGAAAATATTAAAAAAAAAATTATTTCATTTCATTTACAACAAATTTGCAAATTTTGTGATTTTTTATTTTCCTTTTCTTATTTCAGTAATTACACAAAATATTATGGCTCATAAATTTATCAAAAATTAGAACAGATCAAGGAAAGTGTCAGAGTGAAAGGCACGAAGAAAATGGAAGAGTAAGATAGAGATCTCGTAAATTACAATATAAAAAATTAATGTATAAATAAATAAATCAAATATGCACAATTAAAAAGAACAACAAGCAAAAGAAAAATTATTTCACATTATAATTTTATTCATGTATTTAATTATTCACTTAATTTTTTCTCCTTTTTTGCTTTCCTTATAAATTTACTTTAGCTTATTTATTAAAAAGATTTTTTAAAGCAAAGTTTTTTAACTTTTCTACCGGTATTTATTTTTTTCATTTTCATTAAATATTTCTTAATTTTTTTTTTTTGTAATTTTTTTTATTATATTTGATAAAATCTAGCTTTTTAATTCGCTTGTTTTATCTTTCATTATTATTTCATTTGGCATTTAAATAAAATTTTGAATTATTTTACATACTTCTTCGTTTTAGATTTTTCCCAATACTTTTTTTCTAACTTTTTTTTATCATGCAAATTTTTATACAAATTTTTTTTAAAAAAATAAACTTTTTACTGTTTTTTTTTGTACAATAAGAACAAAAAATTTTTTTATAAAATTATTAATTATTTCTGCTTTAAAAAAAATTATAATCCTTTTTTATAATTTACTTTACGATTTTCTGCTTAATTTCTTGTTCTAAAATTTTACTTTATTTTAGTTTCTTTTTAAATCACATTAAAATAGAAAGCATTAATTTATAAAATATGTTTTTTACAATTTGCAAAAATTTTCACAGTAAAATCATCTTGCGCATTTCACATTCATGATGATCGTGTATATTCTGACAACTAAATTCGTGTGTGTAGCTGATTTTTTCTTAAACTCAGAACAAAATAAAAAAAAAAGACTCTCGCACTTTTGTTCTCTCTTCATTGTGTTGCTAGAATGCAAATTTCGACAAGTTTTGCCCTGCTCATTTTAAAATCATAAAAATAATAGTACGACAGTTCGGCCAGAGATTTCAAAATAATGATATTGTAAAGTTCTTAAGAAGAGACAAATGAAGAGAAACTGAAAAAGTAGCAAACTATAAAATTGTATGATTAATGAGTTCAAGGATAGAAAAACTTTGCATAAAATTAATGGAAGGGAACACCTGGACTGTGTAAATGCTGATAAAATGTTATTTTTAGTTTTTATAATTATAATAGTTGGTATTACTGGATACATAATTAAAGGAATTTTAAAAGAGTACATTCTTTATTATATATCGAATCGGAAAGCCAGTCGTTTGCTTATTGAATTGTTTGCCTTTGCAACTTAAGACGCAATTATATTTATTTTGTTACGAATGTATTAATGTATCAATGATTCATTTTTATGTACAACTTAAATTATGCAATTTTATTTTACGTAATATCATTCAAATTCGAATTCTTGCATAACATGATTTCTCTATGTAGTTATTCTTTTATACTGAGCTTCACTAATTTTTTTAACTTGACTTTAACTTTCTTAACATGTACCGCAAAGTGATTTTACTTAAAAAGTTTATCATGCGACTTTCAAAGGACACACAATAGCATTTTTTTCATATTTGGTTTGTCAGATTTTAGACATATTCTCTGTATTATCCATCTCCTTTAAACTGTGTGAAAAAATGTTAATTATTAGGTTTATGTTTTATATAAGTAACAACAACAACAACAATCTTTATGTTAGGCATTTGTATATTTAAGTAAAAAAGTATGATTTTTATTAGAATTTTAATTTTTTCTTATTATTATCGGGCTTATTGTGATTTTTGCTATAGAGCATTTGGCTGGTAAAACTTTAATCAATTTACGCTTGTCGACTCATTAAGATTTATATATATATATATAAATTGTAAATTTACAATAGCACAAGAAATTCTTCATAATTGAAAGTTTTATAAATAGAAATTTTAATATTCTATATAAAATTTTGTAACATAAACATACTTACATTAATTCGCACACGTATTTTTTATATGAAGCATAAAATATTTAATATAAATTTGTAAGTCCATTAACCGCAGGATTGCTACAGTTGCAGCAACAATGACAATAGTGACATCATCAATATCATTACAATCTAACGATGGATCTTACAACAACTCTACTTTGTATATCAGTCTCGTTATAAGCCCTATAAATTGCTAGTTTAGTTAGACAGCAAAAAAATATTATGCTGATTGCATATCTTCCCAAAAATGTATTGCTACATTTATTTTAAAAATATATCTAGAACTACTTTGAATTGTTTAGCATTTATTCTGATGATCTTAATGTTTTTTACTTGACCATGAGAGAACTTTTTTAATTCCTTTTACATTATATGTATTAGATAAACGCCAAAATTAACATGGTGCAACTTTATAGGCGGTATCTGACGAGCAAATAATAATATTTGACTGCAATGTAGGTTTGCATCGCTCTAAATGCATAAATAAATATTCTGGAATAGCTAAATAGAAAAGTGAAGCAAATTGTTTCGGCAAAGGCATTAAAACTTTAAGTCTTTAAGTCATGTAACTGTAAGATTTTACGCATTTTATTTATGAATTTATCACTTTTGATATCATTCATTTAAGCATCGCTTTTTGATTAGTTTTGTAATATGAACATAGACAGAGAGACAAATAGATGAATGGACAAGCTAAATCGAATCAGGAAATAATTTTGTGGCGACTGGTATTAAGAAGAGTGGGTCTACCTCAACATCTTTTGGCTGTCACAAATATCTATAAAAGTGATACAGGGTACAAATAGCTTTATATGAAAAGGCATTATAAAATTATTTCGATTTTAATAATTTTCAAAAATTTTTAGACTTAAAATAAAAATATATATTAAATATCAAGAAAATACCTTTAAAATGTTTTAAAACATTTCAAGTGGTAGCAAATTCGCAAACGCTTAAAATTTATGAAATCTAAGTCTATCTCAAATCTATCTCAATGCATTACATAAATTTGGAAAAAGTTAATATATTTTTCAGAGTATAAATAAGAAAATATAGAAGAAAAGACATATTGTATTAAAAGTCATGCCAAAAATTCTCTCAGTGCATGCATCAGCCGTGCAATCGGTTTTGTAAAGAACAGCGTGAAATATTTCCTTAATTATGCACATAAATATAATTACTTATATACTTGTAGTTCTTTATTATTGGCCTTCATTATAACAGTCATATATAATAATGACTTAAAAATTTTCCTTTTGATAAATTGTGATAATTTTCAAATTATTCAAAGAGAAAGCTTTTGATGAAGACTTTTTCAGAAATTATGTCGAGCGGAAGTTGTGTAAATGATTAAAAAATAAATCAAGAAATTATATTTAATTAAAACATAATTTATTTTCTAAAATTTGTATTGTGTATACTGAATATTTGTTGCTATATCAAAGTAAGTCCACATGAATTCCATTAATCCATCACTTTCATATATTGAACTGATATTCAAATTATATTTAAACCTCGCTCAATTAACTCGCTCAATTAACACAAAGCTTTCCAATATTTGAGAGGAAAAATCCATGATAGATAATGAAATTTTTTATATACAAACTTTCAAGGTTTAATAACAGAATTTAACTTTAATGTTTATCAAAAAAATTCATTGCATATAAAAGAATTAAGTTAAATTTTATAAATTCTTTTAAAAGTAAAATTTCATTTAAAGTTTGTATGTATTTTGATATAATTTGAAAATATTAATATAAAAATTCAATATTTCGAAGCATTTACATTTAAAAAAAAACTTACTTAAATATTGCAAAATTAAAAATATTTTATGAAAATGATTTGATGTTGCCACGTATAAATGTATAAAAATTTAATTGTTGTTTAAACTATCACAATTTAATGAACATCTTTTGTAAATTTAAGATTTTCACCTGTTTCATATCTCTGCTATTAAAATTTAAATTATATTTCGAAATAATCTTAAAATGATCGCCCATCATTCTTTTCGCTAACTAACTTCTTCTTCTTGCCTCCTTCTACTTCTACTTCTACTTCTACGTCTACGTCTACTTCTTAGTTTCTGAATAAAACAATTTATATAGATTTTAATCTTAAAAAATAATTTAACTTTAAATAGAATCCTAACGAATTTATTGCTTAATGTTTTCCAAAACATAATTAAAAGTGACATATGTTTATGCCGCAAATTATGAAATAATATTGATCAGCGTTTTAGCGTTTTAGAATTTCATTAATGCAACAATAAGCTGTTATTCATAAAATATTAATAATATCTAACAACAGTGATGTCAACATAATTGATACTAAATACTATGAATTACGTTATGAATGCGTTATTAAAATATTTTAAGTTATCATTAAATAATTTATGATTATGTTGTATTAGATTGTTTAGGAAAGAATGCGAGATAACAGAATTTCATATCTCTTTTAATAGTGCTCTGGGCGAAAGTTCTGTATTAAGTGATAGCTTTAAAAATTTCTTTAAAAAGTTTTCGGTTTTTTTTTTTTTTAAATATATGAAAAAGCTTGAGTTCCGCCCTTTAAAAAATTTAGTTGAAAAATTATGATTTTTATTTACTTTAAGACCGGTTTTTTTTTTATATTTTTCAACTATTCTATACTTTCTTTCAATTTCAGACAACCCAATATATACATTTCAAAATATTTATATTAGTTTATTTCTGTGTTATATGTTACTGACAAGAAATAAATGGTCTTGTATTATAATAAATTAATTTTGGATTCCATGCAATTAACTTAATCGATTTGTCAAAACATTTCGAAAATGTTATATATTAACTACAGCACAATAAAGTGAGTTGAAAGTCACTTCAATAAAAGATTCTTCAAAATGTAAAAGATTATTTTATAAATTACAATCAAAATAATTCTCTTTTCATGGGTCAAATTAAACATAAAGATATGAAAAGCCCGAGGGATCGAAAGACTGTTGGAAATATATGTTTCAATTATGTTATTGTTCTCTTGATCAATTTAGTGTATTGATTTCAAAATTCGTTTCGAATCTGTATATATTTATGTAACTCAAAAATAAAAAATAAAATAAATTGGCTGTTGAAAAATTTTGCTAACTCAAAAAAAGTACAAATTCATGCTTTAACGCATTTTAAATTTGAAATAAATTAAAAATATTTTTCATTGTGGTTTTTAATAAAGAAAATATTTTTGATAAAAATTTTGCAAGTGAGTCACACATTTATCGACCACTGTTTTAAATTATTAGATAAAAATAAGTAAAAAAGTTGCTTTTCAAATACGCATTTAAATTACTTGCTGTTGCTAGAGTTGTTAGTGTAAAATTTATCATTTTTATTGAAGTGTGCATGTAAAAGTTTTAGTAAATGTACACTGAAATCAGAGTGAAAGTACCAAAATGATAATCACAATTTTTGAACTCTTCAAAAATTCACATTAAATAAAATCTCTAAATTTAATAAACTTATAGGTTTTTTGAGGTTCCCAGAAGAGGTGTTTGATTCAATGATGACTATTTCAATTGATTGTACCTTCCTAGTTGGATTTGGAAATAAGAAAGTGTTTCCCAAAAGGTAAATCGTAAAAATGAGTTGCAAAGGACAGAATTTCATATTTTATCTTTTAATAGCGCGCTTACATCAAAAAATTGTTAATTGACGGACGACTTTTACGACTCTTACGACTCTTTGGCGCTTGCTTATTTAAAAAAGTTCTACGTAGTTCAAAATAATCTTTTCAAAAGATTACTCTCAGAGATTTTAAGAGCAGGTCTTCCTTGCCCAAATATACATACAAAATGTATAATGTGAGTTGAAATGCAAAACCTTGGCGTAAACTTTCATTACCCAGTTGAATTCATAAGGTTTGCCGATCAATTCTGACACGGCGTTCACTATAAATAAATAAACGGTCTGTTTTCACAAGTACAATAAAAAAATTATCACTTATTAAAGTTGAAGTTGCAGGTCTATATTTTGAAATCCCTTCAGATCCATATTCAAAACCTGTTGGCTTTCCGTAAATGTCAATATTTTACTTTAGTCTTTTGAAGGTTGTTGGATTGAGCAGTGTTGCATTCGAACTTACTACCTTAGAAATTTAGAACGTTAACTTGCTCACATATCTTTGTGTATCGTAAGAAATTATTCAGGTCTATGCAGTCCTACAAAAAAATTAATAAAAGAATTTTATAGTTATATTAGAAATAGATGTTTCATGGCAAACCAAAAGAAATATAATTTGTCAGATGGTCACACGGTTAGAAGAACTTATGTCTTAATGTTTAGTTACCAACTTGGTAACTAATACAATTCTTTAAAAGCAATTCCAGAGTTAATTTAAAAAAAATTTTTAAACAAATTTTTTAAAAATTCTGATAACAATTTATCGAATTTCTCAACATTCATTTTCCAACTTTGTGTTTAATTGTAAAATAAGAAAAGGCAATTTGAGGCCAAAAAGTGTAGTAGAAAATACGATTAACCCAAATGGTTCATTTCTGAAACCCGCATATTTTAAAAAGATAGCAAATAAGAACGAAAAGCAGAAACAGAAGTTGACACAATAAGAACAAGAACTACAACTAAGACAAAACAGTATTTTTGGTCACTTAATCATTGACCATTTTTTTGAAATTCACTTTAAAGTTCACTTTGTTGCTTATTAAGGTGAAAAAATTTAATTTTCATTTACTTTAACTGTCACTCATGCTTATGGAGTTTACTTATTTTACCAAATTGATGGTTTTTATGTTTTTAGTTTATTCTCTTTTGATTTTTTCTCCATAAAATCTCACAACATTTGAGGCATGCTACAAATGTTGATGGTATAAATAGTTTGAGCGGATGCAAGTGTTGCCTACAAAATAAAAGCGATTTAAGATTAGATATTGTTTGATCAAATCAAAACATTTTTCGAGTTCTCTGCCATTAAAATTTGTAATAAAATTTTTTAATAATTTCTATACAGCACTATTTTAACATATTTGATATTTCCAAGTCTTTCCCAAACATTTTTTAATTTTTTTAGCGTTCATATCTTTTCTTCTATACTCTTGGCCACTTTATATATACAATCCATCTCGCGATTGTTTCATAAGGCGAAATATACAAATAGATTAAACTTAAAGAATTTATATAGAAACAAAAGAGAAGCATTAAACTAAAACTTTATTTGAGTGTTTCTGTCTGTCTGTCCATTTGTTTGTGTATGTGTAAGCTTAAGATACTTTGAAAAACTTCTAGAAATATTTAGACAGTATTTCAAATGAAATGTTAACGTTTACTACTTGAGGCTGAGGTTTTCCTTTTATCTAACCCTATGTCCGGCAGTCCTTTCCTTTTTTTTTTTCTTTTTTTGTTTGCTTTAGAAATTTTTGTTTTTATTTTGTTCATTTAATTTTTTAGTTCCTTTTACAAAAACACATCTAATGAAATATTATCCTTTAAGATTCAAGTAAATAACTCTAAGTTATACAAAAAATTTCCTTCTTTTTCTACTTCTTTATCTTTATCTTCCTCCATTCTCAAGGAACTGAATGAAGAAGCAAAAAAGACGTTTGATAGGAAAAAATGAATTTAATTTGATGATTTTGCTGAACAGCAAAAAGTGTTAAAATAAATAAAATAACTTCAATGTTATTAACTTAATAAATTTATTTTGTAATTTGCCTTAAGCAGCTTAAGCTAAAAAAACAAAATATTTAATTTTTCTTCATAAGCAAATATTTTATCAAATTAAATATTAAATTGTTAGTCGTGTGTCCTTTTGTTTTCTGTTGTTTTTATTTCATTTACTTTTTTTTTATAAATTTTAAATTTCCCTTCATTAATTCTCATTTCCCCAACAATTTAATTTTAATCAGTTTTAATACTAATAAAATCTATTGCTGTCAGTTACATCTTAACATTTCTCACATTAAAGATCTTAAAGCATAAAACCGTTCATGGTGAAAATGGATTATTATTATTGCTATTTGTTTGTTTTTTTTTTTTTCATACTTTTTTTGAGGTGGTGTGTGTTTTCACTTTTACAAAATTAGATCAAGTTGGAAAATGAGAAAACGAATAAAGAATCGGCCAAAAAAATTCCAAGAATTTGTACGGCCGTATGATGACTATCAAACACTTTAAAATGTTTGTCAAGCATCAAAGTATTGAGTGATGCATAAAAAATCTACTTTTCAAATTACAATTCGAATAAAAATTCATTTGATCTTTAAAAATATAATATTCGAAATTTCGGAAGTTATAAACATTCACTACAAAATAGTGCAAACTTTTTCTTCTTTTCAAAAACAAGCACATTTTTTTAATTATTTACCCATATAAAAGTCTCTATAATAAACTAAGTCCACAAATAAAGGATCCTTGTCCAGGGAATAGCATTATTATTATGAAATATAGTGTTATTCATATGTGATCGCTCCAAGTTTGACCTCCATAATAAAGAAAAATATATTATTAAGAAAGGTTATGGATTTCAACTATAAATCCAGATTTCAGATGGGAGTATATTCTTTGCAAATACCAAATACTTGAGTGTCGTCAATTATGCGTAGATGGAACGTTTTAGGTTCTAGTTCACATAATCTCTCAAGGTCAGTAAATTTCATTGTTCCGAAATTCACTTTACATAATGTAGCTAACCAATAAAATAAATTAACAACAATAAAGGAAAACTATAAAACTCATTGGCTTAGTTAAAAAAAACCAGTAAGTACTTGCAATTGTAAAAAAACGGACCGCTACGACATCTCACAACTTTACAGAAATTTATAAAAATTACTTTTTATCCTAAATTTTTACTTTGCTTCTTTATTCAGCCTGGCTTTGTCTATTGATATCTTCTCATATTTAATTCTAACTCTATCTTTATCTTTCTTTAATTTTTCCTCTGACTATCTAAAATTATAAATGATCTTTAGTGTTGTAATAAATATTATTAATTTATTGTTTGATGATGATGGTGGCATTTAAGTGCAATTTATGTAAATTAAGGGGGTGATGGCACATTATCATAACCATAAAGAGTAATACCCCACTAAAAATAATAGAAACTCTATTTATGTATAATTTCACCCCACAAATATATGTATACATATATAAAATACATGTATGTATGATTTTCGTTTACCATTCTTATCAATATTTAATAGAACATTTTTAAAGTACTCTACTTAAGTGTTTTTTTTTTCTTTTGCAAAAAGCGTTTACATCAAAAAACATCACGTCTATTACTATGAGGAAATGCAGATATATGTAACACCCAAAAGAAGTTGAAATAGATCCACTTTTTATTGCATAGATCGACTCAAAATCACTTCCTAAATCAATGTCTGTCTGTCCGTCTATCTGTTATTTGCCCATGTAAATTTGGCATCAAGCTACAGGGCGTAATTTTAAAACAATTTGAATATAATTTTGTATGTAGGCGTGTCTTGACTCAAAAGATGTCCAGGAGTATTTTTTTGTTTAGATTAGATTATTGGTGCGGCCATGTCTCGTACAAAAACTTATTTCGCAAAAGATTTTTATATATCTTTATAAAGCTGTGGTGTAATGTACTTATTAGTCTGCATTGACCATTATAACGCGTATACTTTTTTAACAATAACTTTTTTAAGTAAGGTCTAACCTTTTAAAAAAAAAAGGTTTTAAAAATATGATTATCCAGCAAGCTACTTGTGATATAATTAGGGTGTATGTAGAATTTGAGATAAACCCGCTTTACCAGTCATTACCTTTTTAGCATGCCAATCTGTCTGTCCATTCATGTTTAACTTACAAGATACAATTTTAAAGATATTTTTATAAATTTGATCCAAAGATAAACTCTATTGAAATGGGGCCATATGGGCAATGTTGTAACGATGATTCTGGTAAAGTTACTTAAGTTTTGACAAATTGCGCTGACTTTTTAAATTATATACAAAATTTATTATTTTTCAATTTTATTACCACTTAACTGATTTTTTTGATCTTTTATTCATGGAAAATGAATAATAAAAGTCCATTATGAATGACAATAACATTGAAAGGCTTTTCGTATAATAAAATAAGGACATTAATAAAAGAAAAAAAAATGTACTTATCGTAATGATGAATGTAAACGAATTTGAATTTTAATTTTACATTAAACGCGACATTTCAATTCAATTCTCTTAAAAGAAATGCCAACCAATACAATTGTGCCATCGTCATCATCATTTCACATTATTCCCAGATGTTATTGGTTTAAAGATGAAATTAATTTCGCAAAAGTGCAAGTAACGAAAAAAAAAAAAATAAAATAAAAATTATAAGATATTTAATCTCAGTTTATCTCTGAAATATTTAAATATTCTACCATAATCTACCGTTATTGACACATGCGGTTTTTATTAAACGATGATGGTGGCAATTGTTTGTCATTATTGTTATTCTCTCTCTTCATTTTCTTCTTATTATTCTTCTACTGCCTACTCCTTCTTATTACTATCATTATTATGAAATGGTCTTATTATTATTGTCTATATTATATTGTTCCTTTCGGTTCTGTACTTGACTTTCCCACTGAGTATTATAATTTCACTTTTCACTTACTTTACATGCTGAGCAATTACATGCAAGCATAATGAATATATAAATTAAGTATAAAAATAGTTATATTCACTTTGTTATGACGTTTATAACAACGTAAAGGAAGGGTTAGAGGTTCTACAAAGTACTAAGCATTTGCCTATCCCTGTGCCCATGTGTGGTAAACATTGTTTTGGGCCCAAAAATATTAACTTTAAATTTGGGAAAAATATTGAACATTCATATACCTTGGTTGTGGTTAAAAATATCTCAAATCGGTGAAAGGGCCCGACCGCTGTGTAAGGTATACCCTCTTTCTTAAAGGGCTTTTTCCAGTATCTTTGTGTTAGTCTTTAGTTGGTGCGTGTTCCTTTTGCCTTTTTTTTATTAAAAAAAGAAGCACCAATTTTGCAAAAAGTGACATTAAAAAATTATGATTTTTTGTCACATTTAAATTTTTAAACTCATTCTACTCAGATTTGTAGAATTGTATGCAACTTATCACTTTTGTAATAGGCAAAAAATAGCTTGGACTATTGACATCTTTAATCCGATATTACGGCCGCCGTTATGCCCGATGTCACATATCCACAAGTGAAGAGGTTTAAGGTCTTTTGTCCCAGGACGTTAGTTAGTTAAGTCAAGAAAATTGAATAATAATGAAAAAGTCTGCCAGATGGACTAAAGATGAAAGATGAAAAAGTGTACAGATTTAGGCCACATTGGCACTACTTTCGTTTATTTTCTTGGAATTCTTATCCTACTTAGTTACAGTGACTTTGCCTGTTGTATCTTCTTAAGAAATTTTATTAAAATATTTCCAAAGATTCGGCCCGCACTGCAATAATAAAAAAGCCACGAAAAGATAAAGAGCTTAAACTTCAGACAAACAACTAAAATCGATTCAGAAATGGTTTGGGATATAATAAAAAAAAAATTTATTTATATAAATCGCTCTTTAAGAAAATTTGAATTATACAAGTAAATTATTTTCGATCCGGAAAATCGATATGCAGAAGAGAAATTGGTTTAATTTTATTTTTTTACCCATATTTTCTTTTGAAGATTTTAAAAATTTCAAATTGTTATAGACAGTTGTTTTTGTTGTCATTTATAGTTGCCCAGATGAATTCGTTTCAATTCAATTCAATTGGTTTATTATTTATAGTTATAGGTATTTATTGCTTTGGCGATATTTTAGAATGTGTGAATGCGAAAATGTTCCTTTAAGCCTCTTCTCGTTTTTGTTTAGCAATAAAAAAAAAAAGTAAAAAACAAGAAAAAAAAAACGATATCATAGAAATCAAACAAATAAAAAAAAAAAACAAAAAAAAGGAAGGAATTACCAAAAGAAGAAAAAGATAAGACATAGATAAATAAAAAATAAATGTTTGTTTCATGCGAGTGCATTAATTTGTTATTGTTAGTTATGATATTCATGTTCATAAAGTATTCAGTCTTAATGCTCAATGTTGAATACCAAATGCTGAATGCTGAATGCTGAATGCTGAAGTACTAAGTGTCGAGTACAGACTATCGATTGTCGATTGTGGATTTTCAATCTTCCAATGGCAATTAAACTTACTGATAAATTTTACAACACCAGATGCAACACATGTGCATATGGATGTAGATTCTGTCAACGCTTATAAAAAAATTTTTTTTTGTAATTTTTTTTTTATAATTTTACTTATAATGATTACTTATTTCCACCTATTACCTCACAAATAATAAATTACAATAATTATATTTTTCAATTATATACTTTTCAATACTTTTCAATTATCGCTACAAAATTTGATTGAATTATGGGCGTGCCCCTTAACCAAATTGAAATTTTTTCAGTATTAAATTCTCGAAAAGGTTTTACGAAAGTTTCAGCTTTTTATACGAATGATTTGCTATTCGATTAGTATTTTGAAAAAACAGACAGACAAAATGGGCAGCTGGGTAAATTAGGCAGATAAATAATCATATAATAGGATGCATGACATTTTATTGAAATGAGTATATGCTCAAACTCAGAGTATGAGATGAATAAAACTAAAAATTCCAAATGAAATGAAAAAAGGGGGTAGAATGGCAGAATATAAACGTGCAATGCAAACGTACAAAATTTATATTTAAAGGTTTAATATCTTTACCAATTCAATATATCTTTCCAATTGAAATGCACATATACACACATACATACAGACACATACAGACACATACAGACATATTCATTGATGCATTCATTGAAGAAGCATTTATGATAACGTTTAGTGAACGGAACTATTAATTGTTTATATCATTGAATATATTTTATAAACACAAATCAATTGCACGCATACACACACACATATATATATATATATACATTATATTATATATATATATATATATGCACGTATATCCATGCAATCGTTTATAAGCCCATTAATTTAGTGATGATAAGAGTAGTGACCAAATCGATTAACAAGAAAGGATGACGAAAGTTTTATTGTGTTGATGTTGTTGTTTGGTGTCAACATACAAACAAGAAGTGGCAGCAAATAGATATAGACTGATAGAAAGAGATATTGTAAGAGACAGTGAAAGAGTGATATAGAAAGAGTGAGATAGAAATAGATATAAATTAATGAAAATATGAAATTGTGTTTTCTTTCAATTTTTTTTTCCATCTTATTTCTTTCCATCTTTTTCATTTTTTCTCTTCATTTCCTTTTAAATTTTGGCCGTGACATATGATCAAAAAAAAAAAAAAAGCCATGATAACAAATATCTGAAAATATATTAGAATTTAATATAATTAAATTAGATTTATTCGAATGCAATGTAAAGACTAATTTAAAAAATTTTAAATAATATTAAAAAAAAATACTTTTAACATCGAAATTTATTTCACTTCATTTTCTCACAGTATTTCAAAGAAATAACCCTGAAAAGAATATGAAAAGATGGAATAAAAAAAAAAGAACATTTTAATTATTCGAAAGCAAAAAATTTTGTAGATGCATCACTTATATATTTTCCATACTCCATTACTCGGATTTGATATAAATTGAAAATATGGCACATTTGATCATTTTTTAATAATATCGATTTGTTTATGAAGACAGACGGACAGATAAATGGACAGACAGATGTATCAAAATTTGATACATTCCAAAAGTATATAAATTTTCCTAGATCTCTAAGGTTTTCATTAAAAATTTTTCTTTAAAATCAATCTTGACAAAGTCATTAGTTTTGTGAAATTCCGATAGCGGTTAATTTTTCAGAAGGGAGTATAAGAGAAAGGGTAACTTTGGATTTAGTTTATTTTAATTGAAAAACTGGATTACAATTCCATTTATTTAGCAAAAAGCGAAACTCCTCTAACTTGGAAAATAGGTCCTCTAACTTAAATAAATTTAAGAAATTTAGCCTGTTTTGTGTTATTTTCATGCTTTTTCTTTTTTTCTTTTCGAACAACTGAACGACAACATTCCATCTTGTTTTTATTGTTGTTATTTTGTAGTAAATTTATGCTTTTTGGGAGTTGCCTAAATGTAGAACACGTTGAATATTTTGTGTGCAATTTTGTTATGTTCGAATGAGTTGTTGATTCTTATTTTGCTTTTTATGCTTGAGAGATACTAAAAGTGAAATCTTACTTAATTTGTTTGTTTATATTGTTGTTGCTTAAATTGTTAAATTATATATTTTTGTTTACTTGATTTCTTCTTCTTAATATTATAATCGTTGTTATTGTAGTTATAATTATAATTTTTATACATCAAGGCTAGTGGAACAGGAACCGGATATGGCATGCCCAATGTAAAACAGATGTGCCATCTCTCCATTTTATTTCATAAATATTACTAAACATATGCATTAACTTTCATAGAAGAACACAATCATCACATAGGAGCATTATAACTCTAAGTGATTAACTTTAAATGGAACAAAAATAAAAATGAACAGAAGAACTGATCAGA
The DNA here is from genome assembly GCA_023089585.1 of Melophagus ovinus. Lineage (NCBI taxonomy): Eukaryota > Metazoa > Arthropoda > Insecta > Diptera > Hippoboscidae > Melophagus > Melophagus ovinus. Next base: position 7,729,893 of record JAKKIB010000174.1, on the reverse strand, counting down.
AGTTAAGTAAGTTAATTATTTTCGGAATGATACAATTTACTTTCAATTTTACATTAAACTTCTTGAAGGCTTTTAATTAATTTAAATGGCAAGCAATATCTGTGAAATTCAAAAAGCCAAAAAAATAAATAATTTATTGAGGGAAAATTTTGAATGCAGTCAAGGCCCTTTTGAAAAAATTTCCATTGCATTTTGGTTATTTTAAAATAAATTCCTCTTACTGAAAAATCCAAATGAAGATAATCTCTGTAATTAGCATAATCCATAATTTTTAATTAGCATCACTTAAATGAAGAAAAATTACAAAAACTATTCCAGAAATAGAAAATTATACAGTTTGGGTAATAAACTATCTGAATTTTTCTTAATAATGGACTTTTAAGAAAGTTTTGATAAAAGTTAGTCTTAAATTATAATTATATAAATTAAGTTTCATAATTTTCGTAATTGTTGCAATAATTGAAATAACCTGCATGTAGAAAATCTTAAAATTAAATATCGAATGTTTTAATAATCTTGGAAAATTTACTTATGGAAAAAATTTATCAATGTAACATATATGTATATTGACTATAATTAATAATTATCATTTGGCAGATAAGTAAAAAATTAAGCTAATCATTTAAAAATTTCTTAGAAATTATTATTATGAAAAATTTTATCCACATCGCAAGACGGTGTTATGAATTAACTCAATTAATGCAAATTTTTGTTACATTAAAAAGAAGTTGAGATAGACCCAACGTTTAGTGTACTGATTGACAGAATCATTTCCTGATCGACTTAAGTCTGGCTGTCCATCTATCCGTTCTTATGCAAGCTGCAGATAGCAATTTTTGAGATATGGTTTGTTTTGGCCCAGAAATAAGCTACAGTAAAAACGTTTACATTCGCACCATTGTAACGACCACGCCCCATATAATGCCTTTCTAACAAAAATATCGTTATATGGAAAAAAAAATTAAATTTCAAATATATTTTAACGTAAGTTGGCGCTGAATTGCATTTTGACATAAAAAAATATGGATACCTAGTTTGGTTCAGATCGATCCATTTTCTGAGTCTTTTCTTATATAACGAACTTTTTATATAATTGAGATATTATAATTTTTACAATTTTCGTGCCTTGTAATTCTCTTATTTGACTTTAATCACAATAAGCAAAGTGGTGTAGTGCATTGGATAGTTGGCTTTTATTAGTTGCAAAGTTTTAACTTGTTTTTAACATGTAAAATTTTATATACTTTTGTCCGTCTGTATATCGTTTGTGTATAAGTGTAACTTATTTATATTAAAACTATTTGGTGCGTACGTAAAGCAAGAGAAAAAATATGGCATCATCAACTGCTTCAAGTTCTAACAGCTTTTTAAAGTTTTTTTTTTTTATGCTAAATCAAATACATTTGTGCGCATGTTTGTAGATAAATATGTATATATTCGATTAAGCCTACAACGATAATATAATTACAAGCAACAAAAACCACAAGAACAATCACAACACTAGCAACAATAAAAAAAATCATACAAAAATAGTGAAGCAAACAATTTTTTTTAAATTTTGTCATTACACATGAATTTAAGAATTAACCAGAGAGAGAGAGAGAGAAAACCGCAAAAAATAAAAGTAATAAACAACAACAAAACAAAAATTACGAGAACGGTGACTAAGCATACACAAAATTTTCCCGATTTTATGCAAAAATATTTGATGAATAGCGAAGCGCATCGCTTACCAGGCACTCTATATTTTTAAAAACTTAAAGAAATTGGTTCAGAATTTATTCAAGTTTCAACTAAATCAGTATTTCTAATTTAATTATATTTACATTGCAGTCGTTTTATTCATGTTCAGATTTTAACAAAAATATCAATATTTTTAGATTAATTTGCTTAAAATAAAATTAAAATTTGTTTAAAAATATCTCAAAGTGTTTTAAAAAGTCTCATGTAAATTGTAATAAAATTATGGCTTTCTGGCAATTGCTATGATTTTTTGTTTTCTAAATTCCATGGCACATAATAAAAGAAGAATTTATGTTCACGAATGTATAACAATTGAAGAGATGTCGAGAAGAGACATAATACCCTTCGCAAAAATCGGTATGTGGTATTTCTAAGAAATTTGAATTTTCGAAGGGGAGTGGATTTTACTACATTCAGTTAATGTTTTACATGAGCGCTAGAGCTGATAGAACCTTGTACATGGTACCGTTATCCTATCTTCTAATTTAAAGCCCGTATTGCGGCTTACATATTAACTTTAAACTTTAGTATTTAGGCTCGAAGAGTTCCCAATAATACCATGACCTAGATTAGTTAGCTCAATAAGCTTGTCCCATCTACCCATTTTATTAGGGAAATAGGAGCCTGCTCGACAAGCAAGTGTGTTCGAACAAGCATGACGAGCACCACGAAGCCAATTCTAATATCATCTCCATATATCGGCCTATCAAAACTGGTAATCCCGTGATACCAAATTAAATCTTTGGTCCGATTTCACGATCACCCCTGCAGACCGGCATTATTAACGACTTTCTTATGAGCTACTGCCAGTTGAACTGGTGCTTCTCGGGAGTGGTTGCCCCCATGAATTCTATTACAAGTATTATCAGTTTATGGGTTTAACTTGAACTAAAAGCGATTAAATAAGAAAAGCGCCATTTTAACAAACAAATTAAATTGAATTTGGAATAGTTGAAATATTTTTCCTATTAAGAAATATTGCGCTAGCGGTTTTATTAAATGTTTCGAATTAACTTATTTAATAAAACGGCCTGATGAATTTTAGCTAAAGAAGTCGAACTTCATTGAAAATTTTGATATGTCTAACAGATTTGGACTTAATGAGACAAATGAGTTGTAGGAGGCTAAATAATCTGAGGCAAGTGATTATTCAATTAAAATCTCTAAGCACGTTCTAAATAAATTGTAAAGTAAAAATTATAGACTCAAATAATTTCTTCATAAATCTCACAACTTTCTGGCAATTACTTAAATTTAATCAGAAATTACTTTTATAATTTTTTGTTTTGTAACAAATTGGCATATATTATTTAACATAACGTTTGATACAATGTAGTCCAATAAAAGAAAGAAAATGAAGCAGCATAAAATATTAACCAGAACAAGATGCAGCACAAAATTGAAAACAAAAAAAAAAAATAAGAAACTACATTAAACAATTTAAATATAACTCAAATAAAAATATATATATGCATACATACACTGGCACAGGCACGCACACACACGTACACACACTGGCACATTCATATGGATACGCAGAAATTCATTTCATTTACTGCCTGTGACATTATGAGATGTGTTTATCCATATTTTTTCTATTCATTTTTTATGCCAAACATCTGGTTGCATTTTCAATATATTGTTGTTGCTGTTATTGTTGCATTTAATCTTAATATCACTGCTTCTCTTGTTGTATCATTTTCTTACGCTTTCACAAAATGTAATCAAAATAATTTTAATGGTTACAAATAATGTTGGCGTTTATACAATTTACGGCACTTGAGCGGTATGCTTAACACCATGCGTTTGTGTGCGTACAGTATGCACTGTATACGTGTATATGTGTGAATGTGAGTGCATATTGTACTTAGTTGCATGCTGCTTTTTTACTTCTTCTATATCGATTTGTTTGCCGTTTTCAACATGCGGCAAAAAGTTTTTAATTTCTCCTTTCCTTTTCTCTTTCTTATGATATTCTTATGTCACATGCAATTTTATAAAGTTGTATGCATAAATGTGTATTTGTATATTTGTGTTTATATGTATGTATGTGTATATATGCGATTGTGTAATTTGTGCACTCTTTACATTATTATTTATAATTAGTACATTTTACACTCTTTGCTCTCGTTTTATTTCTAAATATTATTTCATTTCTTCATTTTGCTGTGCTTTGTTTTTGTTGTTGTGCTTTTGTCTTTATTATTATATTTGCAATAATTGTTTGCGTTGCGTTGCGCTACGCCAAGCTGCGTTTCGTTAATGTTGTTCTTAATGTTTTCGTGTCCGTTGCCGATGCCAATGCCGAACTTTAGGGCGACCCTTCTAGTGTAGAGAAAGATAAAGATTTTTTCATTTTATGTTTTGCGTTTAACTGTGCCTTCAACAATGCATGGGCGTGTCCCTACTAACTAATTCGAAGTGATAAATTGTTTTTTAAGATTTATAAAAATTTTGATATAAACCAAAGAATGAAGATGCTCGACAATTTGCATAAAACTTTCTAGGTTTAGTGGATTTGACAAAAAATATCGCACTTAATTGTAAAATTTCATTACTTTCATTCTCATTTTCAAAAATTTGAATATTTAGTAACTGAATAATAATCTTAATAGAACTAATTAAATGGAACTTTAAAAGTTCAGAACGATTCATAATATTGGCCATTTCATTCGTTCGAACTTACGGAGTCCTTAAGTTTACTTATTTTGCGCGGTGTTTGGAAAATTGTTTAAACCAAAAAGCGTTGCTTGATCTTTAATTTGCGGGTAACCATTTTCGAGATCTATACAACCAACAGGAAGCCTATTTATAAAGTTTTGTCTATGAGTTCTAAGCAATTGAGAAAAAAATTTAATTAGATATCACATTTTTTGATAGTATTGTGGTCTTGAAATTTGGCTCCATGACCGGACGCATGTTTATTTAGACTTTATTTGCGTTTCATTTCATTTATGAATTTATAATAATTATTAGGCTGATATAAGGAATCTAGGTCTTCGGAACAGGCCCTGCCATTGAAAATTCTCTTCTATGAACGCCGGAAAGCTGCTTCGAAAGCAAAACACATTTTGACTGATCCAACGGGTTTTTACGTGTTCGGTACGCTTAACTCGCCAAGGTAGGTATGCTTATTGTAAACCTGCAGCCTCTGACCCTCTTGACCGATGCCCTTGCAGCAAACTTCTGAAATCATTGATTTCTTTTACTAAGAGTGCACTTTGGAAACGGAATCCGCTATATCTACGTGGCGGGTACACTTATTTGCTTTTGCGCAATTTTATATTTTTTTCGTTTTGTGTTATTTTAATATTTGCCCTCTTTAGATTATAAACATATTTTTATTTTGGTTCTGCCTTTTTTCTTCCTTTTAATTTTGGTTTTCTCATTTCATGTTGTTGTACTTCTAGTTGTTGTTTTGTATGAGTATGCACACTCAAATTAAGTCAAGTTAAATTGATTTCAGTCTTTTTCTCTCTCTTTCATTTCTTCCTCTTCTTTTTTTAATTATACTTTTCTTTGTAATTTCCTCATTTTTGAGAGAAGCAAGAAACATTTCGTTTACTCGAATCTTTTAATTTTCGTTGTTAATTTTTTTTTTTACATTTTCTACTTATTAGATTTTAAATGACATTTTCATTTCGTAATTTGGCCATTTATTTATTTATATGTTGTTGTGTTGTTGTTGTTGTGCTGCTGCTGCTGCTGCTGCTGCTGCTATTTTTATTTATCTGTGTTATTTTTGTTTTTAGTTTCACATGCTAAAATTAATACTCATAAAATTTATACATTTTCTTGATCGTACTGGAAACGTAACGAAAACTTATTTTTATACGCAGGAAAATGAACTTTTCAAAAAGTAAAAACAAAATAAATAAAAATTCAAAATACAATAAAAACAATAACAGCAAGAACAATAAGAAAAGTGAAATCTTATTAGTGTTCAGGTGTGTGGGCGTTTGAGTGGTTGGGATACTGAAAATACACTAAAAATTCCCACTTAAAATAGAAAATATTACAAATAAATAAAAATGAGAGCGTAATCAGAAAAAAAAACAAGAAAATTAAATAGTTTTATCATTTTTATGTTTGTTGTTATTATTTTGATCTACTTAAATGCTTTGTTTTTCTATTTCTTGTTTACGTTATTTTGCCTTTTTGCAAAAATTCGCAAATTTATTTCTATTTGACTTACATTTAATTTTCAACTAATTGATTAATCGCATAAAATTTTGAAATTTTTACAATATAAATAAAAAAAAAATAAAAAATTGAATTCATCAGATTTTTTTCACAATATTATAGATTTTTATCAATTTTTATACAAAGAAAATTTTTATATAAACAAAAAGGGAAAATGTTATAATCTGACAGAGCTGCCGGATAAGCATTCGGGCTACTGTTATTAGAATTGTACGTTTTCTTTCTAAAATTGGTAATAGATCAATTTAATCCAAAGTTAGGCCAAATCAAAATAATTGTTTAGATAACGATTTTCGCAAAATGACAAAAAATTTCAGCTTTAAAGAAATTTAATTAAATTAAAATTTTTATTTAATTGCAACGGGCTAGAAAATGTTCATAAAAAAGAAATTTTTATCTTTAAAATTTTTTTATTGTTTTTTTTTTAAATTTTTTGTACTTTATTTAAGAAAGAAAGTTTTTATGGAAATATTTTAAAAATTCAATTTAATTCTATAAATGTCTTTCTCTACGTGTTTTTATTGCAAATTATTCAATATTTATATATAAATATTAATAATGAATATAAAATAATAAAAACGACAACTTATGTAGAAATTTATTCGTTGCAAATATTTTCTACACCTCAATAAATTTTATGTCCATCATTTGGATATCATGAAAGCATGCATCATAAATGCCCACATCCATATACAGTTTAATTTAGCAATGAACGATCTTTCGATTAGCGTTAGAGAGTTATGTTTGTCATCTTTCAAATGCAGTCAACTTTATAAAACTTTAAATGAAATGGGACAAATGAAAAAAATTCGACATTGCTTACATTGGACATTGTTTTCCAAATTCTTTAAGTCCCGCAAGGTCCCAATTTTCAAAAAGTGCCAAAAATGGCATTCATTAAGAAAACTTTGACTTTTTTATATCTTCATTTACTTGATTTACAGCGAAGCGTCCGTAGGCCCGTTTTTTACCAAATCTTTAATTAAGATTGTGTAGAATTTTATTTAAATACGCAGCCAGCAAAATTTACATGCTTAGCAATTATTTTACGAGTAATAATTTGTGATCGTTCAGATCTTGGCTACTCTCTCCTTCTCTCTCTCTTTCTCTAACATAAAATATAATAAACTTTCTTTAAGAACTCACAAGACTCATCATACAAAATGTAATAATTCTTGTGGGAGTCATAAATACAAAAGTATTTGTCAACTGAATTGTTTCAAGTTGTTTAAAGTTAATTACATATCAATGAGAAAATACGTATTTTTTTAAAGCTGCCAACGTTTTAGAGATGGCGCTTAATGTTTAAGGCGATATAATAAAATGTTCAGTTTTCTTTAGATATAACTGTAAATGTATATATAACCGAAACAATGGATTGTACATTTTGCATGGCTTTCACTTTTATTTTTATATAAATTCGTTTGTGCTTACAAAAAATATTATCGAAAAAGAAGAAGAATAAAATAAAAACCTAATAGAAATAAATAGAGAACAAGCGAACTTTTGCTGTCGATTTTTTATTTCTTCTACTCCTTTGCTAATTTTTATTGTTTTTAAAAGCAAATCATCAGCAATTGATTTGACTTTCCGGTCTTCTCATTATATAAATACAAATAAACATAAGTGCACATACAAATACTAACAAATATATCAATGTTATAGATTTCATATACTAAGTATACTTAGCATGAAGTTTTAACATTTTAAAGTTCGACGGATGGCGCTTGTTTGGAGCAAAAAATATAAAAGGCATAATAATAATAATAAAAAAGCTAAAGCAAGAAAATTAATGAAAACAAGTAGAACAAGGTCGACGTTTAAATACTATCACCTCAACACTAACACCCACTTCACTTTGTATGACTTAAAAGTTCAGATCGCGAATGATATGCCAGGAAGTGGATAGGCTGGACAAAATGGAACTATTCAGTCCAAATTATTTATATTAAATAAATATGATTTTCCTTAAAACTTTTCATTAATTGTAAATGTTGTTTTGTTCTTGCGAACAAAAGCTACAGCTACAGGAAGCGATTGCAGAAATCTTTCAATTGGATCCATTTTTAAGTCAAATTTATGTACAGACAAAATTTCGACTTCATACCTAATTTCAAGCAAGGGAACGAAATGAACGAATCGAGTAGCTGAAATGGATTAGGAAAATGTTCCATTTAGGTCCATTTTAGATTTTCTGACGCCATCTGAAACTTAATGGCACTATTGTATGTAATTGTGCTCTAAGCGAAACGAGCTTGGTTTAAAGGAGAATCTCATTTTATTTTAAAACATAACCTACTTACATGAAACTTTAAACTTTGGAAAATATATTTTCCATATGAAATCGTGTACGAAAAAAAAAGTCAATATAAAATGCTCCATAAAAATATGTTTAACAGAAAAAGTAATGGAAATCAAAAACAAGATAAATCTTCGTACGAAACGGACGCCATCGAAAAATTCTTGGCAAAAACATAATGTACGTGTTGTCAGGAGAAACCGCCAAAAAAAAAAAAAAACAAAAGCAAACGAAGCGCATAGCAGAATAAAACAAAAAAATTGTTAAAATCGATCAAGGTCGGTAGTTAAGTGCCTTTCCACTTTAAATTAAAAACATAAAAGGTCATTTTTATTATATTTAAAAAAGAAACTATTAGAATCTTCAGAATGGAGTGTTCTGGTAAAAATTTGATCAAACAATTTTTTGTATAGGAAAATATGCGTTTTCGGTAAGACAATATCACAAATTTCATATTCTTTTTAAATAGAGCAATGCCTGGCCTTAACAATTGCTCTATCCAGTCACATTTTAGAATACGTTTCTAAATGCAACCGTTTCAAAAAAATTAAAAATTGCAATTGCTATTTTATGATTTAGAAACCGACAGACAAAGAAATCCCTTTTAATTTATTTAAAAGCTTATTCTAATTGTACCGTTATAATGAAAAATGGATAAATCTACTTTGAATATCTTTGAAGCTTCTGTAAGTATATAAACAAAATAAATATACCCACCATGTACCACAAATGGCCAAGAGGAGCAAAACAAAAAAGTGAAAAAAAGTGCAAACAAGAAATTTTAATTTTTTTTTTTTAAATTTTTTTTCATAACCTTGAAAAAATTGAATACATTAAATACTTTACACTCTATGCTGTGTCTATGTGACTCTTATACATTAAGAGTCCTACTTAAAAAAAAAAACATTAAAAAGGTTATCGTAAAAGTTTTTAGAAGTCACCAGCAGACAGATGTACATTTCAATAAAATTTAAATGACTCGTTCTCTTTCCAATACTTATATAACAAACTTATCCTTTACTTTTCCTGGCAAAATGCGGCATTGTACAACAACAATACCAGAACAATAACAAAACAAAAACTAAAAAGTTAGAAAAAGTGAAATAGAATAATTTGAAAAAAGTTCAAAACGACGCGAGACATTTATCATGCAAAGTTAGCGCAGATGTTTATCTCTATTTCATAGAAACTCTAAAACTATATGTTGGATGTAAATGCATAAAATAGGTATAAGTATTTATTTGGAAAAAAACAAACATCATAGAGAAAGTAAATGGCACAAGAAAAAAGCGAAACAAAAATGCTTACAATTTAAAATGAAACAATTGCAACAACTATGGCAAACAATGGCATTCAAAATTTCTAATAATGCAATATTAACAACAACAACAACAGCAACCTAAGATCGAAATGTAACACACACACGTCCATTTTAAAAGCTGCAACAATAGTTGCAACAATTGTTTTGACACTTATAGTGATTGTTGCCTTCACAAAAAACAACAACCAACAACATAACAGCAACAACACCAATAGCAAACCCAACAATGGCAATATAAATAACGTAAAAGGCTAAATCTAAATGCTTTATGGATATGAGCAAGACCATTTGTAAGAGCAAGACTAAAAACCATGCTTTTCTATTTACAATTTTTATTTTTTTTTTTGGAAGAAGTACAAATATTTCACTTTTAGTTTAAGTTTTAATTGTTGTTGTAAATTCAGTTTCTTTTGCATATGTTGCAATTCGCAGACGTACATTTAAAAATTCACACATTTTAAAATAACAAGAGAAAATGAAAATCAATTTCAAAACGAGAAAGTAAAAGAAAATTCTCATAATGACAGAGAGATCTAAAAATGGTGCCAACTTGAACAAATTTAACATCCTTAATGAATGAATTAATTTGTGAAATTAACATTCCAGAGGCGGTTTTCCGTGAAAATCATTGAACATGCATGTCATGCATCAAAATTTTTTTTAAATAAAGCATTACATGGAAAAGGATTCTAAAAGTGATAAGTGATAAGTGAAAATTTGAAAGCAGGACTACATATCATTAATATACTACTAAAATTGTGGCCTATAAGAAAATAAGCTGGTAAAGAACATATAGTTAGTGTTTTACATGCATACCTGCCGGGAAGGCTCAAATGCATGGTATAAACATACTTAATGATCGCTAGCGTTGGTAAACACGACACATCACGTGCATGCCACCGACACGATTAGCTTCCAATTTAAAGCCACTATTGCACCTCATCTAGTTAGCTTAATCCTTGGTGTAAGGATTCGGGGCCTTCTTATTACCCCTTGGCTTAAATTAAATTAGCCCGATAAGCCTACCCAGCTAGCCATTTTATTCGGGAAATGGCACCCTGCTCGACAAAACATAATAGTGGAACTCAAAATAAACATAATTAGATCGAGCTACGCCCGCGACATGGGCACCACAGCCCCCACGAAGCCAACTCCAACATTACCACATGGGCAAATATGAAACTGGTGATCCCGTGGTACCAAACTAAATCTTTGGATCTGATCTCGTGAACTCATGATGCCCCCTGATGGCAATGGATCAGAAACCATCTCATGAGCCACTCCCAATTGAGCAGGTGCTTCTCGGGATTGGTCGCCCCCACTGGATAAAAAACAGACCTACATGCAGATAGACATGCCTAAATCATTTCATCAAGTCATTTGAAGTCCAACGCTTAATAAGAGATAAGTCTATCTCAAGCCCTTTCATAAACCCATTATACCCATTAAGCCCTCTGCCACAAGTAGCGTATGGCATGGGAAAAGCTAAAAATATATTGAAAAACTTAAAAGCATAGAGTTACACTTCAGCTGATGTCATTTGACTTCTATTTTCACACTTATGAGATAATTGGGTTTTACAATTGTGATCTGATTATTCATACCAATTTTCTTTCGCTCCATTTATTTTAAGCCTCTTTCTATAAATGTGAAAAATACTTTAGAAATGGAAATCAGAGATTAAGTGAATAGAAACAAGTTTTTTTCTTAAGTCAGTTGAGAATGAATGGACACTTAGAGGCCTTTAAGCTATTTGTTAAAGATAGTTGATCAATTAAAAGAATAAAACATTAATGAAATTTCTGAAGTGTATGGGATTCTTATATGTAACCATTAAACTGAATTCGAACTATTGAAATGTTAAAAACAATAAGTAAAAAAGAAAAAAATTGATAAAAACACGAATAATAAACAAACATCATCGGAAATATCAATGAATAATTTAATAAAATAACGAATCGATAAACAATAATTTTGTGTAGCATTATTTTTGCTGTTGTTATTATTATTATTATTTTTATATCAATTTTTCTACATGCAAACAGCAAAATACAATTATTTAACCTCTCGTGCTCGTTACAAACAAAACAAGTAGATAAAACGAGCAAATTCTTTTGGAATGAAAAGTAAAAAGTAAAAATCAAAAAATACAAATTCATGTTAAGTAGGACGAATAAGGTGAAAAAGAAGGGAATCACGTGCCTACTGCAGAAATAAAACTTTTCTTTGTTTTCTTTTCATTATTTTTGTTTTGGTTTGTAAATAACAAGTGTGTGCATGAATCGATGCCAGTAAATTGATGTAGACCAGACAATGACATTACAAATATTTTTACATATATAAAATGGATATCTAACGATAAACAAATGTTCAAACAATTATTCCCCCCCCCCCCTTCCTCCCACCATCTAAAAAAAAAAAGAAAAAGGACAAGAATTTAGAAAGTTCTTAAAGTTTACTTTGAATAAATATTAACAAAGTGTGCAGAGAAATTTATGCTAAAGAGATATTTAAAAATTTTTCATCGAAATATGAAGTAAGTAATTTCCATTTGATCTAATTATCAATAGCATTTTCTTTTACGAACAAGGCTCTTCTACAAAGGCGATCTTTCGCTCAAGAGGATCAATGTGGGCAATTTTTAATATCATCATTCTTTCATTCGTGTTTATTATTATTTTCCCTTTAACTTTCTGTTTCTTTTTCATAGTCGCATCTCATTTATTCAAATATATATCATTAGTCAAAATCTGTTAATGAAAAACTGATCTTCATTGTCCAATATTCTAGATGTCATTTCATGAATCTATTATAGCGTTACAAGTATTACCAAATGGAACTATGTCTTAATCAAGAGTTGCATAGTTTGAGTCCTAAATAAGTTTAAAGCTTCAGAGCTTTTCGAGTGATTCGAAATTCAAACAAAAGTTTTTGCAAATTGAAGCTTTAAGATAAAGCTGTCAAAACTTTAAGATTACAACTGTCAAAGTTTAAAGGCCTTGTCAAGTCATTTCTTTCTATATTTTCAAACAACTTTCAACAACTTAAAAAGTTTTTGATTAGATTAAGCTTGTAAGAAAAATTTCTAAATAAATGGGTCACATCAAAAATACTTTCTTAAAAAAGTTTAATGTAAAATATTTTTCATGTATCTCCTCAGAGTCGGCATCACTTTCAATAAATCAAAAATTTTTGGTAATGCCATTGGATTTTTCTAATATGTCGAATAATTCCAATATTTGTCTTAGCAGAAATAGTTTTTTTTTAAACCAAATAATTAATAAGTATAAATCTTCTTCTAAATTATTCATAAAATTCAATTTACCAATTACGCAAAAGAAATATATTTATATAACGAAATGAACAAAAAGTTAAACAGGTCAGAATTTTATTTTTGTCTTTACCTATTTGTTAATTACTCATCGAAAATGTATAAAACTAAAAGATATTCAAAATGATCCCGGCCATCTCCATACAATAAAATTGGTGAATATATTTCTTCTAATTTTAGAAAAAGTTTAATTAAAAACTTCATGCAGGACTCTGAATTTAATGTTTTTTCTTTTTATGAAACTGTATTTAAAATTATATTTAAAATTAATTAGTAATTTTTGATAATTAGGAAAATTATTATACGCAAGTATAATTTTATTCGCAATTAAAACAATATTTGTACCTTTAGCCCTCAACAGTTTTAAACAATTCTAATGCTAGAGAAGTTTAAAAAATTTATAACATTTTAAGCATAAAAATTATTTTTCATACTTTAAATCTTTAATAACTCAAAACAGTCTCCTTTTAATATCCTTTTACACTTGATTCAATATTTTTAACTTTCAAATAAAACATGTTTTCAAGGACCTAGAAATGAGTGTTTCTTTTAGGTATAAACTTAACATACCAAGTTAAATCTTCTACATATGTCTAAAAGTGTATTCTCCAACGATGTTACATAAATTTTAGGGAGAGTTGAATGTTCTGTATAATGGACCACAACGCCAAGTCACTCCTTAACCAGTGCAAATAATTTTATGAAATTTATGAAATTGGTTTTAACTTTTTGTTTTCATTTTTATCAAAATTCCATTTTATTGAATTTGACCATTTCATTTTGTAAAAAGTCAGGAGATTATTTACTTTCAATGGTTATGAAACACGTATTAAAAAAATGCAGCTGTGATGGAAGTTAGTTAATTAAACCCGTGTTGAATTTGTAAAGTTGCGCCACGTAATTTTAGTTCTTCTTAGTTCTAAACAAAGCGATGGAACATTTTAGGTCAGACTAAAAGTCCTTAAAAAGAATTATCTTTGCTAAACGAAATATACTTTCAGATAATAAATGAAAGCAAGATAAAGAAATGGGAAATTTTTACTCTGTTTCCAGAAAAAAGAGAAAAAATACTGGTTTTAACATTTTCTGGTAAATTTCTCTAACTTTTTTATCTAAAATATGAAAAGTGTTTAATTTCTTTTTGAATTAAAATAACATGCGCTTACTCTTCTCATTTCTCTTATCTCTAAATACATTTCTCTTTTGGTCATACAAAAATTAACTAAAATAGTTGATACTGGCGCTTTTTTTACTCTCATACAAAATCCTTAATAAAATTTTTCTCTCATTTAAATGTTGAATTCTTTCTTTCTGTGGCTACTTTTCTGTAGAGTATTATTTTGCCAGCAAAGACAACGCAATGGGCGACAATTGAAATTTTATATAATTTTCATGTCAGTTTATGTGCGATATTTGTGTTGTTTGGTAACGAAATTTATTCAAAATACCAATCATTGTGAATGTTGCTTCGCGTTGTGTTAACAAAAGTCGTTAACAAAATTTTTATGAAAAAGCAAAAGGGCAAAGGGAAAAGAAATTTAAGGAAAATGTGAGAGGAAAAAATTAAGTAAAACATGTGTAATAATTTCGAGTGAAAATAATGAAAATAAAAAGAAAACAACAATTACAACAACAATACTATTGGAATTATTTAATTTAATTGCTTTGTTTTCTTTCTTTTTGGATTTTTTTTTTCATTTGTAATGTTTTTGTCAAAAATGTGGGTATTTATACAAAACTTAAACGGAAAATTGAAGAGAAAAAGTAAAACATTTATGTAGAAAAGTTTTATTATGAAAATTGAGCAAAAACAACAACCACAGTTTATTCTTTTTAATATCAAAAAGTAAACTAATAATAAAAGGAGAAAAAAAAAACAACGCCCAAAGTGTTTTTCTTTTGTTTGTTTGAAAAACAAAATAAAATTCAATGCTTAAAGAAAAAGGAAAAAATTCGGCCGTCACAGATAATGGAAAATGATAGATTTGAAAAAGAGAGAATTATAAAGAAAAACTTATTAAAAAATTGCAAAAAGGAAGTGACAAAAACCAACTAAGGAAATAGAAAAGGATATAAAATGGATCTCGAAGGATTTTCATTTAAATATCCCACATAATTTGTATTCTTTAACATTTTCCTTTTCTATTACAAATGACAAAAACAAGAAAATTGAATGAATTTCAAAGAAAATAAAGGAAAAGTAAAAAGAGAAATGATATAAAATGAGAAAACATCTCACGTCAAAAGTCCATGAAATGTTTTATGCTTTGGTGTAATGCCCTGCAACATGCTTTGTGAGAAATGCTTAAATAGATTTTGTGAAATATTAAATTATGAAATTCGAATAATAAAATTTTGATTATGAATTTTTTAGTGTTGCTTTATTAAGTAAAAAGAAACAAAGTTATTATCAAGAATAATTTATAGAAATAGCATTTTTCATTTTTCATCGTTCATCATAATAATTGATTATTAAAATTGATTATTCTTCTTCCATTTGCTGCTGCTTATTGTACGGACTAATTTTTACATCTTGGCAAATGGTAATTATTTGATTTATTCAATGGAATCAAGCAGACAGCTTAAATGGAAAAACGATATATAAAATATAAGAATTTATTTAAAAATTATTACAATTAGTTACTCACTGTGACTTGTTCATTTCGAAGGAGTTTTTTATGCGATATTTAATTTATAATTAGTTTACTTGAACTTATGAAATTGTCATAACTTAACTCATAACAATATCTATTCGCATAAAATTACTTCTGTTCATTAAATTTTACATACTTTTTGGCACTTTTTGTATTTGGCTGGAAATTAAGCAATTTTGTATCATAATAAAAATTTCATATAGTTTTGTATGCTAATCACAATATTAACATTCATTCATTCACTCATTTTATTGTTCATAAAATTTTTTTTTAAACATTTGAAGATAGTGGTGCTTTCTACACCACTATCTTCATTCTTTCACTCTCTCTCCTTTTTTATGTAGTTTCTAAATATTTTTATTTTATAATAATGTACAGCTGTGCAAATTTTATATGTAAAGTCACAGTACGTAAACTCCTGGTAACATTTATGTGTGATATAGAGCGACAGAGAAATTGAGAGAAATTTTATATATTTAAATTTATCATGTAACTTTTAAAGGTGTAATCATTTATGCAAAATGTTTGTAACACTTAGAAAAAGGACTCTAAAAAAAGATCATATTCTTAATTTTCTTCAAGTAGAAGTTTTTAGTAGATCCAGTCAATTCAATCAATACATCTATTTCTTCGTTTCACAAAATGTTGAGATATTCCCAGAAAATTTTATAGATCAAATTACAATTAAAATTGATTAAATAGACTGTGGAACGTACCTGCAATACAATTTGAATTGGGAATACCTCTGGTTTGTAAAAGCAAAAGTTGGAAATTTTCTACACATTTTCTACTCATTTTCTACCTATTTTCTACCTATTTTCTACCTATTTTCTACCCATCTACTAATAAAAAAATATAATGAAACATCCAGATGGTGGTTAACTAAAATTCACTTTTATTCAAATCAATTTTTTACTTTCTTTTCTGATTTATTACTTCCTTTGTGCTGCATGTAAAACATGCAAGGTTTCCCAGGATATGAAAATTTTTATTTCGCACGTCTTGCTTGCGATCATAATAAAAGTTGCATATGAAGCCAAAAATATGTATATATATCAGCATTATATATAAACCATATTCTGTGGAATTATTCTATTTGATTTAGCAGTATTCATGTGATTAAATTCATGTGTTATTAATACCGCAAGTAACTTTTCCTGTTCATAATTTCCTTGAATATGATTATGAGAATTCCATTAATAATGGCGTAAAGAGAAAATGAAAAAAGGATTACTTATATTTACGTATAATTTATTTTTATATCCTACAATATGATTTCTTACTTTGTACAAATATTTCGATTTATACATTTTTTTTGTAAATTAATGAGTTGGTTACAAAAAAAATAAAATCGGAAATTAATATCGAGAGCTTGACATTATCCAAGATTATAATGTGCCGTAAATGCAGCACTTATTTAATGAATACTTAATTTATTATAATAAGCAACTAAATGTAATTACATAAGTATAATTCGGTAATAGCAATAATAAGATAAATTACACAAAATTCTACATAAGAATTAAGGTCATTTATTTGCAATTGCCATTCTTGTTATTGTTATAGCTGCCAGCAATTGCTAACTATTCTTGTTTTGTTTTTGTTGTTGTTGTTGTTGTTGTTGTTGTTGTTGTTCCATTACTTTTTTTTATACTATGTAATATAATATTTATAATTATTATAAAGTTGCTAGTCAACAATATCATTTATCAACACTTGCACTTAATCACAAATTTTAATGTCATTTGTAAGTCGTAGTAAGGGAAAATAGAGTGTAAGTTTTGAATAGAGTAAAGTGAAAGATCAAAAGGGAACAATTTATAGAACAATGGTTATTATACCATGGCATAATGACACTGAAAGGCCTTCAATTTCACAAAATTATACTTGCATCGTATTTTCTAACAAATTATTTCATTTTAATAATCAATAAATAAAGACAAAAAGTTGTCGTTGTACTTATCAATCGTTGTCACTGTTCTTTTAAGTATAATATTCATGCATAATGCATTAAAATGGTTTGAATAAACTTACCTACGTGTATAACAAATAGACTAATGGACTAAAGTCAATTCTGAAAATGAAGTTTAATAAAAGGGTACTTTTAAAGTAGCTCAAATCTGAAAGTTTCATTAAAGAAACATTTTCCATGTGGCAGAAATGTCCACTCTTTTATATTTTGCAATGGAAATTTATCAAAAAAAAAAAAAAAAAAAACGTTTGCAAAACTTGAAGGAAATCAGGCAACCTTTCCCAATTATACACAATTTTTGCAACTTATATTTTTTTTTTGCATTAAATTTTTCTTGCTTTTTGTCCTTTCTGTATATTTTCTAAACTTTGTAAGCATATTTAGCAAATTTGTTTAGTTGCCAATAAATTCAAAATTGCTTCATTTCTTAGATTTACAATTAGATTTACAATTACACAAATTAATAATACATTTAATGTTGCCCTCTAACTAATTATAATTATAAAAATAGTAATAAATTTTACAACAAACGAAAGACCAACTTGTAATGAAATTTA
Organism: Melophagus ovinus; assembly: GCA_023089585.1. Classification (NCBI taxonomy): domain Eukaryota; kingdom Metazoa; phylum Arthropoda; class Insecta; order Diptera; family Hippoboscidae; genus Melophagus; species Melophagus ovinus. Next base: position 7,711,813 of record JAKKIB010000174.1, on the reverse strand, counting down.
AGTATTTTGGATAAATAATGGACTTTGTCATTTTGCAATCTAATTATATTAATGGAGAAGAATATGAAATTTATATGAAATTATTCTCTGCCTTTCCTGTCTTCACTCCTTCTTGACTACTTTGTTATCATCCTTTGTACACAAAATGTAAGATACTTTGGCAAAATTCAATATGATCCACTGCATGAGTTTGCAAGAGTCTTAACAAATATATCTACGTGTATAAATAAAGGGTTGTCTAATTCATCAAATATGAAATTTTTACTTTAAAATATTAAGCCAAATGAACTCTCCTAGAGATCTTAATGAACTAAATCTAATAATCGTTTAAGTTGATTTGAATTTTAAGCTTTTTCCAATATGAAAATTTTCACTGCATTAGACATCTTTTTTGAACATAATACATAAACAATTTACAACAATTTGCCAACAATTGTTTTATGATATTTACGTAAATTTGTTTATTATTGAACAGCAAGACATTCAGGACTTCAGGATAACTTTAAGAAATTGCATAACTCGTCGTGTATGGATCTAGAAGAGAATACTCTGAAATAAGAATTATGCCTTGAATAACATTTTTAAATGAAATAAGAAACATTTTTTAGAAGAAATTTATTACCACATAAATTGTTTAAAAGTTTGAGAAGATGCAAACATGAGGCTTAAAGTTATATGATGTGTTTTTAGGAAATAAGAATTTTTAATATTCACAAATTTATGATACATGAAAAATTTTATGACTTATTAGAATATTTCTAAAAAATTTAATACAAAGTCATTATTACTTTAATGAATGGAAAATGTTATTAAGCCATATTTAAATATTATCTTTTCAAAATAATTTTCTTCACATTTTTCAGTTTAGCAAAATTTTTTAATTTACTTTAATTTTAAAAAAAAACTTTGTCCTTTATAATTTTCTTTCGTTTTTAAATCATAATTGTACAAAATGACCCCGATTTTCATTTATCATAACAATAATTTTTGTTCACTTGTTTTTCATGCATAATGACTTTCTTCATTTTTGCTTTTTTTTTTCTTTGTTTGATGATGTAAAAGTGTTTCATGAATGACAAGTGCGAAAATTGTTGTCTTTCTTTTTTGTTGTTTGCTTGTTTTGCTATCGTGGTTTGAGAGTTTCACTTATAATTAATGTAAGAATAACATGTAACTTTAACCATAATCACTTTACATGTTATGTCAACCAGTAAACACACACACATCCATATACACACATAAATATACTCAAGCGCACACTAATAAACGCAAATAATGCTGTGTAAAGTGAAATTTTCAGGGTTTTCGTATACAAAATTGTTGTTTTTGTTATTGCTATATTTTTTTTTGTAGTTTTTCGTTTTGTGTTTGTTGACTGTTGATTGTTGCTTGTGTCATTTATTATTGCTAAGAATGTCAAAAATTTCTCTTTAATTTCATTGCAGTTCACTTCATTTTACTTCACTTCATTTCACAGTATGGTTAACTAGCAAACTAACGTTTACTTTCACATTTATATCATACCGTAAAATTATATGTTGTTGTTTTTCATCGGTGGCGTATGAGTAACATGAATTTGTATGCATTTGTAAATAAAAATGAGCCATAGTGTTAGTGTTGTGATTTTGTTTATGCCAGAATGAAAAATATACCTTTAAGTTGACCAAGAAAAACAAGAGAAAGTAGAAGAAACAGTCGAAAAAATTATAAAATTTCATCTTTTAGATGCTTTTTTACTTTGCCTTCCTCGACAATTTCCTTTACTTGTCATGTTGTTGTGATTAAGGCCCCTCTTTATGCCGTCTACTCCTAAGTTGCTGCAGCTTTTAAAATCATCTCCTGCCATGGATATTATTGAAATGTACACGCTGTTTCTTGATGTTTTTGTAATTTGCCCAATAATTATTGAATATTGTTAATTAAATTTCTTTACCATTAACAGAACTATTGGCCTGAATATTTATATGCGTGTGTGTGTATATTGTTGTTTTTCTTATTGTCATAATTACAATTATAATGTTAATTCAACTTAAATAGAATTAAAGCCGATTTTAAGGGTTTGTGCGATTATGCGATTTGTTTGTGTCTTCGTGAACGATCTCAGTTCAATTCAGTACAGTTAAGGGCATTTATTTATGAGGTCATTGAGGTCATTGATGCAATAAGAAATTACAATAATAATAAAAATAAAAACAGAAAATAATAATAATAACATAAATAAAAATATAATTGATCAAATTAAATTAAACTGTATAAAATTGAATTGTGCTGCAGCTGCTATTGAAGCTAAAGTCTCAATCGAAAGAAACGAAACGAAACGAAGCAACATGAAATGAAATGAAATGAAATGAAATGAAATGAAGCAAGTAAAAGTGTTATATTTGACTGGAGATACCCACCACCAATGTATCGTGATCTTGCAATTCAGAATCTGGTTCAGTTTTCTAGAAGTAAATTGAAAACTCACGCGTAAAAAAAATGGCACACCATACATTCAAAATTTCAATTTTTTATCTTTTTCTAGTTTTCAAATGATGAGTAAACACTACCAAATATTGCTTTAAAAGGATGTTCTCAGTTTGTGTTGCACTGTGAACGTATACTTCCATTAGGTTTGGCCATTTTCAATACCAATCTGCGTGTAACAACTTCCAATGATTTTGCTAAATTTGAGGTCACTATTTTAAATATTACGACCAGGAAAATGTGTATAAAGGAAAACACAGAGACGGACAGACAGATGGACGGATAGACAGACGTACAGACATGTCTAAATCGATTCTGAATATGATGCCAATGAAAAATATGCATACTTTATAATGTCTCCAATGCTTTCCTATAGGCGTTACAAATACAATAACATAGCGAATATACCCTCAAACTCTGAGTGGTGCGTTTAATGATACATATGAATGCGAATTGAGACATCAATTAATTGTTTAGTGTATTCATTTATTAAATGCAATAAGTGTGGGCAAGGTGCCCGCATTCACTTAAAATAAAAATAAAAGATATTATTGCCTGCCTTATTGTACTTGTGCAATAATAATTATAATGATAATAATAATAATAATAACAACAACAACAACAACAACAACAACAACATTAGCAGGAGTTACGACAAATATGATATTTTAACACAACTATTATTAAATATTTAAAAAAAAGTCATATATATATGGGAGTAGTTTCTTTATGAATATTGTTCACTTATAACTTATAATTTACATTAACTTATAGTTCTTATAGTTCACATACATTCACAATTTGCGCAAAACTATTGAATTATGCGTGTTTTTGAGTACACTTGAAATTAATTTACCATTTTAATGAATACAATTGACTTGAATTCTTTAGACATTTGAAAATTTCGTTACTTAGGCCTCTTTATTTATTAGATAATAACACGCTAAGAAATGAGCTCTAAATAATTGACATAAAATTTCATTTAATTGTGACCAATATTCGTGACGTTTATTAAAAATTATATTGTTATTTTTGTTGTTGCTGTTATTGTGGTTGTTGCAATTTTTATTATTATTATTTCTCGTAATACCCATTTTTTCTAATGCCATTTAATTTAATTTAATGTCACATTTATTATCTTTAGTTTGTACACTGTGGCGTATGAGTGCTTTTTTTTTGTTTTTGTTATTAAAAAGTTGTATGAATATTAGAAAAATATGTATAGAAGTTTCATTTAGTTGAGCAAACATCAGTGGATGATTATATTTCACTTTATGGGCATGGTCATAATTCAATTAATAAATTTTTATCATACAATTTGAAATTCAATTCTGCTTTGCTACAGTTAGATTCATAAAAACTTTGAGGAACTTTGTGAGGAATTGTATATACAGTTTCATCATTTCATATCATCTACTTGGCAATTGCACATGTTTCAATATGTTCTACTATGTGAATATAAAATCAAATGAGATTTAAGCAATGCACAGAAAATTAATGTCCGTACTTTCATTTCCTGCGGGCGTGCTTTTACAGCAACCTGTTATAGATTTTTATTAATGTTAATATTATGATAAAATGTCCTTTTATACATGCACATATTCCTGTAATAATAATAGCCCTAAAAAAAAAAAACAAAACAAATTTAATTACATGCATGTGGAAAAAATAAAACCAATTAAAAGTGTGTAATAAATAAAGTTAAAAAAGCAGCACAAAACAGAAACTTTAAAATAAAGCAAAAATAGGGGAAAATTTAGCTGATTGAGATTGACTATTAAATGGCTTATACGCTGACTTCTACTACATCTAAAAAATAGAAGGTGTCAAATTTATATTTGAAAAAA